>OX381710.1:39879690-41233440 GCA_947462335.1 Harmothoe impar
AGTGGAGCTGCATGCACCCTACAGGAGGAACAATGTTGAAGGGGGGGGGGGGGGTGCGTCCGGAAGCGATGCCAGGGAGCTCTGCCCCGCGGCCTTCCCCCCCTCCCGCATGAACCTCGGCCGTACTACCTCCAAATTCCCGCCCAGCCAATTCCACGCCACAACTCTAATTACACGCCTAAATTGGCCCAATTATAACCCCGATTAGATTCCGACAAATGCTGGGTCAGAGGTGAGCTAATGGCGGAACGGCCCGTAGGGGGGAAGTGGGGTTTATTCACTTTGTGACCAGTTTGTGAGTTGAGCAGAACAATGGCCTCGGCAAGCATCAACACAGGGTTTCAAACAGCAGTCTTTCATGCATACAAATGACATTTAATGGCTGAAATCCTGGGGATGGATAAGAGATGTGGGATACAAAACCATTAAACATGCATCATGCATATGGGAGCACAAAGTAAACAGTATTGATTACTAAGATAAAAAGAAACAAGGGTATACATACATATTAAGGACATGGAAGCTATCTTTCATCTCACAAGGGCACCAGAAAGAAGTATTGGTGCGCAGGTGTGGCTTTTTGTGCATATCAACTTCGCACCTGTCATCCATAAAGGACAGCTAAGCCCTGTGTTAATGCAGACCTTGAGTCATATGTACCTCCACACTTTGATAGGCAGGCCGGCAACACATGCTACACGCAGCCTCTGTCACCAGCCATTTATGTATGTGGATTATCGGCAACTCAATAGCACCTATTGTTGTACCGAATGTGGAATGAGGCCCGTGCTTGCTTGGCTCCATGTTTGAGGGGCTATTACAGCGCCACGTGAATATTGACTATATACTACTTATGCGCGCGCGCAATGTTGGATCTCTGTGTTTTGTTAGTGCAGGTTTAATTTGTGTGTGTAGCCAAAGGCATATGGCAAGCAGGTAAAGAGGGAGTGGGGTATGGGGCGGGGGGGGGGGTGCTCGTGACAGACTACACGCACCTGAGGATATCAGGTAGCGGTAGCCTTTCTATGGGTTTCAATAATGTGGGAGACAGCCCACCTGTCCTCTGGAGGAGGCACACACATGTATACACAGTACCTGTGTGCTATGCACGGGAGGAGACAGTCCTTCACAAGGTGTGCCATCCTGCCAAACGGAGCCTTATGAAGCCCTGCCAGCTGGGCGTGACTGCAACCATTCCTCACAGACTCTCCTCTACCGGTGCACCTTTAACTACCACCCCCACTGCTTCTTCAATAGATGGGGGAACCAGCGATTCTTCCCGCCGAAATCATCTGCCGCAGACGACAATTGGAGCACGCCGTTAGATTACGTCATGATTTCAGATTGCTTTGTGGGCGACCAGCTTGATGCCGTTTAAATCTATGACTGTTCACAGGGCACCCCACCCCCTCCTCCCGCTCCAATGAAGCTCAATATTTGATGTTCCGATCACACATTACATAACAACAACACTACCCCCAACCAGCCCACACGCACACATCAGAGACTAAAGATTTCCGATACTCTGATATTTGGTGGCTCTTAGCCGGCTTTACCGCCACAGAGTCCTATCCATATCCCAGTTTGCTGCTATATAATCTCAGACCAGGGTTTCAATGGTGGCGGCCTATTCAAACATGGCCTCTTCTATATAGTCTTGAGTGGTGGCCGTTGTTAGCGCCATCTGGCCGCGACTCGTGCCACTAGTGGGTCAGTGTGCCAGCACTAATTGCCCCACAAATATTTATCTGACGGAGAGGGTCCACTATTAGCAGACTGATTACGCCGAACCGTGTTAGGATTATGTAGCCGCCCTCTTGTACAGTCATCAGACCTGTCACAATCGGCACCGGAAGTATCAGACACGTGCTCTTGTAACACGACATCTGATTGGATGATGGGAGGAGGAAGTCACATTTCTGATCCATAACACACGACGTCCGTTAAAAGAAGACGTGCTGAAGAGCTTTTGACGCTACCCTTGACAAAACTTACCCAGTATCAATATCAATGCCACTCAGAATGGCATCAAAAAGGGGCGGGAGATGGGGAAATTTCACATTATGTGCAAAAAACTCCTCACCGTTTGTGACAGGCTGGATGTTTTGTGCCTCCGACACCCTATAATAACGGAATTAGCGACGACTCCTGGGAGACTTTTTGGTCGTTTTCTAGGCGAACATTTCAGAGCATACCATGTTTTTATAATAGTCAAGGCCGCATGGGATTTGCTTCTCTCGAGTGGGGAACTCGAAAAGGGTGAAATTGCCTCTCAAACCCGAAAAAGTATTGGATTCTATGTATTTTACATGCAAATGGAGGATGTGTAGCTTCATTTATAGTTCAAATAGGTTAATGGAATCCTACCTTATATCTGAAATGTCATCTAACATCTCTGCTTTTTTTAAAGGTACTAGATGATCCATGATCATACACCACCTACACAGAGAAATAGGTGAGCGTCAGCTGGACTCTCCCCAGGGTCAGGCACTGCCTGATTCTGGTGAGATAGTCTGCTAAACTTTCACTTCCATAAATCTGAGCCTCCTTTGATAGTCCCATAAGGTTACTCCCTTTTGAGAGTCAGCCTGATCCTTGAATGACAGTCAGGCAAGACAATTCTTCATACCAGAGTCAGCCTGACATTCTTCCCACAGTCAGGCAATGTCTGACTTTGGTATGAGGGTTAGTTAGCCTCAGCCTTCATTGTTTGCTACCAGGTGGGGACACAATAGGGTACAGTATTGAGCTTTATGGTAGGATATATGACACCATTCTTGTGGATTGGGAAAATATACATTAAGATTCTAGGATCACCTCTGATATATGTTGGTACATGCATGTATCTCTATGTTCTTACATACCTATATGACTGGTGGTCTGTGAGAAAAGACCCTTACCTGTTCAGGACAGTACTATTACTTTGTATGGGATTTCCTTACAAGTGTTGGGGAGGCCACATATTCATTTTAAAACATTATCCTCCAATGCAAATAAGTAACTAGTCTAACTGTGCAGAAGCGATTCCAGCTATGTTTGACTTTCATTGAGGCCAAAGTTCAGCATTGCTAGAGTCACATCCATATGTGAGTCCAGCTTGGCTGGACTCTCGATAACCAGAGTCTGGCATAGCTGTACTCTCACTCTAGGTACAGTCCAGCATTGCCAGACTACCCTTGAGTGTGAAAGTCAGGCAGTATTGAACTCTCATACAGGAGGGTCCAGCATCGCCTGACTTTGACAGTAGAGAGGGTCCAGCACTGCCTGACTGTCATGCCACCCTGAGTCAAGCAGTGCTGAACCCTCTTTACTGTCAAAGTCAGCCTGACTATCACATGAGAGTGCTTTTGGACACATGCTGTATTATATATAGTTGTCTGTTCTACCTCAGATTTTATCGCATAAGACACACCACTCAGAATTCTCGCTTGTTTAGCTCTCATATATTGTATGTTTGTGTAACATTAAATTTTACATATTGTTCTCTTTCCGTCCGAAAGCATTGGATAGGGATCGTGGGAGTATGTGGTAATTGAAGTAGCAGCGTTGTTACTGTTAGATAAGATCTATTAATAGTATGAGTGTATGGTGCTATATATATTATAATATATCCATTCTAATGGGAATTTCATCAGCTATACCCTCATGTTATACATTATGATAGTATAACTGTTATATGGCGATCAGATATCTACCTATTCAAACATATCGATCGAGTATATAATGTAACAATGGGCATTTCGTCGTGTATAAACTAACATTGTAAGTATGGCGAGGCAATGGAGTCGAACGTGTCAACAGTACCAATGCACAGTCTATTGGGGCTAAGTGGATACTGAGTGTTGGAGTGATAACAGAGCGTCCCACTATGTGGTCTCCAAAGCCTGCTCTCCAGGGAGTGTCAATTTGTCAGTCCCGAATACAAGCAATGTTTTAGATGTGAGTCACTTTTTAGGGAGAGTGACACTCACTTTATGCGTTAGAGGTTGTTGTTTTTATCTTGTTTTTTTTTATACCTAGTTGGAAACTGTAAAGTACACTGAACCCATGTATGTACATATGCAATGGTGGTGAAATGTGATGTGTGGGTGGTGGCGGCATAATGGGTAAGCATATTGATTTTATGTACACGGACAATGTTCCTAAAGGCCCTCTTTACACAACTGTAACATATCCACTGACCACCAGAAGCGCCTTTATTTGGACGTTTTGTATATGGAATGTGGGCCTTTCCTATTGGGAGCCTAACTGTATTCCAAAGTGCTTAATGTTTTTTTGCACAGTGCTTATGGCCGCAAACCTTGTACATTGAATTGTATGGTAGAAGCATGGTATCACGTATCATATTATGTGAATAGTATTTTGTCACGTACATGAATCATATATACAATCCATCAGATGTACAGTACTTAGTCCTACATTTGAACTACACGTATCATAGAGCGGGCTCTGTACTTTTTGAGTGGTTTTATTTGGGATGTCAATTATACTGTTCTGGGTGTAAATGTACTCTGGCGTTAATGATTAATCGAAGTTTTTGTGATGTGATCAGCATTGTTGGGGGGTGTGAATCCCATCATGGGGTGTGTGAATGCTGCTGCGTGGGGGCCTGAAGTGGTAGTGTGTGGCAGTGTGTAGGGGTGTGAAAAGGTGAAGTCCCCCGGTGTGAATAGCTCTGTGCCAGACTGCTATGGTGCTGTATCACAGGCAGGGTAGGCCGCCACACGCCACCAACAGATCACCGCAGATAACCCCTCCCTGCATGCCAAACCAGCCCCCCTCCCCCACCTCCCCACACACCCACCAGCCTCATACACCATACACCAGCCTCCCACCTCCCACCCGACATGGCATGAAAACTGCAGACAGGCACGCAGCGAGGCGAGATGAGAGTGGACAGGGGCCAGACTGGAGAGGGGCTGTGGGCAGCGCCTTGACACCACTCACTCCGCTGGCCGCTAGGACGACTGTTAATGGAGCCAGGCGGCTGGTGGGGGAGGGGGGGGGCAGGGGGTGGTATTAATAGTATCTCCCCGTATGGTATGGTCGTAGCAGTATAGGGTACCAATTGCAAATAGGTGTGCTTAAACAGTCTGTGCCATATCGCACATGATATCTAGATAACCGGAAATGGAAAGGAGAAGCTGTTGGTATCTTAATTTGTCGATGAGGTTAATGAACTACATCTCAAATAACTAGTTTTTAAAGGATGAAAAATTAAGGTGCGATACTATTACATCATCATGATTATGAATAGGCAATGCCTTTCTGAGGGCAAGCACATCATACCGGTACATTGAACGCTTCAACATTCGATATGTACTAAGCGATGTAGCAGATCGTGTTGTATAACCAATATTATCCTAATAGTTACCCAGTGCCTTGCTCTTTGGATGACATCAGATGGCAAAAGCGGATATTGGATGCCGCCTAGAAAATGAACATTTTGTCGCGGAAAAGCAATTGCTTGTTATATCTTATTTATGGTTGGGTGCCTCATGGGATCCAGGGCATGCTGGGGTTAGGCTGTTGGAGGCTGGAGGAGGGGGAGGTGTAGTTGGGGGGGGGGGGGTTGCTCCAGGGGGAGGAGGGATGGTGAGGGGTGTTGGGAGGGGCCAGGGCAGATCACCTGCTCTGCAGCTGTAAATATGGCATGACAAAACACACGGCCACCCGCACCCACTGTTTAAAGCGACCCTGCCTACAAATACCAGCTAGCCAGGATACCCCCTGTATCCAGAGACCCATTACAGAAATGAGGCGG
Source organism: Harmothoe impar (assembly GCA_947462335.1). Classification (NCBI taxonomy): domain Eukaryota; kingdom Metazoa; phylum Annelida; class Polychaeta; order Phyllodocida; family Polynoidae; genus Harmothoe; species Harmothoe impar. The sequence continues at coordinate 39,885,455 of OX381710.1, forward strand.
TTTCCACTAGAGTCACCAAACATAGGATTTCACTTTCAGTGCTTTTGTGCCAGTTACATTATGTCTTTGACACGTTGGACATTTTACAGTTTTTTAAGGGGATTTTTAGAGGTCTATGCGGGGGGAGGTTTCATTGTAAACTTGAATTAAACCAACTAGGTACCTGGGTCGGTATCCATAAAATAGCATGCCGGTCATTTACTCTCTATATCCCAGAGTAATGAATGTTATAGTAGCGGCGTCAGTACATGTATGGCACTGCCAGGCGGGTTTGTCTGTCATGCCAAATCTTCATTGCGATCACGGCCAATTCATTATATTCCATTTGGTGGGCGTGTCGGCCTGCATGGCCCCCGTGGGGTGGGGTTTGTGCCACAGGTGCGAATAACAATCAGGGCTAATATAGCCTCCATTATGGTGGCACGCCCGGCGGGGTGGGGTCGGGCTGGGGTGGGGAGGTGAGAGGGGGTGTGAGTGGCGCTGTGCAAGGGTCGCCCCTGCTGTATTGGGATCCCCCTGCACGCATGGGTTTCATTGCTGTGGCTTGTTGTATCTGGTTATGATGGCGAGGAGTGTCTTTGACATGGCCTGAACTCCACCTGCTGCTATCGCTGCTATGGTACCTGATGAACTTCGCCTTCCTCTGCACCCCCCCCCCCGCACACACACACATACTACCCATGTACAAACTAACATGGCCACAGGTAAAGATGAAAGAAAATATGCATGATCTCAGAATGCAGTCATCCTCACCCCCGCACCCCTACCACAGCCTCCAGGTGGCCACGCCCCTTGACTCATGGCAACAAGCATCATATGACATCACGGAAAGATGAATTGAGAAAAAAAAAGTGAGACTGCCAAAGGGAGTAACAATAAGCCAGGTTCAGAACTCAAACATCTAGGGCACAAAGAGTAACATATGGCTATGTATTAAGATGCAGGATGCACCCCATCCGCTCACCCCAGCGCCATGCTGCATGGCAACAAGTAACATAGCACTGTAGTACATTCCCAGTACACTGCACCCAGGAACCACCATCATGACCAGCATCTACCCCACCCCTTTATTCTGAATCATGACTGTCAGCCATCTGAACATGTGATTGTTAACCTACATGTTATCCCTATTAGCATGTTGTCTAGTGCTACCCACATGCAGCATAGGGTAATCTCGGGCAATACTAGTAGTTAATTTTCATTGTGTAGGTACATTCACCCCTTCTGTTTCTGTTTCTGAAAAATACTGTAAGGCAGTATTTTTTATCTCTATTTCGCTGCGTTTGGGATGTGAAAAGTTTGAAAGGGGAAAATATAATATAGAACCATGTTAAAGTGAATACATTCTAAGAATAGTGTGTTGCGGGAACATGCATAAGGAGTTACACACACATATTTGCAACATACCTTTGAGATCAACACACTGTTGGCAAAGAGTAGTGTGTTACACCAAAATGTGTGTTAAAACATGCATAAGGAGTTCAACACACACATTTGCAACATACCTTTGAGATCAACACACTGTTGGCAAAGAGTAGTGTGTTACACCAAAATGTGTGTTAAAAGCGGCTGCAGAAAAGCGCATTGATAAGTGTGTAAAGGTAATACACTGTTCTTAGAGTGTAAGAGGCTAATAGAGCCCTGCTGACCATGCGTCGGTGCCTTTAGATACTGTAAGTAGTACAGGCCAAGTGCCAGTATCCACGGGCACAGCCTTGCAACAGTTGAGCGTCTGTACATGTGTGCAGGCCAATCACTATGGCTATGTCATAATTCATATAACCTGTACCTGTATCACTTCTCACACACGTTCAAATATAAAGGTCTCATTTAGTAGCCAACCATAGGCACATACAATATAACACAGAGGAGAACACCTAGTGGGGCCGTGAACCCCAGGCACCATGCAGGACGCTATCTGCCACAACAGACGCAGTAACCGGACACGGCGGACAATCTGCGGACACCCAGAACACTATTTATAGAGTATCTATCTGGTACGGCGTGACATAGGCCTACACACCCAGCCGCCCACATCCCCAAGCCACTCTCAGCTGCCCACCAGTAGAGGCTGAGGGAGGCAGTGTAGGGGTGGGTAGTGTAGGGGTGGGTAGTGTAAGGGTGGGTAGTGTAAGGGTAGTGTAAGGGTGGGTAGTGTAGGGATAGGGAGTGTAGGGGTTGGTAGTGAAGGGGTGGGTAGTGTAGGAGTGGGTAGTATATGGGTATATAGGTAGTGACGGGGTGGGTAGTGTAGGGTGGGTAGTGTAGGGGTGGGTAGTGTAGAGGTGGGTATAGTAGGGGTGGGTTAGTGTAGGGGTGGGTAGTGTATAGGGTGGGTAGTGTAGGGATAGGGAGTGTAGGGGTAGGTAGTGAAGGGGTGGGTAGTGTAGGAGTGGGTAGTATATGGGTATATAGGTAGTGACGGGGTGGGTAGTGTAGGGGTGGGTAGTGTAGGAGTGGGTAGTGTAGAGGTGGGTAGTGTAGGGGTGGGTTAGTGTAGCCCTGGGTGGGTAGTGTATAGGATGGGTAGTGTAGGGGTAGGGAGTGTAGGGGTGGGTTAGTGTAGAGGTGAGTAGTGGTGGGGTGGGTAGTGTAGGTTTGGGTAGTGTAGGATTGGGTAGTGTAGGGGTGGATAGTGTAGGATTGGGTAGTGTAGGGGTGGGCAGTGTACGAGTGGGCAGTGTACAGGTGGGTAGTGTACGGGTGGGTAGTGTACGGGTGGGTAGTGCAGGGGTGGGTATTGGGCAGTGTACGGGTGGGTAGTGTAAGGGTGGGTAGTGTTTGTTTGTTTGTTATTGTTTATTTAGACTGTCCAATAAATAGGCTTATAGCCTGTATTATGATAAAGAACAGTACAGTGTATGGTGGGGAGTGTAGGGATGGGTAGTGTAGGGGAAGGTAGTGTAGGGGTGGGTAGTGTAGGGGTGGGTAGTGTAGGGGTAGGTAGTGTAGGGGTGAGTAGTGTAGGGGTGGGTAGTGTAGGGGTAGGTAGTGTAGGGGTGAGTAGTGTAGGGGTGGGTAGTGTAGGAATGGGTAGTGTACGGATGGGTAGTGTAGGGGTGGGTAGTGTAAGGGTGGGTAGTGTAGGATTCGGTAGTGTAAGGGTGGGTAGTGTAGGGGTGGGTAGTGTAGGGGTAGGTAGTGTAGGATTCGGTAGTGTAGGGGTGGGTAGTGTAGGGGTGGGTAGTGTAGGGGTAGGTAGTGTAGGGGTGAGTAGTGTAGGGGTGGGTAGTGTAGGAATGGGTAGTGTAAGGATGAGTAGTGTAGGGGTGTGGGTGTCTTATTGTGGCACGTCTGGCCGAGATCCAGTGATCTATGCCAGGTCGGGATCGGCGGGATGATCACTGGGCGGCGGGATCCAATCAGGGGGTCTGGTGTTGGCCTGCTGTCCACTACCACCCCACCCCCACCCCTCATCCCATCCTAAGCCCCCCCCCCCCCCCATCCACCCACTACTCACCCACCACCAAACCAACCCGCCATGTCCTATAGAGAAGGCTGAGTCACGGATAGTCGGAAGGAACGACACATCCCAGCCACCCCACCCATGTCTCACCGACTTTCCCTTTTTGTGATCTTTTATGGCATGATTTCTACAAGGTGCCAAACTGCTGGGAAGAAAAGGGTCGATGACCGTTTACCGTGTCTGATACTTGTCAGAAGGGTGTTCATTGGCTGCTCAAATAGGGGTTACTAGGTACGATAATGGGGTACCTTTTAAAATCAGTTACCAATGTATATTAGACCTATAATTCCTCTATGATAATTCTCTTGATAATTATGTGTGGTATCATTGATCTTCAGGTTCTTACACCATTCAAACCCCCGTAATGGCTAGATTCTGTCAATTTTAATTACTGCTCAACCTTTTGATCAGATTGTATAAGCTGTTTGAACATTTTTGAAAACCAGAAAGTCATATAAATAGTATGGCCCCTCTGTTTGTCTGTCTCTGTCTGCCAATGTAAGTCTCTGTCTATCTGTATTTCTGTGTTTTAGCACACTAACATATTGAGTTTATCGACCCAAGTTACTCGTCATGAGTGAAGCCACTCATTCTACCAGCTGCCACAACATTTCTCCTTTAAGTGCCTCTACACTGACTTTTCTTTAAAATAATTTTATCATCGATGTACTGAAACGTGGCATAAGAGATTTGTGTAACTATCAATACTTCCTGATAGGAGATGTTCTGCAAAGAAAACCTTTCTCTGTGTGTCTCTCTGTGTTTCTGTCTGTCTGTCCCTCTGCCTCTATCTCTTTATCTCACTGTCTCTGTCTCTCTGTCTCTCCGGGTCCCACATCTAAACTATGAATTAATCATGATTGTATGGCTGCGTATTCACATGCTCCTTATATAATATAGATAGGAGCATAAACTTATCATCAATCACCATACGTTGTATAGAAGGATGTTGACGCAGTAAGATCGATGCATGATGCTTGAAACTATAGAATCTTTAGAAGTGTGGGAAATCGGCTGACACGTATGTCCTTAAATATGGCTAAGATAATTAATCTCTGGTACGATACGTTTCCAAATATCAAAGACCACGCCTCTTTGCTTGTATAGTTTACAGAACTAGACAATACTAATTGGATGATCGTATCTGAGGACTGAATCAGTATATTTCAGGAGAAACGGGAGAGAGATACAGCAAGCAAGAGGTATTAAAAAGGCCTGCATCTAACTTGACACCCCGTAGGTGTCTATTTTCAAATCATACATTTGGCAACACGTAATAATAATCTCACTGTGTCTCCTAATATCTGTTTATAATAGCTTTTATATCACAAAGCAAAATCTTCCCCGTCTAATCATGGAAGGTACCGGTAATGGCATTAATTTGTATATACGTATTTATTCCATTCAAGTTTCCTTTACATAAAAAACACCACCCACGCCATATCTATATTCGCACTTTTATAATCATGTTGGCTACACTAATAGGAATAACGAGACTCCAGGGGATAATAATCATATCAACCTCTCCTCTGTTTGTATAATCACTCCGCCACCTGTGCTATATATAGTAAATACAGTGTCAATCTCTATGGCCTTATTAGAAGGTGCCTGGAGCAAGGTTTAACAAAAATGACATATCCTATCTGCTGGAGGAGGGGTAACAGCATCTCCTGGAGGTGGTAATGTGATCTCCTCCCCATCAGCCGTCATCCTGCACCAGTGGTTAGGACACCCTCTAGGCACAGGAGTAAGAGCAGCCGGCACCGTCATTAACCTCACCTAGTTTATTGGAGATGACATGTAGCTAAATCTATATGAGTATGCATTTTATATAGCCTTCTATTATGTTTTCCGTCTATATATATATATATATATATATATATATATATATATATATATATATATATATATATATATATATATATATATATATATATATATATATAATCTTTATATAAGTATGTATTAATAGTTATTATTGTGTGTCAATGTAATCACCTAGGTCTGACCGGTAGTAAGTAAACCAATACCGGTAGTCATCACGTTCAGGAGAATGTGAACTTGCAGAATCCGAGGATACATATCTACTTTTAAATATACCCTGCAGGGGTGTCTGTGGTTAAATGTAGTTGATATAACTTACCGGTGGATTAAGTCTCTGTCGTGTTATTCTTAACAGAGACCTGGGTCGCTAAAAAGACAGCAGTAAGAATCCGACATGAACATAATCCAGAATTGTGCCCTTATGCGCTCCAAGTTGAGTAAATCCAATGATCCCGATAATCAAAAACCTGTAACTTTAACAGGATAACGTTCGTTAAAAAGTCTTTTTAATGAGATTACCAAAGTGAGTATCAGCTCAGGATACATTAACTAAGATAAGTAGTGAATAAATCCAATGAACTGAAATCGTTAGCCGCATTATAGGCATACGTGTGGCGCTCATGGAGTGTTTCCATAGCCTCCAGCCTGGATAAATAGCAGTAGATCGCTGTGGGTAGCTTTTAACGTAAATTAACTTAATTGTCTAAAGGTCTGACATTTTAGAGGAGGGATTTGTGCATGAATGTTGTCTCTCAGTGTCTGGCGTTTCCTTGTTATGTCTGGGATTTAGAGCTTATACATGTAATAGGTAAAGGCACTCCTGATGAAGTCATGAGTTGGACAATTTAAATCTGTTTAACTTGCACTGCTGTCAAAACTCACAATTATGCTGTCATAACCAATGGGAACTTTTTCCTGAAACGATTATATCACTTCTTCACGGCACATACACTACGTTACATAGGTTGAATACAGATGGAGGCGGGAACTGCAAATGACCAATAATCATATTTTTATATCTTTATATGTATGGTTATGTAAAAAGTAGAGGTCGTGATTTATAACACTCATTGTCGTCTAAAAAATACATTATAGATTAAATCTGTTATTTGCTCTTTCAATAAATTGAAGTTCAATTATTGCTATTTTTCACCCAGCAACTAACTATATTAAAATACAGTTATCTCTCTTTCTTTTCTGTCTAAAAAGGCAGGCAGATCAATTGGAAGCCATGCATGTCATTTTATGATCTACCGCAGGTACCGGTACCTGGTATCACAATGTCAACGTGTACAAAGTTAATGCGTCATTATATTCCACCTCAAAGCACCACGCCTTGGAATGGGTGCCCGTTATGTTGCCATTGTTACGTGTTTTATCATATGGCTTGTGCATTTGTATAGACTGATCATGCCTCCACTGGTTTAGATCTATACAACTATACAGTTTGGTTACGCTTATGAACCTGATATAGAAGCTAAGCCAGCCTCCCTTACTGATATCTAGTGATTGATCTATAACAATGCAAGTACCATTACATGCACTGCATAAAATATCATAAACATGTGTATTGTTTTATACGTTAATAGAATTATTAATTGTCCTTTCATATCACCATTATACCGCAACCAAACTAAAATTGCAAGAACACAGTTTTTTTTAACCAGGGCAGATGACACGTTTACTTTTCTTTTGTTGTCAGGGCAGCGTTGGATCCACCACTAAGTACACACCTAATACACCTAATCCCGTGTGGCATATCATTGCTTTAACAAGGCTGCACTAATACCGTGCCATACATCAGACAAAGTGGTACTCAACCCCCACCCCTAACCCACCCTGCTGAAAGGTAACGTCTCTGTTGTGGCGGCGGGGATGCCTCCAGGCCATGACCTACTACTAGACCCTATCCTCCCCCCCCACCATCCCCTTCCCCTCCAGCTCATACCTTCCCCACCATCCCCTTCCACTCCAGCTCATACCACCCTCCCCCATGACCCCGCTCACTTCTCCCAACCCTCAAATCGATCCCCCTCTGCCTGCCCCTTGCCGGTTTTCTCGGCGTGTTGATATCAGACCGTCTCCTGACTCGGGCACTTAATTACGGCTGCCGTGTCGGGATAACTGCGCCAATTAATCACCAGCCCATCCACGGCCGGACCCCGCCGTGCCGGCCCTGTGTGCGTGTGGGGAGGGGCAGGAGGAAGGCCAGGTCAAGGGTCAGAGCAGAAACTAGAGAAGAGGATGCATGAAACTGAGGACGAGTTTTATGTTTGGGGACACAGGGCAAAGGGCACGCAAAAGGTGAGAGGGAAGGGGGTTACGCTGAAGGAGGGACAGGGGGGGGGGTTGTTAAGGGAGGGAAAGGGGGAAGGAAAGGACGAGGGATGAGGACAAGACTGGGTTATGCATGGGAAGGGAGGAAGGAAAGAGGTGGAAACAGGAAGTAGGAAATATGCCAATCCAATGTACAAAGGAAAGAGGAAAGCATGACAAGGCAGCCTGTGTCAGGGGTAGGGAAGGGGTTCCTAATTAATTTGAGACGTTTGGCCGCTCTGGTAATGCTGTGAGATGTTTATGCTAGTCTCTATACAAAAAGTGTTTGGAAAATGCATAGTATATGCCTGGATGTGTTACAGAATATGGTTATTGGTCTCTGCACTACAATGCCAATAAATTATACATATATACATATGCAATCCGAGCTGCATGTGTATGAGGGTATTGGGATTATAAACTGATCGATGGGTTGGGAAATGGTGCAGCTTCAGCAAGCACATGATAATAGGGGCGTCTTATGGAGAAGGGCCTGCCATAGGACGTATATAGAGAGATGGGTAAGTAGATGATCTGGGAAAGGAGAAGAAAGAGGGGAAGTAATAGATGGGGGGATAAAGGCTCACAGAGAGGGTAGTGGCATGGTTGGGAGGGGGCGTGGTCTGAATCGTAGTAATGACTAGGCTGCACGCAAGGGGCCGCCCCGGGAGGGGGAAGGATCGGCAACAGATCAAAGATGAGGCAGTGAGCAACTCAAGGCCAGCACACCTGCCCCTTACCTGCATGTGTGTCCTCCTCTCCCACCCCCACCCCACCCACCCAGACTGCCATCATTATATCTCATGCATGCATCTGTGCTAATGTTCCCTGACAATATTCCTATTTATGTCTCGCTTTATTTCACCCCCTATACTGTAGGATGCGTAACCCTATATGCACAAAATAAGGCATTATATTATCTAATACACACGCTTTCACCTAGTTTGCTTCGACTAGAGACACATGGTTGATAGGAAGTACTGTGGGGCCATTCAAGTATGACGTCATTACTGCTCAAGACCCCCCCCCCCCCCGTGTCATAATTTTCCCTTTTCATACAATATTAAACCCCTTGACTCTTATTGATGACGTCATATTTATATAGCCCATATTGAATGAGAAGCTGACAGCAGACCACTGCCTGTACTGAGCGGGTTGATACAGTGTAAGTAGTATAAGCAAAGTGACATTATCCACGGGTACACCCCTGAAACAGTCCAACGTGTACATGGGTGTAGGCCCATCACTATGACTATCATATTATGCATCTATATAAACTAACAATGTCACGAGTTCAAACCTTTCTATAACTGGATAGATAGGAAGAGTCTAATCAACTTTGGGTTGCACCTGGGATATCGTATTCAATGATCATAAAGAAAAACTAGAGGGATAACTGAATCCATTCTAAAACCCATAATTATCCAAGATAGCGCCATGTAACCAAATTAGGCAACCCACCTTAAACAAAAGTAACCCAATCTAACCCCAATTGGGGCAGTCCATCTAGAAACTGATTAGTGGCCTAGGGTAGCCGTTGGACTAAAAGTTGGTTAGTCCACTTTAGGATACACTGTCCCCGATTGGGGCTACACCCTGTTTTTACCAGGGTATTCTATACACACCATACAAGGGGCTGAAAGTGTCAGTGCCATGGACGAACATTGTTGTTTGATAATTATTGCTGTGTAACGATTTGTCCACGTCCGTTTATGTTATATCGGATAAGCGTGGGGTGCGTGGGAGTTACTTGTTACAATGACTAAGTAACTTCAACCGCGTAAGGCCGTCAGCAATTTAATAAAAGACGTTGTCATCACGCCCACTCCTATCGATAGATGCAATTCAGATTCCAAGAAATATGAAATGAGATAGACCTGTACAGAAAGGTAAAGACGTCACATGGTTAGATAAACAGATCCTGTGACTTCAAGTTATGTTGACCATTTAGTGCATTGTGCTTTATGATAAATGAAAATGCCCTTTTGCCCTCATAATGAATGAATACCGACGATCAATATGCCAGTACTGCATTCACGCATCACCCTTTACGTCGGGAGGCTCGGCATGGTGCACAAACACAATGCTGAGAAATAAAATGAACGCTTCAAGCACTATTCGGTTGATAAAACGGTTAATGAATGTTTTTCTGATATGGAAGGTATGTTGTCTTATATTGGTTATATATCGACATGCTGGTAATATTTCACTGGCAGAGGTGTACTAGATATCTTTACAGATTTAACCTGGAGGGCATGTACAGGTGAAACGTATTACGGTATTGAAATCTGTATCCGATAAGCAATGATAAATATCGTTTTGTGTTCTACAATAACAACTGCTGAAATTGAATTCATGAAAAGTTAGCTACAATTTCTTCCTCTAAAATCTGATTTCATGTAAGGTATCCGATCTTCACCAATACTCACGGACTATGCTCAGGCGTAGGAGGAAATATAATTGAAATTCCAATATAATTATAGAACAACAGTCCTGATGTTTACTACTTTCTGTGGTAGTGTGGTTTCGACATAGACAGACAATACACAACATTTATGGTTAAACCTTTCCGTGTAGTCAAGTTAATTTTAGATGTACTACGCTTTGTTTATCAATCATTAAAAGTACTTCTCAAATCAGACTTTCTGATATGGTCACCTTGGAATTATTTTTGGATATCCTCAAGGAGGCTATAAAAGAAATACTCCCACGAGACGGAAACTGTTCCAGGGCACTGCTGGAAGTACTATAAGCAGAAGTTACTTCCTTAAACTGTCTTATTCTGCTAAACTGTTGAAGATAACATTTAAATCTTCAGGAGCATTATGTTACCGCAATAGCTACAAGCGGGAATTAAGTCAGGCAACAACATTGACATTTACAATAAAATGTAGAATCCCATGTCAACGCATGAGTTTGCAAGAAAAGGCCCAACACGAGTGGAATACGACAAATAAATAAGAAATATACCTAATTGGACACAAAAATAAAACAAAGTTTAAAACATAATCGCTTTTGTTTTAATGGGGAAATTATGTTACTCGGTCAACGTTGCCTTAAAGCTTGCCATGGAGCAGAGTTTCCTTTTGCTGACTGCAACTTCCCATGTCGGCGTTGATCTTTTGACATTTGAGTGTGCTTGTCGCACGGTTACCTCGGCCATGGCCTAATGTGTTGTCCTTTTTTCCTACGCTAATTACATCAAGTAGGAGAGTGTCATTTGGCCACCAATCCGTAGGTCACCGTATTTAACCGTGCCTGTACCTCAGCACCGAGAAATCCTCTGACCAATGCACAACCGCTAGCTTTTAACCCACGCCCCCGGAAAATAGATCTATGCTTGAAAAAAACAGCATCAACAAAGAGCCTTTAGAGCATCAAGCTGCACAATGCATCGTTATTGCTGCCTTTGATTAGAATCTTAGATCATTATAGTGTGTAACAGAGCTAAAAACGATGACGCCTAATTTAATTAGGACGCGATAACTGGGCATCCAGGCCGGAGGCTGCAGGGGTAAAAACGGGGTGGCGCAAAAACGGGGCTTGGTGCTGGCAACATAACCTAACTGCCACTAATTATAGCCGGGACCACAGTCGGGTAGTGCTCCTGGAACGGCCAGACAATGGTCTGTAGATTGTAGTCTGGACAAGGACTTCGACCATAGTCATTGCACTGCTTAATGCTGCTGAACGACCAAGACATTGCACAGCCCTCGGACTATTTATAGGCAGTATTTGTACCCTCTTCATGGGCAATGGTAACGGGTGATAAAACGGAGTGTATTGTGGTCTGTAAATACCTCCAGAGGATGTGTTTGTATGGGGGTAGGGTGAAGGCAGGGATTGGTATGGAGTAAGAGTGCCAATGCGCTCAGATACAGTCCATCCACTACGTATAGTGTCATGTTAATTCCAGCATATTTCTATGTTATTTCCAACACACCAGTATGCAAATCGTGTCTTTTTTTGTGACTGGAAAAGATTAATTCTAAACAACCTAGCACTTTAATACTCCAAACCACATATATTATATTCCACTCAGTCCCAGCTATAAACTTGTTAGGGAATATTGAATCATTCAGAAACAATATCATGAAATAAGGAGGTAGGTGGGAGTTTTCCATTGTATTGGCAGTCTGACCTCCTATTACAATTGTAATTGAGAAGGGTATGGGCCATCTCCTGCTACACAATGTGATTAGTTTTTTAAATCATACAAGTGCAAATCCATCGGTCAGTTGATTCCCCCGGCGTTTGACTACTTGGCTGAGCCTCCATTTGCTGGTATAAAACTAGAATTTAATCACTGGGGATGTTCTCAAGTTTACTCTGCATGTTAATAAACACCAGTCAGGCGATCATTGATAACTATTGCATACTATTCATATATTATTTCGGCTGATCCTGGATAGACTCCAGCCTTCTAGAGTCTGGACTTCCCTACCAGCAGTGGTTGGCGATGAGATGTATCTCGGCGCCCGATAATGGATGGACACACGCCCTGCTTGGTGTAATCGCACTTAGCCAAACAAACCTTGCACCAAGTGGACATTTCCCACACCCGCTACACTATGGGGCAGGGTGTGTGAGTAGACGATGGGGGACGGGTTATATGGCGCCCTGGAGGGTGGGGCACACGGCTGGTCATGAGGAGACCATGGGGCCTGGAGCCCGGCCTCTAACATACAGATAGCGGTGCTTATGGGCACTGTGGCTGGAGGATTGAAAAGTGGAGCTGCTTAGACTGGGGGTGTCCTCATGTCCGCCTCAACCTGTTCTTTTCCACCAAGCCAAACTTGCATTGCTGCAGTATCACAACAAGATACGCATAAGTGGCATGTCTGCAAGTCTCTCTTTATGATCTTTCACAGTAATCACTCTGCTGCCATAACAGAAACCTTATGAGACATTATAAGTATGTGCTTGAAGATACATTTCACGCTGTGATTACAATGGGGACATTATGAGCTGTTCAGCTAAAGGCACTCTATGCCATGGTGTGGAGTACAACATAAAACAAGGTTCCTGTGCTGTTGTGCTATCCTAGATTCATCAATTCTCACCCAGACAACGGTGCCTGGATACACGGCTAAGTCTGAACACTGTGCATCAAGCTATCATGACGCCATCTTGTAAATTGCACAACCGTTCCACTAGGTGGCCTCCATAGCGGAGGTAGTTAGACGAGTTCCTTTTTTGTGTTTCAGAAACGGACCACGTCACCGTGCCTGCACCCCTAATTCCTAAACACGTCATCACATTTTGCGAGGCCCTCCATCGATGCCTGATTCCCCCACTTTTAACTGGGGATGTTGGCAAACTGAGATTAGACTGGCTTGGGGCCATAGATCTGTGATAAAAATCGTTAGATTTCACCAACATAATCTGGGAGACCCGCCTTCTGAATGCTATTTCCCTCTTCCTCATAGGAGACCCCCCAGCCACCAGTCAGATAGGCTGATTCAGGGCCTGGTCAATAGTGTGATCAGTAGATTGTCCCAGGGTATGATCACGCCTGGCCAGCTTATCTCCAGAGGAAGGGGAAGCCATGCTACGGGCCCTAATGATTGCCTTTTGCCCATTTCCACACTACCACGCCTCCCGCCCCTATCGCCGATTCTACTTGTTCTAGACTGCTGTTTATCAAATGGATAAGTGCTAGCTGTCAAAGTCAGTATCACAGTGCCAAGTATTTAGTCGGTTGCATATTAGAACAAGTATAAATAGAAGACCAACTTCAGCTTTGGCATTTATATTACAGTATGAAGCTTGTGCATTTATTGAGAAGTATTTTATCAACGGATATGGATTTAAAATATGCAAACTTTTTAACTGTAGCCATTTTAGAATAATATTTGTGGTCATTGATAACTTAAGCAACACACCAGGAAAACCAAATACAATGTGGTCCGGCTCCTTCATCTAACTGTTAGGATGTGTATACTAGCAGGGTCTTTTCACTAGCACTAACTTTGTATTGTTGGAGATTTATACATAATATTATAAACGATAAAGAAATTTACCACTGTATCATTTTCCTTCTGAATGCTCTATGATATTATATTAATGCCCACCAGGGACTCTCCAATACTGTGGTTGGCAGGCGGCTGGGAAAAGCATTAGCGGAAATTCTCTTTGACTAGATAACTTGTTTGCTGGAAATGAACAACTGGGGTTATTCATGAAGGAACTGTAGAAGCATCATTATCATAACCTATGACATTATAACTACATCATCAAGCAGTATATATGCACATAACTATATAAACACATTTTGATTCCGCTAAGCGACCTATCTTGTATGGACAGGTAACCTGCATCTAGGAAATAAATACGTTATTTTAATTTTTGTAATATCGTGTTTTTATCATTCTCCTAACGATACACATGCTTATCATAATTGGTGGTAGGGGATGGACCTTAAGGGAGAGTTGCCCTAGAATGGAAATGTCCTAGGGGAATGTCATGGAGAATGGCGGAGGCGAGGGAGGAATATCCTAGAATCAACAAATATAATAGCACTCTCCCATTTATAGACAGCCACAAATACAATCTATTAGATATGTCTTTAATTTAATAATCCAAGCAACAAAAGCGAAGCATCTTCCTACACCTTATAAATGTCATGTTCATGTCGCTAATGCGTACAACAAAGGTATTAAATTTCCAAAGGAGAAGAGACGTAGTTGTAGCACAACTAAGATACATTCGGCTCCTCAGAGCAATAGATACTGAAGACACAAGAACACAATTTGGGATTCCTCCACAATGTCCTGTGTGTGTATTTGTGTGGCTGCTGCGGTGGGGACTATTGTCTCGAGTACTGTTCCCAACAACAATACAAGACGGAGAGCAGGTCGGAGCAGCTCGGTCTGTGTGACAAGGGGTCGCTACATGTGTATTGTGGGGAGGGAGCAGCTCAGATTAATCAGGTAGACACGCGCAGGAAGTGGGTCACACAACCTATCTTACCCTCCTTAATTCTCTGGGACAAGGAATCAAGGGTATTTTTTCTATTTGTTTGAGTGAGACAGGGGCTATTGTACTTGGAAGAGGGTTGCAACACGTGTACATCTAACTGTCTTTCTCACGTACGGACTTACTTAGAAGGAGAAGGGGGTGGAGATAAAGAAATGCTTACTTTAAGGTGCACAACAAAAGAGTTGCCCTGAGGAAAAGTCACAGTGGATTATCTGGAATGGGGGAAGTATTTCCCAGACATGTACATATATAAAAGGACGTATTGTCTTCATGCATGTGTGTGAACAACGTGTGTATGTGTTTTCTCAAGGACCTTATTTAGTTGGGCATGTAGGTAATGACTTTTTGTGACTCACCTGTTTCACTATCTTTCTTCCTTCAGCATCCTTCTCTTTCCTGCAAGAGAAGAGGACTCTTGTTAAGCATGGCAGTACAACGGCTTTGCCCCAGCACTGTTAATGTTACAAAGCCCAAGGTTGGACACTTAATATTATACTGTGTGAGCATTGACTGCTACATTAGGGAATGCTTTACTGACAGTAGTCTACATGATATGAGAAAGCTTCCTTGGCAATACAGACTATAAAATAATATCATATCATACATACATAATGGAACCCAATCACCACACATGCAATGAGCAGACAAAAACATGAGAAGTGGGTCAGACACCTTTTTCTGCTGGTCGTGACTAAATGAGCAACTCACTGATTATCTAGACCACCAGGGACTTTGAATGCTTACACCCTTCAGCTCATACTCAGGGCGAGCCAGCAGGCTCTGTACGTGTTCTTAACGCTCCTGCCATGGTTAACCAACATAAAAAATAACATGAAAATGGAATAAAAAGGGATAAAGAAATGGGCATGTACAGAAACCAGCCACCAAGATCTAAAGCACCCACAACATACAGCCACATAAAAAAAATCAATAGAAAAACTAAACAAACTACAGCTGTTGCGTGGGTCTTTCATGACTTTATTTTGTGTGTTGGCTGTGTAATTATGGACTGTATCTGGGGTACAAATGCTCCAACCCTTCCATACCTCACCTCTTGTATTGGGCCGCTAAGGCTGGGTATGGATCGGGAGCAGGTGGTGGAGCTTCGAGCAAGTACAACAACATATGGCACAGCACGCAACCAAGGCGTTGGCTCATGGTCAGATTGGTGCTTAATGACCAGTTCTGGAGTAAAGTCAGATAATGTATATTGATTATGATCACCGACTACCTTTATGAAAGCTTTGCATGCCGAGGACGTTCATAACCCCTCTGCCAATACAGTAATCCATATCATGTTTCTGGATAGTATTGTAACAACAATAGCACTGGCCACAATTGAGAGAGAGATTATATACAACAGTGTACAGTACAGATATGCTTGGTCTTGAAAATAATTCGAGATTGATTGTTCTATTGTCTTCATTTTATACACATGTAGCTAGTATTTCTCTCCCAAAGCAATATAGCATCGAGTTGAATCCTGACTTAAAATCCTAGTGTTATATCCCTTTCTTATACAGCCAATAACATCCAGAGATATGGGTAGGTTGACATGGTGCATTGCAATACAAATAGTGTATTAAACTTCGATTCAATTCAATTTCAATTTCACAGGTTATATTATTGCCAACATAAATCATATATTCTTCAGTGGCCATAATTGGCCAATCATTTCTTCGTGGATATCATTACTCATCGATTATTCTATGCAGATAAGCGTCTGAAAAGACAAGCGTGACATGATCTGTTCTATATGATAATAAACCATACCGTATTACAGTAACTCGTGTGTTATTATCTAACTAAAAAGAATATCGTTTCTTATACTCTTACCTATGGCATAGCATACTGATATCTATTTATCTAGGGCTTCATACAGTCATAGGCAGTCAGAAATCAAAATCGTACAGGGTATACCCAATTTCAATAATACACATTTTGCAGTGAGTTATAAATGCAGGTAGATTTTTTAAACAGGACATAAAGCATAGCCCACGGTAGATTTAATTCAAATCTGAAGTGGTTACTTTGATTTTCCTCACTAGTAAATAGACCTTGTTCCTGGCCCCCTTATAAAGTATAACCTAAGAATGTAACGTTGACACGTGTACCGCTGAGGTGTTTTGATGACCCTACCAGTCTGCCTTAATAAAACAATGTATTATGTATAGTGATGTGCATGAACTGACAGATCACGTTATGAATACCTGGCTGTACTACATATAGCTGCAATTACTTCTTTTTTCTGGACGTGTTTATTGTACTAATCCGTCATGACAAGGGTTTAAATAGTACTATCAAACAATTACCAGATTTTATAGGTATTCACGCAAAACATGGCGTATGTAACATATATATATATATATATATATATATATATATATATATATATATATATATATATATATATATATATATATATGAAGATGCTTATATAAATGAGATGATTGCAGATGAGTCTGTACAAATCATGTAGACAGGCGTGCCATTAACAAATGTTGTTGCTTTGCACATGGTGATCATATAAAAGTAAAGGTTTGGTTTTATCCCTTATGCGCATCAGGTATAGTTTTAGTTGTCAGTTTTTACATACAAAAGAGAACATATAATATGGTATACCAACATGTGTTTGTACCACAGAACGACTCTGTCAACAATGTCCTTTATTGACCACACAGTGAAGTATTACAGTGCAGTGCAATGTGACGCCTGGATGTGTAGTATAGTACAATAGGTTCAACAGATGTATGTTGTTCACAATACATGCACATCAATGGAAGTTACATAAAAATCCTTAATCTATACAGTAAAATCTCCCGGAACATCTATACCCAAGTGTCCATTGTGTAATGATTGTAATTAATCATCAAGATTAAAATATATGGTTTCTATGGCAGCCGTACGATGCTTTATATCATCCACCAAAGATTTAACTATTTCTCTTTTAGAGCTGAACACTCTCGGCATCTGCATTATAGACCACTTAGGCACACATTAAGGAGTAGTTTATTGTGCTACATTAAAAAGATTTTAATCATCAGGAAAAAGTCCAAATGATTGTTTATGAGTTATGCAGGGGTTTTAGGCAATTCGACTCCCTGGAAATATTCAAAAACGGTTCTAGATGCACCAGGGGATCTGCTCCAACGTGAAGGCTAGAGTTCTGAGCAGCTCACGAATCAGTTTAAACATTTCCAATAAAAATGGTCAATCCATCATAGCTGTCAGGATGTTTCACTGTTATTACCAACGAAACTCAAGAGAATGTCATTATGCAACCCCAGCCTGGTGCTTCTTATAACAGTATTGGTGCATTGGTAAGCAGAGAAACACCAGGGTCTGGTGTGCGAGGAAATAATATTGATGTTTGTGTTGTGCTGCTAGTTGTATTCGTATTGTACAGCTCCTGGATCTCAATCAAAGAGAGCGTTTGTACAGCTAGACAGTGCATACAGATATTGAAACATTGCAGTTACAAATATTGATTGACAAAATTCAGAACCATTTCGAATAATCTAATCAAACCAAGACAAATGAGTTGAGTAATTAAGGGAGGTCAATTAATATTGCCCTTTGCCCTAGGTATTGAGTAGAATTTGATTGAAAGCAATTATCTGGGATGCAGATGTCTCAGTATCAATACAGACTATTGCACAAATGTATTGTGAGAAATAAATATATTCAGGTCTCCTGATTAATGTTGTTTCCAATGCCACAAGAATGTGACCTTCCAGAGAAGATGATACTTTACGAAGATTCAGGGGTAAGTATCTTTTTGATAGTGTGTACATGTATTAGATTGTATAATCCTTAGATAGTAGAATTTAAATGCCATATTTGAATTCTTGTCAAATCTCAGAAAACCACAAAAACGTTTTTATAAAAGGAACGCACCATGTGTTTCCTCTCCTGCCCACATACATCTGCACACATCAGCTTTTAATACAGATATCTCAGGCCTCTCCAATCAAACTGCTCTTACTTTCTGTTGGAGAGAGAGTAGGTTAGTTCACTGCCCTCTACATCGACACATTGCTACAGAAAATCTGATATTCATTTGAGAGAAGGTGTCCCTTTTTAGTCTCCAAATAAAATGAAACATACCCCATCCAAAGCCGTTCCCTGGAGGGTCAGATCTGGGCATGGACAGTGAGTTCTGTCATAGATGTAGGTCAGGCTGGGTTGACCTAGTATGGTGCCAGAGGCAGACAGGGGGCATGCACGGATTACAAGGGTAGCCCTGGGGGAGTGGGCCTTGTCATATTGCCTGTTTACTGGACTATTGTCAGCTTCTTTTAATGTCCACAGGGTCCGCCCATGGGAGCACTCTTAAATATGTAGCTTCAGCAAGCAGGAGACTGCTCTTAAAATGCTGGTCCCCGACAGCAGAATATAGGGCTTCCCAGGGACTACTTATAGATATATCACATCCATCCTCTGTCTTTTGATTTCCTTATACCGGTATATGTATTCAACATAGAACGATGTATTTACCCATAGCCTTGCTATCTTTAAAGCCTCATTCTTAATAGCACATGTATTTCCATAGTTGGTGGGTGACTATAATATGTACATACATATATGATAATTGCAGCAATGTACAAATAGGTTCATAGTAAGGTCCTGCGTTTACAAAGTACAAAGTATATCAGTAGGGGGAATATGGAACATATATTTTGTACCATTTCTTTGAAATTGTGATACAAGAAATTGCATCTTTAACGCCTATCTGAATAGCTACATTATGGCAGCAAAAGATTTGTCATACCAACCTCCTAAACCCCACTAACCAAGGACAATAGACTGGATATCTTTAAAAAAAACAAGCCTTGCCTAGACTCCCATCTATTATGAATAAATGAATAATCAAAGAAAAGTGTCCTGCTCTTGATGACCCTTTCAACATGGTCCATTGGGGGAACTCATCTAATCAACCAAATGAATAATTTCATATGCACTTGTCTGACTATGAAGCAGTACACACGGTATGTTTTATATGAATAAATGTGCCTTGTTTTATTCTCCTCCGTTGACATTTCCTTCTGTCTACATGCCAAGAGAGAAAACTGATGAGTTCAAAGTCCGAGACGACAATGGCATGCCCAGTATCGGGTCGTATAATTAAAGGGGCACTTAACCACATGGTAGACTAGAACAATACTAGAATTGTGAGTGCGATACGCTTGGGGATAATGCCACTTTAATAATCTCCTGGCTTTAATCGACCATGCTTATCAGTAATAATTGAGATGTAATAAATATTTAACAAGTGTGTTGGATGATGTTGCATTTAAGATTAATGATGATGGGCGTGTACAGCAAAATGTTAAGTCCTCCGACGAAAAACCGCTTACTTACACCCAACATTGACGCAGGTGTGTACCACTTAACACAACTGGACTGGCTGTATAACAACTGTATGTATTCAGTGCGCTAATATTATGAAGTATAGTTTAGCCATCTATACATAAAAGGGACATGGATTGAATAGTATAATTGCAAAGGAAGTCAGCTCTGCTCTAGCTCACCGACATTATTCACTTGCAGTACAGATGATATGTTTTATTCAGTTAGTTATAAAGAAATCAATAATGCTTGAATTCCTTTATTTATAGAGTATCAAAGGAACTGGGTTCTTTCCTTGTGTCTGCCAGCTAGGAAAGCGGTTGATAATGTGTACAACGAATGGCAACATGACCATGTCCACGAAGGGTTAGCGTGAGTGTAGTCTGTCCATGTACCCGACGTGTTCAAACGGCCACCTCCCACCCTCACACGGACACTAGGTACGTGATGGGCCCGGCAGGCTAGGTGAGGATGCTAGCACTTCTGTCTACCCCTTCTCTCTCCATCTCCCCCTCCCCACCCCGCTGAGGCGCTCCACTGCCGACCTACAGTGGTCCTGCCTACATCTCTCACCCACGCCGCTATTCCCCAGTCGCGCCACCTTCTGGCAAACTGCCGTAGACCTCCCACTGAGTTGCTCCACTGCCTCCCGATCACAGCCATGGGGCGTCATGTGACGTCACGACGCCGGCTGTGACGTCACCAAGTGTCAATGATGAATGGTATAAACATAGTTTATCTCATGTGAAATTACCTCTTTCATCCATACATCCTTTTGAGTCTGGTTATTTGATTTTTTTGCCTTATTTGCTTTATTTTCTGTTTTTCCATGTATTGAGTTGCTCACATGCACCAGGCACCAGGCCAGGCTTTGAAATGGCTGCTGATGACTTATGTTTCCCATTAGCACAGTGCATACAGTAATGGCGGCTGCCGTTGGTAGCTAACGCTGTATAGTAATAATTCACTACCTACTCCCTAATTGCTCAATCGCCTGGCAAATGCACCTTAGCCCCCCTCAGCACCAAGCTATGGTTCCAGCCGGTACCGCTTCTTCTCAACATGTTGTCTATTGGTTCATCACACCGTCAGATTAAGCTTTCATTCTGCATATATCCATCACGGCTTAATAGATGTTTTTCTCCTCTTTCACTTTGCTATACTTGTATTAGCAACGGCCCTTTTTTATGGGATTGGGTGGATTTATTGCCTAATCGTGTTTGGCGGGCATTAAGTCGGCCCTGTGCGTTCCCCAGCGGCCCACTAGTCTATGATTAGGCCGACTGTAACGTTATGCCCCGACATAATGATTCGCTACTGCCACCTGGACGCGGCCATTAGAAGCTCCGGTTTGGGCCCCACACTGACTTCATATTGCACGGTTTCTAATGCCGTGCACCATAATGCTGGTGTCCTGCTGCTATTTAGGATCTTGTTACACATCCTCAACATTGCCAGCACTACTGGCGTTATTCTACACAATTAACATTGGTACTTCTCATTATAACTACACGTATCGCACTATCGTTCTATACATGTGTGGGTGTGAGATTGGTCCTGCATAATCACACCGTTGATAACATAAAATGATGATCCAGTGGACGAGGAGCTAAGTGTAGTGTGAGAGTACAGGTGATGATACCTGAGTGTAATAGAGCCTGGTAAATACAGTTACATGAGTGCAAGGAACCTTCGGCCTCTTTAATATAAATATGATTACATACCGATATTCAAACTGCTAGATGGCTGTGCGTAGTCCACTAATGATATACGATTAGCTGAGTGGATAGGTGTGGGCGAGGTCAATTCATGTAGGCTACTTGCCTGTTAGTGTCCATGATTTTTTTCACCGTAGTATATGTGACAAATCTTCATATGATTTTGATTATTACCATGAATAGTACATGCACATGTAGTATTACATGTGTAATAGTTATGATCATATGTGCATGTTTAACATAAACACACTAGATATACAAACCCACCTGTCCGCCCATCACAAATGATAGACCCGGTAGCAATATTACTATGAACTTACTATCACCCCCACCCATGGCCACCTTGTCATAACCAACTACCAAGTCCACCCTGACGATTCCAGATATTCTGTGACATTAGTACAAGCAGGGTGTGGGGAGGATGGCAGTGTAAGGTGGATGGGAAGTGGGTGGAAAAGAAGGCCCCCTAGGCTGGGTAGTGTGTGATAGATAGGCCCTACCAATAGGTGTGAGGGCTCCGGGCGGCCTATAGTCGTTGGCCCGGGGCGGCGCCAATTGCTATATCCGCCCCTTCTGTAGGCAGTTTACCTTGCCGGAGGTAACGCGTCGCCCAGCCCCAATGGTTATTGTGTAAATCCCACTGGGAAACCCTTGTGAGGCCCTCAAGTCCCAAAAAAGCACCGATCCCTCATATTTGTGAGATAGGGGTGTTTTGGGACATAGGGCTCACCTGAAGTCCCCATATGGGAAGATTTCCCTATCTTACATCTTTTTGTGATATAGGGACCACATTCAAACAGTCTTTATCTAACAAATTCCTACAAAGATAGGGGCCAATTGAGAGATAGGGGCATGTCAGGCCCCTATCGTACAAACGATCCCTAAGTATCAAAAGCCCTATCCAGCATGTAAGTAATTATCAATAAGCAAGAAAGTAGGCCTCACAAGAACACAGTCATTTAAATTTACCAAAATATACTAAACCTACTGAGTTAACAAATGATATTATGAACATTACATCAGTTGCTCATAGCGCCTGATGCAATCTTTATGGTTTCTCCTATCTTTGGAATAAAACAAATCTACGAAACGAAATGCCTGTTTCAAACCATTTGTACACTTGGCTGTATTCACACTCCACCTGTTCCCTATATCATAAACAAAACAATCTTGAGGGATATAGACATTTTAAAAGATAGGGACCTCACAAATCCCACCCTGCCCAACTCCACCCACTCTTTGTCATCTCACAACACTCTGTTGCTACGTCGTTGACATACCCTGGCCATTCTGTCCTTCTCCAGGCGACATATGCCCTTCCCTCACACATCCACCCTACCAATAATATGTCCCGATGGCCACCAGCAACTGAGGAGCTGAAGCTGAAGATCGGAGGGGGTCGAGTGTGGAGACGTATAGAGTTGGGGGTATACTAAGGTAACGAAGGCCTTTGGTGGGCGCGTGGGACGTGGTCAGATCATTGTCAGGAATCAACCTGCACCTAGTGACTACCCGGATTAGTAAGAGTTAGGGAAACTAAAGGTTGAAGAAACGGCCCAAGTAAAGGTGAGTATAGTTTGCTGATGTAATTGTAGGAGGAGTATTTGGGGAGCGGATTATATTTCATCGGGATGGGAATGATGGTGAGCCGGATATTAATTTGTATCGAGGTGATATTTGAGGATTTTCGACTGCAGGTTCAGATTTAAACTAATGGTTTCAGGGACCTACGTGTATTAATCTCACCCACTTTAATTATCATCCGAATTCTAGAAAAGCACACCTTGGACCGTAAGGAGGACGGATGTGGAAGTCCTCCCAAAGATGAGACATTAGTGGTATGAGGGACCGTTAAGTCAGTTAGTCTTGAATTGACAGACAGTCTCAAAATACTATAGGTTTGAGACTGCCCGTCAACCTTGTATAGGTTCTCTCAAAAATGCAATTTACCTCTGGTTATTTGTCAACCCTCAAGCCAGGCACTCTGGCAACTCACAGGAAGTCTGAAAGCACCAGGGCTTTAAGATTATCTAGAAAAAGTTTGAGACCATCTAGGCTATAGTCATACTAGGAGTACAATAGAATTAAAGGGATTAAACAGAGGTCCTTATGGTGAAGTAAATATATTTGAAAGGGGCAGGCTGATAATAAATTATGTTTTTGGACTGGATCGGCTGGGAAGAGCGTCGGCAATAACGGTGGTATTCAGGGTGGGATATAGATGAGAGAAAAAATAGTTTGGGTTAGGCTAGAAGAGGTCTTTATGCTTAGGTGGCCATGGGATAAAAGAGGTCCATATGCTGGAGTATATATGAAAATAAAATAGGACATTATACCATGATGGGCTTAGAATAAATGGTATTTACGCTGGAGTAGGATGTGAATAAAGAGGTCTTTAGGCTCGGGGTAGGCTTGGAATACAGAAACTGGCATTTAGACAGAAATAGGCTTGCAATAAATGGTCTTTAGGCGGGGTAGGCTGGGTAGCAGTGCCTGGTGGGGAGGTGAATGTTATGGGGCTGGGGGCAGGAGTCATGGCGGAAGGTGGCGCGTGATGAGGTGTGTAGTGTCGGCTATGGATGGTGGTAGGGTGGTAAATTACCTGAGGGGTAAGGGAGCAGATGGGCCGGAAAGTAATATATACAGATGCGGTGGTGACTAGGCAGCCTGGCAATGGGAGAGGTGAATTGGCTGTGTGTTTGCTTTCAGTGTGCGTACTGCAGGCCTGGGGAATGGGTTTTATTCTGGGTATGGGCGGTCATGGGTAAAGCTGTAAGCGAAATAAACATAAGCAATGACTGAATAGACTATTAAGACATGCATATATGCCCAGATGCCTGGTGTAGGGATAAAAGGGGAAATCATGTTGAAACGTGTTGTGAGCAGTAGTGGCTTTATATATACCTAATTGATAAACATTGTTAACACTACAATATGAGCCAATAATGTGCATGTTAAGTATATATAATTATGATTGTATCTGTCTGCGTATGCGTTGGGCTTCACTGACGATGGTCCTATTATTTACCTGGGTATGTATTCTGTAGGCAGTGCTGTTGGTGTTAGTATATATGGGGAGGCTACTTAATATAATGCTCTACAGATGTACTGGTGTTGCCTATCAACTACACTGCCTACATAGAATTACAGTACAGCTATGCTAGTATCAATAGTGCATAGTTGTACAAGGTCCTGTTCGATAACATGAACCATTGACTGGTAATTACACACATACTAGGCCAGTATCCATACTCATGGTGTGCCTATTATCATGAATGTGGTAGTTATACATAACACTACTTATGTGTCTTTACCGGCTTAGGTAATGGGCCTTTAGTGATACTATAACAATAACCAATTAGGTAGTTAGTATAGTATGACAGGTGTGGTGTGCACTGCCTAATGTGTATTGGATTATATGGATGAGATATATGGATGTGCTATTATATGACAAGGCATGGTGTATCTGCGTGCAGTCTGTGTGTGGTTGTGTTAAATGTATATAGAAGGGTTCGGTCAATGCTATTCTACTAACAATGTCTCTTAATCACTTGGGACAAGCATATGTATGATTGTTAGTGGTCGAAAGGAATTCATGTGGATATTAGTGTAAGAATATTTAGATAAATCACACAAGACACTTTCACTACAACTATTCAGGTGTACTAGTATGGGATTCAAATCCATGCACCCCTCTTTAAAAGAACGGGAAATTTTGCTCACAGAATCCCATGATATCACAGGAATAGCACCCGGGTTATTCCCAGGACTGACCCCAGTTCAACCTGTGTTCTTCAGGGGGAATTCACGGGAATTTGTTTCCAGGGTTAGCATTAAGTTCACTTCATTTTGTCTTGCCATAATGAGTCCTTCTGAACGATTGTCCTTTCTCTCTGGGGTTTTTTCATTATACCAAAGCGTTAGCTTTGGTGGTTTTATGTGGTTTGAGTAGTATTGTGCTTTCACGTGTCTAGTCTTTGGTAAGTGTTCCAACTACCATTGCCCCATCCCCAAGGGGGAACGGAGCCTTCATATTACAAAGGGCTCCTCTTCTATGAGAGTTCTGTCAATAATAAGTTCTAAATTGTCAATATTCAATAACCTGGCTTTTCGTCATAGATCTTCCTTCCTCTCATTGCTTTGGAGAATCTCCCATTGGTTAGTTTAAGCTATTTTATTTGGGCATAGCCTTCAAATGCCATTGTATGCCTTTCTAACCTAGGCTTCAGAAGGTGGTTAGTTATTCAAACCGGTTCCAATTGCTGTCTGTAGACTATTTTCACCAAGCTGCCTTTAGCTGTAAATGACCAGATTTGAAGTCTTGCCATGAAGAACACTGCTTCAACCATTATTTAACATACTTCAATTATACAAGATAATTAGGTTTAGTTCTTTGCAGCGTATACTCAAAGCTACATTAGCATCGCTAAGCTATGTCGGATTATTCACAATGGACGTTCCAAGTATTCTTTGCCCTTTTGTAATTGTACATTATTGTAATGGGAAACGTTGCTAGGCAGACTGCAAGCGGGAGGGAACGTGTATTCGTATGTGTATCGGTGTATTTAAAGTGGTAGTAGTAGTATATGACAAATGTATCTGTCTGCAGGCTTATGTGTTTGGGCCTGTTTGGGTAGTGCATGGCAATGGGGTCTGTGTGCGGTGTTCAGTGGCCTCAGTGTATAATCCCGGGCTTATATAAGCACTAAATGGTAAATTGGCCAGGCTTATTATACAGGGGGCAGGCTTATAATTCTAAACCTGAAGAAACACTCTGGTGCCTTCTCATAATTCCCAGAATAATCTACTCTTCCGACACATTTATTTCAAGATTTCCAATAATTCTCTTACCAATATAAAACGTTGCATAGCCAAAGGAAATATGTAAAGTCCCCAAGTAGATATGACGCTTTGGCCTAAAATGCGATTTTTATTGAATGGACAGTGCAGCCTCCAGGCTTACACTCAGGACGCGGCTTATAAAACACTATAACAAATTATCATACTTTCCCCAGGCTTATACAAGCGGGGGCTCATACATGGGCCCGGCTTATACACAGGGAAATACAATCCCTATATTAGGGTATGATATTGGTGCACGTGTCCTCTTGGTGTGCAGATGTGTGTCTGTTAGGGTAGAAGTATAATTATGACAAAGGTGTTTATGTGCAGGTGTCTGTGTCTCAGGGTAGAAGTACATGTACATAATATTATGATAAAGGTGTCCATGTGCAGTCCATGTGTGTTAGGGTAGTAGTATATGACAAAGGTGCCTGTGTGCAGTTGTATGTGTGTTAGGGTAGTAGTATATGACAAAGGTGCCTGTGTGCAGGTGTATGTGTGTTAGGGTAGTAGTATATGCCAAAGGTGTCTGTGTGCAAGTGTATGTGTGTTAGGGTAGTAGTATATGACAAAGGTGCCTGTGTGCAGGTGTATGTGTGTTAGGGTAGTAGTATATGACAAAGGTGCCTGTGTGCAGGTGTATGTGTGTTAGGGTAGCAGTATATGGCAAAGGTGTCTGTGTGCAGGTGTTGTGTGTTAGGGTAGTAGTATATGGCAAAGGTGTCTGTGTGCAGGTGTAGTGTGTTAGGGTAGTAGTATATGGCAAAGGTGTCTGTGTGCAGGTGTAGTGTGTTAGGGTAGTAGTATATGGCAAAGGTGTCTGTGTGCAGGTGTATGTGTGTTAGGGTAGCAGTATATGGCAAAGGTGTCTGTGTGCAGGTGTTGTGTGTTAGGGTAGTAGTATA
Organism: Harmothoe impar; assembly: GCA_947462335.1. Lineage (NCBI taxonomy): Eukaryota > Metazoa > Annelida > Polychaeta > Phyllodocida > Polynoidae > Harmothoe > Harmothoe impar. The sequence continues at coordinate 39,912,856 of OX381710.1, forward strand.
TGACAAAGGTGTCTGTGTGCAGGTGTATGTGTGTTAGGGTAGTAGTATATGACAAAGGTGTCTGTGTGCAGGTGTCTGTGTGTTAGGGTAGTAGTATATGACAAAGGTGTCTGTGTGCAGGTGTAGTGTGTTAGGGTAGTAGTATATGGCAAAGGTGCCTGTGAGGAGAGAGATGTCAGTTATAATCGAGATGTCAGTTATAATCGAATTGCTTCTATTGCCAATGATATGCTATGTACTATAGGGGACATAGGGAACACTGCGCTCATATCCATATATATATATATGTATTATTGGGAAGGGTATTGGTGCGACAGCATCTCGCTCCCCTCCCTACCACACACAGATATAGTAACATCGCGTTGTACCCTATAGCTATGACAATAACCACACCTATAGCTTGCACACATGGATACAATGGAGAAAAATGGCACGGACGGCGTGCGATCCACCCCGGCTACACTGGTGGGGGCGGTAACAATAACAGGAGGGGCGCCTGTGCACTGCCCTGTGTAATGAACACTGACTAGGGGGTAAATATTTCATCAGCAGTTTGGGGTGGCCGTGACGGGTCTTCACATGGGAGACTTTATGTCAGCCCACCCCCTCCCTCCGCCCATCCCTGCTCCCCCATGTACCCGCCCCACCACTACTCTTGCTACCCTTTGGGAGGGGAGGGGGGACCCTGGCCGGACACGCCTACTGTAATTAAGATGGCCATGTATAGCACGGCAGGAGGACAGGCCAACCTATAGAGAAAGTAGATTGAAAAGCGATCTAAGAAAATTGCTCTTCTTTTGAATACGGTAACGAAGATGTAATCCTCTGTAATTGATCCACCCAGCCAAAGTCACTCTGTATCCACCTAGCTGTATACCTTCTCCTGACAAAGTTGTCTATGGTATCGATATATTTAAACATCCTCTTAAAGGTAAGTTGAATATTCTTCGTGATTGCATCTGATCGCAGTGTATAGCTCATAGAATACATGGCATCGTGTATACAGTTTATTACAATGTGGGTGGTTTATTTTCGATAAAGCTTTAGACGACTGTATTAGTTTCGAGTCGTAACAACATGATGAATTATAGTGCTGATGTAAAGCATTTCCTCCTACTCATCCCAATCCCAGAAGAAAACGTCTAACTTGCAGCAGGAGAGGCACTGTTGCTGGTGATTGTTTTGGACAGACCAGGGTCCATAAAGGGAATGAAGTATCAGTCCCATGCTAATCAGTGATGGCACAACATGGCAGCTTCACACGTTGTCAAGCAATACAAAGCGCCGTGTTTGTTATCTTTGTGCGGTTTGTTATCATAAAGCGTGTATACATGCAGAGCAGTATGCCGTGTAACTAGGGAATAAAAAGAAAACAATCCCCTTTTATTTACAACCACTCACCCCTGCTCGACACACCCACACCTTCCCCCAACTCCCTGCCCACCAAGGTGTAACATATCCGGCACCACAGCGACCACGGCTCGATTACATGTTGCATATGTAATGTTATGCATGCTTAATTCTCTCAGATCTTTGTAACGTGTCTTTTCCTTTGGTTAATTATGCAGGTGCTCGGCTGTGCTCTTAGGTAATTACTATTGTTATCGGTGAGCAGATCGGCTTGGCCCTATGTGAGCAGCTCTGTGAGCAGCTCACGCGGTACCTTACAGGTCAGTGATCAGCCAGCCACACGGGAGCAACTCACACTTCCCTACTTAATATTTCAAACTTGTTCCTGCTACCACCCCCACCCCACCCAACACACACACCACACACCATCCCTCACCCTACCCTCTAGCTACCCCAAAACCCCATCACCCATACATCCTGGACCTAACCCCATATATAATCATAGTCCCTAAGGTAAATGTATGTTATTGCTCTTAACCAACACTTGTGTTATTATACCATGACGTCTCAACACTAGAAGGCATGACTGTATGGCAGTGTGGCTACTTTAGCTCGCTTAAAGCCGGGCGGATCGGTTACAGCACGGCGCCTGCTGGCATTGCACAACAGCAATCGAAGGCGTGAGTCTTTTCGCAGCCTACCCTCTTTTGAAGCCGGTAAATTCCCGACCAGCCGGTTTTGCTGTTTCGCTAAGCCAGTGCAATCGATACTTAGAGCCTGGTGGTGGTGGTGAGGGTGGTGAGGGAGGGGGTGGAGTGGAATGGGTGCTGGAGGGAGGTGGTGGTGGTAGGAGATGGCTGGAGGACGGTGGATGGGCTGTGCTCAGCGGGGGTGGAGACGGCCCTAGCCGCACATACCTTATCTCGGCGTCCACTAACCCGACCCCTGACCCCCGAGGCCCGATAGGGGATCGGCAGGCTGACCCAGAAATAGCGCCGTCGGCGAATGACAGTCACCGCCCCTCTCGGCAACATTCATGCGGCCCGGGCCACCACTCGATCCAAGTATTATCGATGAGGCTTTGATTCGGGGCGCGGATTTCTTTTTTCGGCGCTCCGTCTCTATTTCATCACCAAATCGTGATTTTATTAATGTCGTTTTTCTATCGGACCGACGCAGGCTCATGTCTGACCTCTGGTTATATACGGGACGACTCCCGGCGACATGAGTAACGGCAGGGGAGGGGGAGAGAGGGGGAGAGAGGGAGATATCAATATTTGGTTTCTCTATTGGAGATAGAGAAATGGAACACTGGAATAAGAAAATAGAAATTTCCATATATTATTTACGTTGTTATTAATTGATCTTTAAGACAATACATCGTGTTCTAAGGCCAACAGAAATGGGTGTATTTCAAACAATTATTAGCCATTTTCTTGCTAGGAGCCGTGAGTTGACATGGCAATTTGCTGGTCATTTCCTGGTACTTTCAAGAATTGAAAGTATCCGACCTACTTATCTTATTTAACGGACATCATCTTGTCTGAAAGACAGTTTTTTTCAAGTTCAGTAATTTAAGCTTATAAATGTTCAAGATTATTTAGTTTGAAAGAGGACTTTGAATACATGTATACGCGTATGTATTCATTTCATGTTGCCAGATGCGATGCTTCTCCTCTTACACATACATATTTAAGTAGCAAGAATATCATTTTAGATCACATTTATAATCCAGATATAGATCTTAAAAGCTGAACACTTGCAGCTTAATTTCTGTATCCCGAAGCCTTTTTCCAACCCCAGATTTATGGATGAGATTAATGGGCCCTAATAGCAGAGCCCTGTTCCGAGCCATTATGTAAGCGTGTACCTGCAGGCACATTGCTGCACTGTTAGTCTAATGCTCTGAGCCTTAGTCTGTAGTGACTATCTCAGGTTAGTCATAGGGATATTGGTCAGAAAGACAAACTGATTTTCGAAAATGACAAAGGTAAAACAAAATATGACTAAGGCCTTACCCAAAGAGACTTAGCCTTATACTTATAGTAATGGAATTAATAAAGTGGGTTGGTCACTACTGACTATACCGCATAGTATCAACTAACCATGGTTGGTCGTGTAGGGAGCCAAAAAAATAGTAACTACGTTCGTCGCTATTGACTACGTCCTGAAGCCTAAAGATTATCTGTGTGCCTCAACTTAATGCAGCAATACGATTGTGTTGCACAAATGGATTAGCATACATTGTGTGGCATTGGTGAATACCTCCGGCCACGTATCACTCACGTCATGTGATCACATTGATCGACTTTCTTCCCGTGCATGTATATACCTAAAACTTTGCCTTTCGCCGGGTCTCTGTAGCCTCCTCGGTTTACATAGAGCTTTTACCCTGCATCCTCCCTCAGCTCACATACGAACATACTCAAGATTGTTGGTGTGTCATCTCCTGACCCCCGGGGGCGGACGTAACATGCTTTATAATAATAACCGTATGGTTGCTGCTGAGAAAAGAGAGAGAGAGTGTGTGTGTGTACCGAAAATATTGGCGGGAACTTTGCGAATCGATCAGCATGTTTCACGTTGATCGATCAGCCGCTGTGCAATAAACAAGCCGCGCCTTGTCTTTGCGGCCGATCCGTCTCCGGTCGGACGCCAACCCGGCTTATTTGGGCGCCAACACCCGCTGATGGAACGGCGAATTGCTGACGGGGCGAAACAAACACACGGCCGATAGGGGCTGGGACGCCCCGGCCATGGTGACTATCCATCAGGGCGCCATACGTGCCTATAGAATGCCCCCTTGCTGGCATGTAATTTGGCCACCAACTCCTTATGTCAGACTTCACCCCTCCTCCACCCTCTTACTCACCTATTATATCCCCAAAAAACACCTCTCTTCACGATCACCCCGACTTGCTGTTACGTTACTCTAACCTTTATAGAGTCGCCAAGTCTAGGTGAACACTCCACAAATGCAATCCGTGGCGGAAGCAACTTTCACTTCCCCTATACTTTAGAAGTCTGAGGACGCTTGTAGGTACTGGAGGACTGAGGTATAGAGGGTGGGATGGAGGAGAGAAATCGTGTGTGTTGGGGAGGGTGGGGGTGGGGGGTATACCCCCTGGGGGTTGCTGCCGACGCGGCTGGTGTGATTAGGCGGCTTTTTGGTGACAGCTGACCGAAGTCGCCGTCCCCGCGCTGTGACGAATGGTGCGGGCCCCACACCCTGACCGGCGCCCTAACAATCCACACCACTGCAGCACACATCAAGGTACAGCTGATCCACACACGAGCAAGTAGGGCTGTAGGAACAGTCAATCTTTATGTCAGGCTGATTTCTCTATTATTACATTGATTTAATTAGGCTAGGAGTTACCTACATGGCCACATATACTTAAACTAAGATTCTACCAACTATCATGTAAGAATATCAAGTATTCACAGTACAAATAGACAAAGTCTGTTAGCATTGCTTAACCACCGGCGGCCATCATGGATCAGCTAACTATAGATTCCAGGCCCAGTTTTCCTACAGCGAGTAGGACTGTAAAGTATGGTATGCACGACGCCAAATATAAACCCGAGCTCTGCCATATATCGAGACACTATCGTATCATTAAGGCTGCTCATAGATAATAATGTGTTTTTATCATCCTTTTAATATAATGAAATAATGCAATTTACAAGAAGATGCAAATCACATAAACACTGTCATTTGAATGGCACTAACCTAGATAGAGATTGGCAGGAGCGCAATGGGGTCATCAGGGGTTACAGGGCATGTCCGTGCTGAGGGCAGGTACAGGTCATATAGGTTGTGTGCAGGTCACAATGCTTAGAGGGCAGGTACACGACGGGCACAATGCATTGCATTGGATCTTCCTCCAGGATAGGGGTGGAAGGGAACAGGGACTAACAGAAAGGCAGGGAGTGCGTGTGCAAGAGGGAGAGAGATCGTATAAAAGGATAGGAGGAGACACTGAGAGAGTGAGAGGGAGAGAAAGAGAGAGAGAGAGAGAGAGAGAGAGAGAGAGAGAGAGAGAGCGAGAGAGGAGAGAGAGAGAGAGAGAGAGAGAGAGAGAGAGGGAGAGAGAGAGAGAGAGAGAGAGAGAGAGAGAGAGAGGGAGAGAGAGGGAGGGAGGGAGAGACAGAGAGACACGCACATCCAGGCAAGGACCAGGAGGTACTATTCTGACAGGCAATAGAAGTTGTAAAGCCGACCTGATAGCCGCCTGATAGACGAGGTCCAGTGACCTGGGCCGGATTACTCGGCAGTACCTCTGTATGTCACATTGCTTCGTGGTATTCAGGCACGAGGAAATGCTAGTATGGAAAGAGGGTGCGGAAGCAGGGAATGGGTGGTAGGGGTAAGGGTAGAGCCATCGGGAAATGGGTGGAATGGGTTAGGGAAGAGGTGGCAAGGAATGGGTGATAGGGGTGAGGGGAGAGGTGGAAAGGAATGGGTGGTTGGGGTGAGGGGGCAGTGGCAAGGAATGGGGGGTAGGAGTGAAGGGAGAGGTGGCAGGAAATGGGAGGTATGGGTGAGGGGGATGTGGCAAGGAATCGGTGGAATGGGTGAGAGGAGAGGTAGCAGACAATGGGTGGTAGGGGTAAGGGTATACAGAAGCATCAGGTAATGGGTGGAATGGATGAGGGGAGAGGTGGCAGGGATGGGTGGTAGAGGTAAGGGAAGAGGTAGCAGGCAATAGGTGGTAGGGGTGAGGGGAGAGGTAGCAGGGAATGTAGTAGGCAACGGGTGCATGGGTAGGTAAGGTACGTTAGGGTAAGGGGAGAGGCAGCAGGCAATGGGTGGTAGGGTGAGGGGAGAGGCAGCAGGCAATGGGTGGTAGGGGTGAGGGAGAGGTAGCAGACAAGGGGTGGCAGATCTCAGGGGGTGACAGGCAGATTAAGCTGGGCCGAGTGTTATATATTCGGGTTGTTCTGTTGACGCTTCGATCACCATTGATGGCCATGGGCCCTCCTACTGCCTGGTGCGACCGGAAGTGAGCGTGCGCCCTGCCGCCCCGACATAAATCTGGGTGTTGTGGGGGTCGGTTGGAGCTCCGATTACAGTGTTGTAGAACCGGTAATGTGGCCCACGTCCCCTGCTCGGACGTCCTCCCACATTACCTCCACGCCGCGTGATCTATGGTCACGTAGGGTCATCACAGTCATCGGCCCATGGTTAGAGTACCCCCAAAATATATACTTAAACCATAGCTCCATGAAGCATGGTTGATTATACATGCCCTTGACTGTTCCTTAGCTGCACCTACCCCATTCACCAAGCTGAAGGTTGGTTACACCTACTCTGTAGCTGAATATAGCGCCCCATACATTATTCCTGATTCCGTTTCCCCCCTCCCAAAGCTAGGTTCACTATCCACAGTCGAAATGACATGTTTTTTTGCTCAAACTCTCAGCCACACCACTGCCCTTTCTGCTTTCCGCCCTCCTTCCCCTCGGTATCTGATCAACAGCTGCCATGATCTAGAGGCCACCCAGATATTCTCCCTCCTGCCCCATACTTAGTGAGTGACTCAATACCCAGGGAGTGACTCAATACTCACTGAGTGACTCAATGTTTAGTCACTGCTAGAGGCCACCCAGATATTCCCCCTCCTGCCCCATACTGAGTGAGTGACTCAATGTTCAGTGAGTGACTCAATACTCACTGAGTGACTCAATACTCAGTCACTGCATACTCAGCGAGTCACCCCATACCTGGAGAGTCACTCCATACTCAGTGAGGAACTTAGTAAATCACTGCATAATCAGAGAGTGTCTACGTACTTAGAAAGTCAATCCACACTTAGGGCCTAATGAGTAACCAAATACTCAGTAAGTCCCTCCATGTATACTCGATGAGTGACTACATATATATAGTCAGTGAGTCCCATACTCACTCCATTTAGTGACTCTGCAGGCGACCAGCCAGAAGGAGACTTTAACAGAACATTATCAGCCCCCGGGGGACAGCCATGGTCAAAATGGAGTCTAGTTGTCAAGCTGTTGTATGCAGGCTGACCAACAGGATGTGGGGTTGGGGGTGGTCTGGTGAGGTGCACTAGACGTTGATGCATTAGGCGGAGGTGGAAACCATAGGCGTAACTATTTAATTCGGTGGTTAAACAATAGGCAGGTTGATATATGCAGGATGGGGGTTGTTAACTTAATTGAGTAGTGGGTGGGGGGGGGGTGGTTGTAAAAAGTTGTTGGACCTAGTTAGTGAGTAGTACATATTTAACAGAGGAATAAGAGTTATTTCGCCTCCTTCACTTTAAATGCGCTGAAATATATAGCCCATACCACTCCGCCTTAACCACAACCCCTGCCTTAGTATAGGATACACATAGACTAGGAACTCTATAAAGTTTTACCCTAGGTTCATATAATTTTATGGAGGTTGTGAATAATTCAACACCTCATTCTAACACGATAGTAACTCATGGTGTCCGAAAATATAGGGCTACATTGAAACGACTGGCTGTTGGCCTCCCCAGATCTAGCATCCAGTGACATGACAAACTGCGTCACAATGACGTCAAAATAACGTCACATGTCTCCACCACATGGTCACGTGGGGCTGTGCCCTGACGTCACGTCACACTCATCCCATCACGTCGTCGTTCCGCACGGCGTCTCCAGGCGGCACTGCGATAGGATTCCCAGCATGCCCATCTACTTCCTGCTGTTCCCGGAATACGGCCAGGGTCAGGGCCCGCTGGTGCTGATCATATTTTCTTATGATCCCTAAATATGGGAGAGGCGGCCCCACATTAGGTCCTTTGGGCAGATAAGAAGTTGACATCGGTGGTTGGATGGGCGATGTATATGGGGATGGACTGTGTTATCTTTGGTCATACAAACTCTACTGGCCCTAGCCTCACACTCTTACTCACCACTGACCTACCCATGCAGTCTGAGAGTGTCTCAGCCTTGACGTCGAGGTAGCCCTACGTCCATCAACTACATCGTACAACAGATATAATAGACAAAGCTGCAAGAGTAGAGTAGAGGCCTCATCAAAATTCCACTTAATTGATCTGAAAAAGCTACTTTATAATGGTTAAATCAACAATTTTGATGATTTGACAGGCCGTGAAATACGGGCGAGGGTTATTTCACGGGGGGGGGGGTGGAATACGGCCTTCCTTGTTTAAGGCAATGGGAGTGCCGTATTCACCATGAATTAAAGCTAAATATGGCAGGATGCATATTATTCAAGGGGGCAGTGTATACACAGTATCTAAATACAGACATGTGTCTATGTGTAAGATAGGGGCTAGGCTGTCAGGTAGAATGAAACATTTTATCATGGGTAGATATTGTATGTTCCTATACGAACGGTATACATTCACAGCATTGAGACGGCATCATGTATGAATCTACAACGCCGATATGTACAACGGAGTAGGTTCCTATCGTAGGTACAATGCATTCTATGTCTGTTCGCCATTAGCATAATTAAGGTGCCGTAACAATTCTCTATTCACACCGACATATGGACGTGTTAAAGGTTTTTCATTGGCTGCTCAATCTGTGCTGATACATCAGTATATTATGAGTGCAATGTGAGTGCATCACTATCTCTCTGGGAACGTCCTAGGTGTCAGAATAGTTGATATATACTTATCTATTAATTATAACCATTCGTCACTGAAATTATAGCTATTTCATTTTTAAAAAAATACTGTGCATTGAGCCTCGACATTATTCAGAAATAAGATTATTATCGTGCCAGAGCTGGAACGTCCTTCTCAAGTACTATCTACTTTAGTTTTGAAATGAGAAGCATACAAAATATGCCAAGAATCCCAGGATATTATTAAGGATGTCTGAGTAAAGGATTGAATATTCAGGTATATAGGACTGATGTCTTATTAATTAATTCAGAAACGGACACAGCTAAGCATGCCAAAGTATTTGTTAACTTGCACCCACCCACCCTGCTGGTAATAAGGATCACCCTAAAATACTTATAGAAAAATGCACTAAACCTGCATGGGAGCTATACATATCCAACCATTAACTATATATATATGTAGAACTAACCGTGCTCTATAATAATACACTTCCAATGTGTATGCGTGACTTCCAGTAATGTGTAGGATATTGGTTGGCGAAACATTTCCTGTATTAGTTATATATCCGCGAGGTATATACATATAGCTGTGCCAGATGATTAATGATGTAAAGTTTACTTGTGACAGCAGGGAGTAATTACCCAAATTAAATTAGATATATGTCATCGCAACGGAGCGTATGTATACTGAGAAGAATGGTCTATGGGGATATGAGATTACTGTGACAAACAATTACAGTTATTCATATAGTCACCACCATAATTACAGGGTTTGTTTAATCTAATTTTATCTCTAACATAATTTCAGAGTAGTTAATCTACTATGGCATATATATATCCAGCCCAGGAAGGATAGCTCTGGGGCTCGATTCATAAGTTTGTACAATTTAGAGGGCTATTTTACTGCTACGACCAGTGCTGATCGTCCAGGGGTCATTTTATGCTATGGCTACAACACCTGGTGAACAGTTGTTAGGTGGAGAAAAATAAGCACACATACGACCAGCTTATATCATACGACCAGCTTATATCAACAAAATCGTAGAATGCTGTCGTACAAAAAAAGGGGTGCATTTCACAAGAAAATTGTAGCAAATTTCTTATCTACCTAATTGTACAGAATACCTGTATAAGGTCGTTTTAAGGGCAAAAATGCCCATTGCACAATAGATGGCTGAGACAGCCTCTGAAGTCATCTCAGCCATCTAAAAATTCTTTAATAATGGTTTGTTATGTACCAAACCAAGATGTTATGTCTGATATCGACATGTATATCACCTTGTGAGAATGTGTGCCTCATAGATTCACAATATTACCCATTTTTTGAAAATCATTATTTTACTATTTACCCCTAAATCGTAGTATGTGTAATATTCTTATGTCCTTCTACAATACAGTAATTTATTTTTAGATTACTTATTGTTACAACCACCCTTTGCTGGGTAGTGGTATGATTATGTTATGGTCATGTGTCCTATGATCTCATTGTGAAATGATATCAAATTATTTGTACTACAGCCTTGTATGATGCCTTGACTACTACCTGAAAAAAAACACGATTTGCCCTGTTTTCCCTACAGACATGATTTTTTGTGGTCGTAGCCTTTCTGAGCTGTCGTACATTGTTATGAATCGAGCCCCAGGTGATGCCTGGCAATTTGCATATACCATTGTATGACTTCGCCGCCTGTATACACTTCCAGAAGTTCGTGGAACGCTGAAGGGGGTTAAAGGAATATATATTTAATCACAATGATAGCTGGTGAATACTGTTTTCCTATTGGGGAGTGGTCACCTTTTAGCACCAGGGTATGTTGGATTGGGGTGGGGGAACAATTAGACCTTCGAGAAGTGGGACAAAAAAAGTAAACCAAGGGTGACCAAAAATATTATGATTATAGGTAAACATAATTATAGCTAAACACCAAATGGACAGCATCCCCACGTGTCTGATATGATGCACATCATTCTTAGACGGTGTATGACTTGTCAGGGACGTATTCCGCACTAGCGAGATGCAGTGATTCTACCTTGTGAGACCTATAGCTGAAGCTGGTTACTGACCTGTCCAAAATAGGGAGTTTTAGGGGTCATGGAGTTTTGAATGATTGGTAGATGAATAGTCCATACATCAGCTCTCCGGATTGGGGGAGTGGTTAGGACACTGGTCTATGAATGCAGGAGGTCCTAGGCTCAATTCCATGTCATGGCTACATGCATGGTTAGCACACCATTTTAAAGGTACTCTTTGTTGTTCAGAATTTCTATTGTATTTACCAAAAAAAACATAATGAATCCAGTAACAATACAACATAGATTGCACTATAGATATTAATCATGTGTTATCACTCATAACAAAATAATTGCATACTATTACCAACCAAAATATCTTTAAAGTGGTGTGCTAACCATGTAGCCTTGGCATGGAATTGAGCTTAGGACCTCCTGCATTTATATACCGGTGTCCTAACCACTCCCCCAATCCAAACAGTTGACAAAAGGACTATTCACTAAAAATATAAATCATATCACCCTACCCTACTTGCACCCTAATCCCGTCCACGAGATTTGCTTGATCTGGTGGCTGAGAGTAGTAGGAATACGGATGGGACCAGTGGTCATGGCACTCTCCACAGGTCATCTCGCTAATGTGGAATAGGAAGCCCACCACAGAGAAAAGAACCGGCGTCAAAAGGAGGTACAGGTTGCCTCCAGAATGACTTCCCTCTTTAGGGGAGCCCAGGCTGCCTAAGAAAGTCTGGGTGACTCCTTGATCGATCTAAGGGAGTCACCTGGGGGAGTCGCATAGTTCCCTGACTCGCCTAAGGCAGTCAAATAAGGACCTAGACTTCCCTTAGGAGGGGAGTCATTCTGGAGGCAACCTGGACCCCCTTTTGACACTGTTTCTTCTCTCTGTGACCTGTATTGGGAAGGCATCCTCCTCTATGATTGAAGGAAGACCCCCTTTTCATACATCAAAGAACATAGTCCTATTAGCTCCGATTATTGCAGCTACAACTCACTCATTTCTAATAACATAATATTATTTAGCAATATATTTTGTTGTATATTGAAAGTAATTTTTTTCATCCAAGATAAAATATGCTCTAATTATCTTATGTGATTCCTTTGATAAGAGGTGCTTTCTGGCTAAGGATGTACGGGTACCTGTGTGGCCATCTTTCTTATAATAACACACATAGAAAGGTCCTTGATAAAGTCCTACACAACTGGAAATATTCAAGGTTTACCGAAGAAATGGTAATATGCCCATGGTCGAGGCTGAATTATTTTCTTACTGAATTACTAGGCTCAATTCCATGTCATGGCTACATGCATGGTTAGCACACCATTTTAAAGGTACTCTTTGTTGTTCAGAATTTCTATTGTATTTACCAAAAAAAACATAATGAATCCAGTAACAATACAACATAGATTGCACTATAGATATTAATCATGTGTTATCACTCATAACAAAATAATTGCATACTATTACCAACCAAAATACCTTTAAAGTGGTGTGCTAACCATGTAGCCTTGGCATGGAATTGAGCTTAGGACCTCCTGCATTTATATACCGGTGTCCTAACCACTCCCCCAATCCAAACAGTTGACAAAAGGACTATTCACTAAAAATATAAATCATATCACCCTACCCTACTTGCACCCTAATCCCGTCCACGAGATTTGCTTGATCTGGTGGCTGAGAGTAGTAGGAATACGGATGGGACCAGTGGTCATGGCACTCTCCACAGGTCATCTCGCTAATGTGGAATAGGAAGCCCACCACAGAGAAAAGAACCGGCGTCAAAAGGAGGTACAGGTTGCCTCCAGAATGACTTCCCTCTTTAGGGGAGCCCAGGCTGCCTAAGAAAGTCTGGGTGACTCCTTGATCGATCTAAGGGAGTCACCTGGGGGAGTCGCATAGTTCCCTGACTCGCCTAAGGCAGTCAAATAAGGACCTAGACTTCCCTTAGGAGGGGAGTCATTCTGGAGGCAACCTGGACCCCCTTTTGACACTGTTTCTTCTCTCTGTGACCTGTATTGGGAAGGCATCCTCCTCTATGATTGAAGGAAGACCCCCTTTTCATACATCAAAGAACATAGTCCTATTAGCTCCGATTATTGCAGCTACAACTCACTCATTTCTAATAACATAATATTATTTAGCAATATATTTTGTTGTATATTGAAAGTAATTTTTTTCATCCAAGATAAAATATGCTCTAATTATCTTATGTGATTCCTTTGATAAGAGGTGCTTTCTGGCTAAGGATGTACGGGTACCTGTGTGGCCATCTTTCTTATAATAACACACATAGAAAGGTCCTTGATAAAGTCCTACACAACTGGAAATATTCAAGGTTTACCGAAGAAATGGTAATATGCCCATGGTCGAGGCTGAATTATTTTCTTACTGAATTATTTTCTAATCAATTATTTCAAGGCAGGTTTTCTAAAAGCGTCACTAATGCACATGTGTACTAAATAAGGAAGGATTTTTTGTAATGGATTTGTCCCAGCTGACATCAATATGATAATTGGAATGGTGGTTTTAATCCACCTGTAGACAATACAACCTGAGTCTAAAAAGGTTGTGATTTCAACGCGGAGCTCCCGTCGCCCTCACATGTATCCTTTTTAATAAGTGACAAAACCTGGGAAATCGTAACATTAGGGGGAATAGCCATAAACGCTCTAAACGTGATATTTCAGGAGGTATAGCTAAAAATGTGAACACTTAAGAGAAAATGACCTTAGACTAACTTTTACCAAGGAATCTTTTGAAGCTATTATCAAAATTTTATTTTCATTCTAAATTGGTCTTATTTGGAATGTAAAAAGAACGTTTTAAGCCATTTTTTGCCTATTTGTTGACATTTGGTTGCCATGGCAACCATCAATTCATTCTTTTGGAATAAAAATGATCCCTATCCAATTGCCCCATCCATGAGCAATTTCAGAACTGAAAACAGAATGCCAATATTCCTACCAGATCCAAATCTATGTACAATAACATGCATTTATTGGTTTAATTTCTAATAATTATGATTTATATGGATTATTTGACAATAGATTGATATGTGATCGCATTGCAGTCTATTCTGAATTCCTACTTGTCCCTACCATCCCATGGTTAAGATGTCATTTCTCAGCAACCATTTCAAATATTTTGATGCTTGAAGCATCAAATTGTAGCTGAAGACATGAACTTAAATAAAGGTGTTTTCCCCTAGTGTCACGTTTTCCCACGTTTTGTCATTTAATAAGTTCATGCATCTTTATATTAAACCGATAACTCGATAAAAATCCATGTTTACAAACATCACGGACATCAAAGATAAAGTTGGTGATTTCCATTTATAAGCAGTTGTTACTAAATGATAACCTACATTGTACCATTTTATCAATTAGTGTAGATGATCGTTCTATATATACATAACGAATTAGTGAACCTGATAGAAATAAGACTTTTCAATTAGTTGCTAATCATGAGGTGCAGAGGAAAGTTACAAACATACATTTATAAGGTGACAGATTGTCTGGGTGATTGACGCGGTGATTGATTGCTGGCCTCATCGATTTATCGGCAATCGAAAACCATCCGTCAAAAAAACAGGGACTTGAATTAGGAGCCATGGTAGCTAGCCCACGCAGAAAATCGAAATACTCCGGCCCCTAGTCTGTAGTGGCTATCCCAGATTGGTCATAGGGACATTGATCAGGCATGACCAACTTCTATTCAAGAATGACTGAGGCAAAACAACATAAGGATTACTGCCTTACTCAAAAGGACTAAAATTGAAAGACTAAGGTGAGTTGGTCAGTACTGACCAACCTGACAATATTAGCCAACACAGGGAAAATAAACAGATTCCAAACGGAGTCCAGGTTGCCTCCAGAATGACTCCCCTCTCTATAGGGGATTCTTGGTCGACTAAGGGAGCCTAGGTGATTCACTGGCTGACCTAGGGGAGTCACCTGGGGGAGTCATATAGCTCTCTCTGGGTCATGTGACTCCCCAGGTGACTCCCTTAGGTCAGCCTGAGAGTCACCTAGGCTCCCTTAGGCGACCTAAACTGGGGAGTCATTCTGGAGGCAACCTGGACTCCCTTTTGACGTTGTTTCTTCTCAAATTGACTAACTTAGTTAGGCACTATATTGACTGGGAGATTGGTGGTACGTGAGCCAAAGAATATCAGTGTGGTAGCCACATGTCCCCTTATTTAACATGAGACTACTATCATGGCGGCGCACCAGGCTGCTGGTTCCCACGCCCATCTCCCAGGTAACCCACCACGTACTGGTGTCAGCAGGGTCCAGCCTCCTTAATTAACTTCCTCCAGGAGGTGATGTCTGGTCCCTCCTGCGTCCTGATATGAAATGGATATGGGCGATGGGGGAGAAAAAGGGCCTCAGCCCTCAGGTAATTACAGCCAGGGTCACAAGGAGAGACTGCAGACCGGATTGAAGTAGAGACTGGGTATAAAATAAAAGTAATGTTTCAGTCAGTGCAATCATTGGGTAGTTTTCCCAAAGGCAATGATATTATTTTAGGCATAACTTCAGTATTTCAGAAATGAAGTAAGCGCTAGTTGATCAACCAACAACTCGATGGTCTTCACGATAATCAGGTTTTAAACAAAGGACACACTGTCCCAGCTAACAAAAATGTATACATACGTTATTTTACTTCAACACAACTTTATTAACGTTATATAACATTTTGCCATGATAAGGGGACATTGGGAAACGTTATGTTACGTTGTATAACGTTTTTTGTTTGCTGGGGTATCATTTATAGTCTATGGTTTAAAAGAGAGATTTTTCTATATTGCACTGTAGACTCAATGACATGGTCCAGATCAACATAAACTATAGCCCCGCTGTGATTCGGGTACTACATTTGTAGTATCCCTATATCCTATATCCCAGTGCTGGTGGTACATACTCGGCATATCAGTTGCACAGATTCACCTGTGGTATGCGTACAGCTAGAGATGGTCTGCAACCAGCGTATAGTATTGGCAACATTTTGAATCCGAGCATTTTATTTTTTCCGCACGGCGGCCCATGGTGACCCCCAATAATCGTTGCAGCTGGTCCGGCCACCTCGGCCCGCGCTCGGCCAAAGCACGTTTTACGGCCGACCGCTAACCAAGCGCGGTATTTATGGACCTTGGGAACTTGTTTATGCGAATAAGCGTGCGGAGACCGCCACAGAGCACAGCGCCCTCTCTCTGCTGATGAGTGAAACAGATGTGGGTCCAGAGAGGCCCACCAAATGTCCCCCTCCCAGCTCCCCAGCCACCCCACAGTCAATAGACCATTTCCAGATAGCTTAGCACCGCCGGGCCCGGGTAAGACGTTTGTCAATAAGCCATGCAGTTTCCCAATGTGGAAAAAGGGGCGTTACTCGGATTCTTGTATTCTGTGTTCCAGCTGTCCGTTTTATAATCAGTTGTATTGAGGTAAAGAATCATACACTATACCAGCTAGCCCTTACACAAAAACAGAAGGGTCCAAACTTTAGACATATTTTGTATCATCCCATTATATGTATATATCTGTAAAACGCGGTGCTTTGTACGAACACATTTGGTAGTATTAGTGGTACCGCAATATCTACCTACCCTTCTACCAAACCTACCCTCCCATCCCATCCCACCTATGTAGCCAAGCACCCCGTGCCAGTGCCAGCAGCCTTAAGCCGTCTGGTTACTGGAGTGAGAGGGTTTCAGCCCGGTACCAACACCACCAGCATATGAATGGGGGTATGGCTGTTCTCTTGGCTCTGCACCTAAATCTTACTCATATAGCCTCCTTCCACTGTGGCCACACATTCAGGAGCTGTACACAGGTGTTATGACACTTTCTCGAGGGCGCTGGACCAAGCACTGGACTCCCCCTGGCAATACAGTCCCGAACTAATGGCCTTGACCAAAGTAACTGATCTCACCAGACTTGGCCTTGCTGGATAGATGCAACTAGCTGCATGTGATGAGATGGTATGCTGTGTAATTGAACTGAGCAGCAACTGCTGCACATGTCTTTACTCTAGATGGTATAATGCTATGATCACACTGTAAATATTAAGTGTAGGTACACATTAGATTCTACTGTAGTTTTACAGGAACTACTGTAGATTTACAGCAACTAAGTACTGTAGATTTACAGTAGATTCTATTGTTTACCTACAATAAACTGTACACCTACAGTAGATTCTATTGTACACCTACAAACTGGCAACCATACAGTGCATAACTAGTGCTACTCTCGTTCCCAAATCCTTCCGAAGGAAGGCTCTGGTAACTGCCAAATGTTGGGATTTTGCTGGGTCTGGGCAACCCCTGCTGGTAGCTTGGAACCAGCGAACAGGAACAGGAAATGGAACCAGAAAGGCTGATGGTAAATCTACCTAAAACTACCATCATACATTCTGGTTCCATTTCCTGTTCCTGTTCGCTGGTTCCAGCCTACCAGCAGGGGTTGCCCAGACCCAGCAAAATGCAAAGTTCAAGGTGATTTGGCAGTCCCCAGAGCCTTCCTTTGGAAGGATTTGGGAACGAGAGTAGACTAGTGCGTGTACATTAATTTTATCCTTATATGATTTATTTTGAAGGTATATTTGAGAAAGTTTCCTTACAAAGTACCAACAATATATTCAAAATAGATTAAAATAACATCGATTTGTAGATCATAAACAAGACATATTCCACCTAAATAGCTATTTTAACATGAAATAATATCTGTATGATTCACCCAAGATATAACTTCCCAGAATCCGAAAGGGCAATTCACCTCTGCTTTGCCTTTCTCCTCACCTATTTGTGGGATTCTCCCCCATTAACGACAGGTGCTTAATGTGTCACACCTCGTCCCATGTCCTCTGGCAGAAACGTGATTGTAAATCACATTAAAATCAGAATCTTGTCAGTTTAAATGGGTACTAATACTCTCGAACCGATTTGAGCTCATTCAAAAACTTGTCATTTTTTCTCATGACTGTTGTCCAGAGGAATTTCTGTTGATACGCCTCTTGCCTCCCTGGATACCTATTATCAAGCGGGCAGAATAAAATTATTTATTATCTTATGATTTGTCATGCCTATCTTTAGTGTTGTACATACTGAACGTAATTTTAGAACCCCTGACTACTTTCAAGTAGGGGCTAATCACTGGTTGTGATACCCATAGTCACTACTAACATGATGCACGTTCCTAACATGTGCATGCCTTGCTTTGTCATATTTTTGCGCTACCATACTCAAACCCTAAGAATGATTAACATGTCACCTTGCCTGTTCCACCCTGTTGTATCCTGCTCTATGGTGTGTGGTCAATGAGACCAAGTAAATGCATTTCACCATTATAGAAGATTGCAAATCTTCCTGTAATGGCTCGAAACACAGCGCGGGAAACGGTGCCGCCACCCACGGGACGCTCGGACACTAAACCTACTCGCTGGTTACCAGCGCAGGACATTGACTTCCGCCCACTTCAAAGTCAACACGCGGAGCGCTAAGGTTTAAACAAGCCATTTATCGTCATTACGTTTGTAATTTTTATTACTTTAACTACCCGTTGTCACCATGCCTGGAGCTAAGAAGACGTCTAAGACTCCCAAGAGCAAGTGGACTACGGCCCAGCTCTCTGACAAGCCCTGATTCTCAGCCGGATTGACTCGGCTTTCCCGCAGCCACAGCCCCGGCCCCTGGCCCCGGCTGCGGCCGGAGCAGCTCCTACGGCTACGTCCACACCTACAGTGGGAGGTAAGGTTACTACACGAGCTTCTGCACGTCGCTCTACGCCTTATGACCGCCCCCAGGCACTGGTTACGACCACCCCGGCTGCCGCTGTCGTTGTGCTAGACCCTGTTGTGACAGCCCCTACAACCCTGTCAGTCGCTGCCCACGTGCCTGTTGTGACAGCCACGCCGCAGCTGTCAACTGTGTCACATGTGCCACGACCTACTCCTCCCGCTGTCGTCGACGCATCTCGCCAGACTGCTGCAACCTTCACTGTGCCTTCCGCCCAGTACCTTCAGCCCCAGGTGTACCCACCTGCTGCTGCTGCTGCTCACCACCTGCTCGCCCCACCTGCTCCTCTACCTCAGCAGGTAGCTCAGCCTGCGGTCAGCACGGTTCTACAGTCTATGCCGGCCCTGAGCTTCCCGGCTGACCTTCGACCAACCGCCATGCTGGACAACCCTGACCCGGCCAGGGTCCAGGCGTTGCTTGACACCGCCCAGCATATTTCAGGAGTGAGAGGTAGGCGAACCCACCCCCATGATTACGTAACACGAGGCCCCACTCGTACCAAGACCACTTTGGCCTCTTTAGATGTTGCTGAGTACCTCTATGGCCTTCAGCGTCTTGCCCTTGACGACAAGACCCCTGCTTCCCACCGCCCTAAAATCCTTCACCATA
Organism: Harmothoe impar; assembly: GCA_947462335.1. NCBI lineage: Eukaryota > Metazoa > Annelida > Polychaeta > Phyllodocida > Polynoidae > Harmothoe > Harmothoe impar. The sequence continues at coordinate 39,932,224 of OX381710.1, forward strand.
TGAATCAGGTCATATTGGATGCAAAGGACTACGATTGGTCCCAGGTCAGGGACTGGTCTGAAGAGGTTCTCTCAGGCGTCGCTGAGGGCACCATCCAATGGGTCGACCCTCTCAATCCTCAGTGGTCTGACCCTGCTATAGCTGCACTTCGATCAGAGTTGTCGCGTTTCCAGACTGGGCGTATATACCCTACCATCGCCTCGGTCATGATAGCTACTGAGCAGGCTAGCGCTCGAGCTGCAGCCCGAGCTAATCGCCTCACAGCTGCTGCCCCAGCCGCAGCTGCACCATCTGCCTCAGTACCAGCTACAAATCCTACACCTGCACAGCCAAGACACCCCCAGACCGGCGGTACTAGAGTTAAACGCCGTGCTCCGTCTACTGTTGGTCGCCAGGACGTAGTATGCGAGGCGTATAACTCGCCTGCGGGCTGCCTCAAGGATGATGGCCATATGGTGGGCACTGTGTCCCATGGTCACCACTGCAGCTGGTGCCGCTCCACCCTCCAGCTACTGCATACCCATCCATACACATCCTGCAACATAAAAGGTAATTACCGGGGTAACTCTACATTTCGGTCTTAGGCCGGCAGTACCCGGCCTACATACCCTCCCTGTATTGCCCGACTCGGCTCGTCCCTGGACTACCCCTCATGTGCCTACAGCATGTGCCTCTGTCACTACTGACAGTATACACCTACGCCTCAGGCCTACTGCCCATACCACTGGCGGACCTGTCTCGTCTACTACAGCTTTCTCTGGACCATGTGATCCTACAGCTGTGTGTGGTTACATACAAACACCACACGGTACCTGTACTACTACAGACTCTACAGCCTTGGCTGCTACCCCTGCCCTGGCTGTCCCCTATGCCCACACAACTACTGCTACCCACATTGCAGATCATACGCCAGAATCCCATAACATGCTGCACTCGTCACCTACTACTACCTGCCACCTGACCACAGGTGACAGTACATGCTTGGACTATGACCCTGACCTCAGTAAGGCTCTTCCTCCAGGCCCTACCCCATATCAATACGCCCCCATCAAGGACGCGTTCTGGCCTGTACTCAACCCATCTCAATGGGAGAAATTCCCGGTGTATGCACACTTGTATAGCGCTATTAGGGCGACCAAACTTCCAAACCACCTAGCGGCAAGGCTCACAGTCCCTACCGCCCTCAACTTGGACAGGTGGGATACTCTGTTAGCAGATTATCATGACCAAGAACTACTTGATTATATCCGCTTTGGCTGGCCTGTTGGGTACACAGGTGATGCCCCGCCGCCCACAAACCACTCTAATCATAACACAGCCAAAGACTACTCACATCAAGTACAGCAGTACATAGACAAGGAGCTGGCTCTCGGCGGCCTACTAGGCCCCTTTACTGCCCCTCCATTTCTGCCCTGGACTAACACTGCCCCGCTTATGACCACTCCCAAAAGGGAATCCTCCTCCCGCAGGATTGTCATAGACCTTTCATTCCCAGATGGCAAAGGGATGAATAGCGGTATAACTAAGCACTGCCTGGAGGGGAAGCTTCGCCCCTACACCCTCCCCTCTGTCCAGGACCTTGTCACCAAGATCGAACTCCTGGGTAGGGACTGCTACCTATGGAAAGGCGATTTGTCCAGAGCTTATCACCAATGGCGAACTGACCCCAGCGACCTCCCATTGCTCGGGATGAGGTTTAATGACCTCTACTACCTCGACCTCTGTCCCTCTTTTGGGGCACGTCTATCGTCGTCGGCATGCCAACGCACGACGAATGCTGTCGTCTATCTACAAGCAAAATGTGGACATTGGTCGCTGTCATACTTGGATGATTTTTGCGGCGCAGCCTCATCTCTTCAAGAGGCACAGACCTCCTACCAAGCCTTCATGGACTTGTGCTCTGACCTCGGACTGCAGTTATCCCCCAAGAAATGCCAGCCCCCTACACAACGTATGGAGTGGCTGGGTTTCAGTTTCGATACCTGTGCCATGTCCCTCACGGTGCCAGACCCGAAACTGGCAGACATTGAGGCTGAGTGCTCCCTATGGTTTAAGAAGAGGTTCTCCACTGTCAAAGACATCCAATCTTTAGTTGGCAGGATTGTACATGTGTCGAAGTGTATTCCACCAGCGCGGAAGTTTATCTGCAGAATTCTTCACACTCTCAAGACGGCACCCCACACTGGGCTCACATACATCTCTGACGGTTTCCGTCTCGACGTGAGCTGGTTTTACCAGTTTGCCAGACGGTGCAATGGCATCCACTTTCTGGACCCCCCGCCCTATGATGTGGTCCTTGAATGTGACTCCACCCTCACTGGAGGCGGTGGGAACTCATACACCAGGTATTACAGTCACCAGTACACTGCTGCACAGAGAGAGCGGTACCCCCTCATCGTTCACCTTGAGGCCCTCAATCTGGTGACGGCTTACCGGTCACTTCTGCCTCCAGACACTACAGGGTACAACATCCTCATCTACACCGACAATATGGCCTCGAGCCATGCCCTACAATCAGGACGCGCGACGGATCCCATCCTGGCAACCTGCGTGCGACAACTCTGGTTAGAAGCTGCAAAGCACGATCACAGGGTCACTATCAGGCACAAGAGAGGGGAGGATATCCCGTTGGCTGATGCCCTCAGTCGGCAACACATCCAATCAAAAAGGGTGTACGCCTCCAAAGAAGTGGCTAGGAGGGGCCTTGCCCAGGTCCTACCACACTTCCCTGAGCCCATGTTTGACCCAATTTGATCTATTTCAGACTGCCCTCTTGGAGTCCAGACCCTACAATCTTATAATGCATCAGTGACTGATGCCTCTAGAGCCAACCGCCTGAGACAGGCCTACTACTACTTAACTTTTGCCATTTACTATGGTGTCGAGATACTTTCCCCTTCGATCCCAGATGCAGCCATGTACCAGCAGTACCTGGCGAATTCCTTGGCGGCACCTGGATCTCGACGAAACTATCTGTGCGGTGCACGGAGATGGATAGTCGCCAGGGGTGGGGATGACACTGCCTTTACATCACCAGAGTCTGTCGCTGTATACAAAGGTGGGCTACTAACTCGCCCACATACTCCTACCGCTGCACCTCCTCTCACCCCTGGTGACCTCACTTTAGTATGCCAATATCTTGACAGCATCCCACACTCTGCACCAGTTAAAGCAGCTCTATGTATTGGTTATTTCTCGTTTGTAAGAGCTTCTAATTTGTTGTCACCTACAGTGTCATTATGGTCAGGACCACATACCCTGGTCAGAAGGGACCAGAATCTCCAGTGACCCACATGGTCTAGTTATTGTTATACATTCGTCTAAGACAATCCGCCTGAACTCACCACCGGTACCTCTACGCCTTCCCAGAATTACTGGGTCCCCGGCCTGCCCTGCTGCAGCCTGGGACAACTATACTGCCCAACTACCGGGTAACATCAACTCACCTGCCTTCTGCCTGTTCAGCGGCAAACCACTGACTCCCCATGTGTTCAATACCATCATCAGAGAGGCCCTGGTAGCCTTGGGCTGTCCCTATGGTGCCAGATTCTCTGGTCACTCACTCCGTAGAGGTGGTAGTCAGGCGGCCATCTTTAGTGGTGCAGATAGACTTGATGTCACAACGCATGGTACCTGGTCGACCCCAGCGGGCATGAGACCCTATGTGCCTTCATCTCAGTCCGTCCGGGTAGCTGACTCCCTCGCTACCCTCTTTTCCTCTTAATATGGACTAAGATCAGACACACATCTCATAGACTACTCAGGTTTATATACTCATGCATTTATGGTTGTCATGGTTACCACTAATGTATACATGTTCTTCAAGGTAACAACTACACTCTACCATATGTAGAGGTATATCATATATATATTTCTTATAAAACCAGGCCAACGTGTTGGGCCTTTATATTTTATTCTCATACATATATCTTCTTCCATACTACCGTATAAAATGTTTGTTACCGGTACTTAGTATTAAACATTCCAAAGTATTTCACACGCGTGTTTTGTAGTCATTATAGAAGATTGCAAATCTTCCTGTAATGGCTCGAAACACAGCGCGGGAAACGGTGCCGCCACCCACGGGACGCTCGGACACTAAACCTACTCGCTGGTTACCAGCGCAGGACATTGACTTCCGCCCACTTCAAAGTCAACACGCGGAGCGCTAAGGTTTAAACACCCACCCTCCCACGCCTTCTACTTCGTGTTTTACATTTACATGTATCTTAATATGGACTAAGATCAGACACAGATCTCATAGACTACTCAGGTTTATATACTCATGCATTTATGGTTGTCATGGTTACCACTAATGTATACATGTTCTTCAAGGTAACAACTACACTCTACCATATGTAGAGGTATATCATATATATATTTCTTATAAAACCAGGCCAACGTGTTGGGCCTTTATATTTTATTCTCATACATATATCTTCTTCTATACTACCGTATAAAATGTTTGTTACCGGTACTTAGTATTAAACATTCCAAAGTATTTCACACGCGTGTTTTGTAGTCATTAAATCAAATTTGTAGTCCCTTGACTATGTTGCCAAAACCAACCAATGTAATGGTTGACTATGGGTTGACTACAATATTATAAGCAGCGTTGACTAGCTTATATTAGTACATTGCTATAGCAGTTCTCACAGCTACGTTCACATGACTAAATGCATTCAGTCCCCGTATAACATCTGATGGTCATTTGTGATAAGTGATGTATAAATACTTTCTGAGGGATATTATAAGGAAATGGTTAGATTCATTCTCATGGCAGGATTGTAGCAACTGGAAAGTCTTAATCAATGCCAGGTAATGTCAAGCACAACCAGAGCATTATATCCCTTACAGCCATGACAATTGCCTCGTAACTTCTATCATGAGAACACATATAGGAAAGAGGATGACAGGATGTCCATGTAGAAAAAAAAACATTCCCTTGTTATCGGAATTTTTAACATTCTTATAATAAGCTCTCTTTCCCTTTCTCACTAACTCCCTGTCTCACCCCCCCTCTCTCTCTCTCTCTCTCTCTCTCTCTCTCTCTCTCTCTCTCTCTTTCCCCTCCTCTTCTCTCTCTCTCTCTCATCCCCCTCTCTCTGCCACTGCCCTGCAATGATCACCGACCTATACAGGGGTGATATGACATTCTCCAATATAGGATACGCCATACCTGACAGTGCCCTACAGTAGAGGGAGTCTGTTATGGTGACCTTTGTCAGGATCTGTTTGCCCTTTAGTGTGATATGTCCTGCTATATCGCCAACTTGAGCCCTGTGCGGGGTCATAACCACCAGGGTATCGTCCAGTTGGAAAGCATGGTCTGGGCCTGAGCATAGGAATACTTAATTTTCACTATAGTTAATCAGTTAATACAAAGTTGGGGATCTATCAGAATGACCATATAGCTAACTAGTGAGGAGTTTTGTTTAAGTGGCCATTCTATTCTCCAGTATTATTACACACAAAAAAGGGGAAAGGACTTTAAAATCATTTAATTGGACTGTTGTTTCGAATGGTGGGATAAGAGTGTTTTCTTTGGTGTGTTCAGTCATAGACCCTACATTTTTAACCATGGGCCAGCTGGGCTCGTATAGCCTCAGAGAATTATTTTCTAATTAAAACACCATTAATATATCCCTGATCAACTTATAGCAGAAGATTTTGGAGCCTTTTCTCCTTCCTTCGACATAGTATGCATGCGCATAGTGAATAGGCAAATTCTACCAAACCTTCTTGAATCTATTCCTGTAAATGGCCCACAGGAAGGTGATTCTGGATAGATCTATGGGCCTGCAGCTCAACCTTAGTGGCAACTACTGTTGTATTGATGCTGATGATTCAGACATAGTGAGACACACCACAGGCCTGCACCAATATATCTACATAAGCAGGGCTACAGGTAGGTAAACTGTGACATCTTCAGCACTCCCCGTCTGCTTGGGACCCATATATTAGCTTTATTTGCAGTCAGAACACTGCGGATCAGTGGCCAGTTGGGGTTTCTTGCTTGTAACCCAACTAGCCCTGCTCTGATATACTACAGTTGGAGTATGTAAAAGGTAGGCACCCACTGTATTTTCTGTATCCCTAGAATTTAAGGATAGAATAATACTCTACTAGATTTAACTATAGAGAACATGAAATGGTCTATCAAAATTACCAACATTTTTAAATGATCATAATCAGCAACATATGAATCTCACATGGGCGATTCTGCTATGAATTATAGAAAAGAAAGGAAAGAGTACCAAGGGAACGTTCACAAATGACGTCACCGGCTAGGGGGTGGGTGGGTCTTTGAGTTTAGTCAGAAAAAGTGACATGGGGATGGGGGGGGGGGGTGGTCAAGGTCTGTGTGACATCACCTTTTCAAGTACAGACATATTTATGAATAAAAACAAAAGTATAGAACATAGATTTAAAAAAAGGGAAATGAAAACTTCCAATTAGGCCGAGGGAATTTCACTGATTTTGTGCCTATTATAACTGTCAATGTAACAGTATCTCTGCTATCTAGCTCTAATGGCAACTAATTGGTCATTTTCACACGGTGCAGAAAGTGATGTAGACTAGTACTAGTCAGACATCAATGTATATATGAAGAGTTTCGTTGCAAAACGCAACAAATCCATTTCATGAGTTTTGAGATAATGGTGTATTTTTGATTTTTACGAATTGGTGAATAGAAAGCATTTTTCTTTAATGACTAATGATTAATATGCCACAAATAAAATACCTAGAAATCGATTTTTGAAATCCTTGAATTTTTTTTCTGGTAAAAAAAGGATGATTTAATTTCAATTTTCAGTTTTTTTGCAAAACGCAATAAATCCAAAATCCGTTTTTCTGCATATGTCCGTAAAATCAGTAATAGCCATTTTTATTTTGATATTTAATTTTCTCGGTATAGTGGGACATACATGAAACACCAACAAGTAGCTTTTAAAAATCCTTGCATCATTTTTCTCTAATTTAGAAAAAGGATTTAATTTGCTCAATTTAGTTTTTTTGCAAAACGCAATAAATCCAAAAGCAGTTTTTTTGCAAAACGCAATAAATCCACAAAAATCATGAAACATGGTATATGTGTGTCCATATTTCAAATGCCTTCTAAATAAATACTTTTTTTATTTTTCAAATAATGCTATTAACAATATAAACCAAGATTGTATTCTATAAAGCCTTATTTAGACCGTACACATAAAAGAATAAACAGTCATTCATACAAAAACCATGGTTGATGAGGTGGATTTATTGCGTTTTGCAAAAAAACTGCTTTTGGATTTGTTGCGTTTTGCAAAAAAACTGAATTTTCGACAGGCCCTATCTTCTAAATGAAATTTTTTTTCCACTTTTTTTTTTCACAATTTTTTTCAATTTACCCTACACAATACCCCTGACTTGTCTTCTCCCGATTTTGTATTTTGGCGCTTATTGCGTTTTGGAACCAAACTCTTCATATCTATTCTACTACAGGACATATTATATATCCTGAAAATGGCTCTAAAAAAGGTGACGTCATTTGTGAATGTTCCCCAACATATTGTTACACCAAATTGTCTAAGATACGTAAATAAGAAATAGAATACTTCATAGTGCCCCTTAGTATTCGGTGTTAGAAAACACTAATATAATTACCTCAGAATATGTAAAAGCATTGAGTCATCGTGATTCCCTGAGTATTATTCATCTAAGATAAAGTCATCAATCCATCAAAAGTTACTGTCAATATTAGCCACAGCAGAGTAGTCCACGATAATTATACCACAGTAACTTCATCAGGGGATGTTGTATCGATGTTCAATGTAACAATATACTATGCGTGTTACAACCTACTCATCATTGCTAGTTCACTTAATGGACCAAACCTAAGGATGCAGCCTTAGGTAAGCTATACATTACTAGGGGCTCAATGATTTTCTAATGGTTGCATGCGAGACAATATAATGATCTGCTATTGTACATAACTATATTACATCTATAAAGTAGAAACTAATTAAATTGAGTCCATTAAATTTTTTTGATGACTGTTTAGCTATACTAGTCTCTTCTAGTGTCATTTATCATTAAAGTACTACCATGTATCGTCATGCACATCTGCATACAGATCATTTGTTAAGCCCTAGACACTGTATACACAATATGGGCAGACATTGCACATTAAAATACCCTATGGTGCTCTATGGGCGTGATGTAGAAGACATTATGGGAGCTTTATGGACGAAATAAAGGTCAGGCCTGCACAGAAAGCTATAAGGTGTCACTTAAAGCAATATTGAGGTTACATTGCATCAAGGAAAGTATTCTTACGGATATCATAACGTTTATTTGTAGAGCACTTATGGATGTTATTGGATCGTGTGAAAGGACCTTTCAATACTTTTGTTATGTCTTTACATGAGATGGGAGTGGACTCCTGTTTTTATCAATTGCAAAGGCCAACGGCCCTTACCGTGGTCGTGACAACAGGACGAGATAAACTATAGTCATTGAACGTTTATGATATTATTCATATTTTCTTGGATTTCATTCTATCACTGACTGTATTAAAGTACACTCGTGGTAATTGGCTTTAGTCTACATTCAAAAATACCAAGCAGTTAGTGGATTTTAAAGATAGATTATTTGCTGCTGTATCACTTTGCAGGTGACAATTTGAATTAACTAGCTACAGATCCACTGCGGACCCCTCATTGTTTCCGACAATTCTAGTGGAGATCATAAATTGGCCAGTATCCGAATTAGTAGCGCCCGTACACACTACCCTAACATAGTCCTGGACGGAAACCCCCATTTATGGAATATAACACAACGTGAGACATATCTCAATATCAGAATCATGCAGCCATAATGGCACAGAGCATCACTTAGATCCACTTAGTCAGCACTCTGTTAATGCCAGAGAGTTGGCCCATTATGTAGACTGTAGCTGGGAAGACGAGGGATGGCTCCTATATCTCTTCTGTTCTGATGCACCTATCACATATAAAAGGTGAATGGGGCAACCCAGCTGCCAGTCCCCCATGGCCAGGTGGCCCAGGTCACTAGCCACCAGAGGTCCCTCACCTGTATACTTCACACACAAATGGGGTTCACTATGCAGCATCAGGGCGTGATTCATGTGTTAAGGTAGTTCAATCAATGCACATGTCTGATAGCTCTCAATGAATCAGCAGACCATCAGAGCATGAGGAAGCTAAGCTCTATCGGCACAGAGGGGTAAGGGGTTCTATACTGCACTGTTTATCTTATCCATATGAATAATACGTATTCCAAGTGAAATACTAAATTGATAGAAATACAGGTATGGTCATTTGTAAAGCACAATAAAAATGGTTCAAATGATCTTGAGCGTATAGACATTTATATAATACATAATTCATAAGTTGACCACTTAACTAGCTACACGTATTTTCTAGAACAAAGGAATTTCTTTCTCTGTGTAGCAGAGGGAGACAGTGGGTAGTAGGTCCATTGTAGAAACAATGCATTAGTTGTAGGCTAATTTGAAAATTACTCATGACCATGGTAAATCATGATGAATGTGCATATAATGTACTATGGTATTTAATAGAGTTGGACAGGTTCTTATTAATAGCGAGTATCTTAGAGAGCATATTAACAAGACGTTGCCTATAAAAGGTAATAAGTTCATGAACCTATCCAATGAAAGATACAGGGGAACGGTATCAAGTTGGTCAGCTAGGCCTATTATCTAACATGAACTATGGGAGAGTCCTGCCAGACAGAATAAATGGTTTACACAAAAATCACTCTCTTTTTCAGCGGCCATTTGCGTCAAATAATGAAATACTACGGACGGCCAGAACCCTAATTGCCCGGTCCCATTACACAAAAAGGGGGAGAATTACTTTTTAAATATCTTAATTGGAGTAGTGTTTTATTTCATATGCCAGGGTAGGGGCCTTTTTATGGTTTATTGCTTGAGTTATGCATGAGTCAGACACAATGAGGCCCACCACAAGCCTGCATCAATATATCTACCTAAGCAGGGCTACAGGCAGGTAAACTGTGACACCTTTAGCCCTCCCCGTCTGGTTAAGGCCAATAATTCAGCTTTATTTCCAGTCAGGGCGTCGTGGATCAGTGGTTGAATGGGGTCCCCTGCTTATAACCCACCCAGTTCTGGTCTAATGTACTACAGGATGCAGTATGTAAAAGGTAGTCACCCACTCTATTCTGTCTATAAATTGTCGATACATTATTACATCTAACATTGTTGCGTGTTACACTGGGTAATCAGCATGACATCTGGATATATTTTAAACGTGAGTATTACTGGGGGAAGTACATATCAAGCGCTACAGTATCATACCACACTGATATTCCTAGGCTCCCTATACGCCCAACCTCTCGGTCACTAGTGCCTAACCTAGTTTGTCATTTTTTGGCTCCCTATACGCCCAACCTAGATTAGTTATTATTGTCAGGTTGGTCACTACTGACCAACCCACCTTAGTCTTTTTAGTTCCAGGGGGAGCCACTGAGTGGTCATCACAGGTGGCCCCAACTAGTGGTAAACAAATACAACACACCAATGATGGACCTAGGTTAGCCACTACTGACTGACCCCTTGGTCATTTTTGAATATGACTTTGCCATTATGACTAACACTCATATGACCAACCTGGGTTAGTCTGTACTGACTAACCCTTTCAACCTATGGATTTTCAGTGCAGAACGCCACCCCTGAAATCATCCTAGAACATGTGAAAGCATTGATTCAATTTCCTTCTACAATTAAAGGATCAGGTCATCAATCCATCATATTTTACTGTCGATAATAGCCACAGGAGAGACAGCATAACACCACTGTGACTCAATCAGGGAATGTTATATCAAAGTGATTTGTGCCAATATATTATGTTTCAGCCCCCTTGCAACACATCCATCATGGCCGATTGACTTAGATGGTTAAACCAAAGCATTATAGATACGTATAATCCCGGGGTATACTGCTTGTTCAGGTGTTCAGTGGTATATGTTAGACTATGTCATTGTTGCATACTGTATATTGCATCCTTGAAGTGGAAACTAGTTATAGCAGTCTCTTCAATGACTATCTACCCACATTAGTCTCATCTGCATATTGATTTACCATTAAAGTATAACTGCCATGTAAATCCATGCATAGCTGCATACGAATCCCTTGTTAATTCCCAGACTCTATAACCTAATACAGGAGGCGTTGCCCATTACTCCCTTTACTGTATGGGCCTGATGTAGCAGAAGGAATGGCACTTTTATCGATAAAATAAAGGTGAGAGCCACACGTACAGCTAGGGTGTTATAGCTTCATTGGGCTTACATTACATCAATGGAAGTGTGCCTACGCATATCGTAGAAGTCTATTTGTAGCATACAAATTGATGTCATTTGATCGATTCTGAGAACCTTCAATAGCATTATTAATGTTTCATTACCTGTGTTAGTAGGAGACTCTTTTGTTTTCCAAGAGCAACGACCCTCACTATGTTACTGACAAGAGAAAGGGACGTCCTTTGGTAAGGGTACTCTTGTTTTAATGTTTACATTTTCTTGGATTAGGATCTAATTTTGATAATGATTTTATTTGGGGTAGTTCCATCTAATTCAATCTATATTCAAACTATTTCCAAGTGGGCACAGGACATTGAATCAACATTGATAAATGGTTGTCAATGATGATTCAATGTTGATTCGATGTTGAACCAAAATTGAACAGAATTGTGTGTCTACCGGGTTGCAGAAAATGATGATTAAAGATTACAATTAACTACTTGTTTTTCATTCTTTGTTTCAGACTGAGAATGTCATAATCCTTTATGTAAATAATTATAATAATTTATATATATTTATATATATATATATATATATATATATATATATATATATATATATATATATATATATATATATATATATATATATATATAGAAATCGACCGCAATATTATATTGCCTTCCAGGAGGATTGCCAGCCAAAGCCGTCGGACTCACAGTAAGAGCAACAATTGAGGCTTCTGTGTTGTTTGAAATGTGCTTTGACAGTTGTAAATGATTATGACCCTTGAGAACACAACCTGATGGACACCAGTTTCTACCCTCTTTCCCAATCAGCCTATATCGTATTAGATAACAATGTTGTCTGTAATAGGTAAAGACAATTAGTTCTGGGAAGATATGTTATGTGGGGGTCAACGACCAAATAGAACTGCCTTGTATCTCTGCATGGATTCGGCTATGTTTGTTGCATTCACTTTAGATAATTCACATTCCGATGGGGGTCAATACCTCTGAGATGCTCCCCTGGGAATGTCAGGGAACGCTGTTGCCCCACTGTGAGCACTGTCAGAATAGCTCTGGTCAGTATACTTCTTCTATATAGTCTGGTTATATTTGGAGGGAGAGGGGATGCCTCCAGGGTGCTAAGGCTCAAGGGGCACAAACAATAAAGTATGGCAAGAAAGGGAGGTAGGCCGTCTGGGTATCAATTTGCGTCAATAATAATAATGATGCCTCAATTTTCAAAGGGGTTGTGTAATGTAAAGTGAACTGGCCCCTGGTTTCGATATTTGCATTATCCTATTTATTTCTACTTCAAGATCTACACGGTTTTAAAGCATCAGCTGTTTGATTGCATCATTTCTTGTCGTTTCATATTCCAACATATCTATATTCCACATGATTATTATGAGAGGAAAGATTGTAATTTGACAAGATAAATACCGACTAGTTAAACAGGTCTGTTCCGATTTATGTGTTTTTCTTTGCAATATCATCTTACTCCGAGAAATACCAGATCCCTTCTAATAAAATAATCTCACATGGGATGTTCTGATACCACAAGGATTCAGGCCACATAGCACCTGACCTATATAAGTATGTGATAAGACTGTAGACCAAGTAGCGTGGGCTTAGGCCACTCTCCTACTCCTACTCTTTCAACCCACGGAGGCTGTTGCACAGTATTTCATATTCAAAGTGGTACGCTGCTTTGCATTATAAAAGGTGTTTTGCCATACGCCTTCGGCCAAATGAAAGGTTTATGCCAAGAAAGTTATATTTCACTGATTTCTCACTATCTTAGCCCGGGAAAGTTTTATAATCAATTAGTTCTGTTTGTACCATTTGCATTGCAAGATTTTGCTCAAAAGATTTTCATTATCACAATGCGAGGTCTCAATTATAGACAAAACCTTACCCTTTTTCATTGCTCCTCATTCCATCGACAACAACCTAAAACATATCTGCCGCAGTTCCCACTAATTGGGACAATCGAAAGAGTAATCAACTAATTAACCATTCATTTTAAGCATTTCTCCTTTTTATACATACCCCAGGTAAAACCAAGTTCTGATAATGCCTCATCGGTAGACACGCACTCGATCACGCGACACGATGCTTGAGTCCGGATCTTGTGTGACATCACGATGTCTTTAGCTGCAAGGGCTTTCAGATCCGGTTCTGGCCTTACTCCTTAATCCGTGAGCAGTTGGTGAGCAGTTCCCTGAGGAGCTGACTCAGGGGAGCGATAGCTCAGGCTCAGGTGAGCAGCTCTGGGGAGGACTGAGTCAGGAGCTCATGTTCTATGCCAAAACTAAACCCAGCTTCTCTTAATACATCACGACAGAAGGGCTCCCATCACTGCTGACCCAGTGACCCTTAAGGTGTGGTCCCTACTGTCCAAGGAGGCTTCTCCATGGGATGTGGCATGCATACATACATGAAATATGCATTCTGTAGGATGGCTCAGCAGTGGTAGCAGGGGTACCTAACATGTGGCATATTGTGGTGGATATGGGAACAGTACAAGAAGTGTAGCCTGTGTAGCTTGGTCGCTCTAGATACACTGATGACGACGTGGGTAGTAGACAATGTAGGGGAGATTAAGGAGATAGCTGTTTAAAAGTAAAGATATTGCTGACAAATAATATTCAGTTTCGTCTGGTGGTTTGTATGTAGCCCGGCATATATGGGCTGTAGTTGAAAATTCAATGGTCAACTAGAGATTCATGTAAACTATAGTTACTATGGTAACACTTGTCCGCAGGGGGGGGTGCGGCAAGGGGGTGGGCGGGGTAATACCCCTGAGGTGTATGGCAAATGAACTCGAAACGTCGATTAACACAGGAGTCGTCCCTTGGTGGGTGGGCTGACTGACCGCGGGCGGCAATGCACGAACATGATGGGCACTGTGTTCATTGTCATCCTTAAGCAGAGTGAACAGGCACGTGCGTGAGGGGCCGTGAGGAAGAAAGCACGCTTCTTACCTACCCCCCCTACCCCCAACTCCCCTACCCCATCCACCACCCATACTCTTATAGCCTATACCCGTGGGGCGCAGGAGGAGGCCGGAAGTGGGTGTGAGCATTTCCGTGAGCTGCTCCTTGTGACGTGGACATGGCGTCTGCATGACGTGGACGTGACGCCCACCTTGTAGACGTGACCCTGACAAGACGCCGAGTGGCCCCTGAGTAGATCCTACACCAGCGCCGAGCGGCCCCGAGCAGCTCCGAGCGGTTCCGAGCAGCTCTTAGTGGGGGTCCCCCTCCATCGTGGAGGGGCTGTCCGCCAGAGGGCGTTGCCTACAGGAGCGGCCGCGGCCCTGGAGGAGTGGGGTGGGAGGGGAAGTGGAGGGTGGTGGTGAAGTGGTAGGTAGGTGGTGGGTGGCCGTGGGACCGGTCAGGGTGGTCACGTCTTATGTGTCTGGGGGTGTGGAGGGAAGAGGGTTAAAGGTCAAAGCCATAATAACCATGGACCGTGCAGCTATAAAACCACTGCTGGCCCTCTCCGCACTAACGCCCATGCACCCCCCCCCCCCAAACACACACACATATCTAGCTGCACCACCACATCACCACTCAACAAGCTCCCCCTTCCTTCCTCCCTCCCTCCCTCCCTCCCTCCCTCCCTCCCTCCCTCCGTCCCTCACCACCTTACCACCTCACCAACCACACACACCTACAGTAGCACGATTGCAGCTATTGGCAGAGACAGGACCCAACCAGTGGGTTTGACATTAGCACCTCTCTGTTTCTATGGTGATCATAATTATCCATCGCCGAATAAGGTAAGATTTATAGGGTGGAAGAAAAACTTATAATATGTGACACAATTTGCAAAAATGAACCACCATATTTATGATATTACAAGGTGCAGTGAGGTCGCTCTTCCCAGTACATGTCAGATATATTTCCAAAAATAAATGGGTTGTGGCTACAAGGACTGGAAGGCAGAAGAACAGTAGTTCTTCACCCAAGAGGTAGATTAGAAGATGGTGAATAGTCACGGGTGGGGGCTACGTGTATGGCGTGCAATGTCGCTTAGCAGTCTATTGTATATTGTGACCAGTTGGCCGGTACAAGAGTTCCCCTGGGATGTGAATAACGTCTTTCTGTGTGCTAATTGGATCCGACGTGAGGGAGTATGCGCTACTTCCGCCTTGTCACGTACTCCTGGCGGCATGGAAGAAGGCACAGAGAACAAGGAAAATGTTAATCAGTGTATTGGTTGTAATCAGGCAGTCATGGAATAGCATCATTAGGGGATGGGTACTTGAGGGGAAGTACAATAGGGAGGTATACCAGTATACATCCACTCTTCTCCCGTCCCCTAAATATTCAAGTAGGGCCCTGCCTGTTCCAGTCTCGCTGGGGTCCCATCTGACTGCTGGGCCTGCATACGATTGCATTTTAGTAAAGCCTGGATGGGCATAACACAATGTCAATGAACTGTTTTATACCACAATAGGCTCGTGTCCACTAGGATATATAACACTGTTTTGTTGCCGAAAAACACGTCTTGGTGCAGACAAACTCGTTTTGGCACCGACAGAACCGTTTTGTCGGCGCCAAAACATGTTTTTTCAGCGATGAAACAGTGTTATATTATATTCTAGTGGACACGGGCCTAATGGTCTGTTTAAGTGATTCAGGGAAGGAGGGAGGGAAAGAGGGAGGGAAGGAGGGAGGGATGGAGGGAGGGAGGGAGGGAGGGAGGGAGGGAGGGAGGGAGGGAGGGAGGGACGGAGGGAGGGACGGAGGGAGGGAGGGAGGGAGGGACGGAGGGACGGAGGGAGGGACGGAGGGAGGGACGGAGGGGGAGCTTATTCTAGTGTAACGCCCTGTTTCAAAATGTATGTTTCACGATTTATTTTAGTCTCTTGGGGGAGCTGATGGTTGTAGGCTGACATATCTAGTTGTGGGATACACATTATGCCTGCTGTCAGCACCTATTTGTATAGAAAAATGCATGTTGTGCTTGGATGGTCCTATATAATACCAGTAATATTGCAAATAGCATGAACGTGACTTGTATAGTTCTTTACGTAGGCCTAAATGGTATGCCTCATCTTAGAACAATTACTTTAATCAAAAATGTTAAAGCTACAGTTAACGGACCTCTAGATACACAAACACTTCTCAGAATTCATTACACAACATCAGTTTCTGAGACCATTTTACGTTCTCAAATCTCGATTGTCTATCACAACGTAATGCTACACCAACACAAAATGAGCATATAACATTATATAGGTATATGTTCATATATTGCCATATGTGTGTTCTGAATGTATGTATACGCCTACAGTATTGTTATATCTAGCAGAGCTATGGGTAGAGTTGCAGCGCCAACCTGAACTCCCGCCTGAGGCATTCAATATGGCGTTTGGATATTGTAAACTACAAAGCTGTTTGAGACGTATGGTTAGTCTAGCTGTAACTATTGTGTGTGAATTTAAAGATGCTATGTCAGCTCAATTTCGGTAAATTTTTAGTCATGTCATATTGCTCTTGTATAGAGTCTCCTATAAATACTCCCCAACTTTTAAAATGATTGAAAGTGTCTATAAATATAAAAGTAGCATGTATGCAGTGCCATGATTTTTACTGTTGGTCGACACTAAAACTCCCTATGTTTTGATACTGCATGGCTCAGTGCATTCTCTATCAGGTAAGTTCCCCTTATACCCACCTGGGGGAGGGGGTGCCTGAGTCAGTGAGGTGAATAAGCTACATTGTTATCTATTGCAAATAATGTATTATATAAACAAATATGTTGCAAATATTGGGTACTATGTATCAACTTACATGATAATGGAACCCATGGCATCCCTTTTGGGGAAAACGTTTGGGAAGTGTATTAGTTGAAATACCATCTTTAACCTCGCCTGGTTCCCCCGCTGTGAGGAGGGCTGCTTTAAGGGTGAGAGGTCCCGTTAGGGTTAGAGACCCCGGGCCCTGAATGTAACTATTGATCATGTATTATCTCTATGGTACGTTACCGAATAATTTTTTCTGATGTGACTAGATATATGCAGTTCCGGATTGTTTTCTCTAAAAAAGGTTTGTTCTGCTGCTGGTAAAGCTTACCGCAATACTAAAAGTATCACACGGGTCTAATAATTATTGCCTTTACGACAAAAACAGGAACTAATTGTATTTTGGCTAATCCAGTCAAGTGAAATGAAAAATCATGTCACTTCAAAATGTTATCTTTAGTCCTGTCTCTTTTTCAATTCTACATATTTCCACAGAAACTCTACCTAGGGAGAACAGCAGCATTCATGCAATCATGCATGACGTAGCATAAAACTATACAAAGCATGTTGGTATATAGGCATGCCCATTCAAATAATTTGATATCTAAGTTCACATCCTCTCTACACGGCAGTAGTGCTGATGCAGCACAATCCCCCTTCTCCTGCTGTCTTTTACCTGAACACTAACCCCATTCACCCCAGTATACCTGTACATAAGTCAACTACACGTCATAAAAGTGCCTAAATAGTGTACAGGATGAGAAGTAAATCTACGTATTGCGTGTTCATCAGTGTAACCCTATGGCTCTAAACTACACATGATTATACAAGAGCGTCGTTAGGAGAAATACACTATATTAGACACGCACCCTCATGCAGCCAAGCCTAAAGTCTATCAGCGCACAGTTCCCTTCCATTTCGATTTCCTAAAATCATTGCCATGCACATAATTTTCCACCCCGATGGGAAAGCTCTGGCAATAGGCGTGAGTTGGAAACATAGCATCAAACACTTGAAAGCCCCCTGTCTGTGGGGGTATTGATGGCAGTGCTCTATGGTGGGTGGCAAGCAGAAAGGAGGCGTCATTCATACGACATGGTATTTTCACATAACTCATGTCCCCTTTGTGGGTGCGTGCCGTCCACTGTGCTGCTTGGTGCTCCAGGTGGGCCGCTGGAGGAGACGGCAGGCAGCCAGGTGTGTGGGGAGGGGGGCAGGTCCTCCTGTGCCTACCTGAGGGCGCTAAGTGCTGGGTGTCCTCCTGGCCAGAGGATCCATCACACAACCATGGAGGCAACACAGACCGTGGTGACAGGCAGGAAGAGGACTATGTATCCCACATAGTGCTAGTGTGAGAGGGAAAGGCCTCAATAATGTGCCGCAAACTCAAGGATGTTATAAGTGATTTGTCATACAATGTATTGTACTGTCAGGCAATAGAGCAGGGTACTGTACGACCATCATTATTAACTTACTGTACTATATTATTGCTCATGTCTACATAATGTCCTCTCTTATACCATCCTCCCTTGATTCCAGTTGGAGAGGCTACGTAAAACATTGACCGGCACTGCCCTGTAGGACAGCATTCCATCAGCCTTCGTAGTGCCGTGTTGATGGCAGGCCTTCAACTGCTCCCAACATACCTCCCTCAATGTTTCTATATACTGACTCATATTTTCCATATACTACTGACTACACTTACAATTCATACTTCCCATTTGCTACCGACTATGCGCACGACTCTTACTTTCGGTATACTACTGGCTACAAGCACAACACATACCCTCCATAATCATGCTACTGACTACACTTACAACGGATACCTCCCATATACTACAGACTACACTTACAGCTCACTTCCCATATACTACTGACTGCACTTACAACTCACACTTTCCATAAACTACTGACTACACTACAACTCATACCTCCCATATTCTACTGGCTACGTGCACAACACATACTTTCAATTTATAATCGGTTGTCAATCTTCATCAAATTAGGTAGACACCCTCGGGCTTGTGAACAGGTGAGGCCAGGCCTAGTTCTATTGCAGGGTGTTGATGAAACTGCCAATTCGTAAAAAGAGTCATCCCATTACAGCGTATTGCAGTCACGTCACGGATGGCATTAGACACCGGAAAGCGCTAATTTTGGCTGAGCCTCAGGTCGAATCTATGACGTCAGAAGACGTCATGGGTGTCCAGCGGATGTTACCTATTGTCATGGAGACAAGCTTTGTCAGAGAGTGTCACCGGAACTTGACTGCATGCATACGGATTAACAACAACCATTCCAAAGGTTGCATTACATATGTAGAGAGCCGGTAGAGAGTCCTGAATTTGCTTGCAGGTCTCTTGTTATAAAATCTTGCCCTACGAGTTGTATGTCAGTGAATGTGTATGTATTAGCCTCTGTTATAAATGTACGGTGGAATATATCACAAGGGATATAGCTAAACTAATATATCATATATGCATCAGGGAAAATGTAACTGTACTGACCCAGACAATAACGTAATGATACCAGATGAATCAGTGGAAGGTCAGTTTTGCATTGGAGTAGTGTCAACTGCACAGCGGCCCTACTCAATATGATTGACTGAGACGGATCTGACCTGTATTGCATTTGCTTTATTCATATCCAATAAGAGCATTACACAGAAACACGTACATTAACGTTAGCGTATCCCTATTACTGCACAAGAAAACACATAAAAGAAGACATTGTACTTTGCTTACACGGTCAATATCCTTTCATACTCGATAAAAACCGATCTAATAAAGAGAGTGACACTGCCCATCGGTCTGTCAGTTACCCTGGGCCTCCCTGTTAAATGGTAATGGGATGTAATGTCACCGGTGACAGTCAGTGACAGTGCAGTACTCACTGGACACCCTTTAAGGACTAACTGGGCATGGCAGGTCAACTGGCAGGCCCCTCTTTGATTATGGCTCAGCCGGAGAAGGTCATAACGTTATTAGGCCCCACGCCTGCGGATCAACCGAGCCAAGTGGAGTGTGTGCCACTGGGCGGGACCATACATCTTCCGGCCGCCATGGCTGAGCGGAGCGCATTTCAACCCCTCATATTTCAGCCGTGGAGCTGTCAATAATCCTGACGGGAGTGTGCTGTGGTCGGGGCCCGCCCTGGAGGGAGGGGACGGGACAGGAGCAGGGCAGGCCTGGCATTAAGCAGATTGGTGGGAGTCAGGAGGGGGCGGCTACTCCTCCGGGCGTGTCATGGAGGATGGTGATGTTGGTGTGGGTCTGTAGCAGCAGTGTCTGTCTGTGTGTCAGTGTCCAGTCCCACATACTGTATACGATACTAGCACATAGGGCTATGGGGGCCGCCATCTAGACTCAGAGCAATGCATTCTGGTTATGCCCCCCAACTCCAGAGCAGTACATTTTGGGTGAGTTTCTTAACAGTGCCTTTGTTCCAGGTGTGAAAGTAGGGGATTAACCTGATAAGGAGATGGGGGTGTAGCCCCAACTACCCGAATTACCAGGATATGCTAGTCCCGTATACTCCAATGCATTGCTCTGAGTCAAGATGGCAGCCCCCATTGTCTAATGCACTTGTGCCTTATACGTACGTCCCACCTACCACCACTGCCAGCAGCCGGTGCCATCACCACCTGCCTGTAGACTCTACTGATCTAACCTGCAGTGCCCAGAGACACAGGGTGGAGTAGAATATTTAGATATACGTAGTTATATAGCCAGAAAGGGGGATGTGTAAGTATTTCTGGTATTGAGGATATACTCTATTTAGTTATGGCAGTTGGTTGGAAAGTGAAGCTCAGGAATGAAATTTAGAATCCTATAGAGGGGTTAAACTTTGCCCCCCCCCCCACCCAAATCTACCAATCTCCATCCCTCACTGTTATTGTACCGATACTATAGGTACCTAGTGAAATACATTTTAGACTAATGAAATAATTCCCTGGCCTTCACTGTGGAATTCTTAGGGTGCAACTGCCACCCATGTTGCGGTAGCTGTTAACAGTGCTTATCCCGCCAGTATCAGAGCAAGTAATGGCAAGGTGTGGGCGTGGATGTACCCAGATATATGTAGGCTAGATGTCACAGCACAACGAGTGGTAGTAATCAGGAATGGGAGACAGCCACTCTGTCTCCTCCCACACTATACTGGCCTGTAGTCTTTGATGTTGGGATGTTGTCCGGCCCTATAGCAGCCTCACACCACCTCCAGGGTCCTGCAGCCCCCTCCAGCACACCTCCTGGCACGTGCTTCACGTATCCTGCACGTGCTCATGTCACCCTACACACTCCACACATAGCCTACATCTCACCCTAACAGGGGTATAAACAGCATGGCGGCAGCAGGATCACAGGACCTCTTCAGGGTGTGGAGCTGCAGGACCACTCCCCAGTTCAAATACTCCCCCAATGAACAGGATTATGTAGCAGGACTACACAGGTTTTCTGTATGTACTCATGTCCCCATACCTCTTGTAGGGGATCCTCCCAGATATACTCATTACCTGATGGCGTGATAATATGCGTTTCTTTCAGTATTGCATTCACATCACGCATATATATATATATATATATATATATATATATATATATATATATATATATATATATATATATATATATATATATATATGCGTGATGTGAATGCAATACTGAAAGAAACCCCTTCTTCTATAGCATCTTCACACTTTTCATATACTACTCGATATACCAATGCATGTTTCTCACTGCCCTAACTGGAGAAAACACAGGGTGTGTTCTGTCAGGCAGGGTATGAGATACATCTGCACTGCCGTGTATCACACTAACATTGTCTGAACACCAACCACGATATTTAAGTGTGGTTAACATAATTATATCTGGTGTTTCAACACACATTTTACTAAATAGGGGTACCTGCTAGCACACATTTTTACTTAACATTTCTGCTATTTTAACACATTCTTTTACTATTTAGGGATACCTGTTAACCCTTTCATGACGACATGGTGGTTTAATGCATCTTGCCCTTGGTCGTCATGATGCATGAATGCAACCCTGGCGAGTTACTCGCCGGGCTGCATTAGTGCATCACGACGACAGTTACATTATCTGCTGTTTTAACATAGTATTTACTAACAGTTGGCATTAAGCATCCCTCCTACTTTCTATATGCTACCTAATGCTTCTATATAATACTACTATCGAGATTCGAGATTCCTCACGTACGTCCTACATAAACCCAATATGCTATATATACTTTCCATATACTACTTACAACATAAGTATCTCATATTGCCGTAAACTTACTCACTCTGAAAATGTCGCATACATTCTCTATGCTCTATGCTGATCACTTCACAGAGCCCCAAATGCTTGTACATGTAGAGTTAACTTTCCATACACTACTGACTATACACTATTATTCACTATTTCTTCATCATTTGAAAGCTTTCCTTAAACGATACTTTTATCTCCTCTTCTTGTCTTGTCCTTTACAAACTAAGACGATGTGTATGGATGGAGGGGCTGTAGGTTAAAGGGGTGTTTCCAGGGTCCACCCTGGGTGTTATCTCCGGCCGCAGCACCCTTAGACCACGTCCTCCAGTGTTGGTAAGACAGGGTCAGCGGACTAAATCATCAGGGGGGCTCCTCATTAAACCCTGGAGTCGTAAAGACCAATATTGAATTGGGTTCATTAGCCTGTGAATAGGCCATAAGTGGTGAGGGGTCTCAAAGACGGGTGAATATTACACGCCCATTCTGCACGGCGGGAGGGGCCCGATAAAGCCGGGAGGGGGAGGGTGTGTGCGGCGCCTGATGGCCCCTGACGGGAGTCCCAACGTGCGTTTTAC
Source organism: Harmothoe impar (assembly GCA_947462335.1). Taxonomy (NCBI): domain Eukaryota; kingdom Metazoa; phylum Annelida; class Polychaeta; order Phyllodocida; family Polynoidae; genus Harmothoe; species Harmothoe impar. The sequence continues at coordinate 39,955,118 of OX381710.1, forward strand.
CGAGATACCGCCCCTAAATAAAAGCCTAATGGCGTCCACCAGCCCCTGCTGCGTTCAGGGGTCAAGCTGACCACTGATATACGGCCTACATGCTATCCAATATTGACATGTCATCAATTAAGGTATAAGGATGGATCCTAGCCGCCTTCCTCCGAGTGCACCACTCCCTACTGCCCCATGCCCACTCGTGATGGGATTGGTTGTGCACTGAAGTGTGTAAGCACAACTTCCAATGGACTATAGGCTTTTATTGCCGGCACACCTTGGTGATTTCCTCCTAGGCGGCGCTGCAGGTTTCCACCAACATCCGGGCTCCTTTCGGCGATCACATCTCTCACCAGAGGAGGTTGTATTATTCATAGTCAACTTCAGAGCTTCCCCTCTTATAGGGAGGGCAAACACACAGGGACATCTTGTATATCCTTATATCCTGTTTTATATGTATATGTATATATATATATATATATATATATATATATATATATATATATATATATATATATATATATATATATAATATATACACATACACATACTCCTTATCCACTCTCAATAGGCACACAAATCCCATTTCCCACACAGAAAATCTATAGATTAAGAAGGATACTAGTAGTCAGTAGTAGCTATCCCAGACTGGTCATAGGCATGTTGACGAACTCATATTCAAAATGACTAAGGCAAAACTAAAGCCTTTGTCGACTTGACTAGAGAAAAATACCCTAATACGCCTTAAAATGAAAAGACTAAGGTGGGTTAGTCAGTTTGACTAACCTGACAGTATTGACTGACATAGGTTGGGTGTATATATATTATAGGGAACCAAAATAAAATGAATATGTGGCTCTCAGTTATTTTCTGGCTTCCTATACGACCAATCGGTGTTAGTCCATGCTGTCAGGTTAGATAAACTGACTAACTTATCTTAGTCTTTTATTTTTTATGCATATTAGGGTTAGCCATTTTGACTAAGGCATTAGTTTTGCTGTTGTCATTTTTGAATATAAGCTCATCATTTTGACTAATGAAGGACGGAATTCCCTATGATGAGCCAGTACTGACTATCCTTTTAAACTCATGGATTTTCAGTGTAATTGGTATGAGACGCCAGGATGCGATAATGATGAGGTCTCTTTTCTCTACAAAAGGTACCCCCAGGACACCCCCACCCCCAACCCCCCCCCCCCCACCATGAGCGGCCTGGACACAAACATAAAAGAGAGAAAACAGGGCAGGTTGACTGGGGTGCCATGTTGTCTTGTTGTCAGTTGATCCTGCCCGGCCTTAGCTACTGTCAACAGGCGGGAACCATAACATGGATACTGTCAACAGACGCCGTACCACTGACACCGGCCTCGTGCACCACCCCATTAATGCAGCCTTGTCGTCGGCGCGCACGAAAAGATTACTGTCCGTGTACCTTATCGACGCCGCATTGTTAAATCATTGGAATGTCAAATACCGGCGGCGCTTTAGGGATTCAGGGGAGGGATGGAATTACAAAGGGGCATCAACAGATGAGGCTACCGGCCTCTGGGACAGGGGGACTGTACTATAGGTGGCGTCCCTACCTGCTGGGGAGGCGGGTCTATAACACCCCCACAGAAGTCGTCTGGGGAGGGAAGGTAAAAAGACCGCCAATTCCTTTGTGATCTTTAGGTCAGGATCGTGTAGTTCTATTCTAGTGATGGTGGGCTTTTCGATTTTTTTCTCTTTTTGTGGTTGGGATTTGTTGTCTTCACTGTAAAGAGAGTACTAGAAAGAAATTGTGTTTTTGTTTTTATTTCTCTGTTAGTGTTCATTTCCCACTTTCTTTATTTCTGCAGTTATTCAGAAGTATGTATACAGAAGCGGGCTGAGTAAAAAAGCATAAACATAGTTAGAGTCAGACTGACTATGTATAGTCTATCCATGGTAGGTATGAGAAAACACTACTTTTAGTATAAGTGATAGTTCGATTAGACTACACAAGTCATGTAGTTTGCTAAGTGCCCTGATATAGGTGAGACTGTTATACTTTCAGCAACTAATCTTCTCAATTCTGCATAGGCCTATGCATCGGACAAAGCATACCTTTCTTCACACTCTGAAATGGAATATATACATTATATCAGTAGTAGAAATGCGCAGCCCTAAATAATAAGATGTGATCCCAGTAAGTACTTTAAGCTGTGCAGACACGTGTCATATGGCAATTTATCTTAACCCATACTTGGCTTGGTGTATGCAGCATGCAAACACATTAACAGTACATTTTCTTATTTTCCCGTATGCCATTTTCTGTCCCTCTCCTTGTATGTTAATTTGGGAATGAACTTAACTGTGAAGAGCTTGTAATTGAATTGGAGAGAGCTATTAACCCAATTTAAGAAGTCAATTTCTCACTCTCTAGTCCTAAGTGCAGCCTATATAACTAGGTGGAAAGCTATAAGAGAAACCTAAGCCGTTACAGTCCAAAGGTAAATTGAATGGCACGCCGCCATGCGTGCTTACATTGCAATGTTAGTGTAGCAAATACTTCTATAAAGAAAAGAGGAAACTTTAAAAAAGAATACAAATAGTTCCATAAATGACATTATTATTTATAGTTTCTTTTTCATCAGGAGATTGTATACAGATATAATTTGGTTTTGTGTTATACTAGGATACATGATAACTCCCCGATCAAGATGGGAAGGGTCGTGTGGTTGTGTACTGCTGTACACATGTATCATATTCACTGAATTCATCCTACTGTGGCACAATGTACCTTTGTTGTCCATTATGTTTCTTTTCAATAGAAGAGAGTTGCTTATACTTGCGATACATGAACAGCACCCTTTTGTAATCCCGTGCACATAGTGGCGATCTATAGTTATTCACCATTGTACACCCTATTTTTGCTATCCAATTTCTGCAACGGCAGACATGATATCCTGTCTTTCGTGTTCAAAGAATTTGCAGCCGAAATGTATATATTCAACAACAACAACAAATTAACAGCTTTAGGAGCTGTGGCAGGTGTATTGATATGATTATTTGTATTGTTAAACATGGGGTCGTTAGGGATGCATCCTTAGATTTCGGCTAGTCCTTAGGGAATCGCTTTCTGATAATGTGTTCCTTGTCTCAAATTTGGGATAAGATTATGTTGATATAATTATCTAATGTGGGAATTGCCTCCGCATTTGTATGGCTATTAAAGGGATTTCCTTAGCTCTTCCCCAGCCAGCAATGGTCCCTGGGGCCCATTTGTGTTTTACTTGGGCCATCTGGGTTTGCCCATATTTGGGTTTTCCTCATTTTTGTCCAGGGCTACCAGTGAGATTCCAAATGGGCTAAGCCCAGCAACAATTTTTTTTCTAAAATATGTTGTAAATACTTTGAAACATACTCGTCTTTGGTTGTTTTTAGAAAATTATAATCTAAAGTACCATTTTCATGGATTTGTGTCAAAGTGGGTTTTGCCTGGGCTTTATCTAGTTAAAGTGGGCTAAAATCTCCTTGGGACTTCTAAGGAAGTAAACCTGGGCTGCTATGTGGGCCCCAGCTGGGCTTAACCCACGGACACAATTTCAAATTTAAACATTTAACTACATTTGAAATACTTAAATTTGTATCCATTAGCAGTGATTCTTTGAAATTAACATTTTAAGTCAAGTTGCTATGCTGTTATGTCAAGATGGGTTTCACTTGGGATGGATTCGGGCAAAATGGGTTAAAGGGTCAATGGGCTTTACATGGGCATTGAATGTACCATGGGGTGGGTCCCATTTGGGCTAGCCCACCACTTAACTTTCAGAGCAGATTAATGTATGAGCAGAATAGCACAGAACAAGATCTGCCTTACTCTACCCTACTCTACATTACACTACTCTGCATTACACTTGCTCTACTCTACATTACACTGCTGTGCCTTACTCTATAATGATGTACAGTCAACTTCCTCCTAATGGCTTCCCCACCAGTATGGCCACCCCGCCATTAAGGCCATTTTGGAAAGTCCCAAACGTTTTCCCCTTTATTTTAATGTAAAATACTCCCTCTAATATGGCCACCCCTCTAATATGGCCAACCCTTCCTGCGGCCACAGTTTTTACAGTCTTAAAATGATAGATTCCTCCCTCTAGTGCGGCCATTTGAATGAAAAGTCAAATTACAGTGAAGTTCCATTAGGCCACGCTTTAAAAAAAAAGTCTGTTTCCAATGGAGCAGGTAGGCTAAAGAAACTAACCATGGCGGCCGCAAATTATTTTTTTTCAATTTTCCCTTTTTCCAAAATATTTTCCACCCTTTTGAAGGCTGGGATGTGAGGCTCAATCTAACGCATAGGCCTAGTATTAAACTGATATCGGTATATTTCTCATCCCCTCGAGATCATCAGACCATTATTATCAGCTCATATGACAGCTGCCACCATAGCCGGAGACATCAAAGAGATAAATTATCAAGTGTGGGATACAATGTACATGTACTTATAATGACTACCGTAAAACACGACCTATAGAACCACCCCACCTATAAGCCGAACCCCCAATTTGAGGGGAAAAAAATCGTCCTATACAAAATAGCTTTAAAAAGCGTTTTCTCTTTATTCTAGTGTTTTAAGACCCCACCTATAAGGCAAACCCCCAAGTACAGAAAAAAATATTCGGCTTATAGAAAATAAAAATGCCAAATGAAATTTGTCTTATAGGCAGGGTTTTACAGTATAAACAGTCCTCAGTAAAAATTAAATTAAATTGAATTAAATTTTAGAAAAATAATTTAATTTTTTTAATGCGGCCGGGTGTCCACTCCGACCACGGTACAGTTGGTGCCTAGCGGGCAGAGAACATTGAATCAACATTAATAAATGGTTGTCAGTGTTGATTTGATGTTGATTCAGTGTTGAGACTAATTTTGTGCTCACTGGGTGAGGGGTGTCTGTCCCCCTCCACCCCGACCACTGAACAGATGAGTCGGGGTTGCCCCCCTAAAATCTGACTAATGAGCTGGGCTGGACTTTTATTCAAGTAAAAATCAGGGCCCTATACTAGTACATCAATGTATAAACGTATTGATATTGGTCAGAAACTCTATGCTACATACCTTTATTGCGGGTGGAAAACATTGATAAACAACAGCGTTCTATCAACCCCATATATATATGTATAAGGTTGACTCCCCCCAGTGCGACCACCCCGCCATTGCGACCACTTTTGAATAGGCCCAAGGGTAGTTGCATTAGAGGGAGTTGATTGTATCTATAAAAATCTAGCGGGTTCTGATACCTACAGAAATCTAGCAGGCTCTGATTATGTAAAACATCTAGCGGGCTCTAAAACCTAAGAAATCTAGCGGGCTCTGATACTTACAGAAATCTAGCGGGCTCTGACACCTGAGAAAATCTAGCAGTCTCTAAAACCTAAGAAATCTAGTGGGCTATGGTACTTTGAAAATCTAGCGGTCTCTGATGTCTAAAACATCTAGCGGGCTCTGATACGTACAGAAATCTAGGGGGCGCTGACACCTGAAAAAATCTAGTAGGCTCTGAAACTGAGAAATTCTAGTGGGGTCTGAAATCCATAAAATCTAGCGGGCTCTGAAACCTAAGAAATCTAGCGGGCTCTGACACCTGAAAAAATCTAGCGGGCTCTGAAACCTGAGAAAATCTAGCGGGCTCTGAAACTGAGAAATTCTAGCGGGCTCTGAAATCCATAAAATCTAGCGGGCTCTGAAACATGAGATATCTAGCGGGCTCTGATACCTGAAAAAATCTAGCGGGCTCTGAAACCTGAAAAAAGCTAGCGGGCTCTGAAACCTGAGAAAATCTAGCGGGCCCTGAAACCTGAAAAAATCTAGTAGGCTCTGAAACTGAGAAATTCTAGCGGGCTCTGAAATCCATAAAATCTAGCGGGCTCTGAAACCTAAGAAATCTAGTGGGCTCTGACACCTGAAAAAATCTAGCGGGCTCTGAAACCTGAGAAAATCTAGCGGGCTCTGAAACTGAGAGATGCTAGCGGGCTCTGAAATCCATAAAATCTAGCGGGCTCTGAAACCTAAGATATCTAGCGGGCTCTGATACCTGAAAAAATCTAGCGGGCTCTGAAACCTGAAAAAAGCTAGCGGGCTCTGAAACCTGAAAAAATCTAGCGGGCCCTGAAACTGAGAAATTCTAGCGGGCTCTGAAATCCATAAAATCTAGCGGGCTCTGAAACATGAGATATCTAGCGGGCTCTGATACCTGAAAAAATCTAGCGGGCTCTGAAACCTGAAAAAAGCTAGCGGGTTCTGAAACCTGAGAAAATCTAGCGGGCTCTGAAACCTGAAAAAATCTAGCGGACTCTGATACCTGAGAAAATCTAGCAGGCTCTGAAACCTGAAAAAATCTAGTAGGCTCTGAAACTGAGAAATTCTAGCGGGCTCTGAAATCCATAAAATCTAGCGGGCTCTGAAACCTAAGAAATCTAGCGGGCTCTGACACCTGAAAAAATCTAGCGGGCTCTGAAACCTGAGAAAATCTAGCGGGCTCTGAAACCTGAAAAAATCTAGTAGGCTCTGAAACTGAGAAATTCTAGCGGGCTCTGAAATCCATAAAATCTAGCGGGCTCTGAAACATGAGATATCTAGCGGGCTCTGATACCTGAAAAAATCTAGCGGGCTCTGAAACCTGAAAAAAGCTAGCGGGCTCTGAAACCTGAGAAAATCTAGCGGGCTCTGAAACCTGAAAAAATCTAGTAGGCTCTGAAACTGAGAAATTCTAGCAGGCTCTGAAATCCATAAAATCTAGCGGGCTCTGAAACCTAAGAAATCTAGCGGGCTCTGACACCTGAAAAAATCTAGCGGGCTCTGAAACCTGAGAAAATCTAGCGGGCTCTGAAACTGAGAAATTCTAGCGGGCTCTGAAATCCATAAAATCTAGCGGGCTCTGAAACCTAAGATATCTAGCGGGCTCTGATACCTGAAAAAATCTAGCGGGCTCTGAAACCTGAAAAAAGCTAGCGGGCTCTGAAACCTGAAAAAATCTAGCGGGCCCTGAAACTGAAAAATTCTAGCGGGCTCTGAAATCCATAAAATCTAGCAGGCTCTGAAACCTAAGAAATCTAACAGGCTCTGATACCTGAAAAAATCTAGTGGGCTCTGATACCTGAAAAAATCTAGCGGGCTCTGAAACCTGAAAAAATCTAGTGGGCTCTGAAACTGAGAAATTCTAGCGGGCTCTGAAATCCATAAAATCTAGCGGGCTCTGAAACCTAAGAAATCTAGCGGGCTCTGACACCTGAAAAAATCTAGCGGGCTCTGAAACCTGAGAAAATCTAGCGGTCTCTGAAACTGAGAAATTCTAGCGGGCTCTGAAATCCATAAAATCTAGCGGGCTCTGAAACCTAAGATATCTAGCGGGCTCTGATACCTGAAAAAATCTAGCGGACTCTGAAACCTGAGAAATTCTAGCGGGCTCTTATACCTGAGAAAATCTAGCGGGCTCTGAAACCTGAAAAAATCTAGCGGGCTCTGAAACCTGAGAAAATCTAGCGGGCTCTGATACCTGAGAAAATCTAGCGGGCTCTGAAACCTGAGAAATTCTAGCGGGCTCTGAAATCCATAAAATCTAGCGGGCTCTGATACCTGAAAAATTCTAGCGGGCTCTTAATCCTAGCAACCTGACGGGTGCTGAATAAGATCTAGCAATCTGACGGTCACTGAATTGAAATGATGGCCCCTGTTCCTGAGGGCCCTAGTTCCTGGGGGCCTCAGTTCATGGGGGCCTCAGTACATGGGGGCCCTAGGTCATGGGGGCCCCAGTTCAGAGGGCCCAAGTTCAGAGGGCCCCAGTTCTGAGGGCCCCAGTTCAGGGGGCCCCTTTTCCAGAGGGCCTAAAGGCCTGATACCGGGCCCCACATGGACAAAGTGACGTGGGTCCCACCTAATGGCCCACCTTTAGACACGTATGGGCCCCAGTAAGCGATGCTGACTGGGTCCCTGCTTAAGAATATCAGATATGTAACTGTAAAACTCAGTCTACATCCTTGTAGATATTGAGCACTAGTAGCCGTTCATAACAGTTGTTTGTACCATAATATCTTTGGCTAGTTGAGAATCAACTATGGTTGATGCCATGGCTGGAAGAGCATCGACTATACCGGTAGTTAGCTTAACCCTATGGGATTTATCATAGGCTCGCCCTTCATGGAAATATTTACAAAGCATCTCGCCCCATTACCAACAAATACTATTTTTTGTCAGTCCAAAGGGTTAATAGTACATAGCATCTATACATAGAGCTGTAAAGGGGGCATAATGAAGGTTAAGTCACAAGTCATATTACATGATAATGAAATCATTAATAGCCATGTTCCTCATAAGTATAAATGTCTAGTTTCCAAGATAATTCATACATCCATCACAAACCTAGTTAGCCATAGCTTTATATTATAGGCAATGTGTCTGTGGCTCTATAGCTAAGCTAAAACCAAGTAAATCTCCTATTTATTACTAGACACTAGATAAAAAACACTTCCCCAACCACGTGCACCTCTCCTATCTCCAGCTGCATTGTGTCAGTGTTGGCAGTCCCACTATAAGGTAGTGCATCAATACCTACTTTACCATCCCGGACACTGTAGTGCGGATATTACCCTCAGCCCATATGGCTAGGCAGTAGATTGTTCCCATCGTGCAGTATGCATGTAGGGGGAGGCATACATTCATAGCGAAGCAATATCTTCCTGCCGTCAAAAGCTCATGAAATGCTACCACAATCTCCGGATGATTGAGGCTTGCAGGGTTTTAGTATCATTTCCCTCTTTGGCAAAGAGTATCATGTATACTAAAATACCCGACTACAGTTTTTCTTTCCTATGACAGACATGCGGCGAGGATGTCATCAGGGAAAGCATATAAACATATTAATTATATATACTTAAACTTGTTTCATAGAAATCTCATTTACATCACTCTTAGTTGTTGATAATTATTGTGGTAAGGGTCACCGTCCACAGCATAAATCGGCCGTATAGGGCCATTCTATAAACAATTTACATAGGGAATGTATGGCAATTCTATCCATATGCGGCCGATTTATGCTCTGTGGACGTTGGCCATAAGCAGGGACAATAGCTTTGGATGATCTACTCTAGTGGAAAGTTTGGGAAGAACATTGTATGACAGATTTCGACCATACTGGACATACCATCCACCAGGTCCCTTCACCCTGAAAAAACTGGTATGGTATAACATTTGTATTCTCATCACACGACATTCAGCATGAGTACACATTGGTTTTCTCAGTCTCACATGAAGACCCCCCTGTGTCACCTCTGTCAGTCCCAATTCTGCCGCCACATCGCTTCCACCTCTACTCAGCCCCTACTCTACAACATAACACCACACCTATTCATCACTTTAGGCATGTGTCCACTAGGATTTATAAGACACTTTTTGCTGCCGTCAAACATGTTTTTTGTGTGTTTTTTAGACGCCAAAACAGTCTTATAAATCCTAGTGGACACATGCCTATTAGCAGCTCTATATTAATTTTGCTATTCTTTATTCTCAACAGCCCAGCCCCGGCCCTCCTACATAAGCCATACTAACGTATCCTTCTCTAAAACGGCCTATCCAGAATCCCCTCCCTTTCCTTACCAAATAGAAACAACATGCATAGTAAGGTCAGCCTGTTTTTCCCTCTCACCCTATGATTATTCCCCATAGCTAGTCCATAGACATCTTCACTTTATTTATCCATAAGTCGTAAATGATCAAACTGACAGTAGTGCAGTGCTTTATTTTGTTCTAATGGCAGTATCTACAAGTGTACAGTATCTAAATGTGTTTCCTCCAGGGAGTGGCAGAGCATTAAGAGCTGCAAAATGAAACAAGACATACATTACAATGTCCTCCCCTGCTGCCGTATGTCTGCTCGGGATACTGAGAGTAACATAATATGGATCTGGTTTAAATTGTCACCGAATATGATAGAGCCTTATCAATATTTCACGAGGCGTCAGGCTGTGTTTGGCATCTATTGCAGATTTAGTAACAAAGTCGATTCGCACACCCAAAGAATTCTGATTATCATGCAAATGGATTCTAAATGATGCAAGATGGCTCTGTATCAATCGTTGGCAAAGGTACGGAGGATATTCCCAGTCAGAGCGTATTCTTCAGGATACACCTTAGTTTGTGCAACACATTGAAAAATAATTATATCATTTCAAGAAAATAAGATTAGTAAACTCGCCTGGTGTACAAATGACTAGTTTTAATTTTTTTTTAATCATAAAACTAGTCATTGTTCCGCCAGGCGAGTTTATTTATCTTTTTTTCTTGAAATGAGAATACTTATTTTTAGCTGTGAATGTATATTAAACGTCTCTAGGGGATGTTTCTATAGATCATATTGGGTGAGGAGGATATGGACTTGGAGCAGGTAGGTGTGTGGCAAACGACAGGCCATATAATAGACAGATGACACCCTTATAGTGTAAGGTACGGAAGGAACGGTGGGTCGTTATGAGTGGGGAAATGTATGGAGGCGTGGGCGAGATGGAGGAAGAGGCAGTAAGGGTAAGGGTCAGAGTATGGGCGGAAACTATCATACTCCTGACCCTCCTCCCTCCCTCTCTTCGGCGGTCCTGGTCTATCATTCTGTTCGTCAGTTTACTTTGGTTGAAGACAGTTTCAGTTCTGACTTAACGTGTATCTCAGCCAACATGGCCCGCATATAAGGGTAGGTAGGTCGTGTTGAAAGTGCCAGGATTAAATCACAAATTACCACATGACGATGAAACACCGATTGCTACAGTGATTAGGAGTATCAAGAAACGATTGGGTATTTACCGTTGAAAGCAAGCCCCTGAAGTGAGACAGTTATTCAGACCACTGGGTTCAGTTGGATACTTTCAGAAATTTCTTAGCCACAGATTTGCTTTAAAAAGTATCAACCCTAAGCTGCCTCATGGGAGCAGCCAGGGTTAGACCTTCCTCGTTCATTTGACCTGAGCAGGGAATGGAGAAGTGTCAGTATTGGTGAAGTAGAGGGAGACAACTGCGGGGTGTAGATGGTCAGTACTGTAGCTGTGACGGGTTCGGACAGGCAGTGTGTTCTTGCCACATCATTTTTATGCCAGATCACATTGGAATAAACCTAAAACCAATGATCCACGAAGATGAGAGTCTCCAATATTCAATTCAATAATAAGAAAAACACGCCAGGTGGTTGGCTGAGATGTGGTACTAGGCAGCATGCATTAGAAAGAAAGGTTGGACTTTAACCATAACAGCTTAGGATAAGCCTTTAGGGTTTGGGCAAGAGTTGAAGCATAGGGTTACTATCTGGGATCTAGACAAATAATGAACAGGAGTTGGGGATGAGAATAAAGAAAGGGAGCAGTTCAAAGGACGTTCCAGCCACATCAGGCAATCAGGGAGCAGCTCAGCTGACGGTAGACAATAGAGACTAAAGACAGGAGCTGAGGGACTTGACTTTGTGTTAGTGGTGGGCACGTGCTGACAGGCTGGGTCTGGCTCTTTGATCTATTGTTGTCGACCATCTTTGATGACAACTGTAAAGGGTAGCCCAGGGTGCAGGGTCTGGTGCTCCTTTATCTGTCAATGCCTACTATCGGGTTCCCTTGTGTAATATAGAGGCCATTTTGTTGTACTTCCTACCATGAACTAAGATAAACATAACTAACCTGTTTAATTGTATTGTATTTAACAGTCTACCAGAGATACAAATAGGATGTTCAATATCATATAACTCTTGTCACTCTAGGGGTGGAGCTGGAGTGGGGTGGATAAAGTATTATATTCGAATGCTGAAACTAATCGCAAAGTAATATGTACAGTTTATGCATACAATCTATCTGCGTCACTATTGAGGTCACATGTACAATATATACCTTTCTACATGCTGCTCCAATGTCATATATATATATATATCCTCTGTAAAATGTATCTTCCTGCTCATTACCTCACCTGCTCATTATGTGGTTCTCATTATACAATATGTACCTGTATACCTCCTGTCATACTATACAGTTCCCATTTCCAGTACTAGTGTACCTGCCGGGTATATCTGTCCTGCCTCACTTTAATGTTTAGATGTATAGTATACCTGTATAATGTCATTGTTACCTCACTGTGGAGTTCAAATGAATAGTATACAACGCCATGTCTATGTGTTGCCTCCCTATACATTGTGAATAGTAGAACTGCCACCCAGTAGTTCACGTGACATGCAGATATTGATGTTGCCCCTCTAACATTGCAACCTTCGCAGCCACGTTCACATACTTGTATTATATCTGTCTACATGATCCTTCCCCATCCAGATTTATCTGCCTACATACATGTATACTCAGTAGTATTGGTCTCTATACTCTGTCCTACTGAGTATGCCAAATGTATAATGTACTTGGTGCATCACAGGGCAGTTCACATGTACAGTGAACATATGGCCTCACTGAGCACCTCACACATACCTGTCTACATGCTGGCTCACTATCAAGTTACAGGGACATGCTACCTGCCTTGCCTACATGCTCGCTCAGAGTTGTGCTCCTAGTTAGGCACCGGTCGTGGCATTTGTCTTTTCCCGTCCAATACAGCAATTAATTGACGTATATTGCACGGAGGCAGAGTGCTTTGCCATGTCGAGGTAGGACGTTAAGCCTAGGGCCACCGTGTGTAAAAGCTAAAAGCCCAAAGCCTATCGGTGTACTTGTCTTTGCAGGGTAGGTTGTGCCTTATATATGAGGCAGCGAGAACAATGCATGGCGCCATACAAGGATCAACGAATGAACGAGTACATCAAGGCTAAAAAGTTCGCAGGGTCCTCGCTCATAAAATGCCTCTATGAAATGATAATGTCACGGCTGAATAATCATACTGTGCCGGAGGGAAAAAGTTATGGGGAACTAGGGAGGTAGTCAGTAAAGGGTAAGGGGTGGTAGGTCTGGGGTCAAATCAATCACAGCAAAATAGCCTAATTAAATCTGCATAATGTGCTGCATAGTGATGTCAACGACGCCTGGGGTGCCCACAGCAGCAGGCCACCCACCATGGAGGTGCTCCAGGGTATGCATGCCCCTGGGTGCTCCAGGCTGTGTGAACTTACATTACTCACATAAACAAAATAACATAAAAACAGGCATAATTCAACTACCAGCAACTTTATGTTACCAGGAAACTGCATTGGGGACTTTCTAGTGTGAGGTATACATGACATGACTTTAAATAAATTATAATAATTATGATTAAACTTCATTGAGATGGAATATTTATATGTGTGTTTGGCTGAACATTATTTTGCCCTGTAACCTGAAGTAGGGAATGACAGTGTTATTTGTTATCGCGTAATAGTACACTGAAAACCCAGAGAAAGGTCCCTAGTCATTATGACGACCTAGGTTGTCATAATGACTAATGGAAAGTGCTCTGGAGAATGGTGTATGAATATAGTCTCTAATTATTTCACCTCCTAATGTAGTAATGAGAGGCATCCCTTTCACATATTTGGTTTACTCTTGATTAAATTAAGTAGATTTACTTGTTATAAATAAGTTGTGTATGGATGAGAATGATGGCCTTGAAGATATAGAGACTACTCTGCTCCCTGTCACCAGTGTATCCTATGTGTTGTCTCCAGTCCAGATCATGCATTTTCCACTCAAGTGTCCAAGCAATATCTAGATTTGAGTGCCTTCAGAAATGACTAAAATAGTTATAATAACCAGAGAGTATCATCATGCCTTATCATAGTTCCAATCGTTTACAATCTGTGACCTGACTATAGAAACATCCAAAAGTAAAAATAAACTATAGTTAGAGCAATGACAAAATAAAGTATCCAAATGCTATTAAACTGTGTAGCATGTCACACTAAAGGTTACATCAATAGAAAAAGCAAACTGTCTAACCAGTAAACATTATACAACGTTATACAACGTTTCTCTATGGCCCCTTGGTGTGGCAACACGTTATTCAACGGTAAAAATATTATTTTGATGTGAAATAACGTATTTCTGTTAGCTGGGCATTCTAGGTGCATCATAGTATTAAGGACTGCGTGAGTTTATTTTTGTTTTGCATATCTCTACTTCATAGGTGCAGAACACATGCACTTTGGAAATACAAGCTACAGGATCCTAGAAAAGGACATTGAGGCCGATATTGCATCGCCTCTGTGCTATCTAATCGCAACATGCATCTAATAGGGGCGATCCTTACAACAAAATAACCCACCACACCAGGTCCATTTCTCGGTATGGGGACTGGGCCTGAAAAAGGACGAGTAGTCTCAGGACTCACATGCACGTATTGAGTTCTGGACGGTGGGACAAAGACTGAAAGCGATCACAAAAAAATGAACATCAAGAGACACGAACATCAACATAGTAGCAAGAAGCTCTGAGACTAAAATGGATGGGATCTGCTTCATAAGGATAGTCCTACATGTATACGTCTTCTTTCGTTAGTTACTCTTAGGGGAAATGCATGGTTCTACATACAAGAAGCAAAGGAACAAAAGAAACCGCATGCACTCCAGATGTAACCATAATGTTGTATGTTTCCATTCTGCCTAGCCTAGTTTGCATATTCTGGATATTTCGCGTATACAATATAACAGTGGTTCGGTAAGCAATAATAGTTAAAACAAACAGTGGATATATTTAGAATGGATAGGTTTAGGAAAGTATGCGTAATACCTTATGCCAGAGGTTGAAGAAATATATACGAAGCCGTTATGGATTTTTCCATTTCTGTTAAAATAGCTATACACAATCTACACGCTTCTAAACAATATTTTTGCACATCATTTGGCCTTAGGAGAATTCTGTATCGGAGCGCAACTGATGTTTTGATAAAGGAAGAATAACAAAGAGGTACATGGACCTAGGACCGATTTTCTGTTTTGCAAATGCATTGACTGTTCCCTTTGTTTCATCATAGTCTGTTTCTCGGGGGGCTGTAAGAACAGACAAAGTCACATTTTTATTACTGTTACTTACAAAGGCTTCAACGATGCAACTCATCCCCTAATAGAAGATAGGACACGGTACTACTGAGTTTGTTTCTATATGAAGGTATCTTTTTAGCGACTTCCTGTTCCTGTAATGTGTACATTTCTTTCCTCTTTCCCCCAAAGTAACATGTCAGGGTCTATATGTTTTACCTGTGACCATAAATGGTCAGAGCAGCTCCCCCTGCGAGCCTCTATCTACAACAGGCCTACTGTAGGTAAGCAGACAAGAGGAGGCATGTCACACACTGAGTTACTCCTATTGCACTAGTCAGTCTAAAGATACTCTATGGCGTATTGTGAGCAGCTCAGTCCCCTCCCATCCTGAGTTGCTCACCACTCCATGTCCCACCCCAGCTCCCCTCCCTTTACCTATGCTGAGCTGCTAAGACAATCAG
This sequence comes from Harmothoe impar, assembly GCA_947462335.1. Classification (NCBI taxonomy): domain Eukaryota; kingdom Metazoa; phylum Annelida; class Polychaeta; order Phyllodocida; family Polynoidae; genus Harmothoe; species Harmothoe impar. The sequence goes on from OX381710.1 coordinate 39,970,499, forward strand.
CCGGAGGGGATCCACTTAGGCCGGGCCTTAGCGGCAGTAGGCAGCTGATACAAAGCAAGCTGAAGGACCCATGTTTGTCACCGCCATTAAGGGGAGCGATATGGTTTTGTATTTGAAGGTGTGTGTTGCCAGGAGGGAGACGGGCGAGATGAGAAGTAAACAATGTGGTTTGGGTTGAGGGAAATTGATAGCAGACATAGAATTGTGGAAGGAGAGAATAAAAGCAGCCTATAGTGCGGCTAGTTGGTGGGACCCAGGAGAAGGTGGGGGATGAACAAAAGCCCCCCTCCCCCGGCAGCGGCAGATGTGTTTGTTACAACTTAAGGGTTGCTTAGAGTATATGGTTGCAATTTATGAAGATTAAAAAAATGTGATATGCCTTTAAATATCTGAAATAATATGATCATGACCATACCACAACTGTGAGGACATCTTAGTTGGATGATGGTAAGAGTTAACATATATACAAGAACCAAAGATGGCAGTGAAAGAATGTACTGTAGGAACCCGGCGGGGAGACATATACCAGTCATTCTAGCTGCTGAATATTGTAGCCGACGCTACTATTCATTAGCCTAATCAGTCTTAGGAGACAGGGAGGAGACAGGAACTGACAAAACAATATACCGGTACCATAGGAAGAGATTCTTTTCTTAAGCCACTCTGCATAGAAGCGTTTCCTTAGACAACCAAAGTAACCTTCTATAATAGACATGAGTGATATAGAAGATTGTATTAAACGTCCTCAGATAATATGCGTAGGATTTGGGTTTATGAATTACTATCTTCAGATATAGTCAAAGGCTTTCCCAACACATAGATATCGTATATAACATCTATCACAACAACACTTCATTTGTGAAACACGATGTCCAGCCTCTATAGATAAGTATTGTCTACGCTGTATCACCTTGAGGACACTCTAACACCAAGTAACTCTTTCAAAAAATATGAAATAAATAGACAAAACTCCACACCATTGACATACATGCACATCATACTTCACGAGTTGAAGCTGGGTCATATCATATGATGCCGAAAGCTGAGTGTGATATGACCCAGCTTCAACAAGTGATGTATGATGTAAATGTATGTTAATAAGTGGAGTTTTGTGTTTATTTCATGACCCTACAGTCTTCAAATGAAGAAAATCAACAAATCTGGAGGCCATGGAATATGGCTACATTGTACTCCATGGGGGCATTGAGTACGGAGCTCCCATAGGCTTAGCATATAGAGAAGCGCATACCACCATGTAATAAATGCCGAGGTTTATTCGGTGAATTCTACAGATTCTATTTGTTCTTCACTGATTTGCCATAGCTACTGGGTACGGCCTCATAAACACAGTTGGTGCCTTCTCTGTCTATATCCTTCAAATACTCTGTAATTGAAGGGTCTGGAACAGTCACAGATTAATTAAAATTGTTGATGTAATGGCTTACTCCAAAATGGCTGAAAGGCTGAAATTGATGTTGTGACTGCTTGGCGTAGCCGGGGCTGGCACTGATACTGCTTCTGTAAGGAAAAACCCAGGTACTGTGAGATTCAAGCCAAGGACACAAAGGCCTTGGTGTAACCAAGATTCCCCATCCAGACCTAAGTCTTCAATATGCAAATTAGGACTCCCCTCATCCTGAGGCTTCCTACGCTGGGGTGGTCCAGGGTCATTGATCAAGTCTGTAGATCAAAGAGAGTTACCGGGGATGGGGGACACCTCTGTAGGAGTTGGGACCACACCCACAACCCACCCACCCAGCCTTTCTTTAACCCCACCTTAACCCCTTATCCATCCACAGCCTCATACCACCGACTAATCAGCTACTTCTAACGCTGAGGCAAAGGCGACGGTTTCTTCTATCTTCAACTCAGAGCCAGGGAAACGTACACTCAGTCCTCTCTTTCTTATTTGTCAAAGAGTTGCCTGTATCTGCCTCCTCTTCACTGCTATGACTTTTATGGAAACTCCCCACTGTTGGCCCCTCCTGCCACATCCCCCACCCCGCCCCCTGGTGGGCCCCATGATGGATATAACTTTTACGGTTGGTATCGGTATTGAAATCAGAGCTGGTGTTTTGCTGTGGATCGATAGGGGGATTTTTGAAGAAGAGGACACCACGTTGGGGATGTTTTAAACCAAATGACGTCGTAAAGATATAGATCTCCACTACCGACGACGCCTGCTGGGCAGGGGAAATAAGTTTGATATAACAGGAATAATTCAAACTGACGGGAAACCTTTCTTGAGCCCGGCTCAAAATGTTGTGAGTGTGGGGAGAAGGGTGAGGGTGTCAAAATTCTGTTGGAAATCTCTTAGGGCTGGTGGTGGAGGGGGACATGAAAGATTGAAGACAGTTTTTGCAGGACTAACACGGGCCTTTGTCGCCCATGGCAGCTTGGCAGCAAGGGACCTCCTAATTCGTGCTAGTGTCAGCTGACGGCCACCATGCTCCCTGAGTCAGGCCACCCACCAAAGGCAACCCTAGTACCACAGTCGCCTTCATAAGCTCAGACTCCACTAGAGCAACACAGCTAGCTGCGAAACAGGGCGTTCTTTTAGGTTCTTTTTACTCAAATAGATCGCCCTGTCTCGCTGTTTTTCGCCCTAAATGTCGCCCTGTTCCCAGGGATAAGGGCGACATTCAGAGCGACGGTTGGTATCGGTATTGAAATCAGAGCTGGTGTTTTGCTGTGGATCTATTTGAGAACAAAGGGCCTAAAAGAACGCCCTGTTTCACAGGTAGCTGTGTCGCCCTAGTGGAGTCCGGCCTTTACTCCCACCCGGTCAGGCGCATTATACAATGAAGGCAAAAATAGCTAGGTACAAGGAGGTTAAGGGCGTGTCATCTCGTGTCGTGTGTGTTCTAAGGATTCACAGCTAGCAACTTGCTGCTATAATATTGACATTGGCTATATCATTATGTGCCAACTGTTTTACTAGTGATATAGAGGGTCTGGTTGTAACTCAGGAAAAATCTGGCGGAATTTTATATATGTTAATATCATGAAAGTTGCATCATATTGCAAAACTTGTTTTCAGGCACCCACGCGCTGCCCCTTGCCAATACCAGTACTTTCATTCTCAAGATAGCATTGCCTTTAGCTATTCACACTAGTGTGGCATGCCTGCCAGAGATGTGTACTATTAATAGACGTTAATGGACACTTTTGTTATCTCATACAGTATGTTGTCAAAGGGATTATCTATATATACCATAAACGCAGGTGGGCAAACCAAATACCTGGCTATCGTATGCTATACTATTACATATAATGAAAGGGCACAACCAAGGAACGCCCTGTCATGTCATAAACAGATGATTCCAATCAATAACCACTTGTTAGAGATGAAACCCACTCTTAGACATCTTCTTAGAAACACACTTGGCTGCAAACCAAACCTATCCTTCCCCAGCACTACTGTAAAGAGTAGACTGCCTTGGCTCTGCACCAGAGACGTAGGACGTTCTCTGCAGGGGCCAAGGGTAGGGACTGTAGGCAATTTGCTTCAGATGGTGACAGAGAGAGGCAACAATAACTACTAAGACACGGACAAGCTGATAGCACACTGCATACTGCAGGGGGGAAAGAGCTGCTTTACTGGGGACTGAGTTACACCGACAAAAGCTGTCTCACTAATGGCCACACGCCAAAAGAACGGCCGCACGAGCTCTGGCAGGTTTCCACCAGTTTCTTCAGCCCTGCCTCAGCTCGAAATGTGAAAATGCAGCCCTGGAAATATGAGATGAAAGGCTTAACTGATGAACGTCAAACTCCATTGGATCAGGCTTATTAGGCGACTGGTGTTTTTTTTCTGCTCTTCGCCCCATTTTTTCCTCATTTCTTACGCTGGTACTTTTAAACACACGTGTGGGGATCTCATTTAAAGAGTGTCGGGGGGGGGGGGTCGGTTTGAGGTTTAACGCTGACTGAAGGGTTAATCCTTGGCTGCGGCATCCCTAAGGATGACGGCGTTGGTGGCTTGAGGTTGGAGTCAAGGTTTGGGACATGTAGGTGAGTGACGTGGGGTTGGTCATTAAGGCTAGATCACAGGTTGGTGGTCAAGGTGACTCGGTCCGCAGTGGCGTGTTTTGTCTCGGTTTGTTAAGAACAAAAATAAGAGAGTGTTACTCATCATAACCAGCCACAGCCATCAAAGACGACCTGAGTGATCGATCTGTGCTCCGAGCTGCTCCCAACCGCAGTCTGAGTTGCTCCAGCTACAGTCTGCTCCCCTCTGCTTTATACTCAATACCACCATCTGTTAACTCCACAACACACCGCTCCTCAATACGGCTTTTATATAGTATCAAATACTGTAGACATACGCAGCCTATTCTTAGTAGGAGCTACAGGCAAACACTTTCTGATAGTAGAACTTTCTAAATAGTTGTCGGTCCCACAACTCTAACTAGTTTTGTCCACATGATACACGGCAAGACTGATCATTCTAAATCATTAATGTTTACCAATCACACATTTTCAGACTTCATATATCTCAACACTACAAGTTTCTTTTGCCTTTAACTTCATAAAGCTAAGATAACACCTTCACAGATTGCACTCTCCTGACCTTTTAACCCTGTCACCATATCAGCACACCTCCTACACACTATTTACTTAAGGTTGACAGCCTCCTTCACTACCACTACATGCACTCAGCCTGGATGAGCTGTCAGTAACCATCCTGCCACTCAATCCATTCAGCATGTCAATCACACCAACTCTTCTCCACCCAACCGTCTTATTAAATGGTCTACCAATCAGACCTCGGGCAGGCTAACCCATTAGCCTAATACTCCACCCAATCTGACTAACCGCAATACCGAGTTGTACCATCCACTGATCAGCTGATGATGTTGTGCCAATCAGCAACAGAGTTACACTAATATCCTATATTTGTTCTACACCGCAATGATTTTTTATACTGTCCTTCAATCTGATCAACTTCTGAAGCTTCTACTGATAAAAACTAGCAATACACATATGACAGCACTTTTTGTCTTTAGGTGGGTTTAGGTTTGTTATAGAATGACATCTGGTGGTCTCAAAAATTTTTAGTTAAATTTTAGTATTCGCAACTGTTTGTCATTTCGTCGTCGCGACTGTCATTAATTAGTAGAGATAGGTAGTGTTTCCATGCTTGGGAAATAGGGTAAATGTTGTTTCTTGCAAAGCTAGGTAGGATGTGTTGCAGGATATAACATGCCAACACAAAAATAATCCAAGTACATTATTTAAACAACAACATAGGGAACTATAGATATACATTGGATTTAAGCCAACTTATTCTATGTTATATTGAAGGCAAGGGTAGGGGAGACCGGGGCACGTTGAACCGCTTTAGTACCTTTATTTTTTTCCTGACCTTGTTAAAGGGCTCTGAACTTTGATTTTGTATCAAGCAGTTACCTTGTATTATTGCGATATAAGAGAACCTATGGCGAGGCAAATGTGGTCTTTTCTTGAATTTTTCTTGAATTTTGAAAATAAAATCTTAGGGTGGTTCAATGTGCCCCATGCACGGGGTTGATCCACCCACTGGGGCACTTTGAACCACATACATTGAACGATCCAACATTCCCCAGAGCTTGGAGGACCTTGAGCATGGCTTAAGGTGCCCCATTTTTGTGACTCAATGTAACCCATGCTGGCCATTATAGAAAAGATTGAAGTTATTCAAATTACATAACACACCCAGCAGTAAAGCTGGGTTCTATTCAGATGTCCATATGTATACTTTGACCTCCATAGAGATCTTTGGCCAGCAATGTTTTTAATGACACAAGAACAAAAGTTTAACAATTGCAAATATTTACTTCAAGGCCATAAATCCTTTAATGCTGTCTAACTTCCTCATCAGCCATCCAAAATGATCATGATACTGCTGCTCTGAAGTGTCTATATAAAGGGGTAATGTGATACGCAAACTGCCAGGAAATTCCCAAAGGAATAGCAAAACGAGCGGGTCACTCAACGTGCCTGGTTGGTCAACGTGCCCCGGTCTCCCCTATGTAACCATAACACCTTGATATAGAAATGTAGCCTGACATCCTCTTATTCTATTGACGGTCTACAGTCTACCACCTGCTTATATTATATTGACCGTAAAGGTCTGCAGTCTACCATCTCCTGTATTCTACAAACGCGTGCTCTGTCCTTGTGGCATATAGGACCGGCTGGTAAGACTGTGAGCATCTCTATCTTAGCATAAAGTTATCTTTATCACACATATTATATATGACATCTACTGTGTAGCCCTTGGTTGCTCTACACTCGGCTTTGCCTTTTGTGATGTGACCAGTGGGGCTACAACTCGTGAGCGTATTCCTATCTCTTCTATTTGTGGTACAGGACACCTGCTGGATGATTCTATAGTGGCACAGGATTGCAGTGACCCTGTAAGCACAATGACCTCTCACAAACGTAAATAAACGTCAATTTCTTGTCCAAAAAACGTTATTCTGCTACGTAAATTTACCTCCAAACGTTAAGGTTTATTTGCCTCCAGCAAACGTTTATGTCTGAATTACGTAAATATACCTCTTTTTCATGTAAATGGAGGTAAGGAATACACGTCAGACAGAGGTAGAAGAACGTTTTTCTACGTTTCTTGGAGGTAAATTTAAGTAATTTGCAAATTCTATTTTGTGACGTAATATAACCTCAATGGGAGGTTAAGTTCTAATCTTTTAGATATTAATGTGATAATTCACTCTAAAAACCATGTATCCCGACATTTAACATACATCATATCATCATCCCTGGTAGGCTTCAGGCTTTTTGGGTGGGTAATCCCTTTCTACCATCCGTCAGTTACATCCATTAGCGAATAGGGTAGGCTTTATTGTGTTCATAGAGAGGGTGGATTAGGGTGGTATATATATTTTTTGTAATACCAAAGAATGGGCGTTTGCAGTAGCTACCATCCCAAAACATTATGTAATATAATCATCAAGCTTTGCATTATGTTCTAAGCCTACTTTACTCTTGCATGATGGACTAGGTTTAATTTACCTCTCGTATATGAACATAATATTAGACTTATTTAGAGGATTATAACATGTCCCTTCACGTTTTTGTACAACCATGAGCTTAACTGCCCTCTGTTGAGATAACACAGATTTAAAAAGGACGTAAAAAACGTAATATAACGTTTTTTCAACCTAAATCACCATGTGCTTTCTATGCTCCTTATTATCGTCCAAGACACTTACATTTCTACAGTCTACTTGGTATCTACACATTATCATCAAATATTAAGTTGGCATATCGTTCTGTAGTCTTCATAGTATTATATCCCGTATGCCTCGGAAATATAGTTGCTTAAATATTTTCACAAAAATGATATCAGTACTTCCAGTGCAAATCTCCATAGACATATTGAAATTGATGTCATTACCCCATTAGGTATCTAGGCTTAAGAAAATGGCTGTTCATGTGTTTCTCTATGCCCTTTATTTTTCAAGTATGATGGATTAGAAACCTATAGATGCTTGGTACCATTGTAAACCTTATGATCTCCTTGTCACGATGATGAGTACAGTTTGGAGGTAAATCTACGTATATTTACGTCGACGTAAATTTACGTCGACGTAAATCTACGTAATTTGCTACGTTTTTTTTTATGTTCAGATAAAACCATATTTGTTCAAACCAATAGCTACGTTATTGGAAGGTTTAGAAGACGTTTGGTATGGAGCAAACTCAAATATATTTGGAGGTTGATTCATGTATGTTTTGCACATAAATATACCTCATGTATTAACGTTTATTTACGTTTATATACAGCCACAATTGACCAGACCTATATTTACGTAATAGGAACGTTTAGAAGAGGTTTGGTAGGGTATAGACTAAAATATACCTGGAAACTACGTTGGAATTACGTAGTGTGTCTACAGGGGATACACCTTATTCTGCTGGTGATACAGGACCATGCCTTAACACCTGGTGGGTTCTATGTGTTGTACAAGACTGTGTCCTAACGCCTGTTCAGTTCTATGGGTGATACAGGACTGTCTAAACACCTACTGGGTTCTATCAGTGGTATAGGCCTGTAGAATAACATCTGTTGGGCCATAAGTGAGATACATGACTGTAGGCTAACTCTTGTTGAGCTCTATGGCTGGTACAGGACTGTGTCCTAACACCTGTTAGGTTCTATGAGCTGTAGAATAATACCTGTTGGGCCACAAGGGAGATGCCTGTAGGCTAACACTTGTTGAGTTTTATGGGTGGTACATGACTGTGGCTTGTTGGGTTATGAGTGGTACAGTGTTGTAGTCTAACACCTGTTGGGTTCTTTCGACTGTACAGAGTGATAGATTAGCATCTGCAGTATCATATCTCTAGTACAGGAGTAACAGTGACAGGTGAAGAGCTACACCTGTTGTATTCTATCGGTTCCCAAGGCGAGAGTAGCTCACCCAGCTCCGTGAGCTGGTTACCAGCTCGTCTCCCTGGGTCCCGATGTTTGTCTTGGCCCAGGCATGTCTTGTGCTTAGGGACCAGCGGAGGGGGGGGGAGGGTGCCTGGCCCTGCATGACATATTCATTCCGCTGTCAGTGGCGATGAAATAGAATGACGGATTAGCCCTGAGTGGATCGATGCCATCAATGGCCGTGCATGACGCGTATTGTTTTAGCTCAGCCCTTCCCCCTCCACCACTACAACACAATCCAGCGACTCCTTAACTAGGGCCGGCTAAATTATAAATCGCCTGAGGGGTCGGTGTAAGTGGACGGAGGTGTGAAAATGACCATGTAATGAAATTTCTCCTCTCCGGCGAACAGCACCCCCGCTGGGGTATCACTAAATTATTAGATGTAGCATGTGGGGATAATACCGCGGCGTTACTGAGAGCGCTATGTAGTTATCGGTGCCTCAAAGTGACTGCATTATTAACGTGCATCCCCATCCACACCCTCCCTACACATACACCTAGACACCCCCCCCCCCCTCTCTACCCTACAAAGGCACCAGCTTCAGCTTAGAGCCGACAGGTGGCACCAGAGGCCGAGGACGTAGGACGTAGACACGTCAGAAGTTCAGTAGCAGGGCTCTTAGGTTGCTGACCGCTTAGTTTGTTATAATATCCGGGCACTGGACGGGTCGGGTTGTCGCCGATGGCCTCAAGGCAGATGAGTTTCCTGGTAAGGACGACCGGAGATGAGGTTTTTCTCTGAGGAAGACTTTTCCTTCTGCCCATTCTCAAAGAAACATACCTACGTTAGAAGTGATATAGCCTATATACAGTAGGTAGACTGACATGTCTCCCTCAAAACAGCTATACCATCTGTATATATCCCTCTCTGTCCCGAGTCCCTATGTTGCTTCTCAGTTTAGGTGATATCCCCGTCACCCCATGAAGCAGATACTTAAGGCTGAGGCCTGCCATCGGAGCACACCCCACACGTCGTCAACTCCATAGACATTTCTGTCTACAAGTTCCACGTTATCCTTTACTATCTCATCTGTAATAGAAATAGTATTTTTAGCACGGTATGACAGACCTTTCTAGACTGAACCTTTCACACCAAACGATACATTGATATTATAATCCAAATCGTCAACACATTTCTGTGAAACTAATGTTCAGATCTAAACACAGCTAATTCATCCTTACATGTATTTTTCATTTAGAATTATATCTAAATACATGAGAATATAGATGTCCTCTGGCTGAACTCCTTCCTCATTCTTCACCCCTCATCCCTGATCGGTGAGGACAATGGGTCGCGGCCACAATGTCGGCGGGGCGCGTCCATCCCACCCCGCCGTCAGGTAGAAGGAGGAGAAGGAGGAGGCGGGGCGCGCCCTGCTGACAGCCTCAGAGATTGGTGGGGGGTGCCCGACACCCCTTGATCCCCTTATTCCCCGCCGGCCCCACCCTCCGCCCCTCCCAGTCCACGCAATCACGCCGTCTTTGAGGAGCTACGGGGCCGGTGGACGATTGGGGCGCGGCCACGAGCGTCTGACCGCCAGAGGATAATCCGTCCCCGATAACAGCTTCTTCTCAGCCCGGCCGCAATCTGCCGGGACTGAGATGAGGAGGTTTGGGAGGGATGGATGGATGGGGGGAGGGATTCCCATAAGGTGGAATAGTGAGAGCTGGGGTGAGGGCAAGGTAACACGGGTTAAGGCAGGTCTATATCATTACGCAGCTAAATCCCCTCCAGGCGCGGCAGGCCCTGGAGAAGGCCAGGCACACTGAATGAAATAAAGGTTTAGGTGACACCTGCCCGCTGTAAATAACCCTGGGGCCGTTAGATCTGCCCCTCCTCCACCCTCTGGTAATCTACACCCTGTTTGGATTCATAGCCGCGAATCGGTTCCCATCGGCGCCTTAATAGAGCCCTTAAGGGGTCCATTATTAACCTTGGTACCTGCGGGGGAGGTGTCGGCCGGGGGTGGGGGTAGGGGTTTATGATGATAACATGCACAGGCTGAAAACCATCTCTTCTCTAACATAGTTGTGAGCTTGAGCTGCTCCATGTTGAGCTCACCTGACGGGAGCAGCTCAGTAGGAGTGGGAACAAAGGGTCGTGATAAACTCACCATTGGATGATGGGTGTAAAGTACATGTATATGGTCATGATACGTGTACTATGTCTTCTTGAGGCCATAGAGAGGGGACTGATTATGCATGATCAAGAAGACAAACTGATAAAGTTCGGGAAGTGAGCCTGAGCATGACAAGGAAGGCGGCTTGACTATGACAGGGATGGCATTTTACAGTTTTGGCTCTGTGTTTCGGGATTAGGATTATCTTGCCTGGAATACATTATGGACGAATCGCAGCTATAAGCTAGGTTTCCAGTAATTCGCCTGGTCACTCATAGAGATGAAGATCTGAATTATAGCTCCTGGAACCCCATACTAGGAAACTACGTGATTAATCATTCCTTTAATTGTCCCACCAGCTGGGGATACATATATATGACTTCCATGTGTTATTTTCGGGGGTGGGATATATCAATATTTACAACAATAGAAATATTACATACATGACTTATGTGGATACGGTCCATTGATAAGCCTCGCCTACTGACACTACTGTGACTGTAAGTCTCATATGATATGCTTGACTAGCTGGATACATGTTATAAGCCTTGGACAATGGTAATTATCGTTGGCTGGTGCCTTGGATAAGTACTCTGGCCTTGGCTTATAACACTTACACAGAAACTCATTTGTACTATATGTATTCCATATCTATCACATCATCAGCTATACACATCTTTATCAAAATCACGCCTGGTCTACGACCTCCAGCTCCTTAACCTTATAGATGAAAGTGTAGGCCTGTCGTCAGGTGGGTTGGATGTTTCAAGTCACACCCCCTACCTATTATACCCACCCACCCACCCTACCACCTAGCCGCCCACCATGCCATAATACTACACCCTCCTGGAGGACAAAAAGAGATCAAAACGGGCGGTAGGTTCAAGGGATTAGTAAGGGATCAAAGGCTATGCGTGGGGGCAGGTAGGGCGGGGTGCTGCGCCAGGATCCACAGGCTTTGATCCCGACAGGTATAAGGATCCAGTGGGGTTTCAGGCCGGAGGAGGGGGGAGGGGGTACAGGCATCAATGATCCCCCACCTTTCTCACTCTGGAAAACCAACAAAAAAGACACAAGGTGACACCTGTCGCCCCCTTCCCAGATACCGAGACCTGCATAGTCAGTCTGACAGCGGCCCTGTATGGGCTTGTGTTACAGGTGTACCTGAGAATCTTTGTGAAATAAAATAGCAGGGCTGGGCCAGGTACTGGGGGAGGAGGGGATTCACTTTGGTTTCAAACCTGTGGCCCACTTTTTCTGCTCTATGGGATCTGAAGCAGAACCATGTTATTCAGAATCTGGAGGTTATATGATGACTGAATTAGCCCCGGGTCATGCTACCTTCCCTTCCCACTCTGTCCGTTTACCTGAAAAACGTCATCGCTGCACCTGGGCCAAATGTTCAAAGTGGCTGGATTTCATTGCCGAGTATTATCTTCATGGGATGTTGCATTTTTTGGGGGGTTCCCACTTCAAAGCCACTCTCAACATAATCCAATTGGAGGTCGTCCATAACTTATAACCATATTGGTATCGTTCATGGCCGGAGGGTATTATAAAACACAAGGGCGAATCGCTCGTGTTATCTGATTTTATTTTTCAATTCATTCATTCTCTTCATTTTCATTTTTTGGGATGTGTATGCGTTTGTATCAAGAAAAAACGGCGGTTGGACACGTTAAAATCCCGTTAATCTATTTGATAATTTTATTTGATAATTAAATAAGTTGTTGCCAATTAGTTTCATGGGCCTATGAAGTTTTTTGTGTTAGCGCAGCGAGAGAAGATGAAAGTGTACAATTTACCATACAAGCAGTCTCCATATTCGGCAGTGTGACGAATAAAATTATTTTCCCCACACTGAATAACCAGGGTGAAGATAGGTCAATGGTTGATGCTTATTTACTAGCTTTTAAATGCCATGTATAAGTCTGATATCTGGAGGTGTTTGTTTAATTTGCGTCAATACACTCCACACAATTGAATTAAGTTGAAGGAGGTTTATATAGCTACAAGGTTCTATACACCGCAGTATTATTGAATGTCCTATGGAGAATAATCTGACTATAATGTAATACCCTTCTCTTCATAAGTACTGATGTATTGTAAATTGACTTGGATTCAACCGCATATTTCAAAAGGTCACTGGCGGGATTATATGATGAGAATAACATAGGTAATGGAGAGGAGTAATGGATAGCAGATAATATTCAATATGAAACGGTTGGTGCAGCAGAACGTATGCGATTACATGTTTAAATGACCACAGTACTTGGGAAAGAGGGAATACATTATTATCACAATTTCAGCTACAGTTTTAGTGATATTCTGAATGGAGCAGCACTGTATGGTTTAGATCCACGTCCACTTAAAGTTGGTATATATCTGATGATCAGGACCCAAAATTCACTCTTATTAAAATTGATTCAGAATGTTGACCAATGACATACTCTTCCTCCTACCTATTCCTTCCATTCTAATTCCCTATCCCAAGGACACCATTTGGCTGTTCTCTAGGATATACTAGTAGCCATTTTAATCTCCACTCTTTTATGGCACTCAACGTGAACGGTCAAACCGCTGTACGTAAATTTATTCAGTACATAACATCCTCAATCGATAGATAATAGTTGCCGTATGTACCACAAACGATGCTTAACCTCCGGACTGTAAATACACTCATACGAAACATAAGCCGTTTCCATTTCCTATTGTTGTATTAAGGGGACAAGCCATACTCGTCGTGACATTTCTCAATATGTATTATATGTCTATCATATATGAGCAATGCAGTTAAAGATAACGTATACAAGTACCGTACAGGATTATTGGACTATAGATAATATAATATGATTTCCCAACGAAGCATCGTGAGCAGTATATCAGTCGCATTGAGATGAGAAATTGAAGGCACTGTGCATTTACACAGTGGTGTAGTAGGAGGGGGTTGAATATGCCCCCCTCCCCCACACACACACATTTCCAAGACCATATTATATGATACACACGATTCAATAACCTTACTTCTCTCACATAGGATAAAGTGCGGGCTTCGTTTCAGAACTAAAAGGGGCTCAAATACTACTTGTCTACATAGCTCCTATATATAAGTGTGTGTATGCGCCATCATGCATTTATAAGCTGATGCTTAAAGCTGGTTGGGGTGCCCCCCCCCCCATAATGGTACATCCTTTATATGATAGGTCATTTATATTGTTATGGATCGTTGTTGATTCGGAGGCGTTCTCTAGTTGATTAACAGAACAGCCAGTCCGCATCGGATGCCTGCATGTCCTGTGGATATATTTAAATCTGATTATTGTGTATGAGCGTTATATTCATATTTTGATCATTGTATGCATCTTTTAAAGTACAGCAGGAGATGGAGATTAATAGGGATATAGTGATTACTTTAGGAATTATTAACCTAATATATTTATTGTAGGTAATCAGTGTATTGTTCTAGATATCCTGTTAGGTCTAATCCCTGATGCATGTTTAATAAGCTAGCTCAACTAAGAGGACTAGATATCCGTACCTCTAAGCCTTATTAAATATTAGTACTGCCAACGTTAGTCTATGGATGTTGGCACTAAACAACTAAATAAACTAGGTGGCTTAAAGGTATGATATAACTATAATAACATAAGGATTACATTAGGTACAATTATTAGAATGCCCTATATTGTTGATACCTCACGTAGAATCAGCAGAGGGCTGGAGCTCAATTAATTTCTGACACTGCTGTGGTACCTTTTCATAACAATGAACGAAATCGATGTTGTGTTGACAATCGCATTTTTGGGACGTATTTCTGTGTATAATTATATCATTTGAATCTAGAAGTATTGTAGTCAATAAGAATATGAATAAATCATTAAGTATTTCCATATGTTTCATAATGTTATACAAGTTCTCTATCATTTATTTTATTATCAAGATATCACTATTCTTTATGGAAAGAACCACAGGAGCATTATAAATACCCTGACGTATTTACACGTAGAACTACAACAGAATAAAACTAGGTTATCTACTAACAACGTATTATTTTACCATTTAGTTTTCTGACATAAACTCCTGTCCAATCAGAGCCAATTTTGTTCTTGGTACTTTCGTGTTGGCCTGTGGCATGTTGCAGGGAATTGGCATACATATGATTCATCATACTAGATGCCGATTCGTCATGAAATCAAATAGCTTACCTGTTCATCAAAAGACAATTATTCTGGAAATGAACATAGGCGAACTTACATAGTGATGGTAATCATCATCATGATTTCCATGATGGAATAACGTTAACAGGACTCTCTATCATGAGGAATAGAACAATAGTTATCATCCATACATCATACACTAACCTTTCATGCCACATACCTGCCAATCCATTTGAGGGAATATACTGGCAGTTCAGTGCTTTAACAGATGTCTAATGGCATAGCTATCACCACACATTAAAGTAGCCAATGTCTAGATACACATCTGTTATGCACTACTCGCTCTATACTACTTACAATCCCTTGGCATGCGGCATTAAGTGTTGGTGTGATGTGGGAAGAACTCATATATAACCCGTGTTCTCCCATGTAAGTAGTATATCGCAATTGCGACTATTCTAGGGCACACCGTGGTCACTACCACAATCAATCATTCATAGTTTGTATTAATAAAGCAGCGTTACGGTCAGGCGGTTTGATGTTATTATCAGAATGGTCTACAGAATTAGTAACGACGTGGGAGTTCACCAGAGTCTCATTCATAATGGCAACACCGATCCGTCCAAGGTTAAGTTTAAAATTAAATACCCCCCGCCAACACTCTTCCAGTAACCCTCTTCTCCACAACTTCTAGCATCAGCACTTTATCTCCACCAATTATCTCTCTGTCACTTTTTTCTTTGCATAGTTCTTGCTGACCTGCTCAACTCTTTACAACTTAATTGATGCGCACACATACATATGGGCACTGCACCAGTAGGGTAAAAAGCATAATAACAGAGTGATGCTAGTAGCTTCATGAATCTGCTTGATAATTACTATGATTGATGCGTGGGAGGTGTGGGTGTGATACACGTGGTAAATAATTAACACGGACGTTATTAGCTCCTTGCACGGCTCTGACAAGCTGCTGAAGCCTCCGCTGCTACCCCGTCCACGTCAGATTACGCCTCCCAGTAGGCGTTTTACTACCAAACCAAGGGGATCAAGTAGTAAATCATGCCTACTTAGATCTGGGAATAAATGGAGAGGTGATACTCCAGGATGAGAGAGGAGTATGTTATGTTATTATATCTGGAAGAGCCCTGATACATGTGCTACTGTGAAGAGTTCAGAATATTAGACGCAATGTATACCCCACGTTTAATCGTCAATCCTAGGAAAAAATACCTACTAATCAATACCTTTAGGCCACTCAAAAAAATGGGTTCTCATCACCCAGCAGTGAGAAATATGACGAGGGCGTTTTTTTTTTTTTTCTTTTATTGAGGCCTAAAATAAACAGGAAAATCGAGACTTTTCGCACACGATGTTCACATTCTGGTAGTTTCCTGTACACGTGTGCTATGGATTCCTGACATCAATTACATCAAGAAAAAATCCTTGAATATCATAAATAAAGATATATCATGAGACATGAGAATAAGTATGTCTTGGTCCCTCAGATGCTGTAGAGAGCACCATGCTTCCCACTTATCGTAGGGTGGGTGTGGAACTGCATGGTAGAGAATAGATTGGCATACTCCCGCCCCTAACTACCGTCCTTGTCGTAACAACTAGATCTATGTTATGTCAGCCGTGTTCACCCATTAAGTCGTAAAGATTGATTTATAATCGACACCGATTGTCGTGGCACAACCGGAAGCTGTACAGCGTGTTTAATGCGCATGTGCGAACCTCTATCTGGGACGTCGTGCATATATTGACGCGACACCAGGGGGCGATGACGTCACAACATAAGGTGCTGCTGTTTAGGTTAGCTCTTTTTCAAGACATTTGTCTGGTTTTGGCTATTTCTGTCAAGATGTTTGTTTTCCAACTGATTGGTGTGGGAAACGGATAAGGCTTAGCAAAAGATTATTTCCCGTCATTCAATCATGACCTCAGGATTAACAGCTGGCACTCAAGGCCAAAAATTTAATAAAAAGAAAGGGTTGGTTTCCAGTGTCATGATCGGAAAAGGTTGGGCCCACAGGTCAGTTATTATTTTTTGGCTTCCCTGTTCCTTTGCAACTTAAGAAGTTCGATAAACCGTCCAACATGCACATACGTATTATGTATGAAAAGAAAGGTACTTTTGAGGCCAAACTGTTATATTGTTGTTTTTACATGATTGTATCTATGTATGCATTATTGTATAAGATGGTCTAATGGGTCATTCGCCGAAAACTATCACTGCTGTCAGGTTTTGCTCTAGAATCATCACTAATTGTCCTGTTGGCGAACCGTAAAAATTGGAACGTAGCCCAAAAATACATTTAAAAATAATGATAATGTCAGCCCTGTTTTTCTAGGACCGGTCGGATAGCTGGAAATCTTTTTGGCCCCAGATGCTGTTGGTTAATTTTCTATGTTGACAGACCACCATGAACTAGACGCGGATATGGACTGCACCAGTTGTCGTGGACAGGTGAAGTCTTACAGGGGAGGCCCTATGACGTCACTACAGGTAACAGCATGGGTACAGCTTCTCCACAACACCTTTGTCATGGTTACTGCCACCTGTGACGTCACAACGAGCTGCTCTATAGCAGCAGCTGACCCTGTTCACACAGGGCACAGGGGGGGGGGGGGGCGCTGCGAGGTTGGGGGCACAGGAAGTGTGTGTCTGTGTGTGTGTGTGAGGAAGGGAGGGAGGAAGGGAAGGGTAGGGGGTGATTCACACTCCACAGATTACAAATCACATGACCCCCAGGTGAGCAGGGGACACCGTGCTGAGGCTATCAGCGTCCTCCCCTGTCCCACCAGCTCTCCGCAACACCCCGTCTGATAAAATTTTAATGCAGTGCGGCGCAGGGCAGACGTGCGGGCGTGCAAGGTGGTGGCTTGTGTGTGTGTCTGTTGGGATGGGGATGGGGGTTGTCTGGAGGTAGGTGACACCCGAACCCTGACCTTCGGCGCGCTGACCGCCGGTGTCTGGTGTGGGGAGGGGACGCGGCCGTAATTAGAGGTGGGAGGGGAGCGGCTTCAAAGCAGGCCGCACAGGGAGCAGCTCATGGGGCGGGGGGAGCAGCTCACCGTGTGCGTGGTGGTGGGTGGTGGTGCGGCGGGTATCAATGCCGGGATTAGGGATCAAAGTCCAGCCGGATAATCCCCGACCAGGCGTCCCATGGTGGCCAGGCAGGTATGGGGGGAGGAGGAGGATTCAGCGGGAGGCGGAGAGTGGATAGGTGGAGGAGGGGGAGAGGGGGTGGGGGCTTTGTGGCTGAGAAGAGGAGACGGCAAGGAGGTTGGAGATCGGCTAGAGCTGCTCAGAGGTCCAGACGGAAATGGGAGAGTCAGGTTCGGCGAACAGATTGTGAGTTACTGCCGGATGCTTTGTGTCTGTGCCCGGTGCGTCGTCGCAGCTGGTTGGGTGATGTTGGATGGTAGTGTAGAGGGTCAGGCTGTATAGGAGGGGGGTTCTAGAGCACAGCATCTTAGATTGGACCATGTATATCTGTTGCTAATTGCATAGGTGATAGACTGGCTCCAGTCTTCGAGCTCTACTCCTACCTCATCACCAGCTCAGTTTCAGAGCATCCATTAAGCATAGCTATCCGCCCAAGTGTGGCCAAGAGAACAGGAGTACCTCAAACAATGAAAACAATATATTGCTACGACCAACAGTACCAATATGTATCTAAATCACCACAGGTTAACAGTTTGTCATATAAACCCAACGCACAAAACTCTAGATAAAACGGTATGGCCCCACACACACACTATGAACACCTAATCCCAAACCTATATATGCTTAGTTCCAGGTGCATGTATGGCACCTGCATGCACAAAACTAATCTGAGTATTTTATTAGACGTGTTTTATCACCTCCACCTCCACAGTAACCTGATGCCTTAAGTCACACCATGCTTAGTGAGGCCTATGTACAGCACAGCATAGGGCCCGACTACACAATGTGATGGTGCTATGTTCTCTATAGGCCTACAGCTTGGTGCACTTTTGCTGTAGCACAAGTCAACACATGTATAGTACCACAATCGACTGGGCAGTACGACCAAATAGACAGTACACTAGACAGCCCGTGAGACGGTGAGCATTAAACCCTATGGCCAAATGATACCACACATTTCGTTTGCATATATATGTGTATGTTCCAATAAGGCAATTTGTCTCAGTTTGTATATTCAAATTTGTGACGAATTCTTCCAATAAAACATGTATTGACAGCAACAATGGCGTGTCAAATAATGATTCAATACCTAGAAAAACTACAGGAACCTCAGGTTTCATAATTTCTCATAGAAAATATTCAATATACCATTTGAATCCCAAGTTTGACGCCTCAACGTATCTCCTGGATATTAAATGCTCTTATTCGTTATCGTATCATCTATGTCATCATTGGGCAATGTGCAATATAGCCAATTATACATTGGTCTGTTGGTATGGCTGGGCAACGCGTAGGAGTTCTTGTATTGCAATTCTGCAATTTATACCACATATCTATCAGCTACTAGTGTCACTGTTTGGCTGACCACTGTCCACTCTGTGTTATCAGCCAGCTATAACTGACCACCCTATTCCCAGTCCACTGACCACACTGACCACCCACCGTCAAATATACACAGCCTTATGGACAACCTGATTGAACTGCTGCCCTCCCGCACACAGTTACATGGATTCCCCCATTAGGACTATCATCCTCCTGGGTCTAAATACATCACCCAGCACTGGTCTGCATCACCAGGGCAGTGACCCATGGGTAGGGTATAAGCTGCAGGTCCATCAATCTACTACAGTATGAGGCAACTGGCTTATGGTATGTCAAGCCATGACACAGTCTACCACCCACATACATATCCCATCATCCCAGCGTAAACCCTCTGCCCTGCTACCGTTACTGTCCATTACAATCCACTGTCAACCTCCCCCTGCCATTCTGTATTATAAGGGCCAATGGGCTCCAAACAACATTAACAGGAACTGTACTGATATATATATGCATGTGTCTCAAAAAGGTTTCAGGTTGACACGTGAACCTTCAATTATTGTAATAATAAAGATGAATACATATGGAATAAGGATACTGTCTCTTCAACTACACCTGGAAAAACAGGTACATGTGTACAGCATATAAGGCTCAGTCTCATGAGTTTGTAACAGTTGAAACGTCTTTGACCGGGTGTCGTCTTTGACCGGTGTAGTCTTTGACCGGGTGTCGTCGTTGACTGGGTATCTAGAAAAAAAAATTCTGATTTAAAAAAAATATTATATATACGTGGGTCGAAACCATTTTTACCCACCAATCCATGCTGAGGTAGGCAAAATAATCAAAGTGATTACAACTTAAAATCACTTCATTCCATTGAAAGCCATATATCTTGGCTTCATTAAAAACCTTTTTCAAACAGAATCTTTGTAATGGGTCAGCTTTGGTCGCAGATCCACATAAGGCTTCCTGATATGCATAACGACCGTCCATCTATTAAGAAAACACACCATACATCCACAGAAGTGGTTCCTTTCCATTGGAACTGGGTGTCCAGACAGGTCCTATATATATCCTTATGTATGCCAAAAATAAACATCCAGATTCTAACACTTTTTGGGATATTGAGTTTTGAAAATGTTGAAATATCTGATAATTTATTGCATCTCAAGTACATCTCCAATTTTATTTTAGTTGAGTGGAAAGTATCCAGATCTTTGTTAAACTTACTATACTTGAACTTCAGGATGCCTACTGCTGGGAATTATTAACCTTATGCACACTAATATCACTATGACAGAATAGTTACCCTCTGGCCTAAGCCTTGAAAATTGAATAGATGGACGGTCGTTACTATAAATAGAGCACAGGAGCACTAAAATATCCATTGTCCTTCAAGTTAAACATTTTTAGGAATGAATCTGTGCCAGATAAGGACATATCTGGCACTTAAGGATACTGGATACTATCTCAGAAAACCATAGAAACCACTTGAGAATCGCCCCATATCTTCCTATATATATTAATAGTACAGAAAAAAAAAATGAAAGAGATTTATGGTGCCATACCAGAGTAAAAGTACCCCACCTGGTGGGACTTTTTAGAGAGATCCTAGACATCATTTCAACCTAAAACAAGGCATCAAGATGTTTATCATAACAGTAAATTACTTTAGTTCGGTGACTTAGGATATTTCTCAGCATCCTATATGTAATTCCCATATCATATCTCAATAGGGTTGAAACTATTGAGTTAGATATTGGGGACTTGCTTGAAAATTGCAAGATAATCCCTTCATTAAACGGAATCAACCCATAGATTCTTCACTAAAGTCTGTCAGAACATGGCTATATATGATAGGTGTAATATATCAAAAGAACAGCACCAAACATGGTGCCAATGTTTAGCAAATGGACAAGAACCACCAGACAAGCTACCGTAAATTCTCGCGTAGAAGCCGCGGCTTGTACGTGAGTCAGACTCAGCTTTCTTTTGATACCAAACATGCCTATATAGGGTGCGGCTTATACGAGAGTTTTCAATAGTATACTACAGTACCAAAATCGGAATATTCAGACCCCCTCTGCGGCTTATATAATTTGTCAAAGTTATGGGTGCGGCTTATACGCGAGTTAGGCTTATACGCGAGAATTTATGGTACATCATTAGATGATATTCCACTTGTAGTCATCAGATCCTACATATATTCTGAACAGTGCTCACAGACACTTGCCCGGTTAGCTCAGTCAGTAGCATGCCTGCCTGTTGATTCATAGGTTGTGAGTTCAAGCCACTCTTGGGGAAAACTGAAAACGTTTTTCAAACTAGACATGCTAAGTACCACTGACCATAACATTAGCAGTCCTCACAGACACTTGTCTGGTTAGCTCAGTCAGTAGCAAGTTTGCCTGTAAATCCTGAGATCTTAAGTTCAAGGCTCTCTTGGAGAAAACTACTAAAATATTTTCTAAATTGGTGTTTGCATGCACATCCACCAGGTGGAGCTTGGGTGCCCCTAAACAGTTTCTGAAGGTTCTCAAAGCATCCACAGGGGGGCACTTAGATTGTATCCAGTATCCTTAAAAGTTGACTGGTAGACCATATCCTATCATTAGCTAGATTGGGCTCAGAGACAATAGTCAGACGGTCGTTATGTGAGTAATGACCGTCTGACTAATATTTGAAAAGTGGGTACTTTCACCTGAGACAATACTAATGATTAGCATCCCAATTCTTTTTGGGTCAACGTTACACCCATAAGGACCCTCAAAATTGAGGGTAAGATGAATGATGTAGGTTCACTATTAACAGACTATATCATCCTTCTAATTTAGACAGACGGTTGTTACTATGAGTGCCAATACACATGAGGGAGCCCGGGATGACAAGAAATATACTCGCCTACATCTTTAAACCTTATTAGAATTCTCACTCAGACCCAATGCTATATTATAAAATGTGATTTGGGTCCTTTAATAATGCATTTGATCATTTTAGGTGGTTGTTGAAAGCATTTAAAACTTTAAAAAGGGGGAAAATAAGGCATTCTCCAACTTTGGGGGTCAATATTTGAGCAAATGTTCATCAGACATATACAACATTAACTTTTTTCAATGGCCCGATATATCCTTAATCACACAACCTTAGGAAAATCAAGATGGGAAGGTAGTTTTTTGTCTATAGCTCTCTGCAGCCGAAAACATCTGAAAATAATGGATTGGCTGGTAAAAACAAATTTGACCCATGTATATGATGTAATGTACTTGGTTGGACTTCTTATTACACAATAAATTACCCAACCTCTTTAATATTATAGTACTTTAACCCTACCCGGTCAAAGACTACACCCGGTCAAAGACGTTTCAAATGTTACAAACTCATGAGACTGAGCCATAAGTTGTACACATTCTTATCAGTTTTGTACTCCCTCCAACCTATCAAATAGCATACGTAGGACACATTGTCATGTTTAGGGAACGTTGTCTTCGACCTGTCAGTAGGCTATTATGCTTCCATTTACTTATTCTATAAACAAGTTATAGAATGTTTTTCATCACACTTGAATCCTCTTCAAGCTGCATGGATGCGTCTGTATAAATCTACATGTGACGACGACGTTCCTGTGACGTCACATGACGACGACAGATACGTCGTCAGAAGTGGGTCTAATGAATCAGGGCTCCCTGTGCCGTCTGTCGTCACCGTACTAGGGTGCTGAGTTATGACGGCATTGCATGGTGTCCGGCGCCCACCGTCTTTGTTCTCCGCCAAGCCATCGATCGCCCGGAAGGGCCCGAATCAAACAGCGCCGCCGCGCCTTGACGGAAATTGCTCCGCCGAATGTAAAGTGCGAGTGTCATAACGCCTGCCCGCCAAGCACCCCCTGCCCCCCATCGATCCTGCCCTCCCCTTAGCGTGACACCCGGCCCTCACCCGGCTTACCTCCGTCTACCCCGTCCCCATCAGACGGAATACTTGCTTTTTCTGAGCCCTTACCACGCTCAAGGTGCGACATTTTCGTTTGGTGCTTGCCACTCCTCTCGACTTCTTTATTTTTTCTTTCTATTTCTTTTTCTCTCTTTCTCGTATTACTTTATGTTCCTCGTTTTTTGTGTGAGTTTGTCTTCTTTTCTCCGGAACTGTCATCCCCTGGCACACCTTCCCTGTCATCCCCCACAACCAAATGTAAGCTGATACCACAAGGTTCTCCTCCCCCTGCCTCACAAGTCTTTCTCAGCAGGACCCAGTTATTTTGCTATTTCCCCCCCCCCCCCCTCCTCCATGTGAACACTAAATATCTCTCCCACCCCATGCCTACCTGAGGACAACACATACACACAGACACTCGCTCACCTCCCCGCCCCTTCCCATCCTCCTACCTCTGAGATGAATCGATTACCCTGATTTTATCAAATATTAAAGGGAAAAGTTAGGTGTACAACAAGTACCTGAGACTGCACCCCCACCCTCCGTTCCCCTCCCACCCCTATTGCACCCCGTCTCACACCTTCTCATTTTTGCGGGGCCTGCTTCCAACACCTGTAATGGGAAATGTGCGTGGTTGGGGAGACGCCGGGAGGCCGAACAGAGAGGAGGGGTACCTGGAGGGGTGGGAGGGGGCATATGGTGAGAGGGGCGGCGTTAATTGGCTCCAGAGAGAACTCAGAACCCCCCTCCCACCCCTCATTGTAGGGCTGGTGTTGGAGGGATGGGAGGGATAGCTGAGTCCTGAGTTGGTGTAATGAAAGGCTGGGAGATGTCGAAGCTCAGTGCTGTGTGTGGTGGGGGGAGGGGGGTGCCATGTACTCTCAGACTGTATGCTACCTGTTGGAGGCACAGGTAATCTCAAATATGGAAGTTTATTCTTGGAGACAATAAAATTGTCATGTACTGGCAAAAGAGACCTTAGTGTACCCTGCACTAAGGGCCTATTTCTCAGATCGTGTCACAATTCAATGGTGAAATCCGTTGATACATTGTATAACTACAAATACTGGTCATTAACGGCTATGGTTGGCTTGGCACATATATATACAACTGGCTAATCAAGGGTCGTGGCTACAGGTAGTTTTATATAGAATGTATGGCGTCACAGACAGTTCAGACATGTCCAGCAACATCATTACCTCCTGAAATATCCATGGGCACAGCCTATTCCGGTTATTCCTTGACAACTAAGGTAACTTGTGATTAATTGGTACTAAATTATGGCCAGAACATACAGAACATTATATCTAGTCGTTATTCGGTTATCATACCTCACCTGCCTTCCCCGTCACAGCCGTAGAAGTGCGGCAGCCAGAGACTATAATTCCTTTGGTTGTGTCCGCTGCATATTTAAGTGGTGATCATCGAAGTTGGACAGCACCCTTCAAAGGCAGCTCAGACAAGAACCCTTCAATTGGGTGCAATAATTCCTCAGGTAGAACTATGTAGTACTTTTAACGAGCAGTGAACATGGCAGGGTACGTTCTCTCCTTTTACACAAGTATACACTATCTAGCTACTAAGGTGCTGGGGTTATTTGTAATGAGATAGATGTGTATTATTTTCTTCCTCATAGTTATCTGGTTATGGGATATGGGGGGAAATTCACGTTACATTACCTGTATGTGGTCGATCTCTGGAACATTGAGAATATGGCATTGAGATTATGGCAAGAACAATTATAATCGTTTACACGTTAAATGTCCCTTTTGTGTATACATGAAATATCATACTTCCTTTATTTTGTATTTGATGCTAAACATCAATGTTTCATAGGTTTGATACAGCTGCATTTAGATATGGTAATTGTAATCCATCCCAGCTACGATTGGGACAAGGTATACCAGGGATCTGGTGAACTGGGTGGGCAGGGGCCATCAGGACAGGCAGGTTTTTATGAACATGCGGATAGCTGTAAAATATTTACCTCATTATTGATGCCTGTGTGAATGGCACACACAATGTCCTAGCTTATGGAGTCGTGCCGAGAGAAAAAATACATGAAATTCAAACGCTTGAATATTGAGAGTGGGAGATTCGTGAAATAAGGCAATGCACGAGATACCTTCATGTTTACCTTGGCAAAGCCATTTCAGCTAAACTTGTAGAAAATTGTGTTCACGCGAGCTTCCTATTCAAATGAATATTCACGAATCTGTTGACAATTCTGTGCCACGTGCGTGTCGATCATCCCTTTGAACATTTAATAATCTTTGACAGTGGCTCAAATATTCATATATACCTGTATGCTAGATGCATGATCAATTTCTCTTGTCCATAGAAATGGATGTTTCTAAGCTGTAAAATCGACTTAAGGGTCTCAAATGCAGTTCTAAACTTGTGTTCATGACTCCTCACATTAATCAATAGTTACACCTTCTGAAGTTGGCTTCCATACAACTTTCCATCCATTTGCACCGCTTGCAATAAACAGTCTTGTAAGGGGAAAAATTGGTTTAAATCATTTATCTTCAATCGCTAACGTGGCCCATTGCCTGTGTTCCTACTGGTGAAGTGTTTTGCTAGTTAACGCATTGCCTCCGGAGTCTGGTGCTGGTTATGTATCGTGTATCATCATAGACCTTATAAGCAATACGAATCTATTAATATGTTGCATTCTGCCATGTTGCCAACGAATTGAGGTTAGATCAGGTATGGTGATATAGATAGTAGGTGCGCTACTTCCATTATAGTATAATTTATGGAACGCTACTTCGTCTAAGTTCATGGGTTTAACCCACAGTTTTGCCAAAACAATTGGGAAAAGTATAATCATTATATGAAGTGATAAATAACTCAATAGCTTGGCATGCACATTGATCGCTCGGATGATTTATTGCCTGAGGCCAGACCATTGCTCTAGTCAGTGCACACAGGACCACCCCTGAGACAAACAGAGTTTTTTTTAGATGTAATAACACCGCCATATTAGATTATCACCCTATAGATCTACGATGACACCCTTAATGAAAAATCATTCACAGCCCTGAAGGTGCATGGCAGCAAATAGGTGATTTATTGCATTCCAGATGCCACTACATAATAGCCTTGGCAGGATAGCTACTTCAATACCCATATGTGAAGTATCAGCTATATTAGACGTCTAATCTATTGCATCATTTTATTTGCCACGGTCATGAACAGCTATGGTGGTATACATAGTTTTAATGTCAAGGTATAGTTGGTGTTTAAGTAAAATGATAGGCTTCACAGCATTTTACGCCAAAATATCGTTTTAAACGTTATATGTGACATGATCTGCGAAAAGGCCCTTAGTGCAGGGTACACTAAGGTCCCTTTTCCCAGTACATGTCACATATACCGTTTTGCCACTATAAGAAGCCATAGAGAAACGTAATAACGTTTTCTTTGTTTACTGGGAAGTTATAGGTGAGCATGGCTTCCGAGAGATATAACGCGTTCATCGCTAAATACAAACATGAATGCGTCTGAACCTAACTTTCTCCCATAGTGGCACTAATACATCCCTAAATGGCAGGAGCACATAGCATCCACTTAATATTGGCTCTCAGATTGCACAATGCAGTTTACAGGTGTGATAACATTAAATCACCTGATAGTGTCCATTAGGTGGCGCGTACGGTATGAGCAGCTGCTAAAATGTGTGCCATATGTAATTGGAGACAGCATTGACAATTACATTTCAGCAACACTATTCAAAACCGTGTCTCTGATCTATCTCACTAGGTTAAGTCAAATGGTTCGATGCTTCTTCGGTCTGCCTTGGTTTCGAAAGTATAGTAATATTCTGACTTTGGGTAATTTACATTGTAAAAGCACTCTATGAAAACATGTGAAATAGACCTCGGAATGGCGTCCTGCACCTTTATATAGGCGCCTATAGCTGATCCACTGAGTGTCATAGTTTTAAACCCCTAATGACTGCCCATTACTGAACGCACTGCTGGGAGCCCTGCCTCACAGGACCTAGGGGGTCGCGGGTTCAATTCCCTCGGGGAGCAATTACCTCTCCTGGAGGACCCTGGTCCTACAGAGTGGTCCCGCCGTCACCAGGAGTGGGGCTACCCACGTCACTGCAGCTGACACCCTGGAGTGGCCCTCAACTTGTCGTAAGGGCCCCGGGCCTTCTCCAGGCGCTCCCAGGAGGCTGTGCAGGAAGGGCCCTCCACGTCCTCTCCAACAGAGCAGGGCGGCCATGGCGGACATGGTGATCTCCGGCACTTAGGTAAGACTTACGTCAAGTTGCAGCAGCAGGAGGCAGGGAGGGTGAGCAGGGAGGGGACGTGTTCTCTGTGTAGCAGACAGCAGGAGAGGGGTAGGTGTGGAGGAGGAGAAGGAGGACACTCTGTCTACACACAAGCTACAAATAAAGAAGGACGTGCAAGCTTTGTGACTAGCATGTATAAATAGCAGTTGCAGAAGGCGAGAGAAAGGAGTATAATGTGTTATATTGCTCTAACCCAACAGGGGCAAGGTGTGATGTCAACTGGCAGTTTTATATTTGGGCAAGAGAGTAATGGTAATAAGATGATGGTTTGATTGGTGGAGGGATAACCGATAGGTGAAATGTACGATGAGAGAAAATTGCATATGACATGGTGATACTAGAAGTTAAAAATACTGTGCCTTTGTGTGTCTAGACGTTCAATCCACTATCCCTGAAAAGGCATTCGATGAGCTGCTTCGGATATAAAGTTACTTTTGTCAGATATCAGAAAGCAATCCAATTGCTTTATACTATCGAATTACGCAGCTTTTGTGATTCAAGTCTGAGGGAAAATACGAGATTGCTTAACTGGAAGACCATGTATACTCCTGCCCCATGTGAATACTTGGAACCATCCCTATTCTTAACTTTTGTCAACTTCTGACAACTCCTCATCGTACTTTTATTGTACCATACAACAGTGCTGTCACATCTTGAACTTCAAGCTGAAGACATTGCCATCAAAGGGCTCTTTCCAGTAATCACTTGATGCGTAGATGATGTGGTTTATACAAACACTTCCCCTCCGCCCACCTTCTCTCAGCATCCTGTCATCAGCAACAGGAGAGGGTGAACGGTAAGCAGGTTGAGAGTGTTCCCTCTGACAGCCACAGCCACCAACTTGGCAGCAATAAAAGCCTGGCCAGGCAATGAAATGATAACTAGCTTAGATCGTGTTGCGAGGTGTTTATTGCCGGCGCTATGCAGGCTTCATTACTTTTGCATTAGGCTGCAACTTGACGAGGCGTGAAAACGTGACCCTCTCTGTATGGGCGTCATGCAATATGTACCAGTAGAAGCATGGACCTGTCCGTCAAAACTGGAGTCATGCTGGTGTGTGGGTGTGGGTGTGTATGTGCGGGAGGGGGGGGGTGTACAGCAGGCTTGTCATACCCACATCTCACAATGTCTGCTCACAACACTTAGCTGAGTCGGAGAGCAGGCACCAAACAGTCGGCCCTTCACTTAGTGGCTGATCAGTACTTGATGGGGTTTTAGTGAGGGCAAACTCAGTACTGGAGGAAGCTCCTTATGGGGAAGTTTTCGTATGGTGAGGGTTGTACCGATATGTACTTCCCCCGACAGACTGTCCGTATATATATACATACAGAAGAGGTTGGTGACTAGCTATCACTGTAGTATACAGAGGGAGTGGTGTGGGAGATGGGGGCGCCAACACGCGGAACGCAGGACCATGTGCGCGCGCAGCCTGCGCTAATGGCGGCGCTAAGTGCAGGGAAGGGGAGAGCCAGCAAACAGGCTGTACGACAGGTGAGGGCCAGGTGAGGAGAGCACCCCCCCCCCCCCCCCACACACACACACACATACGTCTGCCCCCTACTAGGCCTTCTTCTGTACACCCCCCCCCCTTCACTCCGCACAATCCTTCCTCCATGGTGTCTGCCGTTCCCAGCAGCCCCTCCCTAATGGATGGCGCTCGTCGCGCCACCATATGGCGTCTGTGCAAACAACGGCTGGCACGCCGGGTGGAAGTTGGCAGTGGGCGGAGGTTTCTGCTACAGCCGAGTTCTGGTAGGGGAGGTGGGGTTGGGGGTGAGGAGAGGGAGGGGTAGGGCCTAGGGGCATTGGGCATCAGATGGGGACGAGCAGAAACGTGCGCCAAGCTGCCTAGCACATGACACGGAATGAACAGCGACTGCAACACGACGTAATGACTGCTGGGCCAAAAGGACGCGGCCGGAGTCGCTGACAATTAGAGCAGCTCACGACCAGCTCAGCAACTGCTCAGGACGCGTCCCTGTCCGAAAAAGGTGTAACTGTAGCATGTGATGTGAGCAGCTCACAGCAAATCGGTCAAGTGGGCCAATTGTAGCCGCCGCACCAGCCCAAAGGCCGCGATGACTGCTTAAAACGCGTCACAATAACGTGATGATTAACTCTGTCAAGAACTGCCCATTTGACACACATGTCTTCGACAATGTGTAAATATAGTGGTACTTTGGTATTAATGTTACCACATGCACGTCTCTTGAGTTCTATTTGTGGAAATGAAGCGGTTTATAGCGACATGATTAGGTATGCTTCGACACATTGACACTGTAACACAGGTAAAGATTGCAGTGCGATCCTAAAGAGCTGGACGACCAACCACCATCCACCCTTTTTGAATTTTGTTAACTTATTTTACTTAGGGACTGCCCGTTTTTAACAAATGGGGTTGTACATATGAGGGGGAGTGGGCTTTTGACTCCTTGACCGCAGGATGGGGTAAAGAGGGGCATAATCATTTCACCTGTTTTGAGCAAAAAGGCCGTCCTCTTTCTTTAAAAAAAAAAAGGAGCACTGCCTTATAATAAGTCTAGCTTTTATCTCCTCTTTGTGTCGAAGTTGAGTTTTACAATGATGACATACATGTGCGTCAACTTTATCGTTGGTCAAGCTATCATTATACAAAATACCAGGAAAAACAGAAAATACGAGAATATACCCAGAGAATGCTCAGCCATCGGCCTGTATACATTAATTTGTCCCGTGTGTAAGCGTATAGAATTACATATGTAATCCTTATTTGTTTTTTTCATTTCGAATGATAAACTGTGTATACATTTTAGAGGTTATCCCGCAAAATAACGGGTAGATGACCACCATCAGTGAGTATCAGACCTTCACAGTTAATTTTTACAGGACATATATACTCCATCTAAACGTCTACATGAAATATTACGGTCGTGCTCGATTAAGGGGCAATTGTTTTCTTGATCAGCGAATGAAATCAGGTATGATTCTGAAGGACGTTGTCTTAGGAATATAATTATGTGACATCAACTGGGAATAAAGACTCAATTGTACCCTACAATAGGCTCCTTTTTTACAGATCATGCGAGAAATATGCTCTTCAACGCGGATTTCCAAATTAATGTGACTAAATGCAGAGTTATTATTCAAACACAAAACCACTTTATCAAGTCACGGTACGATCCAGATGATACCATATGGTACTGGTAGCCCCTGAGACTGTCGCAGGTAGCTCGGCTAGCTTAGGAGGTGCACCCTGTTGATATTAGTGCCGTCTGTGGCGGCTCACAGCAGGGGGCAGGCTGCTTGAGATGCACTGGGCGACTTCTGCAGGATATTGGTCTGGGGTCCCAAAGCGGCGCAAGCCGATTGAAAACGAGGCCTGCTAGGACACGGAAGTGGTGCCCAACAGAGTTCGGCCTCTGTGCCTACAAAGAGACCTGCTTTGCTGCACCTAGTTTTCATTGGTTATTGGCACAGCCCTCACCACACACACACGCATATTAGGCTGGATAATCACCAACTGAGAGATAGCATCAAAATACTATAGTTTTGTAAACCCTTATAGGCTGGATAGTCTCGAAAAAGACGATGTCGTTGTCAACACACGGGGTTGACCCTCATGTAGATGGCCTCAAAAGACACACTGCCATTGAAGCCTCAAAATGTATAATACAATAATTAAAGCAAGCAATGTATATGAAGACGAGCTTAATGACTGACTTATCTGAGACTGTAATATATTATATCCTAAGGATTGACATAATCGTTGGTCTAAAATTCAGTTTTGCAGGTTGGCTATCTAGGGACTGTCTAGATGAACACCCCCCCCCTCCCCGCTTTTCACTCGAACTTCCACCTCTACACTGTAAATATACTAAGTGTAGATACACAGTGGAATATATCGTAGTTTTACAGCACTACTGTAGGTATACAGTAGATTTACCTACAATAAACAGTACGCCTACAGTAGATTCTATTGTACACCTACAAAAATGGCAACCATCTGTTTATGTACAGTGTAGGGTTGGATTCGCGACCATACTGTCATATCCCTAACACCAAGATGCAAAGTAGTTGTTAGCGTTGTTGTTTTTTAATTGTTTGAAAACATAGGAGGTGTACCACTTATAACTACCTCAGTAAAACCGTATTTATAAGCAGATTGAGTCAGAATGGGGATCGGCAGAAGTGGAAAATATAGGGGCATGTCTATGCAAATCAATAATCATAAACATGTAGGTGGTTTGTTTGGAAGAGAAGAAGGTAGAAGCGTATAGCTGAGGACAGCAGGAAGTAAGGAAGAATCGCATCAAGAACTGGGGCAAAGGAAAGGAGGGATTATAAAGGAGGGAGGGAAGGAATTGGGGGAAGGAAGGTATAAAATGCTAATGCACCTTAAAAACTGGGAGAGGCAGTGTGGTGCTTCAATGACCAAAAACGAAACCACCGTCTCTACCCTCTTCATCGAATTCACAGGATAAAATGCCATGGCAAGCCGGCTTAATTATCCCAACTTGATCAGTCAGGCGGGGATATTTATGGTACCAAATCGTGTCTCCGTATCTAAATATTGCGTGATCAAGTCAATATAACCCCTCTCCTTGCATGTTGTGGAAATTCTCTAAGACCCATTTTTACCAATCTGTTCAAGTGTTCCGTCCTATAATTACCGTGTGTTGATAGGTTAGATCTACTAGGAAAAAGAAAGTGTCCAATATAAAAAAAGTTTGTATTAATCTGTAAGGCCCAGTGAGGTGTGTAGAGTCCCATGTGGACCACTATAGTGGCTCCATGCGGTGCATGTGGACAGCAATGGGCGTAATCTAATCTTTGAGACATTTCCTGAATACAAACTACCACCTTCCTGCCTGCAGTCCCTTAGCTACACTCAACTGAAGCCGTCATTGCCGTAAAGATTTGCAATACCCCCCCCCCCTCCTTCCTCACCCGTGGAGAACCCCGAGGCTGCTTTATATATATTGAATTGTAATTTCCTGGAGAATTTAGCGTCGCCGAGTGCAAGCTATATTGCATGCAGCTTGGGAAGTGAGTCCTGTTTAATCCCACCTCGTTTTCTGACGTGAGCTGAAGGAGCATACAAATCCAGGATGTTAATAATATTCAGGATATCAGTGTAGCCTGTATGGTAGACCTCCTGTCATATTCGTGCTGCTTTTACTGATTTTCAAGCACCTGGTAAACTAGGTCATTGAGTCCAATTCATGTAGGACGGTGGCACAAATGATCCAATATACGTCGTAGGATATGGTATCTATAGCTTGGGTATGTTTTGCCTGTATCTCGACGTGTGAACTATTTGTCACTTAGGTATTAGATATTCTCAATATCTGTGACGAGTGTGAGAGAAAATATCACCTTCCTAAGATGATGCTACCTGACAAACATGAGGAATCATACACCCCAATTCCCACGTCCCATTTACCTTTGATATCCGAGGGGCCATCAAAGCCACGCGCCCATTAGTGTTGCCATAGAATGCAATGCCTTTTTGAACAGTAGACGTTTTTTAAACTTTAAAAGCTGTTAATCCTTATCTGGTGTCTATTGGTGACACCACGTTGATAGTCTTGACACAAAGATCACACAGCAAAGCTTTGATCAAAAGTTAAACTGCAGCCTACGAATTATCAGAAACATTATGATTATTGGGACGACCCAATTCTCTTTGCCCCCCCCCCCCTCCTCTACTTCCCCCATTCCCTATTACTGTGATTTGAAATTTTGCTAAATGGACCCTGGTGTGGGAAATTGTACGCATTTTGTCCAATCAGGTTCTCATAGCAAACTGAGTGTCCTCTTTCTATTCCATCCCCTCAGGGCAGAAAAAACCCTCTTCCATCGTCATCGTTAGTATTTTATCGTCCCGATCAGACGGCGTCTTGATTCTTTGATGTGTGTCGATGACAATAGCTAGTGGCATTAATAGAGCCTAATGTGGGGGACGGGGGAGGGCTGGACGCCCACCGTTATAATGGTCCCATTACTATTAGAGGTCCAGTTCCATCACGTGACTGAGTGTTGGTCACCTGACATTGTAATGGACGCCGCTAACATGTTATATATACTTAATTCCTCTATATATATCCACTCCTCCTCTGGTCTTGTTCCTCTTGCCGTCCAAGCCATTTCTCCCTATGACCCCTTGTCCTGTCAATTCTCCCAGAAGGCCATACCCAGTGGTGTCATTATTTTGGCAGGCAGGGGGTCTCTTCATCAGTTCCGCTATCTTTAGATTCTCCCGTAGCGCCCCCTAGGGAGAGTGTCTGAAACAATAGGGTACGCTGGTTGCCGGTCGTGACCGCCATGTGAATCCGGTCCTTAATCGGAGACACGGCCCGCATGCCGGCCACCAGCCAGACCTATCTCCCATTTCACCCATTATCGCCCAACCCCTTCTTTTTTTCCCCAGCATTCCCCTCCCCGGTTCCACTTCCGGGGACGCGGCGGCCGCGGCACCTGTCAGCACTTCCCTGTTCCGGAAGCTGTCACGGTCCACTGGCTGCGTTCCAGTAACTGCTCCAGGGCGTGTGTAGGGACATGGCCGGGGACAGGGAGGGAGGACATGGGACATGCCCTGGGGGAGGGGCTGGTTAAGGAGGACGAGTCGCGGGGCGTGGTCAGGGCAGCGCCCCGGGGATCACGGCCTCCTGACCCGGGCAACAGAGGCCGTGCTCTTTAACCCCCTCCCCATTCTCTTCTTCACACAGCCATTTCTATTCCGCCTGTGGTCAGTTGGATCGTGTGCCTAAAGCTTTGAAGTCACGCCCCAATCTCACCAACACAGGGAACAGCGGAAGGAGGCCGCATGTTCTTTGTGCGCCTGCGCAGTGAATACAATGAGCATGCGCGTTGACCAGCTGCTGAACGAGCTCAAGTTACCGCCGTGAACACGACTGTAGGGACATCCTGTAGCCGGGATAGGCCTTCAATGTCACATGCATCCCCTCCAGGCTATATACAGGTACCTCATCAACTCAGAAAATAACCTAATACAGCATGCAGAACAAGAAAAAAGAAGTATTAGTAAGCAGTCATGAAACTGCATGCATGGGATCAAGTTATCATGCAGTAGCACAGTCATATGAGTGTGTATTTGATAATTACAGAAAAGTTAATTTAACATTGCCTCCTTT
Organism: Harmothoe impar; assembly: GCA_947462335.1. Taxonomy (NCBI): domain Eukaryota; kingdom Metazoa; phylum Annelida; class Polychaeta; order Phyllodocida; family Polynoidae; genus Harmothoe; species Harmothoe impar. The sequence continues at coordinate 40,005,083 of OX381710.1, forward strand.
CCATTGAAATAAGCCGTACAAATCACGAAGTCTGGCCCAACGTCAACGTCGTAGGATACCATTATTTACTTACCGGATAGTGGTCTACATTATATATCCTACTGTTACAGTATGCACCACATGTTCTGTACATGCACTTTGCATCTAACTTCACTGGTATCAATTTGATATCCCCCCGCATCTAGTCCCCTTCTTAGACCCTCTTAGAGTTTCTTGAGATATTGGATCTGGGTACTACACTTTCATTCAGCTAACCAGATTCGCCTAGACTAAGGATTACCATAATGGCTTGAATTAGCGTACCTGCACTTATAAATTTCGATGGTACCATTGACCCTACGCTAAAGCAAGACCTACGCTTATTCAAGATTTTAAGAAAAAAATGCCTATATCATTTTAATACCCTCATTTACCCTGCGCTTATTCAAGACCTGCGCGTATTTGTTACCCCTGCACCTGTTCAAGCCACTGCGGTAGGTATGTGAGTATTCTAGGAAAGTAGGGACTGCAGCAGGACCATAGATTGTGTGTGAGTAGTGCGAGAAGCCCAGTGGGCACAGAGCATTGAATCAACATTGATAAATGGTTGACAATGTTGATTCAATGTTGATGCAATGTTGATTCAACGTTGGACTGAACTTTGTGCCCACTGGGAAGGTAGGGACGGTGGCAGGATCATCGACTCTGTGTGTGAGTGGTGTAAGAAAGTAGGGAATGCAGCAGGACCCTTGACTATGTGTGTGAGTAGTGTAAGAAAGTAGGGACTGTAGCAGGACCATTGACTCTGTGTGTGAGTAGTGTGAGAAAGTAGGGACTGTAGCAGGACCCTTGACTCTGTGTGTTAGTAGTGTAAGAAAGTAGGGACTGCAGCAGGACCATTAAAGGGTATCGCTACAAAAGTAGGTGCTGGAACCCTGTGGATGTCAGAGAAACAACATTGTACTATGTAGCTAGTGCTGCCCTCTCGTGGCATATGACAATAAGAGATGTATGGAATAATAGCACAACAGTTCTTCAGATCTCCACCAGAATCCGTAGTGTAGTGGTTATGATGCCTGCTTTGCAATCAGAGGATCTGGAGTTCTATCCCAGAAGGTGCCATGACTTTTTCTCAAAAAAAGGTATAGTAATTCTCTTTTTTTTTGGTGGGGGGGGGGGGGGGGCGGGGGTAAAATAAAGGGGGGAAGGAATCTTGCATTATATTCTAATTTTCACATAGAGAGTATTTAAGCAGCAATGTCCATTGCATGGGCTATATGGCTAGATTGCCTCACAAAGGAAGTACTTTTTCTTTAAATGGGCATTACAGAAAAATGAGCACCACAACATGTTGTTTTTTTTCCATTTTCTATTTGATTATTCTGCCAACTAATCTAATCCAAAGTGATTCGAAGATAGCAATAGAAGAACATGGTCATCTGACCACAAAATAGAAATGCTCTTTTAGCTTAGTTAAGAACTAGCTTTTTCAAGTGGCTTTCCCATAGAATTGAGCACTGTACCATGCCATTTTCTTTACTTTTTCTAGTTCCTTATGTATTGAACTAAATATATACTAAGTTATATGCAGAAATCAATAGAATATCTAGATCATCGAACAGGTAGCGATACCCTTTAACTCTGTGTGTGAGTAGTGTAAGAAAGTAGGGACTGTAGCTGGACCATGGACTATGTGTGTGAGTAGGGACTGTAGCAGGACCCCTGACTATTATGTGTGAGTAGTGTAAGAATGTAGGGACTAGCAGAACCATGGACTGTATGTGTGAGTAGTGTAAGAAAGTAGGGACTGTATCAGGCGGACTGCAGTAAACTGCAGTAAACTCAGCAACTGGAATGAATATGGAGAAAATGCTCTTCATTGACATGGACAATAGTTATATCAACCTAAACAGTCTGTAGTACCATTCTCAATGTGTTGTACAAGTCATGTTGAATATATATTGAAGCACCGTATTTTTTCCGTGTTTTGAGAAAAAGACAGAAACAGTTCATGAACTTGCAGCAATTTGCAAAAAAAGGTAACCGGTACGTTATACGGTAATATGAGTGTTTTTCGAGCGGAGCCGCAAGTAGGGTAGAGAAAGAAAACTAAAGAGAAAGATGATGCAAACCAATGGGGATGTTCTTAAATCTGTGTAAATCGGACCAGTAGCGAGACCTAAGTCGTGCTGAACAGATTCAATATGGAGTCGGTGTGTCAGTGGAGATGGGCGCCCGGGGCCCACGGGCCTTAATCTGACTGACAACACCAGATAAACTACATGTACGTCCCCACGCCCGGATAATCCCGCCCTAGGGGGGAGGAGCACGGGGTCAATTATCCCCACTCTGCCCCTGCCGCGCCGCCCGCCCGGTAGGAGGGTCAGTGGGACGCTAAAACATGTTTGTGTCCCCATTCAGCCTCCCTGAGCTGCCTGAAACATGAGCTGCTCACATCCCAACAAAAGCAGGCTTTAATCACAGTCTGAGCTGCTCCTCCAACAAAAGGAGCCATTATACAATCAGGGCCGTGTTTTTATCGGCCCTGGTGTAGGCAGCGGTGGGCGTGAGGCAGGGTCATTTGGTTGTGATTGGAGGCGGGATGGAGGGGACGTAATGTGAGCGGCACAGCATGGTAGCCGGAATAAAAGAGCCATGCAGGCATTAGAAACTGTCTTACTATGTGTACTGGGATACTGATTTAATCATGGCCCGATAGTAAGGAAGTTGGGTTGGGAGAGGGAAAAGGGAGCCAGACACGCATGTTGGGAGGTCAGTCGGTGGACATGCCATGGGGGGGGGGGGGGGGGGCATAAAGAGATAAGTGGAGAAGGAGGGGAATACAGTAAGAGCCACTGGTATGAAGCGTGGGGAGAGGTATTCTTTAAGAAAATACGGCGGCTAGAAGGTCTCGGGTAGGGTGGAAGACAGGGGTTGTACAAGAATGAAGGGAAAGGAAGCAAGTAAGAGAACATGTGGGCAGTCTAGGGGGTGTACACAGCTCTATATGTACTGGCTGTGTGCTGGTGTTGGTGTGACTGTGTCAGCGGCAACATGGAGAAATGGGACTGCATCCTCCCGGCTCTAATCCCTTAACATGGCAATGGTGGACGGTGTCTCCGTCCCCTTCTCTAGTAGAATTGACTTGGGCATGCTATGATTATTTGACAGTCACATTTCATATCCGAAATGAAGTGAAGATACTGCAAAAATACACCAGAATGACACCAGCCCTTCAGCTCGTCTACACCCTAGCCGCAGCGTAGTGGCAGAATCCTCACTTTCCGCAATCTAATTCATCAGACTAACAACCTCAACGGTGTCAGATTCGAGATTCTCCCTTCACTCCTTTCTCTCACTATCATTATTACATTTCTGGCGAAACGGCGGCCGGAACATAGAAGGATGAAAAAGGAAATGCACCTGTTCAGGATTCTGATGACATGGGGCAGATAGATTACCTCGAGCATCTCTGTAGACATTGTCGTTTTAGAGAGTGAGACGGGGTATGGCTGTTTGATTCAGCTATTGCTATGCTAGTGGAAATGTAGGACAGTGTACTATAGCTAAAGCTATAGTCATGAGTTGATGCAAGACTACGGAGCAGGATGGAAGAGGCGATTTATTCTATTTTCCATTCACTAAATCACCAACATGAGGGAACTGCCCATTGGGGTATCTAAATGGTTCTGGAATGGTTCCATGGTAGGATACCGACCATAGTCCGCTGTGTAGTATGTGTATGTCTGTAGGGAGAGAGGGGGAGTAGTATGAAAACATGTCTAATGCCACCATCATTGCAGGGTATCCCGGGAATGGGTTCGTCTGCCGATTTACAGAATGGTTTCCTTTGACAGCATGGCGGTGGGGCTTTATTTTTCTGCAGCCTGCAGAGATACTGGTTTGCCGAATGGGAAGCGTTGTTAGTGAGTAGGTGGGGGCACCATACTTCCTGTGCCGTACGTATAGGACCATCCCCTGACAACACCCAATGACTCGCAGGGCCCCGCAGGTCGCCATTGTGTCGCCTTACAGCCCCGTTGCAATCCGTTTCCCTCGCTTTAAACTCCATCCTGGTGAGATCCCCCATCAAGAATGGGCCATAGAAAGCCGATATGGGAGCAGGGAATACAAGACCATCCCTGCCGGGATGACGAGTCGTTCTGAGCTACCCCGCGAGCTGCTCGCTCCCTAGGCTGCTCCCACCCCCAAGTCGGTCGGCGCTATCGTGGCGTCTTGAAAAGGAGCACAATAATGGGCGTCCATTTGGTCATGGCCGGGAAATCCCAGTCAGAATGTGGCGTAAATTGAACTGGCCCCATGCCTTAAACCCCTGCTGACAGTGTCATCTATTTGGGGGAGGTTCAGTAGGGGCAGGAGGACGCGGCTCCTCCAGTCCCTTAACACTGTGGTGGTAGGGCGGGGTGAGGGGGTGCGATTGACTGTGACGGCGCTGTTTATACCCATCGGTTCTTGTTAGGATGTTCACCCAGGTTGGAGGCCTAGTGGGGTTGGGAAAGGGGGGGGGGGCTGGATGAGGGTGGCCACATCCCGTCCTCCCCCGGCCTGGTCCCCACCAGGCGCCGCCCGCAGTCTCCTGGGGCTGCTCCAGGCGGCGACGCTGGGAAGCTCGTCACCCAGCACCTGGAGGAAGGTGCCAGCACTGTTTGGGTAATGAGGGTTTGATTCCCATGCAGGAAAACCTAGAGGTAAGGACTGGGATGCAGAGAGACACGCAGATCCACCGACAGCCAGGCATACAAAGAGAGACAGACGGACATAAAGAGCCAAACATACACAGAGAGACAGATGGACAGAGAGAGAGAACAAAAAAGAGAGACAGATGGACAGAGAGAGAGAGCGAGAGACAGAGACAGAGACAGAGACAGAGACAGAGACAGAGAGACAGAGAGACAGAGACAGAGACAGAGACAGAGGACGGGAAAGGGAGTGTGGATGGCAACTAGATAATGACAGGCAGATAAACAGAAGGAAGTAGTGAACGGTATGAGGCTTCTTAAGAAAATAGAAGAGCAGAAGTGTTCAAAGGAAAGCAACATTAGTGAAGCCAACAGTTGTGCGATAGTCGCCCAACGAACGTGTTATCTGTTTTTCTCAGTCTGTGATTTTCCGGTACATTTCTCTGCTCTGTGTACATGTGTATACTGATAGTGTCTGATACTGTCTGCTTACGTTCAGATTTACAGATCATGAATAAGTGAGGATGGCGTCTTCTCTGCTGGATTTCGTGATCAAGTGTGGATGGCATGAATGGCTGGGCATTATCTCCTCACACCATCTGCATATTGGGTGTTTTGTGTCAATCACGGTGTAATTGTTACAAACCCAAAGAGAAACATGAATTGACAGAACTTACTGCCAATGATCAGTACTGTTCCATTTGCACCCAGTGACTCTATTCTAAGCACATGTTCCTTGAATAATGAGATATGATCACTCATGTGGTAGCTGTTATCTATTTGATTATGAGTTGGCATGATTTACGTAAACGATTTGATAATATCAACATCAATAACAGTGGGCCGAAGACTGATTATCATACGTAAATAGACCCTTATGTTCGGCCTATACATGTAAATTGTTTTGTAATCGACCAATATGTACATGTGAAATATACCATTGCACATGTACTATGCAGTTAGTTCTTAGTACCATATAGCAAACCGTTTTCGAAAAATCTTCAAATGGACTGAACTGAGACAAAGTAGGCAGTACCATGGGTTACTTTTGATGTTTTGGCTCCACATTTTACCTGGTATTGCGCATATATATATAGTCATCAAAAAAGCTTGAATACCAGGCCAATGTACGTAACATAAATAGATCCACTCTTTGTAGTTTGAACGAACAAGCCTTTATGTATACCACTGTACAACCTTGAGAGGTGCAGTAACCTAGGTCTGCCCTTTTTAACTTTAAAGCATTTTTTACTCCTTTTTGCTGCGCATGCGCTTTGTGTTGGGTGGGATGTCGTGACTCATCACGCAGTGGCTTATCTCTTCACGCTCCGCTAAGTAACATAATCCCCTCTGGACGCGGCGTAGTACGCCACCTCCATAATCAAGGCCCTGGTCGGCCGTCTTCCCATTCCCACCACCTAGATAACACTGTGCAAGGAGCACACAGGTTTTCTTACGGCTTTAGTAGTACACAGCGTCCCTCAAAGATGGCGCTGGCGTATAGTTGCGCATGCGCAGTGGCCTAGCCGGTCGGGCGGTCATTCAGTCGGCATTGGATAGCCTTGAAACAAGGCCCGTCCTCTCTGTATGCCTGCCTCATGTACTCTCCCCATCTAGGTTTGCGATCCTCCACCCCCTCCTCATCCACATTCCACCTACCTACTTACTTCTCACTGTAAAAGGAAACCCCCTCTCCAACACCGGAGATCAGCCTGCCTGAAGAGGCTGCAGATCAAAACACGACCATACATCTCGGCGTCCATTCTGCGCCCGTCCGACGCCCATTGGCCCCTCATGGGGGGACACGGCCGTCGCCATTGGACGCCACTGGACCTTGACGTGACACGGCACAGTCTGCGCGCGCACCTTTCATTGCGCCCCGCAGCGCCATCTATAACCAGGCTTTAACCGGAAGTGGAGACAAGGAGGCTGGGAGAGGTGGGAGGGATGAGAGGGTGGGCGTCTGGTTGGGGGGGTACTGTTGGGGGAGGTACTGGAGGAGGTTGGGGTATGGAGGGTGGAATGGAAGAAGGCTATTGCCCGCCAGGAGGCTTATGCCCGCCGATATCCCATCACCGAACCCATTTGTTTTAGCCAACTTTGAAAATTAGCCAAGTTAATAAACCTCCGGCAGGGCATGTCCAAAAAATCACCCAACTTTGATTTTCAATTTTCAGCAAATTCATTGGCTCGCCTCAGGGAAAAATTAGTTTTCAATCGGGGATTGCGGTTCTTCTCATCCGGGCTGCAAATATAATGAGGGCCTTTTTCTGATGGTCTGGGACAAGAAACCTGTGTTTTTGAAAATGATTATCTGACTTGAGACTTTGGGGTGCGTAGCCACAATGAAGGTTCTTTGGGGGGATTCGTGATGTTTAACGTCTTTGGTCAACATGGTGTTTTCCCTTCACGGCTCCTTAAATAAACATACACTTGTAAATACGTGACGATTTCCCGTTAATGGCAATGGGTTCATGCACTCAAACCTCGGCTTTTGCCACCCAGAAAACCTCTAATGAGAGTTTGACCTCTGCTTCCGTCCAGGTAATGGGCATTTATTTAAGGATTTGCCAGCTATACGAAAATACAGTAAGTACAATTCTACCCGTGCCAATCACATATACACGCTAGCTAAATTACCATTAAATGGCAGTGCATACAATTCAAAATCTTCAGAATCAGTTTGCCATATGTCAGCACTTGTTCAATATAGTATGCCCGTCTTAGCCACTTTAGAGTAATATGCATCGACCTGAATTTAGTATAAACCTTATTCAGATATACAGCAATGAGTTTTCCTCGTGCTCCTACTTTGCTAATAATCACTTAAACTATAAAGGCATTTTCCTCCTGCCATGGCTTATTTTGCCCCGATACAGTGTTTAATGGACATGGAAGTGGACAAAGGGCACTGTGCATGAACATATGCTTGACTAACACATGCCCCTTATTGAGATAGTAGACCTAAGTACTGGAGGTTCACTGGGCACGACCGCTTTTAGTGTTATTACCAGGCAGTTTGAGTAAAGCCTGCACTGGCAGCAGTCACCCTGGAGGAATAGAGGCGCAGGGTCTCCTGGAGGGAATAGCAGCCATACCCTGCCCTATATCCCCCACCCTCCCTCCTGTTGCATAACTGCAAGGACCCGTGGTCTAATCCTACGTCGTGGTTACGTCGTCATATTCATGTCGCCCCTATACCGCCCCCTAGTCCCCCTCCTCCTTCCCCTACTTTCTTCCCGCTCTAATGACTCCCCGGATCAATACCTGGCCACATTAAAGCCCTGTCGTGCGCGGGGGAACACTTTTCTGGGTACTTATTCCAGGATTGATGTTAAGGATATTAGCCGACCACGGTTAGGCCGCATTTAATAAGGCCCTCCCAGCCCCACATAGGCTGCCTATTGTTGAGCGGCCATCCCGTCAGGCCCGCATTGTAAACAGGATAAATGATGGCTGTTTTAAGGAGCGCAACCGCACTCTATTCCTCATTTCATGCCGTAAATTCCGGGCGCCTGACATTATTAGTGAACTTTTAACTAAGTATGATTCATAACTGCCGGCTGGTAACTTGATTAAGAAGACGCAGCGACGGCTCAAGCAACATGGACGCACTCTGTACGCGTCGGCCTCGTTCTGGCATCACCATCCGTCATGCCACAGCGCCACCTACAGCCGCGTTAGGGAACCTTTAAGACGCTCCTTCCGGTCTGCCTGTAATATCGCCCAGCGTCCGTGTCAATCACAGTGCTCGGCGCTAGCCCCCGTCCTAGCCGATGAGCTATCTTTAACTTAATCTAGTTACTGCTTCTAACTAGGGGGAATTCAATGCCACCGCCGCCGTGCCATTTGATCAATAAGCACACGTGTTACTAATTAACTAAGTTGGTTATTAATTCACTTTCAGTATTTGAGGGGATGTTGTGTTTTGTGTGAACTAGGAGTTACTAATATAATGGAGGTTGTAATCAGGTACGTGTGGGTGGTTCCGTGTTTACTTCACTATAGAAACCTATAATGGTACCCAACATACGGTAAAGCAGTGCCTTCAACTGTAGCTAAAGGATGGTGGGGGAACACGTTAAGTGACAAAATGGATCCTTGCAGATATAGAATGATATAGCCCTTTGGTGTGAATATGCCTATGGTTATGTGCCTTTGTAATTAGGGTATAGTCAGGCAATACAGCCCTCCCGACCCCCGGCCCCTCACAAGAAAAAATACTACTCCCAGTTCTATGAAGCCCCGACCACTGATGGGTAAACTGTCCCCGATGTGTAGCAAGCCGCCGTGTGATTCCTTATCAACGATATCGTTATGCCACCTTTCATTATGCCACCTTTCAGTCTCCCGTGTTCGCATTTATAGAATCTTGATTAAGCATCTTCAGACTCCGTAAGATTATTACGAATGTTGATTCAGCCATCCTAGACGCGGGTTATATACGTGTAGATGCTGATTGTCCTCAATAATAAGTGACGCGATCTGCGAAAAGGGACCTTAGTGCAGGGTGCATTAAGGTCCTTTTTCCCAGTACATGTAATTTAATTTATTTATGTCCTTCTTCTAGCAGCACGTCTACATGGAGGACAAACCCCGCCCGCGGCAGTGCGCCACGTCACTATACTACTCACACTGCACCTGCCTCAATGTCCACTTTCCCTATACTTCTTACTGCTGTTATGAGCTCCGCCGGTAGATCTACACTGTAGCTTATACCAGTGCTATGTATCTAGTAAAGGCATGGCACTCGTACCAAATAAACCTTGAAGAATGCTGTCTGGTTAAAGCCACCCCAAATGACATCAAGCTATCTACATGGTATATGATAGACGCATGCCGAGGCTGCGGAGAATGGTGAATTTTGCCTAAACTGAATTTGTAAGCGATGGTAATATTTTAAACTAAAAGGAATAGAATGAGATGTCACCATCGCTTTCTAGCAGTGGTTTGACACGCCCTCATGAATTACTGAGACGATATAGCGTGGCAAACTACTGAACCAATTGGCCATCAAAACCTGACAATTACTAATGAGTCTCAACCACTGAAAACTGATACCAACTCCTTATCGTGTTTCTTGGTTCACCCTCATACCATTTATAATTCTTGAACTATGTCACAAAGCCAGGCAACATCTATATTAGTATAATTCTAGTATGATATGATATTAATATGATAAGATATAATTATAGTATTATACAATACTAGCATTATATAAAATAATTATAGTATTACATAACTATGCACAAGCCAAGGGTAGTTAACATGTCATTATACATCATCCAGACTGTCCAATTGGTAGTAATACAGACTCTCGTATTACCTGCTATCTTCTCTCTCTATCTCTAACTCTTTCCTGACGCTCTTATTCATACCCTCTAGATACCATGAGAAGCAGAAATGAGTTGAATTAGGCTCCTCGCTCCATCAGCAGCTTATTGTCAATTGCGTTAATGAACAGGTCTAGAGGCTGATTCTTTTACTTTGCACAAAGCAGCAGCTAAATAGATTGGCTAATTTACGAGATGTTATCTGCAGAGAGATACCTCAGCACTGACAGGGCAATTAGAGCTGGCTGAGCACTTACCAGACATTGGTAGAGTCTAATACAAAACACATGCTATATTTATGAGGCGTCATCAATTCAGGTTCTTCCCTTCTTTATATTAGTACCCACTAGCGCGCAACCTATGCCCAAAGGGTATGGTTAGAAGGAAGTGTACGCTGTTTTATCGTGGTTTACATAATATTTATAACTGTAGTGTGTGTGTGTGTGTGTTAGTGTGTGTAGAGCATCTGTTGTCGGGTCGCCATAACCAGAGATCAGATATGATTAAGGTAAATTGCATTTGATTGAATAAAACTCTCTTAAAACGGCGAGGGCCACTCTGTCGCTGCGAATACTTGATGAGGGCTTTTTCCTCAATTCCACGAAAAGAAAGGCATTTAAAATGGTCACGAAATACACGAAATACACTTCATTGATTTTCTGAAAGCTCATTTGTCATGGCCGGCTACTTTCCTCTTATGCCATCACTCTTTGTATTGCCCCATGCCCAGGCCCATCAGGCCACCTTTTATCCATGCAATGCCTGCCTTCAAGCCGACTAATTTGTTTTCATTTTTCTTCTTCATTTTGATCTGGACCAAAGGACTCTTTGGCGGCGCAAATCATCGGTGACAAGCCGTTCTCCGCCCTTGCCGCCAACCACAAAAAGCCGCCATTCATTGGTTTTCAGCCAGTTCGGGGTTGGTTCGCGTGAAACCATATTAGCGTCATTACCGTAGTCACCACCGGCAGGGGGGGGGGGGGACTAGGTAAGTGGAGGTAGGGGAGGGACTCAGGAGGAGTATAGCCTTATCGATATTCACTGACACCTCCCCAGTCACATTTCAAATTTATTCTTGAGGACCCACGCCAATAGTTCTGCCCAGTGTGCTGCCAGTTACAATTGATTTAAAAGGTTGTGCAGCGGAAGTCTCAGGCTCCGAGTGAGAGGGGGAAACGCAACGGTTAGTGGGAAATTGTTGGCACCTCCCGCAAGTGGTCCCTGACAAATGGGTATAATGCCTGCCATGCCGACATGCAAGCAGATGTAGGCGGCATGGCAGCAAGGTAACATGAGAGTTGATTCTCCATTGCTGCTCTGTCCAATGGGGATGTTATGACAGTGCATGGATGTTAGAGTACATGGCATGTCCTTTGTAGCAATAATGGTGGTACCAATGGCAACATACTCATAATAGAAAATAATGAGGATGATTGAAAACAAACGTGCATCCTTGAATTACACAATCAGTATCGGGGTTACTCCTGAACTGGTGGCATACACATAGTGTATATGATGTTTGTCTCTTTTTTAAAAGAAAGAAGTGATACATGTAAATTATATTATTTATAATTTGGTCATATCCTGATAATATACATATAAACTTTTCTTTTTTTCTTAGATTCATCCAGCCCCCTGTTCAAGTGGATAACACGACAACAATTTAGTGGGAAAATGTGATCATCCAAATGCATTTATTTATAATGGAACTAACTATGATATGATGTCTGCATAACCTAACTGGTCTGTAAGACGAGAAGATATCAACATCGTGTCCATCATTATCAATATGCATGTGAACTAATGACCTCTTATCTTAAATGAGACTTGCACAATCTATGGGCCACAGACTAACCACAGATAAGAACCAGCAGTGAATGAAGATAAAGTTTAAACTGACATCGTCTTGGCATTGTTCACCAAGATCATTTTGGACTTCATTCACGATGGAAAGTGTAATATGACCGCGACAGATCTATAGCAGAACACAGATGCTTGCTTTTTCTTGTTTTGTTATTCTGATACTATGAGTGTGATCATTTAAACAAATGCCATCTATCTACACAATCTACATTCAAATGCCATTAAATGCTGATGTAATGAATTTCCGTTTCCCATCTTGTTTGACCATGTTTGTTCAAACCTCCTTTAAGACCAAAGACAGTTATGGCCAAAACAGACTTCAGTCCTTTCTCTTCCTCCCCCACTCTCTTCGCCACAGACAATTATCTAATTGTTATTGAATCATCTGCTTGGGTTAATTAGAAATTCCACCGGCTCGTCCATATAATTTGCAGTTGCGTGCGGAGATGTTTGATTTGAGCGTCGAGGGTGTTGAATCCTGCCGCGCCGCGCCGCTTTTCTAAATCGTCCTGTCGTAATTAGATTAGGCACAGATGCATCGGGCCATTGTCATTGCCTTTTTGCCCGGCCGGCCCCTGCCTCCCCCTCCCCCCACACCCCTCCCTCTACACCCCCCGGGTACTTACTGACACCCCCAGATAAGCACATTACCTGACCGAAGCACCCCAACACCTTTTGTCTCAACAACAAACGCAGCGCCTCCTGCACTTTTCCATAATTTCATTAGTGGGAATGATGTGTTTTTCCTCTTGCCCTTCTTATACTTGATTCCCTGTAGAAGAGGCCTAATGGTGCAAGTCGTGGTTTATTTAAAATAGGGTTGTTGTGCTAGTGGTGGGTGGTAGAGTGGGTGGTGAGTTGACCGTGCCTTGACTCTGTCAACCATTGAGATCCAGATTAGACGGACAATGTTAGGAGGTTAGGATCTAAGAAACAACAGATGAGGAAAAGTCTTCTCATCATACACATCTTTTGGGGACATGGAATTGGGTGTTACTAATCATTTAACTCATCTTTCCTTAAACCCTAAAATGGGAAGGCTTACTGTATAGAGGCCTCCTAGTTCTGTAATATTTCAAGGAAACATAATATCTCTATTATCCAACTTTTCCAACATAATGGTGGGATCTTATTATAACCACTTCCCCGCTAAAAATTGTTATTATGATTGCTTTATTGGATCTCAATCTGCCTAGGCAAATGAGCTCTATAAAATGCTTAGGTTCTAGAAGAAAAGTAAATTGAGAAATCGATTCTTGCTATCTAAACTTATTAAAATGCTTATTATAGGGCACTATGGGAACCCTGTATGATAATTATTTCTGTATCATCTGTGCAAATTACAGTACCCCGGTTATACAACATTCTATAATGTTATATAACGTTTCTCTAGGCCCCTTACTTCAGCATAACGTTTAAACGTTATTTTGACGTAAAATCACGTTTTTTTATAGCTGGGACTGGACCCTATGTGCACAGTCTGTACCTTTACCATAGCAATTATAGTTGATTTTTCTCTCACTGGTTAATATGTGTTTATGTACAATTAGACGGAGAAAATACATCTTGGTATTACAGGTGACAAGCACCTATGCATTACATTAGAATCATTTCAAGCTTTAGCATCAAATGGCCATTGGACAATTAATTATGACATCATGTCGTAAAATATAAGCTAGTCATGCAGTTATCCCGGTCAGGGCCACAGTGGGAAACCGCCTTGTATCTTAATAATAGACATAACTCTTGTTTGAGAATATATAAACAAAAGAACTAAAGAAATAACTATATTATGTCCTTGAGCTGGAACTGGAAAGTATCAAATGCAGAATCAAATCACAAAAAGGATAGCATTCAGGCTATAACTTTGTGTTATTGAGGCAGGATTCCAATAGCACAAGGTCACAAGAACGTGATACGACGATAACAAGATACATTAACCTACACCACAAGGCCTTAGCTTTACCCCAGTCCCTGCAAGTCCTCAAATTCCAAAGGCCACTATTACGCCGCCTCATCCCTTTAATAACCAGCCCCCCCCCCCCTCCGTCATGTACCTACCACCCTCGCCTCACCAGCTTCACACCTCTGGTTGTTATCAGCACTAGGAATACAAGCACACTAAAAAAAGTCTACCCATCCTCACCAGCCCAGATACCCACATACTTCACGCCTACACGGAGTTAGGGATGCTCTTATCAAGTAATAAACAGCCTGCCATGAGACCATTTATCTGTATACTCCAGGAACACGTTGATCACGCCTCGGTATATGTTGTTAAAAAGATAAGGTCGTAAATTCAACGGCCTAAATGCTTTTTGTCACACAGAATGAAATGGTGTATTGCAGTGATGGCCGATAGCTGGAAACGCTCTCTGATTTCGTGTTGACAGCTACTGAGCCGCTGTAGGCGGGTTAAACATAAAACCAAGGGTCGTTATGGCCAGAAATCCTTTTCATGTGTGTGGTCTTAATTGCTGTAGTGTTTTGTCGTTTTGCCATGCATCAGGATGGGGTATTCTTCTATAAGAGAAGGGAATAGGATCCTTACTGCAATACTGTACATCTAAGTAGTGCACGCAACTGAATACCGAGTATGATATTGGTTCAGAGAATCATCATGGTCCGTTGTTCTATGTATCATAAATAGGTCTTACTGCGGAATAACGTATTATGTTCATGATCTCAAGGTTGCAATGATAGACAGATACACTTTCCTCGCAGTTGAGCTGTTGTTGTGTTATCCATGGAATGAGATATCATGTATACCCCGAAGGATACTGGTGATCATGTAGGGTCTTAGAGGCAAATGTCATTTGCAAAGCAGAAGCTCTAATGGTATTACACACAAGCTTAGCTCACATAGAGATATATTACTTATACATGTTCATGCAACTGAGGACTATTCAAGTGTTTGGATATCGCTAAAGTATAGGGGGGGGGGGGGGTTATATATGGGATTAAATGGCATTAGCTAACTGAGAAATGATGACATACGGGGGTGGGGGTACGAGGAAATGACGTCATACTTGGATGTCCTCCGATTTCCATTTTGTTAGAAATATCAAATATATAGCACTTCATGATTGTGCTCTAATCCAAACCCTACGTGCAATCCAACCCTCAAATCTAATGTAATCAGAAAACAGAATATGCTATCGAATATGCTACGTGATGAGCTAGAAGTTCTAAAAGGCATCAGTTTTAATTGCAATCTTTTAATGGAGAGTCATGGTCCGTTATAGTGTAGAACATTGCAGCTAAAAGTTCTAGAATCGGGAGAAACACTTTGTGGCTCTAAATGCCAGAATGCGGGACGTGGTGCTTTTACTATCACTTATCCTCGTAATTAGGGCCGTATAGAATTGGTTAAAATGTTAAGCGCCTATGGGTTACCACTTCCTAGTTATAAGTGGAGAAAGGCTGATGTACACGGAGTGGGTATTATTAGCACTTTTATCCATTCTGCTGAATACTATTATGATACGCTAGCGTTATACATGTCCCAGCTAACAAAAGGAACACGTTATTGTCCGTCAAAATAACGTTTTAAAACTTTATTATAACGTTATGTCATAGTACGGAGCCATAGAGAAAACGTTATATAACCTTATGACATGTTGTATAACGTTTTTTGTTTACTGGGGTTTGGCTGGAACGAGGAGGAGAATAAACATGCTGACATCACACACTGTGTTAATATTTCAGGGAAATTATACAAAAGTCACAGATTTAATATAATGAGGCACTAGCTGCTGGATAAAGTGGTGAGAAGCGCGGGGTCCATGGAGGCATAGGGGAACTGAAGGTGAGTGCCGTTCTCATGTACTGTGGCATCATTGAACCCTGGTTCACCGCATCAAACCTCTTTAGATCATTAGACCTACACTGGGGGCATGCTGGTTATGGTTAGAGCGGAGACACACGCCCACACTACCCCTTGTAGTCCCCAGACCCCTGCACGCTGAGGTCCCAGAACGCCAACAACGTGCGACACGTGGTACGTGGGGGCAGCACGTGGCATCTCGTGGTCGGGGGTCCTGGCCCCCCTGACCCCCCCCCCCTCCCCATCCCCATCCCCCTCCCCATCCCCATCCCCATCCCCATCCCTACTGACCCCCCCCCCCCCTTTCCCCTAGCCTGCAGACACCCTTTCCCCAGACACAGCAGGCTGCCCACTAATCTAATAGCCGCAAACATTTTGGCACTGAACTCACCTTGTACTGAATCAGGCATGACACATGACCCACGTGACCCTGGCCTCTTTTTCACATCCACCCATAACGCCTGTCCTGACCCCTGGTGAGCGGTAGCGGTACCGCTATTGTAGTGCACGGATCTGACGGCAGGAGGCTCAACGAGCCCTGCAGCGATGACGTCACCGTGACGTAGGAATGACGCGACGACGTACGACGAGCAGTGTTGAGCTGTAATTGACATGGTCCAAATGAATGGTATGCCTTATTCTGGTCTAAAGTTGCAAATACTGTTCATATCAGGAGATAATCACATACGTTTTTATTAATGGGAAGAATTTGTATTCTGTAGACTACTTATTCAAAAGTTAACTGAATTATTTCATTGCAGAATGGTTTGTGTGTTACATGTGTTGTTCAGGGATATAGGACGCATTCTCACTAGGGGATACTAGCTAGCAAAGCATACACATACACTTGGGTAACTAAACGAGAAACAAGTACAACCTTCATCTATAGGGTAGTATTTGATATGTCAGAGTTGGAGGTGAATATACTGTGAATATACTTTAAAACTATAGGATATATGCAACTGTAATAATATAGTTATGTTTGCCATATATGATACGCGTTGAATAATTTTAATAGAACACAAGGAATATGGTTTCTTTGTAATGTACATTTATCATATCAACTGGTATCACATATTTGATATTTTGAATCACTGAAATATTTTGATTGTCGGGTCATGGCTATACCCAAGTTTTGAGAATTATATCACTCACGTGTCAGGCAAGGCCTTATCCCCCCTCTCCCTTCAGGTGTCACAGTACAAATTCGCCCCCAGAATGTTGTAGTCGTAAATAGTGCCAATGAAAAACGGTACTACTGTGCATATAATCAGTGGTAGGAGGCCTTAAATTTGTCACAGAAACATAATCTGCGGCCCAAATTGTTCCCAAAGGCCTTGGCAAAAAAAATATAAAAAGTTGGTTGTTGCCATGGTAACCCTGGGTGGTGATTGGAGGGGTCAAAGGTCAAGGTCAAAGGTCGCTGGGCACCTGTAAAATTTCTCCAGTTTGGGTAAGTCAGTTGCCATGGCAACTAGCGCAAAATCGGAACACACTTTTTTATGCGGGATGCAAATAAAAAAATCAGATATGTGTTAAGCTTTAATTTAAGGGATCATTCATTACTGCACACTCAAAAGAACCCAACCTTTTGCCCGTCTGAAGGAGAAAAATAGGGTCAGAACCAGAAATTTTGTCGGCTATTTGTGCCGTGACACCTTAAAAGAGAGGGTGGTTAAGTCTATATTTTGGTCTCTGGTAGGGATTTTATGGCTTTTTCATGGATCTTTCGCACCAATATAGATAGAATGAGTGCAGCAGAAGCCAATTTTACCTTGGGTCTTTTGTCTTTAATGGAAAATTTGCCTCTAAGCCCGGAAATTTGAGCCCGGAGGGAGGTTGAGGCTAATTGCCACAGAAACTGCTCCCAAGAATTTTTTTCATATTCAAGTTCAAAGGGCCTAAAAATTGTGAAAAATACCATAAATTATACTTATTTTATGGCAAACATATGGAACATTCCTTTGAAAACAAGATCAAAGTCCCATCTCAGAATTTTTGATTGTGTCGTTAAGCGTTGCCATGGTAAATATAGACCCTATGTCCCAAAAAACCCTAAATTTGGCCCTAAAACTGCAAATTTGGGCCTAAATCCCGGGACATTGGGCCCTTATTGACTGCCTTGGTGATTTCTGTTTTGAGTGTAGGCCTTAACCAGTTATAGGATATTATTCCCAGTGTGTTAGGGCATCTTATAAGGGTGGCCCGACATAGGATAGTGTGTTCCGATTTTTCACCAGAGGTCGCGGAATAGAGGTACCTCTATTTCTGGCAAAATCTGCAAAAAAATAGCTCCTGAGGCACCCGGTAGGCATACTTTAAATGGCTTTTTGGTCACAATGTCTTGAAATTTTCAAAAAATAACTTCAAATCCATGTTAGTGGAGGAAATATCTTTATTCTGTAGCAAAAAAAACTTTGTCAGAAAAACTTAACCTGGGCCTTTAAGGTGTCACAGTACAAATTCGCCCCCAGAATGTTGTAGTCGTAAATAGTGCCAATGAAAAACGGTACTACTGTGCATATAATCAGTGGTAGGAGGCCTTAAATTTGTCACAGAAACATAATCTGCGGCCCAAATTGTTCCCAAAGGCCTTGGCAAAAAAAATATAAAAAGTTGGTTGTTGCCATGGTAACCCTGGGTGGTGATTGGAGGGGTCAAAGGTCAAGGTCAAAGGTCGCTGGGCACCTGTAAAATTTCTCCAGTTTGGGTAAGTCAGTTGCCATGGCAACTAGCGCAAAATCGGAACACACTTTTTTATGCGGGATGCAAATAAAAAAATCAGATATGTGTTAAGCTTTAATTTAAGGGATCATTCATTACTGCACACTCAAAAGAACCCAACCTTTTGCCCGTCTGAAGGAGAAAAATAGGGTCAGAACCAGAAATTTTGTCGGCTATTTGTGCCGTGACACCTTCACTAACCCCAGAAACAATAACAACTTGAATTTATATACCTTGAACCCGAATATTAACTGATATGATATATCATTGCTTATGTATGTGTCCTTGGGGAGATACAGGGAATGCTGCTGGCATACTGTTAGCAGACCAACCTGATAGACATGGATAAGCAGATATGTGTGGTTAGGTTTAGACAAGGTCTAGTTGCCTTTACAGAGCAGAATGGCGGCAATCACCCCTCTTATCTCTTGTATCACCCAGTTAATCACAGCGATTATTTCCTATCTGCTGGGATTAGTAGCAGAGAGAAAGACCGGGAGATAGCGCTGGTAGTAAGAGCAGAGTGTTTGTTGGCCATGAGCTGCTCCCTCATCAACTGGAGAATAGAGCTACTCACTTGGTGCCATTCTGAGCAGCAGTTGATGGATGGCAAGCAGGTCTAGGTGGTCATCAAACCTTTGTGATTTAATTTGGAGGTAAATGGGCGCTCAATGGCTGGGGGAAGCCTGGGGAGTGCTGTTTGTCATAGCTGTGCCCTAGAATGGAGTGGGCCGCGCTTATGGAGCTGCTGCACCCCCCTGGGAGTGGTACTGGGTAGAGGGGATGGCCTGGGGCAGCCAATTGGGGGACGGTAAATCTACCACGGGGCTGAATGCTTGAATAGGGCCCTGCAAGAAGACGGCTTTCTTTTATCGGCCTCTCTTTATTAGCGCCGACAGTAAGGAGTCAGAGGGCGACGAGCAACTCGCCGAGCAGTTCGCTTTAGCCTGGCGGCTCGCAGGAGACCCACGGTTGGCTGAGCTAAAGGTCCATCAGACCAGTTAGCCCGCTCTAGCTGCTAAAACCTTGCCCCTATTCCCCCTCTCCCTTCACTAACCCCACCCCCTCTGCCCACCATGACCTACCTGCCTGTATTACCTCGATGGTGCTCTATTTGGAAGAAGGATGGGTAGAAGGATAAGAGGCAGGGCACGAAGAGCAGGGACACAGGTTGCAGAAGAGTGTATACTGTTATTAGAAGCAGGACAGAAGCAACTACCCCGGGCAACTACCATAGATCTGCTATGGATAAGGAGTGTAGAAAGGGAGAGAAAGAGGGTGGAAGAACAGAGACATTTAAGACAGAAGTCTGGCATGGGTAGGGTAGGGTAGGCGGTTGGCGAGGCTCGGGCTGGCCAGGCAGATCCAACTTTAACCCTCTTTAAATCAGATCAGGTCTTCTGATCCCTCACAACATCAAGGTAAGACGCTAAAGAATTAATGGAGAAGGCCTTGCCTGGCCGCTTTGGCTCTTAGTTCGTTTTTATAGGCGACTCAGTCCCGATGATTAAAGATTAACTTGACGCAAGGCGCTTCTCATATTATCGCTACTAAGCTAATATCTAATGGGGTTTCTCGGTGCTCTCTTCTAATGATGCTATTCGGACCATTTAGCGGTGCAATTACCTGGAAAACATCATTTCATCCCTCCGTGACCCTCATTAGCGACAGGACCTCCTCTGAATGATTATGTAGCGTAGCTTTTTCATCCTTCTTTCCATAAGTGGATCATGCCATGGGGGCGACAGGGAGAAATTTTAAGTCAGGTGCCCGACTCAGCCGTGTCATGTTTAATCATGAGCTAATCAGCTGAATTTTTGCAAAATTTAAAACAGTGGGATGTTCAAATTGGTCTCTGGAGTGTAGTCACTGTAACCGTTGTTGTATTTTGCTCCCATCCGAGGGGGAGGAGCGGGCGAGGAGGGCCAGTTTTAAATGACCTGCTTGAAAACACTATTTACATGAAGTTAATGGGAGACTGAAAGGAATTTTTTCATCATTGAACATCATTACTAATGTTTCCTTATTTTCTTATCCTACTTCGCATGGGTGTTTTTACCTATTTATTTCTATTTTTCTTTCATTTTCCTATTTAAGGGTGTGCAATAACATGCAAATAGCTACAAGAGACTGGGAACCAACACGTCTGGCCCACTATAAGACCTTTTGAGCATTGAGACGACGTAATGACCTCCATATCCAGGCATCCTCGATACTCTAATGGAACCATATGTACTGCAATGTACCCTCTCTGCAGAATGCCAGGTGAGGGGCTGCACGTAGGCCAATTCAGGTGAGGAGGAAACAATTGTCACCTGGATAGGAACGCGGGAGGAGACGCCGGTCTGATTGAGAAAACATAAAGATGGAGCCATCTGTCTAATGTAAAAGGACCCACCTAAAGGCAGTGTCTCCAGGGGGTGTGCTTTGACCAATAAATATTCATGAGTACCATTCAGCTTTGCTAAAGTAGATTTCCAAAGTATACAGGAAGAAACCGACGGAAAGCAATACAGCTAACACAGACAACACCTTTTATCAATCAGGTATTGCAGAAGGCAAATACATAGGTTATTCAACAGGCAATACATTAGGCAATGCATGTAGTGTAGCATGCTATTGTGTGGGCGATGCAGCATTACATTCAGCATGCAGTAGAACAGGCAATGCATCATAGACACTGTAGTAGAAACTACCTCATGCACGTAGTTCAACAGGCAATTCATCAGACAATTCAGAAGGCAATATTGGCCAGACAATTAAGCACGCAATGCAGCAGGCAACACATGCAACCAACCTGTTCTCGCAGGCAATAACCAAGATAATTCAGCAGGCAATGTACAAGACAAATCAACATGCATATAGCAGACATTCTAGAGCAAATCGTTCAGCTAACAGGCAATCCAGGTGATAGGGGAGGGAACCAGTGTAGTAGGCAGCTATCCCCCTGCTGGCACACACCTGTGTTCTTTCCCTGTGTGACTAAAGAGAGCTGCTCACCCACGGCCTGGGATACCGTCAGTTGCTCATGCTCACAGTAGTGTTCCGACCCTCAATCCAGGTCAGGGTAGACACTTTATGCAGTCCCAGAATTGGGCGTAGATTGAGTTAATGGAAACCATGTGTGTGTTCACATGGCCATTTGTCAAAGCAAGGGGAACCCTCTGCTCTTTCATTCATAGCAAATATGCTGACCACTGACCACTCCATTGACTGGTCAGCACCAGGCCAACAACTGACCAGTTTTACGACAATGGCACCAGCTTACAGTCTTCCCAAACGTATTTCTGATGATTGAGAATGTTCCCTGTTATACCCCCACCATTTGTTGTGAGGCCTGGTTCTGCTATAAAGATAAAAACTGTGCATATTACACATCTCCCCCGCCCAGCCTTGCGGGCTTCGCCGGCCTCAAGTACCTATTCACTTTTGACGCCTCCCTCCTACAAATTGCTCGCGGGTGGGGTTGTGATTGTTCACGGGAAAAGTTCTCCCGTTGCACCCGCAGAGAAGGGAGCCCACACAGCATTGTGCTCACCGCCAATGAGCTGCTCCGTGAGCTGCTCTGTGAGGTGTCCCCTCAAGGTGTGGCTGCTGCCTGGGAGGAAGCACACAAAGACCCCCTAGTCCTACCCCTCCTACTAACCCACACCCACAGCAAACCTCCTCAGGTCGCTTTGTGCGCGCGCACGTGCCCGACTGTCGCGCCACCGTGTTGGAGAAAGCCACAACACACAATGGTTTTCCTCCGCTCGCCAGGAGTCTCTGCCTGCATTAGGATCCTTAAAACAATCTGCGTCCCAATCATGACGCCATTTTCTCGGCTCCGGCGGCGCCGTCCTTGGATGCTTTCTCTGAAGTCGGCCTCAGTGGCAAAAATCACGCCCTAGAAACAGTAGAGGGAATTTCTCTACCTGCGGGCCTGCCCCCCTCCCCCCAACCCCCCAAGAAACTGTGACAGCAAACAATTCCCCACTTTGTGTCTTGTTTTAGGAACTTTGAGAGCACTCCGGATGCTTCAATACCCCCCACCTTCCCAAAAGGTCTTGGAGACATGTATTGTTACCAAGAGGCATGCTATAGTGCTGGGGGATGCATGGGGAGCTCTTCTCTTCTGTGACTCTGTTATAGGAAGAGCGGTGATGGCTAGAAAGGTGTGTAAATGGGCGGGAGGAGTAGAAAGGTGATGTGAGGGTTATAGTGACAGGTATGTAGCTGCCCTGACAGTACCCCTGTGCTGCCCTATACACACACATGTCAGCACAGGTCCTTGACGTAAATCCGGCCCCTAATGTGGCCCCGCCCCAGCTGACAGCCGCCAATTCCCCCTGTCTGTAGGACTGTATTCGCCCCCTGTAGGCCCCCGCCCGCGCCACCCACTGTGGGAAGGCAATGTGGTCGGGGCATCTTTTAAGGCGTTGAATACCAATTTCATGTAAGCACTTCTGTCGGAGACATCCTCCCCACACTGCCACCCGTCGTATTGATTTTGGAATTAACCCCCGTTGCCGGGCCCTTTTGATCCGCCCGACCTCCTAAGTCGGCCCCCTGCTACCGGCGTTGCCCGTGGGAAAACACAACCTTGTAAACTCTGGGCAAAGACCTCTGCCCCTCCCACTGCCCCTGACTCTAATTGTCCTCCTAAATGCGCCTTCGATTTCTATCATACATAAGGATGGCCAGGGAGACGGGGGAGGAGGGCGGCTGGGCGCCCATTGTGGTCAGTTTACCGGGCTGTGAGTCATGGATGGCCGGGGCAGGGTTGGCCACACCGACGGCTATTTGTCCACTTTCTCTGATTGACCTCTAGGCTGACCCCACGGCCAATGAAGGCCAAGGGTCAGGGCCCAAGGAAACGCTCTCTGCATGTCATCAACGACACCATAACAGGGTCGTAGTGCGTTAGCATGCGAGGACCGCGTATCAATATGCGGCTATGATTGGTGTTATCGCGGATCATGAAGGGCTGATGTCCCAGGGGACCACGCAGACTGGGGTTTATCAAGAGGGGACAGGCCACAGGGCATCTGTGTTGAAGCCGAGGGCAGGCATCTTAGTTCTAAGGGTGAAGAGGTCAGGGAAGAGTGATTTTGTTTCCGTGTTAGGGAATAATGTTATGAATTGCAATCAGTGTACACTGCTGTCTATGTAATCCGCCATGACCTGCCCTTGTATCACAACATTATTAACTTGAGACTACGTTCAGAACATAATGATATACCAGGTTCACAATCCGAATGTCCCATTATACTATACAGTACCAACATCTCCTAACATAATTATAGCAGTTGTATTACTACAGGACCTTCCAGCATATACGTTATGTAAGTAGTATAGGAATTGTGATTCTGTCACAGGCTTACTTGTAATACCATGCCCATTGAATCATAGAAAAGAAAGGGAACCCAAGTGATCGTTGTTGCCTAAACAAATTGCTATGCTATATATTTGAGGCATTTCGTGAATATTTAACTGAATTGGTAATTTACTTGATTATTGTCTCGCCCTCCCCATAGATATGTCATTATATGGAATATATAAGGATTAACGATTAGGGCATCTAATCGTTTTGGGAGGCTACGTGTGTCAATGAGTACGTATCACCATTGACGTCGTGTTTAACTATACTGTGATGGCAATGTGTTGCAGTATACGTACACAGTCAGTGTGCCTTAGTGGTCTCTCTGTTGCTTTAATTATAAAGACAACTAGTCGCCGTGGTCCTTTAGATTCTCTAGCAAGTTCATGTGTAGTGATGTATGATAATCCTTATCCGTTTACATGGGGCATTTAAAGGAATTTCATTGAGAAATATCGATATACACATAGAGCGATAGAGGAGAGGTGACACTATAAGCGGTCTCCTCAGGAACACAACACCATGGGAGGATGCCCTTAGGGTAGAGTTACATCAGCTTTACCATCATAAACTACTCAATGTCTGATCCCAGACGGTCAAGCAACAGGTAGTGCCCCCATTGCCACCAGGGGTTATCTTGGGGTGATCTGACCCCATTAAAGCGTCCCCTAGTGGGCAGACAGTGACGGAGACATACTTAAGACACCAATGTGTTTCTGACCACCCCCACAAGGCCGCGCCACACGTTAGCGAAGTACCCCCTCGCCGCTCTTAACTCCCTCCCCTTAAATGATGACTAAGAACCGAGTGGTTTTAGTCAGAGTCTGCTTAATCTTTACTTTATCTGCAACATGAGGACTCCACTGTCCCTGCCCTTTGTCTCTCTCACGGCCGCCATAAACATAATGACCCAGCTACCTGCAGTGAACGATTAGTCAGCCTGGAGTGCACTCTCAAGGTGTGCAGTGCGTGTCAGCTTCCTAAGCACTTCTGATGTTATCTGAGACAGGAGGGAGGCGAACCAGTACAACTACAATGGGAATTGATGAGGGTAGAGTCTCAACCCCCAATGTTTTATCTTTAGTTTTTGAAGGCAGGGTTTCTGTTAGACTTAGGGAGGGCAGGTGGAGGGATGCAAAGGAGTGCTATCGATTAAAATTCCCTTTCTTTACGTCTCTTTCTTTTCTTTTTCTTTCTTGTGCACTATTTTATCGTTTGTCTAAATATTGTGAACAATTAAACATCTATAATGAGTGATGCTTTGAATAAATAATGATCACTGAACCCGTTTCTAACGTGCTTAGATGGGGGAATGGCTTGCTCCTTTTTATAGACACTCATTATTCTGCACTGTCTGAAAGGATGTCTTATCTTTTCACATCTCGACGCATGTCATTTGTCAAATGACAATTAAAGCAGTACATTCCTCTTGGCTGCACGCTGTCTGAACACCTGAGCTGAACTTAGGTCGATACTCTTAAGTCTATATACATTTACCTTATGTCTGCCTTTTTTGAACTTCTTCTATAATACATTTTCATCACAAGAAACCACAGGAATATAGACACGCTGAACTCGTTTACTTTTCAATAGTGTGCCTTCATGAAGATGTTTTACAATCAATGGTTGCTATTTTTATAGGTTAATGGCTGTGTTTCCATAATACATGATAACCTTTTGAACCCCAAAATGCACAGGTGTAAGGCAGGTGATACCTGGATGTAAAAAGGTGAGCTAGAATACACATAGAGAAGAAACCGAGTCACAAGGGGAGTCCAGGCTATAAAAAGAGAGCCAGGGTCCCTTTGGCTCACTTTTCACACTGTCTGACTCCCCCTTCTAACAGCCTTGACTCCTTTTCAATTAGATCAAACAGAGTCCATGTCAGCTGAGGTGAGTCAATGGTTACCTGGACTCCCTAAGGGAGTCACAGAGGTGAGCATACAAAACGGAAATAGGAAACCCACTAGGTGACACTACTGTACAATGACTGTAATGCCATCTAGCATATATGTTAAGAAGCCATCTGACTCTGTTTCTAATCAGAGTCAAGGGTTCCTACTCCCTTTTCCCCCAAGGGAGTCAAACAATTGGTTACAGTTAAGCCTGCTAGGTGGTAGCACTATACCTAAAATGGTAATATTCTGCATGCTCAGATCTCTAGATCCATGTTATTTGTGACATTGATAATTATGCTGATATGTGTATATCATTGTAGCATCAACATGTAATGTCAGAATTACATTTTATGAAATAATTACAGTTAATTTAAAACTGTAGCATAAGCATGATGTATAAGGTATAGACACCCACTTTGTAGCAACATGAGAAAGTTAAATTCCAAAAGCTCATATTTTCCTTTGTATATTAACTAATGTGCTCTGAGGGACCTTTCTGAGATCCCTCCTCCTTGTGAGGCATTGCACCAACACAATGTAGAAACATCAGCTAGGGAGACAGCTATTGAAATGGTTATATAGAGGGTTAGGGGGTAGGAATTACCTATAAATTATGACTCTCTATTCCAAAGGAGCCATCCTGTGCCTAGACTCCCTTTCTAAAGGGAGTTGCAGCATATACCTGGACTCTGTCTGTAGCGGGGAGTCATAAAAGGGAGTCATTTTGGAGGCAAAACCTGGGCTCTCTTAAGGGAGTCACATAACTCCCTTTTAAGGGAGTCAGATTCATCAAGAGAGTCAGAAAGAGAGTCAGAAAAGGGAGTCATTCTGGAGGCAAGCCTGGACTCCCTTTTGACTCGGTTTCTTCTCTGTGTGTAGGGGAACTGAATCCAATGTCGCATGCAACATCAACAGCAGCATTAAAGTGGGTCGCGTGCGTTTGATTGGACAACTGTGCTCCGATGGCCATTTTGTTGTGGCACTTTAGAATGGTTTGCTATGCTCTGTTCAAGTCCATTTGGCCCTGCTGTTCTCAGCCTAGACGCGTCAGATTTTGTCAGTGTGTACGTATTATTTAAAAAAACTAACGGTAACTTTGTCCGTCATCTTAAAATTAGTACTCTTTAACTGGTTTGCACTGCACAGGTAACAGTGGTGATACATTACACAGTCCACTTAACACTTCATTAACGCGTTTTATGGAGGAGCATGATCACATATATCTACAGGTACAAATGGCATTTGATGATGTATTACATACCTGAGGTATATGCCAATTTTTATACTACTTACATGTACAGTAACTAGTAGTAGATCTATACTGTATGGGTACAACACGTTGGTTCGCTGAGCTCTCCACAAAAGGACTGTGGTATAACAAATACTACTGAGTATTATCCTTGGGGAGGTCAGGGAATGCGCATGCGTGGTCACACAGTTACAGTGGGAGCCAGGATGAGCATTATAAGCAGTCATCGGGGGAATTTAAATTATATCCTGATTTGATC
Source organism: Harmothoe impar (assembly GCA_947462335.1). NCBI lineage: Eukaryota > Metazoa > Annelida > Polychaeta > Phyllodocida > Polynoidae > Harmothoe > Harmothoe impar. The sequence goes on from OX381710.1 coordinate 40,032,273, forward strand.
ACTCTATATGATGCAGTGAAGTCGAGAACTGCTCATCATGCTTCACACAAAAGTAATACCAATATAAACTCTCATACCCAGCACTCTTATATTATTGCAAGCGTATTGTACACCATGAATCATAATTATTATCCTGCTGCTATCATTGAAGCACGCGTTATCAATGCATCTAGTACAATCTAGTTCAATGCGTATTTAACCTTGCCCATAGGCCATGTCATATGAAACCCAGTATAGTCTCAGGCATACTTTCCTCTCCTTGTTAGGGCTTTTACAAGCACTTCACACAACATGCGTTTCCCTTTACACGCACTCCGTGCGCGATAAGCGGCGGCCCCACAGAGACCCTCGGCCAGGCAGGTGGGCTCTACTCCCGTAATAAAGGAATAAAACAGTTCAGTTGCTGTTTTATGGCACAAAAAGGGACCGCTCCAAATGAAAATATCTAAAAGGAGTAATTACCACATTGAATTAGTCACACAACCCATTTTCAGATCTCCACAAATAGATTAATCACGGCGAAAACAGGGAGACAACGACAGAAGGATAGAGACAGCCAGAGACAGGGACAGAGAGGGACAGACAGATAGGCAGAGACAGACAGAGGCAAATACATACAGAGACAGAGACAGCCAGAGACATACAGACCGACAGACCGACCGACACACAGACAGACAGAGAGGTGGGGTGCAGAAAGGGAGAGGTGAATGAATTTAGGGGAAATGCAGAGAATTGGGAAGGTAGAGGAACGGTGGACAGGGGGAAAGGGCTGCATGTCATGACAAGGGGACGTGCCCCCCCCCCCCCCCACACACACACACACACATACTAGTTACCTTCCACATCCTCCTATTTCTCTAGTCCCCTGTCCACCCACCCCCAACCTCCAGGACATGGAGACACTCGACCAGTGTAGGGTAAATCAGCCCCCGACAGGCTCAACTATGTGCGACCCGAGGTCCACCACCGACTCTCCCGAGGTTGCTTATTCGCATTGACTTCTTTATCGACAATGGAGAAAATAAAAGCCATGCTAGGGTCTGTCGGCCGAGCGGGGCGTTGAGAAATGACCACATTTTTGCGGGGACAACATGCAAAGTGGATTACCGGACGTCGTAAAAACGGCCGGGTTGACATTGGAGGTATTCGGTCGCTAGGTGGTAGATAAATCTTTCTGCCCACCACCTATATCCAACTATCCAGCCCCAAACCCCAATCCCGAAAACTCCAGCTCTATATCCAACTCTGGATGTCTCCTCATCAAGGCTATGCTTTGAAGTTAGTGTGACTCAGCAATGTGTCAACTTCAGAAAGCTGCCACACCCTAGATTGCTCCGCTCAAGATTACCATCTTTGTTGAACCTCAATTCAAAAAGCACCTCCTTCAACCGACCACACCCAAACCTGAACCCAAACGTTTATAACCTCAGCAATCGCCGTTAGAGAACAGGGGACACCAAATGCATACCTCTAAAGAGCAGTACGCATTCTTAAACACCACACAGAGAGAAGAAACCGAGTCACAAGGGGAGTCCAGGCTATAAAAAGAGAGCCAGGGTCCCTTTGGCTCACTTTTCACACTGTCTGACTCCCCCTTCTAACAGCCTTGACTCCTTTTCAATTAGATCAAACAGAGTCCATGTCAGCTGAGGTGAGTCAATGGTTACCTGGACTCCCCAAGGGAGTCACAGAGGTAAGCATACAAAACGGAAATAGGAAACCCACTAGGTGACACTACTGTACGATGACTGTAATGCCATCTAGCATCTGACTCTGTTTCTAATCAGAGTCAAGGGTCCCTACTCCCTTTTCCCCCAAGGGAGTCAAACAGTTGGTTACAGTTAAGCCTGCTAGGTGGTAGCACTATACCTAAAATGGTAATATTCTGCATGCTCAGATCTCTAGATCCATGTTATTTGTGACATTGATAATTATGCTGATACGTGTATATATCATTGTAGCATCAACATGTAATGTCAGAATTACATTTTATGAAATAATTACAGTTAATTTAAAACTGTAGCATAAGCATGATGTATAAGGTATAGACACCCAATTTGTAGCAACATGAGAAAGTTAAATCCCAAAAGCTCATATGTTCCTTTGTATATTAACTAATGTGCTATGAGGGATCATTCTGAGATCCCTCCTCCTTGTGAGGCATTGCACCAACATAATCTAGAAACATCAGCTAGGGAGACAGCTATTGAAATGGTTATATAGAGGGTTAGGGGGTAGAAATTACCTATGAATTATGACTCTCTATTCCAAAGGGGCCATCCTGTGCCTAGACTCCCTTTCTCCTTTTTCTGTCTGTAGCGGGGAGTCATAAAAGGGAGTCATTTTGGAGGCAAAACCTGGGCTCTCTTAAGGGAGTCACATAACTCCCTTTTAAGGGAGTCAGGTTCATCAAGAGAGTCAGAAAGAGAGTCAGAAAAGGGAGTCATTCTGGAGGCAAGCCTTGACTCCCTTTTGACTCGGTTTCTTCTCTCTGTGCATGTGCTGTCTGTTTGTGCATTAAACGCTGCTAGTCGGGAAAGTGAATAAAAACTGATATAAATGTAACTCTCTGATGTTTCTCTAAACTGAATACCAAATACAGCGACAGCAACGCCCTCTGGTGGCTTTGATCCCTAACTGCAGCCGATGACTTCATACTCCTAGTGTGGTCCTGAGTATGGGCGTCTCCTGTTGCAGAGAAACTGTAAGTCCTTGAAGTTGAACTGAAAGGAAGAAAGCTGGTAAACAGAGCTAAACTGATTCTCCGCTCCACTTCAGTACCCCTCCCTCCCCCAGACAAAGTCTAAAGTAACTTTATCCATCTCAAAATAACTAATTCTTTTATTTTATGAAATATGAGTACATGCCTTAGTCTCTGACTTCTGAACGGGTTTCATCAATATGACAGTGTAACGACCTCCGAGTACTCCTTGCACAAAGGTATATTTTTGAACCACCCTTTTCCCCTGGTGTGTGATTTAATATCCATCTACTTTGTGTGACATAGGGCTTTAAAGCTCAACCTTGAGGCGGAATCGGGTAGCCTTAAATGGTTTGGATAGATCTACTTTATGTTTGAAGCTTTCCAATGGATAAACATAAACGATGGTTTCCAACAGTTCAACCATGACACATATTGATTATTTTCCCCCTTTATTTTATTAGTATATCCCCAAAGAGGTCTTCACGTACCTAACTTCTTGCTGTCTTCTAGTTCTTAGCTTTATATTTTCGATTTAAACCAATCTAAGAAATGAGTCCAAAAACACCAACAACATGAAACTTTTAGTTAAAGTATTAGAGCACTTATCCACTATTGAGAACTAAACCCCAAAACCTTATATGGATTTTTTAAAATGTTTTTTGAAATATTTGTATTTGCCACAACACGTTTCATGATGCTCTTCGTGTAACTCCCAAGCCCATATTTTAACAGGAGGGGAGGTAAATAAATTTGTACAAATTTGACACCTTGACCGGGGTTGAGATAAAATTGTCAACCCCTCTCGGGTGGGGGGCAAAGAATGTCACTTGTTTTCAGTCAAAATGTCCGTATGTTACTAGATCTATACATAAAAGCGTGTCCCCTGTTGTTAGAAATAATCACTCCCTTAAGTTAATGCAAACTATGCGTTTAAGCATATGGCTCAGAACTGAATAAGAGGCTCATGTTATAATCGACTAAATGGTGCGTCCATGTTCAACTGATTTAGTCTATCATGCATGGGTATGCATGTTACGAAGATGTAAACGTATGTATTGCTATATGTCGTACCTTGGTGACACGCGAGTGAATATCAGTAACCACATGCTAGATCACCATGTGGTCAGCAGCCATAGTAGTATCAGTTCAGTATAAAATAGTAAAAAGAACTCCAATTATTAGAGTACATAGTTCTAAATGTGAATGCATATCTGGGAGAGGAATAGTATGCACACCATTTACGTCATGACACAAACTCCAAGTACCTCAGTCATCAAAAGACATGAAAAGATCTCATTTTCCTGGCAAGGAATGCCTAGATACACAGAGAAAAGAAACAGAGTCAAAAGGGAGTTCAGGTTGCCCCCAGAATGACTCCCCTCTTTAGGGTAGCCCAGGTTGAATAAGGGAGCCTCGGTGACTCCCTAAAGGGCTGACTCCATTGCCGTCGAGTTGCGATCCGTCCGTCGACCGAATCGCACCAATCCGTCAACGGATAGGTCAAATCCGTCCATTTTGGACGGATCCGTCCAGTTTCTGCTTCCACCAATCCGTCCGTCAACAGATCCGTCCATATTTGATTGTGTTTTATCCATATTTGATCCTGTTTTGACGGATCCGTCGATGGACGGATCCGTCAATGGACGGATCCGTCACGGACGGATTGGTGGAAGCCAAAAAAGTGATCCACTGATCCGTCCGTCGATGGATCCGTCGACGGACGGACCAGTGGAAGCAGGAAAATGGAAATCCGTCCGTCAACGGGTGACGGATCTGTCACCATTTTGGCGGATCCGTCAATATTAAAATATTTTAATATTGACGGATCCACCAAAATGGTTGACGGATCCGCCAAAATGGTGACGGATCCGTCACCCGTTGACGGACGGATTTCCATTTTCCTGCTTTCACTGGTCCGTCCGTCGACGGATCCGTCGACGGACGGACCGGTGGAAGCTGAATCAGTACATCCGTTGACGTTTTTGGGCTGTCCGTCGCAGTTCCGTCGCAATTCCGTCGCAGTTCCGTCAAAAAAATTTGACGTAGTGCCGACGGATCCGTCAGCTGACGGCAGTGGAATCAGCGCTTAACTGACCTAAGTGAATCATCTCGGGAAGTCACTTAGCTGCCTGGCTGACCTAAGGGAGTAACATAAGGACCTTGGCTCCCCTAAAGAGGGAGTCATTCTAGAGGCAACATGGACTCCCTTTTGGCTCTGTCCCTTTTCTCTGTATACGCTATAGAGAAACATGAGAACACCACCCGGGGACCCCTTCCATGTATACGTCAAAACATGCATGAGTACATGGCATTCTCCGCTTCGCTATTTTGTTCACTTCTATAAATGCTGTCCTGCAGTTTAGGAAGCAGGTGACCCCAATGTCTGAGGATATACTCCCTCTGCTTGGCAGAGATGAAAAGTCATGCGATTATTGTACACATCAAGCATCATCATGTTGTCAAGCATGAATTGGCATTCCGCCATAATTATGCCACCGAATTTACTCAATTCTGTACTAGAAGTAGACTATCTATCAATTTACCTTTTTTAAGTGACCGTTCCTTGTACACATATGAAGCATCTCTTAGTTGAATGGCGCAGTCACGGCATATGCAAGAACGTACGGATCATTAAGGCCCTAATGGTTGGCGGTAGTATTCAAAATTACGAAACAAACATAGAAAGAATCCAATTTGAAGACTGATAATTTTTATAGACAACAATTTAACCAAATTATTTTTGTGTGTCGATTCCTTGGGTAGATAGATTGAACATATGTCTCTATTTAACATTGGGCACTGTTTGATTTCAGAATACTATATTACCTGCGATTTTATTGCCATAGAGATAGGGGTGGGTAGTTTGATGAGTCAGGACGTATTACTCCAGACTGATGACACACAGTCGCATGAGCTTGCATTATCTTAGCTTTGTGACTTTTTTTGGTAGACTTATAACATACCAACAGCATGTCCCTCTCAAACCATGTCTAGGTGGTGTCAGAGGTTAAAGAACCCAATGCTTTGGTAAATGTGTAGGAGTGGGTTTCCTGTATTCATCTCATCTCATAGATTCAATCATCCTGGATATGATCATCCATAGTAGGCTTTTGGCTTACCATTACTTGTGAAAAAAACAACTGAACTTGAGAAAGTCTCCTCTGCATTAATGAACGGGACGTTAAACTACCTAAAAACAAATGCATGTGAATTGTAAGTATTCCTTCATACAGCAATATTAGCTCGTTTTCCATTAGCCAATTGATTATTGAGAAACGTCCTATAATAATCATGTATAGGGAGGTGCAACTGGAAATCCACTATGTGTAGTGCGGCTGTCTTGTGTATATCAACCAATCAGACGTAAATATATCGGCTACTAGCAAATGGGCCAGATACCATTACAAATGAACCACTGATATCTATAAATAATGTAGATTGTTGTTAATTTGTAGACAGGATCGGCAAAACCAACTTCAAGTTTCCCGTATCTCGTTGAGATTTTTCCCCGTATCATTCTGAGGCGTTATCTTTTTGGCTGAGAAATTAGACATTCTAAGTATTTTTACTTACTTGATTTGGATTCTTACCAGACGTTGTGCACTCCAATTTTTCTGATTACACAGAAAAAAGAGTCCCCCCTCTTGGAGTCAATATTCCCTTTATTTCACAAATTAGGGCTTGATGTTCGATTCAAATGTGTAAATTGTACTAAAAGAAAGAGGATAAAACAATAATCTACTCAAAATAAGCAAAATATAACCCTCATTTTTCGGTAATTCAGTGACCCTGCTGGACCTTAGGTCACCAACCTTGAACAGCAACACCGTATATGTGCCGATGAGGCAGTCATGCTTAGCAGTCAGCCCTACACCCCCACCCACCCTGTCAGTGTATATCACGGGGGGGGGGGGGGGGGGCAGTCAGAGCTAAGGGAGGACGGACACTCTAGGCTTGCACCTTACAGACCATGACTAGGGGGCCTGTTCATCAGCCGACGTGCAAGTGGCAGCTTCTGACCGCTCCAGTCTAGCACGTAGCCTACACTCACAGTCCTCACAGACAGGCTCGGCGGCATGGGGGGGGGGGGGGGTAGTAGCACGTGGCTAATGTCAAAGCATCAACAATGGGTATATGTATTCATACACCAGTGCTAAGGCCGGAAGTAGCCTGATACGATGACCTCAGATTACTCAAGCTTGCACCACCTCGACCTCGTTTCCCGAGCGTCATCGCTGGCACCAAAGGTTGCTGCTTAAAATAGTTCCTGTGCGCTTGGTGCTGTTGCATTAAAAGTGCAGATGGGTACCGCGTACGAATCCCTCCCAATATACGGGGGAAGTGATGCGGTCATGGCCTCCTAAATACCAGCGATGTCGCTCAGACTTTGTCCAAGCGCGAGTTGGGGCCAGCTTGCAGATTACTCTGATACAAGGGGTTCAAACCGGAAGTGTGCTGATACAGCCTTGTTGCTGTTAGTCTATGGCTTCTTATATTTAACAAAACACATTTAATAATAAAGCCAGGTATCAGGTGCACATCTAATCCGCTACTTTGAATAATACATAATTAGCACGCAAACAAAAGGTTCTGGTACATCTAATTGCTGGTTTAAGATCCTATGTACAGGGGGGCACCACTGCCCAACTCTATAGATCAGACCCCGTCCTGCACACAAGGCTGCAGGACGACAGCTGGGAGGGAGGCTATAAATAAATGTGCAGGACAGGATGGACGGCAGTCACCCAACCAGCAGCATGAGAAGCAGACAACTTTCCCACCCACCATCCCAGAAATCAACAATAGAGACATTACAATGCGAGGATTATTGTATATTATTCTAATATGAGCTATTTTCTGAAACTGTGTTGTGGTAATAATAACATTTTAAAAGCCAATCCTCTTCACCTTGTTCCTGGCATAATTATGTAGTAGTTTGGACGTGATTATAACTGCAAGCAATGATTAAATAACCCGGTTGTGTGGCAGCATTCAGTTTTATCTTACAGTACTTAAAGGGTAATAGTTATCCAACGTACACCAATACAAAATCGATAAGGAACGTTATGTATATCTACCTCCTGTTTGAATACATTAGTACGATGGACATTTTATAAAAATATTCAATGTATAGGGGACTCGAATCCCACTCGAATCGTAGTTACGTAAACGCTCGTAGGTAATAGTTCTCGGCCTGATGTATAGGGGGCGCGAGTGGTAGTGAGAGGGCACTGCGATCGGGATGGGATCTGATATAATAAGGCCAAGTGGCCAAGGTAGAAGGCAGACCAGCCAGGTTCTCCGAATGAATAAGAACCGATTTAGCTGATTGTACAGGAACCAAAAATAAAACCTCTCTTTGCATCCAGAATTAAAGAACCTTCCGAGTTGTCTTTTCTGCGACCGAAAACTCTACATATGCATATTAATGCTTTCTACCCTTTCCATTTTTTATGAAACTTGAAATAATTTCGAACACTTTAGCACTGGTTTAATATGACATAAATGGTTTACTCCCTTCAAGTACAGTCTTCCTGTTACACTGTCACACCTGACAACTTCTCTGGCTGTATGCCAGCCGTCACCTGTCTCCGACCTCCCCTGGAGGTTGTCTCATCTACCTGGGTCTACCTCTGTAATCACTGCTAACCCTACACTATATACTCCATAATGTAGGGCCACGTTGTGGACATTGAGAGACCCCTTGGTGCAGGTACTATTTGCTCCTCTCACTTTACTATACCTGATTGAGCCACACCCGACCCCACTACACTCCAGGGGTAGGGTTTCATTCTTTTCTTCCTTGCCCGGCCATCTCGAGTCACCAAATCGGATCTTGTGCTATTGAATACATAGTTTGAAAACGATTGTGTGGATGGTAGGAAGTAATAATAACTACTGTTAGTTGTCTCTAAGTGTGTACTTAATGTACGGCTCAGCTTCTGACCTATAGAAGTGTGTCTCTTAGAATTCATGTAACAATGTCGTTCGAGAAAAGTTAAGTTAGGTAAGGATGTGCAATTCACCTTCCATTTTACATACAGCGAGACTTCGATAATCTGACCACCCCCGTTTCAGGAAAATAATGGCTGGATCTTGAATCTGCCGGATTATTGAAGCATGTTTATATGCTTCTGGTTCTGTCGGTGGGGATAGGTGGCAGCACCTGTCCTGGCTCAGACCCCAGATTGCAATGCGGCTGTCTTGCTGATCAGGTGACCCCTTGTGGTTGGTTAGAACCAGCCAGGCATTCATCTGACGCAGATGTCAAGTTGTAAAATTACATGTCGTGTATTTTGCGTTCTCATTCAATTCCATTGCAATGTCAGTTTACATTCCAATTTGTAGCATACATACATACACGTGCCTGTGTATATGCACACAGGTAACTCCACTTTGCAAAGTACCCCTGAGCAGGTCATTCGAGTGCAGGAAGTCACATACTTTCAGAACCTGGAGGATGTGAGGCCGACCTCTTCGAGTGTTTTCAGAAATGGTTGTCATGGCAACTTTAGCCCCTATTTAGATGAGTCTGTGCTTTAGTTTATTGTCATAGTAACCATTGTACACACAACATTAGCTTGACATCGTCAAGATTCTGAAAGTAAATGATTTCCTGTACTTCTGCAAGATTACCAGGACCCCCCCCCCCCAGGAAATAGGACTACTCAGTTCGTATTGTGCTTCGTCGGTGCAGCAATAGACCATATTACAATTGCATTTGATTGACATCGATTAGACCTTGATGTTGTATGTCGTATTTCAGGACACACGTCTGTTGTTATCGTTTTTTCTCTATTCACTTTTTGCACCGATGTTCACTTGAAGGTGTGCATGTGGCACTGTGCATGGACATATAAAGGATTACTTGTCGATCATCAAGATAACACTTATGGCATTATGACAATGAAGATGTAATCATGGGGTATGCTTTTTTTTATAAGAGAGGTGCCAGTCTGACAGGTAAGTATCAGGTCATTTGTTATGTTGTCTAGTGCTAGTTGATCAGATTAAATAAGGATCCTTAGTCTATTGCCACCCCTTGTTGAGAGTCCTAAATAGATAGTTTTTTTCTTTGTATATAGCCTAGCATCTATAAAATATTCAATATCTCTTCATGTGTACAAGTATATCAAAACTTTTTTTTCTTTTTATAGATATGACATTGGCATATATTGGTGTTATCCTTCAACGCGTTACTTGTGATGGAGAACGCCATTTATGGTTAGAATGTTTTTTTAGAATGTGCTCTTCAATACTGTTGTCCCTCCCCCCCCCCCACCTTTGATGCCCTGTGCTATGCAACTTTTAAGGGCAAAGTAATTTATCTGACTCCAAAGGAAGGGTGTGGCAAAGAATCTTTATGCCTAAATCGTCTTTGCAAACATACAACTATATGAAGAGATCTTGTTCTTTTACGGTTTCAAATCATTTTTGTCAGATGATAAATTAACTAGCATCTGTTTACAACTACCAACATAAGTCTCATTTTTATTCTTCTTTTTCAACCTCTACATATTATAACATTATAGCCGTCGAAAACATCTATTCTCTCAAGTACAGGTGTGTATTGAAATTGCTGGTGTATAGCTTTATTTTACTATCCTTATAGGATTAAGCATTTGTATGCGATATTATTTTATTTTATGGCATGGGAATGCTAGTGAACGATTTCACGTATCATTTTTCTCTTACAATGACATTTATATCCTTGGTTGGCCTTGATAGCAAGTACCTGTATTATGTATGTTTTGGCATGGAATGGGCCTACAAACACATGAAATGGCATCTTAGAAAACAAGCAAACCTTGACTGTATAGGTATCTTAGTGTCTTATTACAACCCTGCAAATACTTGACACACACCCTTGTTCTACCAGGGTCCTCCATGAATGCCATCTGACCCTGCCTACCTTTGTGATGTGTAGTAACCCGATGCTCCAATGGTGGCACCACAGTCGCCCCTTTCTTGGGCGCATGTTGCGTGCGTGGGTTCTGCATGTGTCCCCAACGTGGGCCAACACACATGGGCACGCGTGCTGGAGTAGCGTCCGGCGGGCATGGACGAGGGAGGCATGTGTCAGTAGGACACACCTGATCCCTACCTCATCCACTGGGTGTATTTGGTGGTTGTGGGGGTGGGGGTGGGGGGGGGGGGCTCAGGTATGAGCCATGTTACCTGTGCACCCAGTACCCCCAACCCCTCATCCAGTTCAATTCTCCATGCACCCTAACCTCCGAGTCAGTCATCCTAGCCTGCCGTATTCAATGTCGCTGTCACATGATAAGGAAAACCCGCCCCCTCACATGTCTACTACCCCATCCCCCCTCCATCCCGCTCACCCCTCCAACATCTGCAGTCCCTACCTAGCATCATTCCATCCCCAGCCCACCCACTCCCTGTCCCTGCCCCTGGTATCAATTGCCCGAAGGACATGTCAAAATGCGATATCTCTGGCACATCACCCCCACTCTCTTGTAGGTATTAGTGAAATTCTAGGCTGAATACATTTGGCAAGCATAATGGTAGAGGTTATGGATAGTGAGGTGTACGTTTTACTCTTGAGTTGAGTTGACCTAGCCTAAACATTCACCCCGCCTTGATTTATCATGCATAGTTATGACCATAGGACTATGGAAGGGATTGCTTAGATCTACCAGGATGCCAGAATTCCAATATAGAGTGAATTCCTTGGCAAATATGTAACAGGTTCTGACCATAAAAGGGCAATAAACTGCCGCGCCCCCGCACCATCCTCTAAATCCGCCTCCGCAGTCCAATATCAGTTCTGCAGAGTTGTCTGTATCGATTATATTACCAACTGCCTTTGAGTCATACAACCCCTCCCTATAGCAGTCTCAAATTCATACACCAGTGGAGGGTGTTGGTTTTTACCAGACCGAGATATGACAGGTCAAGGCCAAGTATCACTGCGGGCCCCTTTGTCGGGATTGGAGAGACAGGCCTTGTGTGCCGTAAATAACCCCTCTGAGGCCAATACATCTGTCCTAGCTGAGGTCAGAAATGTGACATAAAGTCGGTATATGGTATTGGGGTCCCATATGCTGCTGGTAGTCTGGTATCAGAGCCGACACATGGCCCGTGGAGGTCCAACACCGTGGTCAGACTATCCCGACTGTTCACAGCAATCGATTGGTATATCCTCTCTGGGGTGAGCAGTTGAGCAGCTCTTATAGCATTGAGCTGGTGGGGGCTGGGTGTAGAGAGGCACTCAGGCTCAGATCCCTTCATTAGCCCCACCTCCTACTGCCCACCACTAGACAAGCTCTTTTGAAGGGTGGCATGGGTGGTGGGGTTGGTGCTTGATCTAAGTAGTATCTATAGAGGGTTAGGAATGTGACTAGCTCCGCCTGCTGTAGGGTGATATATAGGACTAGGTATCTGATAGTTAGAGCATGATCTGTGAAGTCCCAGAATAAAGTGCGTACATTAGACTTTCATCAGCTGCTCTTGGAAAGTACTGCTTATTTTCTTGCTAATTTAGATATGTATTACTCTACTCCCTCCGGATGTAATGTAATGGATTCTTCTAGAGTTTTCTTTAACGTTATTTCCCAGTTTTTCATTAGTTGAAAAGTATACGATCTCCCGTATTATGTTGACAGAGTATCCATCCTGTTTCTTCATATAGACAAACACATGCAATCCGACCAAGGCTTAGGACGAGCCAATATTTCAATGAAACATCTCCACAAGTAGCAGTACTGTAGACATTATACCATGATACTGTGTCTTATTATAAGATACATTCTCGAAACAATTGATTACAAGATGGCTTACTGTATACATTAATTATATTGTATTTAGATACGTCCGCATGTGACTATCATCGACTGCATGAAACGGTATACAATAATTGCTGTCGATGTATAGATCCCGATATTGTAAAGAAGGTGTCTCAGGCAGTAGTAACTTTCCACAGTGTTCCACTGTATCCTTAATCCTATAAGTATATGCATAATTAAACTACGATTGGTTTACCATTCCTGAGAATTCCCCTACTTGACAATTGGGAAGGTATATGTGTTAGCCCAGGGCTACCCCAATATTGAATAGAATCTGATACTATTGATCATGTCCACATCATTAATTAAGGACAGGTAAGTAGAGACAACTACTCCCAGCCAGCTGAAACACCCCCAGGAGGCAGCGACAGGTGCTTGGGGATATCCTCAGTCTATACGACAGAGCCTTCATGCCCACCTGTCAGGTTGACAATTAGTAAGGGGATTTACTCAGGGCCTTCCTGGAAGTATGGTCTTCTTGGTATGATTTATGTAGTCTGGTGTGAGAGCTGCAGGCAGAGACAGGGGAGGTGCAGGTCAGCTGCTCTGAGTAGCTCAGAGACTTTCTCAGTTTGTGTACCTTAGGCCATATATAGTTAGCTGTCTTCTGTTTCATTAGCATTGGTAGAGTCTTTTTGATTAGTTGTTTTCTACTGGTGTGGGCGTCAGTAGAACTTGGATTAGTTAATGCTTCAACAAAGGTATATGCCCCTATATTATATGGATTAAAAGTTGTTTTATATTCGAGTACATGTATTATGGAGTTATCTGTCAATCTTACTATCTGTTGCTGTTTCTGACAGTACTGCTCTCTGAAAACTATGCTCCACTAAACCCTTTTGTCAATTCGTCCACCTGAGTATAATCCATACCTTTATTAATTTGGAGCTTCGAGTATTGACCCTCTTAGAATCCCATCCTATAAATACAAGTACCAAGGAAACAAGATCGCTCAGCATAGTGCAAAGAAGATGGTACCAAAATCAAATTGAGGATAGTATCGAAGAGTGTGGTTCTCTTAGAAATAGAGTTAATCCGACAATACTTTGGCAAGGTAGGATTGAGTTGTCAACCCTAATCCGGCCACCAACTCCCCTCCACCCTGTGATCAGCATGAGTGAGAGGGGAGACCAGTGACAGACCCCCTGCTTCGTGACATCTAATCCAATGAGATCTTCGCTTTCATTAGAGAAAAATCCTGATTGCCAAAGAAATTTAAATTGCTTCGCCAAGTTCAAAGGCTCCTAAAATTGGTTATTGGGAGACTGTCAGAGCGGACCCAATAAGTCATTCATATTCTGTGAATAGTTCGGAAGGATTTCTTATTCACGAAAAAGAGAGAGAAGGAAAAGGAAAATAACTAGTTATTTCGTTGCAAGACCGATAACAACAGTACAATTGTCTTGAGAGTTACGCGTTCATCTGCGTCGGCCTCATTTTTCATTTCGTCTTTTTGAATTGAATTTTGAAGAAGTTTGACTTTGAATGTGACCCAATCTCACAGCCAGCTATACTATACTCAATTCTTTCCTGTTTTCATTTCCTCATCTCACATTTTAGTTTTTAGTACCATGGCTTCCTCAATATTGATTCTGAATGCCCTTAATCCTCAGCATATACCTGTTTAATCTGCTGTTTTAATTACATTAAAGTCCCATAATGAGATTGTTTTTTTGCCATTTCCATTCATCAGTATTTTTTTGGGGTTTCCTCTTTTTACAGCTCCGGCCCACGCATTGGTTTCAGCGGTAGACCTCCCTGCACCAGCCCACACACTACAATGGAAGTGGCAACAGTACACCCTGAAAATCGATTTCTGTATCAAATTCCATGGTGTGGCGAATTCAAGATAGCTAATTGAAGATATATCTAGCTAAACTATGTGAACTGTGTGATGGAAAAATAAAATGGCATGAATCTGACGCACCCTATCGATTGTACTGGGATTTTCAATTGTCGATTTTGCACATATCCATTCTCTCCTCACCACTGCAACTGTTCATTTTTACATAGATTATAATCTAACTATGCATATACTCAGAATATTAAGTGTCCTACTTCATTATACCTCACAGATACATTATTAAACTTGGTACTGAAGGTGGCAGTACAAAAACCGCACTCTAATCAGGGAGAGGAGCCTCTCCATCCACGAATTGGCTATATCAGTATGCTTCTGCTAGATTGGCCCTACAGAGAAATCAATTCTCCGCCATGATAGATTTCAGCCTCCCAGCCTTACCCATTAACTACTTCACACGACCAGGCTTAGACTCAAATCCATGGATGGGTTTCATGTCATCAATGTCGATATAATTATTTTCATTAATAGGCGTTCGTGTGAATCAGAATCAAGCCTGTGGGCCTAATTAATTAATTGCACAAAGGAAGGTAATCGCACAAAATTAGCCGCCTTGTCCTTTTGACAGCTAGGCAGAAAAGCCTTTTAAATCATATGCTTCAGTTTATATTGGGTTCGTTTCTATAGGACGTGGGGAAGGATTAGTGTCAATTAGGGCCGGGTGCATGACAGCAGCCGGAGTGACAGAGTGGGCAGGGTGGGAGGGGGTGTAGTCACTGGAGGGCTTGGGGACTATGTGTGCTGAATGCATGCCTTAACTTAGGACAATATCCCTTCACCATCCTTACACCATGCCTACATACACCCGCCCTATATCCTCCAGGGTGATAGGCACGGAACGCGGCTTCCATTTTAATTAAAGGATAGGTTTGAAACCCCCTTCAGGCATAATTTACGTAGAACCCATACAGTAGTATTAGTATTGGATTTCTGATGTTTGAGGGGATGAGGATAGTGATAAGTAAGATATAGCTTACTGTTGGTGGTGATCCTGCTTGTGTTGCAGCAATGGAACAGTCACTGGAGTAGTAAAGGAATATATTTGGAGAATGGCGGACGTGGAGAACATTGTATTAAAGTTACAAATCAATTTGCGGATGATGTCATCGATGTACAGATCTTTACGATAGACTACTCAATACTAGCATCGTAAATACAGCGAACCGCATTTTCAGCCAACAGAGACACAGAGGTCCTATCTTTGAGATGATTACCTTAACTTCTTACGACATACACGATTCCCAATATCACTGATATTCGTAGGCTCCCTATACGCCCAACCTTGATTAGTTGTTATTGTCAGGTTGGTCACTACTAGTAGTATTGTATGTATCGGAACGGGACTATAGTTAAGTACTGTTTATTACTCAATCGACCTGCAGCCAATCAGAGGCCTCCCTTTTGGCGGGAAATTCAAAAGCAGCCAATGAGAGGCCTCCCTTTTGGCGGGAAATTCAAATAGGTCACGTGACCGGAAGTGACCTACTTCCGGTCACGTGACCTTTGGGCGGGAAATTCAAATAGGTCACGTGACCGGAAGTGACCTACTTAAGAGGGTCACGTGACCACCATGTTGGCGGGAAATTCAAATAGGTCACGTGACGGGAAGTGACCTACTTAAGGGGGTCACGTGACTACTAGGTTGGCTTTCAAAATAAGTCACTTGAGATTTTGATGGATAAATAAATTTAAAAAAAGAAAAAAAAAGCAAGCTGAAAAAAGCTTGCTAAAAAATAATTTAAAAATGTGGCTCTTTTTTTCTAGGGGGAGAGGGGCACTCTGGGGGGCACTCTTTAAGATGCATGGGGGGGGAGGGGGGGAGGGGGGGGAGGGGCAGGGTTTTTTAAGAGTGAGACTCGCTTCTCTGCCCTCTCTAAAAGAGAGGGCAGAGAGGCGAGTCTACTTACCATGAAAGGTATCATGATCGCGTTTATGATGATGTGCATCTCTTGCTGGCTAGACTTTCAAGCAAATTTGCCAAAGTCCAGCCCGTTATTGAATGTCCGGCCTAGCCTGACCCATCTATTATAGTCTAGCAGCGCCTGACCTTTGTATGAGAGTAGTATTGGCGACATTGGCTGACTCTGATATTTACCTGTGTGTACGGAGAGAGGAGAGGGTTCACAGCCACAGCTCTCTTAAGGCAAAGCTTGCGCTTATAGAGCGCTACTAGTGGAGGTCTGGATAAGAAAGCTATGGCGGTTGTCTTCAAAAAAAATAAAAAATAGTCATGGCGCATGTCGATGTCGCTTAATTATGCTCATATCTCATGTCGATTTTAAGAATTGCTCATGTCACCTGTCACTATGTTTTTCAAGCTTCATGTCAAATGTCACTAGACCTCATGTCGAATGTCGATTCTAAGAAACAGATATGTCACCATCTCGAATTTAGCGGTCCACATTGCCGCTGCTGCTGCTGCTGCTGCTGCTGCTGCTGCTGTTGCTGCTGCTGATTTGCTGTTGCTGCTGCTGTCGGTGCTGCTGCTTGTGCTGCTCGTGCAGCTGCTGCAGCTGCTGACAGCTGCTGCTGCTTGTACTGCTCGTGCAGCTGCTGCAGTTGCTGACGATGTCACGGATGCTGTTGACAGATGCTGCTGCTTGTGCTACTCGTGCAGCTGCTGCTGCTGCTGCTGCTGCTGCTGCTGACGATGTCACGGATGCTGCTGACAGATGCTGCTGCTTGTGCTGCTTGTGCAGCTGCTGCAGCAGCTGCTGCTTGTGCTGATCGTGCTGCTGCTGCAGCAGCTGCTGCTGACAGATGCTGCTGCTTGTGCTGCACGAGACCGAGTAGCCGCTATTACTAATGCCACTAATACTAGTATGAGAAAATACATTTAGTCAGTCGACTAAATCAAGGATGTTTTCTGACTTCAGTGGATCGTTTAGCCATCGGCCACAGGCAAAACTTGAAACCATTTTATACATGGGACAATTGGCAGAGTCGAAACATGTTGGTACGACGGGGTCGATCATGTTCATCATCAGTTCAGGCAAAGGAAGTGTGTCGACAGCCCGCGAAAACTTCATGTCCGGATGTTTCAACACAACACTTTTTATCACACTCACACAGCTGCTTTGAAGAGTGAATCCTTGACCAAACTTGAGCTTTTCCAACACAGCTTTGGCCTCCTTCTGTGCAGTAAGGGATCTCTCTTTCGGGGTCATCGCAGTGCTGGCTAGCATGTCCTCAAAGTCTTTAACATAATGTTCCAACGGGCTACAAATGATGTACTCCAGATCATCGTCCGCATATGTCGTCTCCTCGCACCATACTTCTTTTGTTTCGAATTCCGTCATTTTCTGAACAATCTCCTCGTGAGTGCGTTGCATATATCGAAGCTTCTTCAAAGACCAGATAACTTGTATGCCGAACGCTGAAAAACCTGAAGGAATTTCACCACTACAGTCACGCCAACTATACGGAGCTAAGAAAAATAGCTCCAACAAAATTTTCTCCCTCTGTCCAAATGAAACTACTTCCGTTCCGATGAAGTTGAAGCATGCTTCTATCCATTGCTCCTTGGTGACGTCCTTCCAATGTTTCTTTACCTCACATGCATCATAGGGCACGGTTTCTCTTCTTGCTTCTAGTGGGAGTTGCTTTTTCTTTCTTGGACTCATTTGGAGAGTTTCGATGCTCTGTAGCGTCGACACTTCGATAAGAAAAGAAGCTGTAAAGGTAGAAATAACCCTCATAACATGCTGAGCGAGCGTGGAGTGGACAATGCTACGATGAGTGAGAGCAGCGTTTCACTCCTTATGTACCCTGTCCTAGATAATCCTCTTAAACAGCTGAAAAGACTCTCTCAGTACAGAGTCTCTACTCAATTAAGTGATCTGTTAAGTAAGTTTTCACATGCTACTTGACTACTGCAGGAGGGTTTAGACTTAAGCAGCTTAGTGCACACACGTGTCTGTTAGAAAGCTACCTGCACACCTGTCTTCCTTTTTCACTAGTATTTACCCCTTGCCGACTAATAAGGCACCTATACACGTGTCAGCCTCCTTATATACGTCATTCTTCCTCTCGAGAGGAAGAAGTGTGTCTCTTCGTTTTTTTGTTTAAGAAGTGAGGGTCTTTAAGATCACGTGCCTGGAAGCGACTTGATGAAGCAAGTGACTAGAAGCGACGACGTCACATGCTTTTTAATGAGGTGATCAGCTGTGACTGGCGGCGGCGGCGGCGGTGGCAGCGACGGTGGTGCTGGTGGTGGTGGTAGTAGACGTTACTGTGGTCAAAGGTGCTATGGTTTTTTTTCCAACAGAAATCAGAGCTTTTATACAGAGGGAGTTTAATCCTATTTCCAACAGCACCCCAGCTGTCCAGCAGCCGCTCCGCTCCGTAAGAGCTTCTTAAGAGCTTAGATGACGAGGAGCGTGTCATCATCATCTTTGGTGGCCAGCTGAAAATGGTGTTTTTTCTTTATCCATTAGCCTTACCTCCTACCCCCTACCTGAGGACGACTCTCTCCCCCTTTAGCATTCATTGTAACAAACGTCAGAGGTCAGGTGAAAATCTGATTTTCATGCACAGCCTTAGTCAGCTGTCACTCCTATTGAACTAGCTAGCCGCCGCCGACCTGTCTACTCACCCCAGCTGTCCAGCAGCCGCTCCGCTCCGTGAGAGCTTCTTAAGAGCTTAGATGCCGAGGGGTATGTCATCGCCGTCTGTGGTGGCCAGCTGAAAATGGTGTTTTTTTTCCTTAGCCATTAGCCTTACCTCCTACCCCCTACCTGAGGACAACTCTCTCCCCCTTTGGCATTCATTGTAACAAACGTCAGAGGTCAGGTGAAAATCGGATTTTCATGCACAGCCTTAGTCAGCTGTCACCCCTATTGAACTAGCCGGCCGCCGCCGGCCAGTCTACTCACCACGGCAGGAGGCGGTGATTTTTTTTGTTTTACACTTAAGTCGCTCACCACATGCACACGACTCTACTCACAGACAGACACTCCCGTCTTAGGGGGTCCTGCTTCACACTACACGCCTCCTGTAGTTTTTTGTATACACACTCTAAGCTCATGACTGCTTAATCCTTTATACAGCTAATGCGCGTTGAATTAGTACAGTCGGTACACCGCCCGCTCATGGCAGTCCATCTCTCAAAAAAAAGAGGGAGGGGGGAAAGAGATCCAGCTGAAAACGTCATGACTTATGTCTTTTGTTTCTCTTTGGGAATGTCCGCCGGTCAGCTGGCGGCAGCAACTGCTTAATCCTTTATACAGCTAACTCACGTTGAATTGCTGAACAAGGTAGTAAGTAGCTTAGCTCGTGTCAGTCGATCTCTCAAAGGGGAGGGGGAAAGGGGTCCAGCTGAAAACGTCATGCCTTATGACTTTTTGTTTCTCTTTGTGAATGGTCACCGGTCAGCCGGCGGGCAGCTGAAGAGAGCTGTAAGTAGCTTAGCTCTAGAAGCGAGAAGGAGTATATAAGAGGCCTGGAAACACCCGTTCAATCACTCAGTCTTTTGCTGCTCTCTACAGGCACCACCATGAGCAAAACACAACAACTACTGTCGTCCAAGGATCTAATCGAGTTCAAGAACAAGAAGAATACGCAGAACGGTGATCGTTTACTGTCAGCGTCTCCTCTTGCTACTGAAATTGAGACTACCGCCGCAACCGCTTGGGCTTATCACCCTCCCGCTGTAGCGAGCGCACACAGCAGTAGTAGCGACGTTGTTACACTCGCGACGGTTGTTGCTGCTGAGCACACTGCTGCCGCTACTGCTGCGCCTGCTGCGGCTGCTAGTGATCCTCGTGCTGCTAGTGCTGCTGCTACTGCTGCTGCTGCTGCTGTTGCTGCTGCCGCGCCTGTTACTGCTGTGCCTGCTGCTGCTGCTGCTGCTGCTGCTGCCACGCCTGTTACTGCTGCGCTTGCTGAGGCGGCTGTGCCTGCTGCTGCTGTGCCTGCTACTGCTGCGCCTGCTACTGCTGCACTTGCTAGCGCTGCGCTTGCTCCTGCTGCTACTGCTGCTGCTGCTGCTGCTGCTGCTGCTGCTACTACTGCTGCTGCTGCTACACCTCTTGCTGCGACTACCGCTACTAGTACTGACACGCAGTACGTTGCACAGAACTTCTCCACCGCTTCATCAACCGACGCCATCAACGCTGCTCGCGCTGAGACTTACAGCTATTCGGACACTCAGCCTCAGCAGCGCGTAGTAGACATACATGTCCTAAAGCAACAGGGTGAAACAGAGAACGACGCTGACGACGAGGCGTACGAGGAACCCGAAGGGTCACGGGCGCACAGTCCGTTTTTCGACCTCATTTCCACTGGTAGTGCGTCCGGTCCGTGTCGCCTGCCCTCACCAATACCTTACGAAGTCATGTGGTTGCCCTGTTCCGACAACGAGTCGTCTGATACCAGCGCAGACGCTGCTCCTGTTATTGGTTCTGCTGCAGCGGTACCTGTATCATCATACTTCAAAGCAGAGCCGTTAGGATACTTGTCAGACGCTATGCTACTGAAAATAAGTGGTAAGTTGCCGACATCAGATTACATACGGTTAGGTTCATTCCTTGAAGTGAACTTGAAGGATATGGGATATCTCAGTTGTGAGACAAGTGTCATAACTCAAGCTAGAGAAATGTTCACTACTTGGTACCAGAAAAGTTGTACTAGTAGGTGGAAGGACCTAGCCACCGCCTTGGAAGAATCTTACCGTATGGACCTCATCAAATTCTCACGTGAGTACATGGACAAGCATGACATGTGGGATGGCTTAGAGAGTGGAGACATGGAGTGGAAAGTGCAGAAATATTTCTCTCTTTTAGCTGAGCTCTGCCCTAGAGACTGGAAGACCATAGGGATCTACTTAGGGTTGACTTCTCATGAAGTAACTTCCATCTCTCAACCTGTGCCTTCTGACAGGACTGTGAAGAACCCTGTGTATGAAGTGCTGAAAGCTTGGAAGTACAACGAGACGTCTGAGCCTATGGCTCTGATGAAAGTGTTGGAAGACTACATGGGACGCGGCGACGTCGCAATGTATGTTCAAGGGTTGTATGCAGCTGTACCCAAAGAAATAAAAGTGAGCTGTGACACTCCAGTGTTGACGACTCTCGTCTGATCCCTGCAGTAAGATGGACATCTGTTGAAATCGATCCTACACTACAGACGTCTTTCACTATGCTAATAGCATCGTGTGGTAAGAGGCGTCTAGTATTCGAAGTGATAAACAACGTTTATTTTTTTAATATTTGGTAAATAAGTGAAAAAACAAAAAAAAGAAAAACATGCCGCAGGACGTTTGCGAAAAGTGTTTCAAAATTTTTAAAAGACCGTACAATCACGAGTGACCCGTAGAAAAATTAAGAACGATACCTAAGTTTTGCCCTCTATGCAGCGATGTCGGCTAGCGTCGCATACGACTTTCCGGGGTAGGAGGGGCAGCGTACGTCAGAGAATCCGACGCAGATTCCGACCCCTTGTTAGACCGAGTTTAAAAATCACATAAACGAGAACGTCAAAGTCATCGAGAAAGCTGTGCTAGAAGTTTACCGACCAACCTTAGCGAAGTTACATGTAGCGATAGGTGAAGCTCTCCTGCTAGAGGAAGCGACATTCACCCCTTCTCCAGGCGGCTTCGCTGCAGCTCACACCAGACAACCGTTAGTTCAACTGAAGAAGCGGCTTCTGAGATACATCCGTCAAGCTCCAGTCGTACGCTTCAACTCGGAGAGTTACGACTTGAACCTGATCAAAAAATACGCCTTCACTCGTTATTTGCCTCCGGAGACCGAAGAAACCAACAATTCAGCGTCATAAAGAGAAGCAATCAATAGTTGACGTAGTAGTCAACTTTTTTAGCACTTGGTTACAGCTACGCGAATTATTTGCGAGCTTTCACTACAAACGAAGAGAAAGGTTGCTTTACTTACGAATGGATGACGTATACCAAGAAACTAGTAAACAAAAAACCCCTGCCACCGAGATCGACTTTTTGACAGCGACCTGACGGGCGTCAAAATGGCCGAAATCCGACTACGTCACATGTCAGAAAGTTTAGTATGACAAGAAGAAGCAAACTATGACAGATTACTCGATCCACTACAACAACGAAGACGTCAAATCTTTCATAGAAGCTTTTTGAAAAAATCACGCTATTTTTTTCCAACATAGCAGCATTGTCATTGTCATGTTGAAAGACGCCATCTCTCTCGCCAGTTTGACTTTACAAGACCTCTTCCAAAAAACCTATAAGCTGTGTTCACAACGTTCCCTCCGTTCGACGCCGTCCTCCACGCTCTGATCAAAGAAAATGTAGTCAGTGGTCCTTCCATCATCTTCCATAGATTTCACGAGAAAGAGTGTATAGGTGTCTTATAAGTCGGCAGAAGGTGAATACTAGTGAAAAAAAAAAAAAAGCGCGTGTGCAAGTAGCTTTTTCTAACAGACACGTGTGTGAACTAAGCTGCTTAAGTCTAAACCCACCTGCAGTAGAAGCTCTGTACTTAGAGAGTCTTTTCAGCCGTTTAAGAGGCTTATCTAGGACAGGGTACATAAGGAGTGAAACACCCCTGTCACCAGTCACACTTTCTCCACCCGCCCTTCATCTTCGTAGCATCGTCCACTCTACGCTCGCTCAGCACGTTACGATGGTTAGTTCTGCTATTTTCTTTGTTTATGAAAGTGTTGACGCTACAGAGCATCGAAACCCTCTCGAAATGAGTCCAAGAAAGAAAAAGCAACTCCCAGTTGAAGCAAGAAGAGAAACGGTGCCCTATGATGCCTGTGAGGTAAAGAAACATTGGAAGGACGTCACCAAGGAGCAATGGATAGAAGCATGCTTCAACTTCATCGGAACAGTAGTTTCATTTGGACAGAGGGAGAAGATTTTGTTGGAGCTATTTTTCTTAGCTCCGTATACTTGGCCTGACTGTGGTGAAATTCCTTCAAGTTTGTCAGTCTTCGCCATACAAGTTATCAACTCCTTGAAGGAGCTTCGATATATGCAAGGCACTCAGGAGGAGATTGTCAAGAAAATGACGGAATTCGAAACAGGCGAAGACACAATATGGTGCGAGGAGACGACATATGCGGACGATGATCTGGAGTCCATCATTTGTAGTCCGTTGGAACATTATGTTAAAGACTTTGAGGACATGCTAGACAGCACTGAGATGAACCCGAAAGAGAGATCCCTTACTGCACAGAAAGAGGCCAAAGCTGTGTTGGAAAAGCACAAGTTTGGTCAAGGATTCACTCTTCAAAGCAGCTGTGTGAGTGTGATAAAAAGTCTTGTGTTGAAACATTCAGACATGAAGTTTTCGCGTGCTGTCGACACACTTCCTTTGCCTGAACTGATGATGAACATGATCGACCCTATGGTACCAACACGTTTCGAGTCTGCCAATTGTCCCATGTATAAAATGGTTTCAAGTTTTGCCCGTGGCCGATGGCTAAACGATCCACTGAAGTCAGAAAACCTCCTTGATTTAATCAATTGACTAAATGTATTTTCTCATACTAGTATTAGTAGCATTAGTAATAGCGGCTACTCAGTCTCGTGCAGCACAAGCAGCAGTATCTGTCAGCGGCATCCGTGACATCGTCAGCAGCAGCAGCAGCAGCAGCTGCACAAGCAAAAGACAAACACCGTAGTCTCCTCATCCAGACCTCCGCTAGTAGCGCTCTATAAGCGCAAGCAGTGGCTGTGAACCCCCTCCTCCCGCCGTACACACGGGTAAATATCAGAGTCGGCCAATGTCGCCAATACTACTCTCATACAAGGGTCAGGCGCTGCTGACCTATAATAGATGAGTCAAGGACTATTCTACTGAGGGTCAGGCTACGCCGGAAATTCAATAACAAGCTGGACTTTGGCAAATTTGCTTGAAAGTCTGGCCAGCAAGAGTCCGGCATACTCTCCCAAGAGTTCAGCATTGCCAGACTATGGCATGAGGATCCCGCATGGTCAGACTTTCAAAAGCAAGTTTGCCAAACTCCAGCTTTTTATTGAATGTCCTGCGTAGCCTGACCCTCACTAGAATAGCCCTTGACCCGTCTATTATAGGCCAGCCGTGCCTGACCTTTGTCTGAAGGTAGAATTAGCGCTATTGGGTGCCTCTGATGTTTGCCTGTGTGTAGTCAAACCTCGCCTGAGAGAGACATACTTCAGAAAGAAAAGAAAAAGCGGCGTGAGAAGGTGACGGGATCCCAAGTGTCAACCCTAAGACTTACATTTGCTACGATCAAATCAGCGGAACCGGTGAAAGAAAATCTTAAAAAAAAAGTGTACAGAAGTAGTCGTCTTCTTAAATGTTTTCGAAAACGAAAAACTCTCCTTGCGGTAAATATAAATTTCAAAAGTGGTACGAACCAAAAATGGCCACTTACACCATAGAGAAAGATGACGTGCGCTACTTGTATTATAAGCGTCGCGTGCATTCTAACGGTGTGACAACGAGTCCTTTAAAATATGAAAAAAGTGTGTTATTGATTGATTGAGCGCATCTTTTCAAAAATAGAGTGTTATTAGAATTGAAAAAAAGAAAATAAAAAAATAAAATAAAATTATTGTTGTGTTTATTTTCATACGTCTTCTTTTATTAGTAAGTAAAACAATTATAACAATTAACTAGCGTGTCCTCTTAAAGTGACACTTCCTCCGGTCGCTGCTGAATCGTCTAATTAAGGTATGTGTCGTCGTCACTTCTAGTCACGTGACTCATCAGGTCACTTCCGGTCGCGTGATCCTAAAATCGATCACTTCCTAAACAAAATTAAATTAAGAGACACATTTCTTCATGACCCAACCAATCAGAGGTCTCCATTTGACCAGAAGTAGGCCCCTCATTTGCATAAATGGGTCACTTCCGGTGTACCAGCCAATCAGAAGCCTCTAACTAAGTCAAGGTCGCTTGACGTCACTTCCGGTATGCCCTTATATGTACATGTGAAGGTCACATGACGTCACTTCCGGTATGCCCTTATATGGGCGTGTGACGTCACATGACGTCACTTCCGGTATGCCCTTATATGGGCGTGTGACATCACTTCCGGGCAAATGGAAGCCTCTGATTGGCTGAGTCATGACCTTGACCTCTAACTAGGTCAAGGTCACGTGACGTCACTTCCGGTATGCCCTTATATGGGCATGTGACGTCACTTCCGGTCAAATGGAGGCCTCTGATTGGCTGCATGTCGATTGAGTAATAAACAGTACTTAACTATAGTCCCGTTCCGATACATACTATACTACTACTACTGACCAACCCACCTTAGTCTTTTTAGTTCCAGGGGGAACCACTGAGTGGTCATCACAGGTGGCCCCAACTAGTGGTATACAAATACAACACACCAATGATGGACCTAGGTTAGCCACTACTGACTGACCCCTTGGTCATTTTCGAATATAATTTTGCAATTGTGACTAACACTCATATGACCAACCTAGGTTAGTCTGTACTGACTAACCCTTTCAACCTATGGATTTTCAGTGTAGGCCTACTCATACACATTATCACAATTACAGGGCGTGGGCTGTTAATACTGTACGACTGGAGTCAGGTGACAAAAACATCATATGTAAGAACATGTATCAGATACCGTGTAAATGAGGCCATATCTAAATAAAAGACACGACAGAAAAAGCTCAAGGAAGTGACATATGAAATATAGAGAAGCTGTGTCTAGACACACGAATTGGACAAAGCACAGGAAGGAAGAAGAAAGCGCACAACATGGTAGTTCACAAGGCCTATAGATCAAGGATATGACAGAGCATGCAGGTACACAACAGGCATATCAGAGGAACATAAACCAGGTCTGCACTGGCCCCCCTCCCGTCCCCCCACCCCCTCAGCAACACAAAAACCTCCCCTCCCCACCCATACCATGATTACCTCCATCAGTGGGGTCATGAACGGGCGTCGTTCACTTTTGTTTTACATCCTTTATTATAAAAAGAAAATGAGCGGCTCCTTCACCCCTGAAAACGAAGGGATCAGTCATCAGTGAGCTGCTCAAGGCGTGGCTGGAGTGGAGGTGGGATGAGCCGCTCATTAGGGTAGAAAGGGGGTGTCTGATACTCATTAGTTGGCCGTGTGTTTGATGAATAAGCTGACAGGCCGTGTATCGGTGGTTAACTTACCTCGTATAACCCTACATCAGCCTCTCCTCTCACACTGACTCGGGAGGTGCCATGGCCGATCCGTCTTCAGCGTACTGATATTTCCACCCTGTATACACCCATCTACATGGGAATACCCACCAGAGGGCAGTATAATTATATTGCATTATGTGTCACATCATGTGGCGAAGGCTCACCCTGGATTTCCCTATCTAATTGTTTCTTTTCTTTTTATCTTTAGTTATTTGCCTCGTCCAAATTCCTCAGCAGAATTGTGATTTCAAGTTGATTGTCAGTTTTGATTACAAGGTGTTGAGAGGGAGTAGAAATATGACACAATTGTATGACATAGATATAAATACATTTTTATATTTGTGTGTCTGTGTGAAATATGTCACTCGGAGTTCAGACGGTTGTAAAAGGATATGTATCTAAGGCTCGCCAAAATAGATTTACCGCTCTTTCTTGCATTGCGATTCACATGCACGACCCTCTGAATCCAGCTTACTTGTGGCTGTGTCTCACGACCTTGGGACAATGTTTTTGTCTCTGATCGGGTGCCGTCTCTGACCGGCTGCCGTCTCTGACCGGCTGCCGTCTCTGACCAGGAGTCAGAAAAAGGTGTTTTAAAAAGAATTATACTCATATATATAAGGATTTGGAAAAACGTTATGGCGGTTGTTATATAATCATAGTTATAATTATAATTAGCCTCCTGCTGCTAGTATTTTGACCTTATCAAGCCAAGCCGGTCAGAGACGGCACCCAGTCAGAGACGGCACCTGGTCAGAGACGGCACCCGGTCAGAGACAAAAACATTGTCCCAAGGTCGTGAGACACAGCCTTGTACAATACTAGTTGTAGAGCCATTCTTTAGTTTGCATGTTCCTTTGTGAACCACACATACACAAGCCGCTTTCTTCCCATATTCCTTTTCCTTTCAGCATAAAGTATCAGATTGTATTCTGGCAAGGTGGATAAAAGTAACTATAAGAAAGGACTATACATCATTCTAGTAGGAAATACAGCGTGCATTGTACAAAACATGGATCATGCATGGGATTGACTATGCTACTAATACATAGCCATCCAAAAAATAGCAAATATATACATTACGCCACTGTTTCATATCCCATCTGCATGAGCCTGCCAATGGCCAGGGGCAAGTGAGGACACGGCGTATTTACCGACACCAAAGAGTAAATAATACATTGAGACAACTCTCAGGACCAATAGTTACTCATTGTAAAGCATCAATGATTGTCACGTAAAGTAAGGATGAAACGTGTGATTTACGTCGGAAACTCACCATTGACTCAGGATCCGGTTGCCTAAGTGATTTACTTGATTGATTAAAATGTATTTAAGTGAAAATGTTATGAAAATATGAATATAGTTTGGGTTATAGATATATGACATGGTAATTAACAAATATGCCAGTGACCAAAATGTCATATTTATCACTTTCCTTATAGTATGCATGACCAGCATTTAGTTTACATAGCTTGATTACGAACTCTTACTCATCTCTGTCTCCCCAGTTGGTAAATGCAGCCATGAGCTTTGAATGTTGGTGGTCCCTTGTGCAGTCCCTACTGGCAACTTCCATCTTATCATGAAGGGTGCATAGATTGAACACATACACACTGTAAAAAGTTGTTGTTCGTGAACAACAATATGTGCTGTAACTATACAGTACTTTAGCTGTAAAAGATAATACAGCAACTTTTGCTGTACACATACAATTCTGTTACTGTAGATGCAGGTTCGAATCCCATAACCAGCAACCAGAGGGAGAGAGAGCAGAGAGGTTGGAGGGAGTACCATACTACACAGCTCAAATGTGACCTGATCTTTTCAAAAGCCTATTGATGCAGGCTACATATAAGTGATTGCCCCTCTAGCTCAGTTGGTAGAGCCGTGGGAGATGTAGTCTGAGGGTCAGCAGTTCCAGTCCCGACAGGAAACTCTCACACAAACAACATTTCTCCTGATGCAATTCTAAAGTATGATATATTTTGGTACACTGAAATGTTACTATTGAAAATATGCAGAGGATAAGACCAATGTATCTCAACAATCTGCATTAAAGATAGTAAAATTTACTATGAAAAACATCTATAGGCCATCAAGATTACACTCCAACTAATGGTAGTTCAGTCCTTATTAGAACATTACTGCAATAGGGTAATTTTCATATTAACCCATAAGACATGAAAAGTCTAGTTCTAAAATTGTCCCCAGGGATCCTGTGTTGACCTCATTACCATTCACACATAAGTAGGAGGTGTTTCAATGCACCTGACATGGATTCACTGGTGTAGTGGTCATGGTTCAGGACTATGGATTGGAACCTGTGGGTTCAAATCTCCAAGATGTTGAATATGTGAGCCTTTTTCTACTGTAGGTCTACAGCAGAATTTACTGGAACCAAAGTTGCCCCCAATAGTTGCTGTACAGGAACACTACTTACTTCTAACAGTGCAGCATACACATGGTTACTGGGGGATACAGTTACATACCGATGTATAAATCCCCTCGCCATGGACTATAATAGGAGTACATGTACACTACTTTAGTTTGATTAATGCTGCAATACTAATCTTCAGTTCTTATAGTGTGTATGATAGACAAGGTATATATGGTTCCTCAATCCACTCTTTCATATTCTGTTATCAATATGCACAAAGGTATTATACCCTACATTACCCCAGTGAGCATTGATTAAATATATGTTTATGTTGTTATTTTACTGAAAACAACAATGAATCATGTCATAAAATTTCACCGCCCACATCAAGAACAATCCTTATTTCTGGTGTACAGATACAGTCATTAAAATACAATTAACTGATCCTTGTCAGTGGACATAAAGATATTTTATTTTCTACATCAAAGCCTGTGTAATGTAAGTATGCACGCTATTTTATATTGAACCTCCTTTAAGTATTACTTGTGCATAAACAAGCTATTAATAGGGACCATCGGTAATAACTAATGACCCTTACCTGGGTAAAGTATTGTTACTATGCCACCTTATTTCCCCATAAAATGTGATAACATTGTGCTGTATTTAGAAAACAGGAATAGGTGGTATTCTGGAGTCCATCATAGTAGGTATGTTTGATGCCATAATATGTTTCAATTAGTTGTTTCCATAATATAATACAGTAGGTGTAAAATCGTGGTAGCTCTGAAAAGGCGCTGCTAAACCTCACACCCACAATAACCATCCCTAACATAAGAAATAATGCCGCCCCCTCTGGTCTTTATTTTTCAAAGTTATGTTTCCTCAGTTACTACCTTTGCTCAGCCTTTATCCAATAGGTGATAACCCACCTTCCTCTCACTCTCACTCAAAGCCAATTCTCCAACTCGTCACTTTACCACCTTGCCCCACCCCAACCCCACCCAGGTCCGCCTGGCGGTGCTGTATGCAATTGGTGAGCGCCAAGTCCAGTAGGTGGCGTGCAGGTCGCATTGATCTTCTCCTCCGTTAGGGGGAGCGGGTCCTCACGCTCTGAGCTGCTCCTCACGGGTTATAATTGTTGCGCGCGCGTCCTGCGCCGTCCGTAATATGAGTCGGTGAGGTGGTACAGACTGCTCCGAGCTGCTCGCCGTAATTCGTGTCAGCTCAGGTCAGCGTCCGGCACGCCACTACTTCCCCTTTCCGCCACCAGGGGGAGGGTCAGTGTTGGAGTAGAGACCGTTTAACTTTTCCTACATTATCGAGTATGTTTGGATGTTCCTTTGGCAATTCTCGGACATCCGTATCCTAACAATCATATCCCCCGTAATCTTTAAATGTGCCGCCCCCATTTCCAATATTTCTCCTTGCTCTTTACATAAAATGTCTCTTTATCGGGAGTTGTGACAGACCTTTCTGACTGTGATCTTACCCCCGCCCCTTTCTTCCCCCTTTCATCTCATGATCGTGAAACCTGACCACTATGCCACCTATCGGTGTAAACAGCAACTACCTTATGTGCGATATGCTTGTTAAAGATTATGTGGAATACAGATGTCCAGGCACTGCCGTGGTAACATGCAGTGTACCAGAGAATAGAAAATGAGGAAGAAAGTACAGTGGTACAGTGGTCCAATAACGAGTGGTGGTGTTTTTAGATGGTATAAGCGACTTTACACTTTACTAAGTTGAGTTATGTTGAGTAGTCTGAGTCAACTGACTGGACAATAAGAGCAACAAAACTAAAATATATCAGGTCATAACTGTTCTCCATCATTGTTATTTATTAAAATCCGTTTATTCTCGTAATGTCTGCTGACCCAAAAAGTGCCATGGATAGTGGAGGAAGCAAAGAGGACGCACAGTTGGAATTGTTAACGGGTCAGAGATAAACTGGGCAAAACATTGGGTTAGTGGACTTAGCCCTTTAGAGGGAAGTTCCTTAAATACGGCTGTGATAGCTGGGAAGGGGGAGGGGGTTATCAGTCATGTCTGATATATCTGTCAGTGTATACATGTGCCTTTAGATACAGAGTAGTGCTATCTAAGTATGCTGTCCAGTCCTGGTATACATCCCCGCTGATTCCCGTGTAAACACAACCAGCAGTCCTTCCTGTATAAGTGCCTTCTGGGAGATGGCAGGACGCTCAATGGGGGCCCACACCGGAAGTGGATGGTCACGTGGTTTCGTGCCGCTGGTTGTCGGCGATAAGGCTGCCTTGAGCAGCTCTTATGCTGTGTTTGTAGGGGCTGACCGCGGCACACACTGGGGACCAGCGAGGGGGGGGGCCGCTCAGTGGTGTATAGTGTATACCATGCAGGGAGTAAATAGAAACACAGGAGTAGCTCCTCCTCTACATCACAAACCACTGTCAGCCTCTGCTGGGAGCCTCCTCCTCCTCCTGTGTGTGGGGCCTCAATGTTAAGTACAACATCAACCCACAGCTTGGGGGCCGACAACAATAAAGGGGTGGGCGTTGTAATACAACCCACACCTTATCATGGGTCGGTCTTCTGGTTATATATCCAACCGTGATACTACACTGCCATGACAATTGTAGAAAAGCAAAGAATGGCATATTAAGATGACCTTATACTCCATACTACTATTGCCACAATCACTAGATATTTTTGTCTTCATCTGTTGTCTCGTGTTAGCAGTTGGTTAGAGCGTGTTACCTTTTGAGAGAGAGAGAGAGAGAGAGAGAGAGAGAGAGAGAGAGAGAGAGAGAGAGAGAGAGAGAGAGAGAGAGAGAGAGCTCGACATAATTTAGTTAGAAAGATAATGGTATTCTCGGAAATGGAATTAGCTCTTTCATTCAATGAGCGATTTCTCGAAGTCTGGGATAAATGTAACTAGACAAGAAAGTTCTTACCCTCGTACTGTCTGTAAATTTAAAATGTCAAGTATGTAATACTGTAAATCTACATTTTCCACTACTATATGGATGTAAATGTCAGTAGTATGTGAAAATGGCATTAGTAAGTAGTACATGGAGATGACAGCTATAAGTTGTGCATGAAAATGGCAGTTGTAAGTAGTACATAAAAATGGCAGTTGTAAGTGGTACATGGAAATGCCAGTAGTAAGTAGTACATGATAATGGCAGTAGTAAGTAGTGCATGGAAATGGCAGTTGTAAGTAGTACATGAAAATGCCAGTTGTGAGTAGTACATGGAAATGGCAGTTGTAAGTAGTATATGAAAATGGCAGTAGTAAGTAGTGCATGGAAATGACAGCTGTAGGGTGTACATGTAAATGGCTGTTTTAAGTAGTACATGAAAATGCCAGTTGTAAGTAGTACATGAAAATGCCAGTTGTAAGTAGTACATGAAAATGCCAATTAGACCCAGGCAGATTGGACCACATTGCGATTTTCAGTGAATAGTTTGCAGTGTTGTTGCTTGGCAATCAGTATGGCTACAATGCTGTATACTAGGAGGTATATCTAAATAAAACACTGAAAAAGGGCAGAGGTGCATTGTTCCCGCTGACGGTGTTGACAGATTACCGACACAAATAATATCATGCCAACCTCTGGTACTCCATGTACCAGGTGGTACAAAATCTATCCATGATAAAAACACTGCTTTTTCTTCTATGTCAACAACCTTAATTCCCAAACACAACAGCTGGTCTGAGTCAACCTAGTCTATCATCAGCAACAAATCATGGTTACAGCTCTCGAAGGGATGACACCATTGTTGAATATAGTACACACATATAATGATCAGCACCGCAACTACAATTGTTAAAGCTGCCATACTACCTTAGATATATAGAACGTTCACTTTCTGCATATTTATAAAGGGTCTCCTTAGTGCAGTGTACTGGTAAGATCCCAATCAAATTTGTGGCTTTTAACTGTGCTAAGTTCAAAGATAAAGATCAGAAAAAATAAAATGCTTCCAGCATTCTATTCAGTACTTAATTATATCAACAAGTTGGCGCCATCTACAGTGTTACACTAGGAAATAGTAGACTCTGTTGGTAAGATCAGCAATGCAAGACTTGCAGGTAGCAGTCCACTCATTGCTGCCACCTGATGTCATTTTATAACACTAACTTATTGAAGCCCACCAGAATATAAGTAGTAGCTGGAATTAGAGTCTTGTTTTGCACATATTAAGAATCTCTTGTCAAAATAAATGACAGATTATAATAGGGAAAGGGTTATACAATCATCTGAGATACAAATGAAGATAATATAGGTTTGAGTGTGCCAAGTAGTATAGCAGCTTTAACCTATGAACCTTCTGCCCATTACCTACCCATCGCCTGTCATCCCCCTCTTCCACTTCCTCATACCACTCACATCCAGTTCTCTATTCTGGCACCCAGCCTCCACCACGCTCCCTTCACGCACTTACAGCACCCTTTACCCTGCTACCTGATCCTAGAGCAGCTCCCGAGACGCTCCTCACGCATCCCATTACAGATGAGCACTTCTTTTTCTTCCACCCCTACTCGTCCCGCTGCTCGCCGACCCTTTGCTAACAGTAGCAGTTTTTAACGAGTGTCTCCTTCTTCTTGGTGGTGAGCAACTAGGAGCAACAGGTGAGCCTACCCAGCTGCTCAGCTGTGGGTTGGTGAGCTGCTCACTGTGCACTGGCTGTCTGGTGGTGTCGCCTGTAGGGGTAGGGTGTCAGACATGAGGCGTCGTCTTGCTCCTGTGAGTGGGAGGAGGTGTTGAGAGGTGAAGGGAAGAGGTGTAAGGAAAGGTATTAGAAAAGGGTATATACATACATGTGGTGTATACCTGTAGAAGGGTTTGGCTTGGGTGGAGGTGCAGCTCTAGGAGTGTGGCAATGGGGGAAGGTGTAGAGGGTGAAGTGGGTAGAATGTGTGAGGAGGGATAAGAGGTATGGGGGAAAGGGGAGGCTAAGAGAGGGGGAGAAGAGTGTAGGCTGGATGGTGGAGTGAAGAAGGGGGCAGGAGCAGCTCCTTGTTGTGACTGTGAGCAGCTCAGGGTATAACAGAAGGAGGAGCAGCTCGCCTCATCCCCTTATCCCACACACAGATTGCCTTATCAGGTAAACTAATTGCGAGCTGCTCTTCACATTTCCCGGGAAAGCAGCTAATACCCGGGGCAAATATTTTGCTTTGCATTACCTCCCAAGACGGTTGGTGAACATTTCCTCATCCCCCTACGACGAAACAGCGCCGCTATAGGACAGGGTATTAGCTAATATGTTTCTCTCTCTCTCTACCTCGGCTAATTGAATCCTATCTGAGGTAGAGAAAAAGCACATTTCCGTAGTATTTTCCGCGGGAAGCGTCAGCCCTTCTGTTTTGAAATACTTCCACATCTAAGAGGCCAGCTCTAATTGAGAAGCTATTATGAGATTACCAAAGTAGATTAGAAAACACTGCAGGCAGAAAATGGGATTCTCACATCTAGCTTTTGTTCCTCTTTTTCTTTCATATCCCATTCCCATCGCCTTAGGCAATCATAGTGTGTCTATAGCTAGATGACAGATGCCAATGAAGCCACATACATTTGGCATGGCATAGGTGGCAATAGGCTTTGTCTCTTTTTTTGTTTCCTTTTCTCCTTATTTTTATCATTCATCCGGAAGTTTCTATTTCAAAGGCAACCCGTGTGCCTGTCAGGGAAATGGAAAAATAAGCCGTGCTATTTCACAAAGTATTTCACACGTTCAATCATGATCTCACGAGACGGCTATGACGTTATGGCTGCGGGACGAGACTGTTAAATATTCAACAGGCCTCGTGTGAGCTACATTAATGGGAATAAAGCCTGCCGCCCATAGCTCGCCTCAAGTGTCACATTCCTTTGTCAGGGAAACACATTTGCACCACTGACGACTAAAAGCCTAGGCATGATGAAAACGATGGGGGAGGCCGCCATAGGAAACTGCAGCGGCCACTGTAACGTATGGGTGTAGGATGTGGGAGAGGTGGGAATGAGGGATGGGGCCAGTGGGAGGATGAAATTGAGAAGAGGATCTTGGATCTGTGGTTGGTGGAGGTGGGGAGGTGTCAGAGGGATTTGGGGTGTGGTTTAGGAACGTCAGGTGTGCAGGATTTAGACTGTGGTGGTGATGGGCTGAGGGGTATATATTGGGTTCTGGTATGGTTTAAGGTATAGGGAGAGGGGGGTTCGGTTATCAGTAGGGCTTGGCAAGGCTGGTTGTGGTAGATTGGGTTGACAGTGACATGGCTGACCTGGCTTGGGGTGAATCTGATTGATTATAGATAAAAAGAAAAGGCTATGGGCTGGATTGGCTTTAGCAGGGTTAGACCTGGGATTGATATGGGCTGTCTGTGATGTAGTGAGGTAGTGCCTTATAGTGGTGTAGGGTATACTAATGATGCCTGACCGTATACAGCATTGTTGGGTTCTGGATGGGTAGTAACAGCTCACAGCTGGTATGTGGTGGGCTTTGTTAGGCTACATAAGACGTGGATGGAGTGGCCGTGTGTAAGGGTGGGGAATGTGGGAGGGGTGTGGAGGGGGTATATATATGTGATGGGTGAGTTGGGTACAGTATGCAGCAGCAGGTATACATTAACTCACAGACACCCTACAGACAAGCAGGTCGCCATGTGCTAACCACCCGACAAGACGTGCTATCCCGGCTATGCCAAAGATCACCATCCCAACACCTAGACCAGGCGCGGCACGCCATTGGAGTAAATAAAAAATCGCCTCTCTCTCCCCTGCCTTAATTAATTGATTGTAGCGGAGGCTGGCTTAACACCAGGGCATATTGCATGTGACAAGGAGGCGGACAAATCAAAGCCATTCGTCATCACTGACTTGAAATGTTGTCGCTCCATTCATCAGGCCGCTCCACGCTAGGGGGCGCCACCATTGATCAGACCAATGGCGGCCGTCCACACTTCGATCCGCATCTAAACGTGACAGATTAAAATGACTAATGGTCGGCGGGGAGGCAGGGCGCTGTGGTATTTGAGGGGGAAAGTATTTTGGCCCGGCCCGCCATTCTTCTGAATTATGATCAAAGACAATCGATTACGGCCTCGGCGCGTAACGAGCTGTCACTTTGGGGGTGGCGTCCCTGTCGGCGGATTATTGTTGGCGCGGCCTAATTTGCATCATCAATAGACACGTCTCTCTATGATCAATCCGCCATCTTCTAATCTGCCCACCTCACACGGTAGCCGCCACACCGCGGACTGACGGTGCGCGAAGGACATCCTATAGGAAATCAGTATAGCCCACCGACCGTTCGCGTGACATGTCCGGGCGGGGAACGCGGCCCTCCTCCCCCCATTGTTAGCGCCCCTCCGCCTCCCTTCTGTCTCTACGTGTTGTAACTTTGAGCAACATCCTGGCAGAGTGGTGGAAACACTCGGACTGAGGAATGAGGATCCGGCTATACCGTGGTGGACTGTATTCTATAAGAGCCAGGTCTTTGAAGGAGCGCCCTTCTTGAATTATGGACCTCTGCCTTGTATAAACCCGGGGGATAGAGCCTACCTACACTCTAAGAACAGTGTGTTACATTTGCATCTCGACACGCTTTTCTGCAGCCACTTTTAACACACATTTTGGTGTAACACACTACACACTACATGCTCTTTGCCAAAAATGTGTTGATTTCAAAAGTGTGTTGTAAATATGTGTGTGTTACTCCTTATGCATGTTCCCGCAACACATTGTTCTTAGAGTGTAGTTGAATTTTACAAGATGTCCGGGTGCTAACATGGTTACAGGTCATCATGGTATATATAATATACCGATAACCCCTGCGCCCGGAGCATGGGCATTATACAATATCCCTGCGTATATGTTTTTGCGTCGCGCAGTCTCATTGCTTAAATACCTTATAGTATTGGTTATTTCTACATAGCAAAGACGATGGGTAACCTTGGTCTTTGGACTAATATTGGAAAAACTTGTTGATTTTGTTTAAAACAATAAAGTTTGGAACAGACTAATTACTGTAGCCTATTAGCTCCATATTGATCATACTTCATTAGGCAACATCAATGAGTGCTTCATTAAGGATCCTATAAATAATTCAGCTACCTAATACATGTACTGACCCTAAATAGAGAACTTTAAATAGACTTTTCTTAATGCAATTCTTTCACAAAAAGCGTCTTAAGAAGCCGGGGTGTGGTATTTCACATCATTGAATCAAGTATTAGTACAGGCCATTATATTTGCTCGTTGTCTCTATTGCGTCATGAATCCTTACACCATGGAAGATAGACTACACTGATCCGCTACATTGTACCGCCCTTTCCTCATACTGCCCAGTGTAGCCAACCCCTACTCATCCAGCATCCAGCCCAGCGTCTCCGGAACCCTTAACCCTCACTGTCAACTACTCTACAGCACAGGAAACGAACTGCCCGCCTTTATCTGCAGCCCCGGATGTAGACACTCGTTATCCCCACCAGAGGTCTCTGAAGTGGGGTCAGTCCCCGCCCATCTCCACCACCAGTTGTTGATCTACCTACACTGGCGTCATGTGCCCCTCCCTATACACAAACCAACCTTTACAGTGAAGTAGTGAAAGCACAGGCGACCAGCGGCCAGGTTTTCCCGACATGCTCTGCGGGATACGAGCTGATATCCCGGATATTGGAGATTTGGGGTGGCGCCCACTGGTGGCCACTGATCGGACTACGGGAATGCTCCGTGTGGCGTTCCGATATCTAGACGGGAACCGATTATCATCTAATGGCGGGAGTGACGCAGCAGTATTGGTGAGCGTGCTGGTGTGGGGAGTGTGAGGATCTTTCCTCCTGTGGCTGACCGACATTCTGATGTCTTGAATCAATATATCATCCACACGGAAACGCTCTTGAACAATCCTATAGATACGCGTAGCGTAAATGATGCTCTGCTTTGCTACTCACTTTGCATTTATATTTCCAACATAGTTGAGGACCTAACCCTGCCGAGTTTTGTACGCAAATGCCGTCGAGGGTTCAGTGCGCCTTTAATGCCCTCGGGATGTTAAAGATCTACGCTTAGTACAACTCTCTAGCATTTGAGCTATAGCAATGCTTTGTTTGTCACTTTAATCCTCTCTTACACTCCATGTCCGTGATGTGGGACATTCAATGGACATATACACATTATAGACCTGAGCTGATATGTTCCATGGGTATTACTTGCCATTCATTTTACTTCTATATACCCATTGTCATATATGTATCTTTTGTAAGCTACTTAATTAACCTAATAGGCATTTGTGATGACCACATACCTTGGTAAATCCCCATTGAATGTCATTAATGGCAGCACATGCTTGGAGGTGGACAATCCCCCATGTCCTCTGTGAGCACTTTCCTATACACCACTATAGGAAAGAGCAGACTCCCCATATACTGTCGCATTTTTCTAACACTAAATCAAAGACATCTTTATACCTCACATCCATCCTATACAATCTCACATGGACATATTTCGCCTGACATAACAGAAAGTAGTTGGAGAAGAAAGCATTGTATAATGTATAACTGTATATAGTGGCTGTCACGCTCGGCTATAGAATTGAGTTTGCAAGGCATCACGTGTGTGTGGGGTGTGGGGGGGGGGGGAGTTGAAGTATAGACTTGCCTGTTTTTAATCCCATAAGCCCTCAGTTGCGTCGTGTACCCGTCGGCTGCTATTAACCAATATTACCACCACCTCTTTTCCCTCGAGAAACTGACATATATATGGATGATAGCCAATCTCTCCAACACACTTCCCAATCATGCCTTTTAGAAACCACTTGTGCTTATTTTCTCAGGCGGTCGAATTTTCTGTACATCGATTCTTACGATTTTATTTCACCCTTTTTGTTTATGTCTGTCGACATGTTTTAAATGCTTGTGTCACCCTTGTCGATTTTAATGGGCGAAAAGGTCTGTGTCGCTTTGTGGAAATGTTAATGATATTCATTTGTTATTATTCTCAGAAATTGCTATTTTTAAAGTACAATTTCTAAAGTGGTCGTGATCTTGTCATTTCAATTCGTGGCCCATTTGGCAGCCCAGGCCAGGAATATAGCAGGCCCTGTATGATAGCCCAACTGGGACCCAGTTCAAACCCATTGAGCAATACTGACTTCGTGGTTGCAAGCATGTGTAGGTCTCAGATTAGATTCTACGGTTGTTCTCTCAAATTACACTTTACTGTGTCATACGACATATATATAAGTAACCATGTATTGCCTTTCGACATGGGATTCCTCCATACCCCATTTAACTCTTTGTTACATGGTCCTCTCAGATTCTTTCCCTTCCCTCTTCCTCACCCCTCTCATGTGTTGCTCATCCATCCCCTCGCCACTTCCTTAATTCTTCGTTTCCTTCCTTTCTTTATCCAATACGCCACTCTCTTCTGCCCCACTTCCCCTCCCTCCGCTATCTCTTCCCCCTCCCTCCGTCCTCCCCTCCCCTCCGTCCTCCCCTCCCCTCCCCTCCCCTCCCATCCCCTCCCATCCCCTCCCATCCCCTCCCATCCCCTCCCCTCCCCATCCCCTTTCCCCGAGTGTTGTTTATTATTACCACCCATGTTCCCATCATTCGCTGATGCTTATCGTCCTGTCGAAGCTCCCCCAATTCGGCCTCCACTCCCGTCGGACGCACATCAGATCGGCCCCATCTTAATTGGCCGTGACAGCAGGCGATCAATGGTGCATTTTATGCCATGGGTTTTCAAAAGGTTTTCTTCGGCCGGCGTCCGTGAAGCAAAAACGAACTCAAAGGAGAGACGCATCGGCCGAATCGATGGGGGTGCGGGCAATTTGGGCACATGTTTGGTGTATTATAAGCCCGGACGACTTGGTTGAGGGTGCGTCGCCAACACGCTGTAGCACATCAAAGAGTGAAGTAAATATATTGTTTTCGTGAGCGGGCTTTGAGGGGATGAAGACTTATCAGGGAGTTATCATCAGACCGACTGCAGGGGACCGGCAAATGAACAATGCCACATTGATGTGCACATGGCGGAGACATAGGCCTGAGTAGACGGGGGGGGGGGGGGTAGACAACTCACGTTTGTGCAGCAATGAGGCGGGAGGGGGGCATGGGACTATCTACCTTTGAAGTGTTTTAACATCAGGAAGTATAGTTCTAACCAGTTGGGAACATAGTGTATTTTAGAAGTTAAACTTCTCAGCTCAACTAAAGGGACGGGATGTCAGTTCTTTTTAGATACTGCTTTTGTATGTGTACAGGTGTATATATACTGCCAAATTACGGCCAACATAAACTGGTGTAATTATGGTTGGCACACATCGGGCTTATTATAATATGTTGACGGAATGTGTATCCCAACATCAGCGCGATTGCTTGTCCAACATTAGTCCAATGTGTTGATGCTATACCTAGGCCAGTCGAAAATTCCATTTCAATTCTAGCTAGTTTCACCAAGATAAATTTCAAAATATTGTGACATTTTGTAGTGCTTTAATTGGGTTTGACGTAAATGCAGCCCATGGCAGGAGAGACTTGAATTCTCAATTTTACCAATAATTGGCCTCACTTTGTAGAATTCCAAGTAGCATGAGCCAAGCCATGCTGCCAATTTTCCAATGAGATTTCCCTTCCCCAGAAGGTCAATAACAGTTTATGGCACCCAATTCTATTGAATCCAATCTTCCAAACTAGACCCAACTCCATAACTCGCATCCAACAAGGCGTCACGAGCATGCAGCAACCGAGTATTTGAAATGAAAAAAAAAGCTGAATAAGGAAAGTATTTTAAATAAAAGAAAAGAATTCTTTTTCTTTTACAGCGTTGCTTTTAAAGCTGCCCACACTTATCACGTGTCTACTTCATGCCCAACACTTCCGGTCGGGGCGTCCTCTGGTGTCGACGCAGCAAATTACATCTGGTATTTTTACCCGTTTTAGGCGTGGTACTGCGCTTTGTTTCGTCGTCACTGCCTAATGTGACGCCAGCACGAGACAACGGTCCAACAGCACGAGTAGTGGTAGACTGTGGGGGGAGGGGGGAGGGGAGTGGGTAGGGGACACGGAGAATTTATTTCTCGTTTGTCAGCGATGCTGACTAGTAGTTTAGCGACCGGCCACCAGGGAGTGCTGTTGGCGTTCTGCCATGAACGGGAGAAGGTGGGGGGGGGGGGGGGGGAGGGGAGGGGGTAATAGAGTAGGATATGGTAGGGGTAAGGGGTAGGTTCAGAGGTATGGGGTAAGAGGTGGAAGAAATAGCGTGGTCTTGGTATATAGAAGTCAAAGCATATCAGGGGAGGTGTGCTATTACTGTGGTCACCAATACAAAATCTGCGATGTCACTGATGGACTAGCGAGAATACGGGACACAGGCAAATAGCATACTCCTCTACATGTGTTAAGAAGACGGTCTTCTTATCCCATTCTTACCGTAATAATACCACCTGCATTCTGAGAACCAAAACGAGAACCAAAGATATGAGACAGCGTATGTTATGGGGTTATAATATAAGATAACTTGTCTCTTTATGAAAAGGTAACCTGGGTTTACTTTAAAGAATTCTCGATTCCATAGCCCTTCACTACCCACCCTCAGGAGGAATACATTGATCCGCACTGCCCAGTGCGACCAGCTCTGTCCTCCACGGTCCCAGACTCCCCCGGGGCCTGTCACCTAACGAATCGGACACGACCCTGGAGGAGGTCCGCAGCGTCCCCCTCCCCAGGCAGGCCCCTAGACCATCCTTATTCATCCCTTACCTCCAGGACAGCCGGCGCCATGACCCTGCTTGACCCCTGCCTCCAGCAGGTAGAGGTAAACGACGTTCACGTAAGGAGGGTTTAAATCCATCTTGATGAATGCAACTCCAACCGTACACCTCTACCCCCACCCCTGTGTCATCCTTTCAGAACTGCATGCATTTTTCTGAGTTCACTTCTTCCTTTGTCTTCCCTTCTCTATGCTTGCATTCACTGGACACGCCTTGCTCCTGTGTCTTGAGTATATGCCTTTGCCCGCCTCCCGCATTTACAACGTAGCTCCGTCCACTTGCGTCCGTCATGTATTCCTTTCATCCCTTGTTCTCATCGTGCATACCATTTCCATCTGAAGTAAGTAGTATACGACAAAGGCTACTGGGTTCATCTGTTATATATATGTTCAGAGGTCACATATTTGGATTTTAAAAAATACAGTACAAGCTGTGGCAACCTGAAAGACCACAGATTGAGCTACTAACACGCGAAATGGCGGGCGGTAAGTACCAGGGTAAATGAGCACAGATTGAGCTAGTAGTGTGTGAAATGGCTGTATATACCAGGCTAAATGAGTACAGATTGAGATAGTTGTATGTGAAATTGTACTATAGGGATACTTTTATGATAGAGAATATGAACGAAATATGAGAAACAATAATAGTACAAGTAATTGAAATATTGATTTATTGATGTTATGGAATATTAATCTATGTATTATTGCATGTATCAAAATATAGAAGTATATATCCGTGTGGTTTGATGTTAATGTGTAGCTTTATAGAGTTTGTAGTTCTGGGTGTGAATATGTGGTCCTGAAGTGAATAAAATACAGTCCAGTAGCTGTAGAGTTTGAGCCGCCAAAACATCTGGTGGGAGACTGCCAACATCTGGAGTGCATCCAGATGGGGGTCAGTTGGGGGTATGCTTGGAGAGTGTGCAGGCTACTGGACAGCAGACATCTACAAATGTAACGAAGGGCAGAAATGAGTATTGAGTTCAGAAAACTAACCAAGTAACAAAATATGGATATATGTGATATTTGGATAATAATGGTAAAGTAGATGGCTGGTGAAAAACATGACAGAAAGTGGTAAAAAGGAGGTTAT
Source organism: Harmothoe impar (assembly GCA_947462335.1). Taxonomy (NCBI): domain Eukaryota; kingdom Metazoa; phylum Annelida; class Polychaeta; order Phyllodocida; family Polynoidae; genus Harmothoe; species Harmothoe impar. The sequence continues at coordinate 40,074,966 of OX381710.1, forward strand.
ACATATAATTGAAGAGACAAATGGATAATGTGTTTAAGAGATATTGTTAATAAGACATGTGGAGCAGGTAGCTGTCAGTCATTTAAAGGCATGTGCAGTGGAGACCTGTGGTGGCTTATGATAGGCTGAGGCCTGGAGTAGGTGTGGCCACTGAGCAGCTCAGAGCAGGGACTATAGAATAACCATGCAGGTGCAGCAGCAGCTCAGAGGTGGATCGGGAGCACTGGCAGGTGCAGCTACCGGACTACCTACTCCTCTTGTGGGCCATCTCAGTGTAATGTAGGACCTGACGTTAGGACTGGAAGCTATTGGGAACTGGAAGTGAGAAGACGGTGGTTTTAGTATTCCACTTGCTGCCTGCTCCATACTGCACAGACTGCTCACTGCTGGGAAATAGAAATACATATATATACCTTCAGGTACAGCTCTGCTCACTTGTACTCTCTGCTATACAAAATACCATCAACTTGTTTAACATCTATTTCTACCACAGATACCCTCCAGTGGATGTATGGAGTGACATCTAGACTACACTGAATAAACTATTATTAATTGGAAGTACCTCTCACTCGTTTTTGGACTTAGGCTGATCAGAGCTAGGCAGTCTTAGGTCTTAGAGTCTCTACCAAACAGATTAAATTACTATATCAGCATATTATTAATAATAACTTTATTACCAGCATATCACAACACATAGTCCTTTTCTCAACAATTACCTGGGCCCCCCACCTAGCTCAAAATGGCTTATATACCAGGCTAAAATGAGCACAGATTGAGCTAGTAGTATGTGAAACGGCCGTATGTAACAGGCTGAATGACACTCATTGAGCTAGTAGTATGTGAAATGGCCGTATGTAACAGGCTGAATGAACACTCGTTGAGCTAGTAGTATGTGAAATGGCCGTATGTACCAGGCTAAATGGGTACAGATTGACCTAGTAGTATGTGAAATGGCCGTATGTAACAGGCTGAATGAACACTCGTTGAGCTAGTAGTATGTGAAATGGCCGTATGTACCAGGCTAAATGGGTACAGATTGACTTAGTAGTATGTGAAATGGCCGTATGTAACAGGCTGAATGAACACTCATGGAGCTAGTAGTATGTAAAATGGCCGTATGAACAAGTGAAATAAGCACAGCTTTTGTTGGCAGTATGTGAAATGGCCGTATGAAACAGGTTGAATGAGCACAGATTGAGCTCGTAGTATGTGAAAGATTGAGATTGTAGTAGGCCTATATGGAAAGGCTAGTAGTTTATATAGGAAAACTCAGGTCTGTGATGAAAAAAGGAAATGTTCAGTTCCGCCAACTGTTTTAAGTAGCAGACCAATAAAAGGAGCATGAATATAGACAGGATAATGCATGCACAGTCCACCGATGACTACCTCTGTACTAATGTATATATGTATATTAAGGAATAAACAAAGGGAGAGTTACACACAAGAGTATTTAAGCAAGCACCGTCCTGTATAAATAGCACTACATAGACAGAATAGCAATATCAAGACTCTTATTTACATGTAGAAATTTAATACACATGGTAGTTATTTTCTTGGTCATGGATATCCCAGTAGTCCCATCAGGACCCTCTAACGTGATTGGAAGAGTGTAGGGCTCTGCTGCCTGTGTGTGAGGTCGTATAAAAGAAGCTGAACTCATACCATCACTTAGAGGCATCAATCTTAACCACATGGGGCTTATAATTGACTGCTAGGATATTATGAAGATAAATCATGTCATTATGTCATTTTATGGTGCTATTAAACCGTTTAATGTGTTCAGGGCCATATATTATCAAGGCAGAGAAGGCGTGTGAAAAGCATCCATGTAGAAGGGGCCATTCTAACGTGGCAAAATGCTGATATATATAGGAGGTTCTAAGGGGGTGAATGTCTCTGCGCCATACTTAAACTATGTTGTGTCGTGCCCTAACTGTCATTAGTGCAGTCCTTTGTAAAGTGGGCTGGAACAATACGCACTTAGCTATAGGGTTTGTGCTGCTTAAAATATGTCATAATCAGACATATCAGGGATATCCATATATTTCAGCCACTGCACTAGCATCAAACCTATTAACTGAGTTACATTATTTTACGTGCTAGGAAGGTGGGGTAGAGGTATAAAGCTTCATAAGACAGAAGAGTAGCCACATGACATATTCAAAATCAGAGACTATGCTTGACAAACCGATGGTATCCCCATCCCCCCAAAGCCCATGCATGGAGGAAGCTGTGGAGTGGAGCCATGTTTAGACAGTTGTATAAATACGTAGGCTGGTGGGTAATGGTTTTATCATGTCTCACATGAGCTTAACGTTGACCTACATGTTGACATGAGCAGGGGATCTGTTACCTGCCTCCGTCATCCATTATTCCCTCCTGTTGTGCTGAACATAGGGCACTCCTGTCATATCCCATCTAGGGCCTCACTCTGTAAATCCTTATCTATCTATATAACTCATCAAAAGCTATAATGATGTAAGGGTAGGGAGAGCATCTATATCATAATATATTTTTGGCTTTGGCAAAGTTCTATGTAAAAAGAGAAATGATTTATATGGGTATAATATTATGTGTATAAAAGCAGGCTTAGAGCTGGATAAGATCATTTGGATTCAGTTTATGATGTAGAACCAACTATAAAAGAGAGAATATACTTTGATGTATATATACTTATGGATTCAGCACATATGTAAACTTAGCTACAAAAGGAAGAATATACTTTAATTCTAGAGCCAATTCCGGAATAATGTCATTTTTCGTCTCCTCTCTTTTCCAAACGGGGCCTATGTAGAAGCAAACATTCATATCTCTGACAATACAGTCTCTGTAAAGTTGATATGCCTTTCATGTTGATATCCGGACTGCAAACAAATGTTAACCTTCTTCAAAAGCACATGGGTGCCTGCAAATAGCTATGACAGGTCCTTGTGGGTGTGTTGTTTGATGTGCTTTTCTCTTCGGTACACCAGCCAAGTGGGAGGTACTGGCAAAGAGGGGAAGGCAGCATACAGTTATTGCTTGAAGCATACACCAAACAACAAAACTATCCATTTGCCATAATAATCTACCCTGTACATAATGTATGTCTTGACTGATAATAATCTCAAAGGTTTAAGTTCTCTAAATTCAAAGTTCCCATTTTAGCTGCGTATCAAAGCCATAACACAAAATGCTCAAATCACCAGTATGCATCAGTATTCTACTTGGGTGCATATTCTATCAAGGTAAATGGAAGGTTTCTTTGTTTTGAGCAAGCTTCAAGGGATAGCTGTATATTCCCTACCCTGGTTGCCTTCCACTTGCCTGATCAACTAGTAAGAGAAAAGCACATCAAACAACAAACACAAAAGGACCTGTCATAGCTATTTGCTGTCGCCCATGTGCATTGAATAATTTGCTTTCAGTCCACAAAACAATACCTCTTCGTATCTACCTTTCCAATCCACATCTAGAAAGCTAGATTCCATCCATTACCTTTAAACTCAACATTATGGCCAGACTGAAATGATACCCGTGAGCTACTAATAATTTGGAGGTGTGTAATTTCAAATACTACAATTCAAGTGAAAATATAACATGCCTGTGGTCTACATTGCAAGTCACAGTATCACTAATTGGTAACCATTTTAACATTAGAGAAAGAATATTTTCAAGAGTGTAATTGGTTTCACATCACATGGCAACGGCTTGTTACCATTGAGGATATTACATTGCATATGAATACAATTCACAAAGGATTCCTCGCAAAGCCTTATCAAATTTTATACAGAGCACAACACTTAAAAGGCTTGAAAGCATCAGCCATGTCCTAGTACATCTATGTGTAATGCCAATTCGCTTGACTCGAGCAAGCTAAATGGCATTCTATTCCATCATGGGATTATTTCATATAAAGCTCTGGTTATAAATCCTAGTGTGAATTATTCATTCATTTCCTTGTAAATCTCAATTCGTTTTATTTTGAGATTGTACTTTCGGTGTCCTCTACTGGCGCCCTAATCTAGGCCTGAGAAGGATCTTTAATGGACTCGTAATGGTATTACCAGGGCGGTGATAATCCCTCCCATTTGTCATAATTTGGTTGGAAGCTATTGATGGTTTTTATCTCTTTCTCTCTTCATGAAGCGGTGATTCCCACAGAGAGATGCTAATGAGAAGATCTTTGTTTTAGATGTTCCCCTAGAGCTTCCAGCAGGTCTGTACTACAAAGCATGCCGGTCGATTCTGTAATTCTTTTCAATTCTAAAATGAAACTGTTGCTTCTTTCTCTTTTTCAAACATGGCAATTCAACATTTCAAGTTTCCTTCAATGTCCTACTTTTCAAATTAGATAATGGAAAACAAATGCTGGTGGGTAATCCTGTGCAAAGCATCGATTTTGTATTTGATATAATTTTTACAAGATTGTACAAGTGGATTTAAAACAATTAGTGTTTCCTTGTTTGTGTTTCTAGACTTGTTATGCATAGAACTGTGCAGGAAGTCCTCACCCAGCAGCAGAACGAGTAGTCTCATAAACATTTAAGGACTGCATAGTGTCATGCCCTCTGTCATCACAATTCAGGGATGCAGCCCTGGCAAGTAGCACTCCAATACTGCATTCAAACATCATCCCAACCCAATGACGTTTACACACTCCCAAAGGGTTTGCATGATGCATAATATAATGCAGACCTCAGAGTTACTTGAATTTATCCTGGCAACAAAGGGCATAAGGCATTAATACGCTATTTAGCATTATGGTGAAAGACTAGAAAACAGGCCACAACATTCTCATGTATATCAGCAACTTCAATCACCTGGATATCGACTGTTGGCAGTGTCACTAGATGACAGTGCGTGATGGATGGGTGGGGGTATGCTACCAGAGCTGGTGGTGGTGTGGGCAATGTTGGGAATGTTGGAGATGTTAGAGCAAGAGGATTGGCCCGTCATGGATATGCTACATTAGATTCATCAGTGGTGGGATGATTCCTGACAAAATGATGGGTTTGGCATGGTGTGAATTGGCACCAATGTGTATCACCATCGACGGTGGCTCTGAGTAGGGATAGGGGGATTGGGGGTAGATGAAACAGGACATGGCCATCATCTTTTATGTACACCACCAGAATAGCCAGTCTTCACCTAACGAGGCTCCCGCAGGCAGCACAGCGGCCTCCTCCATGGTGTCCAACCATGCCAGTCAGCACCAAGGTACATCTCCTCCTGGCGTTTATGGTGATTAGAATCATGTACTGCATTGCCTGGTAAGATAGGTTGTATTGTGTGCAACCCTAAACTAGATAAACCATCTTTAGCGACATATAAAGTTCAAACCATGGAGAGGTTCTTTATCTTTTTTCAAATACCTGCAACAAAGATCCAATGTAAAAAGAAACTGACCTTCGTATTTGCTGCTCATACAATCATTTTCTTTTTTCCTAAGTTAATTTATAGGTCATTGCACACAAGAAACTACTGTTCTTGTCTGCATCAAGTTGACAAAAGTGTGAAAATCTTTTCACATTCAAGTCCGACTGAGAAGCAGTATTATTTAGTGAATTTGCCATCTTCGGCATCCTTTTCCAATTGACAATGTTCATGTCTTCACTTCCAGTTCACAGTTGATTATATTCTACCCGGTGCTGATCCGGGATCAAGGACTGGGACAGATGTGGTGTTTTCTACAAACCTTTCTCTCTTCGCCAACTTCACCCTCACGACTATACCTTTCATCGCCCCTACCTTCCCTGCGGGTATTGTCGTCTTACAGGACCGAGCATTGACCATCACTAGCCCTAAGCTAGTACTTCCCAAGCCCCCCTACCAAAGCCTGCCCAGCCTGATAGCAGGCTGGTGGGGAGGTATAAGAGTAGTGAGCAGGGACACTGAAGGGACTTGTCTGTGGTCAAGGACCAGAGGGGAAATCGAAAATAAATACAAATCCTGGGGTGGTGGTTTGGTAAGGCTTGCCATCTGCTTTGGTACACAGCCAGAGTAAAGGGGTGGGTTTGATCCTGGTAGGAGTGTAGCAGAAACAGGGGCCTGATACCTCTGTAAATGGACTGAACCAGTAGTATCAGCAGGGATTATGTGTGTACACTCAATGCCATGGGCAAAGTAGTGATTTACCTCTCTATACAGTACCACACAAAGTTGGGTTTGTTGGAGGGATTACCATAGTGGTCCAAAATACTGCACCTGTGCTCATATATTTTGATGGTTCCTTATTTCTCTGTTTATACGAGATATGTCCCTGTTTGAGACACAAAAATAAATTAAATTTTAATTCAATACCCTCAGTTACTTGCTGCATATAGATCTATGCATAAGACCCCTGTATTTTTCAAGCCACCAGTGACCACAATAGTAGAAATTTTCGGGTACTGAAGTTGGTATTTGTATAATTCAAATACATATGTCAAAGCTATTAGAAAAGGTTGTAAAGAATCAAATCTATTTAACGTAACATTATAATTTTTACAATTCTATCGAATTTGTGTCCTATCTTAACAACATGTAATTACATTCGGTGGAAATAGATGTGAGGCGAGGCAAAACGTTGTTATGTTATTGTTGTTAAGTGCAATGTAATGATCAATTAGGGCTTTAAATGCAACATTAATACCCATTAATTCAGTATATAATGGATATACTGCTGAGCATTAGATTATATTGCCAGGACATAAAGCTTACCAACAATGGCCTAAGTTTCAATGGGATAAGAATCTATGCATGCAGTTGATGTTTTTTATCGAAGATTCTTTCTGTAGACAGCCTGCCCACCCAGTGGAATGCTGCTTATGTGCATAAGGTCATTGATGTGGCTCCTGAATCCATGTGTCACTGTTGATATAGGATATTAGGATCTATTCCCCAGATATGCGCCTTCTCCCTAATACAGACTTAAAGGCATACTCCGGCTAAAGTCACAAGGGGATATCTCTCCATTAACGCCCACTGTTTTGTATATCAATGGGCCAGGCCCTAAAGGAATAGACCACACCTGGTGCTATATAGAGGAGGAATATTCAGGAATAGAGGGGAAGTGCTCTGACAAAGGGTTTCATCATCATTACTGTGTGTTTGTGTGGCCATCAACATATCTGCCCAGCTTAACGTTATGTTCAGCCAACACAAGTGCAGCTTAGTGTCCCTCCATACACTATCCCATCTCCCTACCTCTTGCGTATAAACTCTCATCCTATTCGTTAATAGTAGACGCCTGCCATCATCAGAGCCCCCCAGCACCATTTCACCTTTCCCATAATAAGCTAGCTTCCTCCCTATTGGCTGTTACTTATTCTAAGCCCCCTATGCCTGGCTCATGGCCCAATCCGTGTGGCAAGGGACTTCACAGGGAAAGCGTGTTATGCTATATTAGGCACACCTGAGTCCTGTTCCCCTCACCTGCAAGCTTGTAATTAAGGGACATAAAGCTGGGTGCTGGCTGGGACTAGTCAATGAGGTATTCACTAGGCTCAGCCACCTTCCTTCTTTCCACTTTACTTGCACCTGATTGACATACCATTGGGTTGGGAAGGAGCAATGATCATAAATATAGAAGTCTTGCTCAGCAGTATTGTATAGCATTAGCATGGTTCCCTTGTTTACTACCAAAGTACTTTTGAATAACATAATTGACCTCAATATAACATGTCCTGCTAAAAACATAAGCTTGCTTATTTTTTTATACACATCAGAACCCCACCCCTAGTATTGCAGGGGTAAAAATTAAATAATTATTATGACAAGGAACCATAAATACATGTATTATATTCATGAAAAATATGATAAAAATGGACATACGCACCACATCATATTTGACATCAAATGGTGCATATGGTGTTGATAATAATATGGGCTAGAGAAGTTTACACAATTTACAACTTTTGCAGATCCTTAAGCTCTTACTTACTAACCTGTTGAATTAGGTTGCAAAGAGGCTGCATTGTTCTAAACATTAGGCTTACAGTAAAAGAAAAGTGTCTCATTTCTCATGGTCTGGTGATGAGAAAAGTATATTTTTGGAGAGGCTTAATCTATCTGGAAGGCTTAGTCTGTCAGGGCGTGAGGCCGGTAAAGGGAAGCTATATAGGTCCAATAACAGTTGATGCTTTCAGTTAAAATATTTGGATATTGCTGCACATTATGGGAATTTAGTCGTAGGTTACATATATGTGACAAAACATGGGAAAAGGTGACATTAGGGGAAAACACCTTTATTTAATTGCATGTCTTCAGCTACAATTTGATGCTTCAAGCATCAAAATATTTGAAATAGTTGCTGAGAAATGACATTTCAAACATGGGATGGTAGGGACATGTAGGAATTCAGAATAGACTGCAATACGATCATATATCAATATATTTTCAAATAATCCATATGAATCATAATTATGAGAAATTAAACTAATAAATGCATATTATTGTACATAGATTTGGATCTGGTAGGAATATTGGCATTCTGTTTTCAGTTCTGAAATCCTCATGGATGGGGCAATTGGATAGGGATAATTTTTTATTCCAAAATAATGAATTGATGGTTGCCATGGCAACCAGATGTCAACAAATGGGCCAAAAATGGCCGAAAAACGTTCTTTTTACATTCCAAATAAGACCAATTTAGAATGAAAATAGAATTTTGATAATAGCTTTAAAAGATTCCTTGGGAAAAGTTAGTCTAAGGTCATTTTCTCTTAAGAATTCACATTTTTAGCTATATCTCCTGAAATTTCATGTTTAGAGCATTTATGGCTATTCCCCCTAATGTTACGATTTCCCAGGTTTCGTCACATATATGGCAAGACTAGAGCGATGTGGGTGTTCTCTACTAGAGAGTGGTAAGGGTGAATGCATCAACTCAGTGGTACCCCGATTCTATACCCCAGGGGCGTGGCAACGGGGGACAGGAGAGACCCCCGCCCCCCATCACACACACCTTTGACAAACCCTGAAAAAAGTCACACCTAAAGGGTCAAGTTAGAACCCCCCCTTGCCCACCCTCCCTCCCACTTTGAGGCTGCTTGCCACGTCCCTGTCTGTACCCAAAGCCGTTTGGAAATCTCCGAGTCCATCGCTTTCTACCCTATACGTATGTTACCATAGCTCTTGTCCGCAGAGTGTATTACACTGTCTGAATAAGTAGTCGGTACCTAGGGATGCCTTCGGATGACTTTTCTTTTGTAAGATGCATCTCAAATATGACCATGTCGGTTGGGCGTATGCAGTCCTCAAACTTTCACCCCACAGCAATGCCTGGTGAATGTTGTGAAATGCAGAAGGTACCTGGAAGTATTATGAGTATCATATCACAGCACTGGATCTTGCTAGAGTCTTCAATCCTGTGCCTGCCTAATACACAGGATTGGTCAATGATATAAGGCCTGCACTGAAGTTAGGTTTCCAATAAATGTACTAGCGAAGATTTATGATAATAAGAAATGGCTACATTATAATCCATAGGCATGAAATCTTTATTGCCAGTCGCAATATTTGATGTTTTCCTACAAAGAAATATTCAGATTATTGAATTTATTTCAAAACATGGCGGAGGCGAAGAGAAGGTCCCCCTAGTTTTCATAAGCCTAGTTGATATAAGCATGGGCGTATATGTGTTGGTACTATGAATCCTGGCCAATAAGGCCAATTTCGTTGTTATTGAAAGAAGCCCCTTTCCGATTTATTGTCTACTATTGCAATCACCCATAGATTTCTTGTGCATCACGGACATGCAGAATTACATTGTTTCCATATCATAACCCCCTCCAGGGCCACAGGCCAAATAAAAAGCAAGTGTTTGGGGATTGAGCGTACGAAAAAAGGGGTTGATGTGAAGAGCCTCTGCCACCCAAAATCCTCTGTGCTTGTTTTACCTGTGTGAAGGGGCAGCAGGTCCCCAAGTAAGCGATAATAGAACAGGTTCTAAGGACCCCCCTCCATTGGCAGAGGCCACTGGTGTAATAAGCCTCTAGACGATTGGGCACAGTCATTGGGGAAATCAGCTGGAGAAGACTGTGACCAAAAAGAGCGCCCCTGAGGCCGGTGGGTGGCGGTGCAGCACGCCTTTAGACAAGTGGGAGGCAGTTTCCACCAACCTGTAGTGGACATTGAGTATGAGAGGTAGTGTTAATCAGCTCTAGGCACCCTCATGATGCCTACACATTACCACCCAATGTCTGATTATAGCTACTCTCTACTTATGTGTGTTCCTTTTTGAAGCCCATCGAGTGTATCCTGCCACCCGCTATGTACACATATTAACCCATAGGTGTAACCAAGAACTATTGTTTGATATCATAGGTCATTTACTTTGCATTACTTTCATAACTCATAATTATGCCCACTACGCCCTTCCTTTTTTCTCTTCCTCCACCCATCTTTCAGCCTTACTGTTGAAAGTGAAGCTATCTATATTTTATTCTTTCTTCCTTTCTTTGCCCTAATTTAACGACTATTATTATTCTACACAATTAGCGGATATATTTGTATAACACTTATTTTTAACAAAGAAATAAAGCCATAGGCGCAGAAAAAAGAATCTAACGCATTTGCTTGTATTGGGTGATGAAATTTACAACCAACATATATTTGGCTCTACATGGGTCGCGCAACCTGCACAGGTTGATCTGAGTGGTCTGACTACACCCAGTAACATGATGGGCAGAATGTGTACCGATCACACGGTATCGCCATACAGATTCTGTTTAAATCTTTAAAAATACAAAAACAAAACTCCATATCGCCATTACCTGAAGTCCAAGTAAACTACCTAAAGGCTTGGCTGTTATCTATTGTTCTATCCTTTATCAACAGTCCCATGTCATTATCCTCCAAATACACACACACGGTCGTCACTCACTGTTCAGAAATGTTAGTCAATTTCTATGAAAATCATATGGCTCCTCAATTACGATGAGCTATCTCTATCAAATTAGAATTCTCCTTTTCCCACCATGGATGCTCCATGTATGTTTACCAATCACCGTCCACAGTCAGACTACCCCATCCCTCCTGTATCCATAGCAGGCATTAACGTGTAATTAAAACGCATGCATTAGCCTAATTAATGAAGCAGTGTTGTGCACAGGTTTGTATAGACTAACATTTTATCAATGTTACATGTGTGTATGAAGAGGCCGTTTTTTACAAGGGGTGTCTTTCTACGCAGTTTCAATCAGGATATTGCATTGTTCCATGATATAGAAAGATGTTTACCTTCAAAGTCAATCCAGATTAACATTAGCATAGTGGAAGGTCGAGCGCCTCCTCAGATTAATGAGGTTGGATATAATTCACGTGTCATACACATAGCATGTATTTGTTAATCATATTAAATTATTTAGTTGCTTCTTTTTATTGAATTCAAATTTAATGTATGTCATTTGTCAGCTGGTCATTCTGAAATGACTAACCTGGGATAGCCCACTACTGACTAGGGCCCGGACAATAAATAATATTAATCTCAGACTATAACTGGGACGCACTGCACACCGTCTCCGCGCCGTATAGAACCGGAAATCTTGCTGTGTCTTCTGTCCTCAGGAAATCAACGCCTGTACCGGTCGTCAGTCACTACAGACTGCGTGACAGGGCAGTATTAGGGGTCGGGCAGGAGTGTGAAGGGCACAACCACTGAGCAGCTCAGAGCGGCTTGGAGAATCTCTGGGTAGTGACCTGATGCAGCAATTGCATGTGGCCATCATGTCCATGTTTTACCCCATTGGAGGAACTGAAGGCTGAGAGCAGGGGCTATGGCTGGATGGGCCATGTAGTGGTAGGGTGCGAGGCTGGTGTGTTGGGTGGGGGATATTGGGGAGAGAGAACGAGCTGCTCAACCCCAGAACTCTGTGCACAACCATCTAACAGCAATCACCAGCCTTCCTGGCTATTGGCTTACATATAGGTATGGGGCTCGACCTTTAAGGCCTCTAGAGCAGCAGAAGAGGCCAGAGATGAGGTCTCTTCATGCCGGGGCCCCACTGGCAGCAGGCAGACCTGAGCTGCTCTTTGATGTGAGTGATTGCCACCAGGGGGTAAGGTGTCCTCATTCACACCAAACACCTGTCTTGACAGTGAGGGGGCCTTTGAAGGGATGGGTTTATTGTAGGTTATGTATGAGTGAACAGTGATGGTGATCACCTTCATCTCCTCTCTACACCATCATCATTCGTCAACACATTGTACCATAGACCAGACCAAACTCAATCAGCTGCTTATAGTAACTGCCAGGACTATACATCACATTGCAGCCCATTCACTGCAACTCTCTGCAACAAACTTCGCAGAGTTGTTGACTAGGCGTTTTCATAGTTTGGGGGGTTCAAAGGTGGAAGTTGTTTTGGGGGTTTTCTTTTTGGAGGGGGGCTACACATGACATAGATATAGAGGTCAAGGATATTCTGAATCCTATACTTTTAGACACCGTTGTGGGAAAGACATAACTGCCGCATTTGAATACTGCTGAAGCGATCATGAAACGGTGCATGTATCTGCATGCGGTATTGTATTGGAAGTAGTTAGCTTACTCTGCGATTAGCCAAACCATGTGGTTTTTCAATTTTAATCCAGATAATGCTGTTCCCTATTGTAATTCATTCGTTATTTTCTCAGAGTACGCCTACTTATGCTCCCTAGTATATGGTCTAAATGCACTTGGCCTTATTATAGTAAATACACGCGGAGGAGTAATGAGAAATAAAATCCTATCCATTTAAATTGTGTGAGCTTTGGACATTAGCACAGCCATCTTTAACAGTTTTTACCTTGAAACTTCCATCTCGAAGATAATACTAAAGAGTAGAGTCCATGCCCTGGTTCTGTAGCATGTAACAGTAATGTGGATTAATGGAGCAACGGATAATAACTTCTTGTGGATTAATGTATTTTCTTGCTGGCTGTTAAGCAGACAAGTCGCATACTGTATCAGCTGAATCGGAGAAGTCATTGGAGCTATAGCTAGAGACATTTTATACGATATTAGGTAATGCTATGCTTCCACTGAAAGCAATAAAATGTCATCCTCCAGTCCATACTCCCCAGATGGTACCTTTGTTAGTAAAATGCCTGTACATAGCCAGTGGTAGCACCCACATGCCAATGTTTAAGTTACCCGTGGAGACTGAATGGCCATTGATGCATTGGCAGTTATTGTCACTGTAAATCCTTGCCGATAGGGCTGTTTAGTGTTTGGTGAAATTAGACTGGTGGTAGGAGGAGGGGATTGGTTGTCATTAAGGCTGCACAGGTGTGTGTGACCACGGCTCCAGGCGTGAGGCAGGAGCAGGTATTGGTTAACACACCTGACCTAATGGAGACCATCCAGGGCGTGCCTGGAATATTGATGACTTCACCCAGTATAAATACCATGATAAAGCCAGCCATGTGAAAGCATGTGAATAGGCATAGTACTTGGTATTGGTGTCATAACTAGGATCCCTGTAATTACTATAAATGAGTTAACAGAGTGGACTTATGACTATGCAGATTTCCTCAAGAGTAGTGGCTATATCTTTCCCTTTTTTTTGGAATAATCCATTTATTGACTTCATGACTCCCGATTCAGGAGTTTTCTGGTTTAGTCTCATGTTTTATGTGTCTGTTTATGGTGACATAGGCATTGAGCTCATTGGGAACTATCGGGTTTCGTTGAAGATCCATTAAAGTAAGGATGGTATAAGTTTTTAACAGTTGTTTGAAAAAGAAAAAGAGATAGCTGGAAAGAATTAGGACTGGCTAGTTTACAAAAGTGTAATCTTGGATATAGATCCAGTTACAATAAGAAGTATATACTATAATTTCAGAATCATATTTCCATTCCATTCTATTTTTTTAACCAGGAATTTCCCGTGGAGAACAGTGCCTTCACATCTCTGACAATACATTCTGTCCACACAGCCCCCTGTGTGGAGTTGATATGCCTTTCATGTTGATATCCGGACTGAAAACAAATGTTAACTTTATTCAATGCGCATGGGTGCTTGCAAATAGCTGTGACAGGTTCTTGTGAGTATGTTGTTTGATGTCTTTTTCTCTAAGGCAGACCAGCCAAATTGGACATAGCAGCAGACTGGTTGGGGAAGATACAGCTAGCTCTTGAAGCTTGCTCCAAGCAAAGAAACTTTCTATCCACCTTGACAAAAATATATCCAACTACGTAGAACACTGTTGCATACTGTCGATATGACCAGGAAGTTTTTGTCTTAAAGATGGTGTATCAGCTAATAGACTTCTGAAACTTTTTCTTCAAAATGGATATAATTTTAATGTCAAGGGTTTTGTTATTATTTTAGCTGATATGCAGTACTCAATGTTAAATATATTTGTCTATAAAGGCATGATTTGAGATAGAAAACAATGTTGCTTATTCACCTCACTGACTCAGTCACTCCCCCAAGTGAGTACAGGGAAGACTAGCCTGGTAGAGAAAGCACTGAGCCATGCAGTACCACAACATAGAAAGTTTTAGTGTCGACCTACAGTAAAAATGATTGCACTGCCTGTGCTACTTTTTATAGCTTTAGACACTATCAATCATTTTAAAAGTCAGGGAGTATTTATAGGAGACTCTATACAAGAGCAATATGACATTATTAAAAATTCACCGGGTTTTAGCTGATATACCATCTTTAAGACTATGTTATGAAACTTAAGTGGACACCTTTAATAAGAGCAGCTTTATATTTAAAGGTAAGTGTTTAGCTATTGCACACAGTATTGGGGTTTGCTGATAAGCCTATCAATGTGTGGTACCTGTCATTCTTTATTCGACTATTCTGAAGGGGATTGGATCACAACCAGTCTACCTTTTACAAACGACATTTAATTCAATGGAAAAAATTGTTTTAATTGGTGTATTTAAAATGTGCATTGTTTCAAGCTGTAAGACTAATCGTAACCTGCTACTTCATTGGAGGTGTGTACTTTTAAAGGGCTATATTGTATCTGATTTACATGTAAATCATCGTAATATAATGTTACCATACCGGTGATTGTATATTATTACACAACTCCAGTTTATTGCAATTAATAATAGGCCTATTACAGATGGAATATTATATATGATCCAAAATTGGTTCCATAGAAAGCCTGATCATATTTCGTAGGTCTAAATGCAAAAATCTAAAGAGCAATTTACACCATAACCCATGTCTCGGTGCATAATTATCAGTAGACTCAATCAAAGTAACTGACAATCTATTCATCCATGGGTATAAATTATAATGTAAATCATTTATCCTTGTAAACCTTAATTTGTTCTATTTCGACACTGAACTCTTGGTGTCCCCTGTTGAGGACCTTATTCAAGGCCTACTATGCGCCTTTAATGGACTCATAATGATATTACCAGTATGGCGATAATCCCTCTCATTTGTCATAGTTTGGTTGCAGGCTATTTGTATCTTTTTATCCATCATCTTTCCTTGTTGAGGGCTGATTCCCACGGAGAGATGCTAATGACAGAACCTTTGTTTTGAATGCTCTCATAGAGCTTTCAACAGGTTTCTACTACAAAGCACAGTGATCAATCTCTAATTCCTCTCAATTCTAAAGGGAAACCTTTGCTTCTATCTTTTTCAAAAACATAGTAATTCAGCATTTGAAATTTCATTCTTCATCCTACTTCTCAATTCAGGTAGTGAATAATTTTGGTAAACTTTGCGGAAAACATGAAATTTATTTAAAACACATTTGTTTCCTAAGCTCAGATTGTAGAAAACGGTGTGCAAAAGTGTGCTACCCACTGCTTTTATTTTTGTGCCCCATTATTTATGGTTTGAAGTGATTGTGCTTTCTTTTTGCTATTGTTATACATATTTTTAGTTTGATTATCATCAATGCATTTTCTGCTGTAACCATGTCTGAATATTGTATCGGGATTAGACAAAACTAGACATGAATCCATAGAACTGAGCAAGGAATCTCATAGCATAAAAATAGGCCGAAAGAAGCACCCCACTAGAAAGGCATTAGAATATCCATGGAAACAGACCACTGCCTTCTCATGTTTATCTGTGTCATCAATCATCCGGCTATCGATTATTGGCAGCACCACTAGGTGGTAGCACGTCATGGGAGGGCCGCCTACCAAATAAGATGGGTGTGAAGTGTGGACGATGTTGGAAGAAGTGGTAGTGTTGGGGCATAGGCACTGGCTTGTCCTTGATATGCTACATTAGATTCATCATCGCTGGGATGATTCTTCATGAAACAATGGGTTTGGCATAGTGTGAATTGGAACCAATGTGCGTTGCCATGAGCGGTGGTTGGAGGTGTGATTGGGGAATGGGGTAGATGAAACAGGGCATAGTCCTGTTGGCACAAAAATAACCAGTCATGAACTAACGATGTCCCTGCATGCCGGCTCAGGACCTGCTGCTGCATGGGCTCTAACCATGCGAGTCAGCACCAAGCTACACCTCCTTCTGATGTTTATGATGATAAGAACCATGTACATATACCCAGTAAACATTAAAAAGATTATACAACGTTATATAACGTTTCTCTATGGCTTCTTATTGTGGCAAACCGATATATAAAGTTAAAAACGTTATCTTGACGTAAGATAGCGTATTTCTTTGTTAGATAGGTAGTGCATGAATGTATTTCAATACCCTTGTACATCCCGCACTTATTTGAGACCGGCATCTTTTTTGAGAGCCTGGTGCTTTTATGGGCTGATAGATGCTATAGGCTGAATGGAATGGCAGACACACATTGTCCATTCTACATAATGATGGATGGCCTTGTCTTAGTGCTCAATATTAACAGGTAAACTACAAAGCTTTAATTACAGCATGGAAGTTAGATAAAGGTAAGAGTAGTAAAATATTGGTGTCCACCATGTCATTGTAGCCAATGGATGGTGCTAACCAAGTCATCATGTAGATAACTCTAAAATTCAGGTGAACCATCTTTGTTTTCATGGTAGAAGGCACTGATGCATTGTGTCCTCTCTATGTACTCTGTCCACCTAACCACATGCTTTCTCTTGGGGAAATATTCAATTGACAGGACAGTGCATACAGGATATAATTGTTACAATCTTGAGCAAATTAGACAGATTGAAGTTGTTGTATACGGTCACAGCCCACTTTCATCTGAAGTCCTATTGTAAGGCATCATAATATTTCATTGTCTAATGTTTTGGAGCATTCTGAGATCGGGTAGAGTACGGCATTGGTGCTGTATTGATTTTTTCTTTCAATAACGAGGCCCTGTATTAGCTGAAACTCTTTAGTCTCATATTCCTCAAATACTCTGGTGGGAGGTCCAATCAGAATAAGAGTGGCACCCTCTGGCTTGTTATTTCATGGGGAAAAAATAATATATACAGAAAATTCTATGATAATTTTAAGATGCATTCTGAGACTGACATAAGTTTATCAATTCCGGTCCCAACCAATGATAATTATCATCCTCCCTAATGGCAAATACAAAAGCCACAAGACTAATTCGTGTTTGGAAAATGACAAGACCATGATCTAAGAACTGAACAAAGGTAGGACAAACCATTTTTCTTTTCAGCAACTTAATCACTTACGTCCATCCTTAATTGCTCTACTTTCTTTGCAGGTCTTGTCTTACAGGTCTAGGAGTGGGCCATACCATAAACTGATCCAATGCCTAACTGGCCTTATAGGGGCCACAGTGTTAGGTATATGAGAGTGGTACAGTAACACTGGAAGGACTTGTCTCTGGTCAAGAACCAGAGAGGAAATCGAAAGACTAATACAAATCCTGGTGTGGTGGTTTGGTATGGCTTGCCATCTGCTTTGGTACACCGCCACAGTAAAGGGGTGGGTTTGATCCTGGCGGGAGTGTAGCATAGAAAGGGGCCCGATACCTGTGTAAAGGGACTGGTAGTATTGGCACATATTTGTGTACACCAAGTGCCACCGGCCAGATAATGATTTGCCTCTCTATATAGTACCACATACAAGATGGGTATGGGCGTTGGGGCTTGCAGAACTAGAAGATACCTCATGTGGCCCACTGTTCTTATTCTTATTATCTTTATGTGGCTCACTTTATTGGGAAAATAATTCAACATGACATAATTATGTGAAGAAAGTGACATTCAATAAAGGTCAAATGACATTCTCATTTTATTCAACAATGTCATAAATTGGTTAGAATTGGTAATGAAATACATTATACATTGTATCAGATTGGAAAGCATAAATATTACAACATTAGATCAGTTTTGATGATGGTATTCTGTGAAAGTGCAAAAGCTGTGAATAGTTTCTATGGGAAATCCTAGTCTACCCACCCAGTGGAATGCTGCGTATGTGCGTAAACTCATTGATGTGGCTCCTAAATCCATGTGTCACTGTTGATACAGGATGGTGGGATCTATTCCCCGTATGTGTGCCTTCTCCTTAATAGAAAAAGTCCCAAGGGGATATTTTACCATCATTGCTCACTGTTGTGTATAGTAATGGACCATTTCCTGAGGAATACAACATACATGGTGGTATACTCAGGGTATTATAGGAAATATATGCAGGAACAGACATGGATGCTTCTGATGAAAGGTTTTATCACCATTACTGTGCGCTTGTGTGACCAGTAATGTACGTGGGCAAGTTAATAGTATGGCTATTTCTCATGAGATCAGGCCAATGTGAAAGTATTTGATCGGCTGCCATCTTTGACTGGGTGCCATCTTTGACCAGCTCGATAGAAAATGCTTTATTTAGGGCAGATGGAGATTTAAATAGGCTGAAAAGGTTAATGGATGTTATAACACCTCAAATTACTAATTAGTAGCCCATTCATATCTTCATCAGATTTTGCTATGAAGGAGAAAGGCCTAAATAAATCGTTTACTGTCAAGCCACTCAAAGATGGCGCTTGGTCAAAGCTGGCACCCGGTCAAAGATGTTTAGCCTGCGCAAATGCTTCTTGGGATCTCCATACCTACTCCATTACAGATTATAAACCTTGATTTCTCTTGATTATAACTGGAAGTTTGTTATCATGGGACACCACCCCCCACCCCCACCACCATCTCATGCCATCCTACCTTGCCAGGAATATTGTGGCTTCGCCAGATTGGCTTTTTACGTAAGCCCTCTATACCTGGCTCCCTCCCAATCCCTGTGGCAGGGTAATTCACATGGAAAGCATGTTATTCTAAATTAGGTACACATGGGTCCCCTTACCTGCAAGCTTGTAATTAAGGGACATAAAGCTGGATGCTGACTGGGAGCAGTCAATGAGGTAATTCACAAGCCTCAGCCACCTTCCTTAATTCCCACCTTTATGCCCGTACCTAATTGACATACCATGGGGAAGGAGACAGGTTTGGCAAATTTTCGTTGGCAGTTTTCTTATTGTACTGTGCAGCATTAACACAGTTCCCTTCCTCAACACCAAATTATATTGTTTTAAATGTAAAATTATTAAAACCCTAACAATGCTGATTATAGATGCTTGAACATTCTATAGGCTGATTCTGCATTAATTCAACCGGAGGCTCCCGGATGACCATCCCCAATTTCCATGTTAATTTTTTCTCTCATTGCCCTATGTATCCATATTGTTAATTTCCATCGATTCATGTCCTATTTCCAAGCCTCTGTGCATCAAGAGGTATGGTTTGATGATTTTTTTCTGATCTCTATTATAAGTAGCACCTATGTAATGACATATGGACCTGTGACCCTGAGAATTTTTCCATGGTAGTCCTTTGAAAATGGCTAGAATTGAGTTTTTTCTTACCAGATCAGACAACCCTCCCCGCCTGAGCGAACCAGAACTCGCAAACTATTTGGAATTTCAATTAGAAATTTTGGGGGACATAGGGCAATGGGAAAAAAATAACATGGAAATTGGAGATAGTCATCCGGGACGATCTTCCGATTTTGGTTGCGTTGACGCGGAGTCAGCCTATAATATACAACAGAGACACAGTGTCTCTCTATCAACAAGCTACGTGACTGTAGCTCTAATCTTCGTTTTCCTGGCGCCTCACTCACTCAACTTAAGCTCATCAACTGACTTTCTTCTTTAGCATGAGTTGATAATATCAAATGCCTCCTAAAAGTTTGACCTGGCAGGGTAAACCAATCCTAAATTAACGCATGCCCTTGCAGGACTCCCTACCTTTGTCATGACCATATCTCACGCAATGACTGCTCTTCAATTTTACCAATGGAAACAAAGGGTGAAAATATGTGAAAGGTGTACAATTGGATAGTTGTGAATAGTTAGTAATAAAAGGTTACCCGAAGAAAACGAGAAGTTCAAATGTAATTTCACACAGGTACAGGCAGATGCTACTTCTCAGATGCTTATAATAGACAGATACGGCATCCCAACATACAGGCGCTTATCATAGACAGACACATAATTTATGTAAACCCGCATGTAATTGTGATCTCTGGCAATACTACTGAATAGGAATACTTGAATTGTATTGACATTTGGGCCATGACTTGTATACGTATACATCTGCGAACACCTACTGCTGCAAGGATGCCCCTGACTGTGAATGCGCCAAACTTTGCATTTCCTTTTTCATCCAATGCTGTTCTGAATTGCAATCCTCTTCATACATCTTTCAACGTAATAAGGTCCCTACTGTGCCTTTAGAAAGGGGTGTTTTTGCTTGAGCTTAAATAGAATATGTCTATCATAGGAAAGTGCAACACGTGCTGGTCTAAAATAGAACAGGTCTCATTTATTCTGTATGTTTATGACGCAATTACTTCCTAAATTCCACATTAATGCCCGCTAAAGTCAATGCGATTAAATAATGGGTTGTCCCCTTGAAAGTCACATTAGGACTGGTACTTTAGACCTCAATTCCCATAAGTGTAATGGCGACATGAAAGGTAAAAACCCCTGTTACGCAAATGTCTATGATGAAGTCACTTGCAGAGACCATATGCGTGCTGATACATTGGAAGAAATAAAGATCAGGGACCATTTGATTACCCTACTACGACGGCTTCCCCATGGTGTCGCCAATATAAAACATTGAGCGAATACAAATTTATAATCAATAATTAATAGTGTTAATAAATTGTTAATTATTGGATTAGATTTTCTCAATAATTTATAGGTTTCTATGCACAAGGACTCTGTAGCAATATTGAAAACAGAAACTCTTAGTTTATCTTGTCAAATATCATTATTTCCGAAATTTTGTTAAGGATGTATTAGTCTAAATTTCTAAAGTTCTAAACTTCTAGATTGATGCTAGATATGCAAATATTATAAAGTGCGCTATCAATAATTCCTATGGCCATATAATCCTATGCTAATCCAGTATGATGTATCGGTACCGTGAATTAATTCTACACCAAACCAAACAATGCACAATGGTATTATGATAATGGCAAATATTATGGGCCCTATATTTTGAAAAGGCAACAAACTCATTTTCACTGAGACCGCTGCTACATCATGTGTCAGCAGCATGCAGCACGACATAAATGCTGGCTGCTCCATCATTACAGCCTATGGGGCCGCAGGCCATATCATTATTAGACTCTAAGAAAAGCAATGTTTGGAGATTGAACATCTGAAAAAAGGGGTTGATATGAAAGGCCTCCGCTTTGCACAAGCCTCCCTGGTTGTTTTACCTGTGTTGAAGGCCAGCCATTCCCCAGGTAAGGGATTATAACATGACATGTTTTAAGGACCTCCCTCCACTGGCAGAGGCTGACATTGTAATATGCCTCCAGACGATTGGGCACAGTCATTGGGGAAATCAGCTATGACCAAAAAGAGCCCCCCTGAGGCAGGTGGGCGGTGGTGCAGCGCGCCTTTAGACAAGTGGGAGGCAGATACCACCAACCTGTGGTGGGCATTGAGTATGGGAGGTAGTATTAATCAGTTCTATAGGCACCTTACTGATGCTATTCTGCCTGCCCTCCGATGCTCATTGCTTGTTGATAGCTGCCCTCTATAGATGGTCTTCTCCTTGCTGTGCATTGCATACATCCTGCCACCCAATAACTAACTGCTGCTCACAGCTAGTTAGCTGGCGACTGCTGCTGTGACGCAACAGGACCTTGCCTACCAGTTCTGAGTTACCCATGACATTTCCAAGAGACTAGGGCAGTTATCTCCCATTTAGAATAATGGACCGGAAACCATCTTTAATCGCTAGCATCTCACTGTGCTAGCATTCCATATTTAAAAAAAAAGATTAAATAGTGGTGGGAAAGTGGAAATGTAGGCCTTCTATAGAACAAGGATCATGTACTGACCTCTAGCAGGGAGATCAGATTGAGGATTTATTCCTGCCCTCCAAAATCCGCCAATATGGAGGCTCAATGGACTAAACCCCAGTATCTAGCTGGTTTCATTTTATTCATCTTTGAGTGATTCAATCTGCTCGTGCTTCTGCCTATCAATTCAGAGTATTTTTTAATTGCTGTACCAAACGACATCATTGTAAGGCCGAAGGAACTAGACTGAACTCCGACATCACATGCAAGCACCAACTGACAATGGCCCCATGCACTGAAGGGAACATGCACACCAAGGTTCTGTACCGAACGGGATAACGGGCTACTCCCTAAATTGCTTAAAGCCTCTCAGGGAGCAGGTACCGTGTCTGAGGTCAGTTTGGGAACTCTTTACCCCCTCCCCCATCCTCCCACCCAATGCTTATCCCCTCCCCCTCTCTCTCAACCCCATTGCCCGCCCACCAGGCTACAACTGGACCCACTCAATCCCCAGGGGGCAGATATTTCGCCAGACGCGGACTACATCTCTGCAGAAACCTTCCTCCGTGCTTCGCAAATGGACAGATTCTGTCCATTGCGCACCTTCATAAAAATCTGTAATTTCCCATCTATGATTCGATTCAAATAATGTATGTCAATGGACAACTAAACATGAATTTCTGAAAATTTCAGACCTATTGAACATGTTTTTGTAGTAGAATTTGTTGATTTTTCAAGGAACTTTTTTCGGGCAGGAATACAGGCAGTGTGTGATGTGGATAGGAAACCACAGAAGCAGTACCCCTTTCTAGACTTTTTCCACAGGAGAGCGCTGCTTTTGCCCCTCCCATTACAGCATATTTCTTAGGTTTTGGTAGAGATGGAAGTGAGTGGGGGAACGGGAATCTCTGCCCGGGGAGATTGGGACCCACTGCGCACCACCTTGTTGTACTACACGGACCGGAAGTCTTACTGGGTCTGCTCGTCACCGGTAAATAACGCCCATACTGGTCATCAGTTGGGAAATGGCATGACAGGCTGGTATTAGCAGGATTTTTGTGGAAGGGGTGGGTGTGTTCAGTGGCCCCTGCATTGTGCAGGTCTGGTATTAGCAGTGGAAGGAGCAGGAGGGGGCAACAGGGGCGGCCATAGGTGTGAGGGGGCACAACCCCTGGGCCGCTCAGACCTATTCGTAGCACCTCTGGTCCATGACCTGACGTGGCCATTGCATGTGGCCATCGCGTCTACGTTTTACCCCATTGAAGGCAGAAAGGGAATGGGGAGGAGGTTGGGGCTGGGGCTGGTTGGTGTTGTGTAGGGGCAGGCTGGATGGGGGAGGGGGAGGGCACCAGCTCACCTCAAGAACTCAGCAGATAATGATGTCTTGTCGTGTCAGCACAGATCTGGCATCGATCAGCCACATTCCTGGGTATTGGCTTTCACATAGGTATCTGGGCCTGCCCTTTAAGGCCGATCGGCTCAAGGAGGAGACCAGAGACGAGCTATCTTCATGCCAGGGTCCACTGACATGGGGTAGACCTGAGCTGCTCTTTGATGTGAGTGATTGCCACCAGATCGGGAAAGGAGGCCTCACTCACACCAAACACCTGGCCGGGATCTTTGAAGTGAAGGTTTATTGTAGGTAATGTATGAGCATGTATGAGTGTCACTATCAGCTAGGCCTACTAAAAGTGATTGATACAACTTCACATCTTTTCATTAGGATTATTTGTGTTACTTATGTAGTTATTCATATATGCTGTGCTCAAGCGTGAGAGAAAGTGAGCCGTTATCTATAAAAGAGTGGTCCTCTTGAAGGATTGGTACAACCATTAACTATAAAGACAATAATCATGCTTCCCCTTAACTCTTCCACTGTAGGATGTCACTTAAATATCCCTTACTTCCCTTATATACCCTTATTTTTTATTCTCTATTTGGCATGTTCCTAATGATTTACCTTGTTTTGACAGAGCCCTGATTTGTGATGGTCACATTGATTACCTGGCAGGTAGGGGTGTATGAAGCCCCTGTGAGCCCTTACCCAGTAAACAAAAAAAACGGTACACAACGTTAAATAACGTTTCTCTATGGCCGCTTATCATGTCAAAACGTTATATAACGTCAAAAACGTTATTTTGACGTAAAATAACGTATTTTTGTTAGCTGGGTAGTCACCAGTCAGTGCAGGCCTGGATGATGGTACACTTCACTTGTTCAGCTATGCAGACAGTGAGACTATATGAATATAATTATACAGGTAGTTCCCTGGTTTGGAACACAACGCTATATTCCAATCTAAATAAAACAGGCCTTATTCTAGGACTTGGAAACTGCTGTTTTGACTCGTCCTTTAATTAGAACATACGAAGCGCCACACATGTTTGTTTTTCAAGGTACATACATCTATCATAACTTGCTGTCTCCTTTTCAGGGACATTGGTGAGAATATGGAAAAAACGTTTAATTAAATTTACTTTGTTTGCTACTCAATATCTGACTTCGTTGAAATCGAAAATATTTATGCAGCCATGTTAAACATTGTGTTACTCATAAGAATCGTGCAGTAATGAAACAATTCCGGAAGAATCGTCTTGTTAGAAATGTAAGATGGTTCAGACAGACTTTAATTTGGACACCATTTTGAATCAGCCACTTTTTGCCACTTAAATGAGCATGATGGGGTAATGAGGGCGCCTGTATGTTCATCATTATCTCATTTTTTCCATCTTTCCCTCGCAAAAGAAACCATGTTCAACTGACATCAAAACAGGACCGCGTGAACTTGAAATAACCCATATTCCAATGATCATTTGTCAAAAGATGAATATTGATGGATTTCAGTAGTAGAAGTCTGCGCTGACAACAACCATGACAGCGGGAAAATGTAAAACCTTCAAAGAAGACGAGACAGGAAGCAAAAAGACCATCTTAATGGCATCATATATCAAGGTCGGAATAACATTACAAAAGGAGACCATTTGACAAATGGGATTACGTTTTCTACTAATTTTTCAAAGGGTATTGTCGTGAGACCATCACAATTTTTCAAACACCAGTCAAAGAGTTCCACTTTCTTTGGTAGAAAGTTTGGCACATGGCTGCTCTTGATGTTGCAAATTGCTATTAATGGGGACAGAGTCATGAGATGCTATTAACCTTAAGGGAGATATCATGATTACTATTAGTAAAAGGTTCTCATTGACAAATGCATACAATCAGACAGTACGTGCAAGTATATGACATCATTTTATTATTGTGTCGTTGAGATTGTTTAGGTTGATAACGAGGACATATAAATTTGACATGCATTATTTGGAATTTAACAAAACACCGTAATTGTCACATTTTTTTCGAAAACATAAATTGAAATCTTTTTTAAACGTTGCATTCTGATTACTGTAAAAAAACATGTTTACTGAAATACCCATGATTTCGTATGTTTTCATTACGATAGGATTTTAGATATCGAACTTAATAGTTAATGTTTGTCATGTCAATCTTGAAAACCCAATTACTAGAAATGAAACTGAGTGGTGTCATAGATATACACAGTGTATATCTCCATGGTATTATAATGGTTATAGAATGGGACAGGTCTGAAACTGACTGTCATGCTGGATGACCCTATATAAGATATATCTCGAGCCTTCCCACCACACATACCCATGGGCAATACGTGTATTACAAGAACATGTATCCTAATCATGCAATCTGTCAATCATGGGATGAGCTTACATGGATACTGAAATGTTTTTTATGTGGTAGGAGTATCTAATGTATGACACATGTACAGGTATGACTCATGTCATATTCTCCATTTACTATACTTGATGATGCACTGTAAGCTGTACTCGAATAAACGCCCATGGCAATGCATTTTTCAAAACAATAACCAGAGAGAAAAATTCAAATATTGCGAGGCATTTCTTTGCGTGTTGAGATTATATACGAATGTTAATCCAATCTTGATTTCAATTAGTCAATCGTTATTGCAGCGATTTATTTGTGATTCATCCTTTGAACAATATTATGAGAAAAGGACAGTAAAATGGCGACTGGCAGTGGTTAGCGTACGGGGAGGGAGAGAACGATACCCACCTTCATCGGAGTGTATTCTTATGCTCCGGATAATTATTGTCTTCACTGATCTAGCTGCTGTTAAGATTAACTCCCAAATTCTATATGAGCATGGGGTATCACCGTGATATATACCTGCTTAATATCCGCAAATGCATTATTGTATTTGTTGGTATACATTCCCCTGCATGCATTGACATTATATAGTCCTACACCATTGTTCCTGGAATCATTGTACAACTTATATATGGATACTACACTGATGTCAATCAGAAAAGTTAAAGTTGGTGCTTTGAGATAGTACATTTATCCTTGATAAGTTCTGATTATGTAACGTCCTGTTATGTTGGCAATGTCTGCTGCACTGAACATTTTTGGCAGCAATTACTGCTACTACTCCTTTGACTTCTATTTTTAATATTTTTCTCTTTGATATTGAATGT
The DNA here is from genome assembly GCA_947462335.1 of Harmothoe impar. Classification (NCBI taxonomy): domain Eukaryota; kingdom Metazoa; phylum Annelida; class Polychaeta; order Phyllodocida; family Polynoidae; genus Harmothoe; species Harmothoe impar. Next base: position 40,101,661 of record OX381710.1, read on the forward strand.
TTGTAAAAGCGTTCATGTAATGGCATTCAAATCAATGAAAAGCTTTGTAACACTCAAACTCAAAGTTTGCATGTATGCATTACGATGACCAAGGGCAGTACCATGTAGCTCTTAAAAAAGTAATATTATAGCTACAACGAACGGGATTTCTTTCCATATGAATTAAGATCAATTAATTGAAGTCATGGGATTCCTCTGACGCTTTGTGTATAAGATTTTACAATGTAAGACTTGCATGTAAAACTAGATTCCCCATGTATATAATGTAGGGGAACTGTTCCTGGTAAAATGTAAAGGGTTCTGCTTTGTATCAACTTTCCATGAGACACATCCTCTCGTGACACATGAGAAGAGCCCTGCCTTCCATGATGTATATCAGTACTTCTAACAGGGTCTTAGGTTCCTGAAGTAAAGGGCTGCAGTTTATTGTAATCAGGAACCTTATGAGCCGGTGTCATGTATCTTTTTGTAGTATAGTTGCTAGGTCAGCAGTTTTTTGTTGTGTTATCAGGCAGCAGCCTTGTCCTGGATTGCAGGACACGGTGGTGACCTAGCTGATACCCAGTAGTCTGGCAGTTAATCTTATTTCCTTCTCTCTATGATTGTGTACTAGTTTGAAGACATATTTTCATTCCTAACATATAACTGAAGGTCAGTGTAAATCAGTTCGTATTCATACACTTGCCAACCGTTTCCAGATAATATTTAACCAGCCGTCAATAAACAAGCGTCGAGTAGACCAATGTGTTGCCAGTTAGCTCGCTAGGAAGCTCCTCCTACCTTGGGATCTTCAAAATTAATGATGATGCCAACCAGTCCTCACATTGCCAAATCATTATAGTAAGGTACCTTTCTGAAATATGTTAGTAAATATAAATATTGCCAAGGCCAAGTTAGGAGCATTGATTATCAGTTCAATCAAACACATTGGTTAATATAATTATCAGCTCCTATATATAAATATGTTGTGTAGAACCACTGTTCACTCTGAATTAGGCCCACCTTCCTACACTGGTATCCATGCTGTTTACGCTGCCGGCTAAGCCTTGTCCACCTGGGTCAGTAATTTATTAGAGGCTGGGCTTAGTGGAGGACCAGAGTGGCATAGTTAGCAGACAAATGGTCAGTGACCTGAGTATGTAACCGTATACGAGCTCACTGTCCAGGACTGCACGAGGATGGCCACATATTTTACTGGGTGGGCTACCAATATCTCTGTCATTTTGTCCATGAAAATTAAAAGCAATTGATTCAATTGGTAAGGGTCACCGTCAACAGAGCATAAATCGGCCGCATACGGGTCATTTTAGGGGGTCCGAAGCTGAAAACTAAAATCAGTCTTTCAGTTGTGAAGTCAGTGCACTCAATGTTGAAAAGAAATCCTGGCTACTTTCCATTGTAAGACAAAACTATCATGACACTAGAGTTCCAGATATAGACCATTTTTATCAGAGAATATATGAAGGAATAATGTGTGTGGTAAATAGGCAATCTGGTTCCCCAGTCAGATCCAAATCACCGATCTCACCACACATACGAGCTTAGAGATGGTCCATTGCTGTTTTAACACTGACCATTGCATTTTATGGGAGCCATGTCATCGCCAGGTTCTTTGTCTCAGAGATGCCATCGGAGTGAGTTGTTCTCTACCAAAACGGATAACAGTGGCTTAAATATTGTTTCTGTCATGAGGGGATAGTCCATTTGTCTGGATGGGGTGGAGATGGGTATAAGGGCCATAACCCATTAGCCGATTTTGAGGCATTATCGGCCCATACACCTTCAACAAACAGACCCAATGCATTACTTTGTAGTATAATTTTGTGAATGTATCGGCCGATCATGCCAACAAATCGGGTAATGGGTTTTGGCTCTTAGGAGCTCATTTTTGTCCGTCATCTACACAACGTATTTGTATTTATGATATCAATAAACAGGTGTGTGTAACTTTTTTAATTCCTCATATGTAAAGGGACCAGTATGTATAGAGAAGGGACCTATATGATATGCATCTATAAGTATAAGAGGTATTGAAGAAGTTACACACATAGTCGTATATACATAATGAAGGCAATTAATACAGAGTGTAATTGAAAAACAAAAATCGCCTCAAAATCACAACTCACACATGTTTCATGATTCTCCCTCACTGGGAGGGGACCATAATTATATTACTTAGTATTTTGCTTATTAGAATAACTTTATGTATAACATCAACCAAGCTCTTCATCCTGTTTCCATGTGAGGGTTTATTGCATGGTTGTACATGGTTATTTCTCTATTGCCGGCTCTTTTTATTGTCTTCCTCTACACTGAAAATCCATAGATTGAAAGGGTTAGTCAGTTCAGACTATCCTAGGTTGGTCATATGAGTGTTAGTCATAATGGCAAAGTTATATTCAAAAATGACTGAGGGGTCAGTCAGTGGTGGCTAACCTAGGTTCCTCATTGGTGTGTTGTATTTGTATACCACTAGTTGGGGCCACCTGTCATGACCACTCGGTGGCTCCCCCTGGAAATAAAAAGACTAAGGTGGGTTGGTCAGTCCTGACCAACCTGACAATAATAACTGACCTATGTTGGGCGTATAGGGATCCAAAAAATGACTGACTAGGTTAGGCACTAGTGACTGAGAGGTTGGGCGTATAGGGAGCCTAGGAATATCAGTGTATGTAATAATTATCAGTTCTGAATATAAGATTCCTAGAAATCTTCTCATTCTGGAATGAAACAATCGTTAGAGATGAACGGAGACACAAAGTTCAATGTGGGGAATGTCTGACCGATTCTGCTAAAATTAATAATCTCCCCTCCCCTACTAACCCAATGCCCCCCTTCTCCCCTGATGGTATTTTGACACTCAAACTAAAAGCATATGGGTTTTTTTTAATCGCGGGACTCTTCAGGACTTTTACTTGACTTGAGTGTAAACTCATTAAGCATGAGATTATTATTACCCGCTATGCCGAAGATCAATTTTAAAACCTAAACTCATGGCTTTCATGGATGGTTTTCATGTGAGGTGAACCCAAGCTAAGTTAACTTGCTGGCCATGGTATACCAATCATGAAGAGTGGCCCGACCTTTATACTAACAGCTAGATGGCCAGCTTGGAGATGGCCGTTGTGCAGGTAGCATGTATTCCCCTGGGTCCCCCGACTACCTGATATACATATTCATTAATGTCATGTTTGTCAGTAAACATTATAACACCATCCATCACGTGGCTGCATACAGGGGCAGGGGTCTCAACAGGTACTGGAGGAGGCACTGCAGCCCCTGCAGCAGCCTTCCAGGGTGTACTATACTCATAAGTACATCCCTGAAGGCTCATCAAGGTAAGGTATATACCCCATCTCCATCTCACCCCTCTTTTAATGATTACCTATCAATCATAAGAAAGTTCCCTGGTGGTTCTACTTATGACTTCTTTATATCATTAGCTTCCAAAACCTAAAATGATGATCTGCAATCTTTTATGATGTTAGGGTCTGTAAGAACTACTTGGTATCACCTTTAAGCAAATAAATGCAGATAATGGCCTAAGCAATTTCACCTTTGTGCATGCTTTTCCTTCAGATGCAGTCATTGCTGTAATTTACGAAAATCAGTTATCGTAATGATTTATGAGTGTACATTAGATAGTTGGTTTAAATTACAGCAGATAAGTACCAGGTAAGATTGTTCTCCTCTGAGAGATCTACATACTAGTGTGTGTACATCAAATTACTAGTTATGGCACATATAGGAGTGGACAGAGGTAGAATGAGATTCGACAATAAATCCAAAAGCCATTTTAGCATAAATCTGAATGTTGTATTGATCTAAATATGTAGGCCCATCTGGTACATCTTCTAGATTCCCTGGCATAACGGTTATGTCTGATTCTAGTCCTTACCCCCACCAACGTTACCTTGTTATGCCCTTATCCTACAAGATTGGCCTTATCCTACAAATTGTATAGCTTTGTAATATAAGGACCATGACTGAGGTAGCATAGAACCTAAGATTTGCGAGATTTCCAAGACAAATCCGAGTCCAGTAAACAATAGATAAATCACAACATCCAATGTACTATAGCTATTTATGTATTCTTTTACATCTCTTAGGGAGTGCTCATTTTTTAACAACAGGGGGGGGGGGTGGTGGATTTGGGGGGGGGGGGGGTAACAAATTTGGACCCCTTGACCGGGGGGGGGGGGTCAAAAATTTAGACCCCTCTTGGGGGGGGTCAAAAAAATTCAACCTGTTTTGAGGGAAAAAGCCCGCGCGTTACTATGCTACAAAGGTCACCCCCCCCCCCCCTCTACACTGAAAATCCATAGGTTGAAAGGGTTAGTCAGTACAGACTAACCAAGGTTGGTCATATGAGTGTTAGTCATAATGGCAAAGTTATATTCAAAAATGACCAAGGGGTCAGTCAGTAGTGGCTAACCTAGGTCCATCATTGGTGTGTTGTATTTGTTTACCACTAGTTGGGGCCACCTGTGATGACCACTCAGTGGCTCCCCCTGGAACTAAAAAGACTAAGGTGGGTTGGTCAGTAGTGACCAACCTGACAATAATAACTAATCTAGGTTGGGCGTATAGGGAGCCAAAAAATGACTAACTAGGTTAGGCACTAGTGACCGAGAGGTTGGGCGTATAGGGAGCCTAGGAATATCAGTGTAGGGGGGGGGGGTGAAAACGCGCGAAATCTCACCGCCCCCCCCCCCCCTGTTGTTAATGAATGAGCACTCCCTTACCTTGGCCCTTTATTAAGCTGGGTATTGTTTCCCGTGTGATGCGTTATAGCACTTAAAATTGGATTTTCAAGTCTCGTCAACAGTCTCAAACAGTTCCTGCTAGATTTTTTTTTTAAACGGATACTGGCGAGTCAGTATTAAGATTGAAATTGAATTGAAAATATTATGATTGTGTGCCGTTTAAATACGATCAGACCAATTTAATCCTAACTGTGTACGTTAAAAATAAAAGAATTCACCCAAAAGGCACATTTACCCTTTGAATATCCGAAACTAGATACCCATAAGGACACGGTTTTCTGTGCTTTATCGTTCACCTATTGTCCCTTGTATTTTTATAGTCTGCTAAACCTAATCTCGCCACACTTAATTAACCGCTGCGAGGGCACTTTTTCCGGACTTGAAATGTCTGAATGACATCGAAAAGCATCGAAAAATGTTTGCCAGTAACTGTGTTTAATCTAATATCCAGTCTATATGTTACACTCCCGTGTAAGAACTCCCAGACAGTGGGCTGGCCAGCATTTAATCAATCTCTGAGGGACAAAATACATTGTACTAAACATTCATGATTGTTCAGTCATATACTTTATTTAGGCATATTAATAGAGCTCTAGGCTGTTCAAAGAATATATTTTTAACACAGGAACATACTTTTACATTGTTTTATAAAGCAACGAAGCTCTGTGCTAAAGGTCAAATCCCACAACGCGAAACATGGGCCAGAAAGTGTTGATTATTGACATAATAACAAGGGGTAACTGTTGCCAATATTGTAAATCGCAACACTTGTCCCCCGATTTTAGGGCTCTCCAAATCCCACTGTACCCGATTTGGACAGGGAGAGTGCTGCGATTTGGGCCATGGGGGACGTGGTGTAGGGTTTAAAATCGCAACAGAAGGGACTTTGAAATCCAAAAAATTGATGCAATTACATTACCTGCAACTATATTCACCATTATATGCATAGCTAAACACTATAAATCACAGAGCAAATGCCCTGTATATATGGAGCATGTGGGATTTGGGTAATGATTAATCAGTGACACAACCATTGCGATATAGCAAGAAATCTTGACATATTCCATTAAGCAACATTCTCAAGGCCTTCTGGGGGAAAATATCTAACTTTTTTGATCCTTGGGATTTCCCAAATCACAAGACAGAGGCAACACTTTCTTGCCAATTTAGGCCTGTCTTAGCCAATATAGTGCCCAAAATCGGCAATAAGACCAATTCACAACATTTTCTGACCCTCTTTTGTGTTGTGGGATTTGACCTTAACAGTTTTCCTGTGTGCACCGAAGTGTTCCTCGTACAGCCTACACTAAAATTATGTTGAATTGACTGTGCAAAGCCATGGGGATGGAGTTGCATGATATCTTGCAGACATCAGAGGGATCCCTTAAGTCATTACAATTACCAAGATGCAGTGTCTTTATGTCAACAGTAAAATAGTAAACTGACATGAACGTCTCACAGGGGATTACCAAGGAAGGAAGATGATTATTGTTTCCATTTCTTCTAATGTAAGAAAGAATGAAAGATTAATTGCATGATTTACATCACAGGTGACCCCGGGCATGATGAATAATGGATACATTTTGAATTCATTGAAACAGGTCTAAAGATTGAATGATTCAGGGTCGTTGTGGTTAAGTGATTGAATTGATTAATTGAAAAATTGAAGGTGTAAAACATTTCCGGAAGAATTAATTATTTGTTAGTTCTGAGAGCAGAAACGTATTCCTGCTTCAAAACTGCCTTCAAGTCATGTGTTACACTAGTCTGTAATTATATTTCAGGGTGTGGGTGTGCAGATAGATGTGGGTGTGGTTTTTGGGGGAGCAGGTGGGTGTGTGGGGAGGGGGGTCAGGGGAAAAACGGGGGGGGGTTGAAATACTGAAAAAAAAAGTCAAATATAAATTAGAATTCTGAATAAAATAGAGTTAAAATGTTAAAGAGAAAACTGTTTGTGGATCCATGTGTGAACTAGAGTTTGCCTCAAAAGCTTTTCATCTGACTTAAGTCACTGTCACTATGGGTCTCTGTACATGTGAACGTTCATTCTTTAAAGGCTGGATTCAAGGCCATAGCTCTATAAGAATGAGTGTGTTCTCACATCTTTTTTTTTTTGGTAAAAAAAGTGACACTTTTTTCAAATGTATTTTTTATCATGTTATGATTGACCTTATAAATCCCTGAAATCGTCTGTAGATCTCTTATATTCTTGTGCACCGGGTCAGGAAAGACTTTACGATGAGCTACTCTGTTAGTAGAGGGGTGTGGAGGAGATATTTATCAGGAGGAGAATGGGACACAGCGGCGGAGTGTCAGTCCACAACCTATGCATTATGTATAGACGTGCGCCTGGTTGGTGTTGGGATGCCCATATTGCATCCCTGGGGTCATCATCACCAGCCTTACGAATTACGCAGTCTACCTGTCACTTGGCTCTTTGATACCAATATGTTAACGGACTGGACCATTTACCCAGGTTGGCATACTATGCACGTGCCAGCATATTGTAATGGGATGACTTTAAACTTATTATTTTATGATTTATCAGCTCTGTATCGTCTCATCATTTGTATATTGAAAAACTCCTAAATGAGGTGATATGTTCAATAAACTTTTCAATACTTCAATACTTATTAAGGCCCAAATTCGGTACCCCTAAACAGTAACAATCGGAATGGAGCGGACCTGGGAAAAGCACAAGTTTTAATGTAATTTCAAAATGTTTTAGATCAATTTTAGCTCATTTCTACTAAAGAACAAGGGGCCCCAAGAATTATAATTTTCAATGTATCGTGTTAAAAGTGTATTTGGCCAAGGGAGTCTACATCCTGCACTAAAGTGTTTAAATGTATACACACGTTTGCAGGGCTGTCAGTTTTATTAGCCTGAAATACTCCTGATATCTTTCTGTGTTATATATACACCGCTACCCATTTATTCTAGCTCGGCCCAAGCTATCCCTCTCGTTTCGAGAATCTTGTACAAATATTTTCCAAACTGTGATATAATGTTACAGTTTTATGTTTTCCTGGATGAAAAGCAATTATATTCGGGCGGAAAAAGTATGAAAAGACACCTCTGACTGTGAGAATAGTATTTCATGGAGAAGGCGGGATGAGGGTCGATGTGCACATGAGCTTGTGGATGACATTGAAAACCGCGGTTATCCTCGGCTTCCTTCCCGTTTTACCTGTACCAATGAAGCTCTATACCTGTTATACGGTTTGAATCCTTTTATTTACATGCCTGCCTAAATATTAGGTTTCAAAACATGTTTTCAATTCTATGTAATGTATGCTTGCCAGATGCACACTTCTCAAACTAACTTTCTAATATACACGTCCGTACATTTGATACATCAGACAAGTATACAAAAAGGGGAGAGAATAGATGTGTTTCAAGTGAGATGCATGCAAATAATAATATTATTGGCAACGCAGGACTGCTTCGAATGTATATACACATGGCAACACATATGTCTGCAAATACATTGTATCAATTGTTAAAACGAACAGGGGGATCAGTCTTGAACTATAAAAAGTAGAGTTGGTCCTGTGCTAACATTTTACTATAGGGTTCAATTTTCCATGCATTAGGGCCGAGTCATTTATTGTCAGCTAGGGGGAGGGGCTTGGTGGTTATAGGGGGAGGGGGTCATAATATGAAAAAAACAGGCCCTCGGTGGTGGGGGTGAGCAAAACTGGAAAAGCCTCCATGCTGTTGGGGGTGGGGGGGGTCAACATTAAATACGGCCCATTTAAATACCTGCGAGGGTGCATGATTCCACAGACACATACGTGTTTCTTTGGGGGGGGGGGGCATTTCTCAGAATCCGAACATAGTGAGGAGAGGGGGGGGTAGAGATTATTTTCGGCTAATTGGTAGGGGGTCGGAATAAAAAATTGCTATTTTGGGCTCGGCCCTAAGCATCAGTACAGCAATCAACTTGAAGGTTTACCATAACATTATGATCGACTTGAAGTTTGGAGCAGGTGGGGTAACAATACATTTTGCCCCTTGCCGGCGAAAAAAAGACATCAGTTTGTTTATACTGTATAAGTAGTAATATATCGAGTACTAGGACCCCTCCCACAGGTCGTGCAATGATGATGTGTAATGATGATGTGTAATTATGATGTGTAATGATGATGATTAGCAACTAACAATGATGATGATGTCTAGTGAATGATGTAGGTATCCCTGAACGATGAATGTAGTAGTGTACAGTAGCAGCTGGGTCAACTATCTGAACACTGATAACTCTTAAGATAAAGATTGTTATATGAGTATCATTTTGGCTCAGCCTTATCGAGGAAAGATTGTGAAGATCATGTCGTATTCTCCTTAAAGCTATGCATCATGATGATTCGCTTTCCCTCATCATCGTGTTGAGAATGTATCATTCAACCCAATTATATTATTCTATGCACATACTGGTTTATGAATGTTAAATAATGAATATAATACAAAGAAAGGATGCTTCATACGTTTAATGCATTAACATCAAATACAGAGTGTATCGAATGGGTATTCACCCAACTCTATTCCACGTGGCTGTATCTTTCAACATCCACCACAGTCTGCCTTAAAAGTTCAAACTGATGTTTCTTCAATCGGAATGTATCAGAGTTCCTTTTGGATACAAGGAAAACTAGATTTGACCCCATTTTGGAGAAGTAACAATCCCTCAAGTGAAAGGATTCAAACAAGGGGGTGCTAGTTTCAAATAATCTTCTAGCCCCTTCCATAGACTCCAACATTTGCATCCACATGCTTAGGGATATTTCCATTTTCCTTGCGCCTTGAACCAGATGGAAAGTAGGGCCCTCCTCCTCCACCTTCTGGGATACCCAAACGAATAATCCATCTGTTAAGACATACTCCAAACGAATTGCTAGTATTTTGGGTGAACTTGGATGCCGCCACGTATGATGTTTTAGGACAAGGGCGGGTTGATCCTCACCACCAGTCGCCATTTTGGATTATGTGTGCAAGATTAAAATACACTGTTATCAATCTAGATCTAGTTTGGTGCATTATCATGATGTACTAGAATGAGTAGAATCAGCGCTACTGAGCTATGGTTTAGTCCACGTCTCTGTATCTTTCTCCGTCTATTATAGCGACCAGCAACAGTTCAAATTGTCTTTTGTTTAATTTGAATCGGTCAGAATTTGTTTAAGACATGACGTATATTGTCTTTTCTGTCATCTTGCTGAGAATAAACCCATCCAGATGAAACACATGGAATAAAGGGACGGTGTCTATGTATAAAGACCTTGCATCCTTTAACCTTGACAACATATCCATCCACGTGGTAAGGGGTATTTCCATTTTCCTGTTCTGTTCTACGATATAGAAGCTAGGTTCTTTATCTCCTTGTTCCATTGTAACCCACAAATACAGTCCATCTGTTAAAATATATTCCAGTCGAACTTCTGACAACCTAGTTGCACCTACTGTATGGAATTCGGTCAAGATCAGCTTTGGCAACATCTTTCCTTCTCTACAAGACGACATTTTAGGGTGTAAAGTTAGATGAATGTTCATTCTAAATCCTAACACGAACAATAGATTCATATCACGACACAGCTACTTAGTGATAGATAAGTTAAAAATAGCTGGGAAAGGGCAGCTGGTGATGTAGAGATAGGGAGATTGTATAAATGGTTCACTGTTTTAATCCTTTACTATACTTTGTAGTACAGGCTCTACTAATCCAATATGTCTACCACATCAAATACCCAGGTTCTTTTGAACAACAAAGCACTAAAGGTGTACATGGAATCGTTCTACAATGAATCAAGCCTGCTAAATTGGGCCCACAACACAGGTTTTGAACACAGGGCAGAAGTAATCGAACGCCTTAGACTGATACGTCGTGGACTTGTAAGTAGTATTATTTTCTCTGTGTGTGTGTGTGTAATGTACGCAGCAATACTTTTGGTTACATAGTGTGTAATTAAACTTATTGATTTAGGTGGTGCAGCCAAGTGATGAGTGGAGTGTTTCGGATGAGGAGTGGATCAACATTCTTCAGAGGCTAGAGAGCGTAGAGGATCTGGATCACTACATTCAAGCCAACGGCTTAATGACGGATGAGTTTGTCAAGTCAAGAAGAAGTGCTCTAGTGCGGGTAAGTAAACAAAGTGTTTAGCAATGGATGAGTTAATGATCTGAATACTATTTTAAATAAGTTGGGTTGTGATTTATATCCAATACGTGTGTGATAAACACACAGTCAGTGCTACCCCGTGTGATACTATTCACTCAATATTGATTTAAATGTTTATTTTAGGTTGGACGAATCAAAAATACTGGATTGAGTTACTTTGTGGATAAGTTTAACACAACTTCTGATCTTGATTCCTGGGCTAAATCAAAGGGTCTAACATATCACCCTTTTGTTAAAGCAAAGAAGTTAGAACTAAAACACTCTGAACAACGTAAGGTTAAAAAAGCTAAATCAAACTACCAAGCAACCCTTCCCGCAAGTTGTTTCTTAGGACTTAGCTATGCTGAGGTGTCACATCTTAAAAAAAAGCAAGAAGAAATAAAGAAACAGATTTTAAATGCCCGTGCACCAGAGTTTTACAAAAAAGAAGAGGATTTTCCGTCTCTCCCTGAAAAAAATCAAGAAAATTCCTTTGTTTCTACCAAAGCAAAATCTCAAAACATCTCTTCAATTAAAGAAAAAAGCAATCCTAAATCCAAAATAAATAAAAACATGATTGGGTTTGGGACTGATGAGGTTTCTTCGGTGTCAGAATTACCACCCGTTGTAAAAGAACAGGATAGGGTTTCAGTTCTTCCTGTGGTAGAAACTAAAGTTAAAAACAAAAAGCCAGTCAAATGCTCCCTCTGTCATGAATATTTTCCTAACAGAAGACAACTCATGTTGCATAGGGGGTCACAACACGGGGGTGGTGAAAAATTACAAAATCTCCCATTCCCAGAAGAAAATCCTCCCTGGATAAATCAAAACGGGGAGGAGGATCAGGGTTTTAAAGCAATGTACAACGCAAACAGAAAGTTTATTTTAGCTCCTACTTCACACGGAATAGTGGAAAGTGTATATAACTTTCCAAGTAATGATTTGCAGGATGGTGTGGAGGAAATAATAAGAAATTTGGACACCTTATATATTAAAGAAAACGAAACTTTTAAGATAAATATAACATTTGGGGTCATGTTAAAAGAATTGGATTCCGAAGAGTATCGATATTATGTACCACATCATAATAGAATGATCTTTGAAAAAGATAAGCCAGAACAAATTTCCAACTATCGAGATCTTTCAAAAATTCAAAGTAAAATTAGAGAATTTGATTTGGAAAACTACTTTAAAGATGTTAGAACTGACACTAGAAGCAAATTAGCGTTTGTTACCAATGTGGTCTATTATGTTTCCAAATCTGGGTATCCAATGGGAAGGGGTTTAATTCCTGGATACATTAAATTAAAAAATTGTGTTGAGGCTCTTGAACACCCCCCTGGTAATACCTGTTATTACTATCAGGATTCTTTGTGTGCTTCCAGATGTCTTGCACTACACCATGGAAATAAGAAAAAATTGGCCAAGTCTGTAGCTACAAATTATAAGAAATGGAGAACGTATAATAAATTAGAATCTGGAGTTAAAAACATACCAAGATCAGCCAAAAAATATAGTGGAATAGGAATGAGTGAGCTTCCTTACTTTGAAAGATGTTTTAATGTTTCAATATATCTTCACGAATTACAACCAGATGGTGTTGCTGTTACTGTCTATAAGCCAAGTACTAAATTTAAGTCTGTCATGCACTTAAACATCTACAAAGAACATTTATCCTATATTTATGACTTTTCTTTATACGCTTCTAAATTTCAGTGTTCTTTGTGCAAAAAACATTTTAGTTTTAACTACAATTTTAAAAGACATCTTTCCAATTGTGACAGTCGAACAAAGTTGGCGTTTCCTGGGGGCTTTTTTACTCCACCATCTACAATATTTCAAGACTTGGAAGAATATGGCTACGACTTAACCCCTAGTCAAAAATTGTACCCGTGGTATAGTGTGTTTGATTTTGAGGCTTTATTGGAATCCGTTTCTGATGAAAGGACCAAAAAGCTAATATGGAATTAACATCATCACCCTGTTTCTGTCTCTCTTTGTAGCAATGTACCAACTTTTCAGCACCCTGTCTGTTTTATAGACGATGATTTAGAAATCCTTCTAACTCAGATGTTTGAACATTTAGATAAAATTCAAGAAAAATCTGTTGAGCTGGGAAAAGAAAAATGGGGTGGAATATTACAAAATCTAACAAATGAAATGTTGCTTTGGGCTCCAAAAGAAAAAGAGGAAAATGATGAATCAGAAAAAGAAAAACAAGATAAAACTCTTGACATGGATTGGTTAGTAGGAGAAGAGGAGGAGGAGTTAGAAGAAGAAGAAGAGGAAGAAATGGATGATTGGGAGGATTGTGAAGAAGAGGAAAATTGGGAAGGGGAGGATCAGTATAATTCAGAAAACAAGAAAAAAGAATGCACCAATCCAGAGGAGAAAAAAAGTTATAAGGAAAGAGTAGGTTTATTGATCTATAACAGATTGAAATCATTGAAGACTAGGTTGTTAAGTTACATTACCCAATTACCGGTTTTAGGATTTAATTCCGCAAAATATGACATTAATTTAATTAAGTCAAAATTATTTTCTTTCTTAGACATTGGTAACCCCAGTAGTATAGTATGTATCGGAACGGGACTATAGTTAAGTACTGTTTATTACTCAATCGACCTGCAGCCAATCAGAGGCCTCCATTTGGTCACGTGACCCCCTCATTTGCATAATTACGTAATAGGCCATGCCCCCTCATTTGCATAATTACGTAATAGGCTACACCACCTTGATCACCAGCCAATCAGAGGCCACCATTTGGTCACGTGACCCCCTCATTTGCATAATAGGCCACGCCCCCTTGATCACGTGACCCTTTCATTTGCATAATAAGCCACGCCCTCTTGATCACCAGCCAATCAGAGGTCGCCATTTGGTCACGTGACCCCCTCATTTGCATAATAGGCCGCGCCCCCTTGATCACGTGACCCCTTCATTGACATGATAGACCACAACAACATCACGTGACTATCTTTGTTTGTAAACAACACCACGTGGCTCTCTTTGTTTGTAAACAACACCACGTGGCTCTCTTGTTTGTAAATAAGACCTACTAAGTTTAGGCATAGGTAACAGCAGTGTTTGTAAATAACGCTTACTATGTTTTCAGTCATAGGTGTCTAGAGCAGCAGCAGCAGCAGCATCTTCAGCAGCAGCAGCAGCAGCAGCCGCGTCATAAGTGTCTAGAGCAGTAGCCACGTCATAGATGACTAGTGCAGCAGCAGCAGCAGCATCTTCAGCAGCAGCAGCAGCAGCAGCAGCATCATAGGTGTCTAGAGCAGGAGTAGCAGGAGCGTCATAGGTGTCTAGAGCAGTGGCAGCAGCAGCAGCAGCAGCATCATAGGTGTCTAGAGCAGGAGTAGCAGGAGCGTCATAGGTGTCTAGAGCAGTGGCAGCAGCAGTAGCAGCAGCGGCAGCAGCAGTAGCAGCAGCAGCATCAACAGTATCTTCAGCAAAAGCAGCAGCAGCCGCGTCATAGGTGTCTAGAGCAGCGGCAGCAGCATCTTCAGCAGCAGCAGTAGCAGCAGCGGCAGCAGTATCTTCAGCAGCAGCAGCGTCATAGGTGTCTAGAGCAGCAGCGTCATAGGTGTCTAGAGCATCAGCCGCAGCAGCAGCAGCATCTTCAGCAGCAGCAGCAGCGGCAGCAGCAGCCTCATCAGCAGCAGTAGCAGCAGCAGCAGCAACATCTTGAGCATCAACAGCATCTTCAGCAAAAGCAAAAGCCCGTAACTTAGCATCATGGGCATCAGTCATAGCCGTAACAGCGACACTGCGACTAGCATAAGCAAAACAGGCTATTTTTTTAGCAGCTGTACAAGCATTAATAGCATTAGCCCTAGCAGCAGCCGCAACAGCGACACTTTTAGCAGACGTTGCAGCATCAGTAGCAGCAGCATCGGTAGCAAGAGCGGAAACAGTAGCAAAAAGATTAGCAGCACGAGCAGCAGCGGCGAGAGTAACAGCAACGTTGTTAGCAGCATTGGCAACTTCGTATGCAGCATGTGTAGCACGAACAGCGATACGAGCTTCACGTTTTGCACGAGCAGCAGCATTAGCTGCAGAAGTAGCCCTCACACTTTCCAGCCACCCGTACGAATCTTGATAAAAACCAACCTCCACCTTGCTACTTGTAGCTTCACGTTTTGCACGAGCAGCAGCATTAGCTGCAGAAGTAGCCCTCACACTTTCCAGCCACCCGTACGAATCTTGATAAAAACCAACCTCCACCTTGCTACTTGTTGACTCATCAGTAAACATGGCCGTCTCCTCATGTGGTGTTGTCGCGGCTCTGTAGTAGTGTTGGGATTGCTCACATTCGGTAGAACGTAGAGTGATTCCTGATGACGCCATGCTGAAGGTGGTTGAAGAAGTGTGTGGGACTCATGTTTCACTCTCGCTTATGTACTAGGCTCCGAGATAAGCTTCTTAACTCAGGAGGAAAACTCTCACTAGGAAGGCGACCGGCTGTCTACCTGTGTAGGCGCGGGTTCGTTACATCTTTAATCCTGTTCGACCCTCCGAGGAAATACATGAAAAAAACAAAAGACTCGAATCCGCAGACAGTAGGAAGCTATAAGGAGCTTAACTCGTGTTTGATTTAAGCTGTCTACCACACGCACGCGCTTGTAGTCACAGCTAGAGTGGCAGACTTCTGTCCGCCCGCTGGCGCATGACAATCGACTTTAGACACCCCCTGTAGTTTTTTTTTGCATACACAGTTGACTAGCATCTTAAGCTCTTACTCAGCTATAAGCCCATATACATGTAACGCGCATTACTCTTCTTTATGGTAATTATCAGATCGATTTAAGGGTGGAAAGGGCTTAGGTGATGTAGATCCCTCTCTAGCTGAAAACAGGCTTAGGCTATAGCATGTAGGCAGCTGGCCGCGTTAAACATCCCTGTAGTTTTTTTGTATACACTCTCGATCCCCTCTCTAGGTGAAAACAAAAGCTTAGAAGATGAGGTGATCCGGCCACTGGCTGGCGCGTCACACCTGGCGTTAATCACCCCCTGTAGGCTTTGTATACGCTCTCTAGGTGAAAAACAAAAAAGCTCCCTCCACGGGCTGGCGCGTCACACCTGTCGTTAAAACGCCCCCTGGAGTCTTAGTATACACAGGTGCCCCGCCTTATCTATTCACCAGCTATAAGCCCATATACGTGTACATGCGATTTTTGATACCCTCTCTGGAATAGGGTGGGGCTCAAGGTGAAAACAAGATTAGTCCATTCGCTCTCTCAGCTATATAAAGAGCCTCAATTGTTCTTGCAACAGCACTTCACCACCGGTACACTATCAGTCACGAGGCAGATGTTTGCGGCATGGGTCATACAGGTTACCTACTAATAGCGGTTTGGGTGAGTAGATCACTTTTTTTCCCCTAAAAAACAACAAAAAAAAAACCACTTATGACTCAGGTATGTATATGTAGCACTGTTAGTGTAAGTACACAGTAGAATCTACTGTACTATAGACTCAGCCCTCTGAAGACGGCGGAGCGCGTTAATGCGCGGGTCTGTGGCGGCGTCACTTGTTTTTTTATTCTAACTAAGTCGATCTACGACCTATCAAAGACAAATTTGTGATAAGTTCAAACTAAATAAGAGACAGTTTGAGCGTCTCTTAGTCGCTGTCAAAGATGCGAATAACGAACGCGCTGAGGACGGGGTTCAGGTCACGTATAGTTCCTTGCTCTTTCGTCAGATGGCGCCACAATAGGGGATTTGTACATTCCTACGATGCTCGCGAACATTTCAACGCATAATGAGTTATATAGGCAACAAAGTGTGCTTCTGAATATATTAAAATATAAAAACAATTCAATATTGTGTATTTCTGATAGAAATGAGGCAGTTTCTTTGAATACCAACTAAACTATAGCGAGATGAAAAATACCACACCATATCTAAGGCTTTATAAAAGATACATAGGCAGAAACTCTCGCCGAGTCGGTAATCTGAAAAACGAATCAACTCGTTGTGCCACAAGGGCCCCCATCCAACGGGGGCCTATTGAGCTCAGTCATGTTGTTTCTCAACACTAGGTGTAATTAATTACGCCCATGTTGAGTAGCATCTACTAACCAACTGACAGTGTCAGTTGGTTGGCCCCTCTTTAGGGGCCACACAATAAATAAAGAATAGAGACCTAAGGGAACGTTCACAAACGTCTACCCTTCCTACGGGGTGGGTGGGTCTTTGGGTTTAGTGACAAAACAGCGACATGTCAGCTCTCTTTTTTTTTCCAAGTCTACATATTATTTATGATTAAAAAATTTTAAAAAAAACCCACGATAATAAAGTGCGCTGATCAAAAACTGAATAGAAAAATAACCAAAAATAGGTTGGCAGCTGATCGGTCGTTGTCACACGGTGCAGAAAATTTACTTTTTTTTTTTTTTTTTTTTTAGAAATTCTATATTAGGACCACAGACGGGGCACATGTGACACTTGTCGAATATAAGAGATACCAATGGGTCTTGTCGAATTTAAGAACTAGGTCTTGGCCATTGTCATTGACTATTTTGAGAAGTAGTCTTGCCCGTCTTGCCCCTTGTCGCCAACTCCCAGCACCCCCTGTGTCTCTTTGTCCATATTGGCTAAAAACAGGACATTGTTGCCTTGGCTATTTTACCCCCCGTCTGGGATCTTATTACTTAATCACCTCGTCTTGACCCTGTGGGGTAGTGGGTATATGGAATAACCATGTCCAGGTGTACTCTATCTGACACATAACCGAAGGTTACTGAGTTATGTAATAATAACTGACCTATGAGGTCGCCAGTCAGTTTGCCGTGATTATTTTGACACACTCTCAGTTACTCGTAGCACATCTAATACATAATTAGACTCAGCATCATATAAGGCAGTCTCGGCCACGCCGCGGCTGCATATCGGACCAGGGGGATAGTCTGGCAGCGACCCGCCACCCCGTTCACAAGCTGTGTACAGCACCCCGTTTCTCTTTGTCCATATTGGCTAAAAAAACAGGACATTGTTGACTTGGCTATTTTACCCGTCTGGGTCTTATTATTTAAACACCTCGTGTTGACCCTGTGGGGCAGCGGGTACATGGAATAAATGTGTCCAAGTGCACTCTATCTAACACATAACCGAAGGTTACTGAGTTATGTGATAATAGTTATGTAATAATAACTGACCTATGAGGTCGCCAGTCAGTTTGCCGTGATTATTTTGACACACTCTCAGTTACTCGTAGCACATCTAATACATAATTAGACTCAGCATCATATAAGACAGTCTCGGCCACGCAGGCTGCATATCGGACCAGGGAGATAGTCTGGCAGTGACCCACCAGCCCGTCCACAACCTGTGTACAGCACCCCGTGTCTCTTTGTCCATATTGGCTAAAAAAAAAACAATAAAAAAAAAACAGGTCATTGTTGACTTTGGCTATTTTACCCGTCTGGGTCTTATTATTTAAATCACCTCGTCTTGACCCTGTGGGGCAGTGGGTATATGGAATAACCGTGTCCAAGTGTACTCTATCTAACACATAACCAAAGGTTACTGAGTTATGTAATAATAACCACCCTATGATCCTATGAAGGCGCCAGTCAGTTTGCCGTGATTATTTTGACATACTCTCAGTTACTCGTAGGGTATCTAATACATAGTTAGACTCAGCATCATATAAGACAGGCTCGGCCACGCCGGCTGCATATCGGACCAGGGAGATAGTCTGGCAGTGACCCACCAGCCCGTCCACAACCTGTGTACAGCACCCCGTGTCTCTTTGTCCATATTGGCTAAAAAAAAACCAAAAAAAAAAAACAGGTCATTGTTGACTTTGGCTATTTTACCCGTCTGGGTCTTATTATTTAAATCACCTCGTCTTGACCCTGTGGGGCAGCGGGTATATGGAATAACCGTGTCCAAGTGTTCTCTATCTAACACATAACCAAAGGTTACTGAGTTATGTAATAATAACCACCCTATGATCCTATGAAGACGCCAGTCAGTTTGCCGTGATTATTTTGACATACTCTCAGTTACTCGTAGGGTATCTAATACATAGTTAGACTCAGCATCATATAAGACAGGCTCGGCCGCGCCAGCCGCATATCGTACCAGAGGGATAGTCTGGCAGCAACCCGCCATCCCGTCTACAATCTGTGTACAGCAGTCTGGACCAGACCACCAACTCTGGGTATAGCATTCTGGATGCCTGTAGCAAGACTGGATCTAACCCTTTAATAGTCGCATAGCGCTTTAATGTGCAGTGCCCGTTGTCGTCATAAGTCATGAATGCGGCACTCAGAGTTCCTCACCAGGGCTGCATGCATGCATACACTGGCATATCGACAAAGGGCGTAGCGCATTAAAGCACTATTGCCACCTTTAGCATTAAAGCGCTGAGGGTTTTATTTTTTTGATAGTGTAGAAACCAATATCTGTCTAATTAAACCCCTTATGAGTGCTGTTTTTTTTGGTTTTTTTTCACATACAAAAAGAATTAGGTAATGGCGCTGCAGTACTCTGAAAAGCGGTGGCGGTGAATTTCCATTTAGATCTTGAAAAGGGGGGCGGTCAGATGTCGTCAAGGCCCTGATAAGTAGGGCAGTTAAAATCATATGATTACATTGAGCTAATTTTCTTGCTGAAAGGAATGAATAATTGTATTTGTATAAAATTCACACACACACACACACACACACACACACACACACACACACACACACACACACACACACACACACACACACACACACACACACACACACACACAGGACACCTGATGATCTCCACACGATGACCTGATTGCCCTTCCTAAAAAAAAATGCCCAACTCGATCTACCTACTCAACAGGGTTTCAGTGTATAGCGTATTAGGGGTTTTTCTGATGCGTATATTATATTGAGATTGATTTTCAACTTTTGTGATCAGTGGTTGGTCCTTAAAAGGACCATTTGGTAGAGAGAGGGTCGCAGGGACCTTGCTGCTGAAGCGGAGGGCGTGGTCATAACGCGTGGCAGTCCTTCAGCAGCTCCTCCAGCACGGCGGGCGGTAGGCCTTCCTCCATGCAGACTTGCTGCTTGACCTGCTCCACGCACCGGCGGATGAGTTGATCAGCGACGTTCTCGATCAGCTCATCCACCACACCCTCTGCTTCAGCAGCAGTCCGCTGTCTCTCCTCTCTCTGTAGCGAGGCTACGAACTGCTTCTCCACGGCCGCATCGATCATAGATCGAGAAACGGCCACGAAGTTCTGTCTCTCCGCCTCCTCTCTCTGTTGCACGGCTACGAATTCCTTCTCCACGGCCGCATCGATCATAGATCGAGAAACGGCCACGAAGTTCACTCCGTGAGCCATTTTGTCGAACTGACTTCCTAGCCGCCTGAGAGATGCTGACGTCACACTATTTTCGACGACGCTATGACGCGCACGAGGTAGACAGACGACGTCGTTTCACTTCCTTATTTGGAGTTTGGGATCTTTTGACACCGAAGTCATACCGTACGGTCGCGATAAAGCAACTAGTGTTGAAAAGCGTGCCGGTCTTTTATAAGCGCCGGAGTATAAGAGCCTCCAAATGTTTTTTCTCAAGCACTAAAATCGCGACTTTGAATAAGCGCCAGCGTCTAGCTTGTATATAGCTCCTGAGTAAGAACTTCACCGGATTGAAAAGCCCTCCCTCAGAGCTCTTAATCGCGACAGTACGGTACAAATCTGATGTCAACCCGCGCCAAAAACAAAAAGGGTGTTCCGGTCACACGTACCTACGACGAGCGACCTTCAGCTATCACCACGTGAAGAGTGGGAAATAAATTTTGTACGGCAAGAAAACTGAAAACTGATAACGATTCCATTAGATAAGTATTTGGTTCCAATCTATGGCGAGATATTTCCACCAAAGCGATTGATTTATATGTCTGTAAGGTTCAGCTCTCCAACACTCTCCAATGTCCGCCGGTGCACGACGGTCGCCGCCCATCATTAGTCACAACTAAACTTCTGCTGGAGAGTGAAAGTTACGTTGAGTCTTGAGGTGCGCAGAGATACTATCTGCCGCAGCCTGATTTTAGTTCCACGCTATTTAGATAACCGCCCCATTTAAAATCTCTCTCTCGATCCTAGTAAAGGAAAAAAAAGGCTAGAGTTTATCATGGACGCGTCTCAGTTTTAGTCAAGCCGTAAAGTGAAGAACCAGAGCTTGTACATATTCCCACGTGAGGGGTGACCCCGCGGGGCGTTCAGTTAGTACTGAGTCTATACTCAAGGTCAAGTTCCACTCTCTAAACAGAGCTTTAGCGACTCCGTCATATAGACTAGACCGCGCGCGCGATTTTTTTTTTTTGCTGAAGCAGCTAATCGATGGAAGAGTAGAGAACAGGTGCTCGATCAAAAATCTGCTTCAGAGGCTTGTTATCAGGTATTAACAGTTAAATCAAAATATTTCAAAACATCCAGAAAAGCAGAATAACATGTCCTACGGGCTACAGCCGGGCACTGACGAGCAGACGACGCTGACGTCGTTTCAATCAGGTCACAGGGCTCTTTAGACACCTTTTCTGTAAGACCCGTCTCATACCTTAGTATATAATACCGTAAACACCGGTGATTAGTATATGATTCACATTGGCAGTCGCGGATCCACGAAGAGGCTGAATAAGCCTCGAGCGGACCCGCCACTTGCAATGTGACATAATCTTACCATGCGCTTTGTTTTGTTTTTGTTTCTATTTACAACAGCAAACATTTCAAACAACCTATTGTTTTTTAAAAATGATGAAAAATCAGCCCCAAAAAAAAAGTAAACATTTTAGAGCTAAATTTGTGGAGGATAGCCGGACATGCTGATGTCACTAGACCCCTAAATTCGATATGGTGACATGGGCATTTTCTTAAAATTCGATACGACGACACGGGCACGGACATCTAAGTGACATGGGATATGTGGCATTTCTTGAGTCCCACATGTGCCATGGACCATAGTGACATGAGGAAAAAAAAATGTTCAAAGAGTGCATCAGAAAAGTGCCATTTCAAGCCTAAACATTTCGCCAAATTTTTTTTTTTTTTTTTTCTTGGATGGTACTCGGCTTTGCAGTGTCTGGGTCCTTAAAAATGTACCAGAATGCTCAAATTCGGGTTCTAAATATTTTCAAAAAACGTTTTCTCCCTTAGTGACGTGTGACATGGGCATTTCTTAAATTCGACATACGGCTGCATGGGGAGGACCCACCCGTCAAGGGCCCCATGATGACTCATACCCGCCGCGTTCAAACTAGCGTGGTGGTTATAGGTAGACCTTCTTTCAGTATCCACGTGACCAGTTCCATCGCCGTCTCTTGAGCAACAGTAACCGAGGTAACTAGGGTTATTGTTATCCGGTCCGTAAGACGACAGTCTAAGACGGTGTGTAGTCGCGTTTTGCTCTCCCTAATACTCTAATTCAAGTCGAGTTACCGCTAACCTCTACAAAAAGAGGGTCATTTGTGTAATTCAAAAGGCGTTCCTTTGTTAGCAATGAGGGGGTTGTTCTATTCATTGATATTATTTTTTTTTTTTTTTTTTTTTTTTTTTTGTTTACAACAACAAGTCAAAGTACAGTCAATCAACCGAGATCCTTTCTACTCCGTGGGGGTGTAGAAGGATCTCCCCCCTGAGGTTACAAAGTCACCTCTTTATTTAAGGGGCTACGGGCCGCAAAGTTGCTTTCGCTTTCGCTTACAAGTCACAAAGTCGCAAGAAATATTCAAGTCAAAAAGTCAAATTCATCAACTATCAGTACAGTCGTTTGAAAGTCATCAAGTCACCGAAAAACTCCTCTACAGTCACCTCCGACTCGCCTCCTCCCTACCCCCCTAAAGGGGGGTAGAGAGGAAGCGATTCCCTAGAGATCAGATAATTTTTTTTTTTTTTTCTCCCGAGCAGACCCCAAAGGCCCCCCCTCCCCCCCAAGTGCCCACCCACCCCATAAATAGTGCCCCCCTCCCCCCCCCTCCCCTCCCCATGCATCTTAAAGTGCCCCCCTCCCCCCCTCCCCTCCCCTCCCCCCTTATAGAAGCCTCCCATTAGCTAGTCCAAGTCATGTGACCAAAAGGGAAGCGTGGTCTGTCTATTGTCTATATTATGCAAATGAGGGAGGGGGTCAGGTCATGTGACCAAGGGGGTGTGGCCTATTTTCCAAATAAAGAGCGCTTCCGGTCACGTGACCAAGGGGTGTGGTCCTATTATGCAAATGAGGGGGTCACGTGACCCATTATTATGCAAATGAGGGAGTCACGTGACCAAATGGAAGCCACTGATTGGCTGGTGATCAAAGGGGCGTAGTCTACTATGCAAATGAGGGGGTCACGTGATCAAGGGGGCGTGGCCTATTATGCAAATGAGGGGGTCACGTGACCAAATGGTGGCCCCTGATTGGCTGGTGATCAAGGGGGCGTGGTCTATTACGTAATTATGCAAATGAGGGGGCGTGGCCTATTACGTAATTATGCAAATGAGGGGGTCACGTGACCAAATGGAGGCCTCTGATTGGCTGCATGTCGATTGAGTAATAAACAGTACTTAACTATAGTCCCGTTCCGATACATACTATACTACTAACCCCTATCAGAACAATTATGTAATAAAAAGAATAAATGCTTATTCCACTATTTCTACTGAAAAGTTTAAGTTTCTAGATATAGGTAACTATTTAGCAAACGCCTCCAGTTATTCAAAATTTTTACAGGCGTATGAAGTAAAGGAAAGCAAAGGTTTTTTTCCATATGATTATTTTGATAGCATTGAGAAATTAAAAGAGGAAAAACTCCCTCCCCACAAAGAGTTTTATTCCAAGTTAAAAAACTCAAATATATCAAAAGAGGAATACGCATATTTATTACAGGTTTGGGAAAAAGAAAATATGAAAACCTTTCGAGACTTTTTGATATGGTATAATAACAAAGATGTAGTCCCTTTTGTTTCCGCTGTTAAGAAGCTGCAATCTTTTTATTTTGATTTAAAAATAGACGTGTTCAAAGTAGCCATTTCAGTTCCAGGAATTGCACGTCAACTTTTGTTTAGACACTCTCTTGAATCAAACACTTACTTTCAATTATTTGGTCCAGAAGATGAAGACTTGTATAGGACGTTTAAAAAGAATATAGTGGGGGGTCCTTCTATTATATTTAAAAGATATCATAAAGCAGGGGAAACTGAAATTAGAAACGGAGGAAAAAAATGTCAGATCATTGCAGGTTGGGATGCAAACGCATTATATTTAAAATGTGTCTCCCAAAAGTTGCCTACAGGAGCTTACATAAGACGAGAAAGGGAAAATGATTTTTTACCAGACAGACAAACTCCCCAAGTTACAATGTACAAATGGTTAGAATGGGTAATGAGAGATGAGGGTGTTACAATTATTCACAAACTAAATTCAAATCATGAAAAAAGGATTGGACCATATCTGGTGGATGGATACTGTACGGAAAACAAAACGGTGTATGAGGTAATCTTCATTTATCTTTGTATTTGATCTCATCATATGGTGTTTATATTGTATAGTAATACTATAAGCTAATCATCAAGGTTAAGAGCATTATTTGATTGGATAATGGTATAATTGAATTAGTCAAGCACAGCCTATTTAAAAAACATTGTAACTGATGTATCATATGATTTAACATAAATAGTTGCACTTGTCTTTCAGTTCCAAGGTTGCTACTACCATGGATGCGAGTGTCAAAAAGGGCGAATGGATGAACTATTAAGACAAAAAAGACAAACTAGGACCCTAGATCGTGTAAAATATATAGAAAGCCAAGGTTTTACTGTTATTGAAATGTGGGAATGTGAGCTGAAAAAGTTAAGCTATACTATGCCTGAGCTAGAAAATTGTAGCATAATTCCACCCTTTACCAGAAAACATCCTGGTAAAGTATCCACATTACAGATTTTAGATGGTATAAAAAATGACGAGCTTTTCGGGGCAGTTGAAGTAGACATTAGAGTACCTGAAAAATGGGGCCCTGAAATAAATAATGATAGAACTCCGTATGATCATTTTAGTGAAATGTCTCCTATATTTTGCACTACAGACATCAGCTTTGATTCCATTGGCCCTCATATGCAAGATCACATCAATCGATTTAATCTATCCAAAGTAAGTACAAATATATGTCACAATATTAATGATTGGTGTACTATCTCGTGTATGCTATGGATGGCTAATGTCTATTATATTTGGCATTGAAATTAAATTATTGCACACTAATGATACTTTAATTCATCAAGATATACACGTGAGCATTTGGTAAATAAATTATTTTATTTATTTCAGAAGGATAGGCGCTTGCTGGTTGGCGGAATGAAGGCTAGAAAAATACTGATAGCTACCCCATTATTAAAATGGTATTTAAATCATGGTTTAGAAATAACTAAAATATATCAGGTGGTGGAATTTAAAGGTAGTAAGTGTTTTGAGGAGTTTGAAAAGGAAGTGACAGCCTGTAGAAGATTAGGTGATCAAGATGTTAAAAAGACCATTATAGCAGACACAATGAAGTTGATTGGGAATAGCGCATACGGTTCTCTTATCATGGACAAAGAAAAACATCAACAAGTAAAATATTTGAAAAGCAAGCGTCAAGCTTGTAGCGCGGTGAATCAACCTACCTTTAGAAAAATCACAGAGCTTGATGATGATTTATACGAAGTAGAGCTGGCAAAGAAGAAAATTCTTTTAAATTTACCAATTTATCTAGGCTACTTTATTTTACAGTATGCCAAGCTAAGAATGCTAGAGTTTTATTATGATTTCTTGGATGAATTTGTAGACAGAAGTGACTATGAGTTTTTGGAAATGGACACGGACAGCGCCTATGTCTCAATATCTGGAAAAAAACTAGAAGATGTCATAAAACCAAGCAAAAGAGCAGAATATAATGATCTATTATTTAACCATTGTTATGATGGATACAAGTCAGAAAGACAATGGTTCCCTAGAGAGTGTTGTGAAAAGCACAGACTATTTGATAAAAGAACACCAGGGGTATTCAAATTAGAGGCCTTGGGTACTGAAATGGTTTCCCTCTCAAGTAAAACCTATCTTTTAGTTACTTTAGTATTAGATGAGCACAAAATCAGTTCTAAAGGAATAAACCCTAAAGCAATGCAAAACCCTCTTTCTATGTACCAGGAAGTGTTAAACACACAATTTCCTCAGTCAGGAAAAAATAAAGGATTTAGGGCAAAAAACAATACAATGTATACTTATGAACAGGATAGAGCTGGTTTGACATATCTATACCCAAAGAGGGTGGTTGCTTCAGATGGTATTAACACTAGCCCACTAGATGTAACGCTTTCACCATGGAACATACCTCCAAACACATGTTTTGGGGATAAAATCCATCCTTTATCACTAGACTATCCCTCGAGAATGTCCATGTTTGGGGTTTGTTTTGGTTCAGCTAGAGAGGCTTACAATTTTGTTTTATGTAGTGAAAATAAGGCGCATTTAAAAACTTTTGTGCAGGAGAAAAAAATCAAAATGAGCATAGATTGGATTGAAAACAGAAACAAATTTATGAAAGAAATATCAATAGAGAAAATGCGCACAAATAGATCTGTTCGTAAAGCCTTGCGTGACACGGGTACTGATTTGTTGTTATATAGCGTGTATGACAAACATTGGGGAATAGGCATGTCTTCTAAACTAGCTAGAGTGTCACTAAGCCATAGAGGATCCAACGCATTGGGAAAGATATGGGAGGAAATTCGTGAGTTACACAGAAGAGAAATAAATGTTTTCACCTGTCTTATGTGTGATTCATGCAAATCAAAACGCGCAGATGTGATGTGGAACAAAGAGGCGGAGGAAAACTTGTGCACATTTTGTGCCCCCACTGATGTTGTTGCAATGTGATATATATATGCTTGCATTAAATAATAAACCACATAATACAAAATGCTTCAAGTATCACGTTTCGTTTTTGATACGCCTACAACTATCATCGTTAGTGGTGCTACCGGATCAGGAAAGACAACATGGTTAAAAAAAGTTTTATGTAATTTAAACATGTTTAAAACCAGACCTGATAGAATAGTGTATTGTTATGGGGTATGGCAGCCTGCTTTTAATGATATGAATGGCATTGAATTTAGACAAGGACTTGATATACCTAAAAACACAGAGGACAAACATATGTTGATTGTATTAGATGATCTAATGTCTAGTGTGGTGGACTCACCTATAGCTCAATCTTTATTCACAGAGGGATCACATCATAGGAACATTACGGTTATTTTTTTAGTACAAAACTTTTTCATTCAAGGAAAACACTCCAGAACTATTACACTAAACAGTCACTATATTATACTTTTAAAAAACCCGCGAGATATACAACAGATAAAATTGCTTGGATGACAAATAGGTCAAGAAAGATTAATAGAGGAGGCATATAAAGACTGCATGAGGGAACAGTACGGTTACTTGGTCATAGATCTGTCGCCACACAACACACAAGAGCAACTGCGGATTAAATCACACATATTTCCGGGGGAAGACACCGTTGTATACCTTGGGAAATAATGGCTGCTCCTATTCGATACTCAGACGTGGATCTTAGGAGAAGTTCTTTTAGAAGAGGATTTATTATCGACCCTTGTGAAATGTCGGAATCTGGGTTTTTCCTCATTCATGGAGAAACTGTGGAGTGTTTTTCCTGTGGGATTAGGTTAAACGAATGGTTGCAACATCATAAAGCTGACGTGGAGCATATAAAGCAATCACCATGCTGCGACTTCATACAGCACAAACTTCGGGGACAAAACAGTAGGGAACAAGGTCATGTCAACTTAATCTTTTCCCTGCTTTTGGATCAGAAGAAAATGAGGGAGAGAATTGCTGTCCTGGAGAGTCGTGTGAGTGGGAAGGGGGAGCCACGTGAAAGAAGACCTGAGATATGGATTCCTGCTTACGATGACCCTGACTGCTCCACGGATCGTAAAAGGCGCAGAGGCCCTAAGAGACAATGATTCACTACATTCATATACACACCAACTTATAAGTACAGCATAAGTTCAGAAATAAAGTGTGAAACTATTTTCGTGTGTTAACTGACTCTTTATGTAATCTAGGGTTCATAGAATGTGCTCATTTGCTTGTGAAACATAGAGCAAGAAGGATATCTTGTGTTAGTCTAGTGAATATGAGCAAACTTTTACAATCCAATACATATTTTTTAAGACTGTTGCTTCACACCACCCAAAAGCAGGCCCTTTTACTACTTAATAATACCACTCCTGAACAGGCCTTGTGTATAAGTGAAATTGCTTTAAATTTATTACAATTACCATTATCAAAGAAAGAAAAAAAAGAAGTAACACGTAACAAAACCATTTTAAAAAAGATTTCTCATAAAAAATTATCTAACAAATCTCGTCAAAAGTTGATTAGCAAAAACAAAAACAAATTATATTCTGTTTTAAAATCAATCGAATCCTCTTTGTTAAAATTGATATGAAAAAAATGGTTTTAATACCGTATGATCAATACACAGGTCACAAAAATAAAACACCTGCTGCTTCCCATGACGTGGATCAGACATTGTCTGAAAAAGATTTATCTGATCAAAATAAGATCACTCGTGATACGGATAAAATGAGGAAAGATACTATACTAGCTGCACTACCCTTGGTAAAAAAAAGAAAGGCTGAGTCATTGTTACATTACATTAATCAAAATATGAACTGGAACGAGAAGGGAGAGTTAATAACAGGTGATACAACGCATTCTGGCTCACACGTTACTGATCTGTTGGAACACGCGTTGGGAAATTCTTCTAATTCCCCAATTGGAATAGATCATTTTTATAACAACTTAAAACACGCACCCAAATCCTTATTTCACCCATCTAAAACCAAGCTTGTTGGTAAGGGTGAAGAATTTTTAAACACGGGAAAAGGTAAACAATCTGATATACCGGTAACAACTGATCAGAAAAAAGCTCCAACACCTCCTCCACCTGGAATACCAGTGCATAATAAACCCATTGATCTTATGAATCCGTCTGTTTGGACAAACAAATGGCGGAAAATCTAAACCTAGATGAAGTTTTGGGTCATGTATATTTTGACCCAAGTAACCCAGCATCTTATTCTGGTGTGGAATCTTTATACCAAGCAGTAAAAAACGAGGGAATTAGCAGAAAAAATGTAGAAGAGTGGCTACAAAAACAACAGGTATACACTATACACAGAAAAGTAAAGAGAAAATTTAAGCGCCCTATGGTTATCTCAACATATAAAAATTATATGGCTCACTCTCACCAAACCAGTGCAACTAAAAAAGTGACGTACATGATCGGCGGACGTACATGATCGGCGGACGTACATGATCGGTGACGTACATGATCGGTGACGTACATGATCGGTGACGTACATGATCGGTGATCTATTGACTGCCCTACCCTTTCTGAAGATAATAAAACATAAATAAACCTTACCAAGTTGTACATACGATGTGTCTCTTGAAATGTAATATGTTAGCAATGTATAGATGCGACTATTAAGGTCATTTTTCATGGCATTTTAATACTGATCATGTACGTCATGTGACGTACATGATCGGTGACGTACATGATCGGTGATTTATTGACTGCCCTACCCTTTATGAACATGATAAAACATGAATAAACCTTACCAACGTGTACATATGATGTGTGTATTGAAATGTTATGTGTTAGAAATGTATAGATGAGACTATTAAAATCATTTTACATGACATTTCGATCCCGATCATGTACGTCATGTGACGTACATGATCGGCCATTATTTATTGACTGTCTTAATTACCCTTTCTGACCATATATAAAACATAAATCAATCATAGCAAGGTGTACATATGTTGTAGGTCTAAATATGTATAATCATAGACATGTGAAGCAGTGGGTAATGAGGAAATGTTACATGACATTCCAAGCCGATCATGTACGTCATGTGACGTACATGATCGGTTACACATTGAGCCCCCCCCCTCCGGCCCCTATAAATATTTTGGGAGGTTGTTTTTTCTAATAAACTCCCCAAAGATACATTACAGCCTGTAGGTATGGTTGGGAGAATTAAACATCGTAGTGCAGGGGGTAAAAGATGGGTTTTGTACTCTGCCGATCATGTACGTCCGCCGATCATGTACGTCCGCCGATCATGTACGTCACTTTTTTAGTTGCACTGATTTGGTGAGAGTGAGCCATATGTGGGACGGGGACACGATCAATATGGTTTTCTATAAAGAGGAAAACAAAAATTATGCTTATATTTTGCTTTTGATAGACATCTTTACACGCTTTGTCTGGACTGCTCCCTTAAAAACATTGCGTAAAGAGGAAATGTTAAAAACTTTAAAAACTATTTTACCTAAGGTCAAACCACTTAAACTTCGAACTGACCAGGGTGGAGAATTTAACAATGATATTGTTAAGGCTTATTTAAAAAAAATGAAAGTTCATTTTTTTAACACTAGACACGAGGTAAAAGCAAACTACGCAGAGCGCGCCAACCGTTCTGTTAAAAGCCGTTTAACTAGGTTTATGTATAAGAACCACACTCCTAGATGGTTAGATGAATTACCCAAGGTAACAGAAGCTTATAATAACGCCAAACACAGGTCAATAAAAATGACACCTTTCCAGGCAACAACTGCAGATAGAGCAGTTCTTTGGAAAAATCAATACAAAGTAAAGGACCCAAAACCTGTTAAGAAAAAACCCAAAGTTTTTGTACAAAATTTTTTTAAGTATAAGGTTAATGACAGGGTTCGGTTGCAATCAAACAAATCCCCATTTGAAAGAGCCTACACAGAAAAATGGTCTGTGGAAGTATACACAATCACTTCAGTGCATGTAAATCAACAAATAGCGTTGTACCAGGTCAAGGCATGGGACAATGAACCGATAGAAGGTGCATTTTATCAAGATGAGCTTCAAAAAGTTAGCGATGACAATGAAATTGAATACATAATAAACAAGGTGGGGAAAAAACAAATAAAAGACGGAGTACCGGGCCATGTTGTGAAAAAAACGTTAAATGGCTTATGTTTTACAAAATGCTAAGCAGGGGTATGATAAACGACTTGCGTTGTTTAATTCTCCTCCTGTAGAAACAGCAATTCAGGAAATATATTTCAAAGATTATAAACCCATTTCCCAATTAAGCTCTGGGAATTCAGCATTAGAATTTGATGTACAAAACGCTTCTTCTGACTACATTCTATTAAACGAAATCAGCCTACTTTTAACATTACAAATTTTAAATGATAAAGGAAAACCTATCTCTGATATAGATAACGTAGGGTTGGTTAATTTTCCAGCCTGTACCATTTTTAGACAATAGGATTTCTCGCTACAACACAAAATAGTGACAAGTTCTATTGGATCTAATTTTCAGTACAAAGCAATGCTTGATGCTCTGATTCAATATGGTAAAAATGATCAGTTAACATGGATGGCATTGGGAGGTTTCTTTAAGGATGGAGCGGGGGTAGGAATGGATAACTTTCTCCCAAATGACTCAGCAAATACGGGGCTAAGCTCTAGATATGATAAAACAGCGGGTGGGCAAAAGGCTGTATTTAAAACAAAAATGTTTAACGATATTTGTCAACAGTCTAGAATGTTAGTCAATAGCGTCCCAATTAACATCAAACTTTACCCAACAACAGACAAAGAGAGGTTAATATACCCAAACAGAAAGGGGTCTTATTTTTCTTTCAATAAAATGAAGAATGGTGAGACAGAATTGGATACAGACGGTGATGTTGATGTTGATGGAGACCCTCCTAAAACCCCAACAACACCGCCACCAGAATCTAAATTTTACACACTTAGTATAGAAGATGCCACATTGGTTGTACCGTATGCAAAAATACATCCTGGATTGTTGACAAAACACGCTGAAGTTATGAAAAAAGAAATGGCCTTGTATCCTTACACTAGGAGTGTGTTAAAAACCTACAACATTGCTGCCGGTAGTTATAACTGGACTATGGATAATATTTTTCAAGATTCTGTACCGAAGCGTCTTATTTTGGTTTGTGTAGACGCTGGTGCATATGCTGGAGATAATCAAAAGAACCCGTTCAATTTTAAAAATTGTGGTGTAAATTATATCGATTTTCAAGTGGATGGACAGAGTAATGGATCCCAAGTTTTGCAACCTGACTATAAAAACGATAACTTTGTCTCAGTTTACTCAAAGCTGTTTGAGTCGTGCCCAATACATTAAAAAGAACCTCCAAATATCATGTACGATGAATTCAAGGAGGGGTATTGTATATACGTATTTGATTTAGAAAAAAGCAAAGACCCTGGGTTTTCTAACCCTTTAAGAAGAGGTCAAACCAGGTTAACACTAAAGTTTCAGGCTACTTTAAAAAAACCAATAACAGCCATTGTATACGGTAGCTTTGAGGCACTTTTAAAAGTAGACTCCGCTCGCAACGTCATACTTGAATCATGAACCAAATAGAAATATCAAACTATTTATCTACTGACAAATACACAAAAAAGTATTTCAGAGGTGTTATGTCTTATGATAGTTTACCAAACTTTGGTTTAGCTCCCACTGGGTTATACATTGTAAATACTGACATATCAACTGGACCTGGTAAACATTGGGTGTGTGTATTAGTTGGTAAAATATGTGAATACTTTGACCCATTGGGTCATGCACCGGTAGAAACCAAAATGTTTATAGAAAATCAAAAGAAAAAATACATTTTTTCAAAAAAACAAATCCAGGGATATGGTTCAACAGTGTGTGGTGACTATTGTGTATTGTTCTCGTATTTTCGATGTAGAGGAACAAGCATGCATTCTTTCATTGAAATGTTTAGTGAAGATTTAAAGTCAAATGATTTGATGATTAGACTAAATAATAAATTGTGACCCAATCTGGAGAATATCCTAATTTATTCAACTAAATAACAAAATCCAAACAGATAACAGCTGTGTATCACAACATAGAGCTAATTAATGTAGGTTATATCAATGTTTGAAACATTTACCCAACAATATCAAACGCTAACTTATTGATTTAATTCAAAGTGAATAACCGTGCCTTAATTCAAATGTGTGCGCAATATGCATAACTAACAATGATATCAAATACACATGTTTGTTTTAAGCCTCCTGACTATTAAATAAACATCAGTCAAATAATAAACCCGTTTGAGTGTTTACATTTAATGTAACAACAAATATTTGATCCTGGTGCAAATAAACTGAGTATTAAATTCATCTCAAGGTTAAGATCAAACATTATAACAGAACACTAATCATACTGATTTCACAATCATGCTAAACATGCAATTATGTTAATATCAGATACACAATTTGATACAATGAAACTTAAATCCATTCTTGTCATGGGTTATACTTAAGTCTATACGCTATATACTCAATATGACTAATACCGGTAACCAAGGTGTTAAATTAACCCAAGAGTATTGTTAAAACTGATACCAATAAGTTGTACAATATATATACACACAAATACATCTATACCGGTAAGTAAGGTTTATATACCTCAAACAAGTCAAGACTATCTGTCTCTGGCATCGGTATCAAGGTCCTAAATTAAACAAGACTTTTCTTGGGTCTAATACCGAGATCTAAGCTTTAAATTAAATCAAGACTATTTGATATATATATAACGAGCTAAACGCACACAAACATATCTGGCATTAAAGTATGCCCCAAATAAACAAATATGAATATTTAAAGTATCCTTTCATGGTGTATACAATAATATTCAAATCACACCTATCAATAGGAGTAAGCTCTTCAATAAAAACATTCTAAGCACCCTTCAGTGGTCTACAGATTTCTAGGGACAGTATTAAATAAAACCAGAGTAACCTGATCAAAGTCAATCAATACATGATGTATTAGTCTTGTTTTTTGTTTTCCCTTTCTTTTGTTTTCTTTGTCTGAGAACGAGTGTTTGGTTTAGATGGGTTGTTGAGTGACTCGTGTTCAAGTGTTGCGGCAGCAGCAGCAGCAGGAGTGGCTTGGGGTAGGGTTGGTTGTTTTATTTCAGTCTGGTCTATATCCTCATACACGTTCTCGTCATCCTTCATCCGGAGT
The DNA here is from genome assembly GCA_947462335.1 of Harmothoe impar. Classification (NCBI taxonomy): domain Eukaryota; kingdom Metazoa; phylum Annelida; class Polychaeta; order Phyllodocida; family Polynoidae; genus Harmothoe; species Harmothoe impar. The sequence goes on from OX381710.1 coordinate 40,135,692, forward strand.
ATTACATTCCCCGCAGCCCCTGCCACAACATCCCTCACGTCATCCATATTTATCTCTCTGAAATTAAATAAATAAAGTCAACACTATAGCTTAAATATCAATTGGTATCACTAATCAATATAATTCAGGATTAGTAATTAATATGCATTAATGAATCTTTATAAAATAAATAAATTAACTACGGATTTAGCCTGTACATTTATTGATATTTAAACACATAAACACAAATTGCACCTACCTGGCAAGTCGGTTGATTAAATCATTAACATCATCATCAGTATCCTCCAAACCAGGGGGAAGCAATGGGTCAGGAAGCAGATTCAAAAATCCTCTTTTCTTTTTGAAATAGTTCCTTCTTATTTTATCTAGTCCTAAAGATATGAGAACTAATATAAAAAGCCCTGCAATAGGAGCTACCACAACAATGATATAATGTCTAATTTTTTGTTCATCCTGATCCATGGACACTGCACCAATCACTATGGAAATGTTTAGCTCCTCTTTTTCGGTTGTTGTCATGATCGTGGTGGCAACATATTCTTGATTTGTAGGCGTGTGAAAAGGTGTGTTACTAGAAAATCGGGTACTCTTGGTGGTTGTAGTAGTTTTTTCATGTTGATAGCGTTCATGGATGTTATAATCACAGTCAGTGTACACGATAAATTCTGAGTGAGTTCCTGATCGACATTTAAATGCAGTGTGAGTGAAATCCACAAAGTAAGCATTTGGGAATATTTTCCGCATTAAAGTTATGGTTTCATTGAAACCAGACACCCTAGTCAGACGAAAGTCTAGACGTGTAACCCGTGACATGGGTTTTTCATAAGACTGCCTCCTCAAAGCACTCAACAAGTTGATCCGTCGACATTGTAAGTCTCTTCCACTACACACACAATCCATACACCGTCGTGCATATAGTGTGCAAAATAATATGACGACAAGTAAAAGACACTTCCCCACAAAGTTCATTTTCATTCCGTTCAAGTTCCCCGCTCCTGTTGGTGTTCAATGTTGCCACGTGTTTGCCTCGCAAACCCATCCCAAACATCTAAAATTTCATAAATTTTACTATAAATTTGATTCACTCGTTCAGTATATAAAGTATAATCAAGTTTGTTTATTTATTCAAATATTAATCACACGTATACCCAATAAAGGATATATATAACTTAAACCATAATACAAATGTTTTGCGAGGTTGTATGATTTATCTAAAATGGCGGAAGTCACCTTCCGGTTTAGCGGAAAGGCTTAAGCCAAATTAAAATATAGGCGAATGTATTACACAGACAGCTCTTTCGTGTCTGTCTTTAATATATCAGAAACAATCCTTGTAGCTCTATCATCTAACTCAATCATTATATCTATTCATGAAGAAAACTTTGTAACAACTTCATTTACCCCGCTCGACTTAGCAAACTTAATTTATCCGTGCGCGCAATGTTAGTTCACCGCTAGTACATCAGATGGCGCCACAATACGGGTGTGATACAAGTTGTGTTGGATATAACCTATTCACTATTGTACAGGTGCTATGATGTTATAATATCCTTTAATATACATATATCATTATGTACAAGTATTCCAAAATCATCATTCTACAGAAAATTTATGTATATGCTAATTTCATAGTGCCAAAGAGGATCATGTTTCCACCACCATGTTTGGGACACCTGAAGTGTGAAAGCTGAAATATTACAAAATGAATAACAACCATGACCATGCATGTCCCTAGGTCATCGCCTCTACCTCTTTAAACTTAGTCTTGAGCAGCTATAGAGTGTCGTAAGACATTCTTGCTTCTCTAGTTATGAGTTATAAGAGAAACTGAACCCAAACCAGTCCTGAACACAGGACTGGTTGGTCTCTTTTTAGAGACCACATTTAAAATAAAAATCAATAACCATTCTTCATTGTACACTAGATGATTACTATCAGATCAAATGTTCATTGTGCATTATGTTATTATCAGTATTAAACATAGCACAATGAGTTTGTGGATTTATTATATTCGATCTTGGTATAAAAGAGAGAGATTATATATCACTAGTATAAATTACATTGTAGACGGGTGGTGTAGATTTACCATGTCTGGACCATTGTGATAAGAACAACTGGGTCAATGTGTACTGTGTCTATATTATGAGCAAGTTGCGCTACTATGCTCACTTAGGTTTTGTGTTAAACCAAACCTTGACACACGCTCAGCCTATGCAATGTGGAATAACAAAGGACTTATCCTTTTTGGAATATTCCTCCTGTCGCTGGGAATTGTAGGATCCAAATATGTTGACCAAATGTGTGACGAGTGCAAATGCAAATACGATCTTTATAAAATAGAATGTACTGGAGCGGAGATAAGACCAGACAGGCTTAAAATAACTGGTCATAGTTTCTGGAAAATACTAAATTGGAGGACAACTACCGTGCACCGTTTTATTCCGGAAACATATGAAAAGCTTACCAGCCTTGAACTATTGGATATCAGAGACATACCAGGTTTTAATTGCAATACTTTACCATTAAATCCTGGTTATACAATTCTCTCAGACTGTAAAAAAAGCACTATTCCTACCAAGCCTACTATCACATCCACCACAACTATAGGCACCACAAGCCTTAATTCTACTACTTCGAAAAGCACATTTGAATCCAGTACCACGACTTTTACAAAGACACCCTTTACTTCCAAAACCATCCTGAGTAGTACTATAGTTACTACAACAGCAGCTATTGAAATTAGCACTGATAGTACATCAACGGAGACTCTTACCACAAGCTCTGGTCTAAAAACTGAAACCACTACTGTTATACAAAAAACTACACCTGCTACTACATATACCACTGGTTTAGACACATCTATTAACAATGATTTAAGCACCAACTCAGCCTCCAACACCAACCCGATCAAAACTGACGCAGCTACAATTTACACATCACCTGGTGGTAGTGTTTCTACTAACAATTCACCTCTCACTTCAGATAAACCAACTACTATCAATTCACCCCCAACTTCAGATGAAACAACTACTGACAACCCACTCCTGACTAAGTCTATTTCTAGCACGGAAAAAAAGGATGATATTGTCTCCAGTGTAATATCCACCACCATTTGTCCAGGGAAAATAACAGCTGAGCCCTTTAATTATATTTACCTGTATATTCTAATACCAATTACGATTTTTCTATTAATTATGGTAATCGGGTTCATGATGTATTATCGATATAAAAAAAGACAAGACCCTTTGTATTATATGATTTTTAAACGTACATATGATACTGTGACCGAAGAAATTGACATGTGGGACATTCATGATCTTTCCAATGAAAATGAATATGTGCGTCATGATCCTAGGAAAAGTGAATCTGTATCTTCTGTATGTGAATTGTCTGGAGAAACCGAATCTGTATCTTCTGTCTAGATTATGATACATACCTAATCAAAGCAGATTATTTGTGCAAAATAGTTAGATGAATTGGTCTTTAAATTACTTGTGTAAATTATATGACTTTAAATGAAAGAAAACAAACAGATAAATTTAAAACTTTTTTATTTCTTTAATCAATTCATGTGATTGTCATGATTTGGTGAACTAGATTAAATTTAGGTAGGCGTATTCCGACTCAAATTTCACCTCTACGGGGCTCAGCAACATGTCTCCAGGTTTGATTGATGAAAGGGTCAGCTCAACATCCTGCATCGAGACATACTCCCCTGGAGTATAGTAGGTCGAAAGGCTCATGCAACACTCATATAGACGAGTGTTGCTGATCCTTAAAGCAGCGGCTTGAGCGTGTAGTTTCACCTTGTCCTGAAGACTTGCCCCACATCCTTCAACATGCCCTTTTTGCCCCTTTAACTTCTTAATGCATCCAGGGCAAAACTTCTTCACACGGTCTTTGAACTCGCTCTCGAGGAGGTACTTGTACACCCGGTGTGCCAACTCCAGAGGGGTAGGAGCTGTCCCCTCCTCTGGAATAAGCAAGCCATTTAATTCATCATCTTCATCCTCGTCTTCCTCCAGCTCATCTTTCACTGTATTCATCTCCTCTTGGCAGTTCGACTTGGACAGGTAGTTGTTGGTGGATCTTCTTAAAGTAGTACCCTCACTTGTCACAACGCGCCAGGCCCAGGTGTTGGAGAAGATCTCCACCCTAGCTTTCTTTGGGCATGGTTCATCTGAGCTAGGGAGTTCTTCTACAACGGAGAGAGGCCTGGTGCTGGGGGAAGAGGACGTGGATGACTTGGCTGGGTCAGGAACGATGTCAAGCCCAGAGGTTGCAGCTGAAGCAGCATAAAGCTTTGGGAAAAACATGGATGTCGCAGCGCCTGGGGTGGATGGAGCGCTAGGAGGAGGCGTGGCATCAGGTTGAACAATCGCTGGTCTCCCTCCTAATGGAATGGTGAGCACGAGAGGAGCCGGTTGTTCTCTAGTGCACATGTCCAAGTCAATCTTCTCAAACTCTTCCACTAGCAAGTTTACTGTGTCCATTCTGTAATATAATATTGATAAGAGTTCAACTTGGATCCTTTGTATTTAAATATTTAGATTAGGTCTTTTGGATGATTATAGCTGTATCTTATTGTATTCCTCAAACGTCAAGGTAACTGAGTAGCAGTCAAATCTGTAACATAAATACGCTAATATATAATACACATAATGCACCACGTGTAACATATTGTATCTAATCACATTATATCATAATGATACAGTTAACATTACTTAGATATTAGTTTAAGCATCAAGATATATAAACTTCAATGCTCACCCCACCCTCTCCGTTCCTTCCACCTTGGTGTAGGAAATGTAGACCTGCTCGTCCAAGTGAAACAGGCTCTTTTGCACTTTCCATTCCGGAACCGGGGTGTCGAAGGAATGGGTGTGTTTAGCAGTAGGTACTGCAAGTGAAATGAGGTCTTTGTTTTCAATGCTCCATAACACAAGTTGTCTGGGCACCCTTACAATACGTCTTCCACGATACGTTCTCTTTCGAAACTCTACCTCACTTCCCACTACCTGAATACTAGTCTTAGGAGACAAAACTTGAGCAGGCATGATAGTGCTTGGAGTCAGAATTTCTTCTAATAATCCACTAAGAAAAGTGGTCATATTTATACCATAAAATTATCTATATAAACGATTAGTTACAGATAGTACATTGTACACGTGGAACCTGGTAGATAAAATCTTCAAAGTATGTTTGTTTCATATACTCCATCCATAAAATGGCCAATGGATTTCTCTTCCACCTTTGGTGAGTAATTTTCCAGAATAAAATGCTTTGCAAATTTCATCCCCAAACTCGTTTTTTTCAGATATTTTAAATTCAAGCGGAATTCCTAAATTAAGCTCCCTAATTTCAGAAAAAAAAATTCTCATTTGATTAAAAATGTATAAATCTATCCCCTCTGGGTTAAATGTTGCTATAATTTGTATTGCTCCTAATTCTTTTAAGTTATCAGCGTAATCACCGCTGTCATGAATTAAGATTACATATTCACACATATGGGAATAAAAAAATCTATCTAATTTAAGCAATGCATTTGTTAAATTAACCACTACATCAGGCACATTTTTAAACATTAAATTAGTCCATTGGATTAATAAATAGTGTATCCATTTTTTTTCTATAGGAATTATAATATTTCGCACATCTTTATATTTAAGACAATTTGGTACTTGCTCAGCATTGTTTGAGCAATACACCTTATCCTCGTATATTAATAATAGTTCCTCCTGCATTCCGTAAACAGAAATATTGTTTTGCCTCAAATCCATTGTACTCGTGTGTGGGAACAAATAAACTAAACCAGACGGAATGGTTGATTAGCTTAAAACTTTGTGGTATTTATACAGATGTTTTATTGCACCAGTCACGATACAGGTACAGACACAGACCCAGACATGTCTGAACATGTTTTCTTATCAACACATGTTCAATATGATTGTCATCATCATAATCGGTGTGGTGAAAGGTAAACGTTATGATCCATTATAGTGTTGTGAGTATTAAGTTTTAAACAAGTTTCTATCACATTCTCTGTGTCACATGTACTCATCATGAGTAGATGCTTGTTTATTTTTTGCTTATTATGGGATCCCTAAAGAGGGATCCGTTTTTTGTGGGTCTGTCAACGAGATGTCATATATGACATAAACGTTGACAAACCCTTAGTGGCCAGGATTTGAGCATCCTGGGCCATTGCACCAAGGGGCTCACCGTTAAACAAAAGAGGACATTTTACGGTGAGAGATAATTTGACCAGCTGCCTGATCTTCTTATGTACTAAAGCTGTAACCAAACTTTGGGTGTGGCACGTGAAACGTATATGATTTAACCTGTTCATACTAAACCTATCGATGCATAGACATAGCTACAGTGTCGCTTATTTATATGAATTTGAACAAAATGATAAAGTTGTCAAATGTGTCTATTGTGAGCATTTATAGCGATGAAACACTCCGCATGACTCAGATAAAAACTGAACATCGCTTGGTGGCGCCATCTAGCGGAAATCCGTGAACTATCACATCTCATGGATCTAGATGCGGGTCTCATGGACCTAGATGTGTTTCACGAGATATATAGGTGATTCTAATCATTCTAGTGCATCATGATAATGTGAATCATGTTGAGTGCATCGTAGAATGATGCATCATATCATCATTATCATCTTCATTACCATCATTATCACATCATCATTATCATCATCATTTGCACATCATCATGAACCGACCCACAGGACGCTACCTAGTACTCGATATATTACTACTTGTATACACAATGTACATGTAGTTGAAAGAGGGAAGGGCGGGGGGACCCTATTTTGTCACTTTTGATGGAGGGGTGAAAAATTGTCCTCGGTCCCACGCAACAGAGTCTCCAGTCGTTAAATAATGCCCACTCTTTTAATGCACGATTTACTTATTAAAGGAGAAATAATATTGATCACAGGGTGTGTGCCACAGCAGAGGCTTGTTTACCATGCACACATCAGAAATGGCTGATGGACGTGAAGATTCTGAATGGGGTGTGAATCTTTTCTTTAATGGGATTAGGAAAATAATGAGATCCGTCAAAACCCATTGGACCTTTGCCATTCCATTAAAACATGTTAAGGAGGGAAAAGGCCATTTTTCTGGAATAAACAGAGCACGCTTTCGCCACACTGGGAGCAACGCATCTCGGGGTGTTTTTGCATGACTAAGCCGTCTATTAAAATGATATGCCAATTGGGGCCTGAGGTGCAAAGTAGCACAGGTGCAAAGTGCCAAATGTTGCTCCCAGTCACCCATCAGGGGACCGCCCAGGCACTCAGAGGCCGGGGGTGGCTGGGGCCTCAGTACCAACCCAATATGCTAATTTGGGCATGTTTAAAACATAACCCATTTTGTTTTGAAAGCATGCTGTGGACATGTCAGAGCTGCCCCCGATGACATCTTCTGACGTCTTCCCATTTTGAAAGTGAAACAGGCTTAAACCTATTAACAAAATTCTCCAACAAAGTAAATGAATGATTCACCCCCATCCCCAGGGAATATTATCCTGTAAATGTTAGGAATACTCGTCAGATGTGATAGTTGCAAGGTAGGTCCTGTTAATTCTAAATGTATTAACTATCAGCTAAGTGCTGTATGGATGATAGAAGGTTGTCTGCACATTATAGAAGGAAGCTGCACATATATAGGCCCAGTATATTGTCAAACAGTCCCCCTTTTAACTGCAATTTAACTGCATATGTCATCAATGTTTACTCGGTGCTGGAAAAGCGTATCCTTACACTAGTCAATAAAGCCTTGAATCTTAAGCAAGGGAATTGAATGCTCGTTAACATTTCCAAGTGATCATTTTACGTAAATTCATGGCCCATTATTCAAAAAGCACAGCACATTGGTGTCAAATTCGAATTCATTTACATAAGGGAGTGATCCTTTTTTTAAACAGTGGGTTTCTGACCCCTGCCACCCCCCCCCCTCCCCCCAAATCGTTGACGGGCAGGTGGTCACAAGGGGGCTTTTCTTTTTCATATAAAAAAGGTACACCCCCCCCCCCCCCCACCATCATCCCCACCCACTCAGGCCCCTCAAGTGGTAAATCGATGACATTGCTTGTGTGATTCTTAAATCTCTCCAGGTGACTTTGAGACACGTCTCCCTCCCTTATCTGGACCTCCTATTCGTGGGATTATCAGCATAACCCCTATGACTGATTTACCCCATGCAGTCTATAACTGACATTGGCAACACATCACAAAGTCTTAATTCCTCTGTGCCTCTGGTCTTGGGACCAGGATTGGTAGCCATGTAACAGGACTCGGACAATGGCAACGCCAGCCATCACGGATCCCCGAAAGCATTTTGGAAACTGGACGCTACCAGTGACGCCCAGCGACAACCGTACACATAAAAAAACTACCACCTTTGGGAAGTAAGTTTTTTAGCGTCGATCTTCCGATAAATCATTGATCAAAGGGGGCCAATTTGTCTTTTTCCAACATGCCATTTGTTTCCTATTAGACCAACAAACCGTGCGATTAGGAAACGTGATGAAGCAATATTTTGTGATTATTGTCCCCGGGCCTCATTAATCTTAAGCTCAGGTTTTCTATTTCGCTCAGTAATATTAACCTGAAGTGGTTTCTCAAGGCGAGGGGTTTTCAACTGGCCACGTTCGGTTTACTGTTAGACTATCCATGTCTGGGTATTTTCTCCCTTTTTTCAGATTTGTAGCAACATGAGACGCGTGTGCTTCCTTGGCTTGGGCAAAGTGGTGGTTCCTTTTTACTGGACATTTGTTTATAATGGCAATTTCAAGTAGAATGCAGGAAGGGGAGAAGATAGCAAAAGGTAGTTGTTAGGAAAACATTATAGTCTCCATCTCGGAAATATGGAGCCCGGGCAGGAATCATAGGCGGAGTTTCCGTTGTTTCAGACTTTTCTTCCTGTTGTATTCAGACGTTGCTCTTTTTCAGATGATTGAATGAGAGAAGAGAACAGATCAAATGTATGTCTGCTGTCAGAACATCATAAAGAAACCTAGAGGCGGCTCAGCGCTATGATAATCAATTCCATCATGGAATTGTTTATTAGATATACTGTGTTGTGCAGGTCCATGATTTTATTGACATTATCAGGTAAGGTAAAACGGTTCCATTGGAATAATATTTGAGTTTACTTCATCATGTATTCCGAACGCACTAATCCAAAGATTGATTGTGTGATTTACATCACATGTGACCCAGGGCTACGATAACCCATTAACCTGCAACTGGTGTGCTGCCATCTTGCATTACCATAACTCGAATTACAGTAGTAGGTGTCGACACTGTGAAGGTACATCACCCCCTAACGTAGGTCTACATACAGTAACCTGCAACTGGTGTGCTGCCATCTTGCATTACCATAACTCGAATTACAGTAGTAGGTGTCGACACTGTGAAGGTACATCACCCCCTAATGTAGGCCTACATACAGTAACCTGCAACTGGTGTGCTGCCATCTTGCATTACCATAACTCGAATTACAGTAGTAGGTGTCGACACTGTGAAGGTACATCACCCCCTAACGTAGGTCTACATACAGTAACCTGCAACTGGTGTGCTGCCATCTTGCATTACCATAACTCGAATTACAGTAGTAGGTGTCGACACTGTGAAGGTACATCACCCCCTAACGTAGGTCTACATACAGTAACCTGCAACTGGTGTGCTGCCATCTTGCATTACCATAACTCGAATTACAGTAGTAGGTGTCGACAATGTGAAGGTACATCACCCCCTAACGTAGGCCTACATACAGTAACCTGCAACTGGTGTGCTGCCATCTTGCATTACCATAACTCGAATTACAGTAGTAGGTGTCGACACTGTGAAGGTACATCACCCCCTAACGTAGGTCTACATACAGTAACCTGCAACTGGTGTGCTGCCATCTTGCATTACCATAACTCGAATTACAGTAGTAGGTGTCGACACTGTGAAGGTACATCACCCCCTAACGTAGGCCTACATACAGTAACCTGCAACTGGTGTGCTGCCATCTTGCATTACCATAACTCGAATTACAGTAGTAGGTTTGGCCTTTACAGATCACCTGGTCCCCACTGACCTTTCTTTAGGGTTGAAATGATACCAAAATCGTCTCATAAAAATGTCTCACCTCCTATTTAGCATTGAGCTCTATGGGTGTCTGTGTGAACGTGACTCTTTTAAAGTCAGGATTCAAGGTCACTGGCCTATCTTCAGCATTAGTTCACAGAGACTTGTTTTTTGGGTAGTTTTTGACATTTTTTATTTGTCTTTTTTCACTAGGAAAAAAAATTGTACGGAAATTTTGGGAAAAACGGGAAGAGAAAGATAGTTCCCGAGATGTGGATGAGCTTTTTTTGGGAGAGAAATACCAAAAAACAAAAGCAGGGTGAATTTTCAAAGTCAGCTGACCAATCTATGTTTTTTGTTGGAAAACCGTCTCACAGAGTCCCTGGGTCAACAATACCAATGTACTTGTAGGTATTGTTTTCGGTTCTCTTTTTTTTTCTCCCACAGACTCATGACAGGTTGATTCCAATGAACCTGCTCTCTTCTACTTATCTCTGGTGCAAATGGTCCAATTGGAACCCACTGCTGCCCCCTGTGGATAATAAGTGAACTATCTCGAGAGGCTGTAGACCTATAGTAATTGCTGGGTATCTAAGTATCGTTTGATAATATAGGCTGTATACAATGCATCAGACCTCATCACAACATACCTGGTTACGTACATGTATATTTAATTTCTTAGAAGCGAACTCAACCTGAACCACTCACTATTGACTGCTTATAAACTGGCATTTCAAAATAGTGTGATTTTAACAAAAGATGGCGCCACCCCCTCGACACGACACGCGACGAGGTGGCAGCAGTGGGAATTCTGCCAGTTCTTTGTTGCGTACACTGGTGACAGTGTGCTCTGCCGCTCTTCATCGATCATTTTGATCGCAGATTATTATACTCCAGTGAATGGCTGTGTTAAACCAGGACTGGTTATGAAATTATTATTGTACTGAAGGGCCTCTAAATGTTTATAAATTCATCCACCTTTCTCTTGCTATTTTGTGCGCTGTAGCGACGAAGACCAATAGGAAAAATATTAATTTTCTCCTGATTGAGTTGACTAACACTATTAAGGCCAAGTATACTGTATATTCATATTAGGATTTATTTGATATGATTCCAAGGTTGCTAACATTATTTTTATTGGTGATATGTAATTTCCAAGGATAAGGGACAAATCAATGACAATAAATCAGTTTTATGGGTGACAAAAAGATCTATTTTACAGCTTTCTGCCATGGACACCGTGCATAGCAGCAGTACGATACACATAAAATATCTCGCTTTATGCCATGCCTATGAATAATTCTATACATCCCGTTCTCTTGACAGGTACTTTTTTCATGGTTTTCATATCTCGAAGCTGTGATTTACAGAATTTAACTACACATGGTCATTGTGTATTGTAAATATGAGATTAACAAGTTATTGTCACTTCTGTCTTCCATTAAATGCTCATGATAGTGTTTTCGTCTAAAATGAGAAATGGTCATGATTCATGTCAACCTGTGACATAATGTACAACATACAATATGTTTGCCAACTGGCAGTGTTTTATACAGTCCTGGAGCCAGTCTTCAGATAGAGCTGCTCAGAGCAACTCGAGCATCAACGACCAGTGAGCATGGGCTGAAGTATCCACGAACCGCCTAACTCTACTGGGTAATGGTGAGGCATACAACCACTCGACACTGCACCATGCATGGTCGTCTGTTCTTCTGAAAAGGCAGTTATGGTCAACAACATGCCCTGATAAGCTCACGAGCTGCTCGCTAGTACACACTCTATTCCTCATAGTTCTATAGCTCAGTCTATACTCAGTTGGTATAGGAGTGGTCCTCTGCCTGGTGAGCCCCTATAAAAGTTCCTGAGCACTCCCATGTACTTTGTGACTTGTTAGTGCCCTATGCGTGGTTTGCTCGTCTATGTCTGCGGTGAGGAGCTTGGTTCCGCACTCGCGTCCATGGACTCGTCATCTTTGTCGCGCTTCGACCTTTTACTCTTCTTGTGCTTTGATTTGTGTTCTGCTCCAACTGAACCCTCTTTCCGACTGTTTGGAATAGAAATATTTCTCAGTTAGCAAATTGTTATTTCAATTTGCATTTTATTGTATGTATTCATATTTTCTAGCAAACACTTGCTTAGTGACCAACTTATGATATCCACTTTATTTCATTCCTGACGGTACATGCATTGATAACCCTTCAGAACAACATTAAGCTTAATTAACTGCTTCTATCCATGTTTCAATATGTCAGTATACTCTAGACTAATAGGACAATTCTCTGGCATTAACCCCGGCAATTTGGCTTAGTTTCAGGATAGTGACGTCACAGGCAATGGCATATGGACACCCCCATTCCTGCACATAGTATAGATGTATAGCACCCATAATGTACAATATCTTTAACTTCTCCTCGTCACTTAACTCACCTCCTCCGATGACGTTCCTCCTTTTCCCGATCAACCCGTTCGCGGTCTCGGTGCCGCCGATCCCGATCCCTGCTGCTACTCTCCCCTCGCTCGCTACGCTCTCTTGATCGGGGCCTCCCCTGTCTGTTACGTTCATAATTAAGATCCCTGAATATTGGGGTTAACAGGAAAAAAAGAAACGGGGTGTTAAGCGGCGCCATGCAGCATGCACAAAAAAACTTGTTATAAAGAAGACATTTAAAGTAAAATGGCAACTGATAACTACGGTAGCTAGTTGACCCACGCCACTTGGTGTGCTTATAACTTCAAATCTCTCAATAAATACGCGCACAATGATTTTATATAGAAAAGATAGATTTTTTTAAAGATTTGGCCAATTTACGATACAGATGTCTGAAGTAAAGTACCGTGGGTCAACTGTTTATGCATTAATACTATTGGGGGGTTTAAAGACAGGGCTGTAACGAAACACATGAATCAACACGGACCGGCAAAAATAAACTATTCTGTTATATCAAATCAACATTGTTAATGAACATTGAAATCTATTCAGAATTAGGAATGTCATCGATACTCCCTAAATCGAAATACCGAAATTTCCAGAATTCTGATTATCGCATCGACAAAATCGTTATATCGATACTCTCTTTGACTCTAAACTGAGATAATTCTCTTTCCAAAACTGAAAGAATTTTGTAAATACTCCAACTTGAACAAACGTTATGAACAAAAGGAAATGCAAGTCCAAAAATAAGCCAAACAGTGAGATGTCAAACTCAATTTGTGGCTCTTTGGACAGAACATGATCAATTTAAACGGATCACCTTTGAAACGGATCATAGAGATCTTGGCCTCTATACCGCCTGTTTCCATACTCATCACCCGAGCTGGGGGGAAACAGTTGAATTGACTTGGGATCTTACGTTTAAGTTCATCATATCATTTCAGGCACGTATACATCTTTTTCATAGTAACTACAATGTATTGGCCAAAAGCGCCATAAACATAAATGTGTGAATGGAATCAGTCCTTAGCAATTTAGCATTGTACTGGAGGTGGATGTCACCTCCAAATAATCGATTTAAATCTCATCTGGGAGGAATGTACTGGAGGAAAATATGTATGCAATATGTACCTGCTAAAGTCTGAGTCTGTCCGGGCTGGGCTGCGCTCCCTGCCGTAATCCCAGTTGCCGTAAGGTGCTCCGCCACCTCTGTTGTAGGAAATATTATTAAAAATCTCATTAAGGTGTGCAAGTTCTCCAGTTATCATTCGTAAATATAGAATTCTCTTGAATGTTATATCTGTTATCAAAGTTTTGGTTAGTTGGTTATCAAGGTAGTTTGTATAATCTATGTACCAAGTACATTGCAGAAGGCCACTTAAAGTCGATTATCAGCTTTGCGGACCCCGCCCGCATCCTTTAAAAAGGCCCGCATTGCTTCTTTTTTTCATCATTTTAGAAACAAAATGTCCAAAATGGCCGCATGGAGGGAATGGTCATCAATACAATTGCTATATTATCAATATCTCAGCTATAAATAAGGGTAGAAACGCAATTTAAACGGTGTTTTTAGCCTTATTCCCATTTGCCGACAACGAAAAAAGAAAAAAGGCCCTCCCGCACCACAAAAAAAAGTATTACAAAAGGAAAAAAAAGCCTCCCGCCCTCATCTTTTTTCCCCAAAAAGTGTCCGCAAAGCTGATAATCGATTTTAAGTGGCCTAAGTCTTTATGCTATTGCTACCAGGGCCTATATATAGACTGTATTTATCTATGTATCAGCTTTGTAGTATTATGTGACCCTCACCTGTTGTCCCAGCTGGGTTGTACCGGTGGGGGGGCTCCATAGCCTGGAGGTGCACCATAGCCGTCGTAGCCATACGCACCCCGGTTGTCATAGCCGGGTGGGGGACCGCGGTCTGGTGGGGGACCTGTCGGGGCTGGGTAGTAACCTGCAAAAGGATTTCTTACTTAAAATGTGTGTCAAGTATAATATAGAAAACATTGTACAATGTGCTATATTTACAACTAGAGACGTCTGTACAATGCATGAAGCATGAAGCGGGACCTCGGAAGGAAGTGGATGCAGGTAGAGTATCATTATGTATCTATATCAGAAAATGCATGTACATGTATGTATATTGTAAAACCTCGCGTAGAAACCGTGGCTAGTATGCAAGTGTCATACAAGGAATCCCCTTAGTTGGGAGATCCCTTTAATATGAGGAAGTTGAGTAAGTCTTGAGGTCTTGTAGTATAGTTGGTATTTATTACAAGTTGACAGCAACAGTACAGTAAGTACAATGTAGGTTCCACTCAGTTACACCTATCCACACAATAGTATAGGACTAGTAAGTATGCCCTAGAGTCAAGGGGTCCTGCACACTGTCTGATAGTTGGGCATAGTAGGGCATAGCCTATAGCCTTGTTCTCAGTCAGTGGAGGGAGCTCCTTGCTCAGTGCTGTCCTAGGGTGAAGTGATGATGGTAGCTGGGAGGCTGGGGTTTATAAGGGGCCCAGCCCTCAGCTTGGTCTAGACTATGTTAGAGGGCTGTACCTGTCAGAGAGACAGTCACACAATACCCCTCCATAGTTTGTCTACCCATGTTAGTGTACATCAAGGGGGTGACCCTTATGCTGGTCTGTGGGAACAATGGTCCCCCTAGCTAACAGTGGGAAACAATGTGCGGAATGAGCGTCGCCTGCCGGCGCCGTGAGCGCCGACTGGAGCGCCGCCTGTGGGGGCCGGCGGCGGGAGTAGCGTCGGCTGTTATGCGGGCGCCTACGGGAGCCGCCCGCGCCGTCATACATGACAGGTGCCTCCCCCTCGGAGAAAAGGACAACTCTCCGTCAGTTGTCATTCCATCTAAAAATTTGGGGTGAATTTTGGAATTTTGTCCACAATTTTTGGTGGCAAATAGAATTTACCTTTTTGTTTTTGATTCTTTTTTTTTGATAGTGAAGTACACTTTTTTTTGTAATATAGATGATGTGAGAGTATGTAAATACCAAAGGTCTGGGGAGAAATTTGGTTTGTGCTTGGCTAGTCATCTACATTATATACAGTGTAATCTTAACTATAAGGTATGTAAACCTTCTTTGTACCAACTTGGTACTTCCTTAATCACATAATTATACAGTGTAGTGATACATTGTGTCTTTATCTGACACTTTTCAAATCCTTGTTTGAATTATATACACAGTATGGTACATCTTTGTCTTAATTCTAAAACATGATGAAAAACGTGTTATTAAGTAATAGGCTGTCTTTGCTGATAGGTGCTTTTGTGGAACTGAGTGGATTTTGATATATCAATTTTCACATGTGAATACAAATATACAGGTATAATGCAAATTATGCAAAATCTTATGATAATCTTTTACAAACTTTTTTGTTTGATACCAAAAAAACCAAGGCCACTTATTTCTGAAAGTAGGCCAACCGGCTTGAAGTTTGTTTTCTTATTTCTAGATAGCGCTTATCTATGGATTTGCGTGATATAGCAATCAGTAGTGTACATTTTATGCATAGTTATGTGCTTGTCCGGTGGCGGATAAGTGTTCATAATTGTGTCATCTGACATTTTGCATTACTTAAATTTGTAAGTTTGTATGTACAAATACAGTCCTTTTTATGCAGATATTTTGTCCTTATCCGGTGGAGGGTAAGAGTTCATAATGTCATAAAAATGACTTGGTATCTTGTTTCTGCAATGATAGTTGAATCTTACAAGATTCTTGGTGTTGGCAATTTGCAACTTGTGGATCTACACTTTGATCAGAAATGTCTTTGCAGTGGGCCGCTGCTCTGAGATTTAAGTCTTTTGTGTAGTATCCTAGGGTTAGTCAGCGGACTATCTCCCTTTTTGCTTCATGTTTTTCTGTAAATAGTCTTACATAATACAACGGTATACAGTGTAAAATACAGTGTAAATACAGTGTTATATACAAACATGTTTGATTAGCAATTTAGATTGTAATAATACAATTTCATACATATAAATGCATGTTTTAGCAAGTTTGACATGGTTAAGAGTACGCAATTGTTTTTGTAAAACTTCAATTTTTCAAAATTGGCTGTTTCATTTTGGGATACCTTAAAATTGATTCCCTGATACTACTGACACACACTGAGACCTTGCTTTGACCTTGGGATTGTGAGAGTTTGAAAATTTTGCACTTTGAGCAGATTTTTTTGAGTGGCACCTTGAGGCTATTGTGTCATGCGGCGCAAGATGCGTCGTGTGCCGCGGTGACACCGGTGGTTGACACCTTTTGGTGAGCAAATCATGTGCCTTCTCATGGACTTGTCACCTGAAGTGAGGGGATCACTTCAGAGGGTGAACAGTGTCATTTGGGGGTGGGGAGGGGTTATAAAGGCTGTGTAGACCCCAGTAGGGTCACTTATTCCTTGAGTACCCTTGAGATAACACAGTATGGCGCATATGGCAATTTTGGAGGACGAGTTGGAGGCTGTACCTGAGGTACTTGCATATCTCCCTGAGGCCTGGCTGCAGGGTGACATGCAGGCCTTGGACCTGTGGTTAGGTGATCAAAACACCTTGGAGGGGCTGACTCCTGGAACTCCTTTTAGGAGTATTCTGAGTCGATATGACTCAGTAAGGACGCGGTGGTTGCATAAAGTCCGGCGCGACATTGCCAGTTTTGGTGATGTTTTGGTGTGCCGTCATCACGGCTGGTACTTCCTTGGTGCTGGCGGGATTTCCATGCGCAGGGCGGCATCTCTGGAGCTGTTGGCTCAGGCCCTACGTGATTTGGATGGATATGACCCGCGACTGCTTTTCACCAGAAATGATGGGGTCATCTGGGACTTCCTATTGGCTGTCGGCCTATGTGCTTACACGGTGACAGGTGATGCTGCAGACAGCGCTGAGCATGCTTTGTCTACTTTGGAGGCACGGTTTGTCCAGTGGAGGGAGGAGAACGAGTGGCTCTTCAGTGAAGATACGTGGATTGGATCTCCTGCCGCTGCCGAGTTGGCCGAGTCCTGGGAGGCCTTGGGATGGGGGGACTGGAACAACTAGTGGGTGGCATCTATAAATGTCAAAAATAAACGGTCCTTTTCAGGGCCAACCAACTTTTCACAAAAGTTTTGGTCAATCTCAATCCTGTATAATTGTGTTTATTCTTCCCCATGTACTTTCTCACTAGTTACAGCTGTAGGTGGTTGGGTGAGTATGGTGAGTACATTTTTGAATGTATTGGTGCTCTCTCTTTGGTCGTCAATTATGATGTTTTCCAGCTTTGACTCATGGGTATCCATGGTAACGGGCTGGGGTGAAATGTCATTTTGTAGTAACATGGCAAAATCTAGGTTAGGTTCCCTGAGCGCTGGTATTATGCTGAACCTGGCACGCCATGGTAGATTGATAGTTTCTGGCAGTAAATATGCGGTCTCTCCTTTCTTTGTAGTAATTACTACTGGTCCATTCCATTCAAATACTAGTCTTGGGAGAGGGTACATTTTGATAATCATATCTCTGTATGTTGGGGCTGAAGCTTTTATAATTGTATCAAACTCGTGTGGCACTGGACGCAAGGGGAAGGAGAAGTTGGTGTCTCCTTTGTAGACTTTTAGTACTACTGTGGGATTTGTCCTCTTGGTGACTTTTCCCTTTCCACAGTGCTTGGTTGCCATACTCTTTAGATATTTGGTCAGCCTGTAGGCTGAGTAAATGGTGAGTGTGAATAGTATGGCTATGATAAGAGTATGGGTCTCATGGATAGTTAGAATAGGGGTGGGGCCCTGTTCTATTGGTGCCGTGGTGGTGTCCTTCTTGTATAGGGTTTCGAAGGCTTTCTCCATAGGCTTCTCTGTGACAAATCTATATGCTTTTGCAGTTGGCATATAAGCTAGTAGTGTGGATCCTCTGTGCATTTTGAATAGGGTGTATGTGGCCAAAATTGTAGCTATAACCGAAAGTATCATTGGTATGATAGATGCTGCTGGATGCCGTGCAAATTTGTATAGATAGGACTCTATTAGTCTATTTTCCAGTGGCTTAGCCAGGCTGGAGGCATCATCAAGCAGGGTTTTTGCGAATGGGTTTAGGTCTAGTAATGTTGATTCATCAATATTACTTGATTTCCTTAACATATCTAGTGTCCTGGATAGGTTGACCTTCGGAAAAGGTGGCAGATTTGCCTTGGAGTCTGGTCCAATTTCTTTGATTTCATTTAGAGCCGCGAGAAAAGGTAGGTTTATGGTCTCCAAAGCATAGTGAAATGAAATTGTAGTGTTGCATGGCAACCTAGAATTTGGTAGTGAATAGTGATCTATATTCACTGTACATAGGCATGGTACACCTATGATTGAGTGTGATGGTGCTTTGTGAGTAGTAGCTGGTTTCCCGTGACACGTAACTGTGTAGGTGGGAGAATTTGTGGTCACAAGATATTCATCTTGTGAGATGGCTACAGCGTGTGAGATAGGTCTCTTCAAGGGTGAAATAGTAAATTGGCACATTTCCTTGACTTGCTGAGCTTGGTTCAAAAAAATTGCTACTGTGCATGTAGGTACATGTCTATGGATTCTCGGGCTAGTTTTGGTACAAATTTTGATCTTAGTTCCTGGACAGGTTAGCATATCTGCATTTGTTAGTTCAATAAATAGTGAACCATCTTCAGAGATAGCCAAGAATTTGACATCAGTAATTAATTGGGTTACTCCCTTTGTAGGTGTCTCCTTGGTGTTGATTGGTACTGATGTAGTTACCAGTTGAAATACTCTGAAGGTGGAGACGGTGGATGCTACAATGATATCCAGGTGGATGTATATGTGCCGTTCCGAATAGGTGTAGGATATCATTCTTTGGGAATAATAGTAGTCAAGGTCAGTTATGGCGACCTTTGATCCTGGTGAGTGTATTCTGAGTGTCATGTCCAGATCATTCAGATGCTCCCGTTAGTTCGGCTGGTGGTACTATGTCAGCAGTCATAATGCCTGCTGATAGCATCCTGAGTGCTGATGTGGTGCGCTGCAATGCTTGCAGATAGTTCATTCTTGCTACAATAATGGTGAGTGCATCAGTTAAAATTTGGATCTTCCTTCTTTGTGTGTGCTCGGGATTTGCATAAGTGTTCAGAGATGTGGTCATATTTTGAGCTCATAAATTCATATTTTGGCCTAGAGTGTTCATGGTTTGGTCTAGCATACTTTTATCCTTAACATATGCCTTGACAAATTTGTCTTGGCGTTGTGTGACCTTATCAATTAATATAGCTGCTTCTTTGTCTTGCTTGGAGAAAGCTTCTAGAATGCCGTCTATGTTCTTTATCTGGTCCATGACCTCTTTGACGTCATCTAGTGTGGCAAGACCTATTGCTCCTCTGAAGAGTGGGGCTAGGAACCCAAGTGGTGCTCTTCTGTACCTTCCTTGACTATTAATTGGATTTGATAGGAACAAATGGATGGATGCTAAGGTAGAGTTAATTTCCTTGTCTGTTATGTCTATTAACAGATCTAGTTCCCTTGCTTGCTGTAATATCTGACTGGTAGAACTGTCGTCATGCAGGGTAGGAAATGTCAGTGCCATAACCTGGTCCAGTATTTTGGTTTCAGTCTCTGGTGGAGCAGGTATATGGTATGGTATTGCCAATATCATGGTTGTGGTATCGTGCCCATTGACCAATGGTTCAGGTAATGGCTCATATATGGCTCCAACGTTCTGTCTAACGGTGGGCACATATGTGATGGCTTGAGAAGTGGCCATCATCACTAGTAGTAGGATTGGCTTTAGCATGCCTGAAATATAAAATATATTCTATGTCTTAGTAAGACTTCTACTAGTGTTTTTGCAATATACTTAGGTTTAAATTGGTTTGCTGATTTTGTGAGCTATCCTTTTTGCTTATGTGAAGTATCCACTTGGCACTGCCTCTGTGTACATAGTTTTTGAGAGCAGAAATCCTGGTTGGTCCCAATAGTAATATAATAATCAATGTAGTGTTTGAACTGTACCTTTTTCCATGATCAAGCTAGTGTAGGCTTAATGTCCAATCTGTGCTAGAGTCCTTTCCCAAGATTGTAGTGACTGGGTTTGATATTGTAGAGTGGGTGTGGTCTGCTTTCTGACAGAGTCCCTCCTGCTATAGGAGAACTGGTATGGCTAGGACCAGCTGGTGTGTACCTGACTGCTGCAGGAGTAGAAGTGGTGAGTTGGCTATGGAGTCAGGGCATCTTATGTAGCCCACCCTACCCTCATCCATTGAGGGCCTGGCTTTGTTTCCCTGATGGCTGGTGCCGGCCATCAGTGTCAGCTGATTGACTGGGGTAATTATGTCTGGGGTAATTAGTGTGGACTACCTGCATCTGTGGGGGTTTGATTGCCCTGGCAAGTGTGTGGGTCCTTTGAAGGGTAAGGATGTGTCTAGACAGTAGTCTCTTGGCATAGCACGCTCTGTTTCATGTACTTTACAGGATTTAGGTTCAAACATTTTTCATTGTGCATTCTTTCAAGGATGCTAGCCTTTGATGCAAAATATGATAATTGTGGTTTCTTCAAGCTTGGGTTGCTAATCCCTTTAGGTAGTCTCTTTTGGCTTTTGTGTGTAGCCTTTTGGGTTTCAGACTTCAACCCTGTAGTAATCTGTCCTTTGATTCTACTTTGTGTGCACATTGTTTTTGTAGCCTATATAGTGTATATTGTCTTTTCTGTCCTTTGTGTGGGTTCAAAATCCTATGCTGATATGAAATTCCTACTTATCATTCTTGATTTGGACAGTTGTTGGAAATTTTAATTTCCTTCATATAGAGTGTATATACTTATTTGACTATTATTCATAGTCTGTGGGTATAGATATTCCATATGATCATGTCAATATATAAAAGTAATCTACTTAGATATTCTCCCTTGCCTGGAGTTTCTTTTCACCTTGTGGTGGGCTGGTCTGGGTACTATTTGGTTTAGACCAACTGACTCTTTGGTGAGTGTGATTTGGGATTTATCCCTTGTTATCCTGTGGATAAACTTTGAGGTGTGGGGAATGAGTCTGTGTGCAAACTCATTTTTCCTCAGTGTTGTGACCTTTTTGAGCCTATCAATATGTACTGGTCTGGGGACTAGTAGGTTATTTGATAGGTTCTTCAACCTTGCGCTGGTTGGGGTTGGTCTTTCTGCAACAACATATGGTCCCATGAATAGGGGTTGAAGCTTCTTTGAATCTGTGGTCAACAGAATTCTGGGAATGTTGATATATACAATATCTAGTGGAAGTATAGCTTGTGGTGTAAGCTTTTTGTCATATCTTGACTTCCTTCCTTGTTGTAGCTTTTTGACTCTGTCTATTGCCTTTCTTCTAGACTCATCTTGAGACAGTATCATTCCAGATACATGCTCAGCTACTGTTTTGATTTCTTCCTCTATGTTTAGGGCAGTTTCTACAATGGTTTGAGGGTTTCTGCCATGAAGTAGGAAGAATGGTGTGTAACCTGTTGTCTGGGACTCTGTGTTGTTCAATGCAAATGTAATTGATTCTATATACAGGTCCCATGTTTTCTGATTCTGAGAACAGAAAGTCCTTAATGCTGTTCCTATACTGGCATTGAATCTTTCCACTAATCCATTTGATTGTGGTCTGTATGGACTTGACAGGTCGTGTCTTATCTTCTGGGTGTTCATCAGTTTCTTAAAATTGCTGCCTGTGTAGCAGGTGCCATTGTCAGTTTGAACTGAAATTGGTACACCTTGCTGACATATGACGTTCTTGTAGAACTCATGTTGTGTGGTTTCTGCTGTGAGATCCTTTGTGGCATATGCTATGACATATCTAGTTGAATAATCTATGCAAACTTGTATGTGTTTGTTTTTCCTGGCTGTTTCTGGGAGTGGTCCCACAGCATCTAAGTTTAGGTGCTTCATGGGAGTTGGCATATAGTCCCTTACAGTCATTGGTGTTTTGTGGGTGTGCACTGCCCTTTTTGCTTTTAGGCAAGTGTCACATGTAGACACATACTGATTGACATCAGCCATCATAGATTTCCAATATACCCTAGGTATGAGAGAAGACATCATTTTTGAAGTACCTACATGACCTGCCATTGGTGAGTCATGAAAGTGTTGCAGTATGTTTTCAACCCAAGTTTTTGGGACTACAACTTGTAGTGGTACTGTGTCTGTTTTTCTCCATGATGTAGGGGATATGTGTACTAGAATGTTGTCTAGGAGTAGGTAGTGCTGAGCATTATTCCTAATCCTTGTTGCTTCAGTGCTTTTTACAGGTAGGTCACCTTTCTCTAGGTAGTCTATAATGGGTATTAGTCCAGTGTCCTTCCTTTGTTCTTCTTTCAACAGTGTGGAGTTGATTGAACTGTCTGGGATTTGGTCTAACATCTGGTCTAATTCCATTATATGCTGTGCCAGCCTTTCTTTATCTTTCTCTGCCTGGATTGCTTCAGGAGATTTTGGTGCAGGTCTGGTCTTTGTCTGTTTCTTTGGTTGTTCAACTGCTATGTCTGTGTTGACTGTCTGCTCCTTTGAACTGGCTGCTCCTCTGTTTGTGCTGGTGGAGGCGGCCTTTGTTCTTCTGGGGTGGGGGTCAGATTTGCTTTTGTGAGCCTTCTGTGCAGTACCTGCTCTGTCTGAGTGCTTCTGCAAATTGGCTGTGGGTGTGCTGGGTGTTGAAATGGGGGATTTAGTAGGGAAAGAGGATTTGGTTGACACTTTGTTCTTTTTGGCTTTTAGGCCTAATTGCTGAGGGTGGTCATTAGACCTTGTATCCTCTGCAACCGACCGTTTTGCTTTTGAACGTGTGGTGACAACACAAATGTCTCTGTCCTGTTCTTCCTCCATATCCAGCTGTTCTTCTGCAAATCTGACTACCTTGGTGATTGAAGCAATTTTATGCAGTTTTTCTTCCAACTGATTTTCTGATGCACTGTGCGGTGGTTCACGGGATGTGGCTTTCACCATCTGTGCAATCCTGTTGGTCTCAACCGGGGTGAAACAGTTTTCTGGATACTCTTCACAGTATTCCCTTTCACAATGACAGAACACATAATGGGTGGTCTCTTTTAAGATACCTCTGATCACTGGTTTTGGTCTGTCAATTGATTTTGGTGGGTCATCTCTGTTGAATGGTATCTTGGTTTGGATTTTAGAGAATTTGGTTCTGGTGGCTGCCCTTTTCCTTCTTGGAGGTGGTGGGGGGTTGGTCATTGGTGGTGCATCTGGATATTCTCTTCTTGACATCACATCTGGAGGAATGTTGTCATCTCCTTTTACATGTTGTATTGTGAATGCAAATTGTTGGATATCCAGTGCCCATCTGGCCCACCTGTGGGTCGAACCTGTGTTTGTGAGCAGTGGTATTAGAGCTGCATGATCTGTGTACAGCTGAAAGTGTCTACTTTCTAAGTAGTGCCTAAAATGTAGTATCCCATATACTACGCCTAGTAGCTCTCTTTCTGTTGTGTTGTAGTTTCTTTCATGCTTGGACAGTGTTCTACCTGCGAAGGCTACTGGTCTCAGTACTCCTTCACTACTGCGTTGTGATAGAACAGCTCCTAGGCTCACATTTGAAGCATCTGTTGCTAGACTGAATTCTTTGTCATAGTCTGGGTATCTCAATAGTGCATGGGTACAGAGTGCATGTTTCAATGTTTTGAAAGCATTGTCTGCATCCTCATTCCATTTGAAAACCTTTAGGTTTGTTTGTAGGTCGTACAGTGGCCTAGCAATATTGGCATAGTCTTTGATGAACTTTTTGAAGTATTGGCATAGTCCTGTGAATGATCTGACTTGTTTCACAGATTTTGGGGTGGGAAAGGTTTTGACACTTTCCACCTTTTCTGGGGATGGTTGTAAACCATCTGGTGTGACACGCATTCCTAGAAAATCTATCCTATCTGTGAAGTATTCACATTTTGATTTCTTTAGCTTGAGTTTCCCAATTCTCAGGCTTTTGAAGACATCTTCAAGGTCTGAAAAATGTCGTTCTACATCTGGTGATAGGACTAGAATGTCGTCTAGGTATGGTAGGGCACATTTGTATTTCAGTTTGTTGAGAATTAGAGTTACTAGATGGCAAAATCCTGCCGGCGCGGTAGCCAAACCCATCGGCATCTTTTGATAGACATACTTTTTGTCATTTGCTATGAAAGCAGTTTTGTGTTGATCCTCCCTTCTTATGGGAATTTGGAAAAACCCTTGTTGCGCATCTAGTTTACTGAAAACAGTAGGTTTGAGTGACCCTATCATGTCTAGTGTGTCGTCTGCACGTGGCGTTGATAAAGCTTGGTTTATCATATTAGCATTGACGTGGCGTAGGTCTGTGACTAGACGTTGGCCTCCAGATGCTTTCTGTACTAAAAATGATCTGGATGCCCAGGGTCCCTCTGCACATTCTCTGAGGATGCCCTGTCTGACTAGGTCTTCACAGACTTCTCCCATCTTAGCTTGCTTCTCAGGCGTCTGCCTGTATGGTAGGTAGTGACATGGTACTGCATCTGGTTTGATGTGAATTGAATGTGTATATAGGTGGGTTGTACCTATGTCATTGTCTTTACCTACAAATACATCTTGATACTTGTGGAGTAACTTTTGGAGTCTCTCTTGTCCAATATCTGTTAGTACACATTTGGGTGGCACATTTTCCATTATGTCTGGCATAATGTCATGAGCCTCACTGTGGATTGTGGCCAATTCATCATCAGTGTCATCTCCACGGTTTGTATCTGGATCTGCATATACTGAGGCACAGTCTGACTCTGTGTCACTACAATTCTCTTCAGTGTCTAGCACTTGTAGTGTGGGTTCCTCAGTAGGGATGTCAGTATCTGGTTGATGTAACTCAGAGGGATCTACCTCTGTGAATAGGGCTATTATATCACCCTTCCTCACCTTGTATGGTCGGTGGCTTGTATTGAGCAGTATGATTGGGTGCCTGTTCGTTTCTGAGGGTGTTACTGCTCCCTTTTGAACTAGGTATGGAACTCTGTTGTTCCTCTGCAAATTGTCTAATGTGCCTACACATCCTTCTAAACATTTGAGGGATGTGACTTGTCCTAGAACTGCTAGTTCTGTGAAAGGAAGGATTGTAGCCTCCCTAACAGCTCGGACTGGCTTGACTTGTAGCTCTGGGTCTACATTGAATTCGATCTGTGATCGTGTTGCTTTTAAGAAATCTGTGCCTAGGACAACTGGCTTTGTGAGATTTGGAATAATTGAGAATGGGAATTCGAATCTGGTACCATGAATTTTGAATTTCAATACTGCTGCTTGTCTTACATGGCATATGGATCCGTCTGCTAAGTGTACATTGAACTTTCTCTTTTTGATTTCTACATCTCGAGATTTCTGAATTTCCCTAAGAAAAGTATCCCTGACACAGGTGATAGTGGCACCGGTGTCAACTAAACAAGGGATTTCAGTGTGTTCATAGAATCTTGCATTTAAACAGCCATTTTTAAGAAGTTCAACAGAAATTTTGGTACTCTCACCCATTTCCTTTTGCGATGCATCTTGTTGAGGTGTGATATGGATCACTGATGGTCGGCTTGATTTCCCAGTGTGTACCTGGGGGATTGTCTCTGCTATACTAGCAATTGTCTTTGGTTGTCCTAGGGGTTGTTGATCTTGGATCTTGATGGGGGGTTGGAGAGGCTCACAACGCACTGGCCCAGCGGCGCTGTGGGTCTCTAGTTTCCCGAGTTTGAAGATCCTAGTAGCTGCTTGATCTGTTGAAGCACATCAGGCTGGATAGCTTGAGGTGGCTGTTGGGGCTGCTGTTGGGGTTTGTAGCCTTGTGTTTTGGATCTGTAGCCATTGTAGCTGTCTCGACCTCTGCTGTTGTCACGACTGCGGTTGTAGTCATGCTGTCTGTCACGACTATTGCTGTAGTCACGACGGTTTTGATCCCGACCTCTGTTGTAGTCACGATCTCTGCTCTGGTCACGACGGTGGTAATCACGGTCTCTGCTGTTATCACGGCGATTGTAGTCGCGATTTCTGCTACTATCACGGTGTCTGCTGTTGTCACGACTTCTGCTGTTATCTCTACGGCTGGTGTCCTGACTGTTGCTTTGGTGATCTCGGCTGTTATTTTGGCTGTATCCTCCTCTGCCTCTTTTGAAGTTTGGATCAAAGTTTTTACCTTGGTAGCCTCCTCTGTTGTTACCAGAGTGTCTTTGTTGGCTGTTGTTAGGTTTACCTTGGTCCTTCAGTGCCCTTTGTTCTTGCCTCCTCACATGTTCATCTGACATGAGGAATAGGCTTTGGTCCTCATCTTCTGATGAGTGATCCAGTTGAACTGGCTTTGGGCCTGATTTGGCCTTCTTTGAGGTGTTTCCAGATTTCTGTGACTTTGTTTGCTTTACAAGCATAGAGTTTATTTGTGTCACAGATTTCAGTTGAGCCTGCATGGATTCTAGTTTTGAGTCCATTTCTGCTTTCATTTCCGCTTTAATGTTACCAGTGGAGACTGTTTGTTGGTTCTCATATTCCTCTGCTATTTCAAGGATTTCTGACCATGTTGAGGCTCCTTTGTGTATGACAACTGCACTGATATCTTCCCTTAGACCTTGTAGAAGGGCTTCCTTTGTTCTCTCCTCTGATTTGTTGTGTGCTGTGGCCATATTTTGTAAGGCCATGGCATAGTCTGAGACAGATTCATCTGGATTTTGACCTCTTAATGCCTTTGCATCAAGGCGGTCATCTTCCTTTTTGAAATACTTCAGGAAAGCTTCCTTCATTGTGTCATAGTCTGTGTCTGGGTGTGCAGTCATGTAGGCCTTAAACCATATCTTTGACTTTCCTTCTAGGAAGTTTGAGAAGTATTTAATCCTATATGAGGGATGTTTCCCATATTTGGAGTCAATGTATTGCTCATAGTCTGTGCAATGTCTCCTGGCGGATTGATTTTGGGAGGGTTGTGAGAATTTATCTGGTTTCAGAATGTCATTATGTGTTTCCTCTTTCTCCCTTTCTATCTTCTCATCCAATGCTTTGACAGATTTTTCTCTTGCTAGCCTTTCTGCTACTTGTCCCTCCTGTAGAGACTTAAGTGTTGTGGTTACACTTATGAGTGCAGCTTCTATGTCTGGTGCACTGGGTTGGGGTGTAGCATGAGGTAGAATGGTCTTCAATGCCTCTGCTACTTGTAATTTCACAGTCTCTGCCACCTGTTTCTGCATAGCCTCTGTCAGCTGTTTCAGCTGTTGCTGCATGGCCTCTTCTATTTGTTTCTCCATGCTTGTGGTATACTAATAATATAGTACTAGTAGGTACATTGTATACTTGCTAGGGTAATGCAGACTTGTTGTAGGTGTTCTAGACTTCTGTGACGGTCTGGTGACGTCATTGACGGTCTGGTGACGTCATTGACGGTCTGGTGACGTCATTGACGGTCTGGTGACGTCATTGACGGTCTGGTGACGTCATTGACGGTCTGGTGACGTCATTGACGGTCTGGTGACGTCCGTGACGGTCTGGAGACGCCCGTGACGGTCTGGAGACGTCCGTGACGGTCTGGAGATGTCCGTGACGGTCTGGTGACACCCGTGACGGTCTGGTGAGTCTTTTCCTGCAACTGTGGTGAGTGTGAAGGTGTGGTGGGTGTTACTGGTCCTTGGCTGTGGAGGTGTCTGTGCTGCCACCTTGTGGGATCTTGTTGGGACTTCTCCACCACTTTGTCATACAAGGAATCCCCTTAGTTGGGAGATCCCTTTAATATGAGGAAGTTGAGTAAGTCTTGAGGTCTTGTAGTATAGTTGGTATTTATTACAAGTTGACAGCAACAGTACAGTAAGTACAATGTAGGTTCCACTCAGTTACACCTATCCACACAATAGTATAGGACTAGTAAGTATGCCCTAGAGTCAAGGGGTCCTGCACACTGTCTGATAGTTGGGCATAGTAGGGCATAGCCTATAGCCTTGTTCTCAGTCAGTGGAGGGAGCTCCTTGCTCAGTGCTGTCCTAGGGTGAAGTGATGATGGTAGCTGGGAGGCTGGGGTTTATAAGGGGCCCAGCCCTCAGCTTGGTCTAGACTATGTTAGAGGGCTGTACCTGTCAGAGAGACAGTCACACAATACCCCTCCATAGTTTGTCTACCCATGTTAGTGTACATCAAGGGGGTGACCCTTATGCTGGTCTGTGGGAACAATGGTCCCCCTAGCTAACAGTGGGAAACAATGTGCGGAATGAGCGTCGCCTGCCGGCGCCGTGAGCGCCGACTGGAGCGCCGCCTGTGGGGGCCGGCGGCGGGAGTAGCGTCGGCTGTTATGCGGGCGCCTACGGGAGCCGCCCGCGCCGTCATACATGACACAAGTCAGATCGCCAGTGCGGCTTATAAGATCAGCACATAGTCAGGGTGCGGCGTACACCAGTATTTAAATGCTTACTACAGTACAGGCTTATACGCGAGGTATTACGGTACATGTATATGTATGTTTATGTATAAAGGAGAACTTGACAATAGCATAGTTTGCACTGCCCCTGGATTAGACAGTGAAACAAGGAGGTGTGGCTTGTGTTCAGGACTTACCTAGTGGTGGGGCGCCCATGTGTGGCGGTGGTACGGGGCCGGGAGGCGGCACCGACATGGGCGGTGGTACGCCGTAGTTGGGTGGAGGAATGTGGGGTGGTGGTAAGTCTGTAGGTGCCCATTTCTTAGGACTGAAACCATGGGAGAGAATATTCATTAATTGCATTAAATTTACTATTTGAAAGTTGGATCTTGTAGATTATAATTAAGTTATTGAACCTATCCACAATGAAGAGAATCAATTATTGGCTCAAAAATCAGATTGATCAATTAGTTGAATTTGATGGATATTAGTATTAAAATACCATCATGGGATCTACCAGAATATTATGTGACAGCTAGATTTTTTTTCAAATTTCCACTTGCAAGTTCTCTTTAAATCAAATTCCAGCTTTACACGATTCACTTACTAGTCTCTTGAGTGACTGTCGTTCGGTGACTGGTTCTCGTAATCATACATGTTGGTGGGTCTGCGCGAGTCGTTCCTTGTACCACCGATCACATCAATGGTACCAGACATCTTGCGGCCCGGAGGAGGCCCGGCCAGGTGTGCTAGAGCGGCTGCACTTTGAGTACTGGTGGGGGTGACGGTGATGGAGGATGAGGACTGTTGTTGTGTGGGTGTGGATGGTGGGCGGTAAGACTGGGGCGATTGTGCGGGAGGATCAACCGGCTTGGGCGGCGGCGGGGCAGACTCCCGACGCGGCGTGGGTAACGAGTGGATCTAAGGTAGAAGGTTGATAGGACTGATAATAACCTATTGAGGGCGAATGTAGATTATAATAATATATGGACTTTAATTGACTTAACCCTATGGGATTTAGCAAAGTCCTGGCCACAGAGAAAAATATTGGGGGAAAAATCCGGTCAGAATTTTTTTTTTTTTAAAGGATACTTGTGTATTCTATGACTCTATATCTGCTCATAATATTCACTGACTCTAACTTTTTATAAAACTTTTCAATAGAACCTATTATAACACTATTCAGTCAAGTCATTAAGTTAAAACACACTAACTGCAGCGATATATCGTTGCTATATATTCATGAACATTTACTTACAAACATTTTGCTGGTGACACCATTTTCGTTCCTTAGATATTTTTGTTTGTCACAATATTTCATCCAAGTGTCCTCAGTAAATCCGTAATTGAAGTAATCCGTAATATCAGCACCTGAAATATTTTTTATTCGATTTATTCATTTGGGCTTGTATGTACAATGCATCCTCAAAAACCTTGAAAGAACAGACGGGTACATGTATTAGATATGACTCTGGTTTCAATTAACTACATTCACATTACGACGATTAGCAACAGCTTTGTTGTCCCGCTTCCATACGAGCACAATTAATTCCTTTTATAGCCGTGTCTACACTGATTTGCTTTGATTCTGCTTTCCTTTTGGTTAAACGTATGCTTTTAAGAATGAATACACAGCTTTCACTCCTTGACATTCTGACTTACCAGGTTTTCTCCAGGCACGCTCATCAATGTTTAGTGTTGTCAAATCGTAGTCGTATATGTTCTGGTCATTTATTGTACCCGGAGTTTCAAGGTCCACACCCTTGGCTGAGTGCTGCTTGGCTGTAAAGTGAAATAAGATAATAATTGATTGTTTTAAAATATTTTTTTTAAATATCTATATTTGAAAAACAAGCTTTTCCATACAGATTAATGTCCGAAAATAGCAAATGGTATTTCAATAAAGCCTCAATATTCTATATTGATAGTGAGTCTCCATATCTTAACAAGCGGTATTAAAACAGGTTTAAATGTACAAACCTTGTCCACTGCGGGTATAGCCACTTTTGAACTTTCTACAAAGAAAGCAAATTGAGCAAATAAGAGATGTGCACATACAATAAAACGGAATACGAGTCAAAGGTATCAGCTCTGTCAATTATTGTAAACTTTTCCTGAGGGCCTTGATGCAATTAATCTAAACCTAAAGGATAGATGCATTTTGATATATTTCCAAAATACATAAACTAACTGCATCTCATGATACTTTTTTTTATTTCATAATAAACTAAATACATCTCAGATACATCTTTTATTTTACATGGATTTCCATATCACTATGTATGATTCACAAAAACTTCATTTTGATTTAATTTTTTTAAACAAAGAGACAAACATGAACGTTCTACTTACTCATAAGTTTGTGGTTGTGTCTTGATGTCACCAATGGTTACTTGAACATCATCGTCATCTGAGTCTTCGTCATCATCCGCAGCGTCTTCACCACTCTGTGAAATTAAAGTTCCATGCCTTATGTTTCTGTCCTCTGATAACAGTTTTATACAGTTTAGGGTGAAACAGATATGTTTAAAACAAAATGTATTATTATTCCCTCAGAGACATGTATTGGA
The DNA here is from genome assembly GCA_947462335.1 of Harmothoe impar. NCBI lineage: Eukaryota > Metazoa > Annelida > Polychaeta > Phyllodocida > Polynoidae > Harmothoe > Harmothoe impar. The sequence goes on from OX381710.1 coordinate 40,167,096, forward strand.
TGTGTGGCAGTCTAATCTTCCTATCAGGAGGACAGCCGTACAAAAATCTATGTGTGCAGAATGTTTTATAATCTTTTTAATTTTTTTTTATTGATCTCTCATAACATACAAAACTGCCAGTCATATTGCTGTAAATCTCAGTATGTATTACCGTAGTTCTACTTTATGCTATCTACGAGTGCATTATATCATTTTAGGTTTATTATCTCTCTTACCACTTCCCCAGCTTCTTTGTCGTCGTTATCTTCTTCAGCTGTCGTCTCCATTGCAGTGGCCGGCTCAAATGGTGGGGCATCAGCAGACAGAGTAGAGGCTGCAGCCTCGGCCCTAGATAAAAAAAAAACACAGTGGACACTTCAGTATCTTGATACATGTGTCATTTATTTAAACATAGCCTATATAAAGGGACCTGGCTGTAGTCTGGCTCAAGACTATAATCTGCTACTGCCAACAGACATTGAAACTCAATAGAAATGTCCATGTGGACAAGCAAACTGATACGAAGTAATAATTGGCACTTACTCTGTCTTGATTTCCTCTTTTTTTTCGCCGGGGTCTGTAATGAAAGAAGAAGCTATCAATGCAAGACCAAAATGTTCAACTTCAACCATAGTACATTTGTATAATTGACATCAATTAGGCTACGCCTACGGGGTGTTCCACATTCCCCATTTAACCGTAACCCCCCCCCCCCCTTTGAACTATAGTAACGTGCAGGCTTTTTTGCTAAAAGGGGGCTTAAATGTGTACGCCCCCCCCCCCCCCTCAAGAGGGGTCAGAAATGTTTACGCCACACCACCCTACCCCACCCCCCGCCTGTATAATCAGGGGTAGACACTAACGCTGGCCAGGGAGCCAATGGCCCGTAATTGTAGGTCCGGGCCCGTAGTTTTCCCCAGAATTACCCTCCCATGGGCCCGGGTGGCCCACAAGAAATTTGGCAACATATTTGAGTGGAATATACCTAGGAAGCATAGTCATGTAATATGTCGTTGGAAAGAGAAAAACAAATGAGGCAGTTTGGTCTTTTATTAATATAGATAAATCAGGCATACCGTATTCGATGTAATAAGCGCCCTGGGCGCTTATAAAATTATTTTTATGGTAGGTTTAGTACTTAAGAGTTTAATTGTCTCCAAAATCGTGAAATTTGAGCCTTTGTTCTAGTCTTAAAATGCCCCAAAAAAGGGGGGGCGCTTATAATATTAGGGGGAGGGCGCTTATTATGTCGAATACGGTATATGTTATTTTCTCTTTGAAAAAAGTAAAATTAATTTCCTGGCCCACAGCTGAAAATCCGGGCCCATAGATTTCTGGAGCTACGGGCCCGGGTGGCCCACAGCTGAAAAAGTTAGTGTCTACCCCTGTATTATAATGTATTAAACTGATAAGGGAGTGCTCATTTTTTAACAACAGGGGGGTGGTGGATTTGGGGGGGGGGTAAAAAATGTGGACCCCTTGACCGGGGGGGGGGTAAAAAATGTGGACCCCTCTTGGGGGGGGTCAAAAAAATTCAACCTGTTTTCCACCTGCGCGTTACTATGCTACAAAGGGGCGCGAACGCGCACAATTTTCGGCCTGCCGGGGGGGGGGGGGGGTAAAAAATTTCGAGCCCTCTAGGGGGGGGGGGTGAAAAAATTTCGGGCGCTCCGTGCGAAAGCTCACCGCCCCCCCCCCCCCCCCCTGTTGTTGAAAAATGAGCACTCCCTAAAAATGAGCTTTATTTCATGGTGAATACGGACTGTCAAGCTTAAAGCAATGGGAGGGCCGTTCCCGAGGGGAGCGTGCAATAACCATGGGCTGTATTGCACGCTGTAGCTGTATTACACGCTGCTAGGGGTCGCTATGGGGTCGCTATGTTGCCGAGGGTCACGTGACCTGCATGAAATTCAAAATGGCGGCCGACGGATGTAAACAAACACCGCGGAAGTAAGCAAACATCGTGGAAGTAATCAAACATGGACTGGAGATCTATTTTGGATAGAAAAACATGAAATAAATACAGAGCGTCACTTAAAGTGCCCTCTTCACTGGTTACTGCACTTGCAGTGCTTGGGCAGTATTGCACTAGGCCTACGGCCAGCGTGCAATACTGCCCAAGCACTGCTCGTGCAGTAACCAGTGACTTGGTCACTTTAGCGTGCAGCTCTGTCTATGTAGTTGGATCGTTTCCAAACTTACATCAACAGTACCGCGGTACGCTGTAAGGTTGGACTGGAGGCCATTTGCAAATTATTTGATAAAAAATATACCCCTAGAGGGAGGCATTGGTCCTTTTTGCGTGTCGCCTCCTGGTGCCTTTCACAGCAAAACCATTGTGATTGGACAAGAGAAGTCACATGTCTAAAGTGTCATGGCGGCACAACTCAAACTTTGGCAAGGAGAGGGCTAAGCCATATTTTGAATCTCAACATTTCTTATTCTGTGAAGTAAAGGGAACCACAAATATTCAACAGAAACCGAGAATAATGTTTAAGGTACATGTTAAGACTATAATCTAAGCATATAAGTCCCTTGTGCAGCTGCTAGAACAGTGCGACAGCAGAGAGTCGCAAATGGCGTTTTTCGGGACCAAAATCTAAGATCTAGCCAATGAGCCCCTGTCCAACCATACTGCGTACCTTGGTACTGTCGCTGTATGGTTTGAAGCATTCCAACAAACATTCTGCTTCACAGTTTTATACAAGGCACAAGCAGCCTTGGTCGGAAGCCTACTATGCAGCATGCTGGGGGTCACTGACATGATTGGGTGTAGCCTGTAGGTCTATATCTAGTCGGTAGTCAGAGTCAGACGAAAATTGAAAATTTGACACTACTAGTACTACTGAGTGCCCGGTAGGCCCACTGACACTACTCACTCAGTGAGTCGTACTCGTAGTGTGACAGCTTTTGTTTTTAACCGGCACGCCGAGGCGGTGTGTCCCAGAATGTCCAGAAAACCGCATCTTTTCTCACACAAACGTACTGCAGCATACCTCATAAGATGCACTAGACTATGGGCATTTCCCCCAGTTCTTGATTACATAATGATATCAAAGGATTAGCTATTTACCGCCATAAAGCCATGCATCATCGTCTTCGGGAGCTTCTGCCGTGGTGGTCGCCATTTTGGATGCAAGGTTTTTGTACGAAAATACGGATAGCAACAAGGACATGCTTTGATTCTAAGATACGAATATATTATTAATATAAAATACATATTAATTAGGGATATATTTTATTAATATGAATTTTATATAATATAGCCGGAAATAGTATTCATTAGTTATATAAGGCCCTTAAATAAATGTATTATGTAGTGCCTCTTCAGCCCAGTAGATGGCGTAGTAGGGTCGAAAACCACAGGAAAAGAAACCTTCCTCATCAAAACAGGGGTCAAATACCGGCAAGTATATCTTTAATGGTCATTGTTTTACCACAAAGAGCATAATGATGTAGGCCCTAGACCAGGTTGTATTCAGTTTGAACATGGAATTCGCAAAATACGGACTAACTACCTTTCTGAGACCTAGTGGTAACTAGTAATAGTAGCGATGACAGCCTGATTTTTGGGTGTCACTCATTCAATTTCAAGTCATATTATTTGACATTTGTCACCACACTAATTGACTAAACAGGTTTTTCTAAATTTGCTATGAAAATGGATCTGTAGGCTGCAGGCCTAGGCCTATGTCTGAATTAGTGTGGTATCCTCTATATAAAGGGGAAGGTTTGATCCTACTAGTATGCACGTGGATGCAGACACGAAGTACATCATGGCGAGCACCCACACAGAAGAGTACACTTCTGCCTCTACTGCATCGGTAAGAACACTCCTAGAAACCACAGTGTTATGGTATGTAACCAGAAGCAGCGCGACCAGGGATATGGGGGCGGTCAAAACAACAACAACGGGCGAGGCGCACAGGGCAACAACCAAAACGCCCCGGCATATCCCCCACAGAACAGCCAGAACCAGCATCCAAAAAACAGATAATCGGCCCCCCCCCCATCCGCGGAGAGGGCCGACACTCATATAGACACTGTAGTTGATCAATTTATACCTGTATTTGACGATAATGTTGATCTATTACCACCGAGCACGCCAACATGGCTTCCCCGTCTCGCCGGCCACAGAACTGATGACGTGGTACACGGACAACGGGGATTCCCCCCAAACGATGACGTCACTGCCAGAGCGCCGAGCCACGGAACTGATGACGTAGTGCACGCAACCGAAGCAAGGAGCATGCGCACACGGCACCCCTCCAATGGGCGCCACCATCTTGAAACCGGGCAATACGTCACGCACACCGAGAACCGCCATATTGGATTGGTGAAAGACGTCACGACCGCATGTGTACACAGACCGAACCGTACACAAAATGGCGCCAACGACATGGAACACATAGAGAGAGCCGAGTTACAGTCACCGCCCGAGCCATCCATCGATACAGATCGGGATCAATCGAGCCCACCACAACCCGACCTACACCTGGACAGACTGACAGAGCACCAGTTCAGCCAGGACACCGCTTCCAGGAGTCCCGGGCAGACAGCAGGAGTACGCCACACAGGTACGCTCCCGGTCTTTGAGTCTATCAGATACATGTGTGAAAACAATACGATCGACCCCAACGTTGACATTTCCCCACATGCATTCAAGTCATATCGCATTCAAAATTGGCCCGACTTTGCATACCCTGACACCCACCCAGAAGTTGCAAAAATATATGATGCGGTCAGGCAGACCGGTCTGCCCAACGCACTGTCAGCCAGAATACCAGTACCCAGCGGCCTGAATGTCCCTGCCTGGGAGATTCTCATAGGCCACGACCCAAAGAAAAAAGATCTCATCGATTTCATTAGATTCGGCTTCCCAATTGGCTACATGGGACCAATTTCTAATACACTAGATACACCCAACCATACCAAAACCATCCCAGCGCAGTAGATCATAAGCAGCACGTAGACGCGTTTGTGGACAAGGAATTGGGACTAGGGGCCCTCAAGGGACCCTTCCAAACGCCCCCTTTCACCCCGTGGGCCCACGTATCGCCCCTCATGACCCGACCCAAAAAGGACACTGAGGCGAGGCGCATCATTTCCGACATGACATTTCCCAAAGACTATTCGATCAATGCATACATTCTAAAAAACACAGTAAATGGAATCACAAAAGACCACAGCCTTCCCACAGTACAGCAAGCAATAGATCAGATAGCTCATTTAGGCCGCTCCACATTCCTCTCCACAATAGACATTTCCAGAGCATACAAAAATCTAATGACAGATCCTGCAGACTATCCTCTTCTATGCCTTCAATGGGATTCAAAATTCTACCTCGACCTCAGTGTGCCCTTCGGATCACGTGCTTCAGCATCACATATGCAGAGTGTGGCAGACTCTATAACTGAAATTCTCGCAGAAAAAGGAATCTGCTCGAAAATGTATTTAGACGACCTTCTCATTATATCCACTGATTCTTCCAGCGCTGAACACGACTTCCAGACGGCCAGAGACCTACTCGCCACACTAGGCCTTCCAGAAGCAGAGGACAAGCTGCAGCCCCCCGCGCAGAAGGTAATTTGGCTAGGGGTAGAAATTGACACAGAAAATATGACAGTCTCAGTCCCCGCAGATAAGCTGCAAGAGGTCAAGGGGAAATTAGCATACTACAGCAAGCGCAAGACGATGAGCAGGAAGCAACTCCAGTCACTTCTTGGGGTACTCCTGCACATCTCTAAATGCGTGCGTTCCTCTAGGTTATTCGTCTCACGCCTCTTAGACAACCTCAGAGGCATGTCGGCCAAGTACATTAACATCAACGCTGCCATGAGGGCCGACATAAGATGGTTTCAAGAGTTTAGCCAAGACTGGAACGGGGTGGGGTTCATACAGGATCCTGAACCAGTACACAAGACTATATACGTCGACGCCTGCGGCACAGGGGTGGGAGGGGCAGACGGCCACAGTGCATACGCGGCTCAGGTGGCAGACGTACATGACCCGGTAGAAAACATCACCCACCTGGAGGCAGCCAATGTAGTCGTGGCCCTGCATACTTTTATAACTGAGGCAGACAGGGGGAAACATATAGTGATAAAATGCGACAACCAAGCAGCAGTACAGGTGTTTAGCAATGGGAAGGGGAAAGACAGAGTACTCACAGACTGCGCCCGAGCCTGCTGGATGGTGCAGGCGATGTTTGACCTCACCATCTCATACGACCACATCCCTGGCAAGGAGAATGACCTCGCCGATGCTTTGAGCAGAGCACACCTTAGTAGAGCACATTACAATAGAGCACTTAGACATATTGATGAATCCAACCTCCTTGTGACCGACGCCTGTCTGTACATACTTGAAATCATAACACCTGCTCTATATTCCAGAAACGGAGTTCAATTACTACCAGACGAAAGCAGCGGAACGCCAAAAGCGAGCACGAGCACCGGGTACAGAGCTAGGCAGACGTTCAGCGGCGGGCCTCTGGTACTTGTACTGTCGCAGGATGAAGCTCAATGCGCTCGTCCCCACGTACCAGACGATCTGTGCATTCATCGAGTTCATGTGCACCACGACAAAACACCCCGGCACGCTGAAAAACAACCTCAGCCACGTGACACAGCACCTCACACTAGCAGGAGCCAACACGGAGGCCTTCACTCACCATCGTGTCACCAGAGCCAAACAGGCACTGGCTCGAGACAAAACGGTCAAGAAAAACAAGAAACCAGCAGTCCCGATGTCCATACTAAGACAATTCCTCGCCCTGATCCCCGACACCCTAAAGGGGTCACATGTGGCGACAGCGATCCTGGTGATCTATCATGGCGCGCTAAGAAAGAGCGAGGTGCTGCCTCCCAGCATAAACAGACACAATCCTATGTGGCACCTCACAAGAGGCGACATCCTCAAGAAGGACGACTCCTACGACGTGCATGTGAAAGCCGCCAAGAACATGCAAAATTACGACGAGGCCAAAACAGTGACACTATACAAATCCGACGACCCACTCTCATGCCCAGTCAGGGCTATAGAGGAGACAATCAGGAGGGTACCCACTCAAACCCCACAGGACCCATTCATTATGAATGTAGACAGGACCCCGGTGCCTGTCACCCTGGTGGAATCCGAGTGGCGAAGGATCATGACACTGCTTCACCAGCCCGCACGAAAATTCAGCCTCCACTCACTGAGAGCGGCGGCCACCACCCAGGCATACAGAGCTGGGTGCAAAGAACTTGATATAAAAAAGTACGGAGGTTGGAGATCAGAAGCATACAAAGAATATATTCACAATGACAATCTTAAACTAGTAAATCAGGCAATCACCTCAGCTCTTGCCAACGACTCATAAGATAAATCATATGATAGATGTTTAATTATGGATGTTTTATTCCCACCATCCCACCCTTATTTATTGGCTTTTTGGCCCATCATTCATGTTTTAATTTATTACCAAGTTACAACCGGGTATCTAATTATGTAACATCGTCTTCACATGTTCTCATAATTCATTCTTAATGTTATAATATAAATGTACATAATCCATTTACATTATGTCTACTCATAAAATTTACAATCAAATAAATTTTATTATCCCAATCCTGGTGATCCTCTTCTTTCCTGATAATTCTCGTGTGTTAATGGTCTGCGCATGGCTGAGTATGCAGCTATGGGTCGTCATTGACGCCACCTGTCGGGAAAGCGAAGAACCACTCATTATTTTTTATGGACTACGGCCATCCCATTGACTTAACCCAGGAGGGCCGTATTTTCCCAAGCCGTTGAATAACCCATGGCCGTATTTCACGCCCTGTGACGTCATCAATATGGCGGTTTGTTTACATTTGAACAAGGTAGAAATGGGATGGAAATAAGGTATTTTAGGCACCCCCTATCATAATTTTGGTAGATTCAATCGAGAATCATAAAAAATAAACACAAAGGTACACTTATTTCAATCTGTTGACTGGGTTATTTCACTTGTTGACCCTTGGGCCGCATTTCACTCGGCCTACGGCCTCGTGAAATACGGCCCAAGGTCAACTCGTGAAATAACCCAGTCAACAGACTGAAACTCGTGCACCTTTGTCTATTTATTCTGTCAATCCCTCCAGTACCGGGTATTCATTCCAACTCCGACCAGGCTAGTGACCAGTCAGGTTTCCCACCCACCCACACCTGTGATATAAATAATAATATCATCTTATACATTTGTACCTACATTGGTCTCATGTTTTATTATCCACTACGTTTGTACCTACATTGGTCTTATGTTATCTTATCTTACGTTTGTACCTTTTATGGTCTCATGTTCCCATCATTCATGTTTTAATTTATTACCAAGTTACAACCGGGTATCTAATTATGTAACATCGTCTTCACATGTTCTCATAATTCATTCTTAATGTTATAATATAAATGTACATAATCCATTTACATTATGTCTACTCATAAAATTTACAATCAAATAAATTTTATTATCCCAATCCTGGTGATCCTCTTCTTTCCTGATAATTCTCGTGTGTTAATGACTGGTCACTAGCCTGGTCGGAGTTGGAATGAATACCCGGTACTGGAGGGATTGACAGAATAATGAGTGGTTCTTCGCTTTCCCGACAGGTGGCGTCAATGACGACCCATAGCTGCATACTCAGCCATGCGCAGACAATATAGTGGCTATTACTATAGTGCCTAGCCTATGGCTATGCAATTCCATTGGTGCCTATGCAATTCCATTGGCACCTATACAATTCCTTAAGCGCCTACAGTATGCGATTCCATTGATTCCTAAGACTATATATATGCAGTTCAATTTGGTGCAATTCTATAGGTGCCAATGCAATTCTATAGGTGCCTATGCAATTCCATTGGTGCCTATGCAATTACATAGATTCCAGGACCAGGTGCAATTCCATTGGTTCCTAATGTGTTAATATGTTTAATAGTGCCTATGCAATTACATTGATGCCTAAGCAAATCCATTGGTGCCTATGCAATTCATTTGGTGCCTATGCAATTCCATTGGTGCGTACCGGTATGCAATTCATTAAGCGCCTATGCAATTCCATTGATGCCTATGTAATTCTATGGGTGCCTATATACTAGTATGCAATTCAAGAATCAATGTGGTGCAATTCTATAGGTGCCCACGCAATTCTATAGGTGCCTATGCAATTCTATAGGTGCCTATACAATTTCATTGGTGCCTGTGCAATAACATAGATTTCAGGTGTGTACGGTATGCACTTCCATTGGTCCCTGCTGTAGTCTTAGCTTATTTAGGGGGCCTATATTTTCGCCATATTCGCGGAAAGTAAAAATCTGCAAAATTCTTGTGCGTACTTGTGTGCTTCAGTACAGGGGTATGGAATAAATACCTGTGAATTAGCCTTTTGTGCCTCCGCGAAAATGTATACTAAGTAGGCTACCCGTGAATATAAATACTTCACAGTAGGGGCCTATGAAATTTGATACCGGTAGGTGTCTATGCAAATCCATTGGTGCCTATGCAAATCCTTAGGTGCCTATACAATTCCATGGGTGCTTATGCAATTGTAGTGGTGCCTATGGTTGGTGCCCATGCAAATCCTTAGATGCCTATGCAATTCGATACCGTTGCTCTAAACCTTCGAACTCGTTATATTATTTATTTCAGAGACAGGTATTATATCTGGATAGTCAAAATGCCTAAATATTTTGAAGAAACTCCAGAAGAAGCTCAGAAACCTCGCCGAGCTTGTGAAGGTTTGCGAGAGGATCTAAAGCAATGCTTGGTAGATAGTGACTGTGTGAGAAAGGTGAGTTTACAATATTTATATTTTCCAAACATATAGGCCCCTACCCTGGTATATTGAATATTGGAGCGTCTATCCATGTTATCGAGTACGGTCTCGTAAGGCCACTCCATTTAATATACTTGTTTCTCATTATCGCGGTCATCTCCAAAATTGTCCTTGGAAGATTTTTGTTGTTGTTGCAAATTCTGATGGAAAAACATGATAAAAATTGAAAAATATTGGCATATTTGGTATGAAATTAAAGCTGACAGTGCCACGAATGCAATGGAAACATGCAAATTCACAATTTTTTCGCAAATCATTAATATTTGAATTACTAAAATGCCAATTATTTTCACCGATAGCTAGCCAAAATTCCCCTACCCATTTGTTACCCAGCAAAAAAAAAAGCGCTCTCGCCATATCTCTCATGGCTTGGTGATGAGAAACATGTTTTTTGGAGTGACCTAACTATGGTATCTAGTTATCGGGCCAGAGGGAACACTTTGTAACATTTTCTCTTTAGTATTTTCCCATATATATCGTAAACATTGTTTAAATAAAAAATAAAAATTGTTCTTTCCACCCACTCCATTTTTAAAAAAAATCTTTCGCGAGGAAGCCAGCATGTTGGGTATGGTAATATTCAATAAGACTGGGTTAGATAAGACCTGGGGTGAGGTTTTGGACGCCGATGGGGGTGGGGGGGGGGGTGAAAAAATGCTTATGATATCAGAGCACTCTAGCTAGAACTATCATCTTTTTATACACAAATTAAGAATTTATGGTAATCGTTTATATATATCCTCCAGGACCGTAAATCACCAAAGGAATGCCTCCTGATGGGCAGTCATCCAAGTGTACCAGAGCGATGTCAACAGCTTAGGACCTCTTTCTTTGAATGTAAACGCTCCATAGTAAGTGGCCATATGCGCCAGCATTGCTTTCTATTCCTGCCAAATTTACACCCATCTTGTTAATCTTCTGTATATTTTTTACTATGAAAACTGTCATTTTCAATTACCGTAAAACTTCACATATAACACAAAAACTGGCGTATGACCCACATTCTGACTTTGGGCCGATCCTATAAGCCCACTGGCAATCTGACTTGCAAACTAGCTGCGGCCTATGCGTGAGGTTTTACAGTATAGGCACTTATAAATATCTGCACACATTGAATTTGTCCAACGTATATTTTAAAACGTGCCATTTCAAAGTAGCGTCTGCATTATTTGTTCCAACATTTCTAATTCTTCTTCTCTTTACAGTTGGACATGAGGACACGATTCCGGGGACGAAAAGGATACTGATATAAATTAAATAGCAGTTTTGTATGGTATCAGAGAACTATCTGCAGTCATCATTTGTACAAAGAAATGTGTATATGAGAGCTTCTATGAAGTGGAATGAATGAATGAATGTAAATAAATCACTAAAAGTCTGCAAGTTTCTGCTCTTCAATTTGTTGTAGGATATAAACAAGAGAAAGGCGTTTATACTTATAGCTTGCTTATAGCAATTTATTCCATATTTATTATAACATACAGTACAGTAAACACAACTAAATTGAAAAGTGGCTCTATATAATATGAACATGCATTTATCGCAGACATACGTGTGAAGAGGCAGTCAAGGCAAGAGACGCAAACGGCAAGCGTTGTATCCGCTCATGAGATAAAGAAAACATTGTGGGACAGCCGGGGTGTGTTACAGTATAAAGTTTATTGACGTTATTCTGTAACAGATCCCTGATGTATCTGATGTCTACCAACAGAACTACATACCATACACCATCCCCAATGAGATTCTTTGTGTTTAAATATCGTTAAATAGTGTTTTCTAGCTCGGAAAGGTTATTGTATAAATACATGCATCTTAATTAGTTTCTCTTTATGTACTTGGTAGTTTAGAGGGAAGATCCATTTGAGAATGGCAGGATTTTGCATTTCAATGAAGTCCATACCTTCGCAATCAGTGCAAAAAGTTGTTGCGTAAAGGATCCAATAAGTGTGGATGATATTGGGATTCAATGACGATTTTCCTTCTTTTTTTTGAGAGAGGGGGGGGGGGTATAAATTACACACTCACGCACACAGACAAACAAAGATGATGTGAAGTATTACAAACGTCGATGAAACTGAACCACAAAGAGCCACGACCGGCACCAGTAATAACTGCCAATGAAATATTTACAAACTGTAGTTGGAGTAATAAAAGTCTCTCTCCCAATTTCATCCTTAACACTGCACACCCTATGCCCATCTCTGAGTTATCAGCAACATGATTTGCTTACAGTTCTTGTGCTATACAATGGTCATTTCCTGATATTAACACTTACATAATTAGCCTATGCAAGTGCTTAAAACCGCCATGCTCAGTAACAATCACTCATAAAGTAATAGAGAAAAGTACCTGATTTAAAAAAAAAGAATTAAAAAAAGAAAGTGACAATTTTTCACATGAGCTACATTTTAATTATGACAAACTACGCATGGAGCATTCATATAAATGTATACATGTATATATACCCTTTGCCAGTTTGCACTTCTGCATTACTCATATCCAACTCGGCCACATGATTAAGCCATACACAGGTCCACTGGGACCACACTGCCCAAATGCAAAAGCATTTTCCAGTTGAATGCCAAATTAGACTCCACGGAAATACTCGGGAAAAAAACTAGCACCTTAACAAAGAATTGGCAATTATTTCTACAACAAACTGAATTCATTTTGTATACTACTCACACTCCGGTGCCATGTTCCAATAGTTACAGAGAGCAACCTTGGCCCCTTGCACGCCTATTACAGAATATCAGTAGCGGTCGTTCTGTACTACTACGTATGTTTATACCAAGTCGTAAATGCGGATTGCCATTTTGCAGAATGTTCCGGAACCAGATACTGGAATACATTTAAGTCTACTACATGGGAATGACATTATGCATTCGAGTTCAACTCAGGGGGTTATCTTAATAAACTATGCACCATGTAATTAAGTCCTTAATTTGAAACAGAGGAACTGGGATATACAGCAGCAGAGAATCAAATAGAAAACAATAAAATTGTTCCTGACAACATCTAAGTCAAATATCCTAACAAAAATGTAAACGCTTAACTCCAACGCTATCAAAAATAACTACACGTTACCAAATGACAATCTACTGAATATCACTGATCTACAGCTCATAATATCCTGACACTTGCGAGTCTTAAATGAATAAATAATTTACAGCTGAGAATCCAGGTAGGAAAATAACTAACACACAACGCTGGAGTGATTTACCAACGCAGGGTAAAACAAATGGACCATGGGTCAACTCTTCGGATGCAGTGGCAGCATTTCTTTCACAGCTTTACTTAGAGATCAGACTATGTCAAGCTCTGCGAATCACTCGTCGTCCAATTTGTGTTTATTTCTCCGGTTTCTTCTTTCCCATTGACCTGTAGAAAAGGATAAGTTACACATTTGTCAGCATATTCATTTCTTTGGTCCACATGACTTTTCAGTAAAATAATTATTATTGAATATTATATTATCTTATAAATTATCGAACAAGGCTGTACCTTTTGTTTGATACTCCTAAGATTATATGATTATACCTGACAGGGCTCGACAAATCGTTTCAGCACATGTGTGTCCACTGGGCACAGAGTCGAAAATGTGTTGTGTCCAGTAGATAGAATCTGTGCCCGACCGGGCAGTGGAAATTTCAAGATATATTTCTCCTTTAATAAGGATGATTTCTCAGGTCCTTGTTTTCAAATATTGACATTCGTATCTAGAATCCTGATAAGTCTAACTGTCCAGTGATTCATAACATTTGATTATTTGCCTAGGGATTTTTCTCTTAGAAATATGGCCCGAAATCTACCCAGTTTGAGTTGTGTCCACTGGGCACAACTTTCAATTTTTTGGAATTTTTGTGTCACGGACACTGGAGACAGAAATTTGTCGAGCCCTTACCTGATCTATAGTTTCCGTTTGAGTAGTATTAAACTACCAGTAATTTATTTTGTAGATTGCACCAGTATGGTATACCCGCTCAACACTTGGTATCGAATAACTTAAGACATTGCACGTTTAGTTAACTTAAATAGAAGGTACAATGTATATCAAAGCTGTTTAATAGATTGCGTGGTAGAAGGGGTTTCATGAGTCTTTTGAATGTCTTTGAAGAAGGTCTCAAATGAATCTCGGGACTTAATTCTACATTAGCAATGAAGTATCACTGGCTATAAGTATAGGAAGACGTATATATAACAGTTGATAATGATACAAAGCAACCATAGGTAGAAGTAGGGAACATGAATGCAATGTTATTGGGTTTTTTTTGTTGGTTTTGTGTTAGGGAATGAGGTGGAATATTGTTTCTTAACTTTAATAGTATTAGTAAAGTGTTAATCCTAAAAGAAACACAAAATCCATGACATAGTAACCATGTACAATGCATTACTATTATGGACAAATTTATCTATGGTTTAGCCATGTTGACCTTCACGACAGACTGAGACATAGAAAAGCTCACATACCAGTTCACATCGGGAGGCATGCTGTGAAGCTTTGGCATATATGCGAGAGAGACAGCAGAGCGAAAGCTGGGCGAATCACTCAACTAAATCAAACCACGCCTGTTTTGTGCATGCCAACAGTTACCATGCCCACTTACTTTGCGTGTGCTATGTTGACGCGTACGGGGTATGGCTCTTACTTTTTCTTAGTTTTGGGTGAAGTTGATTGGAAGACAGAGCTAGCTGCCATTAGGTTTTCGATGTATTGGCCCAACACTTGGTTCTCCGACTTAAGCTTAAGGTTCTCCTCTTTCACTGAGTCTACACGCTGTGAGAGGTCTGTAAACAGTAAATGTACATGGGTGAATGAATGGCAACTATCCATTGCAAAAAGACACGTTATAATGTTAACAATTCTACACAATTACTATATCAGATCAACTGGACTAAGATGACACTATTTATCAGTATCTGGTGGAATATTGCTAGATAAGAACGTACATGTACAATGATCACCTAATGCTGATACTGATGCTAGTCATCATCTAATTTTCATTATGAAGGCTTACCATCCAGCGTGTTTTGTAGTTCCAGGACTTGGTTGATCAGTCGTCTCTTCTCCTCTTCCTCATCTGGGTTTATGTCTGGATCCATACCTGAAAGTTTTTTTTAATTTGTTTATAAAAGTTCTTAATCAACAATACCGGAATTATTTCAATATCACACACATGTATCCCTATCCCCCTTCAGGCAATAGAATAACCAGCTATTGAACTTGAGTCCCTTTTAACGATTAAACAGTTAAAGCATTTATTACACTTATGATTAATAATTTTCACTTTTACATTTTAAAAGCATAATTTGGTCACAAGTTTACTCACTGTGCTGATTAGAACCGTTGCTGAGAGGTCGGTCCGTGTCGGCCATGTGTTCCTCGTTAAGGCTAATGTTTTGAAGTACACTATTATCCCCTATAATATGGAAAGGAATTGTTTACTTCTGTGATACACAATATAGTATCAAATTCTAGATTTGAGAAAATAATTGAACAAACGCATAATATGTATATGTGGATGAATCATAATATATATAACTGAATAACGTAGTGAAGAATCTTATGATTATCTACATATAATAGTGAAATGAATGTTTAGAATAGAGAGATTTTTGAACCTCACAAACTAGGATCTATTATAGTCCAAGGCATAGCAGTCTATGTTAGAAGGTGAATAGAGAGATTCTTCTTGCAAATCAGGTACATGTTAGTGTACACTTTTCGTTCGAGGCGAAATTAAATTCATTGCAAAACCAGAGCAAACTCAGGAAAACAAAAGCAGAAAATACTCTCTAAGTATAAGGGGTGTTCATCCGTTCAACCAAACAAAGAAAGCAAGGTACGGTATTGGTTATTATCAAACCCGTGCTCCTAAAAAGGAGGACTTCTCCGTATTACCATTAGTACTGATACCGTATATGAAAGAGTGGGGTGTGGTAAGGACTAAGGTTGCTCTCCACAGTCCAGTACATGTTGGTTTAGACACAGGTCATTACATAGCTCTAGAGTATTAGGAGAACCAGTCACACGGTACCAATTTATCCAAACACAAGGAAATTAAATGGAAACAGTCAGGTAGTATGGTCATTTTATGAGTCCTTTCCCTCATGATTAGTAGTACCGGTACGCAACAGAGTGACAGACTAACATCGAGCATGGACGATACATAGTCATAGATGAGGGAGTGCCCATTTTTTAGCAACCAGGGGAGGAGGGGGGGGGGTGAAATTTCACTAGAGGTTGAAGGGTCGCAAATTGTTCACACATGTACCTTTTTTACGATTTGCCCCCACCCTCCCCCCCCCCCCCCCCCCACACACTCCCAGAGGTTTTGGATTTTTGCCACCCCCCTTCCACGCCCCCTTGATGTTAAACAAATGAGCACTCCCTAATGTGTCTAGTAGTGTTGGGAAGGAAGCACATGTCCAGTTGATTACCTGCCTCACTGTCACTGGACAGTGGAATATTGAACATGTCATCTTTTGCTGCACCCGACATTTTCTATGCAAGTGTGTATTCTAAAATAAAGACAAAACCACACTCACAGACAACTGGTATGCATATTGATTAAAATTTAAAAAAAGGAACATCCTGACATTGAATCAGTGACATATAATTATACATGTATAAAACTGGCACACTGTTTAAAATAAAACATGTAGAGTTTTAGCATGGTTGCCACCGCCAAGATAGTTCTAAATTCCCTGACTTTTCCCTGACCTTTCCCTGACTTTACATCAACTTTCCCTGACAATCGCGACATAAGCCCAGTCTTTTTTTTTTTCAAATGCCCTCCAACTATGAATATGCACTCATTTTAAAGTTATCTTCTATTAAGCAAGTGGTCATTATAATTATTTAACAACACAATTTTACCCCCTCCCTCTTAAGGATTTAGACTATTTTGATCTCCCATAACATTACCGTAAAACACCGGCCTTGAAAAAAAAAAGTGATCTTTTTTAGTACCAAGATTTTTTACTTTAAAGTGGGTATATCCGATTTTTCTTCAAAATCTAAATTTTACTTAAATGTATTCCAAACACTGTAAAAGTATAATATTTAGAGGATTGAGGTCAATTAAATGTCATCAATGGGTGTTAATATGTCGCAAAGGAATCCAATGTCCCCAGACCCTGGGCTTTTCTAGTGTATATTCAATGGCGGGAATAAATGCGTGCACGCTTTTATTCCAAAATGACCATATTTTGGGCAATAAAATCTAATTATAGCCAAATTGGAGAGAATTAATTTAGAGGGAATGGAACAGATAGGAAGTCAAATACATTATTTGTGAACATTCTGACTCATTTTTAGGGAAATCTATTTTTTTGTCCCACTCATCGGTTATACTAACTTTAAACAAATAAGGTGTTCCCCTGACAAAATATAAATTTCCCTGTCATTTTCAGAAAATATGACATTTCCCTGACCTGGAACGAAAAATAAATTCTCTGATATTTCCCCTGTCTGACGGAGGCAACCCTGTGTAGACTATTGAATGATCAGACACTGATCAAGTGATTATCAGTTTAAAACGCAATCTGGATCACTTGCTGCAGAGCCAGAGGCTGAGTGAAACCGGTGACTCATTCTGTTGACTCGTCTCAGACACAATCTGAGTCAGTGACACAGACAGAGCCACTCACTGACCGAGTGAATGAGACTTGACACTGACAGTGTCAGTGCAGTCAGTGAAAACAGCACCATAGAACGACATAATCCATTAATACCACCTATATAATACACATCAAAGGTAAAATAACAATACGGCACATCAATAGAATAATTCTAACACAAAATAACGATATAAATCATGGTGAAAAGAGCATTTCCGATGTAGAATTACCTTAGATTATCACCGATCTCCGCTTTCGTTGACGAGTGAGTGTGTATCACGTGACCTATGACGTCACCACTTCTTGTGAACAGAGAGCGTGACAACAACAACATCCAACACGTGCGCGTTCGGTGCCCCGCCCACTTCTCAACGCGAGTGGGTCTAGGTCACTATTTGATGTTCCACAGGACCACCAACGATGTGGCTATTAAGCATTTCTTAAAATCGACATGAGACATTGTAGATGAAGCTCCTTGTCCACTCTGAAAACCGATAATGTGGTGTACGCCGGGTCCGCCCCCCTCTGAATCCGCACCTGATGGTCCACCTCAGTCAGTCCCTATGTTCACGCGTGTGGATTCACAAGTAACGTTGTGGATGCTGGGTTATGGGACAGAACTAGCACCTGACCTTTGCAATCCAAAGCCAATTTTGAGGGCAAACTGTGCAAAACTGATTTTGAGTGCAAAACAGTTTCTGAATGCAAAACCATGTTAAAGTTCAAAACCGATTATGAGTGCAAAACTAATTTTGAGTGCAAAACCAATTTTGGGTGCAAAACAGTTGTTGAGTGCAAAATAGTTTTTGAGTTGAGAGCTGTCAAGTAGAAAGAAATTTTTCATTGTTTAATATGCTCATAGAGGCATCAAACGGGTGAAATAGGGGTCCAGGTTATTGATTTATCAACACAGTTAGCATAGAAATCTATAGGCCTACTAGAGAGGCAATAATTAGAGGAATATGCTTATTGATAGGTTTTCTGAGAATAACCTAGTTAAATTCCAAGATGGCTGCCATCCATCAACTCAAGAGTAACATCATTGTATTCCTTGCCCTCAGAAATATACACTCAGCATTTGGAATCATCGTTCTAAGTTGATTACAAGAGATAACTTATGTAGACGTATCCATAGGCGGCCATCTTGAAATGTGGCTCCCTTGATGGCCACAGCCATTATCTGCTATGACCCTGTATTTGAAATTAACTATTATGCCCTAGGGGATGAGTGTGTC
This sequence comes from Harmothoe impar, assembly GCA_947462335.1. Taxonomy (NCBI): domain Eukaryota; kingdom Metazoa; phylum Annelida; class Polychaeta; order Phyllodocida; family Polynoidae; genus Harmothoe; species Harmothoe impar. The sequence continues at coordinate 40,185,787 of OX381710.1, forward strand.
AAATGGTATTTTTAGAGTCAAATTATGCTGCTATCTCAATATTTGCGTAAATTTATGCTAATTAGGCCTCAATCAAAAAGTATGAAAGAGTGCATTCTTGAACAACTTTCATATCTCAAGGGATCATATCATTCTTAGAAGGTTTGGACAGATTTTTACAATGCTTTAGCCTGTCCAAGCTGATAATTTGCCTACCTAATTATAATATGCTAATTAGTGGCATTATTAATCAAAATCCATAATGGCCGCTTGCGGATTCGGATTTCCTGGGAAAAACTGCATAAGAATCAATTCTCAAAAAATTGTTGTAGCCCTAGGTGAGAAACTTATTAGGAATGTGCTGTCTAATTCCATTACCTCCGCAACTGCTTGAAACAAATGCTCACCGTGGGAAGAGCTCAAAATTATATAATAACAGTGAGCTCATAATTCCAAAACACTTTCTATGCTGAGGTGACATCTACTCTGACCTATAATTGCATAGTTTAGGTGATATTATATATGCATGTTGCACTATGTTAGGTAGACATAATAAACTACTTCAATCAAAAACCCTTATTTCCTTGATTATTTAATATATGCAAATGAGCTACTTATACCAATGGCATATGTGAAGGAGAAGCAATGCATGGGGTTTCATTTGGTTCCATTCTGAAGTCTCTATCTCAATTATTGACAAATTCAGAGCCATTCTAAATATGGCGTGGAGGAGTGTATCCATGCAGAAGTTTGTGCATATGCATGGTGCTAGAAAGTAAAAGCTACCACTTCTACAGGTCTATCACATTTTTTCCAGCTCTATACATATATATACCTTTCTAAAAATCACTGATAGACCTTGCCCCCCCCCCAAATGAGCCTCATGTCTCATATATGGGGCTTTGGCTTATCCCCTATGAGTAGTATGGACATTTCCTCAGTAGTACCTAGGCCTATATAAAATGGAACACCAGTGAGTAGTATATGGCAATGACAGACTGGCGTTTTAGTCAGAGAGTATAGTACATGCATGTGGGAATTAAAGACTGATTATTTGACCACTAAGGAGTAGGTATATGGAAATGGCAGGCGAGCTATTTTGCCTTGAAAGTAAACCCATATGTAAAGTTGACAAATGGCATAGATTGGATCTTTGGACATTTGGCCAGTAGGTAGATATATTATGCTCAATTGGACGTACTCAAGCAGGAGCATGGACAAGGAAATTTGTCCAATCTGAATTCATATAATCTTATTATAGTTATAATCTTAATTTCAAGATTATAACATTTTGTCTGAAGAGTATGCCTTCTCCTTCAAACTCCAGGTGGCAGCACTACAATGGAGGTAAATGGTTATAGTTGACCATATGTTGTTTTGATATCAGTTTCAAAAAAGAAGGAAGAAAAAAGGGGGTTCGAGGTTCAATATATACAATGATATAAGTAACTGCTACTAGGATGCCATGGAGTTGGCCCACAGTGCAGTGCCCACTGGTACTCGGTTTTGCAGGCATGAGCAAATAAAGTAATGTACAAGTAGTGTATTAACTCTAGAACTTTGTATATATATATATAACTGAGCATATTGCACCTGCTAGGCATATTCTATTAAAAAAGAATTGTCTCATGACTATTGCCACAAATAGCTACAAGCAGCAGGGACACTGTACCATGCAGAATTAAAGCTGCTATACCAGTTGGCACACTCAAACCTACATTTATTAATTTGTACCTCAGATGATTATATAACCCTTTCCCTCTTATAATCTGCCATTTATTTGGCCAGAGATTCTTAATATGTGCAATACAAGACACCAATTCCAACTATTATTTATATTCTGGTGGGGTTGGATGATTTAGTGTTGAAAAAGGACATCAGGTGGCAGCACTGTGTGGTCTCCTACTTGAAAGTATTTCATTGCTGATCTTACCAACAGCATCTACTATTACCTGGTGTAACACTACAGATGGCGCTACTGTGTTGATATAAATAAGTGCTGGATAGAATGCATTCCATTTTTTCTGATCTATATCTTTGAATTTTGTACAGTTAAAAGTCACAAATTAGATTGAGATCTTACAAGTACACTGCACTAAAGGGACCTTTTATAAATATGCAGAAAGTGAACTATCTATAAATATCTGAGCTGGTATGACTAGAAACAGTATGATTGAACAAAACACACGTTGTGTACGAGGCAAGGGTATTTTTAATAGGGTGATTCTGTCCATGTAATTTAGGGTATCACAAAATGCTTGGCAAATATGTTTCACAAATCAATATCAGTAGTAACAATCAATAAGATAACTTGACAGCCAGGTTTAGAGTAGGTCCGACCACCAACAAGAGGAATGGGATCATCCCATTCGTGGCAGTTGAGCTAATAGAAAGATGTCATGAATACAACCAGGTTATGTTGTTGTTAGTGTTATGATATTCCTGCAATCAGCTGATATCTATCATTTGGAACTGTTTATATTAGACATAATGTTTGCTATTGAGAGTACAATAAACCAGCTGACACATGTACACGGCTCTAATGTGCATAAGGGAAGATCGTGGTGATTTCTTCTGTTTATACTACATCACAAATTTACAAAATCTGTTGTTATGAGTATCATGAAATCAGCAGCAGCAATTTTTATGGTAATCTAACATTTAGGTTTGATCTAATGTCTAACTAGGGGAATGGGATTAGGTCCATTGGTGGCGGCTGTCATTTATATCAATAGTTATAATTGGACATTGGCAGTGGTAATAAAACGATGCTATAATACAAGTAAGGCCTGTTGTTTTGAGTATTATAATATCTGTCAATCAGATGAAGCTGACAGTTCGGACTGTCAATATAAAAAAGTGCCTGTCATTTATATTTAGTTACAGTCAACAAGTTTTTAGCAATCAATGCCACTGTGTTGTATTGACTGTGCAGTATGCTGTTGAATAATGTCACAAATGTAGCTTGTTCCAGTCAAATCTGTATTAGTTTAATATGTATATCATAATATCTTGTTTATTCTTATCATGTTCAATGCACCATACAAATTTGTATTACCGGGTAATTTTGTTATCACAGTTCCCACCACACATCAACAGCTCTAGCTGCACTTGGTATTTTTCTTTCATAATGGGTAAATATACAAATTTACATTACATTTTGTTATCTGTATAGACCCATATTAGACATGTTTCCACATCAATTGGATTCCAACAGAACACTAGGGTATAGATAGATGCTTATATTCTACACAGAGAACCTACAGGCCGTGAAGAGTCATCAATAAGTACTGAAGACTTTAGTCGCCCCTATGACAACTTTATCTTAGGAAATTGAGGATTCTAAAATCTACAAGTTTTATAAATCATTGTATTGATCCAAGCTGGCAACTGCAATCTCGGCAAGGTTGGTGAGTTTCATGACCCAAGTTTGTCACATAGGACGATTATATTCGGTCATCATAATGCTGACTGTTGTAGATTTTGGTATTGTTGCATTGACGACCTAAACATTTCCAGTATATACATGTAGCAGTTTGTTAATCCCCATAACTGGATAATTCTTCACATGGCATCTAACAGTGTGTTATATTGTATCAAAAGCCAACCTGTGTTCAACAGGGGATAATGGTCTTCTGTAGCTTTTGTAGGAATTGTGAATTAGGTATGTACAAATCCGGGTGTACAGATAAAGGCAATAATATCTAGTGATGCATTGGGGCATATATATATATATATATATATATATATATATATATATATATATATATATATATATATATATACATATATATATATATACATATATATATATATATATATATATATATATATATATATATATATATATATATATATATATATATAACCCTTAGACATGAAACGTGAAAGCAAAATAATATGACATCCATAAGTGGCAAGATGTATACAATCAAATCTATCATAGATCTATGAGTATCCCTACATTATTTGTAATGGTCATGTAAATTCTGCAGGTGATATTTGGGCTCTACCTCTTGTCTCTCACTGAAGCTCCGCCGTTTGCCTCTGTGTTTAGAGTTCAAGTCTAAACGTGGAGACCCACCTCCTCCTCTATTCCCTGCATACTTCCAGTTTTCCCAATATGGGTCATTGTTTTCTCTGGATAACCTTTTTGCATGTGGAATATATTCTGATTGCTGAATCTGACGAGGTACATTATAGCCAATGCCATTTGAATGAGCCAAGTCCCTCTCTTCAGGCCACCCCATGTCCCTTTCATCAAGCCTTGGTCTATCCCTTTCCTCAGGCCTAAGTCTGTCTCTTTTCTCAGGCCTAAGTCTGTCCCTTTCATCAGGCCTTAGTCTGTCCCTTTCATCAACCCGTGGCCTGTCCCTTTCATCAAGCCTAAGTCTTTCCCTTTCTTCAGGCCTAAGTCTGTCCCTTTCTTCAGGCCATGTCCTGTCTCTTTCATCAAGCCTAAGTCTGTCTCTTTCCTCAGGCCTAAGTCTGTCCCTTTCCTCAGGCCTTGGCCTGTCCCTTTCCTCAGGCCTGGGTCTCTCTCTACCTTTGCCTGGTGGCTTCAGGAACCGCCCATCTCTGCTTCTGTCATCTCTGTTATCATTCCGACGATGTCCCCCAGGAGATGTATCTTGTCCATATTGCAGTGGATCTGCATTGTACTGAGCATGTTCAGCGCGGGGTAGCCCACGGTAGGGCCTCTCTTGTTGTGGTGGTGCCCTCCTTGGATCACTACTGTCCTGACTACTTCCAGCGATCAAGTGTTGATTCTCCACTGTCCTCATCCTTTCCTGATTATCATGTGAGTGACTTGGAAGAGTCGCCTCTGAGGCCTTAGGAGGTACTCCTGCACTGCTGACAACTGATGGATGTTTCCGAGTGCGGCTTTGCAGTTCTGCATTATATTTCTCCCAGTTCATATTAGAACTAGCTGGCAGAGGCCCTGACCTGGTCTCTGCTAGTGGAGATATTTTCTCCCTCATATTTGATTGTTTTATCCGCCTTCCTCTGTCTAACACCATTTCTAACTGTGCCTTGATGGCCGGGGAGAGAGCAGGTGCAGATGTACTTGTTGAGTCTGCTTTCATGGAGGTTTCAGTCTTTGGCTGGTTAGACAACCTAGAAGATGAGGGCTGAGGATCGACGCTCAAACGATTGGCATGAGACAAGCGTTGTTGAGGTGTATGTGAACTACTTTGGGCAACAGGACCACTGGCTTTATTACTATCCCTAATGACTACACCGGGTGAGTCCATCCCAGCATTTACCTTCTCAGTGCTATTATGTGATCCCATCCGATTAGTGGGATCGGCTAGCTGGGGGCGTTGTACCTTCTGCTGCTGCTGCTGCTGCTGCTGCTGCTGCTGCTGCTGCTGCTGTTGTTGATGTTGTTGTTGTTGTTGTTGTTGTTGTCTGGGCTCTGCAGGTAGAGCACCCACCCTCCGTAACCTTTGTTTGATCTCCCGGATCTCTACCTCGCGGCGGGATGAGGCAGGTCCTAGAGTCGGAGGTGGAGACAATAGGGGAACTCTGGCAACCTCATCCTGTTTCTTCACTGGGTCAGGAGAACCTAAAGGTGGATCCAGCTTCTGGGAGACTGGGCGTGGGGGAACTACAGACTCTGGCTCTACAAAGAGCTTCTGTGGAATAGGAGGAGGCTCAGCGGTTGGAGACTCTGGGGGCATAATACTTTCATGAGACATTGAGATGTTTGTATTAGAGGATGCAGCCTCTGTATTTCGCGTAGTGACTTTCCTCACAGGTGTTGCATAGATTTCGGTGACACCATCTTCATCTCCAGATCTACCTACATCCGTGTCTGTGTCACCGTCTGAGGGGGCCTGTATAAGGGGTTGGAGATCGTTCTCTAGAGGTCCTCCAAATGGGTTGTCAGGAATGATTTGGATGGCGCTGACTGAGGAACCCGAGCTGCGACCACTGTAGGAGGCGGTCCCTAGTTCAGGCACCAGCTGCACATCCTGGTTTATAGGGGTGCCTGGCCGCACAGGGCCATCCCCAGGCAGAGGGCCATCCCCAGGCAGTGGGCCATCCCCAGGCAGTGGGCCATCCCCAGGCAGAGGGCCATCCCCAGGCAGAGGGCCATCCCCAGGCAGAGGGCCATCCCTAGGCTCAGACCCACCCTGCACAGTAATCCTCACTGCAGGAGGGGTAGGCACACCACTCTCGGGTGGTTCCTGTATGTCTTCCACTACCTCTTCTTGGTGCTCCTCTTCCTCCTCGTCCTCCTCCTCTGCCTCTTCAACGTCTTGCTCTGGCACCTCTTCCTCCTCTTCCCCCTCCTCCTCTTCCTCCCCCTCCTCCTCTATTAATGGAGGTGGGTGGATGCTGCGGGGCCTGTTTTCCATATGCTGGGCTAGGAGCTCGGGTACCCCCCGAGGGAAGGTTGAATAGGGTGGGACCTCACCCAGGTCTTCCTGCCCAGGCTCTGTTTGACGTCGGCTGGACCGGGCTCGGTCCCCTGAGGAGGCGGCCAGCTGGTCAGGCACTCCCCGGGGGAAGGTGGAGTAGGGCGGCAGGTCGTCCTCCCCAGGTGCCGCCTCATCACCCCCTGGTGCGGCAGGTGTGGGTGGCTGCAGCCCGGAGGTCCCATTAAGCTGGGGAGCACCCCTTGGGAAGGTGGTGTAGGGTGGGGGTTTGTCAGCATAAGGAGGAGGGGTGACCACCGACAGAGCAGGGGGCCTGGGTACCCCCCCGTCTGAAACCGTGGCACCCTGGTTCACGACACCGTTTTCTACATTAGCCCTGTTGGCTCTCCTCTGAAATTGAAAAAAAAAAGATTATTTAAGGCTGGGATGAATGATTATGGCATGAAGTTCATTGCCAAAGGTAAAGTTCATTAATTTTGTCCAATCAGCTAATTGCTTATAACTCCACAGCAGAGTTTGAGTTTAAAATTGCAGCATCACTCAAATTGCCAAAGTACTTGGTGTTATATGGAAACACTTTTTGTAGGTGAGGTAATAGTAAACAACATAATAGAAACTATCGCCTAAAGATCGTACCATCATCTAATAGCTGAATTCAACTGCATAATATTGCAAATGAGGCAATCATTTTAAACTGAAATGTATCGGAAAATTGCATAACTGAATACCAAAAATTTCCTACAAATTCAAGTACAACATCGCCTATTAACATGGCTGCTGTGGAGTCAAGCAAGAGTTATCTTTTCTTCGCCTACAATAAACCATTATCAGGTCACTGGAATCTGACAAATTGTGATCGCCAAAATTACGTAGAAATATGTTATGAGTTCAACGGTTCATCATCAGTCTATCTCACCTCTCTCCGTGTTGGCCGTGTAGGGGGTTCCCTTTTAGACAGATCTTGGAAAAGTGATATCACACACAACATACAATAGGTCTGAAAGAGGAAAGCAACACAGAAAATTACTATCAATCTTTAACATCAAGATTATATTTATTGTGTTTTTAGATACATGTGCTAATTATTGCACCTGTATTTCTTACTGAAATAAGTAATTTTTTGCGTTATCCTTTTCTGTAGGAGACAAGGTAAAAATTCCAAATTCATATGAAATAATGCTAAATTACATGCAATTTATTATTGTGTACAACACGTGTCCTTTTCATATAAGCATGAGCAATAGGAGATGCGATAATGAGAGAATATATATAATCAGCTGATAACGACAACCTACCGAGCAGACTAAGTTGATGGAGTGGAAAGTAACTAGTGCAATTTCCCAGCTTTCTAAACCCTTTGAGAAAAAAAGAGTTGATACATTTGTAAGGTTTAGTTTAAAGGCTTAAAATGTTATGGTGGGTACCAAATAATAATGCACTCTATTCAACGAATAATGCATGTCAGTCCAAAGATGAATATCATCTGATTTATCCAATCCATTTTCTATATTGGATAATCAATTGAGGTTAGGGTACCCTAGCTCATACATATCAAAATATACCAATAAGTTCCAGTAAAGAGATGTGTCAATTGGAGATAGTTATCTTCAAGTAATAATTGTCAGGTCAGTATAGAGGTAGCATCAAGATGCATATGCGTATGGATTGTTTGACATATTAGATATATGTCATGGTCTGATAATTCATTAAATACAATGATAGCTATGCCAGATTGTTCATGGTAACTGGGCAAACTCTACAAGAGACAGCACCTCTACGTGATATAACCACTCGAGAGTACTGGCCTATGGAAAAGGCCACTTGCTTATTGTATTTCAGACATAGCTATGAACACAGCAACATTTTATATGATATCTTCATCTATTTTGAATTGGCGATTTCGCACAGGATGCGAATTTAAAGTCGTGTTAAAAGCATCCACTTAAAATTGCAGTGATTCAATTAAATTATGTAGATGTACAAGACACAATGTCACTGAAACCACTGAAGGACTACATGAAATATATTTAATTTAGTTCTTACCAGATCACTACGTATGATTGTAACTACCAGCCACACAATTGTCCCTGTGGCAAAGAGAAGAGCAACCAGCGTCTGAACCAGCCATGGAATGAACATCCATCTGCTCTCCTGTACAAATAGTACAAATACAGATGTGATGATAACCCAACAATATTTTCATCATGAGAGATGCGTGTGTATCTGCAATAAGATAAGTGCAAGAAGTATACCCTCCCTAGGATGATTTAGGCGCAGTGCCAAGGTAGGGGTGGAGCCCTACACCTTTCCCATGTACCTATACAGGTACATAATATAGCGATTATCTACAGTTGAAAACTCAGTACTGTTGGTGGCATAATGCCAGTGCTGAAGCCATTAGTGGTCTGCTCAACTACTCTGATATTAAACTGTGTAAAAAAAATCTAATCTGGAATTGGATACAATGTATAGGCAGGACACATTCCATAATGTCTGACGATCTTGGCGAGGACATGATTCATTAAGACTGGAGTTACTGATAGATCCGCAATGCAACCATCTAAATGGCACCCCTCCACAAACCGAGACCATTGCTCATGCATCAGTTTGGCCCATGCCCAATGGTGGCGGTGTGAACAAATCCTCACACCCTGTGACACTCCAGTGCCGTCTGTGGACGTATACCTACCCTGTGTACACCGATGATAAGTCCCACCGACACTAGCATCAGTAGTCCAAAAAGGACGAATGACCCGTATGTTACCACAGCGTGGACTGGAGAAGAATAAAAATGCAAAGTTTTGACATCAGTCATCATAGTGCGTACGGGGCGGCTACAAGGGAGTGGTCATTATTCAAGTGCTAACAGGGGGTGGGGTTGGTGTGGAGTTTCAAAAATAGATTTTCCGCCCCTCCCCTTTGAGAGTGGTCGGAATCCCCCCCCCCCTACTTTAGCTTATTGATGTAAAGGGGTAAATACATAATGACCATATCGATGGTGGTACATTATATATTTAATTACATTGACGTAGATATGATTAAATAATAGCTCAATGATGAGTTATATGTAGGCCTATCTAATTCCCATTTGAAAATTTTATATCCTAATACTGATTATGGTACAGGCAGAGACAAATGTACTTTATGAGGAACGATAGCCTTACTTATTGAGGACTCCACGATGCGATATCCAATATTCCGGATGAGGAGTAGCGCAATAAACAAGGCAGAGGACAGCTGAAAACAGACAATTACATTAATTAAATTAATGACATATTATATAGAAGTAGATGGTAGAGCTAAGGTCACAATACCCTGGATCATCCTGGCAACATGCAGGTAGCCTGGGAGTCCGACGTAAGGTCACAACAAAAAGGTGTGGCACCTTGCAAATAATTGGAGAGGGAAAGGCGTTGCCGCACGCTACCAAAGGTACTGCGAGTGTATCTGATACACTTATAAGACATTTAGTGGTCATTTCTTTACTTTTATACTCAAGATCCATTGTATGGCTATGGATACTCCTGTGTTATGGCCATTTGCTCAGCCATGGCAGTTATCTTGCATGCCTCCCTGAGCCCCTTTCGTATTCAGAGCTCACTATTTGGTATTCATTTGTGTCCGTGTGTTTGCTATATCTATGGCAATGTAAGATTAATGTATGGGACTTCATTTAGTAAATATGGGAGTGCCGAACTTGTGATGATGATGATGTTTCAGATGGTGGCCAAATAGGGCATAATTACAGTAACTAGAGCACGAAATTCCCTGCAACGTTACCTTTGGATGATGTAAATATAGCTCTCACATGATATAGACAGAAAAACGCGGACTAAATGTTTATCAGGAATTTTCCCTGCATTACTGGGTATCCATCACACATTATCATAAGATGAAGAGGATCGGGGCATGGGCTATGAATGGCGCATGCCCTACATATGTTCATATATACTCATCAAGTTGGTCGGAAAACGATAATGTATTGGCGAACATCACATTCGTGCCAACAAATCTGTTGTTATTTACATAACAATAAAAGAAATACATATCGACAAGAAAATCAAGATAAGGCCAACACAAAAGGCAGTTTATGGTGATATTTCGTCATGACATTGTCGAACATAATAACCAGACATTGAACCATGGGACATCAATATTTTAACATTTAGTCACAATTTATGTCAGTCTACTGTCTAGCAGTTTATTCAGGTGTAGGAATTCTAGAAACCGATTAGAGAAGGGTGTGCTCTTAATATCTTGAGTTTGAGGTTGTTGTTTTTTAAATATTTGACTATATAATTATATTCCCATGGCTTGCCGTTTGCCACTGTGGTACTTTCTGGCGCTGTCTTCACACCTCAGTGCCTTCATTCAGTGTGTATGTCTCACAAGTGACAGTTTGAACCGATTTGACGACAGCAGCTTTTTATCGAAGATCTTTTTCCGCTACCATGAAAATGTCCTCTCTTTTCAGACCCTTGCTTTATCAAGACCCTGCACATAGGTCAGGCGAAACATTTATACACAATATGAATCTCTATGTCGGGGGGTTTGTATTAGATCAAGTCTGTCCATATGTATAAGCTACATGGGCGAGGCAATATTGCTAACCCCTCCATATTTTAACTAGACTGAGCACAAGTCAGGAACTCGCCATGGCTCTAAAAGTCAGGGTCACAGTTAGTTTTGTCTCCCACACGACTCTGAAGGGTAGTCAAGTGCGTTTGACTCTTCTTTCTTGAGCTTCAACTGCAATTGACCCATCACAAGATGGCGAGTCAAAATTGACACTTTCATACATAAGTGGCATGCAGTAAAATTAATGTGCAATTATGTCAGGCTGAAGTGGGAGCATCATATATAATTATATTAGTGAACAGGCCAGATGAGGTCTGTGACTGTGAGAGTAGTGGTTAATTTCTCAAGAGAGGTAAAAATACAAGACAATCATGTTTTCGTGTCCACCAAGTTTCCATGTGTGAGGGGGCTTAAATTATACCTGTCTGACACTCTATGTTGCAAAGCAATAGCCACACCCACTAAACCAGAGAGTAACGGCATAGGCCTACATGTAGAAGGGATTAGTGCCACATATTGTACCTCAAAAATTTAGTAGGCCTACCCTTGCAGTCTCATGGATATTTCCATGACCCACAAATAATGATGACTAAGCTGGGCGGTTGATCTTTTTAGAATCCATTGTATTACATCCTTTAGCAACACCATTTAGACAGAGTGGATCTTTCTATGAAGAAGCAACACTTTATGGTTTGTAACAACAGTCTGAAGTCTTGATAGTGGCCTTGTGGTGCCAAACTAGTTTTGCTTGTCGCATCCAATGATATCCCCTGCAACTATTACCAGTCCACACCTTTCCTATTTGACTCTCCATGAAGAGTGAAACTACCAATGGCCCTGCCGCTCGAGTCAAATTCTTTTTGAATCTGTCAAGTTGTACAAAGGGCAATGGATATAGTTATAAAGTAATTGTTATTCTTCTACTAGAGCCGTCATGCATGACTCCACTACCAGAAATAACTTGGGTTAACTCTTGTAGAAGAGTCATGGCGGCGCCTTTACTTTATTGCCATACAACAGCATTGTGTAACTTACAGTCTGCGTTTTTTGGCATTTAAAAGGATCTCGATCATGAGACATGCACTGTAGTAGGTGTTCAGTAGAATCTACTGATGGTGTACAGTTTATTGTAGGTAAACAGTAGAATCTACTGTAAATCTACAGTATAGTTGCGGTAAAACTGCAGCAGATTCTACTGCATATGTACACCTACTATTTACACTAACTCATCCTTGTGCTAGGGTTCTCCGCCATATGGGATGCGACACCATATAGGTTATTAGGTAGTATAGCAATAACGACTTCAGCAGGCTGTTGTCACTCTATAATTATAAATACCATGATCCTGGTTGACTAAATGACAAACGAGATTAGGCATACAGGCCAATCTAGGATGAAGTTATAATGGTATTACTTGTCCGACAATGAAAACATCCTGCTGCTTTACCATTTAAATCTAAGGGCTGCTAGTAAAATTAATGTTTTCAGAACCATTCATGAGTATGAAATCGCCTTGACGTTTGGTTTCCAATAGTATGGTCTGAAAAGCTAGGATCGGCAGGTGTATATATATGGGCAATCTCCCGGGCCCTTCTTGATCATATATCTAGAGGGTGGTGACTATCGTACTATCCAATGAATATCTAATTAAATATGCTCCTCCTCACCAGACTCTGGGCTCAGACTACGACCACAAAGATGATGACAACTAACATTACAGGTATAAGCACTGGAACATTAAAATTCGAAATTTAAGTATACTAGGCCTATATAGAGAAACATCAAGGGGAGTTGACTGCTTGTGTTGTCACGGTTACTACAGTGTTTTGTTTCTACGTATCTGGAATTCATGGGTTTGTGTTTGATGGGTTACAACTTCATAGGGTACCATGACAACTAAGACATGCTATGGAGAACAAACCAACCTTTTAGCAGTATAGGCATGTGTACCTGCAAAATTTGTTGGAATGGATTTTATTATGAAATAGAGGCTACCCCAGTAGATGTAATTTGATTCAAAGAGGAAGTTGTAAAAATTAACCTTATAGTGTACTTATTAAGATACAGTATTCACTTCCTCCTGTGATGATGTGACTATAAATGTCCTTTAATGCTGTAGACAGTATAACCAGTTTAGGTATATCTATAAACTTGAGTTCTTAGCCCTTCAATGTGGATTCTGAATTTCTAGGCTTTGGTATAGGTGTTGGGTCTTCTTTAGTGCTACTAAACAGCATAAGATCCTCCATGTTCCGTCATAGAGACCGCAGAGAGCACCTAAATCTAAGCCAAATACAGAGGGGTGCCAGGAAAGGCGATCATTCAGGAATTGCCTCCAGTGCCCCCAATTCGACGGGGCATGACGATTGGGGCTGAAACCTAAAACAAGTCCCGGATTCTGGTCGTTATGTTGAGTTCAGATTTAGGTGCCGACCAGGTGCTAGTCTCTTCCATAGAGGGTGGATGTATGTCACCTGTAGTCTATCCCCTCCCAGAACGCCCCCCCCCCCCCAACCCCAACACACCCGGGTCCATCTTCTAAAAACCAATAGTGATCATCTGATCATCCCATTAACGGCGAATAAAATACAACACCAATGAATTGTCACCCTGGAGGAACAACACCCTCAGCATTCATACACATTATACACCCTCAGTGATACAGAGATACATGCAGGTCGGGTGGTAGGCACCTCCAGTACCTACCACAGGTACTTACCAAGCTGTAGGTGGCCACACACATACAGCCCGCCCGGAGGCCACAGCAGAAACAGAACCTGGTGAGGACGGCCATGGTGTCCTCCTGCACCTGCCTCCTCCTCCTGTTCCTCCTCCTGGGTGGAGGATATTAATCCAGCTTTAAGTATCCGACACGTCGCTGCTGCTCTTGTTGCCCCATACTGACTGCTACACAGGCCTGTGAGGTCTGTGGAGGTTTAGGTTGGTAGTGGGGAGGGGGGGGGGTGACTAAGGTAGGTCGACACGGCTGTTGTTGGGCTGGCCCCGTTCTACATGGTTGGATGACGGAGTAGAGGGCGGGGGAGGGTAACGTCAACTCCAGAACACGACACGGGGTGGGATGGGGGAGTATTTATTTAATAACAAAAAGAACTGTTCCATAAAAACTTATTTCTAAACGAATTCTAGTGATCCGATATTGTCTGTAGGACCAGTATGGAAGTCAAAGGCTCAAGTATATGTTTGGGTTCCATACCTAAAACAAATACAGATGTGTTTACAGATATGGCAGGTTCTCTGAGATCTCTGCTTGTGATAGATGGAGTTTCCCTTTGCTAATAAATCATTAATTCGTAAAGATATTGGAATTTTGAGGACAATAGTTCTACCTCTCGCCATCTGACAAGTACTTTGGCTTATACAATGTGAAATGTTTGTGTACGCGTGTGTGACGAGGTTGTGCCACTCTCTGTGCCTTGGCACAGGTAGTGCAATGCATCTATGACAACCCAAGGTAACTTAGTACGGTGGTATCTAGAGAGGCTTATTATGATACATCTTATGTCATGTTAATACATGTAGCCCACCTGTAGACTTTCACATTATAAGCCTCATTTGTGGTATGCTGGTAACCGTAATGGCAACTAGTTTGAAGCTCAAACCGAGGAGGCAAGTGGGGTCCTCTTGGGGCCCTTTGTTAGCACTAACATTATCAAAGTCACGGCAGATAGCCATTAATTTTCCATATCAGAAGAGTTAGGTTACCCTATATAGTATTTGTCCAACATAGGTATCGAAACCAATTTGTTCAACAGAAAATCCATTTTAATTGTAGCGAGTCGTTCTGGGCACTAGGTGGCAGCAGGGGAGGTTACTTGTTATCAAGACCCCTGTGGGTGTAGAATGTTAAAAATGAGATCAAAAGATGCTGTAGTTAATTCTTTTACACAGAAATGCGTGTAGAGTGATATCCTAGATGCTACCTTCAATACTTTGGAATAGCTGATGTTGTTGTGTACATGCGTTGTTGACTGGTGCTGTTACATATTGGATTATAACCACCCACTCAACAAAAAACGTTATTTAACATTTGCAAACGTTTTTACATGGTTTTCAGGAGAACGTTTCTTTAAAAACGTTGTTTAAACGTTTCTATATGGTTCATAATACAAACGTTGCTATGTAGAACATTATTTAACCTTTCTAGATGGTTTAGTGGAGAACGTTTTTTTATATGACATTATATGACGTTTCTACAGGGTTTACATAAAAACGTTGCTATTTAAAACATTATTGAACATTTCTATATGGTATAGAGCAAAACCTTTGCATCCAATACATTATTCAATGTTTCCACATGGTTTGGACTAAAAACGTTTGTATAAAAACGTTATTTTGGTGTAAAAAAACGTTTCTCTTGATGCCAGTATCTGCAACCAGGAGGCAGCTCTATTCATTTGATGGTATTTTGTTGATGCTCTACCACACTTATCTCATATAAAAAGTGCCACAAAGATAATTATCCCAATTTATCCTAATCCATATATTTGTAATATTTCATATCGAATCAATTTCCATAGACTAGCAGCAAGGTCAACCATATCTATATAGTGCAGGATGGGAATAATACCTAAAACACCCATTTAATGGGTATTTGAAAAATATATAGTCACCCCAGTTCAAATGAGTATTTGTAATATGTATCAAGGGCTTCTTTGTGTAGCCCTACTGAAGGTAGGAAAGAACTTCAAATCATGTATGTATGGTTAGGAAAGACCAGTGGATTGGTGCTTTACCAATACACCCTCAGAACAAAGTCTCTTTCATCAAACAAAATGGTAATAAGGTAAAATAAATGAAACCAAAAAATATATGATGCTGCTATGCTCATTTTTCAGATGGGTTTGGTGCCCTTTGCCCAATAGAAATTACGTTATTTTGACCTTTAAAAGATGTTATTCTGATCTCTGAAAAACGTTATTTAACATGGGAATAAGGTTGCACTTCCAAACATTTGTACAAAACGTTTATTTTCGTTATTTGGAGTCAACGTTTTTACGTAAAACAAACGTTAAAAACGAACGTTTTTCAAACCTTCAGTGAACGTTTTTTCTAGGGTTAAATAACGTCTTTTTGTTGAGTGGGCAGGCTGTGTCTCACCAGATCGGGCCAATGTGAACATCTTTGACCAGGTGCCATCTTTGACCAGGTACCATCTTTGAACAGGTGCCATCTATGACCGGCCACCATAAAAAAATAAAATAAAATAATTTCTTCTTTGATATGTAAGGGATAAAATAAAGGAAATGGCAGTGGTTTTATCTCCATACATACCTTCACCTGCCCAAAATAAACCGTTTTCTGTCAGGAGGTCAAAGATGGCACCCAGTCAAAGATGTTCAGATTGGCCCGATCTGGTGATACACAGCCACCAACCCTGCTAGCACCACTCGTCTGAATAACAATATTATTAAGTAAAAACGATGTCTTTCTCGTGATTTTTACGTGACATTTGTAGAGTTCAGTACATCTACCCTCGAGTTCTTCGGCTATTGCTTCTCTGAAAAGGGGATGGAAGTGGACACCAAGAAAGCAGCGTCCATCAACAATATCGCTCCATCACAAAACCCTGGAGAACTCTGCAGTCTACTTGGTGTGACCAACTACTGTTCAAAGTTCATACCTGACTATGCCACGCTGACCAAGCCATTACATTGCTTAACCAAGGAGAGTGCTGAGTGGATCTGGACCACCTAACACACTACCGCACTGAATAAGCTTAAGTCACATCTGATGACACCACCTATGACTCATTCTCACCAACGTGATGCAACTCTTTTTTAGGGGGTTTTCCCAAATATTTTCCACCCAATCCTTATGTCACCTATATTTTTGGCCCTATATGTTAGCATTTGTTTAGTTCTACCAGGAAATATATAGTTTACCCCTTATCTGAGCACTTTCCCAGTAAATTTTGGCCAAAAAGAGCCTAAACTTTCACGTTTTTTAAAGCTTTTTTAATGAAAAATATTATAAAAAAACAGCTTTACCTGAAATGTACATTTTTTCTTATCTATGAGTTATATATTGATCTTTGTCATCGTTTTTAGTGAAAATCCAATACATTTTCTGATTACAGCAAGTACCCCAGGGCTTTTCCTGAAATAAATCAATTTTCACAATCTGACCGCCTGTAAATAGTAAACAAAATAAAATACATATGCACTCCCCACAACCAATTACTGTATAATACTGTATTCTTCCTTGGTGTATACACTATCTGATGTTATACACCACAAATTACTAAGGGTAGCCTACTTACATCTGCCTCCTATCTCACCCTTGCATCATGTTGTAAACTTCACGTGTTGTTTTTCACCTGTCTGACCGCTTTACACCTATCTCTTAGTACCATTGAGGGTAATGTTAGATAACTATATCCATTTTGTCCAAAAAAAGGCCCCTATGGGTACATAACACACAGCAAATATGAACATTGTCAGATGTTTGTAAACAGGGGAACATCTCACAAGTTCTGCTTCCAGTCCAAATTTTCACCTATCTGACCGCTTTTTCACCTATCTGACCGCTTTTTCACCTATCTGACCGCTTTTTCACCTATTTGACCTCCTTTGCCACACTACACATTATGAACCCTCATGCATGAGTAAATGGGTATATGTGGTAAGGCAGGCAGTATGGTAACCAAAAATAAAGAAAATTAGTAGAAAATAGATAATTTATGACTCTTCAGGACCTATTTTGAGGCTTGCATACTTTTTTCACCATCTGACCGGGTTGATCACAATCTGACCACCTTATGATCATTTTTAAGATTGAAAAGATAGGTTCATAAAAGTGATGGAGTATGGCAATAATTATTTTTTTGTTTAAAAGTTTGTTGATATTCATTACATTTACATAGATAGAAACATGCTACATATATTCCATGACTTCAGTACAGCCACATCTATGTTTTCACAATCTGACCGTTTTATTTTCACAATCTGACCGCTTTAAT
Organism: Harmothoe impar; assembly: GCA_947462335.1. NCBI lineage: Eukaryota > Metazoa > Annelida > Polychaeta > Phyllodocida > Polynoidae > Harmothoe > Harmothoe impar. The sequence continues at coordinate 40,203,709 of OX381710.1, forward strand.
ACATTAAGGGAAGTGTACAATAAGAGCAAAGATTGAAAAAAAGGCATAATGTTGGATACAGATTGAGAATAGAGGCAATTGCGTAATTGAATAAACCAAAAAGTCAGAATACATTTGTATCACAGGTTAGGTAGGAAAAATGTGCAAAGTTGGTTGATATTTCTAAGCTCGGGAATGTGAAAAAATATGGGAAAAAAACGTTTTTTTGAGGTGCATGGTAGGGTAGAAAGTCATGCATTATGGGTAAACTGCTATTTTTATTTGAAAGTGCATTGATATTCCCTATAATTTACAGTGATAGAAATTTGCTACATCTTCCCTACCTAGAAATACACTCATATATAGGATTTCACAATCTGACCGGTCAGATTGTGAAATGATTTTGACCGGTAATGTTGAACAAAATACCCAATTTGTCCCAAAAAGGCTCATATGGGTACATAAGGTGCAACAAATATGAACAGTGTCCTATGTTTTTGTATAGAGGGATGTCTCATGACTTCTGCTCTTCAAATTTTCACCTATCTGACCGCTTTTTGACCTCTTTTTCACCTATTTGACCACTTTTACCACACTACACATTATGAGCCCCAATGTATGAGTAAATGGGTATGTGTGGTAAGGCAGACACTATGGTAACCAAAAATAAACATTTGTAGAAAATAGATGATTTATGACTCTTCATGACCTATTTTGAGACTTGCATATTTTTTTCACCATCTGACCGGGTTGATCACAATCTGACCACCTAAAGCAATTTTTCTGGCAGATGAGAATACTGAAAGAGAATGAATGCAAATGCCTTTATGTTGGATACAGATGGAAAGAAGAGGGATTTAAGTGGTTGAATCAAGCAAAAAGTGACTATACATGTATCACAGTTAAGGCAGCAGAAATGTTCAAAGTTGATGAATTACTCTGAGTTCTGACAAGTGAAAAAAGGGGAAAATGCCATTTTTTGAGGTGCACGGTAGGGTAGACAGTGGTGGAGTATGGCAATAATTATTTTTTTGTTTAAAAGTTTGTTGATATTCATTACATTTACATAGATAGAAACATGCTACATATATTCCATGACTTCAGTACAGCCACATCTATGTTTTCACAATCTGACCGTTTTATTTTCACAATCTGACCGCTTTAATACATTAAGGGAAGTGTACAATACGAGCAGAGAATGAAAAAAAATGGCATATTGTTGGATACAGATTGAAAGAAGAGGCAATTGCGTAGTTGAATAAAGCAAAAAGTCAGAATACATGTATCACAGGTTAGGCAGGAGAAATGTGCAAAGTTGGTTGATATTTCTAAGCTCGCGAATGTGAAAAAATGTGAAAAAACCCATTTTTTGAGGTGCATGGTAGGGTAGAAAGTCATGCATTATGGGTAAACTGCTATTTTTATCTGAAAGTGCATTGATATTCCCTATAATTTACAGTGATAGAAATTTGCTACATCTTCCCTACCTAGAAATACACCATATATAGGATTTCACAATCTGACCGGTCAGATTGTGAAATGATTTTGACCGATCATATTTCAATGGTTGCCATGGCAACCGCAGACATATTTAATCAAAACCACTGACACAGTAGTGTGCCCCCATACCTGTAGTATACTAATATGAAAGGAATTGACCATATACCAAATTTACTCTGGGCCCCCCTGACCACCCCAGTTGCATCACGTTCATGAGACTTAGTCATATGTTGGCATACTTCGACCCATCTAAGGAGACAACCATCTTCATGGATGCAAGTCCTGTAGGACTTGGTGTAATCCTCGCTCAGAAACGCCACGATGGCACCAAGACCATAACCTTTGCTAGCAAAGCGCTATCACCGGTCGAACAGCGTTACAGCCAGCTCAAAGCACTCGCTGTGAGCCATCAGCCAGAGTTGAGCGCTGGGCTCTCCATCTCTTTCCATATGATATGACACTGACGTACCGATCAGGTAAAACCAATCCAGCTGACTATATGTCACGGCACCCTGAGGATACCACCTCATCAAGATCGACTCATGTGGCCGAGGAGTATGTACACTTCCTCGCACGTGAAGCCAGACCCGTCGCAATACCTATGGACGAGCTGACAACCAAAAGCCGTGAGGACATCATGCTGACAAAAATGAGACTTGCCATCCGAACCAACAAATGGGACGACATAAAGATTGACCCGATACTTAAGTCCTACCACAACATCAAGGATGAACTCACTGTCCTGGACGATGCCATCATCCTAAGAGGTACTCATATCTGTATATACCTCAAGCTCTACAGAAGCATACCATTGACCTCGCTCATCAAGGTCACCATGGCATGACAAAGACCAAAGCTCTTCTCTGAGAGAGAGTGTGGTTTCCACAAATTGACAACCAAGTGGAGACCAAGATCAAAGAGTGTTTTGCCTGTCAAACGAAGAACACTCAAACCACCCGAGAACCATTGGAGATGACTATATCGAGGCAACAACCAGTATCTCATGGTTGTCATTGATGACTTTACTCGCTACCCTGAAGTCGACATCATCACAAGCATAACCGCAGATTCTGTCATCCCTAGACTGGACTGTATCGCCCTTCCAAAGCAAAGACTTTGCAGACTATGCCAAGGAAGAAGGGTTCAAGCATCACCTTGTTGCACCGCTATGGCCAGAAGAAAACGGTGAGATTGAACGGTTCATGAGAACCATCAAAGGATGTATTAAAACAGCAAAGATTGAAGGTAAAAACTGGAAATGAGAGAATCAGTTATTCTGATGTGGGCGTTTCTCTGAAACTACAGTGCTACCCCACACTCATCTACAAAAGTACCACCCGCAGAAGCAATGATAGGTCGAAACATTGGCACGAAGCTCAGTCAGCTGCCCGAAACACCTGATCCTCGGGTACACAATAAAGTTCGTGTAAATGACTATGAGGCCAAGGCCAAAATGAAGGCCTACACAGATAAGACACGACGAACGAAGGTATCAACATTCAATGTCGGAGACTACGTCATCTTAAAGAAAAAGGGTTTCAAAACTGCTTTTGATCCAAGACCCTACACCATAATGAAGATGAATGGTAGTCAGATCATGGCTCAGCGATAAAACGAGTCAGTCACCAGAAACTCAACCTTCTTTAAGAAGATTATCAACCCACCGAACGACCCAAAGAATGATGATGAGTATGACCTCGATGGTGAACCCGAACTAGTGGGTGAACCTGATGTAGGTGGACTGCCAATAGAACCGGAAGCAGAAATGGCTGAAGCGCAAGCTCTTCCTGAGGCACGTCCTGTCAGAAACAGGCGCCGTCCTCCTTATCTTGAGGATAATTATATCATGCATTAAGTAACTGACAACAATGTGTTGATCGTTACATATACCTATCAATGTGTTTCAAAGTTCAAAGTTCATAGTATAAAAGTATATCAAACATGTTTCTAACATTGACTCAAAGAGACCACATACCAAACATGGTTTATAGTTTCCAGTTATCCTATAAGGGCTCAAAGGTTATAAGCACAGTGAACCACTTATGTTAAAGTATACCATATATTATCATCATATATCATATATCTTATCAGTTGTCTACATTAAGGGTTTACTGTATTATCATATATCACTACCGTTCTAACTAAGGTTGGGAGGAATGTAGCATTCACACCCAAGCAGCAAGGCAGGAAGACGACCAGACGCTACTAGCAGTGCTGCCGCCTGTAGGCACTTACAAGAACCTTCATTGGCATCAGGATTTTTAGCCACCATCTTGCCGCACGTGTGACTGCATGGACGTACTAGTAATCATGTCATTCTAAACCAAATAAATGCATCTCAATCAAACAACAGATGTTACTATATGACGTGATTAAGAAGGATATTGTTACGGAAAGTATTAGTTACTGCTCCAACCGATGATACTGATTAGACAAGAGCGCCAGAATGTCAAAAGAGTATGATTACCCCAAATAGGCATAATATATGGGTACTTTAGCAGGTGTGGTACATTGTACTGACCATAACTATATCTCCCCCTAATATAAGGACGATGGGTAATCTATTTGCACTTTTGTCTTTGTCCTAGGACCCTTGCTTTACGCAGCTAGCAACAGCAATACCAAACATTTATTGCCTTGCAACAGGCACAATATGTATGGGTGTAGACCGTATTTAAGCATAGATGTACCTACCCTTAGGAAACATACCCTGAAGATTCTATTGACACTATTGTTGTTTCTTTCGGCCCCTATTAAACCTAGCAACAGCAATTCCAAACACGATGAGGCTAGAAAGAGGTACAATATGTGACCCTCTGCTCACCCCAATTTATCTCTCGCATTATATATTTGAAATACAAAAGAAATGCTTTCTGTGGAAAATTAACATTGATAGCGTATTTTTGGTAGCCATGGAAACCAGTCTAATGCTTTATCGGATTCTATTGGTTCCAATCTTGCAACTGTGTCATCAGTAACTCAAACAGAAAGCAGACCCTGAAAAGTTCTCCTAGAACCAAATTTATACAATTAAGTACTAAAGAGTCACCATCTGTGAGATTATTTATTAATAAAACAAAATCATTATCATGTAATGTAAATATCATTCAGAGCGAATTTACCTTTCTCAGTTATTAAAAGATATCAGCCCAGGTATGATAGGTTATGATATCTCATTTCAAAGATCCTCTCACATGTTGTTACTTACAAGACAGACAAAAGAACACTGTATGAGCTTTTATTATAAGTAATGATGGCAAGGAGAGTTCCATCAGATTTAGAGAAGAACCCAATGGAAACATGTTTACAACCTTTAATTTTAGTACTGAATACTTTATTTTTAGTACTAAATACTGTCAGGAGTTTAACGCTAGTCTGTTTAATATTGAGCAGTGCTTGCAGCAAATATTACATGCACTAAACGTCCTCTGGGGGTGCTGCACAACTGGTGCTCGTCACCATGGGGTTCCTGTATATGGTGGCTGAGTGCCCTCTAGTGTCAGACACTGAGTTACTCTCAGTATCACTGTCCTCATCCCACACAATGGTGCCATGCCGGAGGCGGGTCTCTCTGGTATTAGTAGTGGCTACCTCCCTGTTACTGTTAGCCTGCTGCCAGACCCGGCACTGCCGGCTGTGTCTCTCCCTAAGGAAGGTCACCTCGTCCTGGAGCTGCTCAGAGTCACTCTCCACCACCACGTGCTGCTTACAGGTACACTCCTCCTGCTCCACACCACACTCCACCACCACCCTGGAGCAGCCCCCTCCTCCACGACCTCCTCCTGCCCCCCTCTGCAGCAGCTCCTGCTCGCCGTAAGGGGGCGGCTCAGTGGTGTCGTATGGCGGCGGTAGTGAGGTGAGGAGGATGACGGTGTTGGGGCTGAGGTTGTGTGTGGAGGGTCGGAAGGTGGACTCTACCACAGTAATAAGGTCCTTCTGGAGGCGAGGCCGCCTCCCACACTGAAACAGTATACAGACTGCATGAGCAAGAGGTGCCACTCAATCTCAAAGGGAAAATGGGCTCAGGGAATTAAGGTATTGGTGCGGGGCATTCAAATGCAGTTTTGGACACAAGGCACAAGAGGCCTCAGAAAAGCACTCATATATGTATGTGTTGGTACACATGTCTACAGAACTGTACTAACCATGCATAGAACTGTAGAACATTGGCCACTGAGGGGAATACTACCTTTGCTATAACTGAATGTGAATTTATGAGAGATACACAACATAAGACACTTTGACCATCTCATAACCATGTGCATCACTTGCTACTGTACATAGCCTGGTTGCATCAACTGTTATTTTAATCTGGAAGGTCTATAGCATTCATAAGAAAGTATCAACCTCTTCTGTCATTTAATGGGAACAAATTTTATCGTACATACTTCTATGAAATACTTTGCAGCAGAAAAACTAATTACTAAAATATTTAACCAGTTTAGGCATTATGCTGAATACTTACATCTTCTGCACTAGGGAATATGTATGTACATGGTGCCTCTGTAGATGCACGTATGATCCTATATCGACAGATAACACATATGAGGCAGTAAATCTGGAAGATATAGATAACACAACATTATTTCGGAATTTAATAGATGTTACCAATCAATCATAATACAGGTTGTTTGGTGTATAATGTATTGGTGAGAGTGGTGAGACTACACTGTTAGGAGTAAGTCGTGTCGCTGCACAGTATAAAAGGAGGTATTTCTGGTTTCCAGTACCGGGGTAGTGTATGCTGTAGGTTGCACCACATTGTGGTGTAGTTGTGGGTCGATCCAAAGATCCCGGGTTCAAACCCCCAGTCAGACTAGCAGGGGAATAATCTTTCTCCTTTTTCCTTTGTCCTTTTTGCGTAGGTTTATTAGTCTGATTCAGCTGAATTCCAATAGTAATATCTACTGTGCCTAGTGGAAACTCAAACCCACAACCTTCTCAGACTCTGTGCGATCAGAGTCAACTCAAATTGATCCTGCATATAAGCAGAGTCATTAGCTGTTTGACTCTCTATTTCAAAAGAGCCACGTGGGAGACACAGTTGACACCTTTGCTTTTCTGTGTGTGATTGAGTTTACACTAGGTGAGTGTAGCTGAACACATGTAATACTGAAGTCCTTTTATATTGTAAATCTACAGTATATGTCACTGTGCAGCTTTTTAATTTTATAGAGTAGCGGTGTGCTACCTGGTGAGTGGCCACTGCCTCAGAACATGAGAACTATTTTTCTAGTTGCTGATCCTGCATGGTATCGGTTGCATGGCAGCTGGTAGTGGGCTGTAAGCAGTTAGCTGTATGCTAGGAACACAATCGTAGTTATAATACAATAGGTTAAAAGTACAATGCTGGTTAATACTGATTTAATATGTGTAATTATATCAGCCATGCCAGGAGTAGGCACTGCCAATAATGTACACATAGCTAGTGCCCCGTCATTCCCTCTGATCAGGATTACATACAGAATCTCAGAATGGCGAAACTAACAGATACTTTTAATAGACAATGAAAGAAATGAAAGTCTCAAAGCAGTGGTGTATAAACAAACGGATGAAAATCATATACATCTATTATCAGCCAATACAGGACTAGTTTTAGCCAAGGCACCGACAGCGGTAGAAGGACGCACAAGAAATAAGGGGAAGATATGCCTTCATGAAAATGTGTGCACTGCTTAAATTTGATATTACCTCATCTCTTTCATTCCAGAGACAGACACATAGGATTTTATATATACGAAGACAGACAGACAGACATTATCAACACGTGTACAGACTGTGGCTGGTGCCTTTTATTCACAATGAATTGCACAGGCAGAGTAAAAAAGGCATTCCTGATGGAATACAGTCATTCCTGCTGTAATTCATTACCAAGCTGTTTTATGACAGAGTGCCCTCGTTGTGCGGAATGTCCAATCCTAATTTGCATTCATGGGATTCACCAATCCGTTTTTATTTAACGCATATGGCTTAGGTAACAGCCATCCAGTCTATGCGCACACTCATAGGGATGAACTGAACCAGGTGCCTAAACATTTGCATACCTCGTGTATTCTTAAACTACATATCTGGCGTATTCTTTAATGTAAATGGCATGTGATAAAATGTCATAGTTGGTAATGATATATTGTACAATTGAAGAGATTGGTTCCAAAACGCAATAAGCGCCATTTTGAAAAATGACACCAATTTTTTACAAAAGTGTAAGGCAGGAATAGGTAAATGCAATTTTGAAACAACTTTTCCTCAAAATGCAATTTTTCATGTCTTTAGGTCGGTCCTCTCTGGTGTACACATTATATCCGAGGCACTGTAATTGCCAATATGGTAGCCTTAGAGAAATCACTACATGCTTTAATTCTGGAATGGATCTGTTGCGTCTTGCAACGAAACTCTATAATCATTACATCTGGGGCTCTGCCCTCAAACCGCCTTTTCTTTCCACCTTTTTCTTAAGAAAAAAACCCTGAAATATAACTGAACCCACAAATTTACATTTGAGAAATTGCTAGGTATAATATGACACGAGGTATGTATATGTCCAAGCACCTAGTTCAGATTGTTCCTTCTTTCTCTACACACTGACATGATGCATAAAAAATGATCCAGACATGCCATAAATATGGAAATTGTTGTGGCAGCCTCGCGTGATTTGCAAATAATACTGATGTTGAACAGGGTATAGACACCAGTTTTGTGTATAGGACCTCTCAGTCCAGACAGAAAGTATTCCATGGATCCCCTTCATTCCTCTCACAAACACAGTTAACGATATGAGCATACCCTACTTGTCACTAATTAAAGGATGTATCATGTGCAGCGTTTCTTTATCTTAATAGCGTTAACCCAGAACTACAATTCGTCACTAATCAAACTATAATGAGATGGCCTACATGCAGTTGGTGCCTAGCATTTCCCCTTTTACTTCTACACCTCTGTCAGCACGTGCAGATTCAGCTACTTTCCACTCAACATTAATACAAAAAAAAGGATAATTCCATGGCCAGTGGCGTAGGAAAGTGGAGGGGGCAATACTGAATGATCCCCTATATAAGGCTATATAAAATCCTATAGGACCCCCCTCAATAAAAGAAATCCCCCGAGTGAAAATGTTCTTATAAGTATGTTTACTTACATTTACAGATGTCCTTATGATATAAAAGAAGGAGCAGAAAATGTCCCATCTTCGCAGACCCTGAAACAGATGATACTTTTTAGCTTCCTCGTGAAAGAGAAACAGTGAGTGTATGGATAGTGTATGATATATACAGGTACATTTATCTGTTGGTGATGTTTTCATATTGCATTGAAAACAAAAACGACCCCCTAGGAGCCAGGGTGAACACAGGTACCACTGACACGCATAATATTATACTCCAGAATATAATCATATTACATGTACATTTGTGATATTCTGTACTTTTTAGGCTATACACATATATCAAGTAGTGTAACTATGTTACCTTTTGTTTGTGTTTGGAAGTAGTAAAATAAAGGAGCACGGCTAAGGCTTCATACATCATGACAACAAACGTCCACGCAACCCAAGGAAAAAAGGTGCCACGGCGGTCCTGAAAGACAATACTCGTATCTGTTTCCTCATCTTCACCAAAGGTCATTCATCTCCAGTAAACATGATACGACAGTTGATAGTAAAACCTTAGCTAAGAAATAGTAAACTATAGACCTGGGCATGGCTTAACTGAATATCATGCTGTACATTGAAAGTCAGTTTTTAGCATAGCATTTGCAAGGGATGATAAAGCTCTCGTTGTCATTTCCTGAGCTTAAATCTTCATTTTTTGGGAAATATGACAACATACATTGCTTTAATGGCCAATCATTTAGGATATTATGCAGAGTAATACATACGGCTATGTCAAGTGTAACACATAGCAGAATGTTCAACATCAATACAACAGAAATACAAAATACATAACCTGATATCTATTTCTCTCCCAAAGATAACAAAAGTACTTTACTTTCATGTTTCTAATAATTCTATTGCCAGATCCTTATAATATATACACTAGAGTGGCATCAAGTCAAATCCCTCAAAACATGTAAAGCACCTCATGCTGGCCTAACATTGAGCCAACATGACGTCAATATCAACATTTGGTAAGCGTGGGTCAGCTCTGGGTCAACGGTCAAACCAGACCAATGCCAGCATCAGAATTCCAGTGTTGTCCAAACATCCCATTTACAAAAGGTTTTTCCAACCATGGACAGGAATGGCTTAACATCCCATTCTCACCGTTCTCGGAACGTCTGGCAAAATGATTGTGATAGTTATAATATTACCAACATGGACAATGAACTTGCATGACTAGGTTTATATGCTCTGACTACTGTACACAGAATAATTCTGTCTAGGCTGAGAAATAGCTAGATTAAATATTTGTATGAGGAAACGGTCCTGTACATTGCATTGTGAGCTACTCACCAAGTTGGCCCCCGCGAGCAGAACAAACGACACCACAAGGTGAATACTGTAAATGGCAAGCGATCCATAGCTCAGCGCAGAAATGTCTGAAAAAAAGGAATGACAAAAAAGTGTGGAATGATGTGTATGTGGTTTGATGTGACGTGAGAACAATGCCCATACAGCGGCCGGGAGCACAATACACGTGCCAGGGCTGAAATTGTGCAGTCTACTAGCGGTCCCTACCGGGCTGCTTAGAAAGGCCCCTTAGGGACCTACACCACACACAAAGCAAGTGCCTGTGCCGTGGGTAATAGAAGAATACTTGTCACACCCAATGGACGTCCCCATTTATCTCTGACGTGGATCGCGTCACATACGACGCCCCAAAGCCGACGTCGGACACCAGGGCGTCCTAAGACATTTCCCTCTCCATCACTCAGACTGCTTTGTAATTTCCTGCCTTCTAAGGCAGGCCAAGGTTAGTTGTGAAGCCTGGTGTACTCCCTCCCACTCCTCAGACACAACTACCTCCCACTCCTCAGACACAACTACCTCCCACTCCTCAGACACAACTACCTCCCCCTCCTCAGACACAACTACCTCCCACTCCTCAGACACAACTACCTCCCCCTCCTCAGACACAACTACCTCCCACTCCTCAGACACAACTACCTCCCACTCCTCAGACACAGCTGCCTCCCACTCCTCAGACAAAGCTGCCTCCCACTCCTCAGACAAAGCTGCCTCCCACTCCTCAGACAAAGCTGCTTCCCACTCCTCAGACAAAGCTGCCTCCCACTCCTCAGACACTGCTCCGTCCCACTCCTCATACTCAACTGTTTCAGGACAAGTACCCCCCGGACATCTACCCCCTGCCATTTACCCCCTGAACATCTACCCCCTAGGACTTTTACCCCCTCGATCTTTATCCCCTTAGGACATTTACCCCCTAAGACACCCCCCCCCCCCTTGGACATCTACCCCCTTGGTAGATGTCCTCGAACCCCTGATACACAGCTGTCTCTGACTCCTCAGACCCAACTGCCTATCAAATATCTTCGTTATTGATTGTAATATATAGATTGCTACTTGAAGAAGCTATGTACTGTCGTAGCCTATAATTCTCATATCCCGTTGATGTTTTGGTGTGAGGTGGTTTTGTGAGAAGTGTTAATTCTATGCAAGTGATTACATTAATAACAATATGAGATTTGTTCTGACTTTGCTAATGTCATGATACTTGCAGGGTAGATGTCCAGTTGTGTTATGATGGATTAACTTTGAATTGACATTATACTCTAGCCTATAGCAGCCTTATCCATTAACATTTCTTTCTTTTTTCTATCGTCTTGTTGATGCCTAATTTGTGTTTAAACTGCATGGTTTCATACTCGCAAGGTCAGGTGGTTTGATATTTGTTTGAAAGAACTTATTTGCAAATGTAATTTCCACCAACTCCTCTCCATCCTCATACACAGCTGTTTCCCACTCCTCAGACACCTAACTGCCTGTTACTCACCAGAGCAACAGCTGTGTCATACTCCACAGAAGCAGCTACCTCCCCGAGCACCCAATGCCTCCTAGTCTCCAAACACATGTATAACTGCCTCTCACTCCTCAGACACACAGATGTCTCTCCCTCCCCAAACACAGAGATGCCCCTCACTCCACAGACACAGAGATGTCTCTCACTCCCCAGAAACACATATAAGCCTCTCATTCACCAGAAGCACAGATGCCACTCATTCCCCAGAAACACATATGCCTCTCACTCCACAGAAACACAGATGCTTCTCACTACCCAGTTGCAGAAATGAGTCTTTAAAGTGGCATTCTCACCGAGCGTTTCCCGATAACAATTCTAGTACTGTTCTAGTCTGCTATGTGGTAAGTGCGAGTGGTGAGAATGCCCCTTTAATAGGGTCTGTCATTTCATTCATGAGATAAAGCACAGCATAATATCGCACACTGTTACCTGCATGGATCTCCAAGTCAACCTTAGTCGTAAAACGTAGCAGCATCATCGACATGCAGACGACAGCAGTGAACTGGAAAATATAAATGAATTCACGATGGTTAGTACTTATGATGACTAGACATGGAGGTATTTAAGTTTGGTGCAAAGGGGTGGCTGGTGAGTTTCACACAAAATTACTATTACATGTGATGCAAATCATCTCTCTGTAGCCTGTAATAGAACTCCCTAGTAAGACACCATTGGTACTAATCTCCCGAACAAGGAGCTGTGATATGGGAGGCCGGCAGGCCTGCTCCCTATATTGATGCACAAACACCATCCCCATAATCTAATCTCCTGGAGGATCCAATCTATAGGATTATATGTAATAGATCCAACAGAGCCCACAGTCCTGTAGTCTATCCCCGCAGACATGATTGTATTAGTCGGAGCCACTTCAGCCTTATCCTGTATTAATGGAACCTCTAAGGAACCAAACAGGGTGCCGGGTTACAGACGTATATGTCCAGAAGCCATGTTCACTTAACGAGTATTGCTGCACAATACAGAACCCCACTGGGTGGTCACATCCCATTGACACATACCCAGTAAACATACAGTAAAGGTAGTAACTGGCAATCAACGTTCATCAACCGACCAATATTGGTCATAATGCCCATGACAATGGTCCCCAAATGGATGCAAATTTAAATGTTAATTCAACGTTGGCCAACAATGAATCAACATCAAACCAACGTTCAACACTGTTGTAAAGAGATTCAATGTTCCTACGGCCACGTTCAGTACATGTAATGATTGTGCCATATAAAAAGCACTATTCTTATCAGCAATGAGGGTTGTACTTCTTACAATGCTTAAGGAAGGCGGTACATATATGGTACAAAATAACATGAATATAACTGTCGCCCGGTGGTTTAAGGCAATAGTATACTTGATAGCTATGGATGTATTATTCAATGTTTATGGACAGCACTGCACACTAGGCATCACAATACTCAGTAATATCTCTGTAGAAACATGCACTTTAGAGATAAACCTCGTATTGGGTTGCTAGTGTCCTCTCTTTGAGATCCTACATTGCGATAGTTTAAAAGGTTCTGCCTTTTTGCATGTGTGAGCTGATATACCCTCTGTACCACTGACTCCTCCTCTATATAGATAATGTGAACCTGTGTTACAGTGGTCTGTCTGTCCCAGACGATACCCTCTGGGGACCTCACGCACATGAATGTACTGGCTGATGGAGTCTTCTACCATCTCCAGGTCTAACACCTGCACACACACTAGGGTATTAAGACATGTTCCTGAATACCGAATGAATGCGTTGAGATGGCACACCAGTGTAGGAACAGCCCTGCTCTAGTACACAGAAGACATTAAGATGGCACACCAGTGTAGAAATAGCCATGCTGCTGCACACAGAAGGCATTCAGACGGCACACCAGTGTAGAAATAGCCATGCTCCTGCACACATAAGGCATTAAGATGGCACACCAGTGTAGAAATAGCCATGCTCCTGCACACAGAAGGCATTAAGATGGCACACCAGTGTAGAAATAGCCATGCTCCTGCACACAGAAGGCATTCAGACGGCACACCAGTGTAGAAATAGCCATGCTCCTGCACACATAAGGCATTAAGATGGCACACCAGTGTAGAAATAGCCATGCTCCTGCACACATAAGCTATTAAGATGGCACACCAGTGTAGAAATAGCCATGCTGCTGCACACAGAAGGCATTAAGACGTCACACCAGTGTAGGAACAGCCACATTCCAGCACACAGAAGGCATTAAGACGTCAGTCGAGTAACAGTCAGGGTATAATATGTTAAAGTAAGGTCGGAATTAACAGCCATGTTCCTGAACACTGAAGGCATTGTAATGGCATACTAGGGTACATAGAGAAAAGAAATGGCATGGAAGAGAGTCATGATTTGCCTTCAGATTGACTTCCTTTTCTAACTCACTTTTGACTCTCTTTTTTTATGAGGGGAGTTATATTTACAACTTCCGTAGGTGCGCCCTGGCGTTGCCTCCAAAATGACTCCCTATTACAAATATGATATCCTTCAGAAGTATAATAATGTCTGAGTTTATAATTTAGCAGCGTTTCATCTGAAACACATCACCCTTTCAACCTTGCACATAGATGCATACTTATTTGCTGACACATTATCAGTCACTGTGTTACCTACATTGTACAAGGGAAAGCATCCCTAGTAAGGTGCCTGGTTATTACAATAATAGCTGACTATGCAGCCGAAACGGCATGCAGCTGTGAATACAGTGGGGAACAATGTATGCGCTAAATAAGAATGCTCTCTATATAATAAGGCGCCTCTGGCGATTAACAACAACAGATAGGGAAGATGGATTGTATCCACTGGGGAGTCTATGAAGCATGGGCACTGGGTTTATTGATTACGTATGACTGTAAGAACACGTTTGTCTAAAAGAAAAAGTATTCCACTGGGGCACTTCAACCATAGAAATGTACTTCATAAAATTTGATTTGAACAAAGTGTATTAGGGGACAAGGGAGAATTATAACAGCTTGCCCCATACATCCCCAGACCCAGGTACTATTGCCCCTCTAGAACAGGCTGGAGTAGAGTGATGGCAGGTACTCTTTGCATCGGGTAGTTGGGGATTTACAGATCATTCTGGGAAACTAGTGGTGGGACCTTGTGGAGATGTTCAAATCATTTAGAAACCTACTAACCCCATATGGTGGACATTGCCAGAATCTTCACATACTCACTGACTCCCCCTGGTGTATGTTGGTTCAGGGCTACTTTTTAAAATTAATTTAGTAAGTTTCCTCAGGAGAGCCTCGGACACTTGAACATTTAGAATCTAGAGGCAGGCAACATACCCACTGGGCTAACCAGGCAAGTGTCAGCAAGTCCTATTGGTGAGACAGTCAACAGCCCAAGACTATAGTTTAGAATGTTCCTTCGGATGATGTGTTGCATATCCATTTTTTAAGTTATCATAGAAATACAATGGTAGCCCACTCTGGTATTTTGATACATTACAGGATGGATATGTCCCTAACTTATATATAAGTAGGTTTGATGAGGAGTCCTTAACAAATACCATGTCATAAGAACAGAACTCTGTCATGTTCAATGTAAAGATTTCCATTTCCAAGCTGGCTTGGTCAATCACTTCCAAATAAAATTTTGGTCTAGGCATTGTTTATATGTTGTAAATGACTTATAAGAAGGGGTTTACATGCAAATTTGAGATACTTATAATATAGAATGATCCTTGATGAAACGAACACATAACTAGTGCAGTACGGTCACATCGTGTTGATGTTATTGGAGGTGACTTACGTGGCGGGAGGGGAGGAAAGGGGGCTAATGCAGGTGGTCAGTGGTCAAAAGGCCAATGTTGGGCAGAAAACCTGCACTGTTGACAATAGGGTTATTACTGTGTATGGAGGGCAATCTGTGCGTTTTCATATACCCCACCGCCTACGCCTCCACAGTCAATAACGGCCCGTGGGCGGATGCTGCAAGGCCCTATACAAACATCTTAGAGCACATTCTGAGAACCGCCTTCAGTCCGATCAGTCGCTGTCCGACTCTACTATTCAACAAGCATCCTTTTGTCGATGGGATCGATGGGGTCGGGTAAGTGGGAGCAATTCCATGGTGGCATTTAAGCATAAAAATGACAATAAACTGTTGAAGGCAGGTTTACTTCGTGTTGACTATCCAGCCACTGTTCTTAGCATCAACGACCAAAGTCAAGGTGGGCGGGGCAGGGGTTGAGTTGAGGCAACGCGTGACTGCATTGTCCCCAAAACAGTGATAGATATTATGTGTGGATATGGGTACATGCCTCGCCCAGTCAGGACTCTACAGGTTCCCCTCTTGTATGTCTCTGGAATCCCCAAAATCCTGTAATAACAGGCACAAGATCTGCAGTCCCAACCCTTACCTCTCACACATATATGTGGGAGCTGAGGGGTCTGGGCCCTCAATCAGAACTAAAACGGTTTAACGAAGGTCTGTACTGGCATGGGTACCCCCTTCTCTGCCTCTGCCACTCCCAAACCTGCTTTACCTCTGTCATACACGTGCCTGACACTGAGGGGTGGTCAGGGTCCTATCAAAGTAATGTCATTCAAATCTCTACCAAAATGATTTCAAAATATTGTTATATTCAGCTAAAATCAACTGGGCAGTGCTCCACGAGATCAGCTGCCCAGTGCCTCGTTTTGGTTAACATTGGCGTCGATGGGATCACCCTACCCAACTGTCCACCACTATAGCTGTCACACACCTATATTCCCAAGGCTTCTTTACCTTTGCTATACCCATGTGCTAAACAAACCCGCGTTACCTCTGCCGTACCACCTGCAGTCCACACTATGTCCTTCTGCCACACACCAACAGTCAGTTTAGTCAATTGACTCAATTAATGCCCCTATCTTCCTTTGCCACACACCTTAAGTTCCCAGCCTTCTTTAGGGAGTGGTCATTGATACAGTAGGGAGTGTGTGCTTGATGTGAGGGGGGTCCAGCATTCGGACCCCTCTAGAACAATCGCCAGGGTGTGTGACAATTGCCGACCCCTCTCAAGGATGATGAGAACGATTTTCAGACGCTCGCGCGAAAATCCACCGAATTCCCCGATTGTTAAATGATGACCATCCCCGTACCATCCCCACGCCTCCCACCCCCACCCCCTGCCCTGCTTCCGTACACTGGGGGCTCCCTGCTCCCACAAAGGCGGCCCCGTGCTGCAGGCGGCGTCCCATAGTGAGGCGTTGATGACCCTATCCGTGGGCGCTCCTCGCTGGGGACATGAGGTATTTACTCAGCCTCCCCTACAGACCGCCGGGACAGAGTCCTACAGAATCACATCTTCACCCGGAGGGGTGCAGAGTCGTTATAGGTGTGGAATTACTGCCTGAGTAGGAAGAGTCTAGCCAGGATTAGAAGTTTTAATTCACCACAGATACAGAATGCTATCTAGACAATGCCCCAAAAAATGGTTTGTTTCAGGTAACATAAGAGTTAAATGTAGGGTCGGTAGGTCGGATTTCTTTTTTATCAATCTTTTTTTAAAAACATAAATGTATTAGCCAGCCTCTCTGCATACCCTAAATTGGCCATTGAAGGGTAAAAATACGAAGAAAAATTCAGAATTGCTTAAAATGCTTTCTCTACAATGACACCCATGGGTCTCTACCTAACGATGACATCCATGAGGCTTTTTGTACAATGACGTCCATTTGCATACCTTACAATGACGTCCATGTGTCTACCTTACAATAACGTCCATGTGTCTACCTTACAATAACGTCCATGTGTCTACCTTACAATGACGTCCATTTTTTTTGACGTAGATTTATTGGATTAAATCACCTTTTTACAGGCGAAAACTAGCTTGGGCGCATTGCCCTTCTGCCGCCAGCACCCCTCACTATACAGAAACAGTTCGCTGGTCTTTAATTAGAATAAATGTGTCTACCTTACAATGACGTCCATGTGTGCATCTCACTCTGGCGTCTATGTGTCTTCCTTAAAGATGACGTTGCTTCGTCTACAGTGATGATGGCGTCATGTGTCTACGTCATGATGACGTCGTTTGTCCGTGGGGAGCTGCAACATCGTATAGCTGTCTGGCCTACTCAGTCTGGAGATAGGAGTGAACATGGCCATGGTAAGGGGAAGTTGGGAGCTGGGGGTGGGAAAGGGGGAGGGTGTGAGCGAGGATTGGGAGAGGGGAGGGGGTGGAAGGGGAGGGGGGCTCTTGTCCTCTCGTTCCGTCGGGTTATCTTGCATGGCCACTTCGTTAGAGCGCCAATCGTTATTGAACCAGCCGCTAGCGTTTGTTTTTATGGGCGGGTGCAGGAACCTCCTGGGAGAATGAGACTAAAGCACGGTACTGTCCTTTACCATAGCAGTCTCTGTGGCCATACCTAACCACCTTGCTGACCAACTACCGTCAAACCGACACTCAGCCACCGACTTAAATACCCATAAAGACGGTTTTAGATCCCTGCTTACCCATGACCTTCGATGTATGGCCGTCGGAAGGGACATTAATGTAGATTACGCCCCCTCCATATCCACAAGGCTCCCTCGTCTATCTGGCAATATATGACTTGTCCCTGAGTAGGGCTACTAACTGATGGTTTAGCACATTATTTTGATCTATAAGTACTTGGTATATTCGAGCTTCTTTTTAAAAGAAGACAATTATACAGGCACTATTATATGGGTTACATCACAAGCAACGAATGGCTCTTCGCTGTTTAATAAGGATAGCCATGAGGCCATATGAGTACATATGAAGTTTGATGTAAAGTGCCACACTCTATGAAGACTTTTTTTTCTTTTTTTCTCTTTTTATTTCAACCTAAGGCCAGAAAGGGTTTTCAGGTTACTCAACGACCCTCTGTAATATGTGGTTATTGTTTGCGAGTTAATATCTGGGTGCTTTTGAAAGAGGCTTACCTACCCTAGATTTTGCAACCATGTAATATGAAATACACCTTTTAATGCCCCTAGTTTAGCTTACGATTACTCTATCAAACAACAGGTCGATAATAATCAGCTATGAATTATTAGAACAGGTATCCTATATATATATATAGCTGCATTGTGTTGGTGTGTTCTGTTCAGATGTGTTGTTATTTTGGTAATCCCTACTTATCAGTGCCTGATTTAGGCCTGGGTTTAGAAAACCTTCTGGTGATGTTGATTCGTCTACTAGCTAATCAGCGTGTACACATACCAGACTTATATACCACACAAATGGAATATGACGGAAAGAGAGTAGAATATAGATCAAAAGGACTGCGGTAGTTCAGAACTGAGTTCCACACAAAGTAGAGGGACAGAGCCTAGGCGTGCCCTGCTATAGGGTAAAGGTTGGAAAAGGTCAGAACCACTCTCTGGTCATCCCAAGTAGTGCTATGGCCACTGACGTTGAGGGCCTGGGATATTCTAGCACAAATGAGGTATACGTGCCAAAAGGTATGCCTCTTTGTTAGGCTAATCTGTCTTCACAGTACATGATGGATACCATCCAGACTGTAACACTTTAAAGGCTCGGGTTGGCGATGGTACCAAAATTTGCCATTATGACTAGGGAGAATACAAGAGAGTTGACATTTACCTCTAGGCCTAGTAGTATAGTTTGCGGTAAGAGCAGACCTTTACTATTAATGCCGAGGTTTGGGGGAGGAGGGGTAGAGCAAACTCCATTCTCCCATATACTACATGGCTGGGAGTAAAGCGCACCAGTTACCATCTCCAATACTACTATGCCTTGGGGTAAGAGCAAAAGTGCCATTTTTCTACACTACTATGCCTGATTGTAAGCGCAAACAGTTGCCATTTTTCTATACTACTATGCCTTGAGGTAAGAGCAAAAGTGTCATTTTTCTATACTACTATTCCTGTGGGTGAGACCAAAAGTGGAATTTTTCTATACTACTATGCCTTGGGGTAAGAGCAAAACTACTCAGCTGGTGATAAGAACAAGCAGTTGCTATTTTCATATACAACTATCGCCTCAGTGTAAGGCTAAACAGTTGTTATTTTCATATATTACTATGTGTGTGTGTAGGAGGGGGGATTAGGTCAACAGTTGTCATTTTCTTATACTACTATGGGTTCCCCATACTGCTATGGCTGCGAGTGAGTTGACATTTCCTATACTACTATGCCTGTAGGTAAGAACAAACAGTTCCCATTTACCTATACTACTATGCCTGGGGGTAAGATCCCATACTATTATATAACCCTAAGGCATGGTTAACAACATAACGAATCGCAAACAACACACTATATCCCTATACCTTTCCGCAATGCATCTCCACTCCACACAAAACTAGTTTCAGGAACAGAGAAATGTTAACCAACATATTTGGAAACAAAGTCGAGCTGCCTTTCAGTGACTTATCCCTGCATAATCTAGCAGGTCCGAGTGGTAGGCAGAGCATGCATTATTCACATAGGACTGCGGCAAGCCCCGAAGGTGCCGTAAACACTAGCATTATATATCCTCAGGGATCGGTTAGTGTCTGATCGACTCCGACACTGTCGGGCTCCTAAACCCATGGACGACATGACTCACTATAGGGGGAGGGATCTGTTAGGTTCCTAACCAACAGACTATTACGCATACCGGGTCTAGTGGGACGGATTGTGAGTAGGCCATTTGTATATATTCGCTTCCACTTATTTGCCTACATGAGTGTAGGCTTGTAGGAAATGGAGCTTCATGATTTTCTTAGTGAACGTGCAGTCTAGTGCAATATTCTAGACTGGGGTTTGAGAGGTTAAATCATGCATATGTAAATTTACA
Organism: Harmothoe impar; assembly: GCA_947462335.1. Taxonomy (NCBI): domain Eukaryota; kingdom Metazoa; phylum Annelida; class Polychaeta; order Phyllodocida; family Polynoidae; genus Harmothoe; species Harmothoe impar. The sequence continues at coordinate 40,223,933 of OX381710.1, forward strand.
TATGGTTTGTGCGCAGCAGTTCGGTTAAGAAAAGGTGGGAAAGGAAAAGAAGAAAGCCTGGGAATATATGGGGGCCAATAAGTCACTAGCAGTATCGATGTGTCTGGCCCCTACTGCTCATTCTTAAAATGATAGATCTTCTGGTGTAAGGTAAAGGTTGCACTTGTTTGCCATAAGGATGCCATAGAACGAAGGGAGGACACATAGACACAGACACATAAACCTACCGCCATATAGATCATATAATGTTTGTCTAAATATCACTAATTCCCTTGCTCGTATTTGATGACATTCTTATGAAGGCCCTCTTGCTGATTGTAATAATCACATTGGCTGATTCCAAGCTAATTATGTGAGTTAGGAATGGGGATCCCTAGTCATATTGGCCAAAGGAATCACGCATTCCCAAATCTGTCCCTGTCCTAATCCCCTATGGGGCAATTCACTTGGAAGAGGACCATTTACTTTGACTATGTGCGTCTCTAAGAGCCTTTTCCCAGGCGTGCTTATATTAAGAAGGTACTGCCATACAAACGGGCCTTGAGGGTATGGCTTGATGCAGTGGGCGAGATAGAATCTCTCTCCCTCTCTATATAAGCTTTTACCCTCGATGCAATTGTGGGAGGCGAGCCCTTCTGCCGACGGAGTTCATCGACGCCTTAAAGATCCCATTAATGCAGTGGGGACGAGGGTGAATGTACACATTGAGATTTCCGCTGCAGCGGCAAAGGGATTAGGGCCTGTGACATGACTGCAACGCCGGGAGCAGGTTGCAGCCATTAGTCCGCTGAATTCAGTCCGTATGCCCCATATCACCCCCCGGGGAGGCCTCTGTGGACAACCCTGTTAGTGCACAATCCAGTTAGCGATACCTGTGCTCACCAGACTTGTGTTTAGGAGGCAGGGCTGAGTGGGGAGCCTGCAAGTTTCCCTCTAGGGGTGCTGCATGTCAATGCTGCAGCACCCACTGGAGGAGGCTGCCATTAAGATGCCATGCCTGTCTGATGTTAGCCTGCAGGGACAGCACCACACCGTTTGGTGATGGAGCCTCTCCTGTATCACGTATTCACAGCTATCTACACACCCTCAAAAATGTGAGCATCACTGTCGCCGAAAGCACTCTCACCTGAAAGCCAGGCAGTGTCTGACTTTCAGGGGAGGGTGCTTTTGGCGACAGTGACGCTCACGTTTCTTAGTGTGTAGAGTATGGCATGGGCAACTACTAAGTACAGTAATATCTCGTTATGAGGAGGGCCATTTTTGTAAGTCAAATTTGCTCCTAATAACCAATACTAGATATAGAGAGAACGGGCAATTTTCGCAGTGGAAACATGCTCATTATAACAGGAAGTTCCTCATATCAGTCCTCCTTATAATGGGATTTCACTGTATTTACAATTATAAATGTGTCTTCATTACTAAGTATCAACAGTCACCTTCATCAAGCATTATGGTTGGTTGCTGACCTCTAATAAAAAAATATCTAGGTAGCTTAGAAAATCGGCAAATAGCTGTTTAAAAAAGATGTTGTACTAGAGGACTGCTCTGTATCCATATCTATGTGGTGTAGGGGCTGTTTTGTGATTACATCTAAGTGGTGTAGGGGCTGTTTTGTAATTACATCTATGTGGTGTAGGGGCTGCTCTGCTTTCACATCCATATGCTGTAGCCCCTCTTCTGTATTCACATCTATCTGTTGTAGAGGCTGCTCTGCATGTATTGTAATCACACCTACAGTAAGGGACTGAACTGTATACATGATATGTATTCACATATATGCGTGTAGGGGGCTGCTCAGTTCATATCCGCAGCTATCTACTTTGAGGGAGGGGGCGGGGGGCTGCTCTGTATTCATAGCTATCGGATGTGGGTACTGCCTAGGTTGTACCCACATGCAGCTATCTACTGTGGCGGCTGCTCTAAATACATCTATCCGCATATACTTCCCGATCTATCCACATCTATGATGTAGGGAATGCTCTGTATACATGTATTTACAATTAGGTGGCTGCTCAATCTGCTGTAGGGGGGATATTCTGTATTCACAGCTCTCTACTGTTTGGGGCTGCTCTGCATGTATTCAAAGCTATCTGATGTAGGAGACTGCACTGGATGTATCCACAGCTATCTGCTGCAGGAAGACTGCTCTGGATGTATCCACAGCATGGCTGATGTAGTAGGACTGCTCTGAGTGTATCTACAGCATGGTTGATGTAGGGACTGCTCTGGATGTATCCACAGCTATCTGCTGCAGGAAGACTGCTCTGGATGTATCCACAGCATGGCTGATGTAGGGACTACTCTGGATGTATCCACAGCATGGCTGATGTAGGGACTACTCTGGATGTATCCACAGCATGGCTGATGTATGGACTCCTCTGGATGTATCCGCAGCATGGCTGATGTAGGGACTCCTCTGGATGTATCCACAGCATGGCTGATGTAGGGACTACTGTGCATGTATCCGCAGCATGGCTGATGTAGGAGACTGCTCTGGATGTATCCACAGCTATCTACCGCAAGAGACTGCTCTGGATGTATCCACAGCTATCTGATAGAGGGGGACTGCTCTAAATGTATCCACAGCACGTATGGATTGCTATGGATGTATCCCCAGTATGGCTGATGTAGGGACTGCTCTGGATGTATCCACAGATTGGCTGATGTAGGGACAGCTCTGGATGTATCCACAGCATGGCTGATGTAGGGACTACTCTGGACGTATCCACAGCATGGCTGATGTATCCAGTATCTGCTGTAAAAGGGCTGTCCCCACTGCCGAGGCAGTCTTGCCGCCTGAGGCTGGTTGGCGTGTGATGGGGGACGTGAGAGAGGAAGTACTTAGTCAAGCGGCGGCTGATCGTCCGTGATAGGCTTCAGTGGGCATACAGGGAGGCTCGTTATCTTCTTCAGATGTTAGAGTATATTCACGTCACGGCTGCCTCGTAATGGAGCATGATGTACCAAGGTGCCAAACTCTGCTTTCATCTCCCTACTCGTGTTCAGGACCAGTTAAAAATATGTCGCCCTACTGCAGCACAGCTGCTGTATGCTTATAGTACCAATCAACAAGGTCTTCGCCTATTCCTGTAGGCTTGTAGCATCACTTGGCAATATGTTAGCTTATATCTGTGAACCTATAGCAACACATGGCAATATGTTATTTCAATATACTGTAGATGTATAGCAACACATGACATTACGTTATTGTAGATGTCTTGCAATACACAAGAACATGTTATGTTATTCTTATAGACGTCTAGCAATACACAAGAACATGTTATGTTATTCTTATAGACGTCTAGCAATACACAAGAACATGTTATCTCATTCTTATAGACGTCTAGCAATACACAAGAACATGTTATCTCATTCTTATAGACGTCTAGCAATACACAAGAACATGTTATCTTATTCCTGGGAGGTCTTGAAATACATACCAACATGTGTTCCTATTACTGCAGACGTCTAGCAATACAATAACAATATGTTCTCTTCACTGGAGGCCTATAATACTAGATCTAAAGTAATCGGTAGAGTACCAACTAACAACATTGGGGCAACCCCGAAATAACTGCCAACTCTATGTTTCCACACACCAGCCAAGACCCAAGCACCGCCAGACCAAGTAGTTCAGCTCATCTCATTGCAATCAATCATCATCTACCTCACTACTACTACTATTCTGTTTGCTGGGTGACGCCAGTCAATAAGAACAAAACTTTCTCCTTCACCACTCTACTCTATTATGCATATGCGAGTCCCCACTCATTATTTACTAGCTACAGATTCATTGAGAACATGTTATCTTATTCGTATAGACGTCTAGCAATACACAAGAACATGTTATCTCATTCTTATAGACGTCTAGCAATACACAAGAACATGTTATCTTATTCCTGGGAGGTCTTGAAATACATACCAACATGTGTTCCTATTACTGCAGACGTCTAGCAATACAATAACAATATGTTATCTTCACTGGAGGCCTATAATACTAGATCTACATATCAATTGATATGGATTTGGGTCTTGAATGCAGAGCACCACACAGTTTGTTGCCCAGATCATCCCAGAATTATTACAACTTGTACATGTAAGTACATGTATCATTGCCTCTAATTATAAGGCTCAGGTTTAAAGTTTGACGTACCTTTTTTTAAAATTTAACTCACCCTGCCTAGCTTTTCCCTCTCCCTATATCTGGAAAAATATTTTTGGGGAAATCATTATTTATCTGGGAAGATAAGACTCAAGCTATGTTTTGTGGATGGGGAAATGCAGAGAACCATGGACAGAATATGTCAATGTATAATTAATGTGCAGAAAACTGTATACTCACAGGATACAAGCCTCATACATGCTGCATGGGTAGTCACCCAGATAATAACTCGCATTAGAACTTATACTGTGTTGCTAAAGTAATTGGTAGAGTACCAACAAACAACATCGGGGCAACCCCGAAATAACTGCCAACTCTATGTTTCCACACACCAGCCAAGACCCAAGCACTGCCAGACCAAGTAGTTCAGCTCATCCCATTGCAATCAATATCATCTACCTCACTACTACTACTATTCTGTTTGCTGGGTGACGCCAGTTGATAAGAACAAAACTTTCGCCTTCACCACTCTACTCTATTATGCATATGCGAGTCCCCACTCATTATTTACTAGCTACAGATTCATTGAGTTCAGCAGTCACATAGAATCATGAAAATGATGTGACCAAGTTGGAATTTAAAAAAAAAAAGGTCCACAGCGGCAGAGTCACATCATACCCAGTGGGCAAATGTTAGTTGAATCAATGTTGATTCAACGTGAGTAGTGACATGATATCAACAGTTGATACAGGGTTGTCATTTGGTTGATATTGATGAGGTCATCAATATTGATCATGATATTCATCAGTGATTCAACATTCATATGGCCATTGTGAATCAACAACGAATAAACATAATAAATGATGATTTACATTGATTTGATATTGACTGCTGATGGATGATTTGAGATTAAGAATGTAGTCATGTTTTCAACCTAAATGCAGTATTTTCATGTAGACGCATTCCTTGCAATTTATATATTTTCATTACAACATCCTCCCCCCATTTCTCCTAGATTAAATGCTAATTCTAGCACCATCTAGGGCAGGGCACATGAATGACCTCTGGTGATCACACTAAGAGGCATTCATATCCATTTCAAACTAACCTGGTCAGGACTGAGGCTTTGTCTATTATTCTTAGCAACATAAAGGGTGTCTTACCGAAACCATGCATTTTTTCATGTCATTTAATTCCAAATGTCAACCAAATGAACACACCATAGTTGTCAATGAATATAAATGAGATTTTGATCAATTGTATACATTGATGAGATAAAAAGAGCTTACAATTAGGGAAAATAGATGTAGCATGTAGATAGATTTGCTAAGGGGTAGGTTGAGGAGGCACCTAGTGGGAACGGCGGGAAACACATGATGGATTCAAGGTTGATATCCAAACATTGCATCAATGTTGAAACATGTGTTGGTTGACAATGTTGAAATAGTAACATTGCATTAATGTTGAAAACATGTTGATCTACCCTGTAACCCTATATCAACCAGTTGTCAACGTTGAATCAAGGTTTTGTGCCCACTGGGTAAGTTCAAATTGTACCTCCATGTTACTCAAATTCTACTCCTCTGCTACCTGCTTCCACAGGCGGAATTCCGCCTTAGCTAGATGTCCAGTGTGCTGCGCCATTTGCAATTGTACCCTTCTGTATTCCCTCTGTTCTCCAGCTACCAGCTCAGCCAGAGCCTGTGTCCCATATTATGGGTCAAGCAGGTTGTAAGTATTGTGAATGGGTTGTACCTGGACATTCCTTATGCCACCTGTCTCTCATAGAGTAGTGGTTAGCATGGTGGATTCATGATACAGAGGACCTGAGCTCAAATCCCTGTCAAGTCATATCTTGGTGACCATACCATTAATAACCAATACCTTTTATTATTTATACATATAGTTCCTTTAAGAAAATAGGAATACAGATTTTGTCCAAACACTATTGATTTTTCCTTGATATGATTGTTACTCACTTCTACCTATCAAAGCAAAATATATTTGATATATAAGAATATAAATGCATGGTATGGTGGTGGTGGGTGATGCCAATTGGCATCGCCCGTAGCTAAACTGGATGAGGCCGTATGGGAAAAACTGGCGATACCCAGGACAGTAAACCATGCACCATTTCTAATGGTTATATGAAAAGGGCACTTAACGTAGTCTGGATATACATAACACAGTATGAGTGTTTTCCACAACTTTGGATCAGTGGATTATTGCTAGACCTCAGTTGTTGTTTTTTGTTGGTTTTTTTTTAAGAATCAACTTGATTTGATTGAGTTTGACAATAACGACATACATCTGTCTCTGTTCATCATTGACTTTTATGCATGCAATATATCCAGTTATAACACAATGCAAATAACAGTAATTTAGGGACATATGGCAATAAAAGGAGTAAATTCAGCCAAAAGGTTACTCACCGCAACCGTCAGCTAGCTGTTTGGTGGTGCACCCAATTTTACCATTGTGTAATATTCATTCAATAACAGTTTTTTTGTCGAAAATGGAGACAAAATCTTTCTTGGCAGATATAACTGATATATTTTTAACAAAGAATGCATATTCATTACGTCTCTGGCTCGGTGAAATTTAGTTCTTTGTTCAATATGACACCGAAGTACTTATAGGAGATTATATTTTTTAAACCTTTACCGTTCTGAGAAATATTAGGTTTCTTGATTCCTCCAAGTATTATCTTGGAAGCAAAAGTCGTGATTTTTGGTTTTCCACATTCATAGAAACTTTCTTGATGGCTGTCCAGTCATAAACGTAATTTAATGCATTTGTTAGCTGTGCCGTATTGATATTTTTCCCAGGAAAGTAGGGATGTCATCGATACCCCCAGAATCGATACACCGACATTTATAGAATTCCGAGTATTGCATCGACAAAAGCATTATATCGATACACCACTTGTGTCAAATATAAACCATTAATTAACCTTTCTAAAACTGTAAAAATTGTATAGATATTCCATTTAGAACTTGCTTTTTTATCCGGTTTAAAAATGGTTACCTTTGCAGGCCAATAATATTGAGGAAAAATGACTTCAGATTGCACCCAAATTGTTACCAGGTGTTCATCTTTATAGACTAAACTATGAGGAAGGGAATAAACTGAGGAAAATAGCCTTTTTTTAAGCAAAATGTAATATAGAATGTTTTTGCAATATGGATATATAAATCGATATAATCGAAAAATCGACACCAAAATAGTGATAATCGAAATCGAAATAAATTGGATATCAATGACATCCCTACAGAAAAGTAAAGCACATAATCATCTCCATACAAGAGAGTATTGTGAGAGTTGCGAAGAGAAATACGGTCATTGATATGTAAAGAGAAAAATAGGGGGCCCAAGATGGAGCCCTGTGGTAACCCACATTTGACAGCCATATCACCAGATTTAATCTTCTATCAAAGATATCAAAGTTAGTGTTCGGTTACGGATTCCATAATTTTCTAAAAAAAATTAAATTAAAATTTCAATGAACTGAATCAAAAGCTTTCTATATATAAATGAAGGCTGATAATGTTATATTCCCTTCATTTCTATTTCTTAAAATATCATCTACGAATGTACTAATAGTATCTAAAGTCGATTTGCCCTTTTGGTACCTGTCCTGTTGTTGTGTTTTTTTTTGTCAAAATTGAATATATTTCCAGGTGTTCGGAAATAATTGCTTGTATATCTATTTAAATAAACCAGTTACGAATTCTGCTACTAAGGTCAATTACAATCATGTACAATCCAATTTTTAACTCATATTGATAATATCACATCATGGCTAAAGTCCCTTTTCCCGGTACTAGTCACATTATAGATGTAGTCAGTACTGATGGTAGTTCTAGTCCTAGCACCAAGATAGCACGGCACGGGGGTTAGAATGGGGTTAATTACAGGAAGTGGCTGTGTTCTGAGCCTTACAGCAAGCACACAAAATGGATGTCGGAATGGTAAGAGCTTCATATCACAAGGTAACACACGTTACCTTGTGATATGAAGCTCTTACCCTTCCGATCTGGCCCCTTTGATTTAACTTGAATGGCAATCAATAGTTTGTGTGAGTGAGGGCAATGACTGCGCTCTGCCTCTTTCCCCTCGTTAGTGAACGGATGACTGCGTGGCACAAGAGCTGCCCTAATTTGGCTACTTCCGCCGACTGTGGGCAAACCACCTTAGGGAGTGGTCATTTTTTAACAACAGGGGGGGGGTCGATGGATTTTCGCGTGAGGGGGTCGAAATTTCTTTGGTCCCCCCCACGGGAGGGGTCGAAATTTTTTTGGTCCCCCCCCTCAGGCAAGTTGAAATTGAGCGCGGCCGACTCCTTTGAGCTATAGTAACGCGCGGGCTTTTTCGCTAAAAAGGGGTGCAATTTTTTTGGTCCCCCCCTCAAGAGGGGTCCAAATTTTTTTGGTCCCCCCCTTCAGGGGGTCCAAATTCTTTTGGTCCCCCCCCCCAAATCCACCAACCCCCCCTGTTGTTAAAAAATGACCACTCCCTTAACATAAGAGACTGTAATAAAGCCCGATGCAGGGCAGTCCACGGGGTGGAGGCCAAAGGGGCACTTCTGCCATAGTCAGCATGTTCCTCCAGTACATGGTGGACACACCTGAGGCGGCTACTGAGAGGGGGCAGGCATCAACCCTATTAGTCAACTGGAATGATCCTCACCTTGATGGACCTAGACAGGCATGAGAGCGGGCATGTACTCCCTGTCAACTAGACTCAGTCTTACAGTCAGCAATGGACATCCAATCCTAATAAGGTGATGGTTTGACACATGCCATATCAACAACCCCACAGCACATGCTTGTAAAGCTCCACAACCATCCAGATTCCATGGCACTGGTTTGTCAAGTGACTTAACACTAGTTGGTCAGTTGTCACACCATAACACGACGATGGTTCTTTGCCAAATGTTACACTGACAAAGTCACAGCAATGAATCGTCAAGTGTCATGTCAAAGAAACGATGGCACTGTGGTAGTATTCTTCAAATAAAAGTTATCATGTAAATCTAAACCAGCTATTTTGTATGCTGCAATATACTCATTTTCTCTAGATCTAATATTTACATGGTTCTATAAGTAAAACAATTATTTTCTTTAGCATTCCAACTTAGGGAAATTGCAGGCTATTGCATAAATTACACTATCCATAAGAAGTGTAGTTTCAGTAATGGCTTCTCTGTAACTAAGGGGTTAACGGTAGGCACTGTAGCTAAGGATAAAAGGTCTGGAAATTATAGAATAAAGACTCCTAGTGCTCAGAAGTTAGAGGTATAATGTCCTAATTACACGAATGATTACGCTTATAGAGACATCTCGCAATAAGAATAGATTCCATTCATAATATTGTTATGAGCAAAGTAGACAACACAGGCATCTACTACCAAAGTTAACACATTGTCTGCCTGCATATTATTAATTAAATGTATTGAAAGGCATTTTTATTGAGACTGATTTTCTAATAAAGTCACAAATCATATTTAATCAGGTTAGACTGCATCGCTTGACTCGCAGCTACGTTTGTGAATCAGAAATGTGAATCTTTAGTCAGATTGGGTAAAAGAAGCACCCATTTCTAACTCTTTCGCCGCCCTAGCTCCCAAAGCGGCAATTCACTCAGATGAGGAAATTCACTTGGCCTATTTGTGTCTCTAAGAGCCTTTTCCCAGGGGTGCTCATATAAAGAAGCGACTGCCATACACGGAGGCCCTGAGGGTATGGCCCGATGCAGTGGACGAGCGAAAATCTCTCGCTCAGAAAGATGCCACTTGTTATGCTGGAATAGCCATATTTATCTGTTTGGATCTGATATCTGTATTTGACCTCGATAGAGGGATTTATTTACTGTTACAGTTAGAATGGATACAGCTTGGTTTACAAAAGTAACAGTTTAATATACGGCGCCATGTGAGCAAAAGTGAGCTGACAGATACTTAGATAATATTCCCGTCGTCTCCTCATGGCATAGTATTCAGGACGACAACTTGCTAGTGAAACATCAAATTGAGCTATACTGCATAGCACTATCTATCAGGAGCTGCAGCCAGAATCTGAGGCTGCGTCATTACGTTGGGTGACACTCCACAATCTACCCATTAGAGCTGGAGTTTCCGCGGGCGTAGTTCAGTAATGGGACCATATCCTGACAGTATGCCGCCAAAATGGGAAGGTGTCCCTGAAGCCCTGGCGAGGGCAATTGCCTCTATCCACTCTAACTCCTCGCTCAGATGCACAGGAAAGCCTGGGATATACTGAAGATAACTTTCAAGGCCATATGAATCGTATATAATAAGTTATCTTTCCTATATTTTCTTTCAGCTATGTACACATTATATATATGACATGTAGTACATTGTAATACAAAACAATATTGTTATGTCGACTTATGTGGGGGTATCTAATGCTAAAGGCAGAGACATCCACTCTGGCTTTCACTGTTGTGCCTATACTATGTATGGCTTCCACTGGTCCTAACACCATGCCATGCACTGCAGCTGTACTTTGCCTCCAATTGTACTTCACATTGCAACTCACTTTGATTTTGAATCCTTTCATCGTTCTACAGAGTCATCTTTTCTAGAATATAATAGTGTCCAATGCTCTGAAATAAAGTTGATTAAGGTGATCCACTGCACACCAAATGGCCCACAAACGAGATATATGTTGATGTTCTAATTAAGTGCTACAGATAACAAAAAGTACTCAGTGTGAGATATTTTTGACCAACTGGGACCGATCTCGAGTCTTTCTGGTAATGATATTACATTTATGTATCAATATCATAGGAAGGGTAAAGATAACCATGATCAGATTGATTCTTGGGACCTTTTCTAAATATCCCTGCAGGTCTTACACAATGTTATACTCCCAATGGGGCGGGGGACGGGGGGTTGTCCTGATGGTTCAGTCAAGCCACGTGTGGCATCTACTGTGACTGTTCCCCTGTGGGTTTCCACCACGGATTCAACTGTGGCCGAACTGCATCCCCACCGTGGCTTCCACTGCGGCTTCCCTTGTGACCCCACAGTAGGTTTCCCCTGCGGGTTTCCAGCATGGATTCAACTGTGGCCGAACTGCATCCCCACCGTGGCTTCCACTCTGGCTTCCCTTGTGACCCCACAGTAGGTTTCCCCTGCGGGTTTCCAGCATGGATTCAACTGTGGCCGAACTGCATCCCCACCGTGGCTTCCACTCTGGCTTCCCTTGTGACCCCACAGTAGGTTTCCCCTGCGGGTTTCCAGCATGGATTCAACTGTGGCCGAACTGCATCCCCACCGTGGCTTCCACTCTGGTTTCCCTTGTGGCCCCACAGTAGGTTCCCCCTGTGGGTTTCCAACATGGCTTCAACTGTGGTCCAACTGCATCCCCACCATTGTTTTCCACTTTAGCATCCACTGTGGATCTGCGTTGGGGGTTTGCACTGTGCCTTCCACTGTGGCCAACTGTACGTTTCCATTGTGGCTTCCACTGTGACCCACTGTGAGTTTCCACTGTGGCTTCCCCTGTGGCTTCTATGGTGTCTTTGCTTCCGCTTTGAATCAAACAGGTGACTACTTCCACTGGTTTGTGACTCTCTACTGTTGGGTCCGTTATTTCTCCCACTATATACATGGATTCCGATGTAGCTTCCACTGCAGTACCCGCTGCAGATTTCAACATGCTTTCTATTGTGGGTTCTTAATGCTGTTGGCGTTTAGATATTTCTGTCCGTTCTATAACTTCCAGGTCACTGTATGTTTTGCTGTACCTGTTAAATGATGCGTTTTTCCTATTTCAATGTATTCATGAGTGCAAGGTGTACTGGTACTAACTACAAATCAAGGCACTCACCACTGAGTAGAAGGCCGAGAAGACGACGCTCTTCTTCGTGTTAAATCCACACCAGTGCCCGGAGCACCGGCACATGGCCGACACCCTACCAGCAGGTGCTTCCTGCTGCTTACCTACGTCTATACCGTACAAATCTCTCCTGAAAAAAAGAAAAGTGTAAAATGTGTATATTATTGCAATTTTACATATTATTATATAATCTAATATTATTTAAAGTTTACCGTATGTTACTTTTGCATGAACGGGAGATCTGGCACGCAAAGTATCCAAAACATTGTGGGTTTTTTCCCGTTATTAGATATCCCCCATCACCTAAAATACAGTTGTTAAATACATATGTACTCTACTACAAAGACCGCCATACCGCACGTGTGGTAAAATGTGATTTCGAACAGAATAATACCTACCATAAATACGTGGCATTATAATGGAGGTTGGGGTTGTTGTCTTATAGTACATGGCATATGATTCTATAGTTCCGAACGCATTGGTGAATGTGTATGTTTGTTACTCTCATAAAATAAAATAACGATCTCAACACGTGTTAATTTAGCATGTTAGACAAACACAAGGCGAGATTTGGCATCCCACCTTCTCGTGAAATATGAATCAAGGTGCAACTCATCAAATAACCCAACCCTGTTTTGAATGGCTCTCGTTAACTGTTTATGTGTTTCCAAATAACCATTCCACGTGGCCCCTTTATGTTATGTACCCATAGTTTTTACCTCTGTGTATGTTATTCAAAAGAGTCATGCCATGTGGCCCCGGTCGGTAGTAGTGTGTATCCATATTCCCATACATTCAGTGCTATTAGAGACATCAATGTAGACATTTAACTGGAGGGCATCACCTCGGCCGGCCTACAGTACGCCCCGACCACATGTGTAAGTGGCGCCGTGTGGCGGGGGTGGTTAAAGATGCATGAGGCGCCCTGCCCACTGCTACTACCGCCGGATGTCACGTGTCAGCCCACTGTGCGCCGGATGTAGAGACAGCATTAACGAGACAGCTACACACAGCTGTAGTACCGGCTTAATATCACTGTTGCTGTTCCAACCGTTAAACCCGCTAAGTGCCGTACAGTGCTTCTATGTGTGAAGCCCTTCATCGTAAGGGCCGAGTCATTTATTACTGCATGTGACTGCAGAGGGGTTTTCGGCGACCTGGCGACCTGGGCCGTTTTCGGCCGTTTTCCAGGCGACTTTTCGACCTGGGGCAATAATTTAAGCGACCTGGCGACTTTTGCACAAAATTGATTATAGGATAAAGAGTCTAAAAAAACGACCTTGCGACCTGAGGGGGGGACCCCTCTGCACCCCCCTGCATGTAGCTGGAGGGGGGGGATTGGTGGATTTTCCCAAAACAATTTCCCAAAGCAATTTTTTCCACCCACCCCCCTCCCCCCCCCCCAAAAAAAAGAAAGAAAAATTGCATGCACCTGTGGAATCACACATGGTCGCGAGTATTTAAATGGAGCATAGTATATCATGACCCCCCAGCATTGAGGCTTTTTCACGTTTGCCCCCATCCCCAACCGAGGGTCTGTTTCATATTTTGCCCCCCCCCCTTTATCCACCAAGCCCCCCCCCCCCCCTCAGCTGGCAATAAATGACTCGGCCCTAATGATGCTTGAATTCAGCACTAAAGAGTCTACTCACCAGTGTGAGCACTGCCGAGCTACTCGCCAGGGTCGCATTCATGCATTATAATGGTATTAAATGGATATAATGCATTAAAGTATTTTTGCGGCCCTGAGATGGCTAATATGACTATTGATGTTCGAACTATTCAGGCCTCTTTACGTGTCGTTTGAAAGTGTTTTGTTACTCATATTCAAAGTGCCATAGTTAATATCCATAACTATGCAGATCTCAACTCAATATCATATGGCTCTTTGAATTATCCGGATATTGACTATAGGATTAATTCATGAAAATAACTGTCATACCAAAGCTTTCTGATATAGCACCGACGGCATACAATTGTATTTGTATTCTTATATTTAGGGACAGTGCTGTTATCTTAATCTTAGGTCCTTTGTACATATCGGCAGTGGGTCTTAAAGTGCATCTAGCTGACTGTACGAAGGATATTAGAGTATTCTTCTTCTTCTTTAAACATAAAATAATCAACTTCTGTCACCTTAGGATAATAATGATGGCGGTGCGAGTCAATAAAATGTCATTTGTAGTCAATCGATTGTGAATCCTCCACTGTTCTACAAAGTCATTGTTCCTAGAATAGAAGAATGCTCAAGGGTCCGGCACGCAGTTGATGGATGCATTCCACTGCCCACCTAGTTATCTTAAAGTAAAGATGTTTTATTGGGAATCTGTCATTGAGCTGTAAAATTGGAGGCTTTAAGTCGATAAGTATTAAATTCTGGAGGTGTCTACCTAGCATAAAAACCAGCCTAGCATAAAAAAACCAGCTGGACTGTAGTATTGTTTATGGTGATGTGAACCTTGCCTGCACAACTACATCTAATTCGACATTATTCGACCTGCTGTATATTGTTTTGTTTGACTAGGTAAGCCCATGATTTATAGGGTAGAGAGAGCGAGAGAGAGAGAGAGAGAGAGAGAGAGAGAGAGAGAGAGAGAGAGAGAGAGAGAAGTGGGGGGGGGGGAGGAGAGAGGGAGAGTAATCTTACTCAGTGTGATCTTCCCATTTGTGACTATGGGTTCTAATAGTGACTCAGTTAGAGCACAGAATTAGAATTTCATTTTTAGAGCTACTTCCCAGGTAGCAAGGGTATATTGGGCCAATGTCGACAATCATCGACTCCATCGCAATCGTTTTACCAACCATGGCCCATTGTAGGTAATGCACACATTGGTTCAACATACAAATAACAATGATGGCCCACCATTGGCAATTCCTATAATGGGCCATTGCTGGGTTGACCGCTGGCCCAGAGCTGGCCCATGCTTGATATTGCTGATATTGACCCAGTGTTGGCCCAGTGTTGGAACATTTCAGGGCCATCATATTATTTCTGATGTTGGACCAACATAAATTCTAACTGCACTTGTCCAATATTGGCTGTGATCTACACCAGGGGGATTCAATGTTGCCTGAAGAATATCTTACAGGATGGCTCCAACTTTGCCATCATATTGGGTTATAAATGTGATCCCCAGTGTGCTCTACATGGTTAAAGGTCAGAGGAAGTGTATGGATGAAATTTGATATCTAAAAGTGCCATTTACTGCATGACATCAGTGGGAATTTGTCAAAAGGAACTTGAAGACACCTCATGTGTGGGTAATGGAGTTAGATAAGTCCTAAATCATAGTAATACAGTTTGTATGGTGTCTAACCAATTTGGGATAGAGACCAAGATGGATTAAAAAGACAGAAATGGCTTTTTCTAAACTGATGATACTTGACAGTCATGTCTTAAATGTGTTTGTACATTCAAATATACACATAAAAATAGTATTGTTCAATATTAGTGATTGTTGCAGTTGTCCTATATTGAGAATTACATGTTGGAGCCACATATGTATTTCAAGGTTGCCCCGATGTTTAATTTGTAACTTTGGAATAATGTAAAAGCATTTTAATGTTGGCCCACCATTAGGCCAATATGAAATCAATATCCCTTTTTCCGAGCATGGGCCATTACAGGGCCAGCGGTCAAACCAGCGGTGGGCCAATATCAAAATGCCAAAATTGGCCCATTTTTAAGTGGTATATTGGCCCAATGATGGCCCAATGTATCTATGTTACCTGGGTTGTAGCCTTTATGAGAGCCATCGCACGAATCAACATGCTGAGATTTTCTATGGGTTTCAAAATGCACCTTGAGGTACAGAGAATGAGTTCCTAAGGATTCATATTTTATTTGTGATAATTATTACGTTTCCAAGAGAGGTAACTCCTTACTCACATTTAATTGGTAGAAACCACTGCTGGTATATCTACAGGCACTTAAGAGGGAACTAGCAAAAACGAGCACAGAGAACACTGGAGGGTGATCGATGAATATCATTACTACAAGTACCGAAGTGGGGACTCCCCGCCGTAATTCGATTACACATCCCCTACTTGGAATTCATCAAGCAGTTGAGCATTTCTTGGAATAATCTTAACTAGGACATTGAAGCATTGGCCGTGTGGCTTCCAGTGCCTACAGGACGTGTGGGTGTAATTATACGACCGTGCGTGACTAGAAGAGACTAATAGCAGAGGGGACGCACCGATAGCACTGACTAACCTGTTCTGACCTACCCTCCTCGTACCTATCCCCCTGCCTCCTCTCACGCACACCACGCCCCATTCTATACCCCCCCCCCCCCCCGCCCCCCGCTCCCCAAACCAACTCTCCGTTAGTCCCTGTAGACATCAGAATGTGACGGCAGCTATTGGCATCATGACAGTCAACTGTAGTCTGGCAGCACCTCATATGGCCCACTATAATAAGCCTGTATTTGTAGTCCCTCTATAGTATAGTATAGCTTCTGTGGCTGTATATATATGAGCAGCACCACGCCCTAAAGTTCCTGCAGTCCCCTTAAAGCTCATTGCCGCCATGTGTACCTAAGTCGGCGTGTAGCCCATGTATATACACCGCGTGTAGCCTGTGTATATACAGCCCTACACCTCCCCACGAGCAGATCACCTCCCCCGGCTGCTGCTCACGACCTGCTCTAACAGTAACACCCCGTTCCCCTGGTGTTAAAGCCCCTCAGTGCCTCGCCTCCTGAGGCGGCATATTAAACAAACCCTACATCAAAGAGGCTATACTCACCGCGCCCTACTGGCCGGGGCTGGGCCCTGGGTGGGGCTCCCTGGTCATGCCGCAGTCAATAGTCATTCCTGCCGTCTCGGGGACTGGACCATATCAGTCTGTGGACATAGCTCACCGAGACACAGCCCGGCCTTCGATCTCCTATACGCCGCCAGTGGCTGCCGAGAAAGGCGCTGGTGGGTTAGAGAGGGTGGGGTGGAGTTGGTGTTGAGGGTTGGGATGTGTGTGTTGTGTGTGTGAGGGGGGGGGGGGGGTACTACATAGTGGCAGCACGTGGCCAGGTGGGTCAGCGTCTGGAGGTCGTCCAGGTGCTAAATGCTGGCTGTATGCACAGGCAATGGAGCCCTGAATAGGTTATTGACGACAGTGCAGCGGCGGTGGCGGCGGCGGCGCCCACGGGGGCCCGACCACCCCTCCTCCTCCTCCTACCTCCTCCTCCCTGGGCACGGGTGGAACACAGCGGGCGTGCTGTGAGCTGCTCGCTCTGCTCTGTGAGCGGCTCGCTCTGTGGGTGCGGCGGCAGCTGCGGCTATAGAGCAGGGGCTGCCGTGAGTCGTGCTGCTGCAGGGGGTGAGCTGCAACTGGAGCTGCTCACCTCCCCACCCTGGTCACCAGACGGCAGCAGCAGCAGCGGCAGCGGCAGTGCTGCTGGGGCGTGTCGTCTATGCCGCTCCCAGTGCCATCTTTTACTGCTAAAACAGTGAGGGCTCCCGGATTTCACGAGAAGGGGGGAAGTCAATTTGGGGCTTCCGTGAAGTATGTATGCTCATTCTCTCTAGAAATTCACCCCCACTCCCTAGAGTTGTCCAGAGTTCTTGTACACATTAAAATAAGGGGTTTATGTACGCAAAATCTTTCAGAAAATAGACCTCCCAACCCACCTCCTGCGTACATACTTTATGGAAGCCCCCTATTCATAAAACATGCTCAGTGCTTTAGTCTATCTTGCCATGGTCAGTAGTGTACCCCCTGTTTTCTGATGGGTGTTAACACCCGTATATATATATATATATATACACTGCATATATACTATTAACGACACCTTCAATCTCATTCCGCACTAAATAGAAATCATGAAGATTACGGTAGATGGACTAATGGAAGATTGATTATTTCTCCATCAAATAATAGGGAGTGCATAGTTTACTCATCAAGAGCCCCATACATCCTTGAAGTTCAGAGGGGACCGGTGCTATTACTGACAGAAATACAGGATAGTCACTATGGCCCTCAGCGGCCACTCCTGCCTCCCACCTATGCACATGCCGCCCTCCTGCTTCCTGCGAATTTACCTCCCTACCCTCCTGCCTTCCCAATTCACCTGCCACCCTCCTGCCTCCCGCCAATTCACCTACCATGCTCCTGCCTTCCACCAAGCCACCAGCCACCCTCCTGCCTTCCACCAATTTCCCTGCCTACCTCCTGCCTTCCATCAATTCACTTGCCACCCTCCAGCCTTCTGCTAATTCACTTGCCACCCTCCTGCCTTCCGCCAATTTACCTGCCACCCTCCTGCCTTTCACCAATTCATCTCCCCCCCTTCCTGCCTTCCGTCAAATCATATGCCACCATCCTGACTTCCGCCAATGCACCTGCCAGCCTCCTGCCAATTCATCTACCACCCACCTGACCAATTCACCTGCCATGCCCGGTATTTACCATCCGCACCCAATCCCTGCCTCCCTTCTATTCTTCTTCCACCTAACTAATCTCTCTATTTTATATCCCTTGCTATATCACTCAAGATTGTCTCATGCATCCCTTTTACCCCCACCCCCCTATGTTTTCCTCCCACCATCCTTGCTGTCCTCGTGTTCACCACTCACCGTTAAACATCTCTTGTATTCCACCCTCCTGCCGCCCCCGATTTACTTCCCATCTTCCTGTCTCTCTCATTTCCTTTGCCACCCTCCTATTAAGCTGCACTTGCCATCCTCCGGTCTATGTCCTATTGTCTTTCAGTCTATGTCCTTCTGCCTCCCTCCTATGCACCTTCTACCCTCTTGGATAACCTGTCACCCTCCTGGCTTTTTCCTATACAGCTGCCACCCTCCTCCCTCCTTCCTATACAGCTGCCACCCTCCTCCCTCCTTCCTATACAGCTGCCACCCTCGCCCTTCTACACAGCTGCCACCCTCCTCCCTCCTTCCTATACAGCTGCCACCCTCCCCCTTCTGCACAGCTGCCATCCTCCTCCCTCCTTCCTATACAGCTGCCACCCTCCCCCTTCTGCACAGCTGCCACCCTTCTCCCTCCTTCCTATACAGCTGCCACTCTCGCCCTTCTGCACAGCTGCCATCCTCCTCCCTCCTTCCTATACAGCTGCCACCCTCCCCCTTCTAGACAGCTGCCACCCTCCTCCCTCCTTCCTATACACCTGCCACCCTCCCCCTTCTGCACACCTGCCACCCTCCTCCCTCCCTCCTATACACCTGCCACCCTCACATTCTTGCCTTCCCCCATTCATGTATCACCCTCTTCAACTGCAGCCCAATCCCCACTATGAACTCCACTACACATTACATTTCACGTCCAGTCCTTAGATATCAGCTCCTTTAGCAGCTCTACACCTACCACCATACCATCATACCACATAGGATTCTTCCTCACGTGCCATGGCCTTCTGGAAGGTGTTTCACAAGCAATCGTCATTGTGGAATATTCTATCGGAGTTAAGAGTGCTGAATATGTGTCAGAATAGAATATAGAATGGTCATTTTCTAAAGTGTTTCACAAGGAATATTCTAATAGTGACCTTACTAGTGATACATACCCCTCCCAATAGAATGGGATTTGTGACACACTTTACAAATCCATTTATTCCTATTCTATCTGTGCTATTCCGACCCTTATTCAGCACTCGTACCGAGTATAGAATAGTCAAGAATAATCATTCGTTGTGACTAAAATGTGTTTTCAAAACTAAATACACTAGCCACATATACCAGAAAACTCAGATAAAGTTGTAAATATGTACACTTCAACTAGGATATTTTTTCAGGGGAAAATTTCAATAAATGCAGACATATTTCCAATAAAGAGATGGTATATAGGTCCCCGCGTTTAGGGCTTATGAAACACTTAAATTGCACTCATAACTTTCTTAATAGTGGTTCTATCACTAGTAAGAACCACTAGCAAATGCTTGTGGAACACTTGCTGTACTCCTCGCTTACTAGGGATGAATAGACTTATGAGTAGTGTACCCACTGAACACTCATAAGTCTATTCTAATACTGATGTTGCTTTAGAAACACTTTGTTTTTGAATATTCTAATACGGCCTTTGTGAAACAGCTTCCTGATCACTTCAATCTCAGATTCGATCCTCCCTTTCCCCAACTAGGTCCATTTCATTCTAAATTAGTGGCTATTTTGCATTGGCCGAACACACTATGCACCCACACTCTGTCCCGATCTATTATCGCCTAATCATACCACTTCTTCATGTTCCAACGATAGTTGGCTAGTCCGTAACTGACCTAGCCCAGCCTCTGGTACCGACCTCTGTTGCCACTGCTCGCCAACCATTGAGAAGTACTCTGATTCTGCTCTACTACTTTCTATACGAATTAGAGGTAGTTTGATTCCCTGAGGTGGGTTCATTCTGGTTTGTTCTTTTTATGTTGTCCATTTCACCATGTCTACTAATGATATCACACAGCTCCAGTTATGGTGGGATCCAGGATTTTTAAAAGGAGTGGACCCGTGCTTTTCAATGGAGAAAATGTCTGCTCATGAATATTTCTTTCTGTTTTTTTTTTAGTATATTTCCATTCCACCGAATCCATCTCAGGTTATACGATTGGTCTGGGGGCTAGTCTAGACTGTACCTGTTGCCCTCCCCCTCTAATTCCGCTGCCATTTACGGACCAATATAGTCCATAGCTCCCCCTTTTAAGCGTTGCCTCTTCCACCTGCGCTATTCCTATCAGACCTAGACGGAAGGTTTCCGCCATCAATCCGCCTACACTGGCCCCGGTTACCCCCTTATCTTCACACCTTATAGCCTGGGTGCAGTCCACTGTGATGTATGGCGCTACTACAAGCATGTTGTGTCACAGTTCACTGATAAGCCGTATTGACCTGGCACTTCTATAAGTGTCCCTAAAAAGCAGCTGTTATACGGGAAGCCTGGGCCATGCAAGTAGTATATGAACGTTGGGCTCTCTCGCAGGTGTGAATATTTCTCAGTCTATTCCTCTGATTAATATTAGGTATGGCACTGAAGCGTGGCGTTGCCGTGCGGTAAATACAAAGTAGAACTGATATTTTATGACTCACTCTGTTTTACTTTACATATTACTAGTACTTGTAGAGAAAGGAGACATGATCTGTATTAGGTTAAGTTTATTACTGCGTAACAGGGCTATTTTAATTAATTCATTAGTTCCATGTATTATGGAGTAGACAACGAATGCATGTCTTTAAAAACAGTTGCAACACCGAGTTTTACTGTTATCGTTTAACAAGTGTACCAATAAACCGAAAATATTCGATATAAACGAAGCAAATAGATGACAATTTCTTTCTGCATCCACAGTGACATATGTAATGACGGGCATGTGATTAACCCCTAGTTGGCTGCCGGGTGCTACTTCAGATATAACGTTGTACATTACGGAACAAACAATCAAGACATACCTAGACCAATAAATATTGATTCACTACATGTGCGCTGTTCAGGGAACTTTTAAGACTGTCTGTTGCCCTAGAATGTACAAATGCATCTGAGTGCACTTAGGACATGCAACACACAGTCGACATTTGAAGAAAGGGGTTTCTATTGTATCTACAGAATGGGGGTATACTTTATATAAATTCATATTAACCTATATAGCATAACGTTTTGCTACATCTACTAGAAAGTTCATACCCCAAGAGGCATACGATTTTTATTTATTTATTTTACTCTAATTGGCCGTTGAAAGGCACAGGGCACTTTTATGGTACTATTCTACATGGCCAGCCATTTCATAATAATAGATTATAAAATGGTTGATGATGCGTTATAATTTTAGAGACGTTTCCCACCGTTCTTTGTTTTCCTATAATGCACGAATGTTTAGACTCACATAGAGGAAATAGATATAACACAATTGATATCTGAACCCATAGCGGTTTAATTATCATGAGTCTTTGATAGCTCTCTAATTGGATGTTGAGTGGTAACGTTGTACATTACAATTTAGATAATCAATGGTCATTATATCCATGTCTAGACTAATTAATTGGCTAATATTCTAATATGGCGCCAGACGCCCTTTCCCGCACCATCGTATATAAAGTACCTGTCATGCCTACACTCCAAGGGCATGAACCTACATCTCCAAGCGCGGTTCTGGTGGTTGGGTGGGTATCATAGAAGAAGGGTCCATCACTAGAAGTCCCCCATCTCCTTTGAGCATGGTATTCTGGAGAGAATACATGTATTTAAATTCATTGAGAGGTCACATATTTATTACGAGGCATGATCAAGAATATTCCTGGGGTCCAGAACATGAAATTTCTTTTTTACTCAGAGATAGAGCCATCTTTAGTAAAGTCCCCCCTCTGCTTTGAGCCAGTCTTGCTGCGGGACTGACCTCCATAGCCACAGCATTGTAGGGGAGCAAAATATGACAGAGTACCATGCACAGGTCGCCAGTGTAGAACCCAGAGTGACGCACCCTTCTTCTATTAATAGTAGGCCTAAGTAGGTCACGGCCCCATGTCAGTTGCGGCCCATGCTTTAGCCTGTGAACTCAAAGAAGCCTTGCTCTACGTTGCACTGTTTTTTTATGCGGACTGCACAGCTACTTCAATCGCAGCTACATGCTTTCAAGGATACCACTGGCAATATACAGGATAGTAGAATAGATACTGATCTACCACTCTACGTTTTAGTTTTATCGCCTAATGGAACGGTAAGGTCATAAACAGATAAACAGGTAAAAACCATGAGAAATAGTGGGGTTCTCAAATGGTCACACAAAATGTCCCAGATTAATGGTACAGTGGATTACAGTGGTACAGTCTGTTTGAATAGACTGTACCAATGTAGTTGTATGTACCAACAACCTATTCCCGTCCCCTACCTAATACCATGAACCCAATTCATATACTACTTGCAGCAGGCCCTGCGAATGGGCGGGGAGCTACTCCGAAGCTCAAAAGTGAGATTCAGTCCACACTAGAATGTTATATAATATAAGTAGCCCATAGCGATACCTGGCAGGGTCTGTAGGACCCTATCTAAGGGAATACTGATAATGGTGTACCAGAATGAATTATCAACCAATGAGATAATACGCTACATTCCCTACATACTCCTTTAGGTGCATTATGTAACAATTGGTACCCATTGTGATTGTTGTTATCAGTCCAAATCTCACTGCTACCTGATCAAGCAATGGCCGCGGCACACTGATGTGGGTGTAGACATTTAGGCTCTGAAAAGCTCTCGAAATTTAGCCCAAAATTCGAGGTTATTTTGGTTTGCACGCCCTGAGGTTTGATAAAGGGTTCTCTAGTCTAGGCCGAAGTTACACAGGGGGCTGCCTAAAACTTTCCTTTAAGTTGCAACGATTTTAGAATTTGTAGTTTGTTGATAATTTTAGCACATTAGATTGCGTTTGAGGAAGGTAGTCTGAGTAGAGACAGAACATCTTCAGCCCCTTGTAACCCACTATTGATTGGTCTAGACATGCCTATAATTACCAATTTGTACATTTCACACCATCCAATTAAGCATAAACAGCCACTCATGGTTTGTCCTGATTGGGTGTAGAAACGTACATGATAGGTAGGGCTACCTAGGCACACACAGTAGAAAACTGACCTTTCTCTCCGTAACTCTCCGACAGCCCTGGGGCCCTACTCAGAGTTACAACCAGTAACTACGCAAATTATGAGTCCCGCTACCCCGCAGGGAGCAGGGGTGAGGTGGGGACGGTAGTCATGTCTGTAGGTAGGGTAGAGGCACCCTGAGTCGGACAGCTACCTTGAGTCGGACACCATTAGCATTCAATTACATATTTAATATTATTATTTCATATCCACTAAATCTTAAAATTGAGGGGTTCCTCCTTCTGAAAAATACAATATACCAAATATTTGGCATGGCTTACATGGTGTTGTGACAGCTTGACTGCCTGGGTGTTTTTACTATATTCTCAAATCAATATTGAAGAGTAATTGGGGAAATTGGTTTTCTTGTTCAATGTTTTCTAGCTTCCTCTTTACCTATGATATTCCTAATGATAACTATAGGAACACATGTCTCTTTTGTGACAATTCAAGTCCACAGTTCAACTTTAGATGCAGGTGTCCGACTTTAGATGCAGTTTCATCTTTTTGAAATGATATATAAAATGTGCATTTATTAATACTTAAAGTATATTATTTCTTGCGATTTGCTAGGAAATATAAGCTATATATATAATGTGCCCAATGGCACAGCCCATATCAAAATGCTTATCCTTTAATTTTTTCAAATTTAAGAGGCAAAGGTGACTACTTTTTGTTGTCCAGGAGCGTCCGAAATGGGTGCCTTTACCCTAGTAATGTTATTGGGGCAGTACCTGAGTGACAAACATCAGTATCGATTTACATGGCTATTCATTAGGGACGCTACAGTCTACATCTAACAAAGGCAGAAGTTGACACGATCAATAATGTAATAGCCTTTCATAATGACATAATACTACGTCTTGGGAGACTCCCACGCCTTGTACTGTAGGTCCTTACCACCCATACCATTATACTTCTATGTGCATTTGTACTGCGTATAATGCCTATAATGCTCTATATAGCATATACCACTGGCGTTTGTATCTATAGGCCACCCAGATCCGCACTCTCAGAAATCGACCCATGCAGTCAGTTTTTACTGACATTTAACTGACAAATACTTCTTTCAACTGACAAGTTTATTACCATAATTTGGCGTGTATAACCCCCTATTTTGCGTATAACCGGATCCAGACATTTTTACAAATCTAGAACTCATAGGGTGCATTCTGGTGTGGCTCGTAACATTAGGAAAATGTTGGGGGTCAGGTCAGAAAATGAGTATGTACTTGAGGGGGGGCACTTTGATACATACTCAAATAGCTAAGGCTATACCTACACATTCCCAGTGGGCACAGAACGTTGAATCAACATTGACAGATGGTTGTCAATGTTGATTCAATATTGATTCAACATTGATTCAACTTTGCACAGCATTTTGTGCCCACTGGGTTGTGATGCTTTCAGTTAATCAGACGAATAGAAATTGAAACACACTTGTGACTGCTTTCACCATATCCCCCTTTCCATATACCGGTACTACTAGTACTACTCACACCAGAACCCGCCCAGAACTCATCTCTTTCCATTAGAAACATGGGGAAACTTTC
This sequence comes from Harmothoe impar, assembly GCA_947462335.1. Taxonomy (NCBI): domain Eukaryota; kingdom Metazoa; phylum Annelida; class Polychaeta; order Phyllodocida; family Polynoidae; genus Harmothoe; species Harmothoe impar. Next base: position 40,249,030 of record OX381710.1, read on the forward strand.
GAAACCTGTTGAATGTTAATATAATATGAATAGCGAAACATATCAAGTATTTTAGGTACGTTGTCCTGTATTTATATACCCAATATTAAAGAAATTACAGCAATGAGCATAATTTGGAACCAGGCCCTTTCCATACAGAATTGAACTTTTAAATATTTACTTTCAATGCTGTAGCTCCCATTGGGAAAACGTGGTCAATATATGGAGACCCAAACTAGTGTTATACCTATCTGAGTAGCACCTCACACAACAACAGAAACCTACAGAGATGACAATCTATCACTTGTTACCAAAAAAACGGAAATTGACCCAATTTTGCTTAATTGTATAATGATATAAATTGTTCTATGGGAATTACAGCCCAAATTTCGGAATCCCGAAAAATTGAGAAAAAGTGTTATCCCTGCTTACATGAATGCACTTATGGACAGTAGTTGTTGCTAATGCTTGGCCCAGAGTGGTGAGTAAATCAACAGGTAGAAGGCACAGTTTGCATATATCGTTTATTGATACTGCCATAACACTAATGCTCTATGGCGTCCTGTGGAGACAATAGCAAAAAGTATGTACACTGGTGGAGCTGAAACAACAAAGCACCCTCATGGAACAGGTAGGGAGTGAGACACAGCAGCCGGCGGGGTACATAAGTACACGTCCCTGTACAATGATGAGAGTAGGGATAAGTAAAATGGTAGAAATTCGCAAAGCTTCCCTGTTTCCACTTTCTTAAAAGTATGTTCCCAAGTACTGACTAGCATGAAGAAAATGTTAAATGTAATACATGTATAGGTCTATCCTCCCAGCAGAGTTAAGGGGCAAATAACTCAGAAATAATTTTTGGTTTCTCATACCAAAATGTCATTCTTGCTACATATCTTCATGTGTATTGACATTTATTTCCCATCTTTCTTTCTCATGTTGCTATTTTTGTGTTAATTATGATATACATTTTCTGCTAAAGCATCCCAATGACATATGGGCAGAGTGCAAGAGGCAGTATTTCGCTTGGTGTAATTCATACAGAGGCTACATAGATCTACATCAAGTATGCAATTTATGACAGCGACTCTAGTTGTCAAGCTGTTTTTGATTCTGTGTAGATTGGTGCAAGATACAGTTTCACCATCAGTGTTAAACCAACTATAAAGCTGCCTTAACATGCCTTAACAAGGCAGTCTTCCTATGGAATCAGCACTAGACCTCGGACACTATACAGACTTGTTAGTAGTGCCGCTGGGTCAAGATATATGCCTTTTAGTTAAAAGTGTTTTATTAGGTCTAATTCACCAGATTCCCTGATGAAGCTAGTAGGAATTGTTTACTGACATCTTGTGGTCCAGTTATACTTTCATATCTGCTACTTATTGACTCTGAATTTTAGGGAATATATCCTGTTTTCTTGAATTCACCATAAAGGCCAAAAACTACCTCGGGCGCATTGCCCTTCTGCCGCCAATATCCTTATCTATGCACTATTATTTGACTTGATAACAATAATGTAGTACATTGTATGACTCTATAACCCGTGCCATACCATATTTCATGTAATAAGCACCGCAATTAAAAAACATTGCTCCATTGAAAACCAGTAAAGTACCCACACGTGGTCATCTTTCTTCTAGATATATCTTAGTATCCATGGTTACTAGACCTCAGAGGAATGAAGCTTTGTTGGCAGCTTGGTCTTTTTTTTTTGTCATCACCACATATTTTGAACACCAAATTAAGTAGAATGTGAGATATGACTTGAACGTCAATGTAGATCTGCTTGTCTTTTATATGTATAAATATGTATACTCATAGTCTACATGACTGTGTGAGATAACTTTCCAGTACAAAGCTGAACTTTGTGGTATATTTACAGACGTTTCACTCAACACTCATCTTTGATGTCACAACCAACGTGTTATTTACATATTGACAAGATTTTACATTATACTAAAATGTTACAGTTGCTCGAGATCGACATGGCGAACTTCTGGATGGCGTTTCTGCAATGTAGAAGAAAAAGGCAAGTATAATGTGAGTTAGTGAAGCTGCTGTTTATAACTGTGGTAATGAAAGACGAATATCTCTACAATACAAATGCCTTGTTTCGAGTATCCTTATTTCATATTTATTATTCATATATTCTATTCTAATACACGTATATAGTGTCAACATGCTACTGGTCCACTCAATAAAAACAAGACTGCGTAGGAGCTGTGGCTAGTACGCGAGTCAGATCGGTGATGCGGCTTATAGGAACGGCCTATGGTCGGGGTGCGGCGTCTACAAGGGTTTTTGCCACTATGGTACAGTACTAAAGTCAGTATAATCAGATGGGCACTGCGGCTTGTAGGATCAGCCTAAAGTTGCTGAGCGGCTTATACGCGAGCTAGGCTTGTACGCAAGGTTTTACATTAAATCATGCATTTCTAAACTGTAGAAAGCAATACATTCATCATAATAGGCTGGAAAAAGACATTAATATTCTGGGATGTCTATTGACGTACCTTGAGGTTCTTCTCAATCCGATCTACCTCGCCGCCCAACGTGTCTACGATGTTCTCCCCGTGTTTCAGCATGAACACCTCTAGTTCTTCTGACGTCGTCATGCCCTGAACCTCCTGTGTGACGTGTACAACAGGTTAGTGTCATGGAACAGGGATACGTCATGTGTTTATAGTGTCATACAACAGTAATACGTCATGTGGTTATAGTGTCATGGAACAGTGATACGTCATGTGGTTGTTATGTCATAACCAAGGCACTAACTTTAGCTGACTTCCTATAACAAGTCAGCTTGGTATATACAACTCTAATGTTTCATAAAGCCTCTGTCCCCAAAAGTGACCATTTGGGTTCCTGGAAACATCTCATAATTGGAATGTAGTGTTGGGAGGATTCACACGCCATGTCCCCTGATCCAACATCTCATGAAAAGCTTTTCTAAACCCTACTGGTAATATCTAATTGACAACATATTTTACTTACACGTAATAATGTGTCCAGGTCACTTTTCTCTAGGTAGGAGCGGGTCACCTCCTTGCCGTCAAAGTCCACTTCAGCCTTGAAGCGGACGCTACTACCGCCCATGTCTGTCGCCTTCACATCGTGCAGCGCTCTGGTCGGGAAAAAAGTCGGAAGTGTAGTCGTAAATAAATTAGACAAGCAATTTATATGTCCATGTACATAATTCTAGTTAAACAAGACTAATTACATGTACTATGCATCAGCACTTAAATACCAAATCTGTTATATATCTTTAGTGTATACAATGAAGCACTATCCAATCTATTATGAGGGCCTGCTCAATTGCCTAACAATACCTTTATCCTCTCAATACTTCAATTCATATTATCGTTAGACTTGTTTCTTTTTAAATTTTGTCCCACCCTAAAGAGGATTCTATATAATAATACTGTTAGACCTACCGGATCATTCTGTCGTTTTCTAATTCTGCCATTAGTTTTGCCTTCTGGTCGATAGGAATAGATCTGTAATACATAGAAAACACATATGAACAATAGAGCGAAATGTATTTAAGAATACAAAAGTCTTTCTCACCTGTCTTCCCCCTGGGGAATGGGGTGACTATAATTTGGTCCTACCTATAGCCCACTCCCCTCGAACTGTCCACCTTTTTCTTTACCCCTCCCCCTTTGCCTCCCCCAATTTTATACAAATTGACCAAATCGGTAAGTGTTTTTTTTTTTTTTTTTTTTTTTTGTTTCTTTTTAACATAAATGTAGCTTAGTACCTGCCGACCAGTGCTATGGTGTTGGTGTAGATGATGAAGGATGCTACACTGCCCAGCAGGGACCCGATGAGGATGGAGCCCACAGCGTCTGCGAACGGGTTGCCGGTGTAGTAGGTGATGCCCATACAGGTAGCGGCTATCGACACGCCCAGCACGGCCGCCGCGTCCTCCAGCAGTACCACGTTGGTGCTCGGGTCACGCCCCAGCCACACTGAATTTTTTAGGTTTAAATATCTTTTATTGCAAATAAATTCCAAACAATATTCTTTAAATATCTTTTATTGCAAATAAATTCCAAACAATATTCCTTGTTGATTTGACGATATGATTATCCAAAGAAAAACGTACCGGCAGTAATACCATATAAGAACAAACACACACCAGTCCATGTTATGTCACCAAGGCCAAAAGGTGCAACTAAGTCTTTGATTGCCTTATGTCCAGTTGGCCCTTGACAGGGAATCCAGACTGCCACAAGCTCATGCTTTATCAAAATTTACACCACAGTTGGCTGAGAGAACAAAAGAAATGGCCTAACTGTATTTTACATACGTGGCGGTATGTTGATGCGGTCTATTGAGCACGTTCTCCTACTGTGAGTGTAAGTCAGATACGATATGCATGACTAGCTGCATAAGTTGTTTTGTTTTTTTTGTTTGTTTTTTTGCTCTTTTTTTTGTGCAGGGAAAGACGTGTGAACGACCTTGACCTGTTTTAACACTAGCTGCATAAGTGTTACATGTATAAGCCTTGGATAATGGTAATTATCTGCGGCTGGCGCCTTGGACAATTACCGTCCTTGACTTATAACACTTAAACAGCAAGTCACCTGAATCATATCTTTATATACCACACATGTAGCAGTAATGGGTGGATGTATGGGACGAATGAAGCGAGAAATCCCGCTACATGTATGTATATTTAAATTCGAAAGGAAGGATTCGTTACTTCCCACGCCTCTACTATTAGCAGAACTGGCCTTTATCATAGTATGTAGAATGCTGAATAAATCATGGGAATGGACAACATGTGTGATGCTGTGTTGCAGGGTGAAATTTTATCATTTTCTATTTAGAGTCTATTTTTATCTGGTATGGACATACATGTACAAAATGTATATATCTTAGTCAATATAGAGAGCCACATTTATATATGTGATTTATACTAACCGTAATTTCTAAATGACATGTTCTCTCTCTTGGCAGCGAGTCGTACTTCCTTTATAGCGATAAGAAGTGTAGCTGACAGGAAGGGACCAAAGAGACAGTGACATATAGTAAAGTGTTTTATTTTAAATCTACATGCAGTTTATTACCAGTTTACAATGTACATGCATTTAGATAGTGATTCATATTTGATACTTATTTTATAGCTTTAGAACACTAAATGACCGATAAATCACATCTAAGGATGACTCAATTGTACCTACCTCCTTCAGAAAGGAAGGATCCACCCAATACGGCCATTCCCTGAAATTCAAATCAGATAATACATGTACTTTAGATGTAACTGTCACTCTATGGATCCAGGGTTCCCACTACTTCTCAGTCATGGTTTTAACTGACATTTAACTGACATTTACCTGACAGATTTCTTTTTTAACTGACACTTAAAAGATACATATTTAGTTCATTTGCAGTCTCAATGCTACAATATACATTATTAATTAGTACTGTAAAATCCTGTGTGCAATCCCTTCAAACATTCATTTCAAGTCATATCTAGAATTTGCAGTTTTAAAGGCCTCCAGGGCAAATTCTCGTAATAATATATATGGATGATTTCTGAACGGGTGAATCTAGGGATACATTTCAAATATCAGGGGTGCGACCTGGAAAAATGCAAATAATCTGAGGATTTGTGTGGATGAGCGAACTGAGCCGAAAAAACTTAGTGTCCAGTTGCAAATCACACCTCACAAGAGAACTAAGGGGGTTTAGGGGGCATGCCCCCGATAACATTTTGAAAATCTATTAGGTAAATGGTGCAATTTGATGTATTTTGGTGTCCTGGTCTATAGACAATTTCAGTCCCCCCCCCAAATTGGTCACTGGTCTGTCCATTGATATGTTCAACTTCCCTTCACCATCCAGTCTTGATAATGCAGTTGAAATGCTCTGTCAGGTCGACTGCATGTGTGTAACCAGGAAATTCCAATTAAGTAATGGGAAACAACTTGCTGATTATCCATGTCCTCCTGACTATGATCCATCCGTTTCTCTTGTATTTGCTTGTTCAGAGACTCGTTAGAGCCAACAGTATATATGAACCCTGGTTGTATACACTTGTCTAACGACAGTGGCAGATCCAGGATTTCTAGAAGGGGGGTGGGGGCAAACCTGGCCTACCTTGGGTGACTATTTGTTCCCCCTGAGCACCGGCAGCAAAGTGCAGTAGTTATACTTGGGGGGTTTGGGGGGACGCCCCCCTTCCCCCAAGAAAATGTTGACATTCAAGACTTGAAATGGTAGATTCTCACACATTTTGGGACACAATATTGTTAGACTCATGTTCGTTTCTAGCCTCTATCATTTGGCTTAGGGGATTTCTTTATGAAAATATGCTTAGATGATTAATTAAAAGGAATAAAAAAAATTGATGTTGACTATTGCATACATTCCGGTACCATTAGAGAGGGGAACGGGATGTGATTTTTGACTATATTTGAGGAGTCTTAATTTGGGGCCGCATATTCCATTAAGTAAGCAGAGCCACCTTAGTAGTTCCGGGTCTGGGGGCTTCCCCCCTGAGACAATTTGAAATCTAGAAGGCAAATGTTGCATTGTGGCGGATTCTGAGACCAGACATCCAAACTCTTGAGTAGAAAAATCTGAGCCCAAGAATTTTTGGAAGTGGGGGAATGGATGTCCTGCTGAGCACCGCAAGCGAAGCGCAGCAGTCCAACTAGGAGGATTTGGGGGCATGCCGCCCCCCCCCCCCAAAGAATATTTGAAATTCTAGACTTGAAATGGTGCATTCTGATACATTTTGGGCCAAAATATATTAAGGCTCAGCTCTGTATTATTGTCTATGATTGGGGCTGGAACCGTTTTCTTGGTTTTTGGAGGGAAGGCTTTAGAGAAATCTAGTGTTGAAATAGTGCATCCTAGTTCATTTTTGCCAGAGAATATCATAGCTCAGATCTGTATTATCAGGCCTCCTTTTTGGTGGATAGGCTTTTGAAAAAAAATTGGAAACCTAGACCTGGAATGGTGCATTCTGATATAAATATTAATGTATCAGAGCTTAGATCTGTATTATCCAGCCTCTTTAATTGGAGATGGAACCCAGTTTTTTTGGAGGGGAAGGTTTGTAATGGTGTAATCTAGTGCATTTTGGCACAAATATATATATATTCAGGTCTGTATTTGTTTAATTGGGACTGGGACAATCTGCTGGTTTGATAATTCACTAATGCACAACCTTTATTGGGGATGGAACTTTGCTTTTTGGATGCAAAGATCTTAGAAAATTTTGAAATTCTTGACTTCTTTTAGGAAAGAAAAGACACATTAGATTCAACTGGAGTCTCTCCTGTTGCATTTTGACCTCAAGTCTCGGAGAGTGAAAAAATGTTTTGATGAAATTTCTCAAAATATTTTTTTTAACTGACATTTAACTGACATTTGACTAAATCTGGTTTTAACTGACAAAAATCATGCTTTTTCTTTTTTAACTGACATTTAACTGACTTTTAAAGCAAAAATAACTTAACTGACTTTTAACTGACGGGTGGGAACCCTGGGATCTCTAACATACATACAGAGAGAGTTGCTGCATTGTATATATCTTTGGAGTTAACATTGAGCACATTGCCAACTATTAATACTATCTTAAATGATAACCTTGAAAACATATCATAATCTTGTCATATATATAAGAGAAGATCAAGATTTTTTCTCAAGAGTAGGCGGTTGATATTAGAGTGGTGCGTACCCAGTAGAGGGAGTCCATGGTGTGCGGGTTGAGGAGCCCGGTGATGCCGTGGTAGATGGAGAAGCCGGCACCCAGACAGAAGATACCCACACCGCTGATCAGCGACGCCACGTTACGGAAGTTGGCCCAGCCGTACCTAGTTGCCCACACAATGTTAAATTGATATTTTTCAGATATTTTCCCTTTACAATACTTTTTGAACACACAATATTTTATTCATGTGTCTCGACCTACTGTATTTTTCTATTTATATAAGGGAGTGCTCAGTTTTTAACAACGGGGGGGGAGGGGGGGGGGCGGGGAGGGTGAGATTTCGCGGGGAACATGCGAAATTTGCTCCCCCCCACCCCCAAGAGGTCGAAATTCCTCCCATCCCCATGGTGGGCCAGAAATCGCGCACATGCGCACCCCTTTGTAACACGCAGGCTTTTTTGCTCAAAACAGGTGGAATTTTGACTCCCCCAAGAGGGGTCTAAATCTTTACCCCTTCCCCCACCCCCTTGAGCAACCCCTAAGTCCATCATCACAAGTACCAACATTATCTTTGCATGGACATAAAATAACAGTATAAGAAATCTACATATCATAATTATCATGAGAGAGACAGGACTTAATACTGAGAATGCTTGTCCACACATAAAGAATGGCGGACAGCATAGACACTTACGGATGTTCCAGATCTGGTTGTTTCAAAGATTGGTGAATACCAACAGCCAAGATAACCTGCGAAAGACAACATTTGGAAAACATCAAAACACACTTTCACTCGAAAATAAACGTAATCTACTGAATCATTAAACTATTCTTAGTCAAATATACATGATGATAAAGGTGTGTTTTTTCTACATGTTTTCATAGCTATAAAAAACTGTTTATGACATGTATTCGCTATATCATAAATCATATGTATAATACAGTATCAAAATAGTAATTTCCACGTTTGTACGCGAGAGACTGGTTATAGGATGGAATATAAATTAGTTCTAATGCAGATTTGGCGGCGACTGACCTGGTTGACGGTGTCGGCCATGGAGTGGATGCATTCAGAGAACATACTGTGTGATCCAGTATAAACCCAGGCCATGAACTTGGCGATCACGTTCAGTCCATTTCTGAGGGGAAAAAACATGACAGGAATTATAAATTGATTAATAGACTCTGCATCGGTGATAATGGTACATACCATGATAAGCATACGGTGAGGCATGGTGGAAGTCGTTTTAACTCGTTATCTCATGTCTGATTACTGTCATGGGACATGGCAGAAAGATATGTCAGAGATATTTCAGACAACTATGCCAGAAGACATGTTAGAGATCTGGTCATAAGCCCTGTTGTTGTACCATAATGTGATACTTACACAGTGATGGCCCACAGCACAACTTTTCCAGATCCTGTCTTGAAAATACTTTCGGTCTGTTGGGAAGGAAAACACTTGTAAGATTATTCAAGATGAAGTGTTTGGACAAGACAAATATTATATTTTCTTGTTAACGTTCAATAGGATAATATACAGCAGTCCAACATTATAGCACTCCAATGCACTATATGGATATATATCTAAAACTGGACATCGACATCCATGTAACAGAATCCTTCTAACAGAAAGCTATATTTAGTAGAAGTAGAAATCCATGAATATCTATAATGAAGGAAGATACCATGTTCATGCCTATGAATATGTCTGTGTGTATGTTCATTTCAAAATTCAAGATTGTAACCATTCATTGAATGCCACCATGCTTTTAATGTAATCTCGAATTGCAATTGCAGTAATTTGATATAATAAAAAAAAATCTATTCTATTTTTTTTCATGAACAGTTGGCATCCCATAGATTCAAGATGGCTATCACTCATTGAATGCCACAATGCTTTAAATGCAATCTTGAAATGTAGTTGCATTAATTTTATACTGTTAAAAAAATCCAATTTAGTTGTTTTTTTTCATGAAGAGTTGGCACCCCATAGGTTCAAGATGGCCACCAGTCATTGAATGCCATAATGCTTAAATGCAATCTTGAATTGCAGTTGAATTAATTTGATTCTAAAAAAAAAACACTTTTTTTTCTTTCATGAACAGTTGGCACCCCATACATTCAAGGTGGTTACCAGTCATTGCATGCCACAATGCTTTAAGTGCTATCACGAATTGTAGTTACATTAATCTGATACTAAAAAAAAAAAAATTCTATTTGATTTTTCTTTCATGAACAGTTGGCACCCCATAAATTGAAAATGCACCCAGCACCCAGGTCAACAGCTATATACGGACAAGTGTACCTCCCCTGCCTGTTCTCCTTCAATGCAGAGTGAAGAGGGTGGGAGGGGGTGACCATCAACAGTGCATAAACACTTTGATTGGATGACAATGCAGTTTTTATATTACAACCCTAAATTTGTGCAACAAAAATCATCAAGAAATACCAAGTATTTTTTCAAAAAAATAGCTTTTCTAGAATGGCTCGATACTCAGAAATCCTACTGCGAATAAAAAAAAAGTCAAATTCTGATTCTAAACACCTGAAAAGTGAGAAATGCTCGTTCACGGTTTATGTAGGAAATGTACTAAATACACCAAAAATATGCAACAAAACCCTAATTTTCTCAAAAACTGTTCAGTAGGATTTTTTCTAACTGAGGTTCCAGTGTTTTCTACCCTCATATTACACATTGGCATAGAGAATATATTGGCACCTAGTCAGGATTTTGCCCTAGAAGCAATCTGTGAGGCAAAAAACAGCCAAAATGAGCCACTGGTCTGAAGTATAAAACTGGGCATCGATCACTATAGAGCTACAAAGAGAGAGAATCGATGTCCAGTAATAAGAGATTAAGAGATATCGTTTTTTTTTGTGATATGAGAGTTAGTATGCTTAAGTACTAGAAGCGTCGTATTCAACAGGACCAATTGGACACGATATGTCCGTATTCAATGGGTTAAGAAAAAATAAATATCATTGTCTTTTATACTTCATTAAATGGCTTCAAACCGGAGTGCAATAAATAGTGCGGTTATATGCATGGTTGCTGTTTCTCCTGAGAAATTGTATACTGCGACAATCACATAAATATCTCCAATTATCAAATTCAGTGCCACGACTTGGGGAAGCTTACATTATGCAAGAGAGGTCAATTAATTTAGTTCTGTGGTATTGTACAGCATGAATATGCGACATTATCTCTTTCTTTCCCCATAAGTACTCATTGTCTGTGAATATCTTTGATGTGTATGGTGAAAAATAAGGAAAAGAGGGAGAAAGCGTAGGTAAAAGGCAGGTGAGCAAGAAAAACTTTTAGGTGCATGTTTTGGGCAATTTTACATTGATACTGTTCTTTGCCCTACACCAACTTAACGTAGTGCCTTACCTGCGGAGGATCCTTAACGTCAACTAGGTTAAGCGTATATGTGGAACTCTGCCCCTTCTTTTCAAATTCCCTTTTTAGCACTGGTATTGGAAAAGTAAACAAAATATCGCAGACGGTGGATCTAAACACAGGATACAACAACCAAGCACAGAACTCTATCAACCTGTATCATGCCATACTTCGTCAGAAAAATACTTTGTGGTTGCCTCTTTTTTTAGTTTTGTACATGATTCCCACTCTTTCTGTCCCACCAACCACCCCATCCACAAGCACCAAACTAAAAGGGGCATTTTCTTGTAATACAGTGAGATCTCGTCATAATGAGGGCCTTTTGGCAAGGCAAATTTGCTCCTTATAACCAATAGTAAATACAGAAAAAATAGAAAATTATGGCTGTGAAAATGTGCTCTTTATAACAGGAAGTTCCTTATATCAGTCCTCCTTATAATGAGATTTCACTGTAGTCCTTCTCCATTTTGATACAGGTTGATAGATGTCACATAGACAGCACATTACAGTGTAGTTGGTGGAGAGTCGGGGTGGGCTTACCCTTGGGGTGACAGGCTTCTCATAGGGTTTGAAGATGAATGGCTTCTCCTCATCTTTCCCTGTGTGCTGTATTTTGTAACTCTGCTGTGCAGTTCTCAGACTGAAGAGATCTATGGACCACAATATCAGGTTAGATTCTTTACTTATTCTCAACAGACCAGGTTCTACATTTAAATAGATTATCATGGACGAGAGACTATGTGAAAAATAAAAACTGGAAAAAAAATCATTTAAATAGCTGGCTACAACGATGTGTGCTTGGATGAGAATGGCCACTCTTATCGTTGTATCAGTGGTTGTATGGGTGTAGTATCTCTGTTCAATGCCACATGCAGGTATATAAACATAACTGTATTAATGTCTTACAATCTTTGCAATAGCTGAAATATAGTTTTGTAATAGTTTAATGCTAAAGCAACAATCGATAAGTCCAAGGTGAATATGAACTCAAGAGCAATGCATTAAGTCACTACCATATTCCGTGGCAAACTTACACAGTAAATGTCAGCAATAGCAAGTGTATCGCGTTTACAAATAATGTGTTAATAATTGCTATAATGTTAGTAAACATACTTACAAGTATCTATATTTTCCCACTGTTTACGTTGTTGCTTTTCTTTGTGCAAGTTTTCCAGACTTCCCCACACCTCGTTTACTCTTGAAAGATAATTTGATACCAATATTTCAAAACAGTTCCATACATTGGCAAAATAGATCAGAATGTACCTATAAATGTAGGCATGGTATGGGGGTCACTAAGAACTAATATATGCATGGTAGATATGTGTGTACATATGTATATTGGAGATGTATTGTTGTACTATGCGTACATGATGGTACTGCAAAGGCTAGTGGTTATTTCATAATAACAGCAGTCTGCTAATGGTCACTACAACCCCCCCCCCTCCCCCGTCATCTTTGTCCAACGTGCAATCGTTCTACAAGTTCCTAAATAGGTCTGCCTCTTTTTAAACCATTAAAAAAAATCTGATCCCTTTTTTACGGTTTAGATGTGGAATACAACACACAGTAAGCCTGGGCAGCATATTCCTTCAATGGACTTTGCGGTCATGATGCATGAATGCAGCACGGGTCAGGGCTGATGAACAAACATTGGGGTACCATGCTATCTTAGAAGGGTTTAGCATGACTATAGACCAATGCAGCAAGAAAGGGTGCCTTTTTTTTTATAGAAAAGTTGCTGATAAAGTTTTTGAACATTTCTCGAGTGTGACAGACAAATACAGAGATAAAACCTCAAAATCCTGCATTCTAATATACATTATTTGAAGGATAATTGTCCTGTGAATCTCCTGATATGAGATGTTTGTTTACATAACCATTAGGCCACACCAAAAAAAAAAGTTGGTCCATGGATTTCACTTTTCAAAAAGTGGTGCGAGCGAGCGAAATTATTCTTATTTTTTTTAAAGAATTTTTTTTTGTCAATGGATTTTGTTGGTGGAAAAGTGGAGCGAGCGAATTTTTTTTTTTTTTACATAGCATCTGACAAAATTCCTTTAACATAATAATTTATTGGTTGATCTGGGGGAATTACTGGAAGAAAAAATTGAAAAAAAAAAAAAATTCTCAATTTTGAAAAAAATGAGGCGAGCGAAATCCATTGACAATTTTTTTTTTCAAAAAAACAAACAAATTCCATTTCCGAAAATAAGGTGCGCGAAATCCATTGACCAACTTTTTTTTTTGGTCTGGCCTTACAGACAATGTTATGAGGATTCTGCTGAAACCAATGTGAACACTACTTTATTATCACCCTTTCTTGATGCATTAGTCTATAGCTGTGCTGTACTTACTTGGTCATAATGTGATGTCTGTGGTAGACCTTAATGTTATCAGACCCCGGGTAGGGACTTCTTCTTTGTATCACAGGTAACTTACTCAGCTGCCTAAAATGAGAGGGCATAGTATAGAATGCATGCAATTAGTAAATCAAAATTCAGAAAACCATGCAACCGCATCTTTTTTTTCAAAGCTTTCTTACTGGTTTCATTTTCAACATACCGGTAGTCCCCGTAAATGTCAGTGCTACGTTTATTTCTGAGTTATCGTTGATAAGTAACATACGCATTTTCTATATCCCAAAGGAGATCATTTCTGTAATTCATCTAAATCTGCTGAGAAAATGAAAAGTCATCCATCACTTACTCCTCTGTAAGCATGTATTCATATTTGGCACGGTCACTTTCCACATAGATATTATCCCGATATTCTTTGTTGAAATCCGTCTTTTTCCTCGCGGGTTTCGCTTTCCCAGCTACTTGTCCTGTATTTGCGAAGAGACAAAGCTCCAGTTATAAATATTGTGCCGTGATCACAAAGGAAAGTAACGATGTAATGTGCATCTACTCTTTTTCTTTTTTTTCCTTTGCATATTTCTTCATTATTATTATCTTTTTTTTTTTTTTTTTTTAGCCTTGTCAAAAATATTTCTTCATTATTGCTGTATGTTTTTTTAATAACATTTTCACGCTCATTAGTCTACATACTTTGTATTCCTAATTGGATGATCCAAATCTCCCATTAAGTTGAAAATATTTGACCCATCTAAGTCATTGAAAACACAACCGTTCACAATCTCACAGTTATCACCAAAATGTTTTTTTAATGCAGTAAATCATGTCAAAATACTCTTAAACGATTATCACGCCATCATGCATATCCTTCACAGGATAACTTGGAAATCTTGTTCAAAATCTAATTAAATCGTTGAACTCATGGCCTCTCTATGTTTAATTGTCTAGTTCTGGGACCAGTTGCTTGCTGTAAGTCGGGTGTGTAGACAGAAGTAATGCTCATCATGGGAATTCACCACATGCAGGGATGTGCTACGTCCATCTATATATCACAATGGGGCACTCTGCAAGATCCTTACAGGAAATTCTTAGAAAAGGGGTGGGATGGGATTCACACTCGCGATAATCGACAGAAATGCAATAAAATATTGCCTGTTTTTGCGACATTCTTCTTCACTAGTCTTCCTGTAAATAACATTAAAATGAAATCATAAAATAAACATACGTAACCTGGAACAAAAAAATCTACTGTAACGGTACAACGGTACACAATTAATGAAAGGGAATTTATATCAATAAAATGAGAAGCTATTTCAAGCTAGTAAGTATGAGAACCACCATGGACAACTTACTAAGATAGTGCGGATACTTTCCAGAAAAATAAAGATTGCAAACTCCAACGTGAAATACAGCTATCTACAATATGTACATTAAATATGACCAGGAACAACCCCCCTAAACATACCACTTTAAATACGTTTGTTCTTTCCAAGACTTAATGGAATACAGCTTGAAGTGCAAGTACCTTTAGCTAAGGTGTCCACTTGACTAGATGTTGCACCTTCGCCCTTGGGAACAGCAGTTCCCAAACTGCTTGGTTTTGTTGTGGCTGAAACAGTATCCTCTCCCTGGTCTCCGGTTGTGGCGAGGAGGCGCTTCAAGACACCGTACGGGTTTGTTGGCATGCGTCGAAGGTTACCCAATACTGCATAATGTGGGATACTGTTCTGAGAGAACTGGCGTTTAAGGCACCCTTGGCATACTGTGGTTTGGAGAACGGGCAGTTTGGATGGGGTAAGGCGGGTGGACTGGGCCAAGAGACGCTGAACATGACACGCCCACATAGCTGTGACGTCGCTGTCCACCTGTGGATTAAAAAACAGGATGATGAAAACTACCGTATACATATGGTATAGCATTGTCGTATGTATTATCTGGTACTGGTGCATGTTTTGCATTACATTTTCTATAAAAAAAAAGCCTCTGGTGATATAATATTTAAGGGAGTGATCATTTTTTAACAACAGGGGGGGTGGTGGGTTTCCACGTGGAGTGTGCAAATTTTTTTACCTCCCTCCTGGTCAGGGGTCGCCATTTTTTACCCCCCCCCCCCTTACGGGTATAGTAGGGCGGGCTTTTTGGCTCAAAACAGGTAAAATTTTGTTGACCCCCCCCCCCAAGAGGGGTCCAAATTTTGTCACCCCCTCCGGTCAAGGGGTCCAAATTTTTTTGCCCCACCCCCGCTGTTGATAATAAATGATCACTCCCTTACTCTACCACAAGGAATTTTGACTTTTCAAGTATGGATAGGGGTAGATCTACTTCCTTTCTGAATATAGATCCACAG
The DNA here is from genome assembly GCA_947462335.1 of Harmothoe impar. Taxonomy (NCBI): domain Eukaryota; kingdom Metazoa; phylum Annelida; class Polychaeta; order Phyllodocida; family Polynoidae; genus Harmothoe; species Harmothoe impar. The sequence continues at coordinate 40,264,788 of OX381710.1, forward strand.
AGTTGTTGCAACTGGCTTCTCTTTATTAGTAGGCCTAGACCTATTTGTTTGCAAATAAGCAGTACCGGTAAACATCCGTGGTATTATTAAAGGTCAAAAAGGTCGCACTCAGTTTATGGCTGTGGATTGACCTAATCTATCCACACTCTACTGATAAGGGTCAGAAAATGGTGAGAAAACATGAGCATAGTCCTAGCCTCCTAGGCCTACTCCTTCCCTTTCACTCATAGGTACCGGTAGGCATATATCTAGTCATAGATTTGCTTCAACTTAGTACATTTTATTCATTTAAACTTCATTCTGCTGGCAAAGATGCAAGCTTTCATGTTGTAGTGCTTTCAAGTCATTCCACCTGTAGTGTCACTGTAGACAACCATTTTATAGATCTAGAGGTCTAGATGGAGGGATTTATCATAATCTTAAATATCTCGGTTATTAATTGGGATAGAAACGTAATTCAAAATGCATTTTAGACCTTATCTCCACGAGCAGCCCATCATTGTTCTAGATAAAAGAAAAAAGGTGTCTGCAAAGCTGATACCCCAGTAATTGATTCTAACTTCAATTAAGGGAGGGTTCATTATTTATGGCAGGGGGGGGTTGAGCGTTTGGCAAATTGAATACGTCAAAAATAATTGGCCCCCCCCCCCCCTCGGAATAGGTTGAAAAAAAAAGGCCCCCCCCCCCCCTCGGAATAGGTTGAAAAAAAAGCGCCCCACCCCCTCACCCTGGATCGTTTTCAACTTTATTACAAAAACAATGTTGGTGTCTACTAATTGTATGCATTTAATCCTGGGCACTTTTTTACCTACAATTTACTACCTTGCAACAAATACATCCATTTGCAAGGTGTTTTAGTGTAAACGTCTCATGATACTCGCTGGTGAGTGATAATAGTCAAACCTCAGACACTCGACTTAATTACATACCGTTGAGTTTAAGGGCCCCAGTGCTTATAAATTGGAAGCTCCCATACCCTCAGTGCTTACATGAGGCCGGCACTTTTTTGAAGACTGACAAAACGGTGGGCTATTCTGAGTGTCAAAGGTGATGCAGTGAGAAATTTGTTGGGAGTTTGAGGAAAATTTTAGAAAATTTTGAAAATATTGACATAATTTGGTAAAATATAACACAGGCTGTTACCAAAATTCGCGACATTTCAATGGACCCTGGTACTAAATTCGCGACATTTTTAGGAATACCCCTAAAAAAAAAGCCCCCCCCCCTTTGAATACCCCTAAAAAAAATTGCCCCCCTCCTCGAATGCTCACCCCCCCCCCCCCGGCCATAAATTTTCAATTCAATTCAATTCAAATCTTTATTTCAGACTCAATCGTTGAACAAGAGGTCCATAGGCTATAAAACACACATACATATAGATACAGAAATAAGAATACAACTAAGGAATATTAAAGTGGATGTACAAATCTTGATACATGTACCAGCATCTCCAGATATGGGAAGTGTACTGAGTATCACTTCTTGGATCCACCAAGCTTTTGATCAACTCATTTTTTGAACCCGTCAGTCGACATATAAAACTGTATATTAGTCTCCTAATTGTAGCACCACATGTCGGAAGAGCACAAACAGCAAAAGTCTCACTGGCACTAGCATATCTTGGGATGCCAAGTAACATACGGAGTTCATCATTGTACGCTACCGTTAACTTTCGCATAGAAGCCCTGTTGTAACAACTCCATAGCTGAGCAGTATACAAAGGTGTACAGTAGGCCCTAGATAGTTGAATTTTAACCTCAACACTGCACATGTAAAACTTACGTACAAGCATGTTGCCCTGAGCATATAACATTCTGCGCTGTCGTAAGATATCGTTATCATCCTTAAGTGAATTACAAATGATGTGACCCAGGTACTTGACCTCCTCACATTCCTTAAGAATAGAGTCATTTAGAGTAAACATGGGCATACTCATCTCTTTGCCCATAGGGGACCGGACTACCATTAGCGCACTCTTAAGAGGGTTATAATTGATATTTAATAAATAATGAACCCTCCCTAACTAAGTGACCTGAGGGTATTTAAACTAAATTAAAGTTTTAGGTTCAAACTTGGTCTTCCCCGTTATCCCCTGATGTTCTTTTCAATAAAGGTCCGATACTAAGTGGATGATGGTGTAGGTTAAAAACTATTTTAAATTGGGAATACTGAATTATCATGTAAATAGCTAGAGTTGTGACAGTGACACTGTGAGTGTGACAGACCACTTTTTGAACTTGTGTTTTGATATTACACTGACATTTGAATGACGATCAGAGCCCTTTCTCGAGTGCATACATAGGTAATCTTCCCCATTTATTGAAGGGTGTTTGTTATAGATATCAAATAATACCAAAATATGGGAAGAGATACTCTGCTTACCCCGTGAACACAAGAATATTGAATTAGATATTCACAGAGGTCCTTCTCTGGATATTTTCGACGCCATGACACTTCACTGGTGTCGAGGATAAATTTGAACCCCAATTATTCTTGGAAATGATTACTAACGCATTTTAATCATTGATATTGATAGTATAAGTCTAATAGATGCATAATTTAGAACACCCTTCGTGTATTGAACATAAGACTATTCCTCGAGCCGGCTCGTTGGCGCTGAGGATTGTTGGAGCTGAGGATTGTTGGCGCTGAGGATTGTTGGACCGAAAGTAGTCCAGCGCATGCCTACTCGGCGAAGTGTTGTTTCCAATCATATTCTTTGAACTTACATCAAGCCAATGAACATCATGGACTGTGCTTGGAGTTTGTACAGAAACCGGCAATGGCGGCTACGTACAAGACACTTGAAACAGGAGGTAAAGAATTGTTTGTTTCTTAGCATTTCCTGCTATTTGAAAGAGCAGAAAGTCTGATTTGTGGTAAAAACTGTTGCACATTATAATCAAGCATTGAACACGATATGTTGTAGTAGGTGACTCTCAATGTGTATATAGAAAACTGTGTTCATAGTGCAGTGCAGTGCAGACGACATTTCATTGTCAATGGCCATGGGGTGCGTTATTTAACGTTTAATTTATAACGTTTCTCTAAGACTCCTATGGTACAACGTTATACACAGCTTTAGAACGTTATTTTGACGTAAAATAACGTTTTTTTTGTTAGCTGGGAAGGCCGATTCCTTAGAAATATTTTGGTAAACAGTTCATAAACGTTATGCTTTATCTTTTTTGAACTTTATTTGAAAATGTTAACAAACCCAATCTCAGCCCCCCTCCCCCACCTCCCAATCTGAGGTGTGCCTTAGATGTCGACCTCAAAGGGCAGGCTTAGTGTGGGACATCACTTTGATACAGTGCCCAGGTCCTAGGTGTGAAGGGCTGGTGGGGGTAACTGTGATCTTACAGGTACATCACACCTGGAGGTGTGGAGGCTGACTGCCACACCTGTAGGCTGTAGGCTTGGGGGGAGGGGGACATCAGGAAAGCCAAAGTTAGTATTCATGTGCAGGGTCTTCACAGTCAGTTGGTCCTGGAACTGTATGCTGGGTGGAGACTGACATAGCCTGACAGATATTGTTATTTTCATGGATTATTGACATGGATTATTCAACATAGGATGATACACATGGAATAATGGAGGCTATATAACCATCATAGGCCTACCATGGACATTGTATTCGCATAATATTGGGCCTATTTGGCTATGATCACTGGAGGTAAGGTTTGATGTATTATCCCTAGCCTGTGAACTGGATGGAGTTCCAACATGTCCGTATTTACTTTACCTTTACACTTTTGTCTCAATTTGTCACATGGAAAATCTGTGCTGGTTCCGGAGAATAGGCAATTTTCTTTCTGATATTATATGTATTGATGTCATTGCAAACCCAAATTACATCTATTTTAAGGTAGGCAGTGGCTGGGCCAGGGGTATTGTTGCGGTAGGCCTAGCCTACTAAGGCTTACACCACCACAACCGGAAACTGCCTGAGCAGGGGACGATAATGCGGGAGTTGGTAACCTGAATAAATTATTTCTAGTCGACTTCATTGATGGCATTATTAGCTTTAATTTGATACCAAATATGACAAATATTGTCCATTTTTATCAGGGTCTTCATAAAGAATTGGCAAAAAAAAGAAAGTTTTCCTCAAAACCAGATTTTTGTGATGTGCGCGGTGATGAGAAACCATTTTATTTTTTTGAGTGGCCTAATGAAAATGAGTATTTCCCCCAAGTGTTTACAAGACACTGGGACAGCTGTGCTTGTGGAGAGGGCTTCAGATTATGCGTCAGCCTTCATAAACTGACTGTATACAGACCGAATATTTATAGTAGAAATTATAACTTTGTTCTTTGACATTCATTTATCATTTTATCCCTGCTTCCCCTTGTACAACACAGTTTGCTTAATAATGGTCCGATTTACGCACAACAAACACCAAAATGTAGGTAAAAAACATGCAAATCCAGATCTGGGCATGGACACGTCCGTCGGACACTCGTTCCAGCTGTACGGGACGATTTGCCGGACCCCTGTATTTTCCGTCGGACATTTCCCATGTCCGGCATGATTTCAAGAAGACTTATTTCCTTTAGCAGTTAGGGGGAGGGAGGCGTAGACTAATTCAAATAGTTACTCAGATTCGATTCCCTCTGGTAAATGAATAGACGTGCACAAGTACTAGATGTAAAAATATTAATTTGATATATTTGGTAAATCCTATCAATTTAATCAGGGCAAATCACAGTGCCATAAGATTAACTATTGACCTATTGATTCAAGATATTCAAATCTGTCCCAAAATGAAATCCCAAATAGTTTTTTCCTTGGCTCTGGTTGCATTGGAAATGTGTTTAAATGACATGCTGAATGAAAGATTTAATTGTCAGATAACATTGCTAGTCAATATTTTTAATCATTTAACTTAAAGCTTTGCTAAAAAATAGTGAACGTCTTTAAGCAATGTGGTCTGATATACTTTAAATAGCCATGGTCAATCCAAATATATTGAGGATACACTCTTGTCCCAAAAGATGTACCCTGTAATATTTCTTTGCCAATTGTTTCACATTGCAGATGCCGGGATCTAACTGTGCCGTCTATAAATGCTAAAGGTAACAAGGAGTACGCATACCTGAACTTCTTTGGCTTGCCAAAAGGGGAAAAGAACAAAAAATGGAGGGACGATCTGAATAGTTCAATTAATCGTAAGGACGAAATAAATGAGAAGAACTGCAGCATCTGCTCCATCCACTTCGAGCCAGAGTGTTTCTATAAACGTGGTAAGTGATTCTACGATTAGATACCGCCACTACCGTGGGAGTGGTGGGGTCACTCAATCCCCCCAGTCTCCTATTTTGTGCCCCAGTGGAAAAAACATATTTTCATCGATTTCAAACAGAAATGTCTAATAAGGCCTAAAAAAAAAAAAAGTTGTGTTCCGGTATCCCGACCGACCCTACGTTTTTGGGGCCGACCCTAATTTTTTTTGGCCATTTTTTTAATTTTTGAGGAAATTTATGAATTTTTTTTGCGTTTTTACTACTAAAATTGACTTTTTTGACAAAAAAAAATTGTAAAAAAAAAAAAAAATCTGACCTACAGACCCTGTTTATTTTTGGCCATGTTACCGGAACACAACTTTTTTTTTTTTAGGCCTAAGCCTATAAGCCGCACTGGTGATCTGACTTTTAAGGTAACAATAATGACAGAACGACATGTTCCCCCCTGGATTTGACATCAGTAAGCCTTAAACTTGTTTTATATTCTTTGTCCCTCTTTTATCACATTAAGGTCAGCAGGTCCGGCTCGTGCCAGGTAGTCTACCCACAAGGAATCTACCTGACATTATACAGACCCCCAAACCGAAGCCACGTCCAGCTCCAGTGAGTAGCCCTAACTAAGACTTTGTGAATGACTGAATGTTGTAGAATCACCAGACCCAAAAAATCTTCGGAAATATTTCTTTTCTGTCAATGGATTTTGCTTTGATTATCACTGTTTTAGTCTCGATTTTCCGATTATATCGATACTAGAAGAACATTGAGCAAGCTGCCTGGAATATGTTATTTTCAGCTCTTCATTTAAGCCCTAATATGCCCTACATAAGTTTTACGTGTAAATAGTAATAATCATTCCCTCAGACAGTACTCCTCTGGTCAATTTACTGTTGACACATGAGTGAATCTATATATAAAGTTTAACGGTTGTACATTGTAGTAGGGTAAAATGGGGCAATATTGCACATCTAACCCTAGAAGTGAATAGAGAAAGGCCCATGGCTGGCCAGAGGATATTTTGGTATCGTTCCCCATGAGGTGGGGCTGGGGCCATATCCCTGAAGCCGCAGGCTGAGGGGGATGCAGCCCCAGCCCCACCAAGGGGAACTACAACTCTCCTGGGTCGTGTCACGTCACACAGTGTGGCAACGAATAGAACACCAGTCCTGCCATAGAAGTAACCATAGGCCGGTTGGTGACATATTTTAAGGGGGATATTTAATGTCATTACCGTAAAACCTCCGCCAGCGATTTTCGTCTGAGGACCTCGTGCATATAAGGTCCCCTATTTGCATAAGGAAACGGCGAGATAGGCGACATGCACAAAGACATGGTGAGAGAGGGGACATGGCGAGAGAGGGGACATGGCGAGAGAGGGGACACGGACGAGGATGATAATATATACAGTAAAACTTCGTTATTACAAACTCTGTTATAACAAATTTTGTTTATAACATAAAATTTTGCATTACAGAAAGTATGCGTTACTCCTCCAAAACCAAAATATGAAAGCCTGGAAGCTGTCCACAAAGCTGCCACCAAACTGCCGGAGTGGACCACAACAACAACTGCGGATGCTTTGGTCCTGGTCCACGACCACATGAAACTGGTCATCACGAAGGACCTAAATGTGAAGGGCTACTTCAATGGTAATCTTTAATATTGCAGTGAAGTACATAAACTTTTTTAAAACTTTTTTTGTAATTTTCATTAACTCATTTTGAGAAGATCATTACACTCAGTTGTACATTCTCCTGAAGTCCTTTGTTGGTATGTGATGTGATTCTGTTGACTGGTGACCAAGCTATAAATACTGGGTTCCTGTTCTTGTTAGGACAGGATTTCATGTGCACTCAATTAGCATTTTTTATACTATGTAACTTGAATCTTTCCTACTTCAAAATCAATCAAATGTCACCTGGAAGGACACATTCTGTCTCTTGGTACCGGGGTTCGATTCCCCGCCTGACTTATTTACAGTGAAAACTGAGGCTGGTGCAAAATGGAACAGAATGGTCAGTGGTTCCTGCCTGGAGGTATAATGTGTTCAGTTGGCATTTTTGTTTAACTTTCCAAATTTCATATTTACTTTACTGTATACATTTAACCTGTTACCTATTACATTTGTCTGAAACCAATTTTTGTAATTTTTTAACTCAATTTCTCAGCTATTAATTGTGTTCTAGGATTGCATAACCTCTATACACTTTATTCTCATCTTTTCAGGGAAATGACAGCAGTCCAGACAAGTATGTAGGTCTCTTAGAGATTAGTCTAAAATACCAACTTATGAGAGGACCTAGCGCAATAACTCATGAATGCCTTTCCAACAAGCTGTGGGCTGCAGGAATATCTTATGGATAGAAATGTAGACTTGCCCAACAAAATACTGATCCTGAGGGCCAAACACATACATTGTTGAGCTTAATTTGTCATGGGACCAATCGGAGCATTGAAAGTACTTTTGTATGTTCCAATTGACTGACAGTTGACCATCCAAGTATGTTTGCAGTTGATTGGTATGGATCAACATCTACAGAATATATGCATGGGAACTAAGAGAACGCCGTGAGTATATGTTTTATGGCCGTATTACTATTATCCCTTACTAGTGAACATTTTAATTAGTTCGAAGTTGTTAGAAAATTGTTTTCTCAATCAGTCTGGTTCATTATATGATCGCTATAGGTATGACTGAAGTATGGTGTGCCTGGTGACAAGTTTATGTCTAATAATGGACCGCAACATTGGGCTACTCATCCCTCTTAGCAAGGAAAAGTATTAAAGTGACCTTAAATTCCTTTTTGTTAGGGTACATACAAGATTCCTGCAAGACCCACGGCAGATGTTTCTGGTACTAAACTTTAAGTGGCTCTCTGAAGTTTAATATCAACCAGAGTTTTAGGGTTTCTGTATATTGAAGAGGACAACATATAGGTATGTGAACATCATCAAATGTGTCATTTATCTGTACTGTTTATTGACTGCATCCTTTCAGATGTGTAACCTGGGTAATGGTGGTCCACACTGCACTGTCTACACTGCTTCCTCTCAACTGAAACTTGCATATTGCTGTATGTGCATCTGCACACTAGAAATGGTCTGACTTTATTGGAGATGAGATAACCTGTTGAAAGGACTTTCCCAAAGGCTGAGTACTGAGGCTGAATCAATTTGTATAGTGTTACGGTTTTTGTGTCTCCATAATAATCTCAATAAACTGTAAGATGAAGCAAGTATAGGAGAAGGAACATATCCTTGTTACATTCAGAAAGAGATTGAGTTCTTAATATGTGTGATTAACACTGGGTTTGGTGACCATATAAAAAAAAATTGCCAGGTGTCAGAAATTTTTACCCCCTCCCCCCTGTAACTAATAAATGAACACTCCCTAAGCGATCACTTGTTTTGAGCCTGTTCAACTACCGTAGTTTAAGATAGCATTAAGATATATGAGCAGTGCAACATACCGAGGATTGATGGGAAAATAATGAATAATGAAAGAAAGCCTCATCAATTTTGAAAAAATCTCGGACGGTAAACTCTTACTTTCATCGTCATGGCCTTAGATCAGAGAGCAATAATAACTAGTATGAGAGAGTGCACTTAGCGATAAATAGTGACGAGAGATTGACCCGCCGAAGTCATATACGAGACAGGCCAGCTTCGGTTTAATATCATTTATTTGTCAATAAAGAGATATGTGTTAACAAGGATTCCTCGTTGATGTTCATATGCACTTGCATGTCACTCGTGTGTGATACATTAAAACAGTGATACATTACATATACAGTAAAACTTCGTTATTACAAACACCTAGTTATCAGCAGATGTATTCGTTATAAACGAATTTCGTAGTAACCGAATTCATCATTTGTAAGTAGGTGTGGAAGCTGCTTGAGATGGGACCCTTGGGAGGGGGGGGGGTCCCCATGCCCCATGTCGATCTTAATAAAAGCTCATGTCGCTATATCGATCTTAGAAAATTCCCCATGCCACTATATATTTTTTCCTCCTGTCCCATGTTACTGTAGCTGTTGGCTATTCTAAGATAGGCATCGGCTATGAAAAACTCCAGATTCGAAAATAGGTTGTTCAGAAATTACACTTTATTCATTTTGACATACGGCTCGTAATCATACAGACGGATAGTAACAATCAAATAGGCTTCTGAACACCAGTGGTCATATGAACATACAAGAGGTATACGCTCACGGTCTAGTACATAATTCCCGAGTTCCAAGGCTCTCTTCCATCATGGTTAACTCCACTTGGACCAGACTCCGCGGGAGGAGTTCTGTGTCCGGAGTTGTCCACCAGTGCGTCTATCTCCTCTAGTTCCCCCAGAGGGTAGAACAGAGAGAGAGATGCAGGGTGACCAAGTTGGAAGCAGCGACAGGACTAGGCCTAAAAAGGTACAACAGAGTTCGGGGAAGCTCTGTTGTGGAGCAGTCGAGCTGGCCGAAGTGCACAGCAAGACTGGGTCCTCGATTAGCAGAACCCCAGGTCTTATGTACTGATCCTTATGTAACTCTCTTCATTACTCGTAAACACTTGAGTTCCCGAGGAACTCCGGGTAACCACGCACCGGTGCATCCGGGCCGACACGGTACCCGAGATATGTCGGGTGACACGTGGCGGTCACAGCTCAATACACATAACCAGGCCGCGCTCTCTCAATCCTCAGGTGTAGACTTATGTAACTATATACCCGGCACCAGACAGGAGCGCGGCCCGGATACACGGCAACACACATACCCAATATAACCCAAACTGGTTCTATAGAAATAGTATAGCGTCGACCCACTACACTACTATCTATCTTTTCCTCCTGTCCCATGTCACTAATGCCTAAAAATGTCCATGTTGCTGTGTCGAATTTAAGGTTCTAGGGCCATAGAGATGAAATGGGGCTTGTATGGGTGATGGGGAGGGGAGGTGGCAGGCCTGGGGTGGCAGGACAGGGTTTAGAAAAAGGGGGGAGGGCGGTCATTGTTCAAGAATCCCTCAACAATATTTATATTAAAAAAACTCAAATTTCGGCCGCAAAAAAAAGGGATCCGCCGCTGCCCCCCCCCCCTCCCCCCGAGGCGAGGTAGGGGAGGGGTACCGGTATGGAGGTGAGGTCCCCTCACTCTAATGGACAGTGGTCGTAGTTTGAGAGGACCTCAACAAACCTGACCAGTGATCGGAGTTCAAAGGACCGAGGTCCTCTCATACACATCATGCACCTGGTCGGAGCTTGAGGGGGCTGAGCTCGCCCTGGCTGTCCCTGACTAGTGGTCGGAGTTCAAAGGGAAAGAAGCCCCTCCCCCCCCCCCCCTCACTGCCCTGGCTAGTGGTCGGAGTTCAAAGGGAAAGAATCCCCCCCCCTCCTACCATGGCTGCGCAGATGCCATGACAGGCCATTGTGACAGTAATTACGTTTTTCAAACTTGTATTTTTTCCATGTTAAGCCCTAATTTACTTCGTTATAAACGAATTTAGAACACTAGTACTTCGTTATAAAGTAGTTTTTTTACTATAGAAATCTTAAGAATTAGTTTGTTATAAACAAAATTCGTTATAACAGATATTGTAATAAGTATACAGGATTTGTTTAATTTCCGTATTTCCCCGACAGATTGCCCTCGAAAGACCCCGTATTTCGTTGAGACCCTTCATAAGGGCCAAACCATTTAAAAATAACGAAGTTTTACTGCATTAATACCGGGTAGAAACTCTAGTTTCCAGTATTTACACAGCAAGGGTATCTTCATGTATCATCATCATCATTATTACATACAAGAACATTTAGGAAAACATCTGTTTATCGAAATGGCAGTTTGTTTACATTGGAACTTTTTCAGGTGATTTAGGCCCTTCCTCCCTACAATAACTAAATTTGAATCGAAAAAGGTAAAAAAGAAACCCAAAGGGACACTCGTTTTAGGGAGGGGTCATTATTTATGGCAGGGGGGGGGGTGAGAGTTTGGCAAATCGAATACGTCAAAAATAATTGCCCCCCCCCCTCGGAATAGGTTGAAAAAAAAAAGGCCCCCCCCCTCGGAATAGGTTTAAAAAAAAGCGCCCCCCCCCTCAGTGGGCCTCACCCTTCGTTTTCAACTTTATTACAAAAACGATAGTGGTGTCTACTAATTGTATGCATTTAATCGTGGGCACTTTTTTACCTACAATTTACTACCTTGCAACAAATACATCCATTCATAAGGTGTTTTAGTGTAAACGTCTCATGATACTTGCTGGTGTGCGATAATAGTCAAACCTCAGACACTCGACTTACATACCGTTGAGTTTAAGGGCCCCAGTGCTTATAAATTGGAAGCTCCCATAACCTCAGTACTTACATGAGGCCGGCACTGTTTTGAAGACTGACAAAACGGTGGGCTATTCTGAGTGTTAAAAGTGATGCAGTGAGAAATTTGCTGGGAGTTTGAGGAAAAATTTTAGAAAATTTTGAATTTGTGGGCTATTGTTAATGTCCTATACAAACATAGCGTTTAGTATACTTAAATGGGGTCCAACATTCGCCTTCTACGTTACTACTCTGTGGGGTGAACTAGTCAGAGGTAGGCTTCCGCCCAAAGATAACGCAAGGGTAGTGAGATCCAGCTTTATTTGATGTTGTGGATGTTATAGTATACACAGAGCACTTTCACAGGTTATATTATAATCACAGCCTTCCCTCCATATATATAGAGATATGTACCTCGTTATTGTCAGTTAGCTCCAGGGCTTGCATTGATAATTATACGCGACGGCCTTAGTCAAGGCAAGGTATACATATAAATATCCAGCAGGATTCCTCTGGGGAATCCGGAATGTGTAAGTCTCCGTTCATTCAACCAATAAATACCTTCAATCCAATCTCAGTTAGGCTGTTATATGTCCTCGACATACTCATCAACATGCCCCGAGGCCGATCTTATACGCTTCTCTATGATACCGGATAATATGGTATTCGTTCTACGAGAACATAGGTGCAATCTATTGGTTACTCTCCGGTCACCACTATGGATCCGGATATACACATACAACCAGTTTCCAATTCATCAGGTCGGCAAGTTTAAATAGTTGACTTTCCAATTCCATGCTAATAAAGCCGGTATATTGTATCACTAACTCCATTGTTCTCTCCGTAATACAATACCATGCATGTAGTATATGAATCAAGGGTTCGATATACAATCTCCGGTGGCAGTGTTATGACATAATATCTCTAACTGAAATATTACACCTTAATGTTTAAACTCCAGTGTTCCATATATTCCAATGCTTAAATCACAGGAAATCACTGTTAGTCAATGTTAAACCGATGTTAAACCTTTTAAAAACCACACACATACTCCTCAGGAGTTACACAGTGCCATCTGGTCTTCTCGATCGTACTCCCCCAAACGCTCACTGATAACTGACTGCGCACTCCCTTCTCCCGGCTTATACTCTTGTTTTTTACTCTTTATTTCAGCTTCCCATGGATCAATCTCTAGACCGCCTCCCTTCATGACTACGCCCGGCTCATATCGATTGCCTGTCAGTGTCATCTCTCATCTTTTATTGATCAACAATTAGGCGGCCCTACTTTTACAACCCGATGCAATTAGGCAGGGACTGGTCACGACCACCCTCATTAGGCAGAGCCCAGCCACGACCATCCTCATCAGGCAGAGCCCTGCCACGACCATGCTGTGTCCGTGGCCTGGTCTTCAGCTTCCTTCCGTTGACTTAATGTATGCGACGACATTCTTTTCTTTTATTATATTAGTCTTACTGAACTGCATCATAATATGTACTACTTCCCCCCATTTATTCAATGTATATATACTATACCCATACATATTCATACATATACAGTTTCGCCCATTCCCATATATTATATTATACGTTATTTATCAATCAATAAATATGTCTTCCAAACATTTTTGCTCTTCTTTAGTTTTCCACTATAACCCATTTGGTAAAATATAACACAGGCTGTTACCAAAATTCGCGACATTTGAACGTACTAAATTCGCGACATTTTTAGGAATACCCCTAAACAAAAAGGCCCCCCCCTAAGAATAGGGTAAAAAAAAAAGGCCCCCCCCCTTTGAATACCCCTAAAAAAATTTGCCCCCCCCCTCAAATGCTCACCCCCCCCCTGCCATAAATAATGAACCCTCCCTTAGCCTGTTGGCAAGGTTATTTCACTTGTTGAAGGTGAGGCCGCATTTCACTCGGCCTACGGCCTCATGAAATACGGCGCCCACCTTCAACTCGTGAAATAACTAACCCTGTCAACAGGCTAAAACTCGTGCACCTTTGGCTATTTATTACTAGCCGAGAATGTTTTTTTTTTTTGCCCCCCCCCCCCCCAAACCCACCACCCCCCCTGCTGTTATCACTCCCTTACCTGCCTCTGTCCCAAAGCCTAGGCACCCCTTTTTTTTAACAAGGGGGGGATGGATTTTGGCTCCACATTTGGAGAATGTGGAGCCCAGGCGGATATCCGGTTTCGCTAGTACCCATCAGAAATTTATAGAATAGTGCTAAACAGGAAGTAACCAGCTAAATTATTTTCTCCACATTCTCCAAATGTGGAGCCACGCGAAAGTGCCCAGGAATGGGCTCAGGTAGTAGGCAGGCTGGTAGATCCGGTCAATAAAAACCTGATACCGAACTCACCTTTTATTTCGCTGGGTATATATTTATGCTATATTGGGGGTCTAGATGGGGGGGTCCCCATGTCGCCTGTCGATTTTAAGAAATGCTCATGTCATTTGTCAGTATCTTTGTATTTCTCCTGTCATTTGTCACTAGGCTCCATGTCGCCTGTCGATTTTAAGAAAAGGCCATGTCCCTTGTCAATATCTTTTGATTTCTCCTGTCATTTGTCACTAGCTATATGCCCCATGTCGTCTGTCGATTTTAAGAAAAGGCCATGTCGCCCTGTCGATTTTAGGGGTCTACACCCATTATATTGACGGAAATGAAAAATCCGCGAAATTCTTGTATGCTACAGTATGGAATAAATACCCGCGAATTAGTGGTTTTTTTTGCCACCTCAGCAAATTTTACGCGAGTTAAAAAGCCTGCGGGCTTTTTGGCTCAAAACAGGTTAAATCATTTTGACCCCCCCCCCCCCCCCCCCAGAGGGGTCCAAATCTTTTTGCCCCCCGGTCAAGGGGTCCAAATCTTTTTGCCCCCCCCCCAACCCACCACCCCCCCCCCCCCCCATTGTTAAAACATGATCACTCCCTTCACCAAGGGACAGTCCCAAAGATCACCTATACATTCCATACATACAGGCATATAGGCCTAGGCCCTATGTATGAGGAGGATACAGAATTTTCACTGGTTCCACTCCCCACCCCCCTTTTCTAATTTTCGCTGAGCTTTGCTTGAAAAACACACCCTATTCATGATTGTCACGGACGTGCAGAGTGAGTGAAAAAGAACCCCTTTCTTGGCATTTGCATAATGTTCGCACATTCTCGGTGTCAGGAATGGCCGCCCGGAAATAGAGGGCGCCACCAGTAGGTGAGGCAAATCCAGACTCTTAAGTACTAGAAAAAGGTGTTAAATTGCCCATAACTCAAAATATTTAGAGGTTAGAATGCTGTCACTTACATATGTTATTTATGGGTACCTTCTTATGGTACAGTGTAAAGCATTAAACCCTGTGCCCTCTATTAAAACCAGAATAAGGCCTCAAAGATGCGCAGGGTGCCAGTGTAGTTGGGCGCCCATACTGAAGCATAGTAGCAGAAAGCACAGGGTGCTTTGTTATGCATCACTTAAAATTCGTTGGGCCGGTTACTACGTTTCTAGGGTTACGTTTTGAGGTAACTACGCACGGCCACCATATTGCCCCGGGTACAGAGTCGTCGCCTGTGCTCTCTGCTCTGCGTTATGAAGGGTTAACACTGGCGCCCTGCGATATTTAAATGACTGATTATGGCCATGATTTTGCTTTAATCGCTTAATGGCTCGCACACCATGGCCAGGGGTGCCATAACCTTCAGCGGTATAAAAATGAACCCCTCACTTGTCATATATTTTAAGATATTAGAGATTGACCGGCGCCCCCCGTACTGAAGCGTACAAACGTGTACCCGGCAAAACATGGACGCCGTGCTTGGTAACGTCAAAGCGTAACCCTAGATACGTCGTTTTCGGCCCAACGAATGGCGGCCATTTGACCGGTCCGAGTAGTAAACAGTGATGGGAATATTCCTATATCTAAGTAAATAACAGCAATCCATTTAAATGCTTATGTGAAATAGGTGCGGGTGGTACTTCTGTGATTGATCTGTATAGTATGGAAGGCCAGTGCGACATTGTGCTATTTGCTAATTGCCAGTTGCCATTTGCTGGTTGCCAATTGCCATTTGCCGGTTTGAGGGTGCCATTTGCTCATTTGAGGTTGCCAATTGCCAGAAAGGTTGCCAATTGCTCAATATGATCAGCAATCAGCAATTTTGCCATTTGCTGATTGCCATTTTGTCATTTGCCATTTGCCAATGAGTATTTTGTCAATTGACAGTTGTCATATTGCCATTTGATGTTTAGAATTGCCATTTGCTAGTATGGGAAGTTGCCAGTTGCCTATTCTGAGGTCAGCAGTTCCTAGGCTATAGGGTTCTATTACTAAGTCTAGGCTGTCCATCTGACTATAGGAAGGGCTAGTACCTAATAATTAAATACACTTTATGTTGTTTATTTTTTACTAGAAAGGCTAGCTTTGATAGGCTTTATTTTGTATAAATCCCTTACAAAATGGTGATTATGATATAGGCTTCTAGATAGCCTATGTAGGCCTACAAGCTGAGACTGTAGCTTACAAATGGCAACTGGCAAACAGCAAATGGCAATTGGCAAACAGCAAATGGCAATTAGAAAATACATGTATCTACATTCAGCAAATGGCAATTAGCAAATGTCTACATTCAGCAAATGGCAATTAGCAATCGGCAAATGGCAAATGACATTTAGCAAATGGCACAATGTCGCACCGGCCTTCCATAGTATAGAATTGCGGAGTGATTTGAAGAAAGTGACTATACATGGGTGTCCTCATATATGACCGTGTCGCCGTGTCGATTTTAAGGGGGAGTGGCGTGTCGCCGTGTCGATTTTTATTCCATACAATCTGGTCTATTTTTCTGTGTCCGTCGATTTTTAAAAGGGCCGTGTCGCCCGTGTCGATTTTAAGAACCCCCCGTGTCACCGTGTCGCGCGTGTCAAATTTTACCCATGTATAGTCACAAGAAAATAAGCTGTTTGCAGCATTTTACTGAAGTTGACAGCTGCCTCCTGTGCGTGTTATCACGTGACCAGGGCCGCCGCTCCGACAGTGAGAATGGGAGTGCCCCCCCCCCCCCCCCCCCCCCCCCCCCCCCCCATATATCTAAGGATATCGTAGGACGGGAGGGAAACGTAGCACAGAACAGGTCCGGTCTAGTCCGACTCCAAGGGTCTAGTCGGGACTGTTTCTCGTTTCACGCAGGCAACATTGGCGGATCGCCACCTGTACAATTTCTGCATTTCCGTACGAATTGAGTAGACATCATATGCATCACATCAGGCTGCGTAAATAACCATGTAGTGGCTTTTTAGTACTTTTCCTAGCCTATTTCGAGCTCCAAAATGAGTGTCTTTGTCCACCATCTTGAATGGTGCGATTGGTTTACTTCCTCCAACCAGCAAGAGTTCCACACTTTGTTGCTTGTACTGGAGTGATGCCATTATTTAAGGCCAGATATATGTTGACAGTACACATTTAGAGAGCGGCTGCAGTAATTGATGGTACAAAGATCAATGATTACATAGACATGGGCAGAAAATATAAAGTAAATATGGTACTATATCATATAGTGTTATGACACTATCGTTATGACGAAGTGCGGCCGTGTGCGAAAGATTACTACGCCGAAGCCTGAGGTCCAACAAGTCCTCAAGTCCAACAATCCTCAGCGCCAACGAGCCGGCTCGAGGAATGGTCCACTCGTATTGAAACTTACTGAAATTTATTATTGGCTATTATTCTGTTTGACACTGTAAACAAATATGGCCGCATGAGTGTCCCAGATTGCTCAGGTTGGTGTTATTTTCTAGCGTTTCGGTGAAATACAAACTCAATATAGAAGCAACAAACTTCAAATGTAAAACAAGTGATCATGTGTTTGTAATGTTTAAATTAGGTAGGTTATAATTGAAATATGTTGGCTTTTGATGAAATTAACCACAACATTGTCAGTCGTTCTGTCCCTCGGGAGCTCGTGCTTCGCTCAGGTGGTTGACCGAGCACTGACCCGGACGCCCGTGTGTAGGCGTACCGTATAACCAGGGATTTTACCGGTGGCAACCCATATAACCAGGCGTGTTCGGTGCACACTCCAAGCTAACCATCTAATCACCAGACGACCACAATTAATCAGAGCAAATGAAATATAATAGGCGTCGAGTTTGACGGTGTTGCATCAGAAAATATCGGGAGGGGGGATTTCACGAGTCGCCCCTGTTTGCTTTGAAGTTTGAGCGAAAAGTAACGATGATGTTTTGCCAAAACACTGACCCTCAACCACGATGCATGCGCTTTGCGCAGTGTTATCAGGCATACTTTGCATACTGTACATAAATACTCATATATTTTGATTGAGAAGGCCGATTTACAAACCAATTACATCACTTAATATTTAAAAGCTAAAGATTAGCAGATGAACATATGTAATAACAAGAGGTGTTTCATAACTACATGTACAATTATTGACTCAGGGTTTAATTAACCCTGAGTAATATACACCTACCAATTTTGCATTTTAAGACAATTTTGTTACATAGGAGAATCGTTGTATTTCGGTTATCATTCGAGATAGAGAAATGCAGAAAAAAACATGAGATAGGCAAGATCGGGGGACAGCATTTTCCTCAAATTTTTTTCTAAAAATCTCAATTTTTCTTAAAGAAATTGAACTGCGATCTTCACGAATTTATTTCTCTCTTTCGCTATTATGGAAATGTACTAAACAAAATCTATCACCCGCTTCAGACACCCATAGACTTCAAGGCATAAGTGTTTTCAGCAGAAGATAGAAATGACATTTTGAGCGAATTTGCCCGTATTTCTCTTTTTCTACCCCCAAAGCGGGCAAAAACTGGGCACATTCTACAGCCAGGACCTATGCAACAAGTCACATCCACTCTATATCTATATGTTAACAGATAGCAGTTATGATACAGATAGCGGTTGTACACCAGGGGCGGGGGGACAGGGGATCAACGGCAAAGGCATGGACCCGTAGCACATGCCGCCCCGCAGCCGACCGACACGGCGAAACGGAAACGGGGATGGTGTCGCCGCTGACGCTCCGATTGACTCGCTTTTCGGCCGAGACGTAAAACAGCGGTTACGCGCTGCTGGGCGCTGACGCCCACAGCCACCTGCTCGCCCCAAGCCACCACCTGGAATTCGATTATATATGACTTCCAATATATGAAATTAGTGTAGCTTTTTCTCACGATTACGATTCTGCCGTCAGAAATGAGAAATAATGTATTGTACTCAAATTAGATCACTCATTCGAATTCATTTCTGATGCCAGAATTGACAGATTACCCTGAGTCATCTATGAGGCCACTCACACGCTCCATTTTAAGTATTATAAGTCTCATGCCAATCTCTTTAATTTTCAAAAAGTTCATTTATTCACTTAAAAAGCGCAGAAAAGCGCAGCTATATACATTTTTATTTTTTTTTTATTTTTTTTTTTTTAACCTCATTTCTTTTATTGAGATGGTCTTCCGGTTCAAGTTTTTGCGGCCAGGTTACAGAGTGTAGGTATATGATTTGATGTATATTATTATACATAATGGCACTTTATGAATAAAGATTCACGTATAAATCCTTATCTTATCTTACATATTTGTTTACATACTTATTTCACCTCCAAGAGATGGTATTACTAATCTCATGTGATTTTAACCAATATTTCAAATAATCATGTCTCAAATTTTCCTAGCACCTCCAAGAGATGGTATAATGACTAATTTTCAATGATCTGACGTTTCCCTCCAAGAGGAAATTAATATGATAAAAGTACCGGCAGTCCTGGTTTGTGGCCTTCTTTCGCTGCAAAGATGTAGCAGACTATAACACAACTCAACAGATGAATTTACATTGATGTGGTGAAGTATTTAAATCATAATTTCATTGCCTGTTGTCAATCTATGAGTGTCCAGCATTGTCTCTTCATTCCTCCCGGGATCTGCTGTGTGTCTCCTATTCTACAGCCTATGGTGGCTTCTTCTCCCTTATCTTCTTCAGGTATGCTAGCCTTTTCCCTTTCATGTCTGTGTTATACCACTTCTTCACTTTAGCCTTGAATTTCTGCTTCGTTTCAGCTTCTTGTATGTGTAGAGGTAGTTTGTTCCATAACTTCTTCCCCCTATACCCCGGGCTCTTTTTCCTTATTGTTAGACGCGGCTTTGGCAGATAACAGTTCAATTTATGATCATTTCTTGTCCTCTTCACTTTTTCAATTGTTGGAAGCTTCCTATTCTTCCTGTACATAAGTGACATCAGTAGCTCTTTTCTCCTCTGTTTCTGTACCGGTGCCTCACAGAGCTGATGCATGTCAGCTGTACTGATCTCTCCCAGTTTTACTTGTAGTATGCATCTAAGTATCCGGTTTTGGGCTGCCTGAATTTGTTTTCTTAAGCTCAATGTTGTTCCGTCTATCAGGAACGAACAGTAATCAAACTGTGGCATAATGACTGTCTTGTAAAGTGTGATTGCAGCAGATAGCGGTAGTGTGTGTCTTATTTTCTTTAGTTTAAATTTTATCAGATTTACTTGATTCAGACATTTCCTGGCTTGATGCTTGAAAGTCAGATTTGTATCCATCACAGCCCCTAGATATGTGAAATTGTCTACTACCTCTAGTGACCTCCCAGAGATCTTTGGCTTTACTTTAGGACATTGTGGGTATTTCTTGTGGGTTGCGAACCACATGAATTTGGACTTTTTCTCATTTATAGTCAAACCTAGATCTGAACAGGCTCCTTCCAATTTGTCCATGTCCTTTTGCAGCGTCTCAAATGCTATCTGTGGAGTTTTGTGTGGGGTATATATAACTACGTCGTCTGCATACATTTTAATTTCAGAGGTCATTTTCATACTAGTTATTTTATTGACATAATATATAAACAGGGTTGGCCCTAAAATCGAGCCCTGGGGTACCCCGTATTCCACTTCTATTGGTTCAGACAGTATCCCATTTGCAAGTGTTTGATGCTTTCTCCCATGTAAATACGAGTAGATCCAATTTAACATGTGTTTCTCAGTTTTTTCTTCCTTGAACAGGTTTAGTAAGATATTGTGACTGACACAATCAAATGCCTTCTTGACATCTATAAAAGCCGCAGCGACTGCCTCTCTTCTGTCTACTGCTGAGTAAATGTCTTCTGAGAAATCATAGATTGCTTCTGCAGTGCTCAGCATTTTTCTAAAACCGTACTGCTTATTAGATAGGGTTCCATTTTCCTCCCAAGATTTCAATAGAGTTTTCTGTATTAATTTTTCTAATACTTTGCTAGGGAAAGGCAAGATTGAGATAGGCCTGTAATTGGAAACATCTGTTCTTTGTCCTCCCTTAGGTATAGGTGTTATAGTCGCTAGTAACCATTCCTGTGGATACGTCCCATTTTGGAATGAGTAGTTAAAGATGTGTGTAAATAAATTAAGACAGCTCTCCATCATATCATACACCACTCCCGAGTTCATGTCTTTTATCCCTGATGGTTTCTTGGTATCCAATTCTTTCAGTGCCAGTTGGACTTCCTCTTTGGTGAAGGCCGTCGTCACCACATCTGGCCCTTCATATGTATGGTCTGGTTTATGATAGTCTTTTACTTGTAGATTTTTGGCTATAAAAAGTGTCTCCCCTATCTCTCCATAAAAAGTATTTATGTAGTTTGGCACATCTTTTACTTCCTCCTTTGTGCTCTGATTCTTCAGTTTTATTATCATACTTTTCTTGGGGGGCTTTATTAGTTTGTTCATCTCTTTCCAGAATCGTTTTGAGTCTTTTTTGTACTTATTGAGTTTATCAATTACATATGCCCCCTGTGCCTTCCTGGCTTTTGTTGTAATCTTTACTCTTAGAATTTTTGCATGTTTCAAGTCCGGCATGTTTTTATACTTTGTAAAGCGCCTCATATGGAGGTTCCTTGCATTTATCAACTTGAGTGTCTCTGGATCCATCCACTGTGTCTTGTAATCCCTCACCGTATATGTCCTGATTGGGCAGTGTTCATTCAGATATCTCCTCGCTGTGTCTTGAATGATTCTCAGCTTTTCATTTATATCATTTGTCTTATACACATTAGACCAGTCTTGGTCTCTCATGAATTGTTGGAATGCCTGCTTATCATATTTTTTATATACCCTGTTTGTGATTTGAATTTTTTCAAAAAAGTTTCTCCTCTTTTTCCTTATTGCATAGATTGGAAGGTGGTCTGAGAGTAGATCCGGTAGGACCCCATGCATTGCTATATACTTAGAATCTGTCAGTATATTATCTATTGTTGTGCCTCCTACCCCGAGGGTGTTTGGCCTTGTCACTTTTTTTATCAGCCATTCCATATTTAGGTCTCTGCACATGTTTTTTACCTTTCGTGTTTTAGCAGCCTTGGGTGCCTTGAAATTCACATTAAAGTCCCCGAGGAACCAATTCTCTTTCATGACGTCATGGACCTTGTAAAGATGCTTTATAAAGCGTTCTACCTTCCCTTTGTGTGGTCTATATATTGTTGTGACTCTCATCGTTTTATTTTTGGGTTTGTCTATGTCTACTACAAGGCATTCTATGTGCTTATTTATTTTAGTAAGTTCTTCATTTACAGTTGCATACGGGTAGTACTTGTCACTAATATAACATATAAGTCCCCCAGCCCTGCTACTACGGTCTATTCTGAAGTATGATTTCCCATCCCAATTTAATAGACTTTCATCATATCCTTCATGAAACCATGTCTCAGATAATGTGATTATGTCATAATTATTTAGTAGAGGTTTAACCAATATAAGTTTATCTCCCAGACTTCTTGCATTTAGGTGACATACAGCAATCCCTTTGTGTACACAGTATGGGTCAGATGTGCTCCCCATGACTTGTATCCAGTGCTCCTGACACTCTCTTCTTGCTGACTCCTTGACTTGACATATGGCAATTTGGTGATTCACATTCAACAGAAGAAAAATGGGATTGATGATTATTTTCCACAGGGCGCAGGTCTTTTATTCTACAGCTCTGGGTGAAACCTGCATATTCCCCTAATGCAAGGGCTGACAGGCCTAAAGTCCACATGTTTAACATGTATTTCATACCATTTATCAATAAAAGCGGGAGTGCTTCCTTGGTAAAAAAGAAAGAAAATTAGACTTATTTAAGCAAATTTTCATTTTAGCTTTAATAAGTTGCAACAGTAAGAAAGATACTTGAAATACAGGGGCGTATTGGGATGTGTGATGTCCCATTAATTATCCTCTCCTCCAGATTCACGTTCCTTCTAGGTATAAAGCGCAGATTTCTTATCAGCACAATATGTCATATACTGGTTTCAGGCCAATGTCTAACCATCGTTTGCTTTAGGCTTAGTCTAAAGAGTCTATCTTTGCTTCAGGCTGTAGGCCTAGACCTCCAAGAGATCATATGTATATATATATGTATTCAATTCAAAGTCATGCAATTTTATGTGATATACTTTGGAGATATGTCCAAGGCTTTAACTGTAACTCTAACTGAAAATAAACAAGCCTGATACACTTGGTATTTTCCATGATGAACTATTACTATATCAACTTCTTAATATATATGAGACAATGCGATTTTGTAATATGTATGTATCATACAAGTACCTCTAAGTACAACAACAACGAGTCTAAATGTGTGAGCATGCTGGCTATAGCAGCTAGATGAGGGCTCGGCCTCAGACTTAAGTCTTAGTCTTATCCTTAATCTTAGATTTAGCCTCCAAGAGACCATATACAACTCTCTTCTTCTTAGTATGCTAGTTCTTAGCCTCCAAGAGACTATATGTCAACTCTCCTTCGCTTATTTTCCTGTTCATAGGAGGGTGATCTGTCTCCGGCCCCAACTGGGGCTGGTGTATTTAAAGGCGACATTTTCTTATTGCAAGAATACTGTAGAATAAGGCCCCATTTAGAGTTAGAATCTAGCTTAGCAATTAGTTATCTGAACTTAACTTCGTGTTTTTTTTGGCCTTATATAAAAAATCGATATGCTATTAAATCTGAATATGGCATAGATCTAACTGAGAGTTTTGTGCCAACAACTAGTATGAAACAAAACATCCTTATATAAGTCTATAAACATTCTTGAATCTTGAAGCAAAAGGCTGCAGAAAAAAATATATATATACCTCCCCCCACCCACCCATCATGGGAGGGGGGTGAAAATGTCACTACCGGTACCCCGCTGTTGTTAAAAAAATATGAGCACTCCCTTAGAGAGTGCGGAGCGCACACACTTTTTTAACCCCCCCACTAGAGGCCAGTAGAGGGGTCGAAATTTATTACCCCCCCCCCCCCGGCAGGCCAAAAATCGCGCGCCCCTTTGTAGCATAGTAACGCACAGGCTTTTTCCCTCAAAACAGTTTGAATTTTTTTGACCCCCCCCCCCCAAGAGGGGTCTAAATCTCCCCCCCCCCCGGTCAAGGGGTCCAAATTTTGGAGTGGGGTGGGGGGGGGCGTAAAAAAGTATGCCCATTCTTATCAAAAGAGCCTGCGCGTTACTAATGGTCAAAGGCAGGGGTGAAAGTGTTCCGTGCCCTCGGCAAGTGGGGGAGCACACAAAATATTCCATTCACTCTCGAGGGGGGGGGGGGGTGAAAAAATATGCACCTCCACGCGAAATCCCCCCCCCCCCCGGTAATTGGATGAACACTCCCATATATTATAAATCGTCCGCTATTCAAACTTCTATTCGACCATCTCCCTACCACAGTGTTTAGAGA
The DNA here is from genome assembly GCA_947462335.1 of Harmothoe impar. Lineage (NCBI taxonomy): Eukaryota > Metazoa > Annelida > Polychaeta > Phyllodocida > Polynoidae > Harmothoe > Harmothoe impar. Next base: position 40,289,048 of record OX381710.1, read on the forward strand.
ATCAGTTAGACCTATGTGAATGCCTGTGCGATTTAAATTCGTCAAAATCGTAAAACTTGATAAGTTTTTTCCGATAAAAAAGGGTGACATTGTGTGAGCCCATTTCAACTTTTCAATGCCATGACTTATATATGTCAGTCTCAGTCAGAAGGCAGTTACCGAACAGAACTCAACTGCAGATTATCAATTTAAACTCATCCATTCAACAGAGTAGAAGAACGAAAGACAAAACAACATCAAGATGGCATATACAGGGGTGACCTTGGCTGGGATGACTGCCGACTACATAGGAAGCAGAGTCCGGGTGACTGTCCCCGACGGGCAATATGAGGGTTGCCTGTATGCCATAGACCTCAATGGACAAAGGATAACACTAGAGAAGAGTAAGTCACCATTCATTATTATAGTCATGAATTTAGAAACCTGGTACATTGTATCATTATGAATGTACTAGTTTAAGTCAACAAGTGTGAAACCGTTGCCTAGAAAGATTAGTATAGGAGATGAGCACACATGTAAGATTACAAATTGCAGAGACTGGACCTTTGTGTTGTATTGTCTGTTCCTGTATAGTCCTGTCTTCTTATTTACAAAGGCAAGTCATACACCATTAGAGTAGTTAGCCAGAGGGTTGGAGGTCAAAGGTGCAACTTTATATATACAAATTGATCCTAGCCAGGGATGCACCTCCTTTCACCCTTCCCAAAGCTGGAGGCAAACAGTAGAACGGAGTGAACCCGAGATTGTCAAACCAGGATAAAATAAAACTGTATCAAAAAAAAAAAAGTCATGATATAGGTACACTAAAATTGATTCAGTACCCGGGACCGGGGCTCACTGGCTCTTTGAGTGTAGGTACCAGCTACAAAACTACAGCCCCATCTATTTTCTCGTTTAACAGCTACTTAAGATTTTGTATTATATTTACAGCCTCCTTTTTTATAACAAGTCAGATGACAGCTTACTTAGGAGGTCTCTTCAATTTAATATTAGGTCACTTTGGAATTATATAGATTACTTATGAAATGTAACGATCCCCCCCCCCCCCGATGCAGTATTGTCCCTAAGAGCGCCAAATTAATTAAAATGCACTATGGCACCGAGATGTGCCTGTTTATCGGAACGATGTATGAGTTACTCGCCGGCTCAGGCTTCATTCACCATGCCTATCCATTGACATTAATACACTCCCAAAGGGTTGGCATGATACACCTATGCCGTACTGTCGAGGTACTCTCCGATACTGCCATATTTAATCATGATTACATATAAAAATCATGTCTTAGTGCTCTCCTATTAAAGTTACTCAACACTTGCTGCATTTCTTTCTGAAAATATTTGTTAACAAAGATTTACTAAACGGTTAACTTGTGTACACTGTCTGGCGTATGCACCAAACAACTGATATGGATTGAGACGTTGGGGGTGAAAAGCATATATAATAACTAAGGTATCATAAATGATGACTGAATAAATGTGACAGGAGTACAAAATGCCTAATGTAAACATCATTTATTTTGCAGTTACCTCATGTAAAACCGGTAAACAAATGAATGGAATTCAGAACTTTTTCAATTATGAAATAACGAACCGTGAGTATTTCCACCCATATCAATGATATAATATTAAGAAGTTAAGTCTTAAGAACAATGACACATATTAATAAAATCATTTCACCTATGCTTGACAAACGTTGTGTTTTAAAAGGAACTATCGGTATTTCTATATTGATGAATGCAACTATGGTTATTCTACTATTTTGAAGCTGCATTTCGGTAGGCAATAAATGTGTCTCAAGTTGATATTAAAACTAGATACTAGTAAATGTTTTAGGCCACAGCCACACTTTATTAAGCTCCAAACATCCTCATATTCCAAATTTGGTTTTGTCAAACATATGTATGTAATAGACAATACCCGCAATATGGGAGTCACATTTAATGTAATACATCTTGAGTTACTGAAATATGCCATTAATATATTCCTTACTTTTCTCATTCAATAGTCCAGATAATAACCGACAACAGGAAGAAAGCAGATAAAAAACGAGACGATTGCGAGTAAGTAAACCTTACTACTATATCAAGCATAATAAGGACCACGCCCCTCCCCTCTAGTAATCGCTGCCCCATTCGGTTTTAAATCTGACCAGTCTTTGCGAAAACTTTTTCATCCCAGAGGACATTTGGTCCCGCAAATTTTCAGTGTTGCAGGACTGGCTACATTTTTGAAGGATGGGATAGCCACATTTCTGACAATTTATGGGTTGTATAAAATAGTTTTTACTAAAAATGCATTATGTTTGTAATCATTTATGGCCAAATCAGGTTAGATACATAGTTTTACACTTCTAGAAGATGCCATGTTTCAGCTTCAGAAATCCTACTAAACTCTTTTAGTTTCGAAAAGCCAAACATGAGACTGGACATTTGGCCCTGCTACACTTTTGAATCTGCTGAACCGGTGATATTTCAGGCAGACATTACCACTGTCCTGCATATTTTCACATAGACTATCACCTATATATTTCTCATAGTACTCACACATACCAATACCCAGGTTGTGGCGATGCCTCCATTGCACGTCTATCTTACTGTCGTACTTGCAGCGGACCTCTATTGGTGGGAAGGAAACAAACCAACCCGCATCTACGAAATCTGAAAACACTTGATCGTGAGCGGACGTTATTAAAAAATGAAGGGCCAAAGAAACCCAAGGAAGGCGGAGATGTGGATGAGGGTCCCCGGATCACTAAGGTCAAAACTCGTAAGTATTATCATACATATTTTACTACCGTTGTTGTTTTGAGTAACAACGATTAATTTCTAAAGGCAATATTGAAATTATTTCTAAATGTCTAAACTAAAGATGATGCAAATTCCCTGAAATTTTTTTTTTAATTGTGTCTTATCAGAGAGAGAGAGAGAAAAAACAATAATGTATTATTCTCTATGTCCTAACTAGTTCAAGAGGCACAGAGGAAGATGTCGACGGACACGTTAAACGTTCAGAAGTGGCCAGAGCATTATCTTGTCATAAGCCAAAATAATAACGTCTTTAAGGAAGCTGTAAGTCAACATTTATTCTAAACCTTTTCTTAACATGATATAGGCATGGTCTCCATATTATCATTGATAGATTAAAAAAATATATATCCATAGCTGTGAAGACTTGTTACATTATATCTAAAATAAAACTCAGCCATGGTTAGAATAGACATGGTAATCAAGTACCTTATTTGACATATAAAGTACTATAATAAGTGCGCCCTTTATAACCCCCTTCCAATTTGGGCCTTCTTTTAGACTAGAAAAAGGCCTAATTGTCCACTATTTCGTAGAAAATTATACTCTTAAGTCATAAATTACCATTTATTAAAATGTGTTACATGCAAATATTGTCAGGGGGAATCCCATACATCATCCAATTACCAGCTTGCTTGGTCTCCTTTTAACCTAAAGATAATAAATCCATGTACAATGACATAACATTAATCTATTAAATGCGCCTCTCCATTGTAGCTGATCCACATCCAGGAGCAGACGGTGATCGGTGTAGCTGTAGAAGGCGTCAAACTGGGGCGGCACGGACAGATCAGCTTCATCCAGGTGAGGTTATAACATTAACTCACCTCACTTAACCATTAGAGTTCTGCAGCTATGGACAGACAGTGTTAGCTGCCTAAATAGTAATTATTCGGTACTAGATTATGCAGGTTTACATACCCGGTAGATGGTATTTACTGTATGATAACTTTGAAGCCAAGAGGGAGGTAACATACGCTAATGTATAGATACCAGACTCACCAGGGAAACTGCAATTAGGTATGATGGTATTATTTTTCTATTTAAATGGCCTGGTACTATTGCAGGTTTTGGAAAATAATTTACTGGCTACCATTATAGAATTAAACTCTTTAATAATCGCGTCACCAGTATGTTTGTATGTATTATGTGCTTCCTCGGCATGATGACACTAAACAGTCTACATGATTGATGTATATATCATCGGCATGAATGTAGGGCTGCATCATAACCACAGTGGGCATGGTGTATTAAAGCACTATGCTGCTTTTAAAGGGCCATATAATATAGTCTTACTCTACTCTCACACTACAATTTCTTAACCTCTTTTTAACACCTGCACAGATCGGCACCAGAAGCTACGTATTTATATTTGACGTGCTTGCCTTGGGGGTAACACTATTCGACGAAGGCCTGAGGGTAATCCTGGAACACTCCAAGATACAGAAGGTAAACGTAACGAGGGCCATTGACTGCTATACCTCGTACACTTTGTAACATTAGATGTGCTGTAGAAAATTTAAGTGTTTCATGTGGTCATAAACAGAGGTCCACAAAAACTGCTCGAAACTTCTTGGCCAATATTTTAATTTCATTTCTGGCGGGATTGTAAATTGATGGATTTTGTAGACAATATTTGGCCCCCTCTGTGAGCTGAGGGACCAAAAAAGTAGCAAAAACATGCGCATCACTATACTTAATATAAAAGGTTTTTGTTACCAATAAAAGTTATGGCGGGTCCGCATGGAAATCCATCCAACCATTCCCCTTGTTAACCCTTTAAAGGTCGCTATTTCAGGAGTGCATCATGTCCATTGCTCGGCATGATGCACCAATGACGTGCAAGCAAGTCTGCTTGCAGACACTTCATTGGAGCAGCATACCGATCCTGTGGAGTTTATACACTCCCGGAGGGACGGCATGATGCTCAAATGAAGAGCTGGCAAGCCGACTTTCCAGCACTTCATTGGTGCATCATGCCGAGCAATGGGCATGATGCATTGATGCCCGATCGGTCTTTAAATTGTTAAAGAATGACTGCTTCTTAATGTAACATACAGGCCCTACATACAGCTTTACTGAGGTTACATGATGTGTCTTTACACTGTAGGTGATCAACGACTGTAGGTGGGTGTCGGATGCCCTCTTCCACCAATACGGCATCAGACTCTGCAGTGTGTTTGATACACAGGTAGGTGGTGATCCCATCCTAGTTAATCTAACTATTTTAGCTGTAACATCTATACTTAATACTATTTTTTCAAAGATTTGTAGATTGATCATTCAATATAGGTGGTGATTCCCATCCTAAATAATTCAATTGTTTCAGTTGTAACATCTATACTTACCAGTAATCATTTTTTTTAAGATTTGTAGATTGATCGTTCAAAGATATGGGCTTCCTAGCCCATTTTGAAAGAGGGAGTGTCTCCGTTTATCTGTCCACTCTAATTTGGCTGGTGCCCATATATACATTGACACAGACACATGTATTCACCAGTCAGATTCTAATATGGCTTTCTCACCATGAATATGACCATTACCTACTCAGGAAGACCACCTGTACTGTTGAATGAGTAAGTGAGTTATCAGCATCTTCAATCTGCAGCTGGTCACATTTCAAAAAGAATTGTCAAGGAAAAGTGACAGCCCTCGCTAATTTTTGTAGGTGGCCAGTGTGATCTGTTATCGTAATGAACACAACGGTGAGCTACCGCGCTACGTACAGGCCCTCAGCACGATGCTTATCCGCTACCTGGCCTTTCCGTCAAATCATACCTACTTTTATCATCAGCGAGAACAGGTTGAGGTTAGTATAATTTTAGTCGCTTATTATAAGCAGAATACTTGAAATAGACAAGAACAAAAGAGATAACCAGATATTTAATGTTACATTTATCCGACCTAGTTTTACTACATGTAACTTATTCCAGTTATAAAACTACTTTCTGTGGCTGTATGGTTACGATAGGACAGATTTGGAATTTAAATAGAGATTATAATGCTAGATGTATTTAATTTAATGCATACTCTATTGTCTAACGAGCTAAATAAGTATATTGTACTGTAGTAACTCACCCTCGGACATTTATAATGAATAAAACATTTTGACCTTGTTAGAATCAGCCTCGGCCAGCGTTTATCCTAGCCAGGGTGCAAGCAGTAATCCTACCCAAATAGAAAACTTTTATTTACTTCTGTCAAAAATAGGTCTTAAATACACAGTAACCCCCAGCTAATTTAGTTACCGCTTTGATCTAGATAAGAATCTGTCTGTTGTTGGATATGTATTGACCAATACACACCCATTTGCGCCATCTGGAGCAAATGGGTTTCAAGTAAAAATAAGCTTTGCTCCGTTACTATACTCTGCAGAGGAAACTGGAGCTGTGTTAGTATGAAAGTCCGAGACTGGGTTAGAGTGTATGACTAAGTTTAACTTTCTCATTGCGAGTGTATTTTTCCTATCTGTGTATTTTACCATTTTAGGTTCCTGTTTCAGGGGCATCATTTATAAAAATGATTAGCGTGGGGGAAAAAAATCACATGACCTGCCACGAGCCTGGGGCGGCAAAAATCGCACCTGCCTGTGTCAGAAGGAATGTAGTGTTGGGACGCACCAGTCCTCGTCCACGAACCTAAGTTTAACTTTCTCTCTCTCTCCCCGTGTGACAGTCAGACCAGAAGGTGTGGTTGTCGCGGCCGGCACCAGACCGCATCCTGATGGTAGCCATGCGGCACGTCATGTACCTGGTGGCGCTCAGGGCCGCCCTGCTCGAGGCCATGCTCATCGACTTTACCGACGGTATCGACATCTACCTGGGTGTCATCAGAGACTCACCCGAGGACAAACTCAACACTGAAGTGAGTCATTCCATACATACAGAGTTGATGCATCAGTAATAAAAGTTTTAAAGTTTTTCCCTGATATCAAGGGTTTTTTTTATGTTACGAAGACCTGTACCTTTATTCAGGGGCCTCAATTTGAACATTTCAATTTTTTTTTAGATTGGTCACTTTCATCCCTGGTGCATAATTAGTGGAGTTTTAGACACAGTTTCATTGCTTCCGTTGGATATTTATTTTGCATAGGAAATCGTATCATTTTCCTATAGGTCTGTTCAGGGAAACTATAATATCCAAAGTTGGTAGTGATTATGATGCTATATCATCTACATTTTCTGTGTCATTTTGCCAATTTATGGTAAAACTAATCCATATTACTTCTTTTTGTCTAGAATCACACTCTACCCTACCAGTTCCGCAACATGAATACAGAGGCGAAAAAAATGCGCAGAGCTTATGAAAACCGGTACCAGACCGGCCATGAGTTGGAGAATATGCGTGGGCCGCACGGGTTTAGAGAGAACTGTGTGGGGTCGTTAGATACCAGCGTCATCTTCAGCCACGACTCGGTGTGGCATCAGGGGAACGGCAAACACATGCAGACCCTCAGCAGAACCCAGTGTATGTATACTGACATGGCATGGAATTGAGTCTTAGTATGATTCCATAATGTTCATTGTAAAGCTATTCCAAGGAGGAATGCTACATGGGCTAATGTGTTGATGTGGATGTAAGTTGAAATCGTAAAATCATTATTCTTCACTATATGAATGCAATAGAGATAATGACAATGCATTATTTCTTATATGCAATGAATTAAGATATATATTCGTCTTCACCATATTAGCATATGGACACTTTAAAGGCAGCAATATGTTTTAATGCACTGTGCCCTTGAACATAGATTTGATACACTCCCAAATTGTTGGCTACATGCACCAACGCTGTGCCAACCATTTACTCACCGGCGCTGCGCTGGTGCAAATGAACATAAACCTTGAGAATCATTCTTCACTATATGAATGCAATAGAGATAATGACAATGCATTATTTCTTATATGCAATGAATTAAGATATATATTCGTCTTCACCATATTAGCATATGGACACTTTAAAGGCAGCAATATGTTTTAATGCACTGTGCCCTTGAACATAGATTTGATACACTCCCAAATTGTTGGCTACATGCACCAACGCTGTGCCAACCATTTACTCACCGGCGCTGCGCTGGTGCAAATGAACATAAACCTTGAGAATCATTCAGTCCTAAAAGGGTTAAAATTGCGATGTAGGACATGTAACGTAGAAAATACAAAGATGCCACTTTTCCTACTTTTTTTATGGAATTTCTGTATTGAATTACGTTAATTTCTTACTGAAAATTTACCAAAATTGTTGGATTTCCTACTTTTGGTCGATGACTGAGTGGCATCTCTAAAAATATAATTGACTCAGGGAGCTAATGCTCCCAGAGTCTTATGCGACGGCTCTGTGAGACGCTTTTGATAAAAAAATTAAAAAAAAGTATTTGATTTTTTTGGGGTAGAAATATTAGGCCTATCCAAGAATATTTCTCATTGGCACAAAATTCAAGTGTTTTCTGTCCCAGTGATGTAAATACCGGTCATTTCCACATACTGCTTCTCCCCTAAACCAAAGGACAAACTATACCTTCCCAAAAAACCTCTCATTTTCCAATCTGTGGACAAACATGAACAGTACTAGTGTGGACATTTTGTCAATTTCGGCATTTAGTGTTAAACCTATGGGGGATCTGAATTCTGGGTGGGTGAGACGCTTTTTGTCAGACCAGTTTGCCATCTGTGGACACACAATTGACACTTGGGGTAGGACTTTGGGTGGGACTTTGGATTGGGGCTTTGGGTGGGACTTTGGATGGGACTTTGGGTTGGACTTTGGTTGGACTTTGGGTGGGACTTTGGGTTGGACTTTGGGTTGGACTTTGGGTGGGACTTTTGGGTGAGACTTTGGGTGGGTCTTCGGGTAGGTTTATATACAATTTATCCAATGGAAAAACAAATTCCTGAGTCTTTTGTGATTAGGAGCACACGCTAGATTTTTAATAATAAAAACCCTGTTCACCTAGTGCTGGAGGAGTGTCACAGGAAGGGCACCTACTTCATGGCACAGGAGGGCATGCAGCGGGACGTGTCTAAGGCTAAGGACATCGTGGAATACCGGCAGTTCGAGGCCAAGACTAAGGCCGCAGAGGGGGGTGAACTGCTGCTGTCTCTCGGCAAAAAAGAACAAAAGAAAAACACACAGACTGCCGCTTCTAAAACCTGTGAGTCATGAGACTTATCGATAATATGACTGTTGTTGTTCCTATGTTGTACTGAAATGCCTGTGTTGCACTATAATATTATAACGGGTTATACATGTACCAAAGGTGCTCCCCTCTGAGAGATGAAGATATTTTTACCCACCACAGTTTTATCAATTACATTTCATTTTGGTGGCATCGCTAAACCCTCCGCTAATGACTATATAGTAGTAGTACCAATAGTTTGTACCAGCGGTGATATTCATATAAATTACTGTTTTATGTCACTACTATTATGCTTGGTTCAATTCATCAATCCATAATTGCAGTCACATTTTCCCTTTCTAACAAAACTTTCCCTATTTCAGCAACATAAATACCATTGCATTTCTATACATCATTGGTACTAAACGTGATATATCCTTGTCTTCCTTTAGCGGAACCGAACCAGCTCATAGAGCAGGTGCCGGTCACCACCTACGTGCCTGCGGGCATCCAGCCCTCCAGTGTGGAGTTCAGATCTAGAGACATCCGCGTGACCAAACCGGACGTAAGGCGGTCACAGCCTGACTCGGACTCGGACGACACCATCCCCAGCCACCAAAGTCTGGTGCGGGCCAACCCCGGTCTGCACAGGTCTGCCTCCGGTAAGAGCCCGAAGTCTGCCTGGGGCCCAGACGGGGGCGGTAACCATGGGGTGAACACCAGGACTGCACCGGCTGGGGTTAACGGTGCTCAGAGCAGACCATCTGTGTCTCGTGGCCGGGGTCTGGGCTGCCAAGTGATGAATGGGCACGGCCCAGCTGGGGACGGCAGAGCGTCTAGTGACGACTCGCGGATGAAGGGCGTGGTGCAGTCCCAGCAAGCGACTCCTCCCAAAGTGGCGCTCGGACGGAGTAAGCTGCTCATGCAGATGCTTGCCGAGTCAAAAGTCGGTGGAACTGCTCGTTAATGAACAGCTCACACATTTAAATCAACTACTTGAAGGTATCTAGATGGAAGTATAGCATGAAAAATAGTGTGACTATAAGTCCCAACAGCTGATCAATTGGTTCGAGCCCATAAACTCGACTCTTTTTTATCTCTTTCTCTTTTTAAATAGATTTATTTCTATAAACGGTTACTTTAGGCCTAGTCAGGAATAGGTAATATAGGGCCATATATTCGCGTTTGGGAGTTCAAATTGAGGAATAAGATATGATATAAAAGATATCTATAATGAGTATGTCTAATATGAAATATTATGACGACACATTGGTCATGTGTACATTGTTGGAAAATATTTTAGCCTGTACCCCGCCACTAATGTAAACACACCAGCCCAGTATTAAAACCCTTTTAGCACTTCACTAACTATCCCCGACACTTTCTGGCCCCAGGCTTACATTATATTAAAGCTTACATTAACTGGACAGAAGTAAACTGATCATTATGGGACCTTAACAAATATGTGAAGTATTAGAATGCATTTTTCACGTTTATATATTAATTCGACGAAACATGGTGATAATAACAACGGTAAATAACTGTTGGAAGAGAAAAAAAATCACAATCGTGGTGCTGAACTATCTGTAGACCCGTATCTGTATACTGCTGTTGATATCCAATACATTTAACTTGTTACGAAATTAGATAGCCCTAGAAGTAGGAAATGTAGAATACTGCCAGAATTCATATATTTCACATTGCCATGTGAAAGGTTACTGTTACATTCGATGAATGGACTACCACATGTTATTTGTATCAGGGATTTAAAGTACATGGATATAAAGTACCCCATGTTTGTATACATGTGTATACTTGATCATATAGGGTTTGTTGAAACATGTTAGGAGAGGGGAGGGACTGTTTTACCACATTTATCTCTAACCTGTGCTTATTTTGTATTAAAATGCGTGTCTTAGCCATAATGAATATTTTATTATCCATACACAGAGTATAAAACGTATTCACCAGTAATTATGCAAAAAAGTTGTGTGATTATATTCTTATGGTGTTTTTTTTTCGTGTAGGTTAGCTTCCTACGAGGAGTCTTTGTTTTATTTTGCTTCTTACCGATGAACACTCCGAACGATTTAAACAAGGCTTTTATGATTGTACACAAATGGCCTGCGCTCCATTTTTTTTTGTTCTTAGCTGTTATACCTTCTGTCTGTCTCTCGGGCAGTCAAAATGGATTTGTGGGGGGGGGGGGGGAGGATGTTAAAACACTTACAATGACACTAGTAGGGCAATGAGAACGGTCCGAGGCTGAGGGCTGGATATTCATGAACATTACTGCTGAAATTATAAGATAATCCTCGATGAGTCCCATGGTCTAGGTATCAACTGTCAAGTTAAACTTGTACATGTATGCATTTTTGATGACGAATTTTAAATGCAATAACATCTAGCTATATTGTATTAGCAGAGACTATTGCTGTAAATAGGGACCTGAGTTATACATAATGTTCTATCTGTGTATAATATCTGCACTCAAACTTATGCTGTAATCAGACATTGAGGTTCCCTCATAAGCCCCGGTCACACCTACAAGTACAGGGTTCCCACCGTCAGTTAAAATTTAGTTTTGTCCGTGTTTTTTTTTTTGCTTTAAAAGTGAGTTAAATGTCAGTTAAAAAGATGATCGTTATATTTGTCAGATAATTTCTAGATTTCTTAGAAAATGTCAGTTAAAAAATATGTTCAGCAAAAAGTATGGTATGCACCATTTTAGAGTATCATATTTGTACATTTTTCTCTCTTTGTATCAAATACGGCCAACTGAATACGGCTACATGAGAATGTATTGTAATCGCCTGTCTAACAAGCGAAAACATTGATATGGTTTGCATGTATATCTTCTTTCCATTTTCTCCTTACAGATTCGTCTAGATATTTGTCATTCTTTAATCTTAGATGTAGCATATGACTTCTGAGTACAACGGTCAGAACGGTAAATCTATACGGTCAGACTATTTATGGTCTACGTGACAATTTTTCTTCATCACCCTACCCAAATCCCAAAGTTTCTAGTACTGGCACATTACAGCTGCCAATCTCTTTATCTATATCATATTTTTTATAAGACTTGTACCGTAGTTGTAGTTTGTTGAAAAGTTGTTACTACATGTTAACCTCTACTAAGGGGAATAACATATTCAGGAATACACATTGTATACAATTTAAAAATTCTAAAATAAAGTATTTTAATAAAAAAAGAAACTGATCTGTTGTAAAATTGTATCAATGTATCGGCTCGACATGGGGGCAGGGGACTGTGCTGGGAGAGTGTTTCTGGTCGTGGCAATTCACAAGCATATTACCCTTTAACCCTTTCACCACTGCATTTCTGGCCAAATATCTTTCAATTTCATTCAAATTATGACATTTTCTCGAAGAAACACTTCTGAAATTATATTGAGAATATCCTATTGTTATTATATACAGTCCTGAAGAATGTGACATGAAGAATTGGAAAAAGTCGAAAAAAATCGAAAATTCTTTTAAAAGAGGTAACCATGGCAACCAATTTGTTTATATGAAGGAATGTTTTCATAAATAAAAGATTTTCATTAGGTTCAATTCTGACTTCACATACAATGTTATATTTCATAAATCTAATTGGTGGTCAGTTTTATATGATCTCCATGGGATTCTCTTTCAGAATCTGTATTGGTTGTCATGGTAACACAAATAGTTCCTGAGAGACAGCTTGTCCAAAATACCTCATTTTTAGGGAAATTTACAGGAAAAGGATGACAATTTGAGCTAGTTTGTTGCCATGGTTACAGTTAGAATGTTGAAAGCACACTTACTTAGAATATTGAATTGAATAGAGGATGTCGATACCTTGAATTTGATATCATACATGCAATATTTTCTTAACAATGTAACACTTTGAAAATTGCATGTTTTCCACCTGATCTAGATGACTAGGCCAAGTATCAATGTGCATATTGTACCATACCGTGTGGAAAGGGTTAAAGAGTTTATTACAATTGAAGAAAATGACGTTTCTTAGGATTGTACCTTCTTGAGGCGGCCCTCTTACCAACAGGTGATAGTACCGTAAATGGCTAGAACAGCGATCCTTATACCGGTACCCGTGTTGATATAGCCGCTTTAAATATTTTAGAAGAGTTAATTATTGAGGTGGCTGGCCGTTATACAGTTGAACTATTCCATCAGGTTTTAGGAAATTAATTTATTGACCCTTGATGAGGAATTGACATTTCCCCCAGATACATGAGGGTCAGTTATCTGTAGACTGGATTTGTGAGGAAATTATTTGTAAACGACTTAATTTAGGTTTGCCTCCATAAAAATAAATATCTTCTGAACATACATGTTAATGTACTCGCCTTAAAAAAATTAAATAAAAGTAAGTTACATTTGGTATAATCAGTAATTGACGGATATGGTCTTGGCAGGGAATCTCTCCTTTACCTAAATGTCACTCATTCAAAAAGTGGCAGTTCTAAGAAATCCTGTAAGATTATGGCAATATGTGTACAAATAAATCATAATCTTTTAGAAAAATATACTTTATTGACTATAAATGCCAGTCACTGAGTAAGAAAGAAGCCCGACGGCTCTGAGGTGTCATCGTCAATAGTGTCCATTTGACCTGCCCCGGCCAATAGCTTTCGGCGCCGGAGTATTTTTTCCTTGAGACTAGGCGCAAGCTTCACTGCTGTCTGAGGTTTATCATAGAAGTCATCGACCTTCTCTGGACTTGTCTTAAATGTTTGAATGATTTCCAAGTGTTGCAGAGAGACTGCCATCTCTGTCATCTCCTGCTGCACCATATCCACAGTCTCTGTAAACTTATCCAGGTCGGCTTTAAGGTCAGAGTAGGCCTGGTTGTTCTCCTCCACCTTCTCCTCCACCAGACTCCTCTCCCTATGCTTGAGTTCCACCTCCTTCTCCATCAGCCGAATGTCATTCTCGATCCCCTTCAGGACCTCCTCTAACTCCTTCAGCTGTCGGATGATCCTGGACTTCTTCAGCTGTAGGGTATAGTTCTTTTTGGTCTGGGTAATGCTGATATCCAAGAACCCCACCATTCCCTCCTTTTGCTTGATCTCCTCGTGTTTGTATTTTTTAGAGTCCTCTATGCTCTTGAACTGGAACTCTATGTCCCTGAGTTCCTCCTCGAGCTTGACGAGTCGCTCGCGGTACATCTTGACGGCGTGCTGACAGTCGATGACAGCCTTGGAGAGCTTAGAGCGCTTCTCCTTCTGCATCTTGAGCTCCTTCTCCTTCTTCCTGGCATTGTGCCTCTGTTCTCTGATCTGGTGACTAATGTCGTGGACATAGGTCTCATCCTTGTCGATCCACTGCCGCGCCAGGCGGCACATCTGGACCAGCTTCTCAGAGATGTCAGGCACAAGGCGCAGTATGGGGAAGGCCTTGTGGTCGCTGCTGGCCAGCACGCGTTGTGAGAAGTTGGTAATGGTGAACATCTCCTGTTTAATGCCTGCTGGGAAGCTGCGCACCAGCCCATTGATCTTCTCTATATTGTCCTGTATCTCGGTCTGGTACTTGGTGACCTCCTCTGAGTACTTGGCTGGGAAGTCTAGATTAGTGCCACCTGTGTTCTGGTAACTACTGCAGGTGGACTCCAGCCTCTTCATGATGGTGGACTGGTACTTAAAGTTCACCGCCTTAAGTCGGTGCAGCGTGTCCTTAATGTGCTCCCAGAACTCAGTGAGGTCGGTGATAACCGAGTCGTCAAACTTCTCGTTCTCCAAGTCGCGCACCTTATTAAGCAGCTCGACAAGCCGCATCTCCGAGTCGATGGCCTCGGTGTTAATGTCCTCCCTCTCCAGGTTCTCATTACAGTACTGGAACTTGTCATTAAGCTGTCCTAAGTACTCCTGGTACCCTGCCTCGTCAGGTCCCTCACAGCTGTAGAACTCTCGTTTGACCTTGTCTAGGTCAATCTCCACCGCCTCTATGACCTTACGTAGGTGGTCCAGGCCGAGCAGGTAATCCTTCTGAACGCCCATGCGGCTGTCTTTGTGAGTACCCATGCGGCTGGTCCCCGCCATCTTGATGACCATTATTCATGACACTGCTTACTGTGGGTGGTCACAGCCTGCTGGCCTCAGCTATACTTCTAACACTCTGAGGCTGAAATGAGATACAGATTATGTTAAAGTAACATGTTGTAGGCACATAGATCCAAATACAGTTTTAACTCAATTATCATTGTTCTCACTGAACCCTATACTGAGCAGGAGGTTTGGAATATGGCTTTTCCATTGGCCTGATTAAACCCCACAGCTTTCCCATTATTAATATTTTCTGTATTAATTAGAGATATAAGATGTCAGGGATTTCCTTGGGTCCCCTGCTCTTCAGGGTAATCGAGTATACCTTTTGGCGGAATATGTCAATACCTGACTTGCATCTTTGAATTTAATAATACTCCAATCTCTAATTATCAGAACCCAGGCCCAAATGCACCTGCGCATGTCTATGGTTATATAAAGTCCATACATGTACCTAACTTGCATACTCAACAGGCACATGAGTAATCTTTGGATGCAGGCACTTATACCTGTAACAGAACACATTTGATCTACTTGGGCCGTCTTAGAGGTTAACCTTCTCTCTACATAAGAGGCTTAGGGTGCACTGGAGCTGGGTCATGCCAGCTGCATGCACCGAAGTAGGGTGCCTGGAGAGAACTGACCCCTAATACATTACTTGGGGGTCCTTCCCAAAGAGAACTCGCCCTGGTACATGTATGGGAGTCTGCCTAAAGAGACCTCACCCTTGGACTAGGGAGACATCCACAGAGAACTCTGTTAGAGGAGGCGTCCCTGCCTTGTACTTAGATGTCCTGCATAGAGAACACATTCTTATTGCCCTCCAAATTAAGAGTCCTGCCCATAGGGAACTCACCATTGCACTTGGGGGCACTACACACAGAGAACACATACTTGCACTTGGGGCACTGCACACAGAGAACACATACTTGCACTCGGGGGGCATGCCCACAGAGAACTCGATCAGATATGTAGGGGTCCATCCCACAGCGAACTTATCCATGTTCTTGGGGCCCTTCTCGCAGAGGGCTCGTCCAGGTAATTAGGGGGATGCCTACAAAGAACTTGTCCAGATACTGGATACTGAGGGGCCCTGCCTACAGAGAACACACCCAGGTAATTAGGGGCCCTGCCTTCAGAGAACTCACCCGGGTAAGTAGGGTACATCCTCACAAAGAACTTACCCAGGTAATTAGGGGTCATCCTCACAAAGAACCTGTCCAAATATTTAGAAAACTGACATTCACGTGAATCCCGTCCATAGAGAGCCCACAGAAAACTAACCCTGATATGTACAAAAATGTACTTGGCTGTCACTGCACCGAAGATGCGCAGTATAGTAAAAGAATATACCGTGGTTGCAAGTATACTTTGAGTATGTACCTATGTGAATATTTCAACATGTATTTAACATTACAATATTAATGAATAAGAACAACCTGTTTAATCTCCTCTATGGCCTCCTTGTAATAATAGTAGGCCTACTATTATTCATGTTATACCTTTACAGTAAACCCAAACAAACCTACGCACAGAAAGGTTTGCTCAAAATTAGCAGTAACATGTGTCAGATCTACACTTGCCCCCTGGCATTGGTAGGCTGATGATCTAATGTATTTGGGATATATTCAGTGTAGTGATGGAGATAATGGTGAAGGTATTGGCACGCTTAATGAAACCATTATACACTCAGTAGCTCTTGAATAATATGCCTGGACGAAATACATTGACTCTGCACACTATATAATGTATAGCACAATGTACTCTGCAATTATATCATATATTGACCCATGCCTATTGTATCATTCCATAATATCCAACAAGTATGAACCAGTAAGTATATACCCAACCGATACAAATAACTGTATAGGCATATATCAACAAAATCTCAGATGAGTCACGGCATAAAGGTATATAGACAGACTTCCTAATGACTACAGTGATGTATCTCAACAAACTATTCCATTTTCTACAAACCTATGAACATACCCACAAATATGATGATGTATATGTCATCCAATAATTGTATTTCTACAGCCATGTTGACTTGTCACAAGCGTAATTGTCCCCATTGAAGTACACTGTTAAGGACTATTTTGTCCCACGTCCAATGGTCGATATCCTAACGTGAGTATTGCAGTGTGGGGAGTGTGGCAGGCATGTATATATGCACATGATCTTCACACTGAACACAGTGTTGCCACCACCACCGCATGCACCACCACAGCCATAGAGCACCACCAAATGGCACCATCGAATAGGGAGGGGGGGGGGGGTACTTGCTCTTGCACTTATTGACTCAGGGTAACTGAGTAATATACGTCGCCTGAACCAAGAATTAAGACCTTTTGGTGACATGGGAGAATCTATGTCATTCAGTGTGTGTGGGACATAGACATGAGATGACAGAAGGGATGGATAGGCAAGGTCGGGGGACAAATGTCTTCTTTGAAAAGAATTTCAAGTGTCTTTCCTTCCATGTCATATTGACCTGCGATCTTTGGGTACTGATTTCTCTCTTTTCGGTAAACTCTTAACTACTGTTAAATTGCTACCCTCTAATTGAACTCTGGATAGGACATGGTGTTAAAAGTCAAGAACACAAAGGAAAAAATGATGTTTTAGCCTAAGGTGGCCCCCATTTCTCTCTTTTCATGTGTTGGTGACATGTGTGGGTGACATGTGTTGGTGACAGGTGTTGGTGACAAGTGATTGTGACAGGTGTTGGTGACAGGTGTTGGTGACATCTGACATGTGTTGATGACATGTGACATATGTTGGTGACATGTGACATGCGTTGGTGACATGTGTTGGTGACATGTGTTGGTGACGGTGACATTTGTTGGTGATATGTGACAAGTGTTGGTGACATGTGTTGGTGACAGGTGTTGGTGACATGTGACAAGTGTTGGTGACATATGTTGGTGACAGGTGTTGGTGACAGGTATTGGTGACATATGTTGGTGACAAGTGATTGTGACAGGTGTTGGTGACAGGCGTTGGTGACATCTGACATGTGTTGATGACATGTGTTGATGACATGTGACATATGTTGGTGACATGTGTTGGTGACGGTGACATTTGTTGGTGATATGTGACATGTGTCGGTGACATGTGTTGGTGACAGGTGTTGGTGACAGGTATTGGTGACATGTGGCATGTGTTGGTGACATGTGTTGGTGACATGTGTTGGTGACATGACATGTTGATGACATGACATGTTGGTGACATGTGTTGGTGACATGTGTTGGTGACATGTGACATGTGTCGGTGACAAGTGACATGTGTTGGTGAAATGTGACATGTGTTGATGACATGTGACATGTGTTGGTGACACCCCCACCTGCACACCCACACCCCCCTGGTCTCCCACACCCACCTGCTCGCCTGGAATAACATACATGTATGATACATGACATGAGGGTACTTTTTAACAAGGAATTCATTTCTGACGCCAGAATTGACCAATGAATAATTAAAAGGGAGTGCTATATCTATGTACACGATCAGCTACAGATCCAGCTTACCCTGAGTCATCTGTGAGGCCACTAACACGCTGAATCTTTGCAAACAACGGTATACGGTTTGCAAGAAACAGAATTTCATCAAATACAAATAAAATAGAATGTGGTGAAATGGCAAACTCTAGACTATTACAGCATAATATGCTCATTTCATTTTCTTCACATACTATATGGAGGGTGGTCGTCTTAACTGTCCCTGGTTGGACTAAATTTCATCCCAAACCGACCCTCCTCCATTGGGGAGGCCTGGTTTGGGATGGATGCCAATGACTGTGAATTTTGTTTGTCAAATAACGAACCTTTCGTATATGTATCAATACCTGATAATCCATAGCTAATCATTATAAAAATAAATCGTATTAACTAATAGTAATGTAGGCACACAAAGGGCTGTGGTGACGCCACTAGATATCTAAGGACTTCTCCACTCTGAAGGAGAGCTCCCCCCCCCCCGCATCCCAGCACTTTTCTTCTGAAGGCACACCTACAGTGCAGAAATCAAAATACAAACACGAACCACTAAGGTGGTCCCCAGAAAGCACCAGAGGTGACTCTGTAAAACTGTAAAGGGGAACCGCTCCTAAATGTACCTCTGTTTCAGACCATGGGGTCGGGATATAATGGATTTAGGGGCATGCTAATATCAGTTGGGTGCCTCCAGTGGGTAAAGTGGCATGTTGGGTGGCAGGTTGGTTAATACTCTCACTCTCTGCTCTCACACCAGTAATGCCATCAAAGGGATCCCGGCACACGGCCAGCATAGGGATTTATACCCCCTCCCCAGCCCCCACCTGTACGGCCTCAGTCAACCCAGCAGGTACCACAGCGCATTGATCACTAGTGTCAATAGCCGCGGGCAATGTCCATGTATATATTATAAAAAGAACCTCATGTCTGTCTTCTACTCCATGGTGTGCCGAGGTCGTGGACATTATAAGGTTCAGGTAGGAATTTCATATAGGGCCCCTGAACAAATGTGTTCACAGCTACTGGGTTATGTGGCGTGTAAACACGGTAGGTAGGGATAGGGGGTTGTTATTTGGATTCTGTACACAGCTAGTAATATGGTTGGTGCCAGTGAATTAAAAGTGTGATATTGGGAAGAGAAGAATATTTCAGGTTTATGTTCAATACCGAAAAGCAATCTACCCGCATGTTGATTTAAGTAAGATGTCTTAAATTTAATTCAGAGAGATTATTTTTAGATAATCCTGAAGATGTTTTTAGATAATCCTGAAGATGGTTTATCCACTGATTGTTCCATACAATCATGTCTTATATAAAACCACAAGGGATATATTCCTGTACGAGACTTTTCAGATGCGTTTAGTAAACAGCATATCCATGCACGTGGCTGAGTCAAAATAGGTATGTCTTGTAAGTGTCTGCAAACTCCCTAAATAGCTAGAAAACAATTTGACAGTGTTATCTCTAAAGCCATATTTAGGCATTTTTTCTAAAAGCTTAGTGTGATTTATTGTGTCGAATGCCTTCTTATAGTCAATGTAAACTGCACCTGTGTATTGCCCTTCATTTAATGAGTGAAAAATAATTCCATCCACAGCTAATACGGCATCCTGAGTACTCGTATCCTTCCCAAAGCCACTGTTTATCCATGCTCATCTCGGTGCTGATCAAGGGCTTTCATTTTATATACATGTATAGCATAATATACATGTAGTTAGCAAACATTACTTGATATACTTCAATATTGGGAGAGACAGTGAGCGAAGGGAGAAAGTGAGAGGGGGGACAATGGGACCGAGAGGAGGACATGAGCAAGGTGAGAGAGAGGGTGGTGAGAGAATTTTGGAGAAACAACTATACCGGGCAGGGGAGAAACTGAGTAAGGGGAGCAACTCGCGAGCAACTCAGCCAGGGGAGAAACTGGACACGAGGAAAACTGAGTGATGTGAATAAGTGAGGGTGGAAACTATAATCGAGGTGAAAAACTGAGCATGGGGAGAGACACCTTCTAGTATATTTAGCCACTCTGGTAACTGGGACCAATCTTTTTGATGAGGAAAACAACTCATTCTATTAATCCACCAGCTCTCTCTAATAGGGTGCCACCCACTCTAATAGGGACATTTGGTGGTTTTTGTTTTACAAGAAAATATATAATGTAATATGGGAATCTGGTGAAGGGGACTCTGAGAAGTCCATTGCCACAACCCAGAAGAAAATACAGTATCTCTATAAAGAGCAAAAGCAGTTTGAAGGTGCATTTTCAAACCCCAATCTGCCTACCGGTAGTACATCGTAGTATGATCAGTGGCACTCACAGCTATACACTGTGAGTAGGGCACCCATGCATGACAGTCAACACTGGGGTGCATAGTGTTTCATAACAACTGCTTATGCATTTGATTTCTCATATTTGCGTCTTCCTAACTACGAGCCTTTCATTGCATATTCCCAAAAATTATGAGTCATAATGAAAGGCTTGTAGTTATTCAAGCCCCTCTATGAGATATCACATTAATCAATAGTTTTTATGATACACTATGCACCCCACCATTAAAAAAAGTAGTTATTTTGCTTTCCTTCAAAATCATATGTATCTATGTCTAATATTCTGGCACTCCCTCCAATGGGAACTTCCCATGATGTAACGAAAACTCCCCGTAATAGAACAACTCCCTTTAAGTGCATTTCTCCCTCTCTCACCACCCCCCACTCTCTCTCCTTCTCTCTCTCTCTCTCTCTCTCTCTCTCTCTCTCTCTCTCTCTCTCTCTCTCTCTCTCTCTCTCTCTCTCTCTGCTCTCTCCCTCTTTCTTTCTTTCTTTCTTTCTTTCTTTCTCTCTCTCTCTCTCTCTCTGTCTCTCTCTGCTCTCTCTCGATCGCTCGAATCGGACCCTTCTCTTTAAAATGACGAGGAGTATCCTTCTGTGACATGGTGGCATGGTGATAATGGATGTGGACCACCAAATTTGACACGGCGACATGGCTATTTCTTAGAATCGTCAATCGACATGAGGCCTACCTAGTGACAAGCGACATGAGGCTTTAAAAACATATTGACAGGCGACATGAGCAATTCTTAAAATCAACATGGGACATGGGCATTATCAAGCGACATCGACATGTAACATGCCCATTTTTTAAGATCGACAATCGAGATGGGGACCGCCCATCCAGACCCCCGATATAATTATGATCTCGCGTCAAAGCTACAATGTACGTATACCTGTGTCCAACCCTATCACAGTGTGCAAGTATTATATCTATAACTCTATACACCTGCCTTTGGTCAGAGTTGTAACGGTGAGCTGGTCCATGCCCAGTATTTGCTACACGGGATTAGGTTTCTCCCGTCGTCACAGGTTAACATGAGATTGAGCTTTGATCCATGCCTTGATGCCTGCCCAGCACCATACATCAGAATGAACTAATACATTCATATAAACACGCAAAAGTTGTCCGTATCTAATTTTCCTCGTCAGTTCTGTTGACCCCTTTATGAGTAGTTCTTGGGTGTGAGGAATCCAGACTTATTTCCCAAAAGTAGCCATGATTATTTGTAAAGTTAGGGAATAATCTACCTCGACGATTGCTTATTATAAACAGGGATCAAACCGAGGGTCGTCCGTTTAATAGCTCTTGTCCGTGCTTTTAAAAATACAGATCGTAGGATAATCGAGGTATAGGCTTCCAATTATATGGACATCCCTACATATAATATATGTATATATATAATAATATTATACATATTATAGAAAATTGCATGACATAAACATATATGTATCCCCCTCCCCCCCTATTAAAAAAGTTTGTTCATACCCATCTCCATTTCATTGGACCAGGGGAATTGTTATAATATCAAATGTAACACTACATTTCGATAATGACTAATAATCCTTTTCCATAAAACCATTTGAATTTATTTTAGCACAGCGTGAGCTATTTTCGGGCCAAGGCATGTCACATGATTGTATACCTCCGTATCAGAGTGTTTTCTCCCCTCTCTACCACAAGTGAATGATTTTGTACTCAATGTTATGTCTTCAACAACAAGTATCCCTAATAGAAGTTACTCGAAGAATAGCAAGTTCTAAATAGCTGTACACTATAATATTAGCATTTCGATTGCCTTGCATCTATTTCATAGATCCGAGCGAATGACCCTATACTATAATTTTTACATAACAAACGGTGTCTATACAGGTTTAATTGTTGATACTAGCAACCCTAGTATTTAATCATGGTTAATCCAACAACGCGTTTATACATCTGATACTAGTATTGGTGACCACATGGTACATCCAATGGGTCTTCAAACACTTATCTCACATTAACAATATGGTCATATTGAGGCCAAGCATCACAGAATAGCATGGTCAAGGCATTTTCGTCACAGATAAATAGATATACAGATACCAGATATATAATAGCAACACCTATAGTATCCAGTAGGACCATGGGACCGAACATAGATGTTGACCCATATAGGTATCATATAGATAATAGCTATATGAATAGGCTGAGGTTCGCTTTAGCAAGTAGAATTGAAGAACAGTTACCAGTATTTTTTTTTTTTTTTTGTAATGTATCTCATTACCTTTATTGCAATGTTTTTCAGATACAAATTGGTTTCACCTGTCTTGGTTTATGTTCATGTCTTTAAGTATTATTATTACATATACATATTTACTAATATGCGTGAGTCTCCTCGAGTACTTCTTGTAGTTAGAATGTTTTTACATAAACTATCTCTAAGTTTAGCAAATTCACTTCTAATATCTTCTTAGTCTCCAAGGGACCATGTAATATTAATAAAAGAAATCTCCTAGAGATTAAATGCTTTATATCTTAAGTTGAGTCGAGATCCATCGTCCTTGTACTTGTTGGTGCTTCCGGATTCTTCCCTAGGTGAACTTTGGCTACCACTAGTTGGTAGACTGGTAACATCTTATGCTAGGGTGAATGTACAAAATGTTGGTGTCCCCTGTCGTCTCTTCTTTTCCCTTTCCTCCAGTAGCTTTTTTCTTTGCCCCTTCATGTTTGTGCCAAACCATCTTTTTGTAGCTACTTTGAATTTCTCTTTTGTCTCCAGCAGCTGTGTTCCATGTGGGAGTTTATTCCACAGCTTCCTTCCTCTATATCCTGGACTCTTTTTTGTAAGAGTCAATTTTGGCTTTTCTAGCTTAAAATTCGACTTATGGTCATTTCTTGTCCTTTTTCTAGTGGGCGGCGGGTTTTTTTTTCTGTGTTTTCTGTACATTAGAGATACTAATAGCTCCTTTCTTCTTTTATTCTGCATTGGAGCTTCGCAAAGCTTGTGTATGTCTATGGTACTTTCTTGGCCTATCCTAACTTTTAAGATACATCTCAGGATTCGGTTTTGTGCTGCTTGTAGCTGTCTCCTTAAACTTACTAAGCTGCCGTCTATGAGGTATGAGCAATAGTCGAAATTTGGAAGTATTACTTGCTTATATAATGCTATGGCTGCTTTTAGGGGTAACATATGCCTGATTTTCCACATTTTAAAGTTTAACAAGTTTATTTTGTTAAGACATTTTCTAGTGTGCTGCTTGAAATTTAGATGCCTGTCTATAACTGCTCCAAGATAAGTGTAGTTTTCTACGCAGTCCAGTGACCTCCCCGAGATCTTTGGCTGGGTTTTTGGGCAGCCTTTTATTTTCTTGTAGGTGGCGAACCACATAAACTTTGACTTGGCTTCATTTATTTGCAGTCCTAGCTTTGTACATTCCTCCTCTACCTTATATAAATCTCCCTGCAATATGTCTAGGGCTTTGTCCGGTGCCTTATGTGGTGCATAGATGACTAGGTCATCCGCATACATTTTAATATTCGATACTGTTTTCAATTTTGTTATTTTGTTTACGTAATATATAAACAGTGTTGGCCCCAGCACAGAGCCTTGTGGTACTCCATATTCGATTTCTGTTGTCCCTGAAAGTTGCCCGTTTGCAAGAGTTTGATGCTTTCTCCCTGACAAGTACGCTTGCACCCAATTTAATGTATTTTTTTCCATTTTTTCTTCTTTCAGTATGTCCAATAGGGTATTGTGATTTACACAGTCAAAGGCTTTTCGGATGTCAATGAAAGCCGCTGCTACTACTTCTTGTTTGTCCATGGCCCTGTATATGTCTTCCGTAAAATCAAAGATAGCCTCTGCTGTACTTGTGTTTTTTCTGAACCCGTATTGGTTACTCGCTATTATGTCTCCATTTGCCCATTGCTTTTCTATGGTATTTTGCATCAATTTCTCCATTACTTTGCTCGGTAGGGGAAGTATTGAGATTGGTCTTAAGTTTGTCACCTTGTTTTTGTCTCCTCCTTTTGGAATGGGGGTAATGGTTGCTAAGAGCCATTCTTTAGGATATGTTCCTGTCTTGTATGAGTAGTTAAACAAGTGTGTATATTGCCTAATTGTTCCCATTATGAGATCTTTGACAACCATAGAGTTCATATCTTTTATTCCTGAAGGTTTTTTTGCATCTAGTTCATTTAGGGCTGCTATGACTTCTTCTCTAGTGAAGGGCACCGGTTCAACTGTTTTTCCTTCGTACTCTGGCCCAGGTTTCTGGTATGGCGTTACTCGGGTTCCAAGATCCCCTGAGATTTTCTTCCCAATACTACCATAGAAATTATTTATGAATTCCGGTATTTTATCTTTTTCTACTTCTGCATCATTTTCTTTTAATGTTATGTTATGGGATTTTTTTAGAGGTTTAATCAGTTTATTTAGCTCTTCCCAGAACTTTTTGGGATCCTTACCATGCTTGGACAGTTTTTCTTTAATGAATGTTCCTTGTGCCTTTTTGACTTTGGTGCTTATCTGTACCCTCAGCCTTTTTGCCATCCTGAGATCTGGTGCATTTCTGTATCTCCTGAAGCGTCTCATGTGTAGGTTTCTTCTGTTTATCAGCTTCAAAGCGTCACTGTCCATCCATTGTTTGTGGTAGTCCTTTACAGTGAAGGTTTTCATTGGGCAGAATTCATCTAGGAAAATTCGTGCTTTTTCTTGGATTATCTGTAACTTTTCATTTATGTTATCAGTATCATATATCGGAGACCAGTCCTGACATTCCAGGAAATCTTTGAACTTGGTTGAGTCATAGTTTTTATACATTCTTGCTTTCACTGTGGTTTTTTCGAAAAACTCCTTTTTCTTCTTCCTTACTACATATACCGGGTGGTGATCAGATATGAGGTCCGGCAATACTCCAGACATTGCTACATATTTTGAGTCTGTCAAAATGTTGTCTATTGTCGTTCCACCTACTCCTGTTGTGTTGGGCCTAGTGACTTTCTTTATCAGCCAATTCATGTTGACATCTCTACAGAAGTTTTTCAGCTTTCTCGTTTTCATTGCTTTATTTGCCTTAAAATTGACATTATAGTCCCCTAGGAACCAGTTTTCCCTTTTGTCATCATGCAATTTGTACATCTGCTTCATGAATTTATGAAAGTTTCCTTTGTCTGGCCTATATATTGTTGCTATCTTCATCGCTTTATTTTTTGGCTTGTCAATGTTTATTACCAGAGATTCTATATTTTTATTTATTTTACTTTGCTCCTCATCTAGTGTGGCGTATGGGAAATATTTTTCACTGATGTAGCATATCAGTCCACCCGCTCTGCTACTTCTATCCATGCGGTAATAAGACTTCCCTGCCCAGTTTACTAGACTTTCATCATAACCTTTATGATACCAGGTTTCTGATACTGTGATAATGTCATAATTATTTAATGCCGCTTTAACTATTGGTAATTTGTCGTTTAGGCTTCTTGCATTTAAATGACACATTGAGATCCCCTTATGCACTGAGTATGCGCCTGTGCTATCCATTTTCAAATGTTGTGGGCCTATCTTCCAGATAGGGGGTAGGGCACGAGAAGTTCCTGACTTGCGACGACACACTTCTAACTGAAAAAAGATGATGATGTTGGATGATACCGGGACTCCGTGAAGTGCAGAAATCCTGGATGAAGCCCATTGCAGTTCTCATGCAGTAGAGAGCACTAAGGCTTAGGGTGCGTGCTATGAACACACTTTGGGTTTCCATTTTTGTTATCACAATGGGAGTGCTTTCAAAATTATAATAAATAATGACATGACATTCACAATTTTCTTAGGAAACAACTTTAACTTTAGTTTTATTATACTGGGGAGGAGATTTCTCCTGGGCGTGCATGACCCTGCTATCCATTTTTTTTTTTTTTTTTTTTTTTCCCTTCACTTTAGGTCTCAGAGAGTCCATGTCATATCAACCTCCAAGAGATTGACTTTATTTTGTCCTAAGACAGATCAATAAAAGTCTTTCTTACCCTCTATTCATATCTTATCCTAATAAGTTGTGTAACGAACATTTTTATGCTAGCGAGTCCTTTTCATATCAACCTCCAAGAGATTGATTTCATTTTGTCCTGAGACAGTGGCTATGAAGTCTTTTTCATCACCTTATTATATCTTGCGACTGTATGCTATATATTTTGCATGAGAAAAATTCAACTGTATGAAACACGTCTATGTAGTAACTTTAAACTTCTTAATAGTATGCAAACATGGCTAGAATTTCCAAGAAATTCTGTAAAACATGCAATGGCTTCTTTAATATGTATCCCTGCTCATATTAATGCCAAGATCTCCAAGAGATCTCCTGGTTTTTACTGAGACATATGACGCCTTTTAGGATTATGTTGTCCTGTTTTCGGGGAGTTGTTTGCACTTTCAAGTGCAGAGAAATACTCCTCATCATAGTCCCTTTCTTCTAGCTCCCTTTTTCTGCTGTAGTGCAGACATGACACCGCAGCTTCGATGTATATCTGATTTGTCTCCTCCTCGCTTCTCTGCAGTGTGACTCTTCTCTCTTCTTCTCCCTCCAACTTTTTTACAATTATCTCACACTTTTTTCCTATGTCTACGCTCGAGCTTTGACTTGTTTCATCATTTGAAGATTGAGCTTCTTCTGTGGAGTATTGGCTGAGTGGGTGAATGGACTCTGAGTCTTCATCTGTATCAAAATCACTTCCCCGTTCATAACATATGAGGTCTTCATCTTCAGTGTTGGAGGGTGAGTGTTGCCATTCCACCTCACTTTCTGTCTCCTGCTGCATTTCCCCATCTGTACTGCCTCCTTCAGGGGCCTCATCCCCCACGATGACTTCTGCTGGTTCAGTGAAAACTTCATGTTCTGTGCCCGAGCAGTCCATTTCTTCCCAGCCCTCTTCTGCCCCCCAGCCCTCTTCCCAGTATTCATCATATTTCTCTTCCCATTCATTGTCCTCGTTTCTCACATGGTTACACGCCCCCCATCTAGGTAGTGCAAGATTTTTCAATTCCACCAGATCCTTGATTGCTCGGAGATATTTCACCCCCACCTGCCACTCCAGGGTTTCATTGGGATCTACTCCTCTCACCAGCATCTCTAATTTGTATCTAGAGTAGCCCTTCCCTGATTTATTGCACTTTACCAGACCATCCACGTGTGGTGTGACTCCTGACAGTACTCCATTTCTCTTGATGATTTCAATGTTGATCTTTTTCATAACATCCTGCACATGTTCCTGGTCTCCGGGGTAAACTCTAGCAAGGTCTGCCTCCTTCAGTTCCGGGACGTATAGTGTAGATATGATGAATTCTATGTCGTTGGCTTCTGGTCCATTTATTTCTCTGTTTCTCTTTTTGGCTTCTAAGATTAATCTTTCGTAATCCCCCATCATTCTTGAAACTATGTGCTGTTCAGGATTTCTGTATAATACCACTCCGTTGTCTTCAGCAATGAGATCGTAGATTCCCACTGTGATGAGTGCTATGTCTATTTGTTCCCCTTTTTCTATTTTCTTTAGCAAGTGTGGGAGTATGTCCAAGATAGTTGCGTCCCTACTGTATATTGATCTTATGGTGAACCCTAGTCTGTTCTGCATATGTCTCATCATGTCGTTTGTCACCCTTGAGTCACATAACATGTAACACATGAGTTCTTCTTCTCTCTTTCTTGTGTCCACCATACTTTCACGTTACTTATTTCTGTTCAGTGACGTGAATCCTGCTCTACTTCTATCTCTCTCATATGTCCTTTGCTCTTGATACGTCGGGGGCCTTCTGGCCTGTGGGGAACTTTGTGTCCTTCTTTCACTCTCTTGTCTACTTCTCACACCTTCGTCCTTTCTAGAGTAGGACCTGTATTCCGTCCTATCATCAAATAGGTGCCTACTTGTGTCGGTGTCTCCCCAGGTGTTCCTCTCCTTCCTCCTATCTTGTACTGCACTTCTGTCACTCCTGCTGTCACCTCTGCTGTCACCTCTGCTGTCACTTGCCGGCTTGTATTGTGCCCCTGGGCGGTTGTCCCGGGCAGCTGTGCTGGGTGCTGCTTGTTTTCCTGCTCGTCGCTGATCTCTCCAGATGAGGTGCTGCCTGACCTTTTCTAGTACTTTTCCATGTAGATTAGTACCTGAAAATGTATTATTGTCATATGTAGTTGAATTTATGTCAGCCTTCCCCCCCCATACTGGATCAAACGTGGCTTCCACTAGATCTTTTGGTGAGCTTTCCTTCAGACGGGATCCTAGATCATAATGCACTGAGAATTTTGCCAGAATGAGCTCAAACATGACTTGGTCCCTGTAATCTACCCACTTGGTGTACACTTCTTTGGGCATTCTGATCTCATGGCTCATCCCTTTCATTTCCCTTGGGTCTTTTTCAGACATCACCTTCTGTTCAGTTTGGGAATCCCCGGCAAATCTGGCTTTGTAGAAGACATATCCTTGCTCTACACAGTTAAAATTGTGCGTTTCCCCTGAACTGGACGTATATTTGAAAGTGGCCGCATAGAAGTTGCTGTAAAATGCCTCTTTTCCCGCATACAGAATCATGGTGGGGAGCTCCCGTATACTAACCTTTGTCTGGGGCATTTCCTTTTGTTTGTTTTGGGTGTTTCCTGCAGTTTCCTTATGCTGTTCTTTGTTATTTGATGATGTTTCACTTTGTTTTGGCGTATCCTTACCACGTTGTTCTGCGACCCCGGGTTTACCGCTGTTTTGGTTTGGCGGCGCGTTCGATGATTTGACTGCAGTGACATGCTGAAACTTTGCGTTATGTGCACTCGTCATTTTTTCTACCCTCTGCTCTAGAGTGGGTATGGATGGCCCTTCATCTTTTTTCTCTACTGTGTTTTTGGAACTGGAAGATGTTTTGTGTGTCAGATCTATTAATTTTGCAGCCTCTTTATTTTCTATTTCTTCTGTCTTATCAGCTGCCCCACTTCTCATTTCTGCTGGCAATAGCGCCTCTGGGATGGTTTCCAGCTGATATATTGTATATATCTCCCCCTGAAGTTTGATTCTATCATCACAGGTGTTTGCAGGGAGGCCCTGCTCAATGTTGTATGCTGCTATTTTTGTCATCTTTATCTTCCTGTCCCTCACATCTTTTGTGTCCTCAGGTTTGATCTTGATACTTCTGGTTTCTTTGTAGTCCTGGCATGTCTTTCCTCCTTCCAGTATTCTTCTCTTAGCTGTGTAGCTGTTCAGACATAGTAGAACAGGTGCTGGGCTGTTGAAGGATGGCTTGGATCCTTTCTTCCTGAGTCTGGCTGCATGTATTATGTCTCCATATGTCAGAGGGGTTCCAATATGGTATGAAAGCGCTATAACTCTGTCTTTGAGTGTCTCTCTATGTAACTCTGCAAGCCCCGAGATAATAACATTTCTTTCCAGTTTTGGTAGCCAGAATCTGTCTATCCCTCCTGCTTGTTTCACTTCCTCTTCCATGTGTACTTCATCTGGTTTTGCTTCTGTTACTGTTTCCTTCTTCTCATCCATTTTCTTCTCCAGCATCTGGTTTTCCTTTTTTAGTTGCTTGTTTATCTCCTCTTGTTCTTGCAGGGTTGACTTTATCCCTGCTATCTGTTGTAGTAGATCAGCTGGGATCTCTGGTGTATCTCTTTTTTCCCTGAGGGACTTGTTTTCTGCTTCTAGAATTTCCATCAGTTCTACATTTTTTTCTAGTAATTTCTTAGTCTCTTGAGAGGACAGCCTGAGATTTTCCACCTTTGCATCTGTATCTTTCTTTGCTTCTTCCAAAGTTTTCTTGTTTTCTTTTATACTGTCTTCTGCCCCCTTTGCTATATCTAGAGCTTCTTTGCTTCTTTCAGCCGCTGACTGCAGTCTAGAGGATAGGTTTTGTGTGACTTGAGCCACTGTGTTCACCATTTTTGACACTCTCTTGGATGTGTCCGCTGCAAAATCCCGTATTTCATTGATCTTGTCTTTGTATTTTCCTGATTTAAATTCAAGATTACTTACTCTTTCTATTGTGTTTTCAGAGATAGCCTCCAGCTCCTCCAATTTTATTTTGTTAGCCTTCGCCAGTTTTGTCAGTTCCTTGAAATGGTGGTCCAGTGGTTTGAGTTTATCAGCTATTTTTTCTTCTATTTTTGCCACATATTTCTCATTGGCCTCCTGCGTTTGTAGGATTGTGGTTTGAAGCCCGTCCAATTTCTGCATTACATCAGTCATACTTGGTTCCTGCTCCCCCCCTTGTTCAGTGAGCATTTCATTTTCACTTGCTTTAGAGGCTACTACAGCTTCTGTCCTCGCTTCTTCATTTTTTCCTGCTTTTGAAGCTCCTAGAGCTTCTGTCTCCCTCTCTTCAGGGAGCCCACTTGTTCCAAAAATACACCCAATCGGGGTTTTTGGAGTTGACCCACTGTTTTCTGCAGTTGACCCACTATTGCTTTCCCTATCCTGCTCATCCTGTTGTAGTTTTGGTTCCTGCGTTTTAACAGGTGTAGTTTGTTCTAGTGCCAGCTCCCCATCTTCACTCTCATTTTGGTTGGCTTTGGTACCTACTATTTCCTTTTCTTCGTTTTGTTCTGTATTTTGTTGCTTCTCCGCGCATTCAAAAATCAGAGATTCTACTGAGCTACCCAGGTCTGAGTCTACAAAACCAAAGTTGGTGTCCTCAAACACTTCCTTTATTGTCATGCTATTTTTTATTCCCAGTTTTGACAGTCCGGTTAAAACAGGTAGATCTAGTGAAGGTTGGTTTCTTACCACGGTTGTTCCCTCGAACGCGGCTTCCTCGTTCGGCGCCTGTTGCTCGGCATCACTCGGGGCGCCTTCGGTAGTTTCCGCCAGTTTTTCTGACATTCCCGGTGCATTTCGGGAGTTCTCGTGTGAGATCTCGCTACTTTTTTCTGAAACGATAGGTGTCATGGCCGTCTCCGAGAGCACAGCGTTGTCTTCCCCAACTACAATACAGCTTTCATCGTTTATTTCTTCACCATCACTTTCCAAAATTATGCTATTATTGGAGGAATTAGCATTACTTTCCACTGTCCGGCGATGTGGGGAATGTGGGGGCGTGAAGAATTCAGCATTATCATTTATCTGCGTCGGTTCGTCGATCGTAGATTTTGAACATTTCCCAGAACCCCCTGCGGATTCCAAGATGGCGGCGTCCATCAGATTATCATCGTCCTTGGTAACCAAGGCCTCATTCTCCATAACAACTGGTAAGTTCTTACCTTTTTTAGGTGTTTTCTTTGCGTAACTACCTAATTTTCCCTGCTCTCTTCTTGCTTGTATTCTGGCGCTCCTTTTGGGCGTCTTGCTTTTGGGCGATGGCGTGTTTTTCTTATGACGTGCGTAGTTTACCATCTCAACCTTGACTCGACGTCAGATTTTGACAGTCTCCACGAAACTGCAAAGTGACTCACCGCTTTTTTGTCCGAAGTGACTTGTTAGGGGGAGGGGGACTGAAATAAAAGATTCCTACCGAGTCTTGGAATATTTATGCTATGTTTGCACATGACGTGTGGGAATTTAACTAGATATTTCTCGGTATTCGGATAGAAATTGTTGTCCACACTCCCTCGGTACGTCTTACTCGTTCAACATGGCGGCGGGATCCTCAAATTATGTGCATGGCATGCCTAGATGGGCGTGATGGCGTTATCTTAGGTATATTAGCAGACACTTAACATTGTGAAGAGCAAAGAGTGCGAGCTCCCGTGGGGCCCATTGCATGCACTGGGCCCTCTCGAGTGTGCAGATAGGGTCAAGGACCTCCATGCAAAATTTATTAATGGGAGAGAGAGGGAGAGGGCACAGAGAGAAAGAATCACAGAGCCATAGACATACAGAGAGACAGCGTCTGTATCAAAGGAAGTCACTTGGTCCAAACTGGAGAGAATTATAATGAGAGCTGATAGTGATTGTAAAATGGAACTAGTATCTCTTTTGTATATAAGGTTATGTTCAGCAGTGATCTCACTCAATTTCCAATTTGTACCCTACCAATTGTGGGATGCATCCAATAAGCTCAAAACATAGGACTTGAAATGTTACATCAAAGGTCTGCATAAACAGATAACCACACGTTAACTTGATATATGTGATGCTATACCAGCCAACATCATGTAGGATTTCCTTGGCGTATACGTGTACTGCATATATATATATATATATATATATATATATATATATATATATATATATATATATATATATATATA
Source organism: Harmothoe impar (assembly GCA_947462335.1). Taxonomy (NCBI): domain Eukaryota; kingdom Metazoa; phylum Annelida; class Polychaeta; order Phyllodocida; family Polynoidae; genus Harmothoe; species Harmothoe impar. The sequence continues at coordinate 40,322,037 of OX381710.1, forward strand.
TATATATATATATATATATATATATATATACGGCGTACTACAATGTACATGCTTTTGTACAACATGACAAGAAACTAATATATACCTGAACGCGTGCCAGAAACTGCTGAGCTCACTACACCTTCCCTTGCCTTGTCATTTAATCCTCCACGGTAATATTACAATAATATATTTACCTGCCCTCTTCTCCTGGGTAAAAAGTAGTAAAGTATCTTCCTTCAGAGCACGATGATGCATATCAATGTAACATCGAGGCTACTCCTAATGGTATACATTTTGTACCTCCATAGTAGTGTATAGTGAATAACCACACAACAACTGGATCTTACTTCTTACCAGAGGTGTGGCTTTCACATGGCCTCCTGGCGGCACACAAGCCGCACGCATGCGCCCCATGTTGGCTGTATCCACGTAGAGAGCACACATGGCGCTGTATGACGGGATTGGACGCTGGGCGGTAAGCCGCGGGTGGCGCTTGGTGCACTGTAAAAGTTGTCGCGTAAAATTACAGTGAATCACTGGCGGCATCAATGATAACCATACTTTCCCCCATATTTTACGGGCCTTTCCTATTGTGTATTTTTTGCGGTCATTCATCATCATTATATAATGATGCTCTGCTATTCATTATTACGGTGATATACTGTCAAATTTTACATTGCTTCTCAGTAATTTCAACGGAATATGTTTACAGTGTGGGCAAACCATCGGGCTTGTTTGCATCAAGACACCAAGCACTTTAACCGGACTCTCACCCGCTGTTACGCGGCAGGCCGTCCCTTTAGCCATACCAGTGATACAGCACGACTTGTTGACCAAGGCCACACATGCGTTATGCAGGCATTGGATGGTAGAGTTCTAGATTGGAATACATATACCCAGCAAACAAAAAAACTTTATTTTACGTCAATATAACGTTTAAAACGATAAATAACGTTATGCCATAGTAAGGAGCATTAGAGAAACATTATAACGTTATATAACGTTATAAAATGCGGGATAAAATGTTGTATACCGTTTTTTGTTTACTGGGTGTATGGCATATACGCGGGAGCGGGGCACTTTTTTTTTCTGGTGTGCGGCTGTCCAGACCTCTGACGACCGATGCCTTTGCTATTTTCACCTCAAAACCTTACCCTCGTTAGGGCATTTTGGGCCAAAAGCTCTCAGGGAAAATGCAACAAAAAAGACTATGTCTGGGAAAACTTGCAGAGAAATATAAATATTCTCGGACGCAGGATTTTGCCAAAAATAATAGACCCTTGTTAATAGGCCGAATCCTCTTCTTGAAAAGGGTACCCATGTTAGGGCGCTTTTGTGGAAAAGGTACCATTGTCAGCCGCATACATGTGTATACATGTATATGAAGTCCCCCCCCCCCCCCCCCAAGGGGATTTTCTGGTCAATTTTGACATTTTTTGGCTTGACCTTTTAGGTTTGACATTTTTTAGGGTTGGTCAAAAGTGGGGGGGGGGGGGGGGGGGAGTGCCCCCGGTTGTCACGTCCCTGAGACCATTCATCTTGAAGGACACGTTGTGCCATCAATCGGAAAGCTTATATTTGTGTTTTCAGCCTACATGCTTAATAGGACCTTAATAATAGTGCTCCATGTATGGGATATATGTAGGGTTCTGCACTTATGAACCTCCAACGTGGAGGCCTCATGGGGTAGGCCCTGCCCATCGGATAAACCACGTAATATCCGTCTACTAATCCACCTGTTAATCTAGGTGTACATGTAAGAATGTGTCCCTGTATATTTATATCATTAACCCTTTCAAGGGCATATAATAATCTAATGTCAGTACTGCATTCAGGTATCATCCCAAGACCACGGGGTTGAGGCACCCCCGAAGTAGACTCCTCAGGGCTGCATTTGCACATCATGATGACTAAGGGCATAGTAACCGATTAAAGCACTATGCGGCCCTTAAAGGGTTAGGGCCGTCTTGGTGGTTGACACTGATCCCGTGTACCGGTAGCTGATGTGGCAGTACTAGGACAGGCTGGTCTACCTTTGATACTTTCTTTCGGACTTTTCAAGTGATAATGTTGTTTATACTTTTTCAAATATGATAATTGTAAATACATGTATAAATATTTGTTAATGCAATAAGCACGGACGTGATCTGCTATGCGGATGTAGGCTTTTGGCAAATGGCAGGAAACCAGGTTCACCATGTTAACTAGGGTGTGTGAAATATAGTTATATGATAACTCGGGCGTATTTTATTGTTTAAATTGTGAAATGAGTTATTAGGTTCAAATACATTTTTGAAATGGTTTTACAGTATGTGTTTGTCATGTGCTTTTGTTGTGGCAGAAGGTGGATTCTCGGGGGAGAAGCATACATCATTGGCTTCATACCAGATTTAGTAATTACGTTTTTTAACCGGGCGACTATTAAGGTTTCTCCAAAGAGACATCTTAGGGAGTGATCATTTTTTATCAACAGGGGGGGGGGGGCAAAAAAATTTGGACCCCTTGACCGGGGGGGGGGGTAAAAAATTTGGACCCCTCTTAGTGGGGGGTCAAAAAAATTCAACCTGTTTTGAGTCAAAAAGCCCGTGCGTTACTATGCTTCAAAGGGCCCGCGCGCGAGCCGATTTTCGACCCTAAGGGGGGGGGGGGTAAAAAATTTTGACCCCTTGACCGGGGGGGGGGGGGTGTAAAAAATTTCGCGCGCGCAAATTTTTTTCAGTCCCCCCCTCCAGGCAGGTTGAAATTGAGCGCTGTCGACCCCTTTGAGCTATTGTAACGCGCGGGCTTTTCCGCTAAAAAGGGGTGTAATTTTTTTGGTCCCCCCCTCAGAAGGGGTCCAAATTTTTTTGGTCCCCCCCCAAATCCACCAACCCCCCCCCCCCCCCTGTTGTTAAAAAATGACCACTCCCTTAGATGTAAATCAGATACATGAACATCTGGATTTTTTTTTATCAAATCATGGAAATAGAAGTTTCACCATGAAATTTACTTAACGTTTATATCGGTTAGACTGCCATGCAGAAGATGTAGACTTTTTCTTTTGATGAGGCTAAGATGATTGGTTATTCACACGGGTATATTTCAGCTATGAGCTACCCTGCGGGCCCTCACCTATTGGTTTCTCACTACCAGACACTGCTAAAAATATGACGCGGGAGCACTTTTTTCCATTGTTTTTATAAACTCAAGTATCTAAGTAGATACATACATACATTATGTTATACTGCATATCATATTCAAAATTAAAAAAAAGTTACCTCTAAGCATGATAACAAGTGCAATTACAATCTTATCATATAGATAAATATCTCATGATTTGCTTGTGCTGTCACCTGGTGTGGAGTTCCTGTGGGTAGCTGGTTAGTAAAAAGTTAGTCATAGTTTAGAAAAATCTTAGTCAAAACCACTAACTTATCAGCCTTATTAAATCGAACTAAGATATATTAGCATTGGTTAACCCCCGGAATTTTCAGTGCAGTATGTGTACTTAGTTCCCCATATCCTATATAAGATGACACAGGTTGTGATATACTTCTCTTTATTTGTACAAGTACAAAACAAGTGTACAAATGAATACATCACATAATCATGGCACGCATGCGTTTCCTACCTTAAAACAAAACAAAACAATAAAAATATATAAATTATCCATTGGTTGTACAAGTACACTAAAACATAAATCCTAAAATCATGAGGAGGCACTCAACTAACAATCCTTACCAGGTAATATGTACTAACTCTATGGTCGGGGAGACAACGTATAATATAAACAAAATAGGGGTTTAATATGCTTTTCCCAATATCTTAAGCAGCTTGAAAATATGGTTTCTTTTCTTCGTTCGGTTTCATACATTTTCACAAATGTTTCTGAATGTATTCAAAGAGTCTGCATGCGTTTCAGTAGGTGAAAGAGGAAAAATAACCTTATTTATACTACTATAATACGGTACTGATGTGTTTTGGGGATATTCTATGCTATACATCTGGTATATGTACCCATAGCTATAATATAAGAGTAATTCACCAAGTATGTGTATTAGAGACTGTTATAATACATGGATTTATCGCTATGTATTAGCTGGCACATTTACATTATATCCACACACACTTCTTTACACCGGGACCTTTAGCAGGAGTTGCAGGCGGGGTAGGGGTCGATGAATATTAATTCTAAAATAAATTCTGAAATAAATTTTAAAATCTAACTGTCGTTTATAACAACAAATTTACTCCACACTTTTGTATTTTTAACAAAGAGTTATATATTCCTTAAATACTATCGCCGTGCACACGATGAGGACATAATGGGAGAGTACTAGATACCCATACAAGATTCGAGATGTTTCACCTTTTCCTTGTCTTGGATGATAAAACATTATCGTTCAATTTCATTTAAAAACAACATTCCTCTTTGTTTTAACCTGTATAATCTATATAAACGATTCATCCTTCGGCAGTGGTGTCTTGACAGTTTTCCCATCAACATTGACAAGAACTTCTTTCACGTCTAATACTCGGGTATGGACAGCGTCTGCTGGGCCTGCTCCAAACACAGATCCCCCGGTCCCAGTCTTTGGTGTGCCGGGGGAGCTCAGCGCTCCTGGTGAGCCTACCCCACTAGCAGAGGAAGCGCCGCTGGGCTTGGCCTTCTCCTGCTTGTTGATAGAGCCTGTAGACCCCTTCCGACTGAGCCCAGAGGAGGGGGAGATCTTCTTCCAGTTAGCGCGCTGCTCTATGCCAAAGTAGTCCATACCCTCCAGAATGGCGGGTGAGACTGGTAGTGGGGTTCCTGACAGTGAGCCGCAGCGTGACGATGCTGCAGACGGGGCCACAGAGGAGGCCCGGGAAGACCCTGGAGTGACAACCTGGAAGGCTGAGGGCCCTGTCTCATCCTTCACCTTGTTTGCCTTGCGTACATTCAGGTGCTCACGACTGGTGGCGGGCGTCATGAGTGGGGTCTTTTCTGATGACCTTCGCCCCACCGCATGGCTGCCACCACTGCCTCCGTGGAGCCCGCTCAGTTCCGGGTCGTCTTCCTCCAGGTCCATGGATAGCTTCTCCAACTTCTCCATCAGCCGAGGGCCTAATCGCTCCCGAGTGGCCTCTGCTTGTGAGCGTGGAGTGCCCGGCTTACGAGGTGACCGGGCTTGGTGCAGCAGTAGGGGTGCAGTCACCTCATCAGCACTTGTGTCAGCATCGGAGAAACACCCGTCTGTCGGGTTGATCTCGGCGGATACAGCCAGCTGTGTAGCCACCATTGCTGAGTCTGAGGAGGAGTCAGAGCTGTATCGAGGGGACTTGATGGGTCCACTGTGGTTATTGCTGGTATTTTCTGCTTCTAATGATGTTGTAGAAGCCTGACTGGAAGCCAAATTAGAAGCTGCAGCGACATAGGATGTGTGCTTTTCCCTCAGTCTATTTTTAAGGTCACCCATCTCTATTCCAAGTGGGTCCTCCTTTGCTGCACTGACAGTGAACTTTGCACGGGCTAGCTCTGATGGAGATTTGGCCAGAAGCTTCTCTGGTGGAGTACTGAGAAGGGTCTCCCCAATAGAAGTGAGGCCGCCTTGCTTTCCACCTGCATTCCTGGTGAGCAGGGTAGCGGGGATCTCTGGACGGCGGTCGTCGGGCATGTGGATGACAGTATCATAGACCTCGCTGTCCGGGTCAGTATCTTCCATGTCATTACTCTCGTCATCTGTGATGCCCATATCCTCCATCACATCATGGATGGACTGTGTCTCAAAGAGATACTCATCATGCAAGTCATCATGCACCAGTGAGCGTGTGCTGCCTGCACTGCTCTGCTGTGATAGTGACTTATGTGGTGTGCTTGTCCCCTGCTGGCTGGTCGATGGCTGCATATCCCGCGCATTCTCAGTTGTCGGGGAGCGTGGGAAGTCTGCATTTACATTCTCTAAGTTGCTCATGGACCTTTGATCCATAGATGGGTAGAAAGGCATCGGTGCCTCTAGTTTCTTTTCTTTTGGCGGTACGTCTGACGTGAAGTGGATGTGTGGTGAGCCGGCCCCATCCTCTTCCTCATCAAAGGTTCTCATGGGTTTGCTGAGCAGGCTTGAGCGACTCTTAATGTTCAACTCTTTATCTCGAAGCATCTCTACCAATGACCGGAACAACTCCCAGTCACCAAACGCCATTTTCAGCTCAGCCTTGAGCTCAGGCAGTTCACACTGCAGCAGCACGACACCATTGATGTTGTTCTCTACGAGTCGCTCTTTGTAGTCGGACAGCTTTTTCTGATTGATGCCCTCAAGTTTGTCCAGTAGTCCACATATACCATCCACATTTAGCAGTGACAGCGTGATGTCTCGGTCTCCGCCCTGCGAAAATTTTTTTTATGAATTTTAGAATACAAATTTGATATAACATATCACAGCCAATATTAACATTGTTTGATTTTATATTCTCATGACTTAATGGTATATTTCAGGGGTGTCAATAATAATAAAAAGGCTCTAAAGTGTGCTCTACAGCTTCGTGGGGATTTACAATAAATATTTTGCAATAAAATGAGTCTATACAAATAGCCAATTTGATACTTAATACATTGTACTAGCTCTTTACCACCTTCTGATGTACATATAAATGGCCATTTCATTTTCCCATTGAATTTACACAGATCTCAGGAATGGTCCTGGTGAGCATAGAAACCACAGATCCTACACTCTGGATATCTTTAATATCCAAAGAAATATCTCCATATGTTGATTAAAGTTTGGACTGCTACATATAGAAGTGATTAGAGAGGGGGGGCAGTGTTTACCTGAAGGTGTATCTTTGGAGAGGCTCGGGCTGCGGGCTGCGCCTGGTTCTGGTTCGCCATGTAGGACATCATGTAGGGAGATGGGATCTGGTTCTGGGACATGGCCGCCATTGCCATCTGTGTCTGATAACTCTGTTGCGGCATCATGCCGAAGGGCAGAGGGGTCATGTGCCCCATGCGCGGTGCTGCAAACCGGGTTGGTGTAGCTCTGTTCAAGGTATAGTAGAATGAAATCCATTAACATCTGTGTGGCTTTTGTTAGGTCTTGCTTTTCAATACTTCACAATACTTTAAATGTGGCTTAGTTGACAACAGATAATTATAGTCCAAAATTAAATGCTTTTGGCAACTCATTGTCAATTGTCAATGGGTATTTACAGGTGATGTTAGTAGCATGATATACAAAAAAATGTACTAGTAACATATATATATATATATAACCAACCAATGAGTTATTTGGAAAGAATTTGGACCCTTCTTTTGGGGTCGTGTTGAATGAATACCTTGGGCTGATGTGGGCAGTCAGTTGGTCTATCCGACTCTGAGGGCGGCGTAGCGTACCGCCCCATGTGCCGCCGGCCCCTCCGCCCGGCCCACCCAGCCCACTCATATCCATAGGTCCCACTGTGGACGGGGCCTGCAGTGGGTTGAAGCCGTACTCGCTGGTTATGTTGTCAGCATTTTGCATCATTTCTAAAATTCCAAAGAAAAAACATCTAGCTTTTAAAATATAAACTCACTAAAATTTAAATATACTTGGAATCATTTGCCTCTTTCTTTGGATATTGATTTTCATGATGTTAATTTGGTGTTTCTAAATGTTTTACTTTCCATTCATGTCAGGTTTATGTTTTAATTCAGTAGAGTTCATAAATTAAACTGCTTGCCGTACCCCTGATCAGTTTGCGTAGGTAGGGGTCCACATTGATGGTACAGGGTAGAAACTTCCTCAGGTCGCCCACATTCAGCAGCGGCTGGTGGTTAGCCAGGAAGAACTCCAGTTTTCTCGGATTCCGGTCAATTTCTAGTAGAGGATCAATGTCCTTGGACACTGGCATTTTGGGTATTACGCGGCTGTAATGTCAAATATATTATACCTACAGTTTGATTTCCCATTAAGTGACATGCATCAGTTTGTTGCTTTCTTGGTACTATCCAATTATTTGGCTGTATAGACAGAGAAGTAAACCTAGGGTCAGTTAAGTGGTCCCATAACCTAATAGATCATACTTGATGGATACCAAGAATTCTACAATATAATAGTTGTAGAAATGTATTGAAATGAAGACAGAAACCCTCTACTCTGCTCCTTCCATTCCATCACCTAAGCTAATTAAACAATGAAGATTGGGTGGTAAATATCATTCAAATGTAGGAGAAATAATATAGAAGGAAAGAATCATCTTACTTCTCATATATGCTTTTCAGGGTAGGTGTGTTGTCAAAGTCCTCGTTATCCTCCACTTCCATGATGATCCATGAGAGACGGTATGGCCACTGCTCGGTGATGTTGATCCATGCAGCAAGCCGATACCACGAGAAGGTGATTTGGTGTGCTCGAAGCAAACGACCTGCGACAAACCATTTAAATCTATAATAACCTCCCAAACAGACTTAATGCAACACATTTGATACATTTTTGTACATGCACTACATGTCCAGGAATGTACAGTGCTAAATTATTTTCAGACCATGAATCAACCAGCTAGTATAATTAATGCAATTTTACTACACTTATTTATTGATATATGTGCCAATTAGACCCGGTATAGGTCATGTTATATATTGCCATGGCAGTGCAAAAGGGGTGTTAGAGTATGGGTTGCAATGTTTGTGTACTGAAGTGATATTACAGATTAACAGCTAAATGTTTATAAAGTCCTTCTCAATGTGAAGCCTGTTACTCACCTGTCACACCAACGATGTTCATGAGGCGGCGCATGTTGCGTGGGTTGATGTCTGAGAAGTAGGTGTTCTTTACCAAAGACTTATTCAGGTCAAAGTTGGAGCCATGCCGAGCCGTACCACTGCTACCCATCATACTGCCACCATGCCGGCCGCGGGTGTGACGACCTTTACCAACAGACGAGAGGGAGGAGCGCGACCCCATGATGGATTCTTGCCTCTGTAGTAATCATAATATAATGCGTTGACAAAAGAGTACACTACGTAGCTAGAGTCAAGAATCACTGCATTATAAATGTTAGTATATATTTTTTTAAACAAAGCGTATAACCCGCGGGTTATAAGCAAAACCAAAGCTTTAGTGCGGGTTATACAATATTCTCAGTCTATTAGTGCGGGTAATACAAGGGTTATTATAAGTATAGCACAGTACTAAAATGGCGATTTTCAGACCCTGCGGGTTATATGATTCTCCCAAAGTCGGGGTGCGGGTTATACGCGAGAATTTACGGTATGTATATGGAAAACACCTCATCCTACTTTAAGGAACATACACTCACAGTGAACTTGTGGCTATTCTCAGTAGCTGTTTCTTTGCGGTTGTTGTCACTGGATCGGGAGCGGGGTTGGACCTGACTCTGCAGGAAGAAGGGCAGGTGAACAATATTCCGCAGGTAGTCGTGGCCGTTGATGGACGAGTCACGGAATAGACCGTGCAAGTTGTGTTCGATACCCTTAATGATCACGTGTGGATCCACGGCCAGAATAGTGATAAATGGTGAGTCCATGTCGCCAAACAGCATGTGTACTGTGTCCAGCACCTACAATAGAAAATGCAATGAAAATCTTTATAGTGTATAAAAGACGATGTGGATACTCCAATACTACACCCAGAACTGACCAGGTAAGGTGATTAAGGCGCTCCCAATTATGTTGATTGATTTTCCATGCTTTAAGTGAAATGAACCGAAAAAAAACATTATTTTGAAATGAAATCTCCTCAGTTAATTTCCTGTGTGTAAACCAATGGTAAAGTGAGAATATCAATTATGAAAATCTTTATAGGTTCTTGAACCTATAAATATACAAAAATCAGGAGCTGTCAAATTAATTTGAGTGCTACATCTAGCACAAATAAACACTGTGTGCAGCCAGTTTTTAAAATTAATATCAGAGTCTACAGTGTGCTACAATGTACCGTTAGGAGCCGGTCCTGCTCGCAGCTGTCCAGCCCGTCGACAATGACGACAAGACGAGTGCTGTTCTCCAGGAAGCTGTCCATGCAGCTTGTCATCTGACCGAGCAACTCGACCTCGCGTTTCAGGTTCTGCATGAAGCCCTCCACCTTGAGAGACTCCATGTGTGACCCAATGCGCTCCACACGGCGCCGTGGTGACACCACCAGATTGACCACAACGCGGCCCCACGTGTAGGTGTTACTGATGACTACCACCCCCACAACAGCAGCCAGGGCGATCAGAGCGCTGTCTACAGCTGTGTAGCTCGAGTCTGTGATACTGTGTAGGCCAAAGATGGCTATCAGTATACCCGCGGCTACTATGCACATAATGACAGCAAGGACGATGACGAAGTACGGGATGCAGCAGATGGACTTGAAGCGGCCCTGGTCCTGTGTCGCTGTTTACGGAAGAAGGGGTGAGAAGTTAGTGTAAGGGTATTTTATGTATTAGGAAGGGTATCAGAGACTTTCTTATCACTATTAACATCCTTATATAATATCAGATACTTCTTTACTTGTCATTGTAAGTTTTAGTTTTAGGAGTTCTGTACAAATAACGGGATAGACAGATGATAACCATGAAAATGGACCTGCTGGCCTGCTGCTGGCCTTGCTGCCTGCTTGCTTGCTGCTGGTTACCTCCCCTCCCCTGGAGAAGAGTTCCACGGCTGGTGCCGGTGGGAGGCACTAGGTTGCACCGGTATGTACACTAATATGGGAATAACTTCCCCAATGGAAGTTATGCCCGACATAACGGGATAGACAGGTGATAACCATGAAAATGGACCAGTCAACTTCTTGGCTGAGTGTTAACCAGGCAAATCCTGATACAGAAGGTGTTGCAGTGCGGACTGTCCAGGCCTAGGCCTCCAGACAAATCCTACATTCTTGTTACAAATACTATGGAAAACACGTATACACATGAGAAGTAGTGTCTTCTAAAATGATATAGGTAAATATTAATAATGCTATAATGCCTGTCCGAAATATGATAAACATTACCCAGGATGCACTACTACTTTCACTATCCCATGATACTCTAGTATTACCCATGATCCTCTGCAAATATATAAAATTGCTTGATAATTCATTTTCCTGCTGAGGACCTCTGTGGTTGAGGAAGGGCTCGATATTATAGCACCCAAATGCATAACCATTCGGTTAGTGGAAGTGTTAATAACATATTAAGAAGGAACTATATACAAAAAGCTATTACTGCAAATAAGTTAAATCAAAAGTATGATACTACTAGAAAAGCAGAGCTCAAAGCAAAGAAAACAAAACAGGTAGGTGTTTATGGAGTGCCACTCTGAAACATGCTAATAACGCTATTATGCAAACAACTTACTTCTTTATAGCTACAAGAACGGACTTTGGTACCTTTTTTTAAGGTCTATTTTTTAATTCTTTACCTTCCCATTGCTCAGGCGTGCCCCTCCCCCATGAGTCGTGCATAAACACTTCGTTCATGGAAAACGCACATGCATATAAGGACTTTTATACGGGGAAAAAACACATATGGTGTAGTTCCAATATCTTATGAAAATGCACGATGCCATTAGCAAAAAAAAAACAGGGGTAAATGCAAAAAAAAACAAGAAAAAAAGGAAAGCTATAGACTGAGCGTCACGCTCACATACTAATCAAACGTATGCCTTAAAATCTAATATACACTCTTACTGTGGTAATATAAATGATCACCACTGGCTTTTTCTTCAACGACCCCAACTATAGGACACCCAGTCTCAATAATATGATTTTTTGGTGCCGGTTTTGTACGCACATTTTATCCAACGTACAATATATATATCATCGCCCCCTCCCCCCACTTAAGATAAATACCCTTGCCCCCTGTTTCATCGAAAATAAAGTTTTCAAGCAATTTCCGTCCATTGATCCTTCCCATAAACATGCCAATAATGGTTTACACTATAAACCCAATAATATCGGGAGGGGATAAGACCATAGCTTTTGTAGATATTTAGGATTTATTTTTCGGAGTTCAAATTTGTATGATGAACTACCGGTATTACGGTAGTTCTATACCAGTTTGTTTCAGAAACCTTTTCAGGTGTATAATAGATCAGTAGATTTCAGTGGTGTTTAAAGTGAGACAGCTGTATATGTTATCCTGGTTTAACAGCTTACATGAAAAGGTAAGCTCAAAACCGTTCAAACATACTGGGCAAAATGTACCTGGACCTCTCCCCCCTCCGCCCCCCCCCCCCCCCCCGCACCCGCTTCAATCACAGGTCCCGAGTGCTAGCGTGCAATTGTGGTGTATCAAATTCACCCTCAATTAAACATTGGTGGTAGAAATAAAGAGAACTGTTATATACATGCACACAGGGGCCTAGCACACAAAGGCCCGACCAAAGGTTAGCATACCTGTCATTGTGACACCTAGGAGGGAAGAGACAAAAACACATGTCTAATTCATAACCTTTGTAACAGCGAAGACAACATACAAATACATAATGACTGTTAATGCCATTCACTGTATCTAAAATACCTAGATAGCCATGTAAAAAAGCACCCACTTGATGGCATTAGTGACATGTACACGTGATTATTCTGTGGTTGACAATATCTATACCTTGAGTTTGTAGGCCTCAAAACGATTTTCTTGGTGGATACATATGACATACCTTTAAATGTATTATTTTATCATTTTAAGGAGCAAACATTTCGTGATTTGAGTTAAGAAATCGGTCTGCGGCGGTCTTACTTGAGAGGCATACAAACTCCATCTAAGACACAAGACATGGGGCACATGTGCTCTGCACTGGGTTAATGAAGGTTAAAAAGCTGCTTCAATTGTGTTACCCTTACCATACGGTATGTCAGACTAGCTGGCGAGTATGCCAACGTGTATATTAGGGTTCCCACAAAAATTTCAGATTGAATTCCATGACATACCATGACAAAAATCTCAATTTTCAATGACATTTATAGGATTCTTGTGGAGGTCGCGGGGGTTGAGAACATTTCTAAAGTCTAGAAAGCAAAAGGTACATTCTAGGAGATTTTGTAATATCAATTCCATTATTTACCATGACATTCAATGATGCATGGCAAAATTTTACAAAATTCCATGACATTCCAGACAACTTTCAAATTCCATGACACATGGGAACCCTGGTATATGTATCTAATGACCTGAGACTGTTCATTTAAGCAACTCTTAGTGAATTGCAGGGAGTGATACATGTGTTTTAATTGATACCATAGTTTTTGTCACCGCACAGGCAGGCGGGTCGCTAGCTCGAGAGACATACAGTATATATACATATATTAGTATCCCGCGAAAGTGATTTGAATATAATGACATATTTCAAGCATTCCCCAATTAGCGATAGCATAGGGAAGACCTGTGTTCTAAGTCAGATATTTAAAGCGTCGATACCCGGGTGACTACGACACAAACTGAGAAGTAGGTACACAAATTCGTGCAGTATACGCACTGCACCAAACTACCTTCCATAAACCCACTGACATCAAGTAAAGTCAAATACATAGGGGACAGGTGGATAGAAGAGGTAGAGCTATTATTAAAACTATTGGTAGAGAAGTAGTACTGACCGCGACTTGGTTTGAAGACTCTGTAGAGGCGCGTCACAAGAACACCATACTCATCCTCCAGCGCGTCACATAGCGTGCCGATCATAGCCGTGATGGACTTCTCACCGACCACACTCGCCAACCGGGCATTGTCCGTGAACAGGAACCTGTGAGCAGGACCAACAAAGTGCAATGTACATTCTTGTATGGCTACCTGGAATCTATTAGTACTATTACCTATGCTGGATTGATGGTCTGACACATGGATGTAAGAATGTATGGAGAAGATGTATCCTTTCTGTGTTGATATTTCAAATATGGTAAATTCTCACGTACAAGCCTAACTAGCGTATGAGCTGCACCCTGACTTTGGGCCGATCCTATGAGCCACACTGGCGATCTGACTTGCGTACTAACTGTGGCTTCTATGCGAGAATTTTGCGAGAAAGTTGTGCTCCTAAGCTAACCTTTCACCACTGGATTCCTTACTGGAGCCTTGACCTATGGACGAATTTGTCCTTATTACGGTGAAAGGGTTAGGTAAATGGGACAAAACCCGGATTGATACTGCAGCTGTACCTATATGGCACTAGTGCATTCGGCCATGGGGGCCGCCATCTTGACTCAGAGCAACGCATTCTGGTTAGGCCCCGGAATCCAGAGCAGTGCATTATGGGTGAATTTCTAATCAGTCACTTTGTTCTAGGTGTGAAAGAAGGGGATTAACCTGATAAGGAGATGAGGGTGTAGCCCCCAACCACCTATTGTACCAAGATATGCTAGTCCCGTATAGGGCCTAGACGGGACTGGAGCTGGTTGCGGCGGGCAGCACTGATAAGAGCTGATAAGACTATTACTAGCCTGTCCCCTGTTTGTCCCCTAATTGTACCTATAGTGGGATGTCTTATGAGTGGGTTTAACCGCAACCAGCAAAATATAAAATGGCGGACCCACAGGGTATAGCTCCAGATTCCTATAGCAGGGTAGGTTAGGGTAAGGTAGGGTAGGATAGGGTAGGGTACTGTAACTCACCTGACTGTGGCTACCTCCTTGCCGAGGGTGCGTGGTTCGTTGCAGAAGACGACCTGGAGCAGCAGCTTAAGGTACTGCATCTTGATGGCTAGGTAGGTACTGAGGCGCTCCGCCCACGGCCAGTCGCGACGGTGACTGCCCAGCCACACCAACACTGTTACACGAAGCAGGAGGAGCATGATCAACACAAGGTCAGGACAACGGGTTCTCTGCGGATCACTCATCTACGTACTGCGTCATGGCGACACGCACATATCAGTCATGCTACAAGATACAGGAATGAAAGTGACCAATCTTTAAAAAACAAACACACACTTGAAAAGTTCAAATTGAGGCCGCTGTCCTCTATAGTTAAATACAGATCTTCGCGACATAAAAAATAACTTCCAATCAGGGAAAGACTTTCATCCATCAAGAAACACTCGCTACCCCGGTACCCGATTTGAGGCACTGAGGGAGGTTGTCCAAGCAACCAGATAGACTGAAGGATCTATCCAATATAGATCTAACAGTGTAGTTTCCCTCTTCATCTAAATCTCATTTTAGTTTTTCATCACAAATCTTAGTGTTAGGACTATCTCAGGGTTATCAGCATCAGTGTCACAATAGAAGGACATACAGCGGTAGCAACGCTGCAACGCGCGCAGTAACTCGAGAGGAGGAGCCTAATTAGACCTGCACATGTTATAAAATGTTCTGGGATCCCCTAAATGGCAAGTTCTGGTCTATCCTTCCTGAGGCTTGTACCCTATCATTTGCCCTCTATCCTAGTATCGGTATCTATCATGGGATTGATTCCCCTAGTCCCTGGTTTCCATTTAATTATGCGATAAAAAATGCCTGTTCCCCACATATTATCTGATCAACGAAACTAGCGCTCCATACTTTAGGTCGACCGAGGTATAAAAGACCAAGGACTATTATGGTGTCTGTATTCAGCAACATTCAATGATGTTAACATATGTAGACGTGTACATTGTATGTGTATGTACAAACATGATGGGGCAGCAATAAGGGTGTGGTGTCCAGTTATACACAGTTCTGTTTTAAGCCTTAATTTAACTGGTGAACACAAATAATGAATGATGAGCTAAGAAACATGACGGTGCCCTGTTCAGCAGCGGCCGTGACAAGAAGTAGGATCATCAAGAGAGCAGGGATGTGTAGTGAGGGAGAGAAGGGGAGGACTGAGGTCAATATAGAGCAGCTTTTATTTCATGGATACTTGGTCAAATGTATAAAACAAGGCATGCCAAGGACAGGACATAGCTCCATGCACCAGCTGATGGGAGACAATAGATAAGATGCATGGCAAGGCGGGAGGATACAAGAGTTACATAGACGTAAACGAATGCATGGTGATTGTGAAATCTTTTCACACTTAAATTCCATTCACATTTGACCCCTTGAAAATACGACTCTTTTTTAACACCTGTATGTTGATTTCTTTTTCAAATTCGAGTAACGCTACAATAGAGAAGATTCATTATGTAATATGATGTTGAGGTGAGAAGACTAACTCTGTAGAAAATACAATAGCTGCCGATTCCAATCTTGCTGTCAGGGTCTATAGTATATTGTACGTCCATGGTGCTGTCAATCAGTGAGTGTAATTTTGATATCCCATCATAAAGGGGAAAAAAAGATAAATGAAGTTGATGAAATGATGTTAATGCCAACATGCAGAGGACGCTACTAAGACGGCACTTACAAAGGCTCAGGGCCAGGGCACGAAATTATATACAATATATATTGTAAAAAAACTTAATGAGGAGAACAGAAGTCAACGGTACATGACAGACGTAATGTATAATAAATATGTTTGAAAACGATCCTACACTACGAGGTGTAGGCTACACTTGCCCTGTCTCCTATATTGTAAAGCTGGAATAGCTGAAACAAGCAACAGCAGTGTTACAATATGGGGCGTATTTAGCGTCAAGTGTGTATTCCCTTAAACTTTTAATCAACCGTTTGAGCTTAAATATGTAATAACCAACAGTGTCACAAACTCAGACCAGTCCTCTAGAACAGTGGCTGCACCTCCCAAACAGTTTTTTTCTTTCTTTTTTTTAAAGCAGGAACATCGCTAGCAGTCCTAGAGTAGCACCACAGGTGGGTACACAAAATAAAACGAATTTTTTTCTCTCTCCAAAGCCACATATTCCATATGGTTATTATCGATTGGTTGCACTCAGTGTTGTCAAGAGTATTTGGTCTGCTTTGAAAATTCAATTTTTCCCACTTCGATACACACATTCAACTAAATTCCTACGACTATAAACAAACGGAGAAATATATACTGAAATGTGTAGGAAAATAGACATAGGAACAAAATGTGTATACCTGTCTTGTAAGCAGAATAATGCCTATTTAGTATTCCGTAAATAGTCATAGCTTTGAAGAACAAACTAACGAAACCAAACACATGCATGAAGGCGAAATAATGAACCAAACCTTGAATCATTCTGGAGTCAAGACCTAGACTTCTATAGGCTACACCTAATTGAGCATGATTTATGTCTATACATCCCAGGATATGCCTTAATGTGAGACATGCATAACACACACATAGCATTTCCTTTATGTCCATTTGATAAAGAAAGATACCCTCATGCCACTGTGTGGATGTCTACTGCATGCCATAATGTTTAAAGAGTCCTTTTCACGCATATGTTATAAAGTGCTTGGGCAAGTTGTGCTATGCAGAGCTGGATGAAGAGCGAATATTAACAGGCAATGCGACAAGTGAATATTAATGAATCTGACCCTAAATTAAGTGAATAAAAGAAATTAGCACAATTTCCGAATCCCTTCAGAGTAACAAAGTGATACACCTGAAGATGATTTTTACTTGAAGCTGACACTTACCCAGGAAGAGGTACTGCAAGAAGAGAAGCCCGAGCCCGACGCCCAGCCCGATCTCCCACCGTAGGGTGAAGGTGAAGACCACTCCGACGAGCAGACTCAGGATCAAGCAGAGCGCGAACTGCAGCCATGAGAACTCAAACGCTGGGTCACTTGAATGTTGGGTGAATGACTTCATCTCCTCTGTAAAACATGAGTTTTTACTTGTAAAATATGTGTACTAATTCCATAGTTGTGTCATATGACAATGTTAAGAACTGTCTATAATAGTAAGAAGGTTTCAGTATTGAGGCACCTACTTTGAAGCTTGTCGATGAGGAAGGACTTGCCCGATCCCCACTTGGCATACAAGCCAACGGTGATGGGTGTCTTCAGGGCTGGATCGCTCAGTACATCAGCAATGGTACTACTGTACAAGTCATATCCATGGATGCTCTCTTCCGCGTTTAGGTGGCCTATAGGGAAGAAAAAATGTTTTATGTTGTAATGAGTAATATATATATTTTTTGTTAATGGATGCTAATTCATGTTGATTTTTCCTAAGTCTATTTAAATCCATGAAAAGCTGGAATTGTGCTGTTTATAATCATCAATCAACACAAAATCTGAAGTTGATACCAAACATGAAAAATTGGAACAAAAATAACATTGAATACAAACGAAACCCCTGCACAACTCTGACATTACCCTCATTATACACTATATCCATCCGACTGCCAATGGCCGCTACACAGAGAAAGAAAGTATTCTCTGCCGTTTTCCGAAATCTAATCTATCAAATTCCATGAAAAGCTACAATTGTACTGCTAATAAATATCAATCAATACAAAATCTGAAAACAGTATCAATGAATATGGAAAATTGGAACAAAAATAACATTGAATACAAACGAAACCCCTGCACAACTCTTGACATTACCCTCATTTAACACTATATCCATCCGACTGCCAGAGGCCGCTACACAGAGAAAGAAAGTATTCTCTGACATTTGAATTCAATTACAGTCTATAGGATAATATTAATGAATTCTGCAATGCCTTATAGATTATTTTATGGACTTATCCCCTTCTTGTGCCTCTATTGTTGAATATACAGGCCTTAATGATAAAGACGATACATTTTAAAACCTAACTAAGAGTTAGGCAGGCATATAACGCCGTTCATAGGCTATGCCAAAGGCCTTAAACCCGCAGATATTACTGCACGTGCAGTAACAGTCAGAGTGCAGTCGGGACAGGTACTCAGCTCTATATATAGGGGCGCTGGGCCTTTAAGATGCCAACTGATAAGCCTATCATCACTCACTCTTATAATACCCAGAACAATACAAGACATCTTATTTCTATACTAAATAAATTAATGTAATCAATTTTACGCTTATAACACTACAATAGTACATGCGAACCAACCCTCTTTTTTACTCAAAACGAAATATTTGGTTGAAACCATCCCATGCCACTACTTACGTGCACCAAAGATCTGGTTAAGGATGCTTTTCTGGTGGGCAGCATCTATCTGGTAGGGGGTCTGTCCACTTTTGTTGGGTTTGTAGAGGAGGCAGCTGTCCTTAGGGTTCCTTAGCAGTAGCTCGGTGATCCGCTTTGCCCGCCCTCTGACTGCAATGGTGAGCGCAGTCTCTCCTCGCTGCATCAAAGAATATAAACATACTTCATTATGAAATCAATTTATCTTTCCCATATATTTTTTTCTCCTCAAACTGCATTTTATTTTACACATTGACCTGAATTCCCCTGATTGAACCTGCATTTGAAGTGAATCATATTTCAGAGATGCTATCCTCTGGTAGACAACAAGCAGGATTTTTGGCCACTTCTATGTAGGTAATTATAAACAACTCAATACAGGAATCCTAGCGAAAAAAGTAGGAATTCCTGCAAAAGTAGGAATGCAACTAAAAACCAATTATTATTTGATTTCAGACAGCTGTAAAATATTACTTATCATTCACATGTGTGCAAATTCCCACCTACTTATGATGAGCAGTAACTTTTAGAATATACAGCAGTCCAACATTATAGCAATCCAATGCACTATATGGATATATATCTAAAACTGGACATCGACATCCATGTAACAGAATCCTTCCAACAGAAATCTATATTTAGTAGAAGTAGAAATCCATGAATATCTATATGAAAGAGAACACCATGTTCATGCCTATGAATATGTCTGTGTGTATGTTCATTTCAAAATTCAAGATTGCAACCATTCATTGAATGCCACCATGCTTTCAATGTAATCTCGAATTGCAGTTGCAGTAATTTGATACTAATAAAAAAAAAATCTATTCCATTTTTCTTTCATGAACAGTTGGCATCCCATAGATTCAAGATGGCTATCACTCATTGAATGTCCCGATGCTTGAAATGCAATCTTGACTTGTAGTTGCATCAATTTAATACAATCAAAAAAACAAATCCTATTTGATTTTTCCTTCATTCAACCCATTCAAGATGGCTACCATGTACTAAATGCCACAATGCTTTCAGTGCAATGAAGAATTATAGTTGCATTAATTTGTATAATTCATATAAGAAAATTTCTATTTGATACCTTTTTCAAACACAGTTGGCACCCCATAGGTTTAGGATGGCCACCATTCATTGAATGCCACAATGCTTTAAATGCAATCTTGAAATGAAGTTGCATAAATTTTATGCTGTTAAAAAAATCCAATTTAGTTGTTTTTTTCATGAAGAGTTGGCACCCCATAGGTTCAAGATGGCCACCAGTCATTGAATACCATAATGCTTAAATGCAATCTTGAATTGCAGTAATTTGATTCTTAAAAGAAATACTTTCTTTTCTTTCTTTCATGAACAGTTGGCACCCCATACATTCAAGGTGGCTACCAGTCATTGTATGCCACAATGCTTTAAGTGCAATCACCAGGGTACCCACACAAATTTCATTTTCAAATTCCATGTGTTTTCCCTGAGCCACGGCAGAATTTCCCTGTGCTGTTTGCTTTGGAACTGTTATTAGTATTCATAATTGGGTAGTCTGTCAGGAGTCAAAATTTTGAAAATCTAGAAGCCAAATAGTGCATTCTCGTGCTTTTTGAGAATAGATCATACCAAAACCCTAATTTTCTCAAAAACTGTTCAGTAGGATTTTTTCTAACTGAGGTTCCAGTGTTTTCTACCCTCATATTACACATTGGCATAGAGAATATATTGGCACCTAGTCAGGATTTTGCCCTAGAAGCAATCTGTGAGGCAAAAAACAGCCAAAATGAGCCACTGGTCTGAAGTATAAAACTGGGCATCGATCACTATAGAGCTATAAAGAGAGAGAATCGATGTCCAGTAATTATAAGTTCACTGTAATTTCTTATTGCCGATTCAACAGTAAAAATATTCGAGAGTTTATCTTTGCAGCCGTTTCATAGTTTCGTAGATTAATTAGGAATGACATACATTGTAAAGACGTGAGGGCTATCATTCAATTTTAATGTTTACAAAAATGGGCTACCTTATCCATGGCAGAAACCTTTGCAGAGCGATTGAGAAGCATTTCTACAAGTTCAACACTTCTGTTACGCACCGCCTTCAAGAGTGGTGTATCACCATCCTGCAAAAAAGAACATACAGAGTTGTTGAAATTAAGATATTTTACGTCTAGGTTTATTTCATATCTATTTAAGTTTGCATTGCTTACTTTTCCTCAGCTGGCAAAATCTCAATATCATAAGGGAAATCTCAATCATGGATGAAAATGAACTTTACACTCACCTTGTTGGCAATTTCTGTGTCTGCATTGTACTCCATAAGTATTTTGGCCACGGCGACATGTCCCTTCTCCACGGCCCAGTATAGTGCGGTTTTATTATCCTGGTGAAGAGTGTAACATCAGAGGCAATGTTTTTTTGTGTTTTTTTTTTGTCTTTTAAAAAGAAATGTTTGAAAAGTTCACTACCTATGAACTTCAATAAAATTGTCTGTTGCTGCGTCTCAACTTATCTAAACTTGAATCAAATACAGTCGGCCCTCAATTCCTCGAATTCGGAAAATGCAAGGAAAACTGTCTGTGGAAGCAAATTATCAGAGGAATTAAGTCCAATTATAATGGAACATATGAGGGAAGTATCCAGGCACCTGTCTGAGGAAGTGAGGGACCCGAGGAAATAAATGTTCGAGGTAGTGAGGGTCGACTGTACATCACATGTATAATTTTTAACAACAAAGTAGTCTTTCTCATTGTTTCTATTGCTCAAGAGTTAGACTTTCCATGGATAAATCAGTGGCTGAAGTCTGTAAGCTGGCCAGGTCAGTATAAGTTCTTACCACGCCTTCCACGTCAATGTCAGCGTACTTCTTTAGTAGCGCCTTCACAACCTCCTGGTGCCCGCCCTTCACTGCATGGATGAGGATCGTGTCTCCGTACTGAAACATGGACAAAAGCAGTCATCAGAGATGAAAGAGACCAATCTCCCAAAAAAAAAACTTGAAATGTTCAAATTGAGGGCCCCGAATAAAGGTCCTCTATAGTTAAGTATAGGTCTTCGCGACATGAAAAGGCTTCATCCCAGAGTCATGCACTGTTGTATACTTGGTCTGTGAATTCAATTTCCTATATATTTGTGCAATTCGATTGTACATGTATTATGTAGAAACTTAACTAAATCACCCCCCCCCCCCCCCCCCACCTCACATTTTGACAACAGACCCAAATCACTACATTTATAGCTAGCCACAATGAAAAGTATTCAATTTCTGTGGGCATATGCTTGGATATTGTAATCTCTTTGGTGCATAATATCAAAGATTAGGTCATAGAGACTATGGTTATACATGAACGTGGTAAGTGTTATTTTTTGGTCGCTATACTATTACCGTAAAACCTTGCATAGAAGACGCGGCTAGTACGCGAGTCAGATCACTGGTGCGGCTTAAAGAATCGGCCCAAGGTCAGGATGCGGCTTATACGCAAGTTTTTATATGTATACTATAACAGTACTAAAGTCGCCATGATGAGATCGCTGGTGCGGTTTATAGGATTGGCCTAAAGTCTAGGTGCGGCTAATACCTAGTTGGGCTTATACACGAGGTTTTATGGTACTTGGAGTGTTGATGCCTTACCCGGTCTGGCATGTTGACATAGGCGCCTTTCTGCAGTAGCTGGTACACAATATCGATGTGCCCATCCTTAGCTGCCAGCGTCAGGGCCGTGTAGCCATCCTGGTGACCAAAAACATGATAAGATTTAGTCTCAATACAATATAAAATCATTTATTTTAGTGAATTACAATATGGACTAATGCCATCTTTAGTATATAGGATTATCAACTCGTTATCCCCTTTTATCTGTAGCTCCTTTGATATGTTCCTCTTTTTTTCAATGTTTATTTCCTGAACGTCTACAGTTTATACCCGTAAAATAGAAGATACAAAACTTGGTGTAACTGACCTTGTCGACAGCGTTGACATTGGGATTGTGCTCTAAGAGGTTCTGTACAACCTCATTGTACCCACCCTTAGATGCTATAATAAGGGCCGTCCACGAATTCTGCAAACAAACAGTGTCAGAGATGCAATATGAGTTTTGCCTTATTAACTATTTTGCCTTTTTTCCTCCATATATTCAAATCCAAATGTTACCCTTCAAACTCACATTCGGCTTAAAGAAGAGGTATTCATACAATAAATTATGGAGAAAAAACCCCAAAAAAACGTGACGTTGGCTTTTAACCAAGGTTTTATGGTAACTTGACAGTAACGATGTTAGATGGTAGGTCTCCATAATGAATGCAAATATTTTGTACCAAGCCTGATAACTTAAGTTGACCCTATAAATGAAACCTCTTTTTTTCAGTACTCACCATCCCAGCATTGTCAACGTTAGCTCCCACTTCAAGAAGCGCATCGACTATTTCCTTGTGTCCTTTGCGAGCAGCCCAAATTAGAGGTGTTGTTCCATACTGTAAAGCCAACGGTGTAAAAATTCAATTCAATAATACAGCAACCTTTCAATCTAATGCCACATAAGGTATGTTCACCCCAAGTTGGCCACATTCCTCTCCTGGGTGCTGTTTCTCCACAAAATTGCGGAGGTACGTAAATTTGATTCCATTAATGCTTAAGTACCAAAAAAAGAAACGATTTTATTCATCATTTTTATTTTCTCCACAAATATATGGAATATGTATTGCGGACATCCGCAAATTTGTGGAGATACAGCACCCAGGGTGGATAAAAAGCAACATGATGTTAAATCAAAAGTACCAACTACCGGTAGTTGAATCAATATTATTCAACCAGATATACATTCAACATCATGTTGCTTTTTAACCACCCTGGAGGGTGGTGGCCGACTTGAGGTATGTGGCCGACTTGTGGTGAATCTACCCTAAGACTGTGATATAATCATGACCATGAATTTAAAGCATCACCCATGAGAACTAAACATTTTTATTACAAAAGCAAATGGCTTAATGAGTTTTCATTTGGCGATTAGTAATCACCCACAATCTGCTATTTGATGACCCTTGCGTGCACTTACCTTGTCGGCAGTGTTGACCTTAGCGTCTTTAGACAGCAGCAGCTGTACGATGGACAGGTAGCCGCGGCCCGCTGCCCATGTCAGACACGACAGGTGGTGCTGGAACAACACAGGCACTTAATGTACAGGAGGAGGAAGGCAGATGGTGGCTTTAACCATATATATATATATATATATATATATATATATATAAAAAAAATATATATATATATATATATATATATATATATATATATATATATATAAATATATATATATATATATATATATATATATATATATATATATATATAAATATATATATATATATATATATATATATATATATATATATATATATATATATATATATATATATATATATATATATATATCCTTGCTTTAACTAAGTTTTTTTCAGAGATGCCACTCAGTTGTCGAAAAAAAGTTGGAAATCTTACAATTTTGGTCAATTTTTTGTAAGAAATGAACATAATTCGATAAAGAAATTGCAATCAAAAAGTAGGAATTCCTACAAAAGTAGGAAAAGTGGCATCTCTGTTTTTTTAAGCTTTATTCACCCATTCAAACACACCTTAGGTCACAATAAGACAATGACAAATAATATTGATATTGTCAAACCTGTAGGCAGCTTTGACAATTTGTCTAAGGTAGTCAGTGATGAAAGTTACCAAGTACAGATCTTTGTAACATAACAAATCTTTAACACAAGAGTATGAGAATTTCTTCCCTTGGATATATCTGAAAATATTTGTGAAAATAGCTAAAGCTGGTGATATCTGACCAGCACTAACTGCAGAACACTGTGATATAAATGTCAATGCTAGCTGCATGTATGGAGTATGGGCGTAGGAGACTACACAATAGGGGTGGGATAGTTTTTTCTGTTTTTGTTGTTGTTTTTTTGTGTGTTTTTTTTAGTAGGGGTGGGATAGTGGTGGCTGGGGCTTACCTCACCCTTGACATTGACGTTGGCATCATGATCCACCAGTTCACGTACAACCTCAACCTGACCTTTGTAAGTGGCCCACATTAACGCCGTCCAGCCGCCCTACAATGGAGTGGAGCGATATTAGCATCAGGATAATATCATTGTGTAAAAAAATACACAATTTTTTTTTTCAAAGAAGGAAAATATTGTGTGCTGGATTACATGGATACCAGTTTCATCATATAACGTGATAAGTGCCTATTTCTGAACATCAACAACTGGCAGTCACACACAATCTACATGTACAGGGAAACACTCCTTTAAATGTCAAAGCCTCAGTGACAACAGACAGATTGAAACCTCGATATCATAAATAAATGGCTTAGCAATATTTAAACACAATTTCTTACCATATCTCTGTGCTCTATCCATGCTCCCCTCCCGACCAACTCACTGACCACCTCCAAGTGGCCTTCCTTCGCGGCATTGTGCAGGGCCGTCCAGTTATCCTGCAGAGTTAATCATAATTAGAATGATTAATGCATGTGTTGCTTAAGCTTAGTTCAATGCAAATGGCTGCAATGGGTAATTTGTGAGTCTAGAATCTCATGTAGACATTATGTAAGCTTGCACTGCAGTGTTGCCGAAACCTTTTGGGCACACAGGCCAATGTGGCCTGTGTAGCGAGATTGTACACAGGCCATTTGTTTTCAACACAGGCCACATGAAATAACTGTGTATACATTGATGCCAAAAGGACATTTAAAGTAAATTTTATTGATAGATAAAGACAAAATGTATTAAAAAAGGTGTAAATTTATTGATAGTCGTTACATGGCCATAACTTTGCTTCTAATAAGACTATCTGAGAAATTCTTTCACTTTTGGAAAGCTGAGATCATGGCCGGCCACTGTGGCCGATGTACAACAGCCTCACATAGTCCATTAAGTTTCTACATCGGCGAAAGCCGATGTGCCAATGTCAGTTCGGCAACACTGCACTGTATTATGATCTATAGTATTATGTTGCTCTTTTAACTACCAGATAGTCCGTGTGATGAATCATATTCATTTGTGCACTAATCCTAGATATCAGAATAAATAGTCAATAAATCCAGACCATATTGAATCACTGAGGTTGAGATAAAGCAGTAAAACTTACATTGTCAATGGCATTGACATCGATCTCTATGTGACTGAGAAGTTCGCGGACGATGGGCAGGTTGCCGAGACGACTGCCCACCATCAAGAAGGTCTGTCCATTCTGAAACAGTTACAAAGGCAGCGGGCCCCTTGTTTTAAGTCATTATATTTCATACCACACATGAATATCGGATACCACATGTAATACCTGACATACATACTACAAGTAACTCTAAACATGCTCTGGTCTTTGATGTTATATCCATATTTCAAAAAAAAAAAGTTAAAAGTTCCCCGAATTCTAAAAAGAAAAAAAGAAGGTTATACTTGTTTACAAATTCTTTTTTTCCCTCACAACATGATCTAATACCTAGAATATGCTGCCATTGAATCTCTCCGAACAAAGGACCAGTGGCCTGCATGCAGACAGATGTGATGTTATGTATAATGTTTATTCTATGTGATTAACATTTACTGCAGTGTAGACTAGGGCCAAAAAAAAAGAAGTTTTGTTTCAGGTAACATGGAAAGAAACACTAGGGTCGGTAGGTCGAATTTTTTTTTTTACTTTTTTTTTTTTTTTTAATTTCCCTCTAAAATTGGCCCGAAAAAGTGTAAAAATGGGGATTTTTTTTTCCAAAATTGTGTAAACCTAAAATTGACCCCAAAGAAGTATAAAAATATAAATATTTCTTCAAAATTGCATAAAAAAACGTAGGGTCGGCCCTGTTTAGATAAGGTCGGTCGGGTGACCTGAAACAAACCTTTTTTTTTGGCCTAGCCTAGAGTAGACGATAGAGAACACATACAGCGTATAATATACAGGTAGAAGAGCAGCTCTTACCTCATCACGTTCATCCAGGCTGATGGCACCGGTTTTGAGCAGGTTGATGACGGCTGAGAGGTCTTCATTCTCAATATGCCGCATCAAGCTCTGACCCCCTAACGACGTCATCGTGACCCCTTCTACCCAATTGTCTCAGCTCTGCAATTAAAGAAATTGTGGTTGAAAGTGTAAAAAAATCTGAACTGCATTATTTATCTGACATCAACAACAAGTTTCCTACCATAAATCTAGCGTATAAGACGAACCTTGGCATAAGCTGCATCGTAGCATGGGATAATTCTAGAAACTCAAGTTATATACACTTATTATTTTTGAAATACAAGCTTTACTATGCATGTATTATGTTCTGAAAATCCTCAGATAAGCCGCACACATCCTATTCGCATGTTTGGTATCAAATCAGAGCTGGTTCTCAATCTCATTCGCCTACAAGTACAAGTCGTGGCTTGTATGCGAGACTGAACGATGCCGGTACATATAAACCTAACCAAGTAACATAGGATGAGACACCCCCCCCCCCTCCCCCAATCAACGAGATTGGACTAAGTGGTAGACAACAACGTTTACATGAGAAGATGAGAAGAATTGTTCCATAATAATATACGGAAGAGCCTCTAGACTATACCTCAAGTTCCTCCGGTCGACAGATTCCTAGTGCACATTATCCTGCATGTGCACCAGTTATGATCACTCTCTCCATCTGATCCACTGGTTATCTCTATTATAGGCCACAAAGGGTGCTCCTTATCAGTATCAGTGAATACTTAGGCCTATGTCACAAGAGACCACTCGGTGCAGGTATCTGCTATGTAGTAATATACTGAGATAACACTCACTCAGGCTGCTTGCGAGATACCGGTAATAAGATTAGATAATGGTGGGCATGAATGGCCACTCACTGGACCTTATCATACATGCTCCTTTTTCATTAAACCCTGAATAGATTTTTTTAGAACGGTTTTTATTTTATCCTGGTTTATACGTCTCAGTTTGACTGTTCAGACACTATAGGGTGGAGAGATTATTGAAGATGCGCCAGAACCTAGGACATTTAAAAAACAAAATAACTCGGGTGCGGCTTATAAAAGGGTGAGGCAGTTCTCACTTATTTTTTAATTAAACAGCTTTAAACAGGGGAGGGGGGGGGGGTCTAAATTACATCCCCCCCCCTCAGCCTGAGGCTCAGGTAGGAGAGTAGCCAAAATTAAGGGCCCCAGGTCACAAAGTCGCCTTTTTAGGCCATTTTTACTGTAGCCAAATTTGTCCAAGAGTCCCCAGGTAGCCGTAGTATTATACCAGGTCGCCAGGAAGCCCAAGTCGCCAGGTCGCCAGGAGCCACCTATTAGATCTATATCAAAGTTCAGGAAAGATGTCGCTAAAAGATGACATTTGTCGTGATGAAGAGTCAATGCAGCCCACCACCCCCCCCCCCCCCCCCCGCGAGTTTCTCGCCAGGCCCAGGGGCAGGGCTGCACTCATGCATCATGACTTGAAGCACTTTTTCCATTATGCCGCCCTTTGAGGCTTTGTCACACATTGACATTGTTATCTATGCACCCCCTCCCCTGAGGCTGAAGCCTTAAGGCTGAATATATTACAATCATTTATGACACCATGACCGGGCATGATGTGTATAACTGTATTAATATGCCCACATAGCTCCCATTAATGAATACTACCGGGGTTTAAAGAAAAAACAAGTCAGAACCAGTTCTGACCCACTGTCACTGGTGTCACTGGTGATGGGAGGGCAGTGATCCTCAAGTGATGCGACAGTGAGTGATGCTGAACCAGCTTGTCCTACGTCTACGACGTTGGAGGCAGGGGGTAAAATTGTGTTTTTTCACGATTACGATATACTTTCAGCTTACCCTTTTCATGGCATGGTGACTACACTCAGTGGCGACTTCTTTCCTGTATGCAGTATCCAGATTATGGTTATTTTAGCGTGAATATCATTTTGTTTTAGGGACTAGACGATCTGCCTGACCGCCCCTGCCTGCTTTGACAAGTCAACAACCACGGATGCTGATGTGACGTCAGTCAGTCTGCGTCCTGCACTGCGCCACTCTAAAAAGCGTCAATAGGTGAGTTCGGGGCATCTGTTGTTTTGGCCTCGTTCGTCGACCACCGGCGCTGGAGGTCGCGGCGCTCGGGGGGGGCACTCCGCATATTTCTGACAGTAAATGAATGTAGTGATATCTAACTTCCTGTACATCTAGAAGCATGTGTATCATATCACAGACAATAAAAAACAAAATCTAACTTTTGAATTTTGACAAATGATCAGCATTCTAACCATTTTTTGCTTTATATTCACACTGGTCACTCAATGAGGCCAAAATAGTAGGGTGGTCACTCAATGAGGCCAAAATAGTAGGGTGGTCACTCAAGGTGTCACGGTACTAATTGGCACAGTGATGTTCTGATATTTTCCTCTTTTTCACTATCAAGTGGCTCCAAATGTGGTTCAAAATTTGATGGCGTTCATAAATGACGCCTTAAACAAAAGCTGATGTCATTTCCCATCTTTTAAAAATGTCCGTCATTAGGGGAGTCAGATTAGATTTTGCGCTAGTTGCCATGGAAAAAGCATAGTCTGAATATGATCAATTTTTCAAGTGCCGCACCGACCTGTGACCTTGACTTTGACCTCAAAGCGTGACCCCTTGGTTACCATGGATACCAAAAACTTTTTAAAACTTTTTTTAAACCAAGCATTGCCCATCTTCTGGTATGCCTATTATTACTCCCAGTCAAAAATAAGGTCTCCTAGCACTGATTATATCCACTAGAATTCCGTTTTTAGTAGGGACTATTTGGCTGTCCTAGGTTTCCTGGGCGGATTAGTACCGTGACACCTTAATAGGTATCGGGGTTTTCCCAAAAAAGTTTCACTTTTGCCACAAAATAAAGATATTCCCTCCCCTAACATGAATTTGAAGTCATTTTATGAAAAATGTATCTATTTTTGACCACAGAGCTCTTTAAAGTATGTCTGAGGGGTGCCTTTAAGGCTATTTTTTGCAGTTTTTCACGTAAAAACAGCTACCTCTTTTCTGCGACCTCTTGTGAAAAACTGAATCTGACTAAGATATGTCGGACTACACTGACCAGATGCCCCAAAACACTGGCAACAATATTCTACATGTGGTTAAGGCCCCATCTCAATCCTGAGAGCACAAAAACAATCAATATGGGGCCAATGTCATGAGATTTAGGCCCAAAATTGCACTTTTTGGATGAAAATGAGGGATTTTCCGGTATATATGTCATAAGTTCACCTTGACAACCCTTAACAACACAATTAAAAATTCAACAAAATCTCTTCAATCATATTTCCAAGGGATATTCCCAACTTTTTTGAATCGGGCGAACATTATTCATGCTATTTATGACTATTTTTAGGGCCTCCGAAGTCAAAATTGTAAAAAATGCCTAGACATCAATTTCTGTGCCAAGCAGCCCCAACCTCACTCTGGGCCCAAATTGTCTCTTTTGGAAGTGAATGTTTAATGAAACAAATGATCTATGGTAAAATTAGTGGCATCATTACTCCTTCTATCCATATCAAGGCAAGAAATCCAGAGAATAACAGCTAAATCCTTCATAAAACATCAAAAACGGGTCTAAAACCCACCCATTTGACCTTATTAAGGTGTCACGGTACTAATTGGCACAGTGATGTTCTGATATTTTCCTCTTTTTCACTATCAAGTGGCTCCAAATGTGGTTCAAAATTTGATGGCGTTCATAAATGACGCCTTAAACAAAAGCTGATGTCATTTCCCATCTTTTAAAAATGTCCGTCATTAGGGGAGTCAGATTAGATTTTGCGCTAGTTGCCATGGAAAAAGCATAGTCTGAATATGATCAATTTTTCAAGTGCCGCACCGACCTGTGACCTTGACTTTGACCTCAAAGCGTGACCCCTTGGTTACCATGGATACCAAAAACTTTTTAAAACTTTTTTTAAACCAAGCATTGCCCATCTTCTGGTATGCCTATTATTACTCCCAGTCAAAAATAAGGTCTCCTAGCACTGATTATATCCACTAGAATTCCGTTTTTAGTAGGGACTATTTGGCTGTCCTAGGTTTCCTGGGCGGATTAGTACCGTGACACCTTAATAGGTATCGGGGTTTTCCCAAAAAAGTTTCACTTTTGCCACAAAATAAAGATATTCCCTCCCCTAACATGAATTTGAAGTCATTTTATGAAAAATGTATCTATTTTTGACCACAGAGCTCTTTAAAGTATGTCTGAGGGGTGCCTTTAAGGCTATTTTTTGCAGTTTTTCACGTAAAAACAGCTACCTCTTTTCTGCGACCTCTTGTGAAAAACTGAATCTGACTAAGATATGTCGGACTACACTGACCAGATGCCCCAAAACACTGGCAACAATATTCTACATGTGGTTAAGGCCCCATCTCAATCCTGAGAGCACAAAAACAATCAATATGGGGCCAATGTCATGAGATTTAGGCCCAAAATTGCACTTTTTGGATGAAAATGAGGGATTTTCCGGTATATATGTCATAAGTTCACCTTGACAACCCTTAACAACACAATTAAAAATTCAACAAAATCTCTTCAATCATATTTCCAAGGGATATTCCCAACTTTTTTGAATCGGGCGAACATTATTCATGCTATTTATGACTATTTTTAGGGCCTCCGAAGTCAAAATTGTAAAAAATGCCTAGACATCAATTTCTGTGCCAAGCAGCCCCAACCTCACTCTGGGCCCAAATTGTCTCTTTTGGAAGTGAATGTTTAATGAAACAAATGATCTATGGTAAAATTAGTGGCATCATTACTCCTTCTATCCATATCAAGGCAAGAAATCCAGAGAATAACAGCTAAATCCTTCATAAAACATCAAAAACGGGTCTAAAACCCACCCATTTGACCTTATTAAGGTGTCACGGTACTAATTGGCACAGTGATGTTCTGATATTTTCCTCTTTTTCACTATCAAGTGGCTCCAAATGTGGTTCAAAATTTGATGGCGTTCATAAATGACGCCTTAAACAAAAGCTGATGTCATTTCCCATCTTTTAAAAATGTCCGTCATTAGGGGAGTCAGATTAGATTTTGCGCTAGTTGCCATGGAAAAAGCATAGTCTGAATATGATCAATTTTTCAAGTGCCGCACCGACCTGTGACCTTGACTTTGACCTCAAAGCGTGACCCCTTGGTTACCATGGATACCAAAAACTTTTTAAAACTTTTTTTAAACCAAGCATTGCCCATCTTCTGGTATGCCTATTATTACTCCCAGTCAAAAATAAGGTCTCCTAGCACTGATTATATCCACTAGAATTCCGTTTTTAGTAGGGACTATTTGGCTGTCCTAGGTTTCCTGGGCGGATTAGTACCGTGACACCTCAATGAGGCCAAAATAGTAGGGTGGTCACTGAATCAGGCCAAAATAGCAGGCTGGTCACTGAATGAGGCCAAAATAGTAGGGTGGTCACTGAATCAGGCCAAAATAGTAGGGTTGTCACTGAATGAGGCCAAAATAGCAGGGTGGTCACTAAATCAGGCCAAAATAGCAGGGTGGTCACTGAATCAGGCCAAAATAGCAGGGTGGTCACTGAATCAGGCCAAAATAGCAGGCTGGTCACTGAATCAGGCCAAAATAGCAGGGTGGTCACTAAATCAGGCCAAAATAGTAGGGTGGTCACTGAATCAGGCCAAAATAGCAGGCTGGTCACTGGATGAGGCCAAAATATTAGGGTGGTCACTG
The DNA here is from genome assembly GCA_947462335.1 of Harmothoe impar. Lineage (NCBI taxonomy): Eukaryota > Metazoa > Annelida > Polychaeta > Phyllodocida > Polynoidae > Harmothoe > Harmothoe impar. The sequence goes on from OX381710.1 coordinate 40,354,604, forward strand.
AATGAGGCCAAAATAGTAGGGTGGTCACTGAATCAGGCCAAAATAGCAGGCTGGTCACTGAATGAAGCCAAAATAGCAGGCTGGTCACTGAATCAGGCCAAAATAGCAGGGTGGTCACTGAATCAGGCCAAAATAGCAGGCTGGTCACTGATCAGGCCAAAGTAGTAGGGTGATCACTGAATCAGGCCAACTTATCTAGGCGGTCAACCAACGAGGCCAAACTTACATGCGGTCAACGAATGAGGCCAAACTTACATGCCGGTCAATGAATAAGGCCAAATGACACTGCCGGTCAATGAATGAGGCCAACTGAGGTAGGCGGTCAACGAACGAGGCCAACAGAGATAGGCGGTCAACGAAAGAGGCCGATGGAGGTAGGCGGTCAACGATGGAGGTAGGCGGTCAACGAACGAGGCCAACAGAGATAGGCGGTCAACGAACGAGGCCAACATAGTAGGGTGGTCAACGAACGAGGCCAATGGAGGTAGGCGGTCAATGAACGAGGCCAATGGAGGTAGGCGGTCAATGAACGAGGCCAAAATAGTAGGGTGGTCAACGAACGAGGCAAACTGAGGTAGGCGGTCAATTAACGAGGCCAATGGAGGTAGGCTGTCAATGAACGAGGCCAACAGAGATAGGCGGTCAACGAACGAGGCAGACATAGTAGGGTGGTCAACGAACGAGGCAAACTGAGGTAGGCGGTCAATTAACGAGGCCAACTGAGGTAGGCGGTCAACGAACGAGGCCAACGGAGATAGGCGGTCAACGAACGAGGCCGATGGAGGTAGGCGGTCAATGAACGAGGCCAAAATAGTAGGGTGGTCAAGGAACGAGGCCAACTGAGGTAGGCGGTCAATTAACGAGGCCAATGGAGGTAGGCTGTCAATGAACGAGGCCAACAGAGATAGGCGGTCAACGAACGAGGCCAACATAGTAGGGTGGTCAACCAACGAGGCCAATGGAGGTAGGCGGTCAATGAACGAGGCCAAAATAGTAGGGTGGTCAACGAACGAGGCCAACTGAGGTAGGCGGTCAATTAACGAGGCCAATGGAGGTAGGCTGTCAATGAACGAGGCCAACAGAGATAGGCGGTCAACGAACGAGGCCAACATAGTAGGGTGGTCAACCAACGAGGCCAATGGAGGTAGGCGTCAATGAACGAGGCCAATGGGGGTGGGCGGTCAATGAACGAGGCCAACAGAGATAGGCGGTCAACGAAAGAGGCCAACATAGTAGGGTGGTCAAAGAACGAGGCCAATGGAGGTAGGCGTCAATGAATCAGGGCCATATAGAAAAGCAGGGTCTAGACATGTAAGCAACTTCAGCATAGCATATGGACACTGCTGTTTAATAGACCCCCTACATTCTGTACTCCTATTCTCGTGTTGAATTAATGTTCTCTCCCCAGTTATTGTTGTTTTAGGAAAAGAAAAGTGGTGAATCATTCAAAGTGTTGATGGGTAGGCAAAAAAATTAGTTCTGCTGTCTTTATGACCCCATTTCGCGACATGTGTCGTGAAATTCGCATCGCATTGTGTCAAAAAATACCCCCTCCTATATAAATACCCCTAAAAAAAATGACCCCCCCCCTCAGAATACCCTTAAAAAAATGACCCCCCCCCCTGATTTGCACACCCCCCCTGGCATAAATAATGAATGCTCCCTTTTTTTACAAACATTTATCTTTATTTCTGAGTTACAAATATATCCATTTACATCAAGGTATTGATCACAAGTGTGCTAGGGGCGCACTCCCATATAAAGTGAAAAATATCCTTTTTCCTTCATTGTCATAATGATAGTTGATAACTCAGAATGAGAAAGGTCCCCCTCCTCCCACGCAAATTAGGTGTGTGGAGGATCTTCTCGGGGAACCCTTTCCTTCTTAAGAAGGTTGATGACAATAGTAAGAATTTTCCTGACCCGTTTGGGTCTTAACCAGCGTTCATTATTTAAAGCCTTCCCGACCGCTCGGATGCCCTCCGGTGTCGGGATGTCCTCCGGTGTCGGGATGTTAGTATAGAGACTAGTGACGTCCATTGTTGTCAAAATAGCGTCTGGGGGGATGTCCAAATTTATGATGGTGTTTATGAAATCCCCTGAATCTTTTAAGAAAGATGGTAATTTTGGTATAATAGGGCCTAGTCCTATAATATAACCTATTATAGCATGTGCTTAATGTCGTGTCCGAGTAGCCCGGAGGCTGCAAACTGCTCACGGACGCCGGATGGTGGCGCTGTGTAGAGAGTGAATAAAGGGGCTTCCGGCAGGACAATATGGGCCTCGTTCGTTGACCACCCTACTATGTTGGCCTCGTTCCTTGACCGCCTACCTCCATTGGCCTCGTTCGTTGACCGCCTACCTCAGTTGGCCTCGTTCGTTGACCGCCTATCTCTGTTGGCCTCGTTCATTGACCGCCTACCTCAGTTGGCCTCATTCATTGACCGGCGGTGTCATTTGGCCTCATTCATAGACCGGCATGTAAGTTTGGCCTCATTCGTTGACCAGCATGTAAGTTTGGCCTCGTTGGTTGACCGCCTAGATAAGTTGGCCTGATTCAGTGACCACCCTACTACTTTGGCCTGATCAGTGACCAGCCTGCTATTTTGGCCTCATTCAGTGACCACCCTACTACTTTGGCCTGATTTGGTGACCACCCTACTATTTTGGCCTGATTCAGTGACCAGCCTGCTATTTTGGCCTGATTCAGTGACCACCCTACTATTTTGGCCTCATTCAGTGACCAGCCTGCTATTTTGGCCTGATTCAGTGACCACCCTACTATTTTGGCCTGATTCAGTGACCACCCTGCTATTTTGGCCTGATTCAGTGACCACCCTGCTATTTTGGCCTCATTCAGTGACCACCCTACTATTTTGGCCTCATTCAGTGACCAGCCTGCTATTTTGGCCTGATTCAGTGACCACCCTACTATTTTGGCCTGATTCAGTGACCACCCTGCTATTTTGGCCTGATTCAGTGACCAGCCTGCTATTTTGGCCTCATTCAGTGACCAGCCTGCTATTTTGGCCTCATTCAGTGACCACCCTGCTGTTTTGGCCTCATTCAGTGACCACCCTACTATTTTGGCCTGATTCAGTGACCACCCTACTATTTTGGCCTCATTCATTTACCGCCACATAGGGGGCCTAATTTGGCCTCATTCGTGGACCGCCTTCATAAGTTGGCCTCAGTCGTTCCAAAATGCCCGGCTATACAAGCGAAAATGTCAGCTACATTAGGCAAATACGCGAAACTCTAGGGGATACACACAAAAAAGTATGATACGTTTTGTTTGGTGAGTAACCCCCTCCCCTCCCCCCCCCCCCCCCCCCCCCCCACACCACAAAAAAAAGTGGTCGGTGAACGAGGCAAAAGTGGTCGGTGAATGAGGCCAAAGTGGTCGCCAAGAGTTTACAGTATTTGACGTTTTGTTTGGTGAGTAACCCCCCCGAAAGTGGTCGATGAATGAGGCCAAAGTGGTCGGTGAACGAGGCCAAAGTGGTCGCCGAGTGAGGCCAATATAGCGTCTACCGTGAGTTGGTAGACGCTATAAAGACCCAGCTTCAGCAGCTGAAGCTGGGTCTTTGCAGAAGTCTACCGGAAGGTACGGGCACGCTGGTCCTGGTAATCACCAAAGTACTTATTTTGGCGCACCCCGAACTCACCTAGTGGTATTTTCCCATCGGCTCGTGTTGGTCTAGAGAAGCAGTGCGAATACAAAGCAACCACAACAAGCGGTCTTCACGAAGATCAATTTTAACCAATTATTTCGGTGCAATCTCCTTTTAGTGTCTATAAATATTAGCCAACCAACATGGAACAAACTGAGCTTGAGAGGTGAGCATAGTTTGCAAAGTGTTTATGTACAGGCAGCCACGCCGTTAGAGTAATTTTGTTGTATATATGTAACCTCTCTATTATCGCTCGGACCTGTCTGTCTGGGAATTTGGATGGTGTTTGAGACTGCACTTTATCTTTTTGAAGTACAAGATTTAAGTATTTTAAGTATTAGAAGGGTCGTATTCAATGCCGCCCCCCCCCCCATTGAATACAATGTGGCTATTTTCAATGGGCTAAGAAAAAGTAGTTTTTCCTTCATTAAATGGCTTCAAATAAAAAATTAAATAAACAAATGCCAACGCCCATTGATACCTCTCTGATGAGTGATGTATTCCACTTGTGCAAGTTGTGGGGGCTTGGGCGCATCCCACTCAGACTGTGGCTTTGTGAAATACTGCCCCGGGCCCAGCCCCCACTCGTGAAATATAACAGTGAGACTGTGACTCAACAGAGACAGTATCAATGGGCGTTGGCATTTGTCTATTCACCATTCCACTTGAGGTATAGTCTTGAGGACCTTGGTCCTTGGATTACCATATTGTCTTTATTGATTGAATGAGAGGTGATTTTCATATTTGGTAGTTGGATGTGTATTGGCCACCAGCAGGTTGGTGTTACATGTTGGTTCCTTGTAGTGTTTTTAAAGAGTTAACCCACCTCCACATGTGCCTGCTCGACCACTAGACCAAACTTTTATCAATGTACTTCATATTTCCACACCGACAGGATAGCAATGGAAGAAATCCTCAGAGAGGCAAAAAATGCTGCCGAACGGGCCAAAGAAATGGGTGCCTCAGGATGGTAAGTTTCAATTAATTAGATAAATGTAGGCCTACACTAAACAAGAATAAGCAAAGCAGATTCGACATTTATTTATACATTTTTCACAGTTTGAAACAAGATGTGTTTGAGCAAAGCTTTGTATACAGAAATGTTGATCTAGACTACATGTATTAGATTTTCCTACAACATAATACCGGTATCAATAATTGACCACATGGAAATGATAGATCTTTCACAACTACCATCTTAGTTCTAATGATAAATGTAATATAATCTGTTAGAGAATGAGATGCAATTATTTAAATCAGCTTTTACTTCATAGGTTGAAGCCGGTAGTGCCGCGTACGAACAAGCGGTTTCTTCACAATACGCTGGTTAGTACGATGAGAGATCTGCGCAGACCAGGAAGATTCAGACGGTCATATTCAAAGTCCTCGTCAAGATCAAGGTCACGTTCCAGGTCCAGGTCACGTACTAGGTCTAGGTCACCAATTGTGTCACGGCACAGCTCCAAGAGAAAGTCTAGACGAGAGGAAGGCCGGGACACTCACTCAGGAAAGCATAAAGGAAGAGAAAAGGACAAAGTGAAGGAATCACATAATAAAATAGACAATGATAACCTTGACCAAGGTTCTGCCTCAGAAGTGAATAACACCAATGTTGGTGCTGTGGCCAATACACAAACTGAAACTCCAAGTAATGGTGTCACAGCACCTGGTCTGGACCAAAGTCACAACTCTGAGGCACCAACTCCCACCAAGAAAGTAAAACACAAAAAGAAGAAATCCAAGAAGAAAAAGTCGAAAAAGAGTCATAAGAAAAAGTCGCACAAGAAACATAAAGAATAACTGGCTCAGTGGAAGGTCCTCGTCATAACTTACGATGAGTGGAAGAAAGATGAGGTCAACTGGTGCTAGCCTTCAGATCTAGTCTTTAAATTATGACATTTTTGTTAGGGTGTCTGACCAACAAAGTTCGCAGTGCCGTTTTGTTATGTCTCAAACGTCTTAGGGACCGGCTGTTACTGCCCGTTTCATTCATACACATTGTTCTTCATTTTTCATTTTTCAGAAGGTATATGTTTACATTGTTATACCCGGTAGTATCGAATAGTGTGGATTTCTATATAGACCAGACTTGTTTGTATGGGATTGCCCTTAGATTTTAAACATATCATGTAGGGATTATTTGGGACAATAAAATCATATATTGTGCTCAAGGGAAACAATATCCACATATATGGAGGAGATTATATAGTTTCATTTGGACGAAGGACCTTGCCATATTTCTTAATATTTCTTAATATTTACATTCTCCTCACAATGTAGACATTGTACGCCGTTACAATGAGACACTAGAATGTAAATTGAATTCTTCCCATTAAGTGAGTTATAAATGACCACATGTTATATCTTCCATTCTTATTACTCGTACCATTTCTGTCCATTGAGATTAGAACGTTTACGATTTGCTCAGAGCACTGTGCACTAACTCTTACCTGTTCTGTTATCTTTCTTTTTCGCACCTAGACTCTACACGTAGTAATCTACTAACAGTAAAACATTGAAAGTGCCTCTCCTCTATTTGAATACAATACATTGTCATATATTTCCATACAGAAACTTTCATGTAAATTTGTATAGGATCAGACGGCAGAGTAGTTTCCAACACAAGGTTGCCAAATGTGTGTGTTAACAAGGGACTTAGAGTTACCATAGGTATGTCCTGATACCTGATTGAGAGCAATAACCATGTACATATACAGTTGTGTATATTATATTAGACAATGTTGTAGATACTGGGTTCATAGTTATCACAATAAATCATACTCATCTGTCGTCCAGTCAATGTGTCTGCGTTATTTAGCTTCAGTTTAGTCATGGTTTGCAGAAGACTATTTCAACCCACCAAATACTATTTGAATTTTCCTTGGTTAATTTTTTATATAGTAAAATGTATACCAGATCATATGGCCAGGCCAACACATTCAGACCTACGGGTAATTGATAAAACCCCAGAAGTTCAGGTATCCGACTTTTTCCTACTTTTGCAGGAATTCCTTCTTTTTGGCAGGGATTTCTGTATAATGTTATGTTAGTTGTCTACACCAAATTGACCAAAATTTCTAGATTTCCTACTTTCCGTCAACGGGAGAGTGGCGTCTCTTAAGGGGTTACATAGAGGAGTATATAGTACATGTATTGCTTAATACCTGGGAATATATTGGAGTAATAGGTCTTAGAGACAACCCTTATCACCTCCATGCAGGGTGGATGTCATACATGACCACCACAATCACCAACATTTAATAGAGCATGGACAGCACTTGTTTCAATGGAACTTTCAGATGCCGATATCTAATGCTATTGAAATGACAGGTGCCATTATCAGGGATGTGGAATCTCCGCAGATATGCGGAATTCCGCATTTTTATCTCCCAGAGGATCATTCCTGTGATTCATCTAAATCTGCTGTGATAATGAAAAGTCATTTATAAGGCCAGACCAAAAAAAAAGGTTGGTCAATGGATTTCGCGCACTTTATTTTCGTAAATGGAATTTTTATTTTTTATTTTGTAAAAAAAAATTGTCAATGGATTTCGCTTGCCTCATTTTTTTCAAAATTGAGAATTTTTTTTTCTTTTCAAATTTTCTTCCAGTAATTCCCCTAGATCAACCAAAACATTTTTATGATAGGGGTCCACCAAGAACTAAGAACTTTTGCCGGAGGCTGGTTAGAAAAAAAAAATTGTCGCTCGCTCCAGTTTTCCACAGACAAAATCCATTGACAACAAAAAATTCGTATAAAAAAAATTTACTCGCTCGCAGCACTTTTTGAAAAGTGAAATCCATTGACCAACCTTTTTTTTTGGTGTGGCCTAAGGGGGTGGGGGTATGATCTCTGAATTTTCACAGATTCTTTTAGTTTCTGTATCTGAACCAAAAATTTGAATGTACCTGTGAATAAAAGATAGGTTTTAGGTGGTTAAACAACCTTCATTGCAAAACCTATTGAATGAAAAGCATTAATTGTAATGCTGCCCGGAGACGCATAATTCATAATAGTCTTCAGATGATACTGTTTTCGGCATTTCACACCCCTGATTATAGGCTAGCTATTACGACCCTCCAACATGGTGACTCGCTAGAGTATTAAACTGCTATAAACCCATGGGTGAACCGAGCCAAGGCGTCAGTCTTCATCGCGAGGCTTTATTCCAAAAAGCCTAATGAGGTATTTCAAAGAGAATATCTGACAAAGTTGTGATTGTCTCACCAGTGTACACATTTCCTCAAATAGAAACATGGTCAATATTATCTTTTCAAAAACAATAAATTGTACATGCCCCACCAATTTTGATTTGAACAAATTAAGACGTTTTGGAACCAAGCTCTGCAGATACAACATCTTCAAAACCCAGTAAAGACAGAAGAAGGATAAATTTTGTTTTGTTTTGTTTTTTATTGAAAGCAATATTATTAAATGTAATGCGTCATTAAAGCAGTATTATCCAATATAATGTGTCGCATGAGTACAATGCCTGAATGAGACCTGTATATAAGTCACACAATGTGGGATTCCCAGGGACCAATGCTAATAGGGGGTGCCCCTCATGTGGTACTAGGATTAGAGGATATATACTCCAGGTTTGCACCACATGTTAGGACCACACACCTTTGCACCACCTGCCAACATAAGAGAGAACTACTTGGCAAACTTGGCATGGTGCCCAGGCTTTAACCAAACGCCCATAGGCGTCCATGATTATCGACAATTGATCTGCCTTTTCTGTGAGCCTTGTCAAAGTCAAAGAGCAATACCCGTCCGGGTAGACCTAGAGACACTATTTGGAAACCACAATAAAGGAACAAACAGCCATGGCACTCCTGGCACATGGATATGATATGAGGTAGTTGTGTTTGGCAGTGGACACACATGATCATAAACAAAGTTATGCATGATATACTTGTATGAATAGCACCATAAATTATCTACTGGAATTCTCTGAATTAGTGGATATTCATCTGTCTGCGTCTGTATATAATATCGAAACATGTCCTCTCATGTTAGTTATTGATAACAGAAATAACATGCACTATGAATAGCTACCAATAAATTGGCTTCTAAGAATAGAAATGCCTCTACTGCTTCAATATCGTCTATCTGACCCCAGAGCATTTACTCCTAACCGTAAGGCACTAACCCCAGTCAATGCTGTAATATAGGGATCAGTTTGAAGCTAGAGCAGATGTTCTTGCATGTGTATTACAATTCTCCCAGAGTATGGTGATGGTTCACTGGTTTCGACTAGAATCCAAATCAAGAAATTATAATATATACATTGTACATGTAAATCACCTCTCTATAGTGTTGGTCACTATATCTCACTGTGTAACAGGCTATAAGGGTTACTGGTAGCAATGTTCTTCCTCCTTCACCCTCTCTCTCTCTATGTACAAAATTTATATGTATTATATATACATTGTCTATACTAATAATTTAGTCTGTGGAGAAGAGTACAAGTCATCTAGCGGCCACTCATTCCTCCTCCGCCGTCTCAGTGAGCGCGGGCGCCGCCACCAAGCTATGGCGGCGACAAAACACCCCCTGTGCTGGCCGGAGGGGCTTCACGCCGGAAATAGGGTCCAGCCGCATGCGCGCGGGGCGCTGCTGTACTTCCGGTCGGAGCAGGTCATCGAGGCTGAGTTCGCGCACCAGGGACTCGTCCAGCAGGGAGGGGTCGTACACGGTAGGCGGCAGGTCGTCGTCCTGCTCCACTTCCGGCCACACTTCCGGTACATCGTCGTCGTGGCGGTCGCCGAGTTGCGGGAGCGGCTTGATCTGACGTGAGCGCGGCGACACGGTCATACCCGCCATGTACAGCTTCCGGAGTACCGCCATCTCCACCTGCGGCGGTAGCGGCGGTAGGACATTACCCCTGCGGCGGTGCAGAGGCAGCGGTTCCGCTTCCGGTAGACTGTGCGCGTCCGTCTCTGAGTCGTCGCTGGAGTCGTCCAGGTCGGGTCCGGGTGCCCCCGGCCTGTGAGCCCCGGGGGCGGCGTCCAGGGGCTGTAGGGCGGCGGCGCGCGGTGTGCGCAGGGGCAGCACGCCACCCTCAGCCTCCTCCGTACCGCTCAGGAAGCGGTCCCAGAAGCCATGCTGGTGCAGGGAGGGCTTCTGACATCCGGTGGTGATGACGCCCTCGGCGCTGCAGTGCGGACAGAGACTGATGGCGGGCGGCGGGCCGTCCCGCGGCGACTCGGGCATGGGCGGGAGGCGGCGCGGCATGCTGTATAACAGTGGTGTCCGCGTGAATCTTAGTATTGAGACAAGAAGGTAGACTTAAAATGATAGCAGGCAACCTCCAGGTATATCTTGTATTGTTATCAATCCTCACTGGGTACTGTAGGTGAGCTGGCCTTGTAGTAATTCCTCCAGATACTGCTTTCACGTCTGGACTTCTCCTTCAGAGTGTAATTAAAGCAGTGGATTTTATACCAAAAGCAATGGATTTTTCCAGGATTCTACACCGTCCTATATTTCGTATCAAGTTCAGCGAAGGAAAGATGCAATGCAGTATGTGTATCATGTATCATCACCAGAAGCCGAGTGCGAATCTGTGAGGTGGATGTACAGCGAGTCCTGGATCTATATGGTATCTGTGGCTGTGGTGCTGCTTGCTTGCCATGTGGTGAGGGGATGGTCGTGCCTGGGACCGTCCTCCACCCTTAAACCCGCAGATCTCGGTACCCCTCCACCGACAGTCAGGGCGCAGTCGGGACAGGTACTCAGCCCTATTTATAGGGGAGCTGGGGCTTTAAGTACCATGGGTGGTGGCTCCTATACCAAGAATGCACGTAATACCTGCCTGCCTAATACTGCCTGCCCTGATCCACCCATGGAGATCACTACACGTGCTAGCGGCTGGAGACCGCAGAGATCAACACGACCAGGCCAACACAAAACAAGCACGGCTACTACTCACTCCATACAACATACAGAACGTGACTGGCATACTTGTTTACCGCTATGTATTATTTCACATGCTTTATCATGCATGCCTGGATCATAAATCAGCTCATGTGCATGGGTGTTTGTCGGGGTGTTTATGCAATGACATACTGGCATAGAGATGGTAACCTAAACATAAGAACACACACTATCAGAATAGAGTTAGATACATCAACTTGTGCCATTCTGTTGTTGTTAGGGTGTTTTGGTGATATGTCCCTTGCCTTTTTAGATTCAACTTTTGAATTTTTACTGTGACAATTAGATATTAGAGATTCTTCTCTGTATGTGTTTTTCTTTTGTCAACATTCTTACTTTTTATATTCTATGTAAAATTAAAATCATGAAAATGAAACTTACATGATATGTTGGCACCTTGTCGGGTCTAAGTCGGTTCATTTAGCACCCCCATCCTGCGACCCGCCAACCAACCAGCACGTATCTCTGCAGGACACCTTACGCGGTAAGCCACACGTGGTCAGTATCCGTAAACATGTTTGTCAGGTCCCTCTATCATGGATTACTTGGTCATTCAAAAGGTAGCTACATGGGGTGGGATATCTTTTTTGGGGGATTTATATATATACACACGTGAGGTACACACGTGAGGTACCACACGTGAGAAAAATAGGCGTTCACACAGAGAGTACGGATTTGAGTGAATCTATTTCATGTAATTATTGATTATCACATTTTAAAAAGGACATTTAAAGATTGGGTTCATAGCTATTTTCATGACGTCATCATGGAGAAACACCCCCATGGAGAATGAGAGCCAGTTTCTGTAAACATGTAATACACATTTACCACGTCCATCTTGCGTTATACATGTAGTCAAACATACAATCATGATGAGATGCACGAGTTTGTATAAAAATGGTTGTACATCTGATGCCAGCACTGTAAGAAGTTGTTGTTCGTGAACAGCAAAATGTCCTGTAACTATACAGTACTTTAGCTGTAAAAAATACTACAGCAAATTTTGCTGTACATGTACAATTCTGTTACTAGGGACCTTTAGCAAACCCGACGTAGCTCATTAAACGCAGACGTAGTAGTGCTCAAGGGATAAGCTACGTCTACGTTTATTGAGCTTTTACGTGGTTGCTAAAGGTCCCTATTGTAGATGCATGTTCGAATCCCATAACCAGCAACCAGAGGGAGAGAGAGAGTAGAGAGGTTGGAGGGAGTACCATACTCCACAACTCAAATATGACCTGATCTTTTCAAAAGCCTATTGATGCAGGCTACATATAAGTGATTGCCCCTCTAGCTCAGTCGGTAGAGCACTGGGTGATGTAGTCTGAGGGTCAGCGGTTCCAGTCCCGACAGGAAACTCTCATACAAACTGCATTTCTCCTGATGCAATTCTAAAGTATAATATATTTTGGTACACTGAAATGTTACTATTGAAAATATGCAGAGGATAAAACCAATGTATCTCTACAATCTGCAGGAAAGATAGTAAAATTTACTTTGAAAAACATAGGCCATCAAGATTACACTCCAACTAACGGTAGTTCAGTACTTATTAGTACATTACTACAATAGGGTAATTTTCATATCAACCCTTACGGCATGAACAGTCTAGTTCTAAAATTGGCCCCAGGGATCCTGTGTTGACCTCTTTGCCATTCACACATAAGTAGGAGGTGTTTCAATGCACCTGACATGCAGGATTCACTGGTGTAGTGGTCATGGTTCGGGTTGGAAGCTGTGGGTTCAAATCTCCAAGATGTTGAATATATGTGAGCCCTTTTAGAACTCAGGTCCGCATCTACAGTAGATTCTACTGTAGGCTTACAGCAGAATTTACTGGAACCAAAGTTGTCCCAAATATTTGCTGTACAGGAACACTACTTACTTCTAACAGTGAGTCTATCCACCAAGCATAAATAATAACCACTCTCTAAGCCCTCTGTTGACATTGGCCAGAAATCATGTCACTCTTGTGGGCTCAGAGCAGTGCATTCAATAATAAGAGCCGTGTAATTACATGTACTTATGGATTCCTGTAACTTGTACTTTACAAGTGACTTATAGTCCCATTTACGCAACTGCCTCCTACTAAGCCACTTAGACCAAATTAAATTGTTTCCGGTAACCCGACCCTGTCTAGCAAAACAGTACCGGGTCCCCCTCTTTTGTCCTTTTCTTTTAAGATTTGTTTGCCACTTTATGATTTGTAAATCGGACAATAATTAAGGATTTTAGGGTAAAAACCCTAAATCCAGGCCTAAATTTGAGGTGACGATTAAAAAACACGGTTTGAAAAAAAGAATCCGACCGGCCGGGCCTGCAATGCTATGTCAAACCATGTTACCGGAAACCAGCTTTTTAAAATTTGGTCTCATTGGCCACTTGTCAGCCAGCTGGGATTGGTTGTTTACTGGACACACCATCTGAAGCTGGCACAGCTCTGAGATCAATGACCAGATGTTTCTACTTTGGGTAAAACAATAAGGCATGTGACCAAGTATAGGTCTGCCAACACTGACATATTGTTGCCATTACTTATCATGTGTTATTCAGTGAATTCCACGAAAGCCGATGGTATTGTTCAATCAATATTTTTGAAAACTCCGATATTTATATGGTGTTATGAGGCTCCGGATAAATGCTACAATCAGCGGCCTAGAGACAGAGACAGAGAGAGGGGGTGTAGGATGGGGTTGTGCCCCCCCCCCCTAATCAAAGATGTCCCAATATAATGTACACGGTTCGCAAACCTTATGATAGTGGGATAGGGAATCGTGAGAAATAAAGTGGTCAACTGGGCATATAATCATACTGTCTTTCTATACACATACTATGATGTTGGCGTGTTTAAAGGTGTGCATAATCAGATAATTAAAGCTCAATACAAATGTGCTCACTACGACTATGTCCCGCCAGCCCCCTTACGACATGACGTCCAAATATCTAAAAAGGCATCATGCCTCATGCTAGTAGTCACAGTATATGTCGATTCCCAGGCACCGTAACCTGGACACATTAGGTAGATAAGGGTATTACGGACGTAACCGTTTAGTGGAATAGGCCTATGCCTATTGAGGCAGAAAAAGAAAAATATACAATAAGAATGGGGCATTGTACGTCTTAGCACTGATGTCGTGAACTATAAATACCTACACTTTATGTGCATTTCCCTCATAGTTTGTGTCTTTATCATGTACTATTCTGATTAGTTGTATTCAATAGAGCCACAGAGTGATTTTCTTTGATGAACAATAATTACACAAATATATCATGAGCAATTATATAAATTGATTAAATGTATACATGTTCATTCATATAGTTAAATTCATGATGTGACATATTTGTAGGACGTTCATCCAACATCATCCACCACAATGCACAGGCCAAACGCAATACAAAGTTGATTAGAGTCATTCCCCGAGAGATGAGAGATTACAGTTGTAATGCATTGTAAATGTGTTTACGCACTGAACTGAAAAGATTGATTCTAGGACCGGTTCTAGGAGGGAAACAACTAAACACGCGTCACGGTGAGATGCATCCTAGCCAGTTGTCAAAAAACACTGCATATTTATTAACAATAGAACAAGTAGACCCATCCTTAAATATCTACAAATGTAAGGAAACAGCTAACTCAGTGGGGGAATAGCGATGCCTCTAAAGTACTTCACAGTTATCGCCAAGGTTGACTGGTTCCTAGGCTTACTGGACTTAAGAATTATGACTGATACATAAATGTAAAGCCTTTTGCTGATCTCCATAAAGCCAACGTCTATTTTACTGATGATCCTTTGGTCGAAGGTAGAAAATGTCAACCCCCGCCTTATTTATTTATTTATTTATTTATTTATTTATTTATTTATTTATTTATTTATTTATATTTATATTTCTTTCTTTTTCGGGGGGGGGGATCAATGCTCATGAATCCTCATTTCATGCGCCATATTTATCATGTATATACGTGCACGTTCGAATGTCATAATCACAGGTCGTTGACCATCACACTTTCAGTATATATAAATGAATTTACAATACAATTAAAACGAGCTGAACAAGTATACCTTTTCAGTGTTGCTTTGGTTCAAGAGCAATTCTCAAGGTCTGTATTCAGTCTTGGGTATCTGATGGAAATCCCAAGAGACGAGGACCAAACTTTCTATTTAGAACAATATAATGGTTCCCATGGCAGCCAGAAAGTATCATGTGCCCATTGCCCATAGACGACGTTCCATTTACATTCCAAATCTATACCTTCCCCTATTTTGCCATCCTGATGCCTCCTGGTGGCCTAAAGCAGAACTGAAATTCCCCAAAGCTGATTTCAGGACGGGTCATACAAGTTTGAAATCGATTTTTATAGAAAAAAATCACTATTGCTTTAATATTGGAAGCAAGGGGGGGGGGGGGTGGTCAGAGCTCTCTGCCCCTACCTTCCCTTATATGTACTACCAACAAATTCCATAGATCGGAAGGTCCCTTGTTGGTATGTGGTACCACTGAGAGCTGGTTGCCATAATTAGGAATTAAAGACATTTCATACTATTGTCCCTCAGCCAACAATGCCATTAACAAATATTAGAATAAAACAATGCTACCTATCGACATTATTGTTTGGTTGTGATTGGGCTCCTGCAATAGCCCTAGTAGCAAGACCGCACAGGGCCAATTTGGTTTTAGCTCGGATTGGCTGTTTGAAGTCGGGCAAAACTGAGCTGGGTTTAATGTTGAGCAGATGGCTGGGCTGAAGTGTGGCCCCGGTCGGGCTGCCATTTTGGGCTCAGATCAGTTTCAAAGCGGGCTGCCCGATTCGGGCTCAGATCAGTTTCAAAGTGGGCTGCCCGCTTTGGGTTCATGTTAGGTAGATGACAGGAAGCCCGTCCAAAACCCGATCTGAGCCCAATTCTGGCAGCCCACTTGGGGCCACACCAAAGCCCAGGGCCCTAAACCAACGGGCGCCCATCGGTTAGCCCACTCCGGGCCAATGAGGGCTGAGGTTGGGTTTGGACAGGGCAACTGGTCTAGTAGTTGTGATGATTGACACTAGATGTCACTACTATACAATATATGTGACATGTACTGGGAAAAGGGACCTTAGTGCACGCTACACTAAGGACCTTTTTCGCAGACCATGTCACATATAGAGTTTTCCAACAAAGCCAGATGAAATTGACATTATACAATAACACAAAAAAAGGTTATGGTGATGTAGAATAGGAAACAATAAATAGATGTTCTCACAGTTTGGAAATAAGATAGACTATATATTTGAATGATGAAAAGGAGGTTCTCCAATCAGCTATCAAGTGTGGACACTATTTCTGTGGCATTACAATGTGCTTAACGCAGTCTCATATATGCTCCATGTGGGTATGAACTATGGATCTGAAGGCCAATGTACACCCTAGACACTTGTCTATGCTGCATGTGGCTCTAACCTGATGATAATAGGCCTGCTTAATACTTTTATTATTGGTTAGGAAGAATATGGTTATGCCTTGGGTTGATCAGCAGGACCTAGGATATCTGGTTCAACAAATACAAGAAATCATTGGGAAATGATTGAATAGATTCTAAAAACCCATAATTATCAGGCGGTGCTGTGGCACCAAATTAGCGAGCCCATCCAAAAGCCGATCTGAGCCCGCTTTCAACCCGTCCAAAAACCGATCTCAACCCGTTTTCAGCCCGTCTAAAAACTGATCTGAACCCAAAGTGGGCAGCCCGTCCAAAACCCGATCTGCGCTCGACATGGGCAGTCCGTACGGGGGCAGACCAAAGCCCAGTACCCTAAACCGACGGGAGCCCGTCGGTTAACCAACTCCGGGCCATACTTGCAAACACAGTCTGGCCCCGTCTGGGGCCACAGTGTGTTTGCTACTAGGGAGTGGTCCCTGTATACATTTGATTTATGAGAAGATAATTTACAGCTTTAAAAAAAATCCAGTTAACTATTTATGAGCCACATATTGGTTTAGTGAGTTATACTCGCACCGGTCTGTATTCACGATTCATCACTACAAACACAGAAAAGTGAGAGTCATTGTCGCCAAAACTACCCTCACCTGAGGGTCAGGCACTGCCTGCCAATTGCTTTAGCGACAATGACTCTCACTTTTCTGAGGGTGTACCCTTCGCGAGTGTATGAATCCTATTTGATCAGCATTCTTGACTACAATTGAGGGCATGACTCATTAAAGCATTATACAGCCTAAAACGTTGACTTTTTTTTCTTATTATCAATTCATTAACATTTAGAAAGTTTTTTTTTGTTTCATGTACCCTCTACGAGTGGGCCCTAATAATAATTCCTGGTAATAGTTATGCAGTCAATAATTTTCTCATAATAAGCATAAACATTCATGTATAAGAGACCTCATGTATCACTCAGAGAAGAATGTACAATTATAGATCACAGATCACATAAAGTGCCTCATGTGGAATCAGTGTGCTGTTTACTCTGGATATTGCTTTTGTGTATGAATAGTTTTATGAATATAGCAACCACTATGCATCACATAACTCACATTGATATATGTGTTCTTAAACGGTTAACAGTTAGTGTGTTGGGTATGACTAACCATGTACTAAGATAAGTGTAGTCAATGATCCAAGTCTCATACATAGTCCGACATGTATGAAGTTAAATAATGATACACCTCTACAAAACCTTCTATCTACTCACTGGGCGCTAAGGAGGCATATCCATATTCCTAATGTCATTGTGCCAATGTGATAAATATTTAGCTATAAATATTGTACAGCCACCATGAGTTACAAATTATCCTGCTGGCCGCCGATGATTGATATACTGTCATGTAAATGCATTAAGGTGGGTGGTCTAAAAGTCAATACAAGTATATACATGTGAATCATTACTATGTGGCCTTTATTACAGTCAACTCCCTCTGATGTGGCCATGCACATTGGGACGATGAAAAAGTGGCCGCAATGGTAGTGGGCGAGTCAACTTCTACGATATATCAGGGCAATTAGCCCCATACCGGACTTTTAGCCACTTTGTCTAATGTCCGTCAGTCTCGTTAGCTCAATTATATCCTAATGCCCATCAGATTATCTCAATTCTATCCTAACGTCAGATTTCAGTATGCCTTTCTAATGCCCGTCAGATATCCCTTTTATAATGCCCGCTAGATTCTAACGTCCGTCAGACTTTTTTCTAATGCCCGTCAGATTTATTTTGGCATGCTTTTCTGATGCCTGTCAGATATCCTATCCTAATGCCCTCTAGATGCTGATGCCCATCATATATCCTTTTCTAATGCCCGCTAACAATTTCAATACGTCTTACAACTCATGTGCTGATGGTATGTTTGTGAATATTGAATGGCTGCATTGCCATTGATCTTTATGAAATATTCATTGGTTTATAGTGAGGGAATTAAAGAAGGATACGTGCAGTAAACGTATTTGCCATAGGTCCCGGGGATCACCCACCTTAATACGTTGCAGAATTGGATAATTTATGACGCAGTGCATCGAATTCCTGTTATTGAGATAAGGGGGAGGGGGTGGCTTTGTGTAATGCTCAAACAGATCAAAACGTAAGGCTGTATATATATGATTTATAATTGGCATTCCATCTAGATTCACACTCATCTCTCAACTGGAATCATTGAAAAGAAGCACACTTGGATCAACCTGCGGGGCCAGGCCGACATCGACATTTATAGGCCGGGCCAAAATTAACAAAAAAAAAATAGTATCCTTTCGATCTTTAATGAATAACATTTACTTCTTTATTGTGCTAACATGAGATATTAATTTCAATATATGCATTGAATTTCTGTTATTGAGATAAGGGGGGATTGGTTTGTGTAATGCTCAAACAGATTAATCAGGGTTAAACATAAGGCTGTATATTACTTCTTTATTGTGCTAACATGAGATATTAATTTCAATATATACAGATAGACTTATAATGTATAATAGTCAGTCAAATCGATTCATCAAAGGGAGGGAACATACACGATTACTAATAACATGGCTAATGGTGCAGGGAGATGTGTTGACTGAAACCGGTAACCTTTCACATCGCCATGGCGTTCTGGCTGAGTTGATTTGCCGAAGTTTACTCGTGTGGATGTGTTATAATTGTTACTCATTATAACCAATAGTCCATGTATTTTAATTCACAATTTCATAATCATCCGAGCCTTATAATTATCTATTACTATGTCTAATAGTTCATTGGGGGGTTACTGCCCTGTGATGTTTGGTTTGTTCATGGGTTATCAAAACAAATGCAACAATGCATGTTTGGGCGCTCTGGCAAATTAGACTACTGGTTTTACTGATCTGAACAATAGAACCACAATCCTTTAATACATTTAGCATAATTTTCCTCCGACTTTAAGGAGAACCGCTTTTATTTCCATTGCGTGAATGCCATTTTTTATACTTACACACATCAAATATGTACATGTATGTAGGAACATATATGGTGTTCTATTTTACCCCACATTACTCCGTGCCTTTCTTATGTAACATAGCTAGCCTTTTGCAGAGAGGAAGCTTGATTAGGTAGTGATTGCTTCCCTCTGCCTGGGACAGTACATGCATGGGTGAGTGACTGTGTGGTGCCTTCTACTAGTACTCTACTGCCGAGTAAATATAATTATACCTGACTTTACTATATTACGTAATCTTGTCGCCGATGAGGTGTCTCCCTTACCGCAGTTCTTTCCTGTTGCACTGATCAATGGATAGACCTCGGAAAGACTTTCGGATCTGAGAAGTTACAATAACCACAAGAACAATACCTGACAGTGACCTGGGTGTCGATACACCAGTACATCATTACATGGCAGTCGACCTAGAATTATCTGCATCGAGTGAACTGGTGATGAGGACTTCAACATATTGGAAAGACGCCCTTGGAGACAGGGAATATAGAGTGCCTCGAACCAGGGGATCCATATCTGTGCTCGAACAAAGCAGATTGACCGGTGCTGTGGCTGTTGTTACCTGCTCTAGGCTTTTTTGGACCTCTACCCTGGGAAGATGTTACCTGATATGCCATACCTGTACAACACACCAAGTATTCCATACAACACTCCAAGTATAAAAAGGTATGCTCCAATACAGTATTACACAATATCATGCTTTAGATGTTAGGAGAGCCTAAAATACTCACTGCCGCTGCGCTGTGGCTACAGACTTTTAGAGCCGAAAAAAAATCTCAAAATATTCGTTCAAAAACGAGGTTACTTTGATTATAGCTTCCCAGGGCTTAAATCGCCACCTCTTCTAAAAGCTAAAAAAAAGAGCCATCGCTAGGCCCCGACTGTTACTGGGGTGCAGCTAACGTTGGGCCTTTAATATACTGCTTTTCGGGCTGAAATTACAGAGGGGGCATCATTATAACTATCTTACAACTTGTTACGGGTTTTAGACATTACAGCAATGCAACCTGAAGAAGGTAGTCTTTGTAGGCAGGAATTCGTTACTGCAGAGATAGGTTGGTCTAGGCAGCTACTCCAGTGCCCGCTAACGACATCACATGTCTTGTTCGAAGGTCAAAAAAGCTTCATGTCTACCTCACTACGTGTACTAAATTGTTCGCGGCCGACCCCTGTCACGACGAGCTCTTGTCTTTGCTAAAAGGGTGACACCTCCTTCGAGGGTTCCAATTACCCACCAATCCATCAGCATCTCCCTTAAATTCTGCGACTTTCCGACATGGGGGGCGGGGGGGGGGGGGGGCTCTGGGCCCCCAGATATGGATTGTGGCAATCTCTTCTTATCAGTGCTCAGCACCAAGCCCAAAGATGGCAGCAGCCCCCAGCGTAAGTAGTATACAGCAAGTAGAGTACATGTATCGTCCTGGTAATCATCTCTTTTCATATACTAGTAAGCGGCTCAGGGAAGGCATTATACACCCTCCCCTCTTTAAAAGGCTAAATGTAAATCCGAAATATTGATGGTTGGACTAAGCTTTGTAATTAATGTGTATATCTAGTGCATGTACATGTATGTATATTTTCCTAATAATTGGTTCTTTTGATCTCAATGCGTGCAACACTTCTCAGAGCAGACATGTGTGTGGCTGGTGACAGTGAGCTAACCGCAGGCCTCTCCCTTTTATCCAATACAGTATTAACTAAGGGGGGAAAAAGCCATGACCACGAGAGCAAACTGCTTTTTTAATGTTATAATTGTCAACCATACCATTTTAAAATCGTGACCATAAGCTGGATGCAAATGTGCATAGCACATCCACCGAGGACCTCTGTTGGTAAGCTCGGTAACCTTAGCCTACGTCGCTCGTTATCCCAGATGAAATACACTTTGGAGAGGAACTATAATTATTTCGATGGGCACCTTAGCCATAGAAAATGAGCAGGTCACCAAAATCCTGTGACAAATATTTAAATTGGTAAGAATAAAGGAGGCAACATGTGAGCACTTTCTATATTGTCGACTATATTGCCTTTTATCTTCCAGTCATTCTCGTCTCTTTCGTGTGGCTAGAATTTAGACAAATAATGCAGTAATAATTATGGATTATACATGTAGCACTGTATCTGTAGTGCCTGTTTATGTATGACCCTTTAAGAATAACTATACATGTATCCTACAATGGCTAATGTCTACTTGTAACTTGCATAAATGTACTTTGGCATGTGAAGTTGGTTGTAGTGCTGTACTTCCACCACGCAATAAAAAGGGCTATTCATAATGGAACTTGTCAACTAACCAGATTTATGGCCACTACTTGCGGCCGGACCAGTGTGATGATACTTCAAGAATTCCTTGCAGGGCTACTAAAGCTAGAGACAAAATTTATAACTGCTATGACTAGCGTTAGCCCTAATTTTGTTTCAACGTTTTAAAGAACCTGATTTTATTTCTAGTTTTTTTTTCTAGGTCCTAGGTTTGTCCATTTAATGTGTACATATCATACAGTATTTTCCATTTTCTTCAAAGCCGGGTCCGAATATTCATGTATTATATGCCTGTCCCGATCATAAGCCATGTATGAAGGCCTTCTACCTCTAATACAAGCCGGGTCTTGTATATTAGCCTGGACAGGGGTTCAAATACTAATTCTTTGGCCATAAACCCGCATGTAATAGGATAATTTACATTATATAATATATAGCTATACGTTGAAGGCCCAGCGTATGTTTGGATCAAGAATATTCGAGTCTCATTCAAATTTAGATGATCAAAAACTATTTAATATACATGCTGGCAATATGATTTGTGAGAATCGCCTAATAAGATAGTATAGATCTTCAACAATTTTGGAACAGGCAATGTACATTGGATGTATCTTTCAAATACTGCCGTGTACCTCATGAATGCTATACATGCATTAAAATGAACTTATTATTTTCTAGTGGATTTTAGAATTATATACAGCTGCCAACATCATTATGTATGTCACTGGTCAGTCACATGTATGAATATTGATGTTTATATCTTGCAGGCAATGCTTGGGGTTCCCTGGGTGAGTATTACATTGTACCATACTTACTGACCTACAGATATTATGGTGGTGGTATGTTTCACATTAATGACAGGTGGAGCCACATACACAAGTCCAATAACTGGGATTTACAACTGACGGCACGTATACTACTACAGGAAGCCGATTGTTTTATACATTTGAATTATCAGGGTAAAGTTGCCAGCAAGTTTGGCATTGGGAAGCTTGGCCAAAGAAAACACATTTGGATTGTATGTACGGTACATGTGTCATATAATATTATATGCTGTAGGGTGGGTTATTGCCTGTGTTTATAAGCGCACCTGCGCTTACTAGTGCACCACATTGGCCCATATAAGAGCCCGGATGGTTATTGATTTCAATTACCCTACTCCCCGCCGTTTAGGGTAGATTGACCCAGAGTCAACCACTTACCTTGACATGTCTACCCCAACTTTATAGTCATTAAGCATTCATGCATGATAATCCATATTTTTTGTGTACCACAGTACACTTCATAACTACATAATTAAGGTGGACATCTCAGGGAACTCTAGGTTGATCTACCCAATACTGTACCGGCGCTTATTTGAGACCAAAACATTGTAAACATACATTAATTGGAACCATATCCCGGCACTTATTCGAGACCAGTCCATAAATGACCTTAGTTGAGACCCCGACGCTCATATAGGTCAGTACGGTATGATTATATTTCCAGTACCGTTATCCCCGCATTTAAACGGAAATTTCTCCGAAATGATACCTCCACGTAAAACCTCGCGTATAAGCCTAACTCGCGTATAAGCCGCACCCCGACTTTGAGGCGATTCTATAAGCCGCAAGGGGCTTCTGAATGGTCCCTGTCAATAACTCGCGTATAAGCCGCACCCCCTACTTTAGCCTACGTCCATGAGCCAGACATGGTGTCAAAAGTCCTTCTGGTGGCCTTGTGTGGCCTTCTGGCGGCCCGTACCGCCTTCTCATGGCCGTGGGGCTTCCATGAGCAGTGACAGCTTTCTACACCCCCTTTCTACACCCATCAGTAGCGACAGCTTTCTTACCCCCCCCCCCCCCCCCCAAACTGAAGTAGTACAGCTGTGTGGCGGTCACCCCCCCCTCCCCACACACACACACCCTGGAGGCCCGGTGTACAACCGCTATCTGTATCATAACCGCTATCTGTATCAACTACATATAGAGGTTGACCATCCAACCGCTATGTGTATCAAAAAAACGCTATGTGTATTAAATTATGTGTATCAAAAAGGTGTTATCTGTATCAAGCATTTCTGGTGTTGCTCTCAACACTAAGTGTATCAAAATTGGTTTGACAAGGACTTTGTTTCAAACATTGTTATAATCTTAAGAAAAATGATTTTTTATTTGAAAATGGTTAGTTTCTGGAAAATGGCCGATTCGTTAAGAAAAAGAAAAAAAATCTTGAAAACATCATTTTCCCTGAAAAGTGCCGGAAAAGTGTCAAAAATTATACAAAGTCAAATAACCTAAAATTGGCCAATTTCGCAAGAAAAGTGTCAAAAATCATGAAAGAGTCAAGTTTGAGATTGTATTTTTCCTGAAAATGGCCAATTTGGTCAAAAATGTGTCAAAATTGATATTCAGAGTAAAATTACCTAAGAATGGCCAATCTGGCGAGAAAAGTGTCAAAACATGTTCAAAAGTCAAATTTCCCCAAAAAATGGCCAATTTGGCGAGAAAAGTATAAAAAATCATGAAAATATCAAGTTTCTAAATCTGGCTAATTTAGAGAGAAACTGGCAAAAGAAGATAAAGAAGTCAAATTTCTTGAAAACGGGTGAATGGGTGAGAAAAGTGTAAGAAAATGTGAAAAAGTCAATTTCCCGAAGTTTTGCGAGGAAAGTGTCAAGAGTTGTGATGAAGTCACTTTTTTTTAAATGGGGAAAAAACTTGTAAAAAATATACATGATAGTGGCAAGTTTGCTTAATAAGAAAAGTGATAAAGTGTAAAATTTGAGAAAAAGTTCAATTTCCTGAAAATGGTTAGTAAGGTGTTAAAAATCATGAAAATTTGAATTTCCTGAAAATTGCTGCCGAGTTGGTCGTTTTTTAAATTTCCCAACAATAATGGCAGTGTTTTGCCATAAATAAGTTGACAGCACTTATTTTCATGGTAAAACGTTGCCAGTGACATTTTTTTTGTCAAACCTTTTAGGCACCTTAATACAGCTAGCAGTTAGCTTGACAGCCGCTAAGTGTAGTAACAACGCTACCTGTATCAACCATGTGTAGGTCAATTGTAGGGCAGGACATCAAGGTAGGACACCCTACTCCCTCAAGAAATATTTAAGCACTTTCATACAGATAGTGGTTGGCCTGAGAACCGCTATATGTAGTAACAACGCTATCTGTATCGTCCATACCACTAGGGAGCCGGGCAATGCAGGAAAGGTGAACTAAGGTCAAGATAATTATAATTGGGGAACATGTGTAGGTAAATTGTAGGGAAGGACATCGTTCTCCCTTTGAAAACATTAAGGAACCTTGATACAAATAGTGGTTGGTCTGAGAACCGCTATCTGTAGTAACACCATTATCTGTATCAACCATAGCTTTCCTAAACCCTTTAAGGATGGTATGATGCCTTAATACATCATGCTCTTGGTCATATTGATGCGTATATGCAGCCTTGGTGAGTAACTCACCAGGGCTGCATTCAAGCATCATGCTGACCCTATCCTAGGGGATTAAGACACTCCCAAAGGGTTGGCATGAAGCACCTATGCAGCACTGGCGAGTTTCTCGCTAGGGCTGCATTGGTGCATCATGAAAACAAATGTTCTTTTAGTAACAACTGTCATTCTAGTATGATACAGATAGCGTTCATTGATACAGATAGAGGTTGGATGTGCCTATTTTCATTGATCAAAAAGTTGTAACAGATGGTGTTGATTACTACAGATAGCGGTTGGATGGTTACTACAGATAGCGTTTTTTGATAAAGATAGCGGTTGGATGGTCAACCTCTATATGTAGTTGATACAGATAGCGGTTATATACAGATAGCGGTTGTACACCCGGCCCTGTACTGCGCTCCCGATCAGCTTCTGTGGTCATTTTGGAAATTATACCTAGGAAAAACTCGCGTATAAGCCGCACCCCGACTTTGGGCCGATCCTATAAGCCGCACTGGCGATCTGACTCGCGTACTAGCCGCGGCTTCTACGCGAGGTTTTACGGTACCATGTATCTCTTTCCCGGGGGGCACTCAGATCTGAAATGAAAACACCCCACGGAAGCGGTAGCTGTGGATCTAATAATTAAGGGGCGGTGACCCTTCATACCCTGAAAAGTAGGGGGCAGTAACTCTAGAGGAGCCAGTTATTGGGTCTCAGTAACATATAAATAATAACATGTAAAGAAAACAATTATTATCCATGTCTACTGCACTGTTTGCATAAGGAAATAGAGGTAGTGTTACACTTACGGGGTACCTAAAATAATAGGGGCGCTGGGGCGGTGAGTTATATGTGAGTAAGCAGGGGGCGGTCCTTTGTATTTATGAGGGGCGGTGGTTTGGCGGTTCCTGTTTTTAGGCGGGCAGTAGTTTGGTACCCGGTAGTTGGCGGGTACTGTCATAGAGTGAGTGCCCCCGGGATCCCCTTCGTTCCATGAATTGATTTGAGATGTGAGACTGTAACAATCATTCTGATAGCTAACCGGGGGAAAAACATATGTAGATAAACGTATTCTCTCTGCATGGAGTGCTATTCTAAACTCGGTGACAAAAAGGCATACATGTAGCCTTGCCCATAACAAGTTCGTTGAGATGCAGAGACACGAGTTGAAACGCTGCGCTACAAATGCATTTCCAGTTAGAGAAAAAAATAACACCCCTCACAATCATGAGCGGGCTTTATAAAAGTAAACCAATCCGCGGGGCATGCAGCTACATTCATAAGAGCTACAGAAAAGGGACTCGGCC
Source organism: Harmothoe impar (assembly GCA_947462335.1). Classification (NCBI taxonomy): domain Eukaryota; kingdom Metazoa; phylum Annelida; class Polychaeta; order Phyllodocida; family Polynoidae; genus Harmothoe; species Harmothoe impar. The sequence goes on from OX381710.1 coordinate 40,380,640, forward strand.
ACCTCCTCTGTGGACGCGTAATGAACCCTTGTTATTGACGGGGTGGCATTAATTGTGAGCATGTGTAAAGGGATTAGGTGTTTACTACTGGAGGATTTCGGTGTGGAGTGCCTTCTCCAGGAGCTGTTGTAGGTCCAGGACCTCCCACCACTAAGATGCTTAAAACTTACCAGGACCTGTCAACAATGGCAGCTGGCGCATATACAGCCGAACACCTACTGTAGTTCCTGGACGTGGCTAAGCCGGGGGTTAGTCAGTTCTAGGTTGGTTTCTAGGACGGTAAAGCCCCATGCATTCTGCAGTTCATAGCCTGTATTCCTCATGTGTGTGTAACATGCTTTTATGGATACATATGGAGCAACGTAACAAACATACTGAGACATTTGACATTATCATTTAATGATCAACGTTCGGAGGATTTTTCAAGGCGACTGTCGACCCAAGGCAATAATATAAGCGACCTGGTGACTTTTGGACAAAATTGTCAATAGATCGGAGGGTCCATAAAAAGCGACTTTTCGGCCGGAGCCCTTAATTTCGGCGACTTTCTGACCTCAGGGGGCATCCACTCAGCACACAGCCTTGTATCCTTACAAGTTATAGAAAATACTCTGTACTTGTAGCCATCATGCCTGTGTGACATAGAAGTCAAAGGATTAAGGACGCTGTGCACAAAACGACCCTTTACTAAATACAAGATGCCGTCCTCGCGGAAGTCCTCTGTCAGTGTGGATGGGTTGGTTAAGCTGCCCCCCATCAGAAAGCGATCAACTCCAGCCTCTACCCCTGTAGTGGGCACCCCATCCCTCGTCGACACCAAGGATGGGGTGTCATCGACTTCATCTACTCCAACCGTTGGCACCCCAACCGTCGGCGGCCACAGTAGATTGCCCAGCATCAGGGCCTCGGGGAGGAGGGAGGCACCCCCGGGAACGGCCTCCCGCAGATTCAAGCAAGCAGCGTTTCGCGTGTGGGCAACGGTCGCCGCTGAGCAACGCCCGGCGGAAGTGACCGGAAACAACGGTGACGCGTTCGCTGAGCAGCCGATCTCGCCACCCAGCCCCAAGAAGCGGCGCAGCTTCATGAAGACGACGCCATGGAAGACGCGCCTGCCGCCGCTGCCGTCAATCGTCGGCATGCACGTCTTCCGGCGCCTCTACATGGCACAGATCATGGCGCTCAAGGCGCCTGTGACGTCACCATACCAAGTCTCGGAGGTCACCATCTCCGACGACGGCTCCGACAGCGACGACGACGACGACGAGAGGGACGCCGAGACGCTCCCCCCACCGGAAGTGCCTCGCGTGTGCGCTGAGCTGTCGCCGGAGGGTCAGTACGCCATGCTGCGCGCCTACCAGGACCGCCTCCTGGAGAAGCTGCAGTGCCTCGTCCCTGACCTGTCCCTGCAACTCCGGGTCCTCCAGACCCCCGGCCCCATGCTGCCGCGCATACACACCGGAAGCCGGAAGTGGCGCGAGCGGCGCACCGAGCGGAGCGTGCAGGACGCGCTTAACCTGCTCGACTCCCTGGAGGAAGACGGAAGCAGCCACCTAGCCGACATCCGGAAGCCGCGACTCAAACCGACCTATAACCCAGTGCGCGACTACCGGAAGTGGTGTCGGGGGTGGCAGAGGGAGTTCCACGCCCACCTGGAGAGAGAGAGGACCCGGATACAGGGCAGTGGCAAGCAGTTTCAAAGTAGGGGGGACCAGGGGGTTTGCTACCCTTTCTGTTAACCCCTTTTAAAGGGGCAGACTCACCACTCGCACTTAACCACATTGTAGACTAGAATAGTGCTAGAATTGTGAGTGGGATACGCTTGGTCATTATGCCACTTTAACGTGACCTTTTAGGTTTGACCATTTTGAGGTTGATTAAAAGTGAGGAGGGGGCATGCCCCGGAGATGTTGTTACCTCCCATTACAAACTGACTTAAACTGTTTTTCATCATAGAATGATGACTCAGGCGGCCATGTGGGGGGAGGTCGATGTACGTTTTTAATGTTTGTTTACAATGCCATTAATTTTGGCAATCAGTTGTCAGTTAGCCACTTAAAGAGGTTGGTGGTGTATCTAATGCTGCTACCCAATACATGGACTGAAGTAGTATGCAACAGTTATCGACAATATACATAAAAAATGCTGCCACATTGCGACCATCGTGATACTTCACATGTCAACACCAATGCACCTTGATATGTAGGGATAGAGTGGCGGATACAGCAGTGTGTGTGTGTGTGGGGGGGGGGGGGGTCGTACTCAGACAAAATGCAATATTGCATTGCTTTATTGGCTAATACCTGTGCGTTACATTTTCTTGTTATAAATTTTAGGGTAATTATTGACCAATCCTTTTTTTTCAAACAATGCCTACCATACAATTTTATTACTAACGGTGTGATCATTTCTTAACAACAGCACGAAAATCCGCCATTCCCTCTGTTGTAAAAAAAAGAAGAGCACACCCTAAGGCAAAAAAGGGTGTTTCAGGCAACATTACGCTAGATTCTAAATAGGAACAACAAGTACATCCAACAATTTTGTGATATTCCTAGTTACTGAACTCCACGGTCTAGTTGATAATTATAAACTGGAAGGAAAAACTTAAGCCATACATACTGAACCCTGTGTTCTCAGGGTTTTGTGTGGAAACATTGAGATTGTGGGCTTAGCTAGAGGACAGGAGCATTTGGGTTATTTTAGGGGGGGGGGGGCACAAGGACCCGTTTTAGTGGGTATAGGGGATCATCCCCTGGTTTAAACACAAACGTGTTTTAACCACACACCCGTCAATAGGACGGGTCTAATCAAACATCACATGCAACGTTCTGTTCCCTCCCATGTGTGTTAACTTAACACACTTTTGTAGCACACTTTTTTGTATACTTATTTTACACACCCTTTTTTTTAAACACACTACACACTTCTGTCAAAAGTGTGTTAATATTAAAAGTGTGTTGAGATAAAAAGTGTGTAAAATGTAAAGTGTGTAGGAGAAAGTGTGTAAGAGATAGATATGTGTGTTGCTTTATAAAGTGTTTAGATATATTAAGTGTGTTATTCAACATTGCCTGGCACTGACTGCTGACGGAATACCCCTAGTGCACAAAGAGGCAAAATTTCACCAACCACAGCATGTATAGCCACTAGTGCAATGGTGGCTAATTGTGGCACTCATCCTACATAGCAAAGCCTTGTACAGATTGACCTTAAGCAGGTTTCAATTAAGCATTGATTTATATTATAGCTGAACACACAGGAAAGGTGTCTTATTCCTTCCGCATTTGTTAGATCTCCATAGAACAGGATATTCAGTTTTCAAAGGGAGTATAACTACTTAGATTCATGCATCCATTGAAGTTACACTTAATTATATGTTTAAAATCTGATATCAAATCATTAAACAAGATCAAACGTGCAATTATAATCTTGAAGTGTGACTGACATTTTTAAAACAATGCTTGTGGTGCCATCTGGTGTCAATAGAAATATGTGTATATCATACACACTTTTATTTCCTACACACATTTGACAAAAAAGTGTGTAAGTGTGTTGAGAAAAGCGTGTTCATGCTCAAGTGTGTTAAATATATATGTGTGTTATGCTTTATCCATGTTCCCACAACACACATTTTTTTACAGTGTATGGTATATATACGTCTTTGCTATAGGTGTAGTATTAAACAAAGTATACTGTTGGACACTGCTTTTCCGATGTCAGATGTCGACTTTTCAAAAGAGGACTTCTGTTGTGTCTGTATTATAAAACCAAAAAATGACAAGTCAACCCAGGATGTAATACATATGTGTTATTTATATCCTCTTACATACTAGTATACATACTGAAGGTAGACACGACTTATTCTCCAAAATGTACATGTTATTTCGTGTTTTGTGTGTTTAAGAGACCGTTCGTACTCAGACAAAAAGTTTCATTGGTTTATTGTCGAATACATGTGTTTTATGTTTTGGTTATGATTGTAACTTAATACAGGCTGACCGGCAAGCGTCAAAACGGCTGAAATGGGGGCTATGTAGAAGGAAATGCCAGGAAAAGCTAATCAATATATCTACACTACATATTTCTAATTTCATTTCAGTTTGGCTATTATTGTAAGCTGAAATTTCATTGTGACACTTGCCGGTCAAAGACGTCACCCGTTCAAAGACGTTACCCGGTCAAAGACGTCACCCAGTCAAAGACTATCAATTTGTTTTGATCTGATGAGGCTTAGCCTACGGTGTATTTTGTTTTTGTGTGACACCCCGTATGCAACAAAGTCATAATGCTGGAGGCGGATTCAATTGTATGGCAATTACAAATTGAGCTGCTCTTCAAGGTGGACTGCCGGCATTGCAAATCTGTGTAAGTCACGTGCGCACATTTTTGCACGTATGTATAGGCCTATATATCTGAGGTATATGACCAACTCCATAAAACCATTTTATAAAGTGGTCCGCATACTGAGCCTCGATCTCACCACCTTCTGGTTGTATGACAAGCACATTAGACAGATGGGCCACAGAGCTTGATATACAGTACATATTGGAGGCGATATACATGTATATGCAATTTCTGCCTGTCCAGTATGATCCTTTTCGCGTGTTCACAAATTAATATTCCCTTGATCATAATAATGTTGAAAAAACATTTTCTGGGTAGGTAATATTATGAACAAAATTGCGATGGAGAATTTATCAAACTGCATACCCTTTAGATTCCGCACCAAGATTTTCATAATATCATAGATATAATAATTATCATCTTGATGTATGATTATATTGCAATAAACAAATAATATCCGGTGGTTGTGGCGCTATCTTATCTATGTCAGTTACTATCACCAGTAGCCACATTTGAAGATTCATTGATTTGATATAATATTGAGTAGGGCCTACGGCTATTGATGAGCTGATTGCACTGCTATACCTGTTACATCCGATTATCTCTATCACATTTTGCAGTTAAAACCATTTTATATGGATTATTGATAGCACAAAAGGCTTAATCATCTGAAAGCATATATAGAAAACTATTCTGCAGCCAGATCATATGACATATGCATTAGACCTCGTTGATGCCATGGCTGTGCAAGCACAACTATAGTTTATGGCTGTACGAGCATTGCCTATAGTTAATATAACTTCCACCCTAGAGGAAGATCTCATCAGAAGTAAATGGCTTTTTTGGTCGCCCTCAAAGAGGTTAGCCTCAACTATTGTCTCAAGTCTACAAGACCATACCTGCTCCTCAGTTCTTCCCAAAAGTAAAAGAAAACGAGTCAATATAGCTTGTTAGTCCTATTTTCTATTAGTGAATACAGGCCATGGTCCCAAAGTGTGACTGCGGCGTCCCCTTGTGTAAATTGATGGCACTATTAGACTTAAAAATTATACTTGGATTGGACAACTGACCTCGGCACATGGGTCCCATATACATAGGGTATGTTGCTAGGTCATAAAGTTGTTGTGAAGATAGGTTGGTGCCTCTCTTATCTTCCTCAACATTTCGAATGAATTGTTATTTTTTTGGAAAATCACTTTATGGAAAATAGATCAAGAAAAGAGAACCGTGTCCCTATTATTACTCTTTAATTGATGTGGGGATAGGTTGGGGTCAGTCTCACAATCCGAGTAGCTCACTCCCCTTAGGAATAGCCCTGATCTGCTGACTACATGTTGCACTATGGGAGAAGAAAACTCCCAAACACATGATATGAAACAGTTCCCATAAATGTATAATATTATGCTGAGGGTGCATGATAGGAAAGACCAAAGGTCTTACCTTTGGAAGAAATGTTTAAGTTTATCCAGAAGTACTATCCTGGGAAAATTTATGTATTCCCACCCCAGTACATTTCTTGTGCATTCCATGACTGTACTTTATGAAGGGACTACAAAAAATGAGAAATCATGGAACTATACATAAATAATTCATTGCATTATATATTATTACCATAATATATGCCAAGTTTTATAATAGAAACACGGTTTTTTGATTTTTGATGAAGGATGAAGTCTCTGAACTGCCTGCCCAGAGACTTGGGGAGGGGCATTGTCCATCTTATGAATACTGCGCTAGAAACTTGGGAAATCACATAAATATTGTTTCGAACCCCATGACCCCCTCCCCCCGAGGATTGGCCAGAAACTGAAAATACAGCCCAGGCTTTCAGATCCCTATCAAAAGCTAATATACATGTAATATGCCTTCATGAAAATTGTCTCTTTGGAACCCAAGCAGACCACTAAATGTAATATTATCGTGGGGGATTGTGCTTGGCCTTTTGATGGCATTTGGTCCCATACCATCAAATCCCTATGAACGGCTATAAGGCATTATCATGAGACCCAATTAAGCTGATTAAACCCTTCTTGAGAGTCCCTTTTCCTTTTTAAGTACCACTACAGGGGGACGTGGTATATAGACCCTTGCAATTAGGTTCAGACAGCGCAATTTGCACAAACAATCGACTTAAATTTTTTAATTTGACCCTGTGTCCACTATGTTGGTGTCCACTATGCATAGGTGTATCCAGAATCCATCAATGGGATCAAGCATGGATACATTGGTGCAGCATGGATCCATGGATACCACAGGTTCTACAGCAGGTTCTGCTGCAGGTTCAGTATGGATGCAGTATGGGTGCAGCATGGGTGCAGCATGAGTACATCATGGATGCATCAAGGATGCAGCATGGAAGCATCAAGGGTAAGGCATGTGTGAAATGTGAATGTAGCATGGGTGCAGCATGGGTGAAACATGGATATATCATGGATACACCATGGATGCAGCAAGAATGTGGCATGGATGCATCATGGGTGCAACATGAGTGTAGCATGAATGCTGCACAGATGCAGCATGGATGCAACATGGATACTGCGCAGACCTATGCAGCTCAGATGTAGCATTCATCATGAGTGCAGCATGGATGCATCATGGATGTAGCATAGATGCTGTATAGATGCAGCATTGATGCAGCATGAGTGAAGAATGGATACAGCATGACTACAGCATGAATGCAGTATGGGTGAAATATGTGTGCAACATGGATGCAGCAGGGATGCAGTGCAGATGCAGGACGTCTGCAGCATTGGTGCAGATTGTGTACAGCATGGATGCAGCATGAGTGTAGTATGAGTGCAGCATGACTGCAGCATGGATGTTGCATGGATGCATCTCAGATTCAGCATTAGTGCAGCATGGATACAGTATGGGTGCAGATTTTGTGCAGTGTGGATGCAGCATGGATAATATATTATATAAGCCAGTGGGGGTCTCGATGGGGGGGATCCCAATGTCACATGTCGATTTTAAGAAATGGCCATGTCGCCCTGTCGATTTTAAGAAATGGCCATGTCCAATGTCACTATCTCTGAGATTTCTCATGTCCCACGTCACTAAGGCTCAAAATGCCCATGTTGCCATATCGATTTTAGGGGTCGACCCCGATGCCAGTGGCAGATCCAGGACTTTCTGACGTGGGGCAGATTTCGGGAAATATGGGTGATTGTATATTTCCAAGAGCACTGCAAGCTAAGCGCAGTGGTTAAACCAGGGGGGGGGGGGGCAAAACCCCAACCCCCCTTAAGAAAATTCTAGACTTGATATGGTGTGTTCTGGTGGATTTTAGCACAACATATATATTAAGACTTAGATCTGTATCATCATTTACAATTTTTGGCCTTCGAAATCTTTTTTGCAGGAAAGATTTTCAGGAAATTTTGAAAATCTGACTTGAAGTGGGACGATCTTGGCACATTATATAATTTATATATAATTAATATCATTAAGACTCTGATTTGTATCTATCCTGTATGATTGGAGTTGGGACATCAATTTTGGAGAGACCTTGGGAAATTCTGAAAGTCTAGACTGATATGGTGCAATCTGATGCATTCTTGGCTGCTAACTTGGAAAGTTGGCTGGTGATGGTATGGACCCGTCCTGATAGTGTGGCGCCAAAGACTCACCCAGTCTCAGACCCGACTCTATCAATAGTAGAGTCTGAGCAGAAATCTACATATGGCTTGTGACGACTGTAGTGCCCCCTAGTGGCACTTAGCAGAGATGGTAACGGGTAAAGAGATCTGCATATTCAGCGGTTGTGGTATTTTGCCTCTTTAACCAAAGCAGTGGGTGTTGTATTTCACGGTTATTTCAAACAAATTTTGCTCCACCCCCACTGAAAGCATGTTTTACTCCAGTAAAACAAACACTGACTTTGCACGTCTTTAGTATTCATATACACTCATGTGGTTATGGTATATATGTTTACTACCCTTATATATCTGTTATTCCGTTATTTGATACATGTAACTGTTCATACATGTTGTTCTCAATAAGTATATAAAGCCAAAGTATACACAGAAGAACTTCTCCTTTATCATTGCTCAAAATATACCAAGGCTCATCTTTGTACGATTGGGTTTTGATTTTGGACTGAATGATCTTGAGAAATTATGCAAATCTAGATTTGACATCGTCCTTTGTGATCTATTTTGGCACAAAATATATCAATGCTCACATTTTTTTTTTTTTTTTGAACAAATAGCTTTATTGCAGGATTATACATACAGTTACATTTCTTATCACATCAGATCGATTTATCTTTCAAGTGTCCGTGCACAAAGCAGGCCACGTTTCAGTTTAATAACTGGTTTTCGGCGGTAACCTTTGTCTAATAAAGACATCCTTTTAACCTTAATATATTTTCGAGTATGACTGCCCAGTTTTGAGGTGCTTATTACAGGGTTAATTTGGGTCAAGGTTATCATTTGGTTGCAGTAATATATTATATTATCACCGGATATAAAAGTATTTAACAAACACACAGTATCATCGAAAGCTGTAACTTTAATGCTCAGTGTTGCGCATTTAAATTAACAAGAAGGACGGAGTGAGTAATATTTGAGCCTAATGCGGCTGTTAACACGGTATAATCTGTAACCTCAGTCTCCATTGATCCTTCGCAGCCTTGCGGCTGTTCAGGTCTATGGAGTAAATGTAATACTTAAATAACTAAAAAACCTCGTAGGTTACTCGTTCCCATCTGTGTATGACGTTGTGAGTCACCTCTTTAAAGCATTATAGTATCTCTTAAACTAGGGGCTTGGGAAATTTGTCCAATAACCTTTGTTTCAGAGTGGACTTGAAAAGCTCTAGAGAGGGCACAATCCTGTCTTCGACTTTAGTATTATTCCAGAGACTACCAAGTGTATATTCTAGGCTATGCTGATACATGGTCAATTTAGAGTTGCACATCTTTAGCATGGGACCATCCCAGCCCCTGGTTATCAATTGCCTTTGATCAACATACTTGTCTTGCCTTGATCTTTGATATGCCGCAATCAACATATGGGACTTCCTTCTCTCTTTAATACTATTTGACCTTGTGGCCATTAGGACCTCCTCTGTTGGAGTTCTTACCGGTACTTTAAGCGCTATTTTTAAACATTTACTCTGACATCTTTCCAGTTTCAACAGTGAATCTACATTACAGTTACTAATCAATATATCCCCGTACTCAATCACGGGTAAGACGTATGTCTTATAAATTAAAACCAGCAGCATAGTACCCATAAATCTCGCAAGTCTAGCTAATTGGTAGGCTCGATAGTTAACATTGCTGACCTGATGATTGATAAACTTTTCATAGCTTAGTCTTGGATCCAAGATCACTCCTAGATAAGTATACGTAGGGACTCTTTGTAGTCGTACATTATTCAAAGTTAGGTTACATATGCGCGGCTTATGGCTGAAGGTCATGTATTTAGTTTTAGAAACATTTACAGTTAGTTTGTTTCCTGAGCACCACTTGGAGAAACTATCAAGGTCAACTTGTAGTTGTTGTACAATTTCATCAATATTGTCACCTGACATATAAATAGCTGTGTCATCCGCATAGAGCGATATTTTGCTATGTAAACAACATGCTTCCACGTCGTTTATATAGGCCAAAAAGAGCAAGGGGCCCATTATGGACCCTTGAGAGACTCCACAGACGACACTTTTGGGTTCTGAGATGGTTCCATTTGCTAACATTACCTGTTCTCTATTTGTTAAGTAATTTTGAATCCAGTCCAAAGTTTTGCCCTTAATTCCATATTTCTCCAATTTATTAAGTAATATCAAGTGGTCTACGGTATCGAATGCTTTTTTAAAATCTATAAATACACATACAGTCTCCCTTCCAAAATTTCGTTCCCTTAATATATCGTCTGTGAAGTCACCTATTATCCTGACAGTGGAATAGCCTTTTCGGTATCCACCCTGACGGCCAGATAAAACATCATGAGTTTCGAAGAATTCAGTAATGTGTTTATGCATGATTTTTTCAAGCAATTTTCCCGGTAGCGGTAAGAGCGAGATAGGTCTATAGTTGGATACAAGTCTACTGTCTCCAGCCTTTGGTATGGGTACTACCTTCGCTCTCTTCCATGAATCTGGTACTTTACCTTTGGTTAAAGAGGCATTGAACATGCATGTAATTTGTTGTGGAATGTACAAGAAGACATCTTTCAATATTTTAGAGCTTACTTTATCAATGGCACTAGACTTAGTGGTTTTGATATCTTTTACTTGTTTCACAACCTCTTCAACCGTGGTATTACAATCTCCAATATCATCATGTACCTCAGTGCCTTTGAAAAGCCATGGCTCGGTGTGAACCTGGGCTAGTTTTGGGCCTATACCTGAAAAATATTCATTCATGAAATTTGCCACATCCGTTGGCTCAACACGCCTATCATCGTCGACCAGGGAAATATCAGTGGATTTACCTCCTTTTACCGGTAGTAATTTAAAAATCTCATGCCAAAATAGTCGTGGGTTGTCTTTGGCCTCATTAAGTATACCCTTAACATGATTCTCTCTCACAGACTTACACATATTTGTAATATAGTTCTTAGCTGTATTGGCTATATCATTATCTACTAAGGTTCCTGTTCTTCTTGCTCTATTAATCAGCCTGTCTTTGTTTTTCATTTCCTCCAACATGTGATTTGTAACCCATGGTTCCCTTTTCTCCTTTACCATGTAATCTTGAAAAGGACACATGTTATCTAAAATTTGCTCAATTTTCAATAGAATATAATTCCACTGATCTGTAGGATCCAACATATCTTCAATTACAGTCCAATCTACTAGGTCCATTTTCCCATGTAAATTACCAGGCGAGTAGTTTTTCAAGCGTCTGCCTCTAAAAGCTACCTTGTGGACTGTGCGTTTTACTCTACGTCGGGAGACATAAACTAGGTCATGGTCACTTACATGTGGCTTCAAGATCTCAGAATGATTCACCCAGTCATCATTTGTAAAAATCAAGTCTAGGCACGATGGGTTATCACTGTGACGCGTTGGTTTATCAATCCAGCTCGTCAAGCCAAAACCATTCAGACCTTTACACAATCTCTGGACATCTTCATTGTTTTTTACCAAGATATTAACATTCATATCACCCATAACATATAAATTGATCTTATGTTTATCCGGTATTAGACCTATTTTGTCCTTTAAGATCCGCCAGAATTCATCAAAGGTGCCCTCGTGTGGACGATATACATTCATAATCACAACTCTCTTCTGATTGACATATGTCAGTTTAATAACCTGGAGTTCAATGTCAGCCGTGGACATGTTCAAATGTGAATATTCGTATTGACAGAAACTTGCCACTGAGTCATGTACGTACACTCCTAGACCTCCACCTATCTTAGGTAAATCACTTCCAAGTCTTTCACCCCATTGTCTGTCGTGTCTTATCAGTGTATAGTTTAGCAGAGAATAAGTACCGGTAAGGTCTCTCGAGTCCAGCCATGTTTCAGACATGGTTAAGGCGTCTATGTGTACTTCATGGAATCTTGTTCTCAATTTGTCAATTTTCGAACCTCTTACACTTCTACAGTTCAAATGAGCAAACTTTCTGCCCTGCTCTTTTAGAGCCGCCAGTCCATCATCTTCCATTAAAATGGATATTCAAATTCAACATTCTTGCCCCAAATCTCATCTTCCCCCACGTCTGCATACAAGTTACAATATCTACCACCCGAGCCTCGGCTATCTGTGCCGCTCTGGTGTGCTTTATTGCATGTAGTGTTAATATAATAAATAAAAAAGTAAATAAAGATTTAAAAAATAGGCCTATAGCCTGAGTCTGCGCCATGTGTGAGTACATACTGAGTGTATGCAGGCGGTAATGGAAAAAATGTAGGTGAGACTCCCGGATTGCTCACAGTGTCTTCACTAGTCTCTGCGCATGGTTTAATACCAGTTCATGTCTTGACATTCTACATCAACTTGCAACTAGAACTTGTAACTTAATACCTTGTAGTAGGTGTATGATAAACACTAACACTCACGTCTCACTTTAACTATACTCGACTGGCGATGGTGGCTAGGTATTTGATAAAGATTTATGGATATAGGTTCAATTTTGAATTTGAGATGTGGGTCGCTGGAACAAGGCCTACAGAGTGTGTATACCACTATTTTAGTGAATACTTATTTCTAATTACACACCTGTCTGTCCTGTTACAGTCTTAACACATCATTAGTTCAAAACTTAGTACATGGGAGGTGGGTCCAAGACTGGTTTTAACAGGCAATTGTTAAACTGCTTCTGTTACCAAGATTGGAGTCTCCTGTGGACTATTGGAGGTAAAGAAATTAAATTTTTAATTTATTTATGTTATTTATTAAAGCCTTAGCCCAGAGTTGAGTTGTACCAGTCGTGGGGTTTATACCATCTTTGAGTGACTTGTAGTCATCAGTTCTCCCTTTTCGTTTGTGGTACTTGTGTGTAAATCTTGCCAGCCATAGGGTGGGCATCATGTGCATTCCATTTATCTGAGAGACACTTTGATTCACTTCCCATATGGCTGAGTCCATGATATGCTGTCTCTCCAGGGTTGCATTAGTACACACCTTATTTAACTGAATGCCAGGTAATGTGGCCAGAACCAATTTAGCATGTGGTTGTCGCAGCTTCACTTTATTAATTTCCCTTTCAAGTAGTGTACACATGTGAACCACCAACTGTTCTGATGTTGTCCAGTCAAATGTTCTAGATGACCCATATCCTGGAGATTCATGTTTACAAGTTAGATCATAGGCACCACCTAGGATAAATATTAAGTCGTTTGGATGTGTATCTAAATGAACTGCTGCTGAGGCACACATTCTCTCAATGCCACCTTCATCTAAGTTTACAACCACTATATTACATCCAGTCGAGTTGTCTTTATCAATTTCTACTTGAAGAGCAGTTCCACGTGTGTCAGTGTAGATTAGTACTGTATCTGGTCGTTTGTAGCTCGCCATGTTGCACATAGCCCTATGGTACCTCTACTGCCTCTCCCTCCTTCCTCTCTGCCTCTGCCCTTCTGACTGCTTCTATGGCCTCAGCTGCTTTCTCGTCTTCTTGACGTTTCAGGTATCTGTCCCTGAATTCCACCAAGATAATTCCCAACCTGTTTTCACCTTTGATGTTATCCAGGGATATCTCGTTGCAGTTTTCTAGGCCTATTCCACAGCCCCACCTCTCTGACCTTGTTGCCTCGTAAATGTGGCCCTTAGTGTTAAGTAATGCTCGCAGACAGTTGGGGTCTTGTGTGAATTTTAGTTCCACGACCTGTTCCATAACAGATTCATCCTTTTCCTCCCAATCATCTGCCTCACCACATCGGTCACCAGCCCATTTAGCCTCATACGGGTTTGTCATTGACATCAATTTCTGAGCTGCCTCTTGGTTTCCAGCTGCTACTGCCTTTTGAGTTTGGAATAGCAAGCAAGTTTTCTCCGTCTGACCTGGCTCTTGTGTTCATGCTCCAGTAATTTTATATTCCACTGCGTAGAGTATGCCTTCATATACTTGCAGTGCAATTCTTAGTGCATATCCAGATAATTATACCCGGTATATCACGGAAATTCCAGGAGCTCCCTTTTTGAGCGGCGTGTCTAGGCAGCCATCTTGCTCTTCCCTCTTGTATCTATCGTCGATTCTAAGCCTGGCAAATTTATGTAAGAGGGAACGTTTTTCAGAAAATGTTGAAAGTCTGACTTGAAATGGGGTAATAATCTGAGGCATTTTGGCACAAACAACACTAAGACTCTGATCTGTATTTATCCTTCATGATTGGGGCCGGGACCAATATTAAACTGCGCAAATTCTATTATTAAGTTGACTGCGTATAAATAGCAAATCAAAACATGGTGTACTGTTTGCCACCCTTTTCCACACTATTAAACTTCTGTTTACCACTTTCTCTTCGTGTACTTGTGTAAATTGCCCAATGCTTAATGAGAAACGCAAGGCGGTTGATTGATCCTCCTGTCTTAGGCCTCTTAAAAGTATTTCACATCGCCGAGAACGACATGGACATTATATTTGAGAAGAATTCTTCCGCTTGTTTATCTATATTTCGCAATTTTCAATGAAATAACAGGGGCATGTGAGTATATTAGGATATTAATCTTAAGCGCATAGTGTAAGCAACGGAATTTTTTGAAAGTAAATAAACAACTTAAAATCATATTTGTCTATTCCTGGGAATGAGAAACATATTTTTCTTGAGTGGCCTAGGTCGGCTTTGTTGCTGTGGGAGAGAATCTTCTTAACCTTTGCACAGGCCACCACGTCTGGGGGATAAGTGGTTGATGTGTGCCTGCTTGAGGGTGTGTGTGCACACTCCAGAACCTAAACGATTGTAGATTCTAAATAGATTACAAAGCCTCTGGTGCTCAAAATTGATTTACACACATCACGTGCAGTTTCCAGGAATATGGCCTAGGTTTAGGGCACACTTGAGGTTCGGCATTTAGTGGCCCTTGGTACTGCTGCAACACGTTTACAAGTGTTTTTCACAGGAGAAGTCCAAAACCCCAGGAACGCCATGTGCTTTTCACCAGTGAGGGACTTTACAGCTGTACACCTCGGGATTCCTAGGGTTCAGCGTTAGCCTGCCGTGATATTGTATTATTGCTTATTACTGTCAGTGCCTACCACGCTGCAGCCAGCGGAATCGATGACTGTGCGTTCTGGAGAGACTGCAACCTGCATGGGAGCAGCGGACTCACGGACATACCTGGTCTCAGGCTGTGGTCATCGTGGGAACAGACGCACTCTCACGGGAGTTTTACTCCGTCTCCCCCAGCTTACAAAAATACGTCATTGTACATAAAAATTACATTTTCAACGTTATATAACGTTATGCGACAATAAGGAGCCATAGAGAAACGATATATAAGACACATAACGTTGTATAACGTTTTTCCTTTACTGGGACGCGGTCTGAAAGTAGCCAAGTAGGACATAGCGGGATCAGTGATAGAGCAGAATAGAGCTGCTCCCCTGGCTGTGTCTCTGGGCTGTCCACCTAACAGCAGGATGAGTAGTATGAGGGGCAGTAGGAGGCCCAATACCGTCTCCGTCCCCCGCCGCCCTAGCGGCACGGGCGGCGGGGCGCGCGGCCTCCTGCCTGCCATCCGGCCATCGACGACCACCAAGGTAAAGACCACCCAGCCTCCCCCACTCACCATCCCCGCCGCCACCACGCGCACCACTACTTCCGGTAAGCGACCAAGCACCATGCACACCCCTTCTTCCGGTAGCCCCGGCACCATATACACCCCTACTTCCGGTAGACGACCGAGCAACACGCACACCGCTACTTCTGGTAGCCATTCCGGCACATACACCCCTACTTCCGGTAGACGGCCGAGCACCACGCAAACCCTTTCTTCCGGTAGTCGACCGGGGACTAGTGTGCTGGGGGCACAGAACATCCGGCAGAAGGTGCTGGACATGTGGCGGCGAGGGACGCCTTCCGGCCTCCAGCGCCGCTTGAGCGGCATGTACCCGCCGCCCCGGCCTACGCGCGCTGCGGGGCGCGGGCCCACCGGCAAACCCCGCACGACGTTCCGGGATGCCGTATTCAGGGTCTGGGCAGAAATCATACGACGACGGACGGATGAAGCCGCCACCAAGGCTGCCGAGGGAGATGACACATTCACAGAGGAGATCCCAACCAATAGGCAGGATGAGCCGGGACCCGCTGAGCAAAGCGAACAGAAGGAGGAACATACGGCGACAACAGACGATACGGATGACAACGAGAAGAGCGCCGTCGGGGAGGATGATGGGACACAGGATGGGGCCAGCACGCATCGCTCAGACGCGCCACCGGAAGCTGCCGACGACCAGGGAACCCGTGGGTCGCGTTTAGCCTCCGTGGTTAGTCTCCTCATTCACCGTGAGAGGGCGGCACTGGATGACGCTACTGCTGCCGCCGATGACGCGGCGTCTGACGTCACAGAGGTGATGACGGCGTCGGACGCGCGCGCCCTCATGCGGCGGCCGGCGGCGCGGCTCTCCCCGGAGGCGCAGTACGCCATGTTGAAGGGGTACGAGGACAAGCTGATCCAGGAAGTGAGTAAGCGGCACCCGAACTACGGCCTTAGCGCCACGCGGCCCCAGACCCCGCGTGCCGCCGTCACCTTCAACCCGCGCCGTATGAGCGCCGACCCCAAGATGGCGCGCGTCAAAGTGGTGCGCAACATGACGTCAGCCATCGAGCTGCTGGACGTAATACGCGCCCCCAACCCGCTGCCATGCCGCCAGGGGGAGCCACGTGCGCACCACGTGACTAAGGTCAGACGCTGGTGTCAGCGCTGGATGCGGGACTTCCACACGGAGGTCATCACTGACCTCAAGTCACCATGACCTTGAGTTGTCAAAGGTCATTATTAAACCAGGGTCTGCGTGCAGCCATTGGACCACAGACATATAATATAGCCATGCATGTACTCCACGTTAGAAAATGACATTGGACAGACCAATCAGAGGGCGCGCAGCCAATCTGAGAGAGATACAGTCAACTGCGTATGGCCACCTATAGATGGTGGTTTTGGAAATATTTCTGGGTTATGTGCGCCCTACCCCCTGTGGGTCAGCTGATGTCACGTGGAGTAGGGCCCGGGAGGAGGGTGCCCACTTGACTTGTTCAAAATGGAAACCGGGATGGCAACTATATGTATAACCTTATAGGTACTTGGAAATGGCCTTATTAGGTACTATAGTCTACATTTTAACTAAGAGAGGTTCTGGACCCTTGGACTGCCGGGTGTGCAGAATACAGTGTTTAGATGCCTGTAGTTAAGACTTTATCTAATTCCAATATAGCCCCAAAAATTGTGGTGCGCCCCCTCCTTTTCTCAGGAAACGGGAGCGCGCCCCCTCCTTTTGAAAATCCTGGATCCTCCACTGACCCTGGCCTGGGGGTTGACCGGGGTCGCAACCCCCATCGCCCGATGTGCTGCCCCTCGTCCTATACTACTGACTACAGTAGTGGTGTCTATGTGATTATCAACAGGATCACACACTGTCCCACGCCGGGGTCCCCCATCTTATTATACTACTGACTACTTGTCTCCGCGTGGTACTTGAGAATACACTGTCACGAAGTGTTAGAGAGAAAAGTGCACACTCTTGCTGACACGATAGACCTAATACAAAATGAGGAATCTTTAGTCAGATTGCTCTTTTCAAACACTAGTTTTGCTGCTGTTACTTTTGTTGTTGTAGTCGTTGATGTTGCTGTTGTGGTGATAAATTTCATGAATCGGTATGTTGGTTTACGGATTACTGTGCGTCTTGCCCTGACTCTACTTGACCAGTCTAGAATATTTAGGGAGTGATCATTTTTTAACAAAAGGGCTAGTGGTGGGTTTGGGGGGGGGGGGAAGGGGTCAACATTTTTTGAGGAGGGTGTAAAAATGTCAAACCCTCTTGGTTTGGCGAAAAAGCCAGCGCCTTACTAAGCTTCAAAGGGCCTGCGTACGTGCCGATTTTCGACCATTGGGGGCGGGGGGGGGGGGGAGGGGATGTAAACATGTTCGCACGCTCCGCTCGAAAACCCACCATCCCCCCTGTTGTAAAAATGATCACTTGAGTGCAATGCTGTGGAGGCTGTGCATCCATTTTCCATCCTCCAGGTTCAGTTAAACAATCGCTGCCTGAGATCTTTGGGGGTTCTTTATGGAACTGAAAAGTCTGGTTATGTCAAACCCTCTCCACCTTGAAGTTGGTGCTGGAGTAGGTAGGCAAGCATTGAAGTAGCGGGTGAGTGGTCGTGAAAAGTTGGGAGGACGTTGTGTATTCCGTTGATCCCATGCACATGGATCGGTATACGCTGTATACATTGTGTACACGTAATCGGCATGGTGTACATTTGCCTCCTGTGTCTGTGTTCGAATTGGCGCACTTCTAACCAAGAGCTCACAATTCGCATAAAGATGTATATATTGCATTATTCGATAACCACAGTATGGTGAGGCTGTGATATCGGGGTGATATCACATCACACTGGTGGGTGGGGGTGGGGGGTTATTGGTGTACCCCAGGGCAGCAGAACAGGACGGTGGTATGGGTGCGTGGCAAATGGGCCATATAATTATTTGTACATACATTTTTCTCTGCACATGTACATTATGTATGGACGACGCCCTATTGCAGAGCTGACATTTTAGAGCTAAGTCCGTGAACATTTCAGATGTATAGAAACGTTTGAAAGGTTGAATATACCGGGATACCGTATAATAAAAATGTACATGTATAGGAATGTGCTGATCGTGCAATTCGTGACTGAAATAAGTATTATAGTCACACCAGTACAGCAGTTATATCAGTGATGCTATTACTTCATGTAAATTACATAAGGCCAGAAATAAATTGATTCCCGGTCATCTTGGCCGTGTTACCAAAACACTTTTTTAAATCGCTGTCCTTATGTGTCTACAAGTAAACCTATATACGTTATATCATAATGGCATAGATTAAATGGCGTAAATGCTACTTGAGTACTTGCTCCATCATACAGATGCATAGAATCGATATTTAGTTGTTTCAATCTCCCTTTGTTTCAATTATTCCCAGATGTATATAATATATAATAATACTAAGTAAGAAAAGAAGCATAATGTCCATTATTCTGATCAGTTAGGCTCTGTAATTATACTGAGGGATTTTTCTTGTCAGGGGTCGTTTACAAATGCATGTTTGAGAGCGGTCATTCTTTTAACAAGAGGGAGGGGTTGGTGGATTGCGGGGGACTAAAAATAGTTGGGGGAGGGGAGGCTAACATAATCTAGACCCTCTTGAGGTGGGTCCAATTGAATTACACCCTAGTCACGCCCATTTCTTTTTCGAAAAAGACCCGGTCAATTTAAACTCTGTTGCGGGGATGGGTTGCCCTACTCTTAGGGTAGGAACCAAAAACAATTGCGCGAAAATATAAAAAACACCCCCTATTAATACAAAAGTGACCGTTCCCTAACGACAATGACTAACCATATAATGCTCTTACTATAAGTCTTAGACAGGCTGGGCAACGCATGGCCATGTAGGTAGAGGTTTTATATCATGTTAACGATCTTTCAGCCCACTGAGTATCTACTGACGGGTAGCGTAGCTAAAATATCAATGTGATTTGATGGAGAGAGAAATTGAGGGCGGGAGAGGGGGGGGGGGGTATACCAAGACGTAAAAGGCATTACTGTATTATAAAATATGATTGATGTGGTCTGTGCCAGAGGAAAATGGCTTGTCCAAGTTCCCGTGGTACATGCTAGCCTGTGTTCATTAAAAGTTTTCTGGAAGTCGAACACTACGTTTTTCATTGTTAATTTGCCTCTTCTTCTCAGATATTAGATAACTGATATATCACTATCTCGACACTAAAATAGTGATTACCCAAAATAGTGATAACATTAAATAGCAACGACATCCTCACTTGTAATCCCGCACTTCAGCTCTGTCGTGAGACGATCACTGTTAGGGAAAATACTAATTTATGGTATTGTTTTTCTACCTTTCAATGTCATCGTGTTTTTTTTCGTGTGATGGATCACTGGGGTTCACTGCTACCGGAATTACGACCCATGCAGCACAAGTCGCGCTTCCCTCATTTTCTATTTTCTTGGTTTAAAAATCATTCAGGTACCTGGATGATCTGGACAATGGACGATTTAAACAAATTCTTAGACCAATTTGACAATGATGAATGATCGGGACAATGACTGATATGATGACTTAGACAATCTTGAAAGAAACATGTACGATTTGGATTTTTTTTAAATAGTGCTGTATCTAGTCCCCTAAAATTATGATATGCGATGAAGCTGCCAAGGACGGGCCTATATTCAAGATATGGTGAAATCAGGTAATAACTATTTTGGGACCATCTAGCAAATCGTATTGGTCAAATCGGCTTTTGTCCAAATCGTCTGATATACATAGGCCTACACAGTACTATACAAGTCCCAATTACAGGTATTTTTGTCAGACGAGTTTATAAGTTCACAAGTTCATAATCCATATATGAGCCGGACAAAAATACTTATATTTGGGCCAAGTATGGTGGTTGATTTATTCAGGGTTGGCTGCAATTTAATCTCCTTTGGTCATACAGTGGACAGGGTGCAAACAACACGTTTTACCAGTGCACCCGCTTCTGTTTCTTTTATTGTACCAGGCGTGCCAGGTAATGCATAGAATTCTGGGAAGCACGAGATAGAACAGTTCAAATGTAATATATATTATCACGACCACACTCAATGGGAGTGCTTTCGCTATTGCTCATGTTTTCAAAATGTAGATTCGATCACAATGACTTTAGTCGCAGGAATTAAGCTTGTGCGTGTCCCAGCCCGCGGAGTCACGACCAGCATCGCCATGCCATGCAGCTTAGCTTTCGCGCTTCCCGGTTCCTGGGAGCGCGACTAATCGCCTTGATTAATGATCCCATTGTGTTAATTTATAATGCCGCTAATCACCAACGTAGCTCTATGTTCCTCCTGCATGTATAGAGACCAATAGGGGCCTAGCTGCAGCTTTGTCGGCATGCTATGGTTCCAGGCTGTTTCAATAGGGGATTGGTGTACAGAGGGGGTTTCCCTTCTGGGTGTTATTCCCGAGTCGTTAGTTACAGAGGAACAGCATGCACCCATAGAGGGAATTGCCGACCAGAGAACATATCTTCCCGCACCGGCTGGAAGTTTTTTTTTATAGTTAAACCCAACTCTCTTCGGCCATTTCAAGCATTGTATTCAAAGCGTTGTATTTAGCACACTGGGAAAAGATAGGATACGCGAAGGAAAAAAGAGAAAAGGTGACTGTGTGTCACCTCTTGGTTCTTTGCAAATAGGAAGGACGGAAAGCATTGAGGATGTACGTGGAGGAGCCGGAGGGTAACGTGGAGGTGGCGGGCACAGGGAGCTCCAGGAAGGGGCACGCCCGGAGGAAGCAGAACAACCCCCGCATCGCCCTCACCCAGGGTCAGGAGGACGGTGAAGGAACCTTATCTCCCAATACTGCGGCAAATAGCTCAAAGAGGCAACAACAACGGAGGAGGGCAAAAAGGAGGAAGCGCAGCAAAAAGCAGAAGTCTAACACAGACGGGGAGGAAATAGCGGCCGGGTTAAATGGCAAAGGTCACGATGAGAGGGATCATGTGTTCTCTGATACAGAGCTTCCGGTTGTACTCCGCCGGACGTCCCTGTCGCCGGGGCATGACGGCGGGGGCGACCGGTATCCGGATACCTCAGGATCCAGCTGCTCTACCCTGTCGTTACCACCCATGGCACTAGGGAGCGCCCGGTCCCAGCATTCGAACTGTGGTTTGAGACCTCTCCACAACGTGCCACCACCGTCGCGGAGCCAGAGCTCCCCGCGCATCCAGGACCGTAGCCAACAACCCCCACACCCCTTCCTAAAACATAGAGAGGTTAATTTTGGTGACTTTAAGCTCAAGAACATGGACTTGGGGATGAGTATGTACCAGTCAGCCAAGAATATGCACCATGACGAATCTGCGCCCCACCCAACGCCGCGAGGTCTGTCGGATGACATTAAAATCCACCTCCCATCTCTCACTGGGGTGGCCTCTGGTTCCAGACTGACCACACAATAATATTTCATGGTTAATGATACTGTTTACAACATACCAATATCACAGGACTTTCTGATGCAGCTGCCATATTTATTTTTAAAATGCCACATTTACAAGTGACTTCTTTTCCCCTAGGAGCGGCCTCTTGAATGAGTCTAATCTTGTCTTGATGCCAAGATAATATTCATGTAAATGTGCTGGCCAATCTCCCGGGCCAATCTAGGGCGTATGAGGAATTCAACGGCCATGACATCAACCTTCTCAAAAAGGAAGTCTCCTGTGAGCGAAAGAACATAGACACAGGTTGAACACTGAGGTTGTCCACTGTGCCTCCAATTTAGTCTCATGGAAAACGCTGGAGTGTAAATTCACATGGGCCTGCATATTCAAGCCCTCATTGCAATAAGCACCAGTTAATAGCTTTACATATAATTCAATTTATATTTCATTGTAAATATCATATTTTATAGTCCACTATGATTATGTGTCTAGAACTTGCGTGTTCAAGCAGTTTTAGTGAAAACAATAGGTGAGCAGCCAAGCAGAAAGGATGGTCCCCGCGGGATTAGTTCCGATTTTAGCCACCAGGGGGCGCCACTATGGCCTAAAATGAAAGAATTAGGCTAAAAGTTGCTGTGGGTACTTTTTTCTGGAGAATTCAATAGGATTACATAAAACATTCCATTTTTGGTAAAAGGCTTCTGTATTTGGAAGGTAAAGGGAATTTTTTAAAGCCTAAATGGGTGTGCTTGTTGTTATGTGTTGCCATGGAAACATGATTTTTATTCCAAATAGAGGAAATTATAACATAGATTGATAGAATGATTTCTGAGGTTTGCCATGGTGAAAACAAAATAAGATTACCATTCCTAGATCGAATTTTATGACTTAAAGAATGAAAATGTATCATACATTTCTAATTATCATAAATAATGCTAATTAAATAGGGATATCTTGGAAAATATGAGACATAGAGCTTATTGGGATTTTTAAAAGGGTGATGCCCACACATATTCATGAAGCCATTTCTCAAAAACTAGAAATAATATCTTCTAGTGTAATATATCACTGAAAAGCCTATGATATCAATTTCAAAGTTGGCTTTTTCCTCGGAGTATCCTTTTCCCTTGCCTGTAGATGCAAATGCTTGTATGCGTTTGTAAATTGTAGATATTGTTATAACACAGCCAGACGTTGTTCATTCTGACGTGGAACTTCGTTAAGTTTAACATTACGTTGTAGTAATTTCGTAATTATTGACACTGTGTGTATTCATATAGACTACAATGTATTGTAGTCGAGATGTATAATCTTATATATTCGAATATTGTACATGTTCAATAAAATTCGTATTTCATACACATGCGTCTTGTTCCATACATATCACTATTAAGTAGTTAATTCTAGGTAACTGATGTCCAACTTAACCAATGATATGTTTTCTCACCAACTCCGCATCGCGTTAGCCATGTATACACACATCGCCGGTACATATACATGTACATGCATGGGCGCATTCATTAGGTCTTAAAATAATGGCTATAGTAAAGCCAGGCGACATGCCATGGCAAATTCATATATCTTTTTAAACTGGGGTAGCAAATAAATGTGTTGAAATATCATTGGATCATCATTGACGATCATGATTATGCCTTCCACAGAGCAAATATCACATTATCTTGATACCCCATATTTTAGGTAAAGTTCTTATTCATTATTTGAAAATATACTACATCTCTGAGAGCGATAGTTTTGAAATACTGAAAGTCCCGGTTATAAAGGATTAACCTGGATATTTCATGTGCACATTTTCGTAATATTTGGAAGTTCTTGACCCCCCCCCTCGTGTGCCTTGGTCTAGGGTTTATATAAGAAAACAGTTTTAGTTTTTTTTCTAAGGCAGCCTTGAAGCCTCAACCATCAGATTGAGAAGCAGGCTTGCTGCCAACTCTGCTAGATCTATCCAGGCAAAAAGTTTCTGCAAAGGGGCCATCCATTAATTACATACGCACATTTTTGCCCAAATTGACCCCCCCTCCCCCCTGTTGCACCATGTACGCATTTGGACTACCCCCCCCCCCCCCCCCCCCCATGCGTACATAATCTTTTCACTTTGATCCCCCCCTCCCACCACTCCTGATGAAATAAAGGGACATCCCTAAATTTGTTTGTTTGTTTGTTTATTCATACTGTCCAATTCATATGCTTATAGCCTGTATTCTTTACAGACGAATATTTAGGCCTAATAGCCCAGACAACATTCGTCCCTGGGGCACATTATGTGTTTTACTTGGGCAAGCTGGATTTGCCCATATCTAGGTTTTGGTCACTATTGTCCAGGGCTACCAGTGGGAGACCAGATGGGCAAACCCCCTCATTTAAAATCATTGCTAATACTACTTCAATACAGACACATTTGTGATTGTGTTGAAATGACAATTTAAAATACAATTTTTACTGTGCTTTTGTCAAAGTGGGTTAGACGTGGGCTGGATCTGGGCACTTTAAATCTGCACTCCCACTGGTAGCCCTGGACAAAAATTACCAAATCTCTGTGTGGGCTCATATGACAGCCGGGATGACAGCCCACCGGGAAAAATCATATGGACCCCATTACGCATTGCTGGTTGCATATGTAGTTTGGGGGTGGGGGGGCTGGTAGGGGACTCTTTTTTTGGGATCTGTCCCTTTCCATGGATCTGACCCTCCTCTCAACCAAAAATATTAAAGCAACCTAGACACCCCCCGCCATGATATTGAGACCCCCCCCCCACACACACACACAAAAAAAGTATTTGCATATTTCTAAAAGAGTCAAAAAGTCATTTGAGTAGGTATCCATGGTGATAGCGTGTTTCCATAGCAATCAGCATGCCGATTCTAATGCAATATATATATATATATGTATATATATATGTATATGTATATATATATATATATATATATATATATATATATATATATATATATATATATATATGTATATATATATATATATATATATATATATATATATATATATATATATATTGTAGCGGGCGGAGGAGGGGGTCGGCCGGACGGGCGCCCCTGCAACTACACTCTCGGCCGGGAGGGCTCCCGTCCGGAACCGGGTCGGCCGAACTGGAGTCGGCCGGAACGGGAGTCGGCCGGAGCGGGAGTCGGCCGGGACGCAGCTCGGGGAAGGGACGCGGGAGGGGTATATAAGGGATCGTTTGAGGCCAGTTGGTCAGTTGTTGTTGAGTACTTGTTAATAAAGGATCTCCTGGTAAACCGCAAGGCTGGCTGTCGTGTCGTTCATCATATGCCCACAAATATCTTTACATTGGTGACAGCGGTGACTATACGGCATACGGACCCACGGACATAACGAGATGTTACGGGGTGAAGATTCGGCAGCGGACAGCGGGGCAGGCGGAGAGCTGCGGACGGGAGACGAGCATCCGGAGAGCAGGAGGACGGCTATCTTCAGGGACTCCACCTCCGAGGCACGGGGAGGCGAGATGGAAGGCAGGATCGGAGGGAACCTGGTGGAGTGTGCGGACGAAGATATATTCCTCAGAAGGGATCGGAGCGGGGATCGGACGCCGGAGATGTGGGGGTCGTCGCGGCCTGGATCGGCGGCAGGGGGCCGGAGCTCACTGGAATGGAGGACGGACGGGCGTCACAGGATGTCGGGCCGGGCACCGTGGTCGGCGGAGACGGCTGGGGCAGGCGGGGATCTCCCGCGGTCAGGTATGGGCGCCAGAAGAAAGGAGAGAAGGACGGAGGGACGGGGGACGGAGCAGCTCCCCAACACGGCCCCAGCAGGGCGGGAACGCGTGGTGGAACGACAGGAACGGACGGGCGGATTAAACGTGACGATCCCAAACACGCCGGCGGGGGACGGGGCCCGGCCGGTTGTCATGCCCTCCCCGTTCGACGGGACGTCGGACCTGGACGAGTTCATGGCCCACTTCAGGCTGTGCGTACAAGCGAATAAATGGGACGAGCGCACCGCAGGGATGTTCCTGGGTATCAGCTTACGAGGCAGCGCCAGACGACTACTATCTAGAGTAGCCCCGGGGGGGGAACTAGGTTACGCCCAACTAGTACACGCATTGGAGCAGAGATTCCAGCCCCGAAACCAGGCCGAGTCCCATAAGGCGCTATTTCGGAACCGGGACCGACGGCAGGACGAGGACCTGGTCTCGTACTCGGAAAGCTTGGAACGACTGGCCCGGCTGGGATACCCGGACGCGGACGCGGGCACCATCTGTAGCCTGGCGAAGGACCGCTTCCTGGACGGGCTAAAAGACAGCCAGTTGAGATACTTCATTCTCTACTCCCAACCAAGGACGTTGGAAGATGCGGCCACGGTAGGGGTGAGGGCGGAGGCTCACCTCAACAAGGACCGACAAGCAGGGCGGAAGAGCGATCGGGTCTTCGCCACGGACGCCACCATGGCGGAAGAACTGGAGTCGTTGAGGAAGGAGTTTTCCCGGGAGCTGGCCCCCATGCGGTCCGAGTTTATGAGAGAACTGGCAAACATCCGGAAGGACCTGGCGGCGCAGTCGGCGGCTGCTAATGCGCCCGGCGGGGGGGCGAGGCCGCAGAATCGGAACTGTTTCAAGTGCGGCCAAGAGGGACATTTCCGGCGGGAGTGCCCGGAGAGGGGAGAGTCCCGGCCGAAGGCCGAACCGGAGCAGTCGGCCGAGAACAAGACGGCGTCGGGAAACGGGACCCGGCCCCAGGCATAGAGCGTCCTGGGGCCGGGAGGATAGGACCGGAGCTGTCGGTCACTACCGTACGCGGGAGGGAGAAGAAAGGGACCGGCCTGATAGTGGAGGGCCGGGTCCTGGGCCATGAAATTAACATGCTGGTGGACACGGGGGCCTCAATCAGCATGATCTCCAGCAGATGGTGGGAGCGGCGTACCCCGGACAGGGAGCTGCAGGTACACGACCGGACGGTGGTTTGCGCCGACGGCCGCCCAATGACGGTAAAGGGTAGAACGGAGGCCGTTTTGGAGATAGCGGGAGAAAGGATGAAGGGGGCATTTCTGGTGGCCGACATATCCCCGGAAGGGATCCTCGGGGCCGACCTGCTGCGGGGGAACGGCATCCTGGTGGATATGAATGGGGAACGGCTACTGTGGGAGGAAGGCGGGGGGGGACCGCCGGCGGAGAAAAAGGCACGGCCCGCGCAGGGGGCAGCGGTACTGTGGGAAGACTGCTACATTCCGGCCGGGCAACAGGCGGTGGTGACGGCCCAGTTGTCGGGATGGGATCCGGACGAGGGACTACACTGCGTCATAGAGGGGTTCCCAGAGAACGAGGAGAAGGAAGGCTTCCGAGTCGGCCGGGGGATAGTGTCACCAAACAGATGGGGCCGGACCCCGGTCATATTACTAAACGTGGGGACGACGCCGCTGTGGCTACGCCAGAGCACCCGACTGGGCAGAATAGCCTCCCTGCAGGAGGTGGAAGACGAGGACAACGACCCCCAGATGTGTGCGGCCACGGGGGGGGAGTCGGCCGAAGGGGCGGAAGGGGTAGTGGACACCCTCCTGCGGGGGGTGGATGAGGGGGCACGCCCGCAGGTGGAGGCCATGATCAGGGCGAACATAGAAGCGTTCTCCCACTGGGAAGACGACATGGGGGAGACCAGTGTCGTCCGACATGGCATACAGACCGGGGATGCCCAGCCGGTGAAGCAGCGACCCCGCCGACTCGCCCCACACAAACGGGCCGAGGCCGAGAAGAAAATAGGGGAAATGTTGGAGTTAGGTATAATAGAACCGTCCACCAGCCCGTGGGCCTCCCCCCTGGTGCTGGCAAGGAAGAAAGACGGGCGGCCGAGATTCTGCATAGACTACCGAAAACTGAATGCCGTAACGAAGAAGGACGCCTATCCTATACCAAGGATAGATGACTCCCTGGATACTCTGGGGGGGTCAACGTGGTTCAGTACCATGGACCTTACCAACGGGTATTGGCAGGTGGCAATGAAGGAGGAGGATCGCGAGAAGACGGCCTTTACTTCTCACAGCGGGCTATATCAATACAAGGTGATGCCCTTCGGCCTGTGTAACGCCCCGTCCACGTTCGAGAGACTAATGGAAGTGACCCTAAGGGGACTACACTGGAAGAGCTGCCTCGTATATTTGGACGATATTATAGTGTTCTCGGCCGACCTAAAAACGCACTTGGAAAGAGTACAAGAAGTACTGCAGAGGTTGATGCAGGCGGGGCTGAAGGTGAAGCCAAGAAAGTGCCAGCTGGCCCGAAGGGAGGTGAGTTTCCTCGGCCACATAGTCAGCCGGAATGGGGTGGCGACGGACCCGGAAAAAGTGAGGGCGGTGAGGGAGTGGCCCCGGCCGCAGTCGGTGGCAGAAGTAAGAAGTTTCCTGGGGCTGGCGGGGTATTACCGGGGGTTCGTCCGGGACTTTGCGGCCATCGCCAAGCCCTTGTCGGCCGTGGCGGAGAAGGACCGCAGGTTCGAGTGGTCGGGGGCGTGCGAAACGGCCTTTGGCCAGCTGAAAGGGCTGCTCACTTCCGCTCCTATCCTCAGCTACCCGGAGCCGGAGGGGGCCCTCATCCTGGACACCGACGCCAGTAATTACGGACTGGGGGCGGTATTGTCCCAAGAGCAAGGAGGGCAAGAGAAGGTCCTGGCATACGCCAGCCGCACCCTTTCCCGGCCGGAGGGGAACTATTGTGTCACCCGCAAGGAGCTGCTGGCGGTGATGTTCGGGCTGAAGAAGTTCCGCCACTACCTGGTGGGTCGGCCCGTCCTTATCCGCACGGACCATGCGGCCTTGAGGTGGGTAACGGACTTTAAGGAACCGGAGGGCCAGGTGGCCCGGTGGTTACAAGTTTTGGGGACCCATGATTTCACCATCCAACACCGGCCGGGAAAGGACCACAACAACGCGGACGCCCTCTCCAGGCGGCCCTGCAGGCAGTGCGGACGGGGCGGCCCGGGCCCGGCCACATGCTACGCCGTGACCCGAGCCGCAACGGCTCCAGCGGAGGACGAGTCGGACGGGTCGGACGGGGAGGCGGACACAGTAACCCGCCTGGGTAGCCCCGGGGAGTGGGTGGCGGCCCAGCAAAAGGACCCGGTTCTATCCCGGGTACGGGAGTGGCTGCAGAGCGGAGACCCCGGGGCGGGGTCGGACGAACAAACGGAGTCCTACGACCACCGGACGTACGCGAGACAGACGACACGTCTGGTGGAGGGGCCCGGGGGGGTCCTGTCGCGGAAGTGGTACACCCCGGGCGGGGCCGACCGCCTACAGATTTTGGTCCCGGCCGGGATGCAGTCAGAGGTGATGAATGGACTGCACGGGGAAGGGCTGGCCGGACACCTGGGTAGACGGCGGGTGATAAGGAGGTGCCAGGACTTTTTCTACTGGCCCAATTTCAGAAGGGATCTGACGGCGTGGTGCGCCAGATGTGTGCAGTGCAATCGGCGCAAGCCGGCCGTGGCGCCGCACCGGCACCCCATGGGCCATGTCACGGTGGGAATGCCTATGGAAAGGGTGGGGGCAGACATCATGGGGCCGCTCCACCCCTCGGCCGGAGGGAACCAATACATACTGGTGCTGGTGGAATACTTTACCAAATGGGCCGAGGCGTACGCCCTTCCGGACCACAAGGCGCCGACGGTGGCCCGGGCCATAGTGGAAAATTTTGTATGTCGATTCGGGACCCCGGTGACACTACACACGGATCAGGGACGGGAGTTCCAGTCCTCCACCTTCCGGGAGGTAGTGAAGCTGCTGGGGATAAGACAGTCCCGGACGTGCCCCTTCAACCCGAAGTCGGACGGAATGGTGGAACGGTGCAATCGGACGATAGAGGCGCTGCTGGCCACGGTCATTCAGGAGGACCAACGGGACTGGGACCGACAACTCCCCTTCGTCATGGCGGCCTACAGGGCCACGGAACACGCCTCCACCGGGGTGTCGCCGAACGCCATGATGCTGGGAAGGGAAACTGCCGCCCCCCTCAGCCTCATTTACCCAGTGGAGGCACTGAAGGACCAGCCCCCGGGGGAGGGTTATGTGGCCGAACTGCAGTCGGTTATGGCTGAGGCACACGACCTGGCCCGGGAGCAACTCGGCCGGGCGGTACAAAGGCAGAAACGGAACTACGACCAGAGGGCGGAACTGCACGTCATCCCGGACGGGGCGGAGGTATATTTTTACCACCCCATAAAGAAAATCGGCCGCAGCCCTAAGCTGCAGAGTTATTGGACGGGGCCGTGGAAGGTGGCAAGGAATATAGGCGGGCCAGTGTACGAAATCACCATGGGGAGGAAGCGACGGGTGGAACACTACGACAACTTGAAGGTGGTACCTGGCGCCCCGGAACAGGGGGAGGCGGCCGTAGCCGAGGTGGGACCGGCGGAGGATGGGGACGGCGTCCCCGGGAAGGGGGACGCGGCAGTATCCATGGGGACGAGGGCGGCAAGAGCGGGCGGTCGCCGGGTGGGGGCGCCCCGGGAGGAGCCTCCAGGCCCCCCGGGCCTGGGAGGGGGCGGGACGGAATCTCCGACCCGGCCCGTGATTGGGGGAAAAGGGGGGGGCGGCGGTAACCATGGCGAGGACGCCCAGGAGGAGGGGTATATAACCAGACCCGCTGGGGTGAGGGAGTCAGTCATGGCGCTACACCCCCGAGAAGAGTTTTACCCGGCTATCCTATCCGGTTTTGGCCAGTGGGCGAGCGAGGGGGATTCGGACGAGTCCCGCACCACGGCGGAGCTGTACGAAGAGCAGAGACGACAAGCCCGGGAGGACTCTCCCTCGCAGTGGGGACGACAGGTGAGGAAGGAGGTGCCGGAGGTGAGGAGGTGGGTCGGACGGGTGGAGGGAGGCGCGCAGGAGCAGCCACCAGCGGCGTACCATAGGTGGAAGGAGGCCCACGAGAAGAGGGTCGAGTTCCAGCTAATAAACGGCCTCTCCTCGGACGAGGACGAAGACACCGAATCCCTAGCGGTGACGTGGTCACTCGGGGAGAAAAGGATAGGGTCCGGGGCCCGGAGACGAAAATCAGACCATATAAGGGTGCCGATAGAGCCCGCCGCCCGACCAACCCCGCCGGACTCGCCGGTACGAGAGATAAGGACGGTGACAATGGGAAGGCCGACAGTAAAAGACGGGAAGCGAACGGGCCGAGAGAAAAGCGGCAGCCGGGACTCCTCTTCCAGGAGCCGACACTCCCGGTCGCCCCATAAACCGGCCGGGGAAGAGAGGAAAAAGGAGGAGGCCGGCAGGCGGGAACCATCGGGGAAGGAAAGGGGGGGGCGAGGCCGCTCCCGAGAGGGGCACCGGGCGCCCCACGCGGACCGACGGGAGGAGGGCGACGGCCGCCGGGGACACGGTAGGGGGGAAGGCCGCACGGCGGAGAGCAGGGGAAAAGGGGAACCCCCCAAACTACCCACGCCGTCCCGCAAGGAGAGGAAGGATCCCACGCCACCGGCCGGGTTTGGAACGAACCAGGTTCCCACGGAGCGGGCGGGGTTCGTGGATGGGACATGCTCCCACGCCCGGTCGAGGCCCCGGCCCCGCTCTCCCACGCCCGGTTCGAAACGAAACGGGCCAATCACAGCGCGGGTAGCGCCAGGCACGCCGGCCGAAAAGGAAATCAGCCAATCAGGAGAGGGGGTGGGGTCGGCCCCACGTGCGGGGGTGCTATATAAGAGCGGAGAAGCCGGAGGAGAGACAGAGACGGACGAAATGGCTTCGAGTACATTCTCCTGCGGGGATTGCCACCAGAAGGGCCGGAGTTGGAAGGGGACGGCCGAGGAATACGATCGGCACCTGGCCAACCACCCCATATTAATTCTGGGCTGGAACTGCCCCGGAGTCGACAAGGAGGGCCACCCATGCAAGCTCCAAAAGACGGACCGTAGGAAGGGCGAGCTCGCCACCCACATGGGCTTGCACAGGGTCGGGGGTCGGGCCGGCCCCATACCACACGAGTGGGAGGACCCCAACAATATACCTGATGCAACGTATATTGAGAAGCGGGGGCGGGCCCCGGCCGGAGGAACGAAGGGCGGTAAGAAGTCCGCCAGGAAACGGGGCGTGTCGTCGCGGGACTCCTCGACAGAATCAACGGTGGACGTCCTTAACGTCCGGGGCCGGGCTAACCGGGACCAGTCGCCAGAGCCCGGCACCTCGGATGAATTAGACAGGACGAAGTCCCCGTCTCCCACCGACCCCACCCCACAGAAGGATGCACCGGTGCCGGACGAGCAGCGGGAGGGGGTAACAGCACAAGTATTGGAGGAAAGGATGGCGGATATACAGAGGGCCCTCCGAGACGGGGGACAAGTAGAGGCGGTGGAGACGCTCCAAAGGCTGCCACCTGCGGTTTTCGCCGCCCTGATAGGCTCGGGGAAGACGACGGAGGTGGGGGCAACACCGGGCGGCACAATAACCCTCACGTCCGAGACGGTCACCGAAGTGGAGGTAGGGAGCGGGCCGCCACCACCGGAGAGCCCACCCCCCCAGAGGACTGTGGTACGCAACCTCTATGGCCAGTTCTCCCCGATCACCCCCCCCACGCCGTTGGTGCCGGAACAGGAGGCAGAGCCGGAGCCGGACCCGGTCAAAGACTCTAAGGGAAAGAAAACCAAAAGCCAGAAAAAGGCCGAGGCGGCCCGGAAAACCAGGGAGAAAGAAAAGGAGCAGGCCGACAGAGACAAGAAAGAGGCGGAGGAGAAGGCCGTAAGAGAAAAGGAACAGGCCGATAAAGACAAGAAAGAGGCGGAAGAGAAGGCCGCGAGAGAAAAGGAGCAGGCCGACAGAGACCAGAAAGAGGCGGACGAAAAGGCCGTAAGAGAAAAAGAGCAGGCCGATAAGGACAAGAAAGAGGCGGAAGAGAAGGCCGCAAGAGAGAAAGAGCAGGCCGACAGAGACCGGAAACAGGCGGACGAAAAGGAGAAAGCGGCCCGGGAGAAGGCGCAATCCGACCGGCTACAGCGGGTGGCGGCCGAGAAAGTGGAGGAGGAGCGAAAGGCGGCCGAGGGCCGGGAAACCGAGAGAAGGGAAGAGGAAAAGAGGAAGACGGAGGAGGCCGACAAGTGGCGGAGGGAGGCCACGAATACGCCATGGGACCCTGCCACACAGCCACCCGCCCGCTGCCCGGGTGGGGTGGCCCTGCCATGGGTGGGAGCGGTACCGGCCGACCCAGAAGAAACACTCCGGCGACACCTCTCCACCACCGGCGGCCGGGACGACCGACCGTTAGCCCTGGTGGGCGGCCGCACCACCTCCGTCGTGGAAGCCCGGGGCCACGGAGAGTGGATCGTGGAGGAGCGGAGAACATATACCTTCAGTGAGTCCGACCCGGTAAGTGGTACCATAGAAGTTAAAGTACTTGAAGGATGGCCTGTACCGGCCGAAGTAGAAAACCAAGTGTGGCCAGTCTCGGCCGGAGAACAGCGGGCACCTGTATTGGTGCTGGGGGAGGAGGGCCCGGACGAGGGCTGGGAGAGCGAGGAATGGACCGCCCCAGTACAGGGGAGAGCCGAGTACGGGGATCTCTTGACGCAGTTGGTGGCGGCGGTAGGGCTGTAAAGCCGGGGTGGGCGAACCACCGGGAAAGCCGGACGGGGAGGAGACGGGCGGGGCAGGGAATGTGGTGCTTCGGCCGGGCGATGGTGACAAGGTCTTCCGTTTATGTTTTGCAGTCAGCTACGGGGCCGAAGACGGACGCATAGCCGGGGCCCGTTCCTCGAGGGGTCCGGCGGACGGGAACGAAGGTGGTGCGGACGGCACCGGGATACGGAGGGCAGCGGAGCCCCCTCCACGGCGAAAGAAACGGAGGGCAGCGGAGCCCCCTCCACGCCGGCGGATATTCACGTGTTACCTTATTTATAGTTCGGCCTCATGCCAGTAAAGACACTACGCCGATTGTTAAGGCAGCTGGTTAAATAAGTATTATAGTCGGCCGCGATAGTCATGTGTTATTATATTTATATAGTTCGGCCTCATGCCCGGAAGGACACTACGGGAAGAAACGGAGGGTAGCGGAGCCCCCTCCACGCCGATTGTTATGTGTTAAATAGTCTGTAGTCGGCCTCATGCCACGTATTACTATACCACGGAGGGCAGCGGAGCCCCCTCCACGTCGGATCCTACTTATCATGTTACTATAGCGTTACTAGTAGGGGTGGTGATATGATTCGGGGGAGCGGGGAGGGAACGCTTAAGGGGGAAGGGAGACGGTTCGGCCTCGGCCCAGTAGTAGTTAAGTACTGTTCAGATAGATAAATATAAGTTACGTTGGACATCACTACATGGGTACCTACTCTGTTAATATAAAGTTCGGGTAGGGGTTTGGATAGGGTGGGGAGAGTGTAGCGGGCGGAGGAGGGGGTCGGCCGGACGGGCGCCCCTGCAACTACACTCTCGGCCGGGAGGGCTCCCGTCCGGAACCGGGTCGGCCGAACTGGAGTCGGCCGGAACGGGAGTCGGCCGGAGCGGGAGTCGGCCGGGACGCAGCTCGGGGAAGGGACGCGGGAGGGGTATATAAGGGATCGTTTGAGGCCAGTTGGTCAGTTGTTGTTGAGTACTTGTTAATAAAGGATCTCCTGGTAAACCGCAAGGCTGGCTGTCGTGTCGTTCATCATATGCCCACAAATATCTTTACAATATATATATATATATATATATATATATATATATATATATATATATCAAGCAGGCATGCCCAATAAACCCAATTCAGAGGTATTACACATGCAAATCATATAAGAATTGACTGATTTATGACTTTAAACATTTTCGTCAGCCATCTTGGACGCCATCTTGAATTTCTGAAAATGCTCAACGATGCCAGCCTGGCATCGTCAAGATTCTGAAAGTATATGACTTCCTGTACACAAATCAGTTGTAACCTCTTCGGGGGTTTTTATTGCAAGGTTGCAAGAGTAATTCCTCCCTGGTAACTGGACTAATCGCCATAGATTGGACTGTTCAATTTGCATGATATGTTGAACACTCATTTCCCAATTTAGCAAAGAAATACTATGGGAAATCACTCTGCTACGATGTTATTACAGCAGAGATAGAGCCCCAAGTTATGACTAGCTTTAATGAAATAGTCCACACAGCATTCGTTGAAAATGCCATGTCACATCACAGTCATTTTCCATGTAACGAGGACCCACTATATATGGAAAACTATGATTTCAATATGGCACTGTCACTCACCTCCATATTTGATTGGGTATTGATTATAGGACTTTCATGGGATTTCCTTACGATTCTGTCCTTTACGCCCATTTGACTCTTTTATCACACACGAGGTGGCGCCTATGTGCTGTGTGTACTGCATTTAGCTATGTTCCCATGAAGATCAATACAATCCACCCATTGGAAATACCAACTTTAATGTTAAACTGGTATTGAGGCCAAAGATTATACCTTTCTGTCTGTAGTATTGCCACAGATTCGTTGCTGAGGCATACCTATCATAGGCGTCCCAGCCTAGACCGCCACAGCAGGGATATAAAGTACACTATATATGGTCACAGGTTTAAGGCATAGCTGGTGGTCCGTGAGAGCACTGGAGAGGTTTTCTTGTGAATCTCCAGGTGGAGCCACTGTATGTTGCCCGTGCCTCATGCACCTAAATATCAAATCAGCGATTGGAAAAAGTTCACGTGTATACATGTATATTGAAAGTATTTAATTGATATATTTAATACATAATGAAACCTAGCATCCCCCCTGGCAACTTCAATTGCAGCGTCATCACCAAAAGCTACCAACATCAAAACGTTCATGAACACGCCTATTCAGGGACCCATGATCAAATGAAAAGGGTTATATTTCTACCATTTTAACAGTTGCCAAATAATGTCAAATCCCGAAAATAGTTTCCCTATAGCGTTGTATGGGGGAGAAAATACCACATGAACTAGATCATACCCATGTATTAAAAAAAACCCACTAAAACAAATCATATTCTTGCCCTGCCTACGACAGTAGGACCTCGTCCCAAGGGTTATCTTAACTATAAGCACACAAAGACGACGAGTCCCCGAGTGTCTGCCCTGTCTGCCAGCACCGCCCACAGTAAAGTAAAGGCCACACACACAGCACTGGGCCCTCGGCCAACACCAGGTGCCATGCACGTAAGGTAGTACAGGCAACTACCTAGATACAGAATACAGATGGCATCATACAGATAGATAACCCGTGAGAAAGGGCTTCAGCTATGTCACTGTAAATACCAATAGTATTGTAGGGCTCCGCGAAATGTGTACTTTGTTGTACAATATGCGAGGCTAGATGCAGTATTTCGACATTGAGGGTTATCCTGGGTAATAATTAGGGAGTGATCATTTTTTAACAACAGGGTGGGGGGTGTAATGTGTAAACGAAAATGAATACTAACAAGGTATATGTACAGAAACCCCTTTAGACGTGTATACTACAATGCAATCTCTTTCTTTCTTTCTTTCTTTCTTTCTTTCTTTCTTTCTTTCTTTCTCCTACCAGCCTTTCTTTGCCTTCCTTTGCCTCTTCTCTCTTCATTTGCTTGTGTGTTTCGTTCTCGCCTCATTTGTTCTTTTGTTTCCCTTTTACGTTTCATTTATTCCGTCTCCCTTTCACGCTCACTTCTTTCACTCTCGTTCATCCGTCGTGTCTCAATATTCTAATACTAAAGGCTCAAAGTTTTCGAAATCGATCTCGATCTACGGTTTCGAAGCCCTCAGCACAGTGAGATAACATCGTTACCATTATGTACTTCCTTGAAAGGTCCTAATGGGAATTTCTTGTTGCTTGACCACAAGCTCGTCCTTCTTACTTCTTTTATTTCCTCCCGCCGTCTGTGTCGTTTTGTGACATAAGGCCTTTCAGAAGCGGTACGACCTGATTAGGAAGTGATCATTTTTTAACAAAAGAGGGGGGGGGTCAATATTTTGACCCCCCCGGGTTGAAAATCGGTGCGTGCGCGGGCCCTTTGTAGCATAGTAACGTGCTGGCTTTTTGGCTCAAAACAGGTTAAATTCTTTTGACCCTACCCCAAGAGGGGTGGGCATTTTCTACACCCCCGGTCAAGGAGTCGAAATTGCCCCCCCCCCCCTGTTGGTAAAAATGATCACTCCCTTACTCGGCCATGCCATGAGGTCAGCTGCCGGCCAGGTCATCGCGCCCCCTAGTGGGACACTGCAGACACACCTTTCACCTCTAACCCTTTTAGGGCCACACAGTACTTTAATGTGACCTGTCCTTTGTCTTCATGATACATGGCTGTGTTTATGCATCATACCGATCCTTTGGAGGAGTATCAACGCTGTATGGTCGGCATAATGCATGGATGCAGCACTGGCGAGTTACTCACCAGTGGTGTATTCATACATCATGTAGACAAATGCGCATAATGCATTTAAGCACTATGCAGGCCTTAAAGGGTTAACCTCAGAGCCGTCACACCTTTATCGGCACAAGATCAAAGGACCCACCTCTACTGTCTCTTTCATACCCTGTCAGGGGCCCACCATTCACTGCCGGCCCCAAGGTGTGATAAAACTTCCAATCAATGCCCAGCGAATCGAAATACCCAAAACCAGGCACTTTATTTTACCACAAACCGTTAACATTGAGCGAGGCAGTTTTGGTTTTGTGTATCAATGGCTAAAATGAAATAAGGACATTGGTGTGCTGAAATAGGGGGATATAGACACTAAGCGTTCCAGGCGCTTTTAAAAAGGTCAGGATATAGTCATGAAACCTATCCTAGGACATCCTGTGGTTTTATCGCTCTGAGCAAATCCAGAATGACAGCCACAAGTCAAAGGCAATTGGATTGCGCTGCAACAAAGAAAACTGAGTCTACCTGGAAACTGGTGTAATCGTCCCTACTTTTGACAAGACGTGGATTTGAGGGGATTTGTGGGGATTTGTCAGGTATCTGCTTTTAGTTATTGGCGTTGTCTGGTCTAATCCCCAGGTATTCCCAAGGTAGACGGCTGTTATATAATACTATGACTGGTTAAAAGTTCGTTAGCTCGCAGGTGGAAGCAATAAATTTCAACAGCTGTTCTCAGCTCTGTAGCTACTAAGTCCAAAATGTACCTGAAGCCTCTACGTGATTAACTGTTTTGGGGAAGGGGGTGGGGGAGAAATTAAGATTCAACTTGGGATTTTATTCTGTCATAGAAAATAAATATCTATAGGAAGAATCCTGAGTTGAGCCATTTGAACAATTTGTGAACCACAGCAAATTTCCTGGGATTAGCACTGAGCCAAACTGCAATATCGCACTTTATAGATATGCAAATGTATTGGCTATATCTGAATGGTTTTAAAATATGGACTTTAAATGCCCTTGAGCAGCCATCTGTCAGCGATGCTCTGTTTGTTGTGATAGGACTGATAGGAACTCACAAGTGATGCAGGGTTGTCTTCAGTGTCTTGATCCCCTGAACCTTGCGGCAGCTGTCCCCTTGTGGTCCTGGTCATCTAGGCCCAGCTTCACACCTTAACCTGACCCCTACCTGTAGCACTCATTAGTAATACAGCAGACAGGTAGACTAATTGGATTTCACCTGGACCTCAAGGTGTCAGGGTGCTACCACCTTTAGAAGTCCTCCATGGGCAGGTTGTGGGTCTATGCCGACCGCTCATCCCTGTGTCAATATCCAAGGGGTGGCAGGAGTCAAAAGCCAGCCCCAGTGCCCATTGGAGTGAAGCTCAGGCTAACAACTAAATTCATCTGACAAATAAAACCTTAGCCGAGTCTTGAATGCCCTTTGGTGCCCGTCTGGTGACCCATGTCCCCGCAGAGCCCTGCCTTGAACCGTCTAATATCCCTAAGTCGTATTCAAACCGCACCACGCCATTTGATCCAGCAAGGACCTCGTTCAATGAAGACGAGCCCGAGTCAACACACAGGAGGGCCAGATGTAGACTGTGTTCATGCTAGGGTGGCTGTACACTACACATGTGGAAGTCAGGTATGCCACAACACCTGCTTTACTCAGGGTTAAGAGTATGAAGTCCAATATAATACCAAATGTACTCTATTTTGTCATATAATTATATAGATTTGAATAGGAAACATATCAGGCTAGGCCTATATCGATTATAACATTACCAATATAGTTGTCCAGGTGTTTCCTTCCAGATACCAGAAAAATAAACGTGTCAAATCTTGCTAATACATGTACGCAGTGGTTCAGAGAATCTCCAATATTCAATATTAAATTGGGGGAACTCATAAATATCCATGAAGCGAAATTGAAGGCAGTCAGTTTGCTGTGTGGTCCCGGCACAAGAGGTAGCTTCACTGTACATGGCCATCTTAGTGGAGGTGGACTTTAATATGTGTGATATTGTCCTATAGCTCAGCACCTCACACCCCCAAACCCCACCCCCTCTGTAAGGCACACACAGAGGTGTGCATCTTCACGCCGTACACATCTCCATGACAACTGGCACTGTTTACATCTGGCACCCATCTACATGATGCACAGACAGGGTGTGTACACCAGCCTGACTCCTGGTCAGCTGTCATATGCTAATTACTGTTTGAAGGCTACTGTAGGGCGACTCCAGGGCTACTTTAGGGGCACTCCAGGGCCTCAGGTGTGTGTGTTAAGGGGATCTGATGCTGCTGCATGGAGCAGGATTTAGGTTATATGATAACAATCTCAGCTCTTCTTCAACTGGACACCTTGTACTCATGCACCGGTAATTCAGCCCACACCTTCTGGAGCAGTCAATGTAAAACCCGAGGCCCTATTGTACTTTTATATATGTAAAGATTATCCATGGAATACATTATGATATTTGAGTGTGAATAGACCACAGTGTTGGAATTGATGGGGTAAATATTTGCAGCATATACTCATATTTTTATGAAATACAAAACTCAGTGTGTATATTATTTCATTTTTCATTTATTATAAAAATGCATATTTACAATTTGTTTGTACAAATGTATAATTTACAAAGGTATGTATATTACAGTATAGTCAGTCATATAAAAGTATGTTACAAATCATTTATTCAGTAGAAAAGTCCTCTCTTCGTCCTTTTGTTATCTTTCACCCAATGTTACCATCATTATCTTCTCACAGTGAAATCGTTAAGATATCTAGTTGGCATGCCATAGTTAAGTATCACAAGTGAATTGGCAAAAAGCTATAAACATACATTTGTTATTGCACTGCCTATAAGAAATGGACGTTTTTCCACAAAAATCGCATTCATAATACCTCCAAAACATAAATGTGACCGTGTGAGATACATTTACTGTGGTATATCTCAGTATAGACCTTATTTATTCATAAGAAATGTAATAACCTTTTTTCATTTAATATGTTCATATCAGATTTGAACTCTGGTACAACCAAATAGACTATAACCTAGGTTTATCGAAAATTGGGAGTACCGGGTACGTCTAATTTGAATTTACGTCATGGGCACATGCCAGCAACAAACTTAAATCCATTTTGATAATTTATGTGTTGCACTTGATTCAAAATATACCATTTTCATAGATCAACTTTTAGTGAATATGGACATTTATGTCCGGGATAGGCATATTGTATTCCACTCTCATTTACCAGAGTACATTAATATGAGAAGTGATGTTTCTTGTATGGGATTTTAACATGATCCATCAAGTACCACCACAGAGATCAGTATAGGTAAAACGCATCCATTACACCTTTCTTGTCCAAAGACTCAACAGTATCTGCCAAAGCATAGCTCGCTCTTGAAATTGTTGGATATTAATTAATACTCACTCATCAACCATTGTTTTGTTACTGATATGTTTTAAATCAGTGAGGGTGAACAGCTATGAACAATTCACCAAGTAGGTGTTCAACAGATTCTGAAATAGTTGACACATTCAGCCATATACAAATTACCGATGTCCATTTTCCCAGCGTTCAAAATATTAAACCCAATGGAGTCAGCATTATCACAGGATGATACTATTCAGCATACTGCATGGTCATAAGGCGACTGTTGATTGGTGATCACCATCTTGTTGGAAGCCAGCATGTGTCGTCTTAATACTTATAGTTGGTGGTCTAGCAGTATTCCTTCTGTAGTGGTCTGATATTGACCAACTCGACAAACATGTAGCAGACCCTTGCAGACACCAGCGAAGACCTCACCCAACACGGAACTGCAAAATACAACGATATAAAGTCTATTAATACACTATTCAGACATTTACATAACTACTTACTTAGACTTCTATACATTGTTTAGCACAGATGTCGTTTCGTAATTAAATTCACAGAAATTACACCATGATTTATATTTTCTTTTTGGGTCTGGGGTAGATTATTATGTGCATAGTGACATGTGTAGGTGTAGAAGGATACACACTTTTTAATGGAAGCTAAAGTAGTGGTAACCATAGTAGTTGGATCAATTATACTGACATTAATGTATTACACTTGTCATTAAGTACATGCACACTTTTTATGTTCCATGTGAAAGTGGATTACGCCGAGACATGAAAGCAGTCCCCAGAGATAATAACCCACATTAAGTGTGCTGGATCTACGTTAATACTAATACATTATAATGTACTGGAGGAGGGAGATGTAGGAGGGAGATAATTACCTCAATTATCCAGTTGAGTTGCTGCCAGGCTTGATGAGGATGTACCTGGGGGCGGACAGCAGTCAGGCAGGTTGTAATACACCTGTACAGGCAGGGGATCCAGGCTGAACCCCCTCCTGTACCACCACTGTACCCCCCAGGTAACTAACGACAGCCCCTGCTCAGGTGGTCCCACGTGTAGGCAGGTAGACAGGTGCACCCTGGAGGAAGGATCCCGCGGCTGATCCCGCGGCTGATAGGCTGAGCAGCCTTTGTCTTTGATCGTTGATGCTTGTTATTCTCCTCGGTGGTTTCTTGACGATTAATCTCCACCCCACATAATAATACTTCATCAGCATCCTTTGGCACGTGACACAGGTATATGCTCCCGATGCTCCAGTATAACCAACACCTGATGGGAGCTTTCATTCAGATCTCAGCATTTGGTGGAGAACCCACGTATAGAACAGATGTGTTCCCTCACCACCGGCCACTTTGTGACCAGCACAAATAATTATCATCATTTTGGCTGCCAGTTCACACTTCTGCACTGGTATAACACACTTACAAACAATTTCATTCCACTTTGTACAA
The DNA here is from genome assembly GCA_947462335.1 of Harmothoe impar. Taxonomy (NCBI): domain Eukaryota; kingdom Metazoa; phylum Annelida; class Polychaeta; order Phyllodocida; family Polynoidae; genus Harmothoe; species Harmothoe impar. The sequence continues at coordinate 40,422,754 of OX381710.1, forward strand.
TTCATTTACATAAACATATTTAGCACCATTGGAAATTCATGAAGTCTTTTGTGGCTCACGCCATAGATGCTCTAAGCATTATGGGTGTTCACCACTCTGTCAATATTGCCTTTGTATTGCATTATAAAATAACAACTCGAATATATGGCCATGAGGCCCCCGGGCTATGGTACTATACATGGCTGGCATAGTAGAATCCATCCTTATGTTGCTGACCATTGTTAAGGTTATTACCCCCCGGGTTGGCCAGGTTCCACTGACCGCCTGTCCGTGACATATTGCTGTTACCATGGTAACCAGAGTCTGGTTGCAATACCAGGTGAGTTGGCGCCTCTTGGCGACCAGAGTCTGATGGGTGGGAGGGTGTCCTCCGTGGGGGTGCAGGAGGGTGAGGTCTATGACCCCCTCCTGTAGCTCCAGCCCTCGTCGGCCTCTCGCGGTCACTGTCTCTACGAGAGTTGTTGGAGGACTTCCGGTGCACACCTGGCGCTAGTACCCGGGTGGCGAGGCCTTTATCCTTGGTTGGAGTAGAGATGGGTGAGAGGTCGGATCCCTCTGTGAAATAGACAACAAGTACAACTATTAGTAAATATGTAGAGGGGTGCAAATGTAAATAAACATACCAGTAGGAATGAAATCGTTTCTTTGTTCTCTTTCATAACTTTACGTGGGTAGAATGTTGGTAAGGGAATGAGTCATCGCCTCCCATATAATAATGAGCAACAGTGGATTGGCAACACTCCAGAGACATCTATATGATATCATGACCTTGGAGGATGACCCCTAGCTGCACCCCCTCCCCAATCTACTAAGGCCTCAGACTTTATCAACAACAAAGAACCATGTTTTACCCAGGTGTTTCTTTCTCTACAGTTGATAACTGGTGAAAGATTCAAACTCTGAACTCAAGTTAAACCCCACCCAAACAAAGTAGTAGCTCGGCAAGAGTAAAATAGCTAATATCAACCATCAACTTGTTATGGCGGGGGTAAGGGGGTGCGAAGGGGTTCTGATTGGATTTCACGGTTAGGTGGTGGAGCGTGAGGTAGGAGATGGGGAAAGCTGGTGGGGGCAATGAGTACAGGCGGGGAATACCTCCAGCAAAGTGGGTGTGAAATTGTGTCTGTGACCAAGACTCTGCCAGGGAGATGAGCCACAGCACCAGGAATAAAACTGTGTGAAGTTGGGTGGAATTCCTATAATAATAATTCAAAGCTGTTTGGTCGATTCTTGGCCTCATATAATTCAGTATTTGAGTACAATTTTGTGCTCTGACTAAAATAATATCTAAGACAGTTTATTTTATATGGATGCCACGCCTCATACAATGCAGTATTTGAGTACAATTTTGTGCTCTGACTAAAATATTTCTAACCCCTTCACCACTGGATATCCTGTAACTCAATACATGTACAATTTTGTGAAATATTATATTGGCTTACCGCGTGGAACTTAAGGTAGTTTATTTGATATGGATAACAGCCCGTCCCAGTAGGCGCTGCCTTTGATGGGGTTTTGGCACCTTGAGATACTGAAGCTACTAGAAGTGGTGGACTCTGGATGGACTAGAGGTGGGGGTTAGAGTACTTTTAGCAGGGTTAGGCTGGTACTGATACAGTCTGATTGTCTCCTGCCGACCAATAAACTCTCAGCAGGGCTTTGTAGTCATGTAACCCCATTCACGGGACTTCTTTGGAGCAAGAGTGCGAGAGCAAAGTCCAGACAGTCTTTTATGTGGGGTGCGAACTTGTCAGAGATGAAGCCGACCAGAAGAGGTGACTGGCCATTGTCAATGGAGTCAACCAGGGAAAGTTTCCATTTTTTAACACAAGAGATCCAGAAACTGATTTTCAGATTACTCACTCTCGATGAATAGTACGTTGGCAAGTAGGTCTGAACTGTGGTAATTGAGTGCCATTTAAATAGGTGTATTACTCATATCTCCCTTTTTCTTTTATTATACAAAGAAGGATCACCCTTGATCCGTGGGAAAATACGATGGTTTAAAAGGTAAATGGTGTCACAGCAGCGTGAACCACACGGCGTCATCTGTAGGTGTGGTATACAGGGGCAGGCTTAAGTGGTTTGAAAATGGAGCTTATACAACTTGTAGGCAGCAGAGGCTCTTTCATCAGTGTGATAGGACCCTATTGTGATATACTATCGAGAGGGGGAGTGCCGTCTGGTGGGTTATATATATATATATATATATATATATATATATATATATATATATATACACATACATAGAATCATGTGTCTTCCTCTGAGAGTAAGCTAGTTCATCGATAATGGTACATAGATGTCTTTTGTCAGTTTAAAACGGTTTTAGGGGAATACCCTCAGTTATAATTATATACCCCACTCACTAAGGTCATAGCTCATTACAGTTATAATGCTTATATCCGTTGCAAATGAGCATGGGTTGGTACTCACCCTGGATGGTCCTCATGGTAGGGTCCCAGCCTGGAGAGGAGGGCCTGTAGTGGTTGAGGTTGTCTGACCCGTCCCCCTCGTTAGACCCGTGTCCACTGTCTGTGGCATTGGACATGTCTGCAGAACAGGCACTGTCTGAGTCGCCCTTGTCGTTGGCCGCCATGTAACCATTCATGTTCACTCCCTTCTGAAAATAACAATATTGGGCATATTAAACATGTGATAATTTATAAGGAGAGTGAATCATGCCGAAATAATACAATCCACAATCATGCAAATGTTGTTAAAAGTAAAAAGTCGTAATTGTCAATATACCAGGAGAAAGCAGAGATTATCAGAGATATTCATCCACAATAAATTTATGCCATCATTATGCCAGATTTATCATTACCCCTCCTTTTCTTTCATTTTGGGTCGCTGGCCATTTGGTGAAATCCACCCGCCCGATAATATATTGACGTCATTGTGTGTTTTGTGTGGAATACGAGGGAAGCAACAATAGGTTGGCAGACAAAAAGGGAGGGAGAACCATATGGAATTATCCAATCTCAAATTGCATGCATGTATAGGGCCAATAACGGGAGCTCTAGACTGCCATCGCCTCAAAGATTGATAATTATTTGCATGTCACATAATCAATCAGAGGGTGAGGGGATATAAGGGGAATAGGAGTAGAAATTAAAAAAAAACAAAAAACTATTTAAACAGGCTTGTTCCATGTTTTGAAAAATAAATATAGCACAACCGTGTATGGAAGTCGAGTGGGGGGTCACATGGAGTTCATCTACCTCTAATTAGCCGTTGCCCTTAGGTGGAAGCCTCATAAAGCTCTACACTCTGGGTAACGGGAGGAGATAAAGGCCAGGTCTGAATGATGACTGATATAGAGAGACACACGGCACTCGGGTAGGATAGGAGGGGGTGGAGTGATTACCTGGGGGCGGGTAGGGGGGGGGGGGCATGTAGGGGTGGGAGTATAGGGCATGTTTGGTGGGTGGGGGTCGGGGGGTGAGCTGCTCTACATGTTACAGGTATCTAGGTGTGTGTCCCTTTGATCCCGTGTACCACACCTGTCTCACCTGTATCTACCTGACCCCACCTGACACTGACTCATCCCCTATACATGGCGGCAGTCACAGCAATACGCCATCGGGGCACATTGTTACCTGGTCTCCATACGGACCATAGAACCATTATACCGACCTGCATGCTATGTGAATTTATAGGCAGGCCACATTAAAATACAGCACCACATTATCATGGCTTAATTCGAATTTCTGTTTTGAACACAACCGTGTTACTGGGTGCGCTGGTTACCTATGTCATATGAGGTTATGACCTTTACGCGTCTCATGAAAATATGTACCATCACTGACCATTGCCCTTGGTACAATCATGATGGGCGACTTATATTATGTTCGGTAAATTCTTGTCCAGAGTTATTTAGCCTACCGCTTGTATCATAATCATAATCTATATAACTAATATATACACAGCTGTATAGATTAGAGCCCCCTCCCCCCTGTAGCGCTAGTATCAGTGTCCAGATAGCCCCCAGTGACCGCTGACACCACCACCTTCATCGGACTTCCGGTCATTACTGGTGTCGCCTAAAGTGGACACAAACTCGGGGCAATATGTTGGGGGCGTCCACATCGTTATCGTCGTGTCTATCGTCGGCCGCCAGCTGCCCGATTCCCGCTGAGTGCGCGTGCCGCCTACCCCGACCTCCTCCCCGGGCCTTCCCCGACTCATCCCCGAGACACCGCTATCCTACTACCAGGTCAAATATGGCATGAAGACCTACTCTGTATTCAATAGTATAGTGATATATACCTATACTGACAATGCTTAGTATAGTTCACATATATACATATATGTATAAGTATGAGGTGCGCACGTATTTAAAAAAATGTAAAGCACACCCTTTGAGAATATTGAGATTGATCATTTGGGAACACTGCATATTATTATGGATCCTTTAATCAACACACTGATCAATGTCATAATTATATTCATTTCTACTTTGTCACACAGGGTTCCACTATTGAGAATTCTCTTCCAATGTAGACAGATTTTTCACCAGTTGATAATGGACGTACCATAGACGAATATCTCTTTGGGGAGCAAGGAGGTAGATTGGGAGGAGGATTGTGGGAGAGACCTCCGGCAACCTCTGGCCGTTGGGGGCGTTCTATTGTCCAGTATAGAAGCAAAAGAAGGACAGTGGTGTGGGTCTGACCACCACTCCCCATGTCTCCCGTGGAGGTAGGTAGGCATCTCAGGTAGACCTACCTGGGGGTTACCTGGGCGGGGATGGGACCCCCGCTGCCGTTTGACACCATAAACTAGGTGGAAATGGAATGGTGCGGGCGGCCCCCTAATGCCTTGACTATTTCACTGACCATTTCCCTCTGTCCAGCAGCAGAAGGGGAGGCTATGCCACCAGACAGCATTGTTGGGGCGTGACTCCTGCCGTGGTGATTTCTGATGTTTCTGTCAACCTGGTCATTGGTGAGGTGAGTTGTGACCAGTCATTACAGGGTGGAGTAGCACTGAGGGGTATCCCACAGGGAGACTTCTGAAGCTGTAAGGCCCGGGTTGTAAGAACTTTCACTGTAATTGTGAGGTGTGCATCCTCTGAGTATTGAACTACACTGGGTGTGGATGTCAGTAGACTAGTCCAGTACCAGAACAGAAGTCTCAGACTTATATTTTGTATTGTGAGGCAGTTGGACGGGAGAAGTGCGCCTGAAGCCACACCGACCTCCCCCGCCCACGCTGACATTAGTTCCCCACCAGCTCCCCAGGTGGCGACACCGGTAGCAGGTTTAGGCTGTGCACAGCAATGGCTCCTGCATCCATGGGAGTACAGTACTTTGTGATAAACTTAAAGTTGTATATGTCAAGGAGGCATTATGGATACATGACAAGTGGGATAATGTGGCAGGAGTGACAGCTGGTCAGATAGTGTGGTGTGGACGCTGGACACTAGGAGGCATCATGGTGTCATTGAGTGGGAGGAGAAGGACCCATTATGGCCCCCTTTAACTCTGACCTGGTGACATAACGTTCACATAGCCCAGGGCCATGTCCACCAGTCACACCTTTAAACACAACATGTGTAACTCTACAGTGCAGTGAACCTATATAAAAAAGAAACTTTGAGCAGGGCTTTTTTGGGGGGGGAACATCAGTTTGTATCTGGACTGAATAAAGATATATTCATCATAACTATGCCATGTCGTATCTCAAAGATGCGGCATCCAATGAGATATCTCTGACTATGCTATTGACATCAGCATTGCCATGGGCGCTGTAATGTCACCAGGAATCACCCGCCAATGAAGCAGCAGTTCTTTGATGAAGTGGTGGATCAGTGTATATATTCATTTTCACGGTCGGTTGTGTGAGCCTATGGATTTGGACGACCTGTGTAGAAGACCATATAGAAGAAATTGGGGTTCGTCACGCAATGTACCTTGCATCACACCCCTACAATGTATGTAGACAGGAGGTGTCGTGTATATATAGAGACTGCAGGAACTTACGGCAATGTTCTCATGACATGGCTGATTTAACCTCATGCTGTACTGGGCAGCATCTGAGGGCCGCAATGTGAAGGACAGGCAGTCCATTTAGCATATAAAGTGTTTGACATAAAGGCCAAGGAGCACGTCCCTCTACTGCTGTCTTTGACATACTGCTGTTATGGAGGGGTCAACTAGCATGGATGGGAGAGGTCCACATGTAGCGTGATGAGTGCTCTCAGTCCTATTGTGTAGCACGTTGTCATATCTAATCCAGTTATCAAAGAGACGCACCATTCATATAAGCCTGGAGTATGGTTTGATAGGTCATAGTGTCATCTATAGTGTACCCGGGGTGTATCCCCTCTCCCTCATACCTTGTAATGTGTACATGCAATGTGGGTCTGTGCGACTACAGCAATAGTACGGGGTTCACTTCAGATTCAGTTTGAAATAGAACTAAACTGAGTCAGCTGCGCTGCCTTTTCTAGTATGCTGTGCGTTGGGGGGACCGATAAAAAAAATCCTTGTGTACATTGTCTGCCTACCATGGTTGCCCCGAGGGGAGGCACGGCTGTCTGGTACATGTACTAGTATAACTGGTAGAGGTATCAAACTTTCAAAGCTTTTCATGTCATGGACAAATGCTATTAGTGTGTGCTTTCTGACTGAGAGTGTGTGAGTGTGCCGATAGTTATGGAGTTTGGGGACATACCTGTGTGTTAGCGATCAGCCATGGCTTCTGAGCTGTAGCCTCGTTAGTAAACCCCACTTTGTACGGGGAGTTGGGCACCTTTGTGCCCTGATGCATAAAGTTTGTATCCTGAAGTTCAAGGTTCTGTAAGATACAAATATGAGAAAATGCTTAGATGGGCGTCACCTCAAAAGTGAAATTTTATATTTACTTTTTAAAATACCTGGCAGAACATTGGAAATGCCTCTAGCAATGCCAAGAAAACTGGGTAAATAATAAGAAAAAGAGCATAGACTAAGGGTAAAAAATAGACACTAACAGTGTAGAAGTCAAGAGCCATAATACATCATCAATCACAGCATGATCATCTCCAACTTTTGACACGGACCCTCCGGTGTGAGAACAGGGGCCTGGGGTGGCAACGGTAGACACTGACAGAAACCTTATTATCGCCCACAAATCTGCCTTTCAGGTGTAAGTGTTGGACCTGTTAAGGTAGTCTGATGGAGTTGTTTCCCTTCCCCTCCCGCCCCAGGGCCTCGAGGGCCCGTAAACCTCTTCGTCTCAGATAATTATCTAGAAATGGGGCCGCTGGTTTATATGTATGCTAGACACCCAACTCAATGCTGAGGGCAAGCGATAAATTATCATTTTGACAAGTTTTCTTTGTGTATGATACAAGATGTGGGGTAAGGGACATAGCCTCCCGCGTGCCACAGCGTGAAGGGAGGGAGGAGTGGTTAAAAAGGGGCAAATAACTCCCCGGGGGCGGACCACAGCATGGCCGATCCTGCTGAGAGTAGTCAACACCTATTGTTATATATCTAGCATATATCTACATGTACTCAATTTGTCTGACAATGCTCATTTTAGCATGCATTTGATTTTTCTTCACCTGAATACTACTGGTAGTAACCTGCTCTCTATATTCCTATAAAATCTGGATCTATACGATTCACTGCAAATCCACTCACTGCTTATATATAACATGTATTAAAATCGCTATAGACTACATGCAGGTAAGGAGAGAACGTTGACTGCCATGCACGGCTAAGGAGATCGTGCAGGGGTCAGCATCAATTTTAGAGGTCACGTAATCATGTGTGGGAATGACACGTGAGAGGAGGCTGGAGATGAGCATGGGAAAGTTTACAACTTTAAATAACAAGTCCATGTATGTCTAGATACAGGATACAGGGGTGCATGGTGAGAAACAGGCCTCCCTGGGTGGGCGGCCAGCCTTCAGCATCCTGATCACTAAAGGTGTGAATTATTGATACCCACACCTGTCCACCCTCCGCGCTGCTCCCCTCCATACTGTGCCTCCAGCCTGAATACTTGATAATGAAAATATGCCTGTGCACCAGGGCATACTGCTCCCATATTGTGAGCTGTGTTTCTACTAAATTCTTTACTAGCATAGATGCCATGTTAATATTGTTATAGGCCAGACACCACCGTCATTCCCTTTGTTATTTAGGCCTGAGAGGGTTGAATCTGACCATGCATTATCAATAAGAAATCTGATGTTGTATGTTGGATATAAATACATAGTCAGATACAATTACTTCATGGATGTACTACAGTAACCTTTGAGCCACACATGCTGAGAGTACCATGGTAAGTGATGATATATTATAGTTCAGGTTGCAGGTCTAACCTGTTGTGTATTAGTATCAGAATCGGTGGCTGAATATGAATGGCCATACACTGGCTGTGTGGTCACCTATTTCCATCTATAACTATAAAGCTGTCAATGGTGTTCCAGGTACCTGGAGGTGGGAGGCTGCCACTGGAGGAGCACGACACAGGAGCAGGCTCTGGTATTGTCTCCTAACCTGGCCATCAGTGTCACATACTTCCACGTCCACCATCTCCATAATGTGGAACCTGGTATATATATCATAATGTAAACTAGGCGCCACGGTGGGTGATGGATGTAAACACACCCAGGGATGTCCCTATATCACCATATCATGTTTTTACATGTAGACACATTACATACCTATATATCACTCATCTCTTAAAATAGGTGAATTTTTATAGTGCATGATATATGATACCCTGGACGATGTCCCCACCTGTATACATTTCTGTGTATCAAGTAAGCAGTTGGGAGAGTACTTTAGATATTCAAATTATTCAAACGAGTGATTTACATCTTTAATGCCATTTTATTACGCTGCTCGATTTAGAGCCACGTAATGAATTCATGACTGCCAACAAATTATCGTCATGCATATTTCATTGTATATATCTCAGTTACCGTACTCAGTCGTTTTCAAACTTGAATATGGTTACGACTAAATGTACATTTAATCTACACCGTTTACTATGTGGATCTCAGCATGCACTTTAAAATAACACAGGTGATAGCCAACAGATGGACTGACAGCCCAGCTCATCCAGGTGCTAACACATATTACATGGGTTACAGCGCGAATTGCGTCAATACTCTATGGGATTATTGTAAAAGGTTTTCAGTGTAGGCCCTTAACTGGATTATACTGATATTGATAGGTGCAGACATAATAGGTGTAAGTGCGACAGGTGAGGCGACAGATGCTACCGGGAAACCCCCCACCCCAGCTGGGTATCTTCCTGTACTGAGTGCCACTGATGCACCCCCGGGTGATGGGGATCTCACAAGTTGCAGGACTCTTACACACCAGAATAGTCTATTCTGTACTTCCTGTATCCCGCAATCTAATATCTAAACCAGATTGTCCTGCATCAAAAGTCGGCATGTCCCATTTTGTGTCAGATTTGAAGATGGTATTGTACTTCTGAGGTACTTGAATCTGCCGCGACGATCAAACCCCACTGGATGCTATAATTATATCAACAGGGGATTGTAACCCTATCTCTTAAGGTGTCAACATTGTAGACCACTTTGATACCAAGTATTGTACCATAAGTAGCTTAAATTCTCTTTTCATCCTCCGATAACCTCCGTTGGCCTGTGTATATCCCATGCATTGTAAACATAACTTTGAGGAATGTCAGCTTATTTTCCTAACAAAAAGACACTACGATTTAACATACATTTGCAGGGATTAAGCCCTCCTCTATCATATTATGCTTTTATGAATGTTAAAAGTGGTTTAATTCCTCATAATTAGCGCTAGTGTGAGGAGGGTACTCATCCGGCCACGGGAGGTCACCCTGGAGGAGGTGGGAAGGTGCCAGCTGCTGACAGCAGCCCCTTCAGCACCGTCCTCCAGTAGCCATCAGGTCACCAAGAGCCCCCTCTACAGCATTAACAGTAGGCTATAAGTGTAATCCTGCCTTCTCCCAGACACCACATTGAGACCTGCCTCAAGTGCAGGCTCAGGTGCAGGAGAAGGTAGCATCTTGTGGCCGGGATGTGGGAGTGGAGACTGTCCTGAGGTTCTGGAGTCCTGGGGTGATAATGAGGTTTATAATGCGGCTTGTAGAGGAGGGTCTCTTCTACCTGTCGCAGCTGACAGGGGCCCCGCTGTCACACAGAATACCCGCAGATACAGCCCCACACACACCTTTGTTTCCCTCACCCAAAGTTTGGGTTCCCCTCACAAAACACTTTTCATGCCCCGCAGGAGACTCTTTGCGCCAACGCAGGAGTCAGATGACATTAAATCGAAGTGACCTTTCTCTGAGTATACTTCAGCAATCTGAGCAGAGCAGAGGGGAGACCGGGGCATGGAAAGGGGAAGGAAAGGTTCAATATATGGGTCCCAATATATACATGCGAAGGTGATATTACTAAGTGTATTCTCACACGTAAATCAGGTTTATGGGATATTGTCAAAGCTCCCTAAATCCCACAATGAAATGCCACAGCGCTGCATGCGGGGTCCTTATGGGGAGGGAGGGTTGTCCTTTGGCCAATTTGGCAGTCTCCCAGGAGATGGCATTGTTGTCAGCAGCACGCCGAGTAGGGGGCCGCGTTCTCAACTCACCAAGACGCCCCAAACCAAACATGGCGCCCCATCGGGGACGCATGCGTAGAGACACTTTGGGGGCCACCAAGGGTGAGAGATTATTAGCTAAGATATCAAATAGAGAGCGACGCCTCCCAGCGCCGAAGGGCATGTGGAGGTACCGCGGTATCTACCCACCTGGTCCTCGGGGTAGGTCGGTGGGAGCTGGGGGCACTCTCAATCCCAGTCCCCGATAGCCTGCCCAAGGGTGCATCCCTGTCGCACTCCTACTGTGTGACACTTTCACCTATCTAGCTGGCCGCCATGGTTGGGTTGGTCCAGAGGTATGACCAATGGCGATTTGCTTGACCTCTAGCGCTCACCTTGGGGTATAAATCAAAGGCCGCACCGCGTCGGGACACCTGCCCTGTGTTGCTGATAGCATCAAAGGTTACTGACAGTTGTAACATAGGGCCAGCACTAAACTTGTAGAAGCAGATAATAAACCCTCACTTGTCCTCACAAATTTACAACAATTGACTCAATCTGTGTGCCATGTGGAGCGTTGAGGTTCTCCATGTTACAACTAAGTGTACCTTACAGGGTGTGGAGTCACCTCACGTTATGTCCCTGATCAACACGATAACCCTCAGGTGGACGCTTATTGAGACATCTTACCTGGATATTAAGGTATTTGGAAACATCTGCATTTATTAGTCTAACTTGAAGATGCCAATATAGCATGAATCTACGTCGTTGAATTGTACCTGATGGAAACAAGACAGATTCACAGCTTGGCAGAATTAAGAGAAACTGCTTTTTTGGCTACAATGTACTGGTATACAGAGGTAGGAGGGTCAGCGCCAACGCCCATCAATTAGTACAGATTGATGAAGAAGCCCTGGTACCTAAACCCCTGGTAGACCCCTGTTTAACACCATAATGGGGTGGATTTAGGCGCTGGTTATAGACGGATGGGAGTTAATTGTGTCCCTCTCCCACCTGGCAGTGGGAGGCCATTACTGAGATGAGCGTGGACAGAGCCCAGACCCTGCGTGGGGCAGGACTCATCACTAATACATCAGCCACCTGAGATACTGGACGCCAGCACCAGCCTCCAAATGCCATCCCTTCAGGTAGCCATTGCATGCACGGGTCAGGAGTATGGCAAGTCTGTGTGTGTGTGTAATCAATGGTGATTGGGAGGCCGGAAACTGCTAACTTTTTCTTTTGTTATTCTTTCAGTCCACTGACCACTCCCTTCCCTGCTACACATTCCTGGATCATTTCTCTACTATGCTGGTTTGCCCCAGACTGGAAAGACGTGCTCTTAGTTGTGGTCCTTAGGGGTATGCATTGTGTATGTATTCAATTGAAGTTTAATATCTTCATTCCCCGTATTATCGCCCACTTAAAACTCAGTAGGGCCATGTCCAGCTGTAGTGTGGGACCTGGTAGGAGGTACACACCCAGGGGACGCACCTCGTTGACCTTAACCTCCTCATAGTGTCATCAGCAGCGACACTAAGTCCGTTAATTGAGACGCCGGGTCGTCTCATGTGAACCGGAAATAATACCACGGCGCCACCTGTAAACTATTCATCATAAAACTTTCTAAATGAGCGCTGGAGTTTTTTTTCTCACTGCTGTATATATTCATGTCTTTGTGTAATAATCTGACGGGGGTTGAATGACGTTCCGCCGTGAGCTTCTACCATATCCGAAACCAACTTTGGGCCACTTTGAAAAATCAACCATTGGGGAAATGCTCTAAACCGTGAGGAGGGTGGGTTGGGGGCGTTTTATGATGTATAATAGATCTGTGTGGAGCGGCATGGGGCCAGTTCACATGTCGTGTGAGGTGAGGGTGGGGAGAGGGGAGAGGGGATTTATAAATCATCACGGGGGCCCTGCTTCACCTCACCCGGCCCCTCACGCACCTCACGTTATGAGGGGTTGCATCACGAAGCGTTCAGTCCAAATTAAAACTTGGACCCCTCCCAGAGGCACACTGTGTATTTTTGTAGCATCCCCCGAGCTTTACGCTCAATTATTTACCACAACATTTACCACTTTTAAATTTCTAAACCTAATCTAAATGAGACGGATGGTCATGCGAAGTAGACTTTGACTTTGAGATCCACACACTTACACCTTCTGTCCACTCTAAAAGCGAACCTATAAATAGTGCATGGCGTGATGATTTCCAATCAAGGAGCCAGCTTACCTCGATAAGGCTGCCGTGAATAGCATGTGTAATCAGTACTTTACTCACAGGGGCTGGTTTTATCTAATTGCACAACAGACCCATCTCCGTAAGTTGGTGGGATGTAATCATCCACTCCCCTTACACCATACCTGTATGGCATTACTCTAATTGTATTTGAGCAGGCTATAGCTGTGTGGGTGACCGACCATCGACCCCCTCAGTGTCCATAACACAAGTATGAAATATGCAACGTTACACCTGGGCTTGGGACGACTGGCACCTTAAACAGGTAGGGAGCTCATAACGGTATCGACCCCGGGATTATCCCATCTTAGGTTACCTGTGCAGGTGGGCGGGAGATCAGGGTGGGTGGATCCGGCTACGTCATTGATCGGGGGACAGGTGGGGGACACCACACTCCTCGATATGGGGGGTTCCTTATTGCTGGGCAGCAGAGCAGGTATTGATGGTTTACTTAGAGGTGCCCAATACAAGCAATGTTGTATGTTTATGTTTGCGAGTGACTTGGAATATATTTATGGTTAACCCACGGGTAGCACCTAAGACAAAGGAATCGCACCTTGGGTATATTGTATACACTGACATAACCGTGGGTTAAATCAGATAGACTACACCTGGCCAGGCTTCTCCCACATACCCACTGCCCACTGGTCAGCGACTCGGTGTATGACACCTCGTCTAGACCTGGTGGGGCAGTGGGTATATGGAAGAACCGTGTCCAGGTGTAGTCTATCTAACACGTACCCAGATACTATATAATATTGCATGTATATATATACAACATACCAATGCCCAGGTCCCAGGTATTTATACTAGTATCAATTGTACAGTAGCTTGAAACTTGGAAATAGCTAGAGACACACATGTTCTATTTCCTCATTTCCTCTTCAATACCCCCTATGGGAGAGCTACCTGACTGCAGTGAACAAGAACACATTATCGTAAATCCAGGTGTAGTAATAAATGTCGGACGTACCCTGCACGAACCAATCTCCCGTCCCTACCCCTGCCACCACACCTCAACTCCCACCACCCAATATTAATGCTCTCCTGTACGAGGAATTAACATTAAGGTTGCACACAGAATGTGCCTGTTATGTACTGGTCAGTGGGTGCTGACCTGCTGGCTGCATGGCTGGTCAGCGTGAGGTCTCCTCCATGGTTGGTAGGTCAGCCCTCCTCCATCAGGCCTCTACCTGACCGTGTCTAGCCCCCAGGTGATGTGGGGGGTTGTGTGTTAATTATTGAACCTATTAATCAGCCCTCCTGCCAATAGCCGACTCATGGCTCCTCCACGGCCAATGAGACGTGAAACCAGCCCCCTGATTGCCAATCACTGTGCAGTTTTTGTCTGCGCTACAAACCTCAGCCTCTTTTTATGCAGTGTTAAATCAGCTGGTAATTAGCGTTCAGCAACATCTATCACCCCACTAAAAGAGCCGCGTGAACATTAATGATCTGCTACTGTAATTACAGTGTGGTTACTGACCTGCCTATAAGTACTGATGGTAACTATACATAATCTCATATACTTTATGAATACAGAGAGGCGGAGAGAGCAATGCACATTGGTCACGATACTCTTATACCTGTTGAGATACCTTGGTCGGAACACTATGCTCCGCTATGCTAGACTCTCTGATTTCCTTCTGTGCGTGCATTTTCTTAGTAACCATGGAAACGGAGCATTATTAATGACATGGCTGTTACATCAAACGCTTTTCACTTTGCGGCGCTGATACCATCAAGGAACTGCTACGGTAGCCTGGGTTTGTACTTAAGGTAGGGAGGATGGTATAAAGTGTTACCATGGTTACCTGTACACACACAGCCACCTCTGGGGGTTCCTCCTGCAGGTATACAGGCTAATTGTGTTTGGAACGCCCTGATTAGGCTTTAATTAAAACCCATGACAAGATTGGCAGCAACCACGCATCAGCCTCTGGTCCCCTCTGTGGCGATGCCAAAGGCAGCTGTGTGGAATTCCCTTCTGTTAATATTGCCAAAGGTTCATATCAATTAGTCCTATAGGAGCCGCATAGTGTTTGAGTGCATTATGCCCTTCATCGTCATGATGTATGAATGGAGTCCTGGTGAGTAACTCGCTATGGCTGCATTCAAGCATGATTTCGACCCTACATTGGCTTGTACTGGCTTGATACAAGGGGCGGCATGAATGCAGCTATAATGAGTAGACTTACCAGGGATGCATTCATGCATCATGACGACAAAGTACATATGTACATCGCACATTAAAGCAGTATGCGGCTCTTAAAGGGTTAGATACCCGTCTCCAGCGTCCATGGTGCATGTACCGGTAGCTAGATCTGTGTGTGGCAGGGAATGTTAGAACACCGGGTTCGCATGTACACAGGTGAGGCAGTACTTTGTGAGACCATTTAGATGTGCAATCTAGATAACAAACCACTACTACACCACTGGGACCCATACAGCCCTATCTCCTAAAGTCCTCCAGGGTTTGAAATGACTTCACCAAATTGCATCTCATCATGCCTCTGACCGTCGGCTATCGGGTCTTGTGGGACCCACAGTCTGTTCCTCCATGGTTGGTGGCTACTGCTTTAACCCCACAGAGACTTCTCCAGCGTCCCAAGGCCTACCTACAGGTGGTATTGCGGGCTTTGTGGCGTAACACCGGTGTAGTATTTCGGATTTCTGCCATGTTCAATCCATTAATAATGAGGCAATCACAAATTGGTCAGGCAATATAATAAGCATTATGCAATAAAGTAATTGTGGTTCGTCGGACGTGTATCAGCCAGGGAAACTTTCTGTAAGATGGTATAATGTAATTATTCCACATTTGAATAATCGAAATTACCATTTATATTTCAAAGGTGTGTGTGCTAAGGAAATAATTTTATTACCAGTATGCCTTGCTTCAGTTGGACGCCTCGACACAAATGATATTGAATACGAGCTCGAATGGTTGGAAATAAAGAATGAAAAGGACAAAAAAATTGGACAAAAAGTCGCCTGTATGGCGTGATACAGGTGACGCGAAAGGTGCAAAGAGTCAGGTAATAAAACCACTGTACGTGTTCACTCCTGACAGAACCAATGCGGCCTGGGCACACCCCTATATCAGCCATATAGACGTGAAAGGTGGTGAAATGGTGCTCTTTGTACCGGGCACCCAGACAGGTATACAGTAGTGGTCAGCACTTCAGCGTGACCACACTACCTCCAGGGTCCTCCAGGCCTGCCCTCCATGCCCCCAGCCACCTCCCCACACTGTCCCCTCGCCACTTTTAATGGGATTCTGGCGTGACCAGTAGCTGGCTATTATGACCCCGTCGTAACCCCCACACCCCGGACGAGGCACACACACGCCGGTCGGCGCCGATAAGGTAATGATGGCGGCGTTTTGGTGGGGGTCAATATTCCATGCTACAGCCCCATCTCATATCCGCCCCTGATAGCATTGTGGGAAGTTATCGGACCTCGGTCAGCTCAAGGTCGTTAAGGTCAAAAGGTCATGTGACTAATGGGTTGGGGAAGGTGGAGGTGGGTGGTTGTTGTGTACATGTAGAGAAAGTACCAGGAATGTAAAGTTAAAGACATACAAGCCGGCAGTTGTATAGTTTCTTTCCATATAGCTATTTATAACTCCATGACAGGTGTGTTTTCCAAAAAGGAAGACATGACTACAGCTGAAGGCTTACACAAGTATCGTGGGCTAGGAATTTGAGAAAACATTAACGATGAATACGCCAAGAAGACCAGACGCGTCCAGAGATGGTATGACCAGGGGTCAGCATGAAGAGGTCAGCGCCTGCCCCAAACCCCTGATTGTGTATACTTCTTTGTTTACGACCGGGTCCAGACTGGGCTTCCGCGGGTTCAGTGTGAGGGGCTGGGAGTGGCTTCTAAATCGGTGCCTTCTGTTACCTGCAGCAACCCCCCTCCTTGTTAAGCACCGAAGGATATATCATGTCTGGCTGAGGCCACGGTTTAATAGAGTGTTGGGGCACAGCTCTGTAGAGTACAGTGTGGTCAGTGGGGTTATTGACCACTGACTCCCACCTCCCCAGGGGCCCCCTAAGCAACCTGCATGTAGCATGTCACACTCACACACTGACATGACAGGTTTCACATAGTGCCATGTCCCAGTGTGTGATGGACGGGCTGAGCGCACCATCACCCACCAGCAATACCGCGTGCAAGACGCTTTGGCCGCTAGAACTTATCCGGACAGAAGAGGAATGTGCGTGATTCCTCAAAAAAGAACATTATAATCAATTATTCAATGGGTTTCTTATATTTCGACTACCCGGTATCAAAACACATCACAACCAAGCTAGACTGCCCCTCCCAAGCAGTTTGTATTTTGTTTTCCTACATCAACATTTGTACTAGATCCTGGGATTCTTCAGTATACGGAGACTAATTCCTGGCACTGACATGTTTATTTTGGAGCATGCGACCAAAATAACCAGAGGCTAAAACCCAGATAACAATAGAGCGATAATAATCAACATTTTGTGAAGCCCTAAGTAGGCCCAACTGGACCTTTTGAGGACATTAGTGATCCTATTGTTGCACTGGAGGCCCCCATTGGTGGATGTTTTGATGGGTGGGTTGGACTTAGCGCCCACCTGTCATTAGGACTAAGAGCTCCCAGCCTCCTGTACCACCTTGATGCGGTAACCCCGTGTTGTTATACCCAGTAATCACCTACTTACCTCACACACAGGAGGAGGACAGTTAAGGTTTTAACCAGCCATTCACTTTACAAATCCTATTAGCTTTTCTAGGTCCTCTTACAAAGTCCCCCCATGTGAACCCAACCCGTCCACCTCTACATGCTCACCTCCCCATACCCCCCCCCCCCATTATAATGTAAGCCTAAAGGGGCAGTCACCTGGAAGATGTTCTCAATTGGCAGCCATCCCCTCAAAGGTTAATTACTTCAATCATGTCCAGTCCATCTTAAGCCCCGCCATTAGATAGGAGCAGGGCAACAATGTGCTGCGGATCCACGAGAAAAGAAAATACGGGCGAACATCCAAAAGGCAAAGCCTGTAGCATCCTTTTCAGAGCAAAGGCTATCCACTCAGGCGTATGGGGGATAGCCTGGGGGCTCCCACAAACTTGTCAGATGCCACCATTAATTAACAGGATCGGTAATTACTGGCTTGTGCCTAATGAGGGAGAGGGTGCGTTATTCAGCAGTATACATCTTATCATGGAGGGGCACCCATGCAGGAGGTTTGCCCTTTCTCTATGTGTTGGGGTGGAGGGGACTGCGGGTTAGTTGTCCAATGCAGCATGTTACTATCGCTGCATGTTACAGTCGATGGCTGGCTTCATGCTGAGGGTGACTGGAGCTATAGTGGTAGAACCCCCACCTTGAAATCTGACACAAACACATGTAGTCTCACTGCTGTTGTTTTACTAGCCACGCCTGGCCAGCTCCATACACCAGGGTGGCATCGCATGTAGACTGACCATTGGTCAGCCCTGCCTACCACCCCCACCACCTGTACGGCGGCTACTGACCACCATCAATAAACCACATCACCACACCCCCTGTGCTAACTACACCTACCCCAGCCCATGGAGCCTCATTTAAAATTGACTCAGGCAAAAAGGGAAGGCCATTTATTATTTCCTAACTGACTCGATACCAAAGCACACATTCCCCCCTGGCAAACAACTACAAATGTTTATTACGATAAAGAATACTCCCTCATCGCAGTGTCACCCCCATGAGTGATAAATTAAATAAGCGCGGTTATTCAATATATTCGATCCAAAACGCAATTCTTTTACATTTGTATTGGATCCATATTTCCGCTGTTCCTGATAATGGCTTCAAAAACTCAATTTGTCAAGAGGCTACATGTTGACTGCTGTTCATTTAAGCGTGCCTCGTTAACCTCTGTGCCCCCACCCTTCTATAACGGTCTACTTAAACCCTTTAAGGAAGGCATGCCACCTCAATGGTTTACCTTCACATTGATGCCCCAACGCAGAGCTGACGAGTAACTCATTATCGCATCATACTATCATTTGGGAGTAAATCCACCGCAAATGGTCGGCATGATCCACTAACGCTACATTAATGCATCATGCCAACAAAGGGCATAGTGAATTAAAGCACTATGCTGTCCTTAAAGGGTTAGACACTACTATACTGTAGCCCTGTGCACCTGTCCCCATGCTGAGGGCCCCATACAGAGCACCTCAGTGGGCCTCCTATGACCGTTATAGTGTAGTATCCCAGCTATTGATTGTGTTTGGTGACGATACCACCTGTTTGTACAGGAGGATACCCCCCTCCCCCCTCACCTCTACAATACTACTCCAGGTGGTAACAGCTGACGCGTAGGTCAGTCGGACATTAACATTGATCTGTAGGATGCACCTAGAGTAGCAGCATCGTCATGCTGAGTCAACAAACCCCCTCTTCTGGCAGCATGTACACAATGTACCTCATCAAGTTCAGATATCGGGGAATCTCAGGCTGGCCTCCTCTCTTGGCATTGGCGTGGATCTGCCCCGGATCCGCCTGACCTGCGCCTCACCCTGTGGCATTGGGGAATGATACATCATTAGGGGAACGACTTCTCCTGGCACCCTCCATGCCCGGCCTTAACTGATGACCACCCTGCAGCTGCCCAGCTGCCGTTTTGCGGTGATGGGTCATTAATTTGCTGCCTACTATGTGTATGCACAGATCAATGTTAAGCAAATACTGGGCTATAAATAACATCAAATATGCATCGGTTGGGATTACTTCAAGTTCAAGCGAAGTGTTTTTTGTACATACGTACTTATACATTGTATTTACTGAAATGTGTTTTCAATGCAATCTGAATCATTTCAACATAGCTGAGCAAGTATTTCCAAAAAATGCAATACAGTAGAGTAACAGTATAAGCCCCGTACTACATACAGATCAATCCCCACCAACCACTTTCTGTGGATCTTGTAATGTTTTTTTCTAGCTATCGTCATCAATGTCAACCTGATCGGTCATTTCAGCAGTTCTAGAAAAAAAGAGACCCTTTAGTCAGTTTAACCCACACCCTTTTAAAGGGCTTGTCACCAAAGTAAAGTACGTCCTGGGACGAAACAAGACCTCCCACCGTGCATGTCGTCTCATGGTGGTGATGGCGACTTAAAACTGAACAGCCCCGAAATTGGACTGTCTATCATGCTGCCGAGTACCTAAATTCCTGATGTGTGGAGGAAGGGGTAGGATGTGGCTGTGTGGGGAGGTTCAGGAGGTTGGGTTGAGTAGGTGAGGGTGACTTTAAGCCCTGCTGGAGGCCCTCCTCCTGTACCCTGAGGTGCAGTTTTACCAGTAGACGGGTCTATCCACGTCCAGTTGGACCTCCTACAGTCAAATGACAGCTGAACCGTGAGGCTACGAGATCTGCTCTGACAGCAGTTGACAGGGAGGGACAAATTCACATTCTTAGCGGGAAATCATAGCAGGGTTAATTTAGAATGGCGATATGGATCCACAGTATCAGGTGCCGAGAGGTGGCCTCAGTGTGGACCCCTGCACCCCGCAGTGCAGCCCTATGAAGCTCTGAATACAGGTAAATTGGTGAAATCCAATCTAGGCCTGGCTGCAAGTGACCACCTGGGGTAGGTGTTCGCCTTTCACGGGTCGCCGCAAATTGTGCATTGATAGACTCTTCATTCTTGTTGGAACTAACCGTTGTGAAAACGTCTTTGGTGGAGGTTAGAGAGGCGTGAGTGGTAATGACAAGGCTCGCGGGCAAAGGTGTCAGGCCGAAAAAAAAGTATCTAGGGTTGAGCTATGCCAGAGATAACTTTGTAGGGTTAAAGTTGAAAAGACTCCCAGCAGTATTTCCTTGTTGTTACTGGAAATTTCTGACAAAAAAAACTGGTTGTCCTGAACTACCAGCCACCAAGCAGAAAACGGCGTCTTTATACATGGATGAAATAGGATTTAGGAATTGGGTGAATACAAGGTGGCCACCTGTATGTGTATTCTGCATGACAAAAGTGCCCAGCAGAAAGCCATGTGTACAAACCCACACCCAGTTGGCTTACAGGACAACGGACCATGCTGCTAAGTATAGAGGGTCGTCGAGGTTCATGGTAATGCACCATTTGTGATTATGTAAATTTTCTCCCCGGGATCTAATGGTGTTTGTGGTCTGCTGGATGATCCTAATGATAGGCAGGTAGCAGGCCCAGTCAGCTGCACCAGGCAGCCTCCTCATTATGGCTGCTGGGCAGATAAAGGACTTGTCATATATGCAGGGCAACTATGGCAGACCCCTTGTGAGTTGGACGTCTGAGGACACACCACCTTCATCCCACACTGACTTGGCTTTCCCACTTCAAAGGCCTTGTAAGCACCGTTAAATTGGCGTAATGCCACCCTGGGCCCTGCCTGTCACAGAAGGCAGGCAGGATACTGATGGTTGTGGCCAAACTTCTTGACACGTCCTTATTTGGTGGAGGACATTTCTATAGGTCAGAGAAGTACGCTGTGTCAAAGGCCCCGCCGTTTGAATCAGTTGCCTATATTATACCGAGCCCCAAGGTGGACAGATTGGATCCTTGGATCTTCAGCGGTCCTGGATCCTAAAGCCTTTCACTGATCTATATGCTATTCCTTACAACCACTCCACCAGACTTAACAGGTCTTTTACAACACGCCCCTGCACCAGCCCAAGCAAACACTCCACGCAGCCCACCATCAACTGTACACATAGAAGAACGCGCTGGGGAGCTCTCTGGTCGGATGAGACCAGGATTGAGCGTCCTCTTCTAATCTGACGCTTAGTTTCGCCAGGCTGTGCCGATTCACTCGGCGTCCTGGGAACCATTTTGCTGGAGCTTAGACTGGTGTCTGTAGTGTGTGTGCCCCCGTCTCATGCTCCCACCACGCTGCTGACCGGACAGGCAGGTTTGGCGGAAGGGGATGAGTCCTATGTGTCTGCTAAGTCTGCTTCACACCACCCAGCATTGCGTACCTGTGTTTGTCCAGGTGAGATGAAAAGGACCTCAGCCCACCGCCCAGATACCTGTATCACCCCAAACTGATCTAAGCAATCAGAGCCAGATAGGCATTAACCTGATTGGTATGTGTCTACTGTAGACTATACACTGCAGGGCAGCTGTGTCTTTTCTAACCAGGACTCCTCTATACCTTCACCCCACCCACCTGAACAATAGAGTTAACTGGGCTTCTATTGCTGTAGATAGGACGCCAATGAGTTATCTGTATGCGTGTGCATACCTGGGGCTTTACACCTGGGTAACTCTGGCAACGACCATTCACAGGTATGGTATAATGGTAGACACAGGGTCTGTGTAGCCCCCAAAGTCGGCAGACATTCCTGTATACTGAGATGATCATACGTGCACGCAAGGCTTGGTTTTGGCTATGTCTGATATTCCGCTGTCTACAATATTATGCAATCTACATTTTAACAGGTTTGGCCCCAACCAATAAGCCTCCTGCTCTATACTCATTGTTCCAACTGAAAAGCCTACATGAATTCAACAAACAAGAAATGTCTCATAAACTCAGGCACACAGGGAGACACAAAGGGAGGAGGAGTAGGGTTCAGGTAGAGATCATACAG
Organism: Harmothoe impar; assembly: GCA_947462335.1. Classification (NCBI taxonomy): domain Eukaryota; kingdom Metazoa; phylum Annelida; class Polychaeta; order Phyllodocida; family Polynoidae; genus Harmothoe; species Harmothoe impar. The sequence goes on from OX381710.1 coordinate 40,445,148, forward strand.
ACATATGGCATTACTGCTTCCTATACAGCTGCCCACTGCAGACACAAGGGCACATTGCATGCCAGGGAGACGTTAAGGCCGTAACCCGGCCTGCTCGCCAACCGCTGTGGGTGGGGCGAGTGGAATGAGTGAGTGGGTGAACAAGGCCATAAAGGTAAGGTGTTCATGGAGGACAGTTCGGGGACAAAGATTACAGCCGCGCACAATGGTAGGGACTAGGGGATGGTAGCTGTGTGCCAAGACGTGCAGGTGGAAGCCTTGTCCTCTCCGCCACCTCCAGGGAGCATTGTTTGAGGCCACCGCTGGTGGGGTATGGGGAGGGGGCATCTTCACCCCTAACCTACTACATATAGATAGCTATGTAGCATGTCTGACAGCAGGACACGTTCCCCCTTTCTCAAACACACTACCATATACACAACCACCGCTCCCTTGCTACTTAACGCTGGGGGAGATCCAGTCGTCTAGGTAACCAGGGGCCAGACTGGCAGGGATCCAAACTAGGAGATCCACCCTGGTCTACTTTACAGGTAGGCAGGGGGCATACATGTTGTCGTGTAGGGCTTGTATGTCTGCCTGCTGAGCGCCAACACCAAGCCCATCTTCCTGTCCCCTCCCCTCCTTCCTCCAGTCACCCAAACAACCACCCCATCCTGCCCAACCTCACCATCAAGGTGAAGGGATACCACCACCACCGCCTCACCTCTAGTCATTAACTCAGTATGTGCCACCCGCCATTGTGTAGTTACCCCACTACAGCATTGGGCCTGGGGTGAGAGGTGTTAGTGGTGGGGGTGGGGTTGTTGAATATATATTACTGTAATGTGCCCTGACTTAAATATTTGGGGGGCGTAGCCGTGGGCAATAAAACTACTTAGTGCGCTGCTGTAAAAATATCAACATCTAATACAATAAATATCTTGATCCTTACGAGTAGGCATTGAAGGAGACTCGTACAGGATTGAATAGACAGGGTCGTAAACTGGGATATAGGAGGGAGATTGGACCAGTGGGATGTGATGGTCTGAATCGGTTCTCGCGCCCAGCCTGTGTGTTTGTATGCTGGGGTTGACACCAGTGCTGAAGATATACGAGCCTGTACGTCAGGGCCCTGACTATGGTGCAGCAGGCCCTGGACTAATAACCAAACATCTATTTGATGTCCCTGTCTCAGCCCATTCATACAAGACGGATGGGGTGTCATACACAGGGGGCATACACCATGACTCTTCCTCCCCCCTTTCCTGTACCTTAGCCCAAGTATGTCACATTGTTTCTCTACTTCATTACCACCACTGCCCCTCTCCACCAGAGTCAAGGGTCCACCAGGTGGGGCCCTGCTGGGGGTCTAGTGGGTGGGGGTGTCTACCTGAGCCTATCTCCTCCTGAGGCTACCTGGGTCCCCGACCCATGACGCTCAAGATCTCACCGACCAAGGCCTATCACGTTGTGACACTCTCACCCAAGACCCTGGGGGTCTGCAGAACCTGTCTTGTTATCCTCATATACACGTACAAGGACCCCCCCCCCCCCATCACCCACCATCCACAGAGACAGAGACACCTCTCTACATATGGTCGTGTTATTACTCCTGTCGGCAGCGCCACTAAACGTGTCAAACAACTCACCCCCCTCCTTGTAGGTAATTTACAGTAATGTGGCAATCTCTGACAAATAGACGATTTATAGATGGACCAGGGAAAAATTCACATACTATAGTATGCACCGTCTAAAGCCTGCGTACGTGAACTGAAAGCAATTTAATTTTTGTCACGGTGGCTGAATCCCACTTGAGCTTCAGGAGAGGATAGAGTAATGGCAGGGGTTGTCCAATAGTGAGATTGGCCTACAGGGATCCAATAAAGGGATGTACAGGGAGAAGGGGTTATATAATACACCCGCCACCCATCACCTTCACCCTCTCACCTGTGCAGTAGTCACCCCACCTGCCCCCCATATCCAGTTTTGCTAATATAAAACGGATCAATAATGGGCCTGAGTCCGTATCAGAGCCACCCATGGGCACCTTTGTGTGGGGCTTTTGAAGTTGATGGCCGTTTGGATTATGCCAGCTTGATTAGAATGATAACCACGCGACGAGCAAGAATAAAACCCGCAGACAATAGCAGCACAGGGACTAGAGGAAGCAAGAGGGAGGGCTGTTGGTAGCTGCATCCCCACTAGGGGGTGTACTGCAAGTTAAAGCACTGTCCCCGTGGGTGCTGGTCGTCTGAGTGGTCATACAGTGAGGGTGGTGGGAGGGGTGGGGTGATATCATCTCCTACCTGCGCCATGTTACGTGCACTAATGACCAGTGAGATGCTATCGGTAAGGGGATGCTGGTACAGGGTGCAATGTCCATTCAGACGTCCAGGACAGGAATGCCCCGGCCGGTCACCTAACCCTCTTACTATTGGTCATCATTACCGTCTTGATAGAGGTGGGAGCGGGTTGGGGTAGCTGCACAAAGCAGTCTGATGGCCCTGTCTCCAGGAGTCATTGTGCTGTGTATATGGCCACGGTCTCTCTCCGCACCTGATAACAATCCCTACACAGGAAACCATCAGTCGATGTTCACTTTTTTTCTCTCCTATACCGTTCACATAAAGGCCTTTATGTTAGACCTCCTTTGGCAATCTCAGAATCGGCGTCATTTCAATATCCGCCTCTATGTATTTTTCACTCGATGACTCTCAAGAGCAACCTCTTCTTTACTGTTCGAACCCAAAGCACGCAGTCCTCTGTTGTGTTCTTTTAGAAGTTCCCAGCATTTTTATTTTTGTGGGATGTGATTGATATCACCAGCAGACAGCCTTCTAAGCTTACCCCGATCGAGGACACTGCCTGTTACCTAGCGATAAAACCTTTGGAAATTTCATTTGAGTCTATTCCATCGTTTTTTTTTACCTGTTTGCATATGGGGACGGCAGCGCAAACATTGGTGATATTATATCCTGTTAAGGGAACCTTGTTTACAATTGACTTTTGAGGGGGCGGGAGGAATGAGTCGGGGGAAATGGGGTCTTCCCTTTGTGGCTATAGGCAAAAGAGCATTCCGGTGTAGATCTGGCCTTTCCTTTTCATGTCCTGTTTGGGATGAAACGACGACTCTACCACTGCATAGCATGGAATATGTTTGGCAAATACAGCAGGTATTGAATGGCCTATTTCACACCAGCCACCCCCTTTGGGGGCCAACTATGCTACAGTGTAACTCGAGGAAAAACACATTTATACATTCACCCCTCGGTGTTTTGGACGGGGCGAGACATATTCTGTGATCTTGTCAATGGTCGCGCTATCTTATACTGCAACGCGTTATTGTGTATGTCTCTGGCCGAATCGCGGAGAAAAAGCCCATTAAAAGGAGCGTGCTCACGAGCGCGGGACTGTGAAAGGGTCCTCCCTTTCACCCCCAATGGCAGTCTGACAAATCGGGACGCGCCCCACGCACTAAATAGACTTTTTCTCCATGGCTCTATGAGAACACCCAGGGACCATGAACATTGCCGACCACTGAGCCCACTCGTATTAGTGCGCGCCGCTGATCATGAATGTGGTGGATCGAGGCTTGACTAGACCCCTATACACCCACCTGGGGACGAGGGAGCGCTCCCCGTACACATACATCTATATACCTACTCAGGTGCAGAAGGTGAAGGCAACGTCACAGTGACACCCTCCTCCCCCCTCAGGCTCCTCCTTCTAACATAGACATGCCGCTTGTAACATGTCAAGTCAAAACAATCAACCAACGTTGATTTGTATAGAAATTTAGGATGGTGTTTCTAACTGATTTCTACAGGATGTGTGTATACTCATTGAATGGACAGGTGCATATGCACAGAGAATCCTTGTATATGCATCCTGTGTCTGTTGTCGGCCTGTTGTCAAACACAGCCTATGTTATAGACATGGATCCCGGGGACTGACGCTAGGACATGCAGGATCGATGGCCTATATACAACACAGGCTGGGCGCATTGTTGTCCACCTCGGGATGCAATGTGGGGGAATTGTTGGTGTTATAGACCCCGCCAGATTGGTAGCACGTGCCAGAATGCCACTTATGTAAGGGGCATAAAGCTTGGCCAAGGTTTCCCTGTGGGACAGGCCTATTCTTCTGGTAAATTGCCCGAGGCGTCCCATGTATGGCATCACACTGAAATAACACATAAATGTGTTGCAGTGTGTATCTGGTAGGCCATGTGTGAATAGGATACTGAATAGGGTAGAGACGTGTGAGAGGCAATCAGTCCATACCAGCTAATTCTGCATTCAGGTCTGCCTTAACAATTTATATTTCCGTTTTCCACATCCCCAATAACGTATGCCTGTGCCGTCGTACAAGCTAAGTATTGTGGGTCCATAGAGGAAACAGAGGCTACACAGTAGATAAAATAAGTCTGCACATTAACTGGAGATTCAACAGACTGGGATATTGGGAGAAAAAACACAGATGAATACTTTTAAAATCAGCTTTATCTAGAATGAAAGAATCACAGCCGCTCCTATTGGGGTGAATCCTTACGGGGCGTGATGTCACTGTTTAGATGCGGGGGATGCCTCCATAGTACCTGGGCTAAATATAAGGCGAGGCTGAATGGTCGTGCTTGACCCGTGTTTGAACGGGATGTGTAACTAGGAATCAGTTTACAATGGTAAAAGGTGCACGGCAAACAGGCAGCCCGGCCCTTCTCTGTTAACGGGTAAACACAGGGCCCTCAGCCCGCCCCACAGCCCACCCCCTTACTCCCCTCACCCAGGCTCCATTTAATGAACACTATAAGGGCACGGTGGATACTAATCCTTCAGGAATTTTTCATCCCCTAAATTTGAGCCCACTTCCCACTTAGCATCACAAGCGTCACCCCAACACCTCCTAGCATCCCTACCCCATCTCTGCCATATGAGCCTACACCATTTTAAGCGTTGCGCTTTTTTTAGTCGGAACAGTGTACCGTAATGTACCACTAAAGAGGTTAGGAATCGTGTCTAGAATCCAGATAGGTGTTGTTGTTTGCCTCTTTTGGGATGTATCCCCACTCCCTATGGCCAAGTGTTTATCTCTGCTGGATCCACGGGACCATCCAACCTGTTTGGTGGGTATTCAAGGATATAGGTGTTTTGGATCCCTAGGATCGAGATCCAAAACAGGTATCCAAGCATAGAGAACCCATTGTGCTGTCCTCACATCAAAGTCCCATTAGTAGCCACACTGGGCCGCAACCTGTTACACCTATACTGGGGCAGCCCTACCTGATGGGAGGCTGTACAACCGTGATCTGCAGTAACTAACGTGATCTGCAGTAGTGCAGATAACGGCAGACCATCCAAACGTGATCTGCATCAAAATAACTTGATCTGCATCAATTTATGTGATTCAAGAAGCCCTTTTCTGCATCATTAGAATTCATCCTCTTCCTAATGCTTTCTGTATCAAAACATGTAGGTCTTTGTGGTGTTTGTCTTTGGGTATCTGGAAGTAAATAGCGTTATTTATGCATCAGGACATATGGGGCATCAAGGAAGTATTTTTCGGTTGGGTCACATTGGCCAGGGGCAACCTGGGGCACCTATATAATATAGACCTGTGATTATTTCACATTGCCCAAGGTTCACTTGGGGCATTTCTTTCCTAAAAATCACCAAAAGATCAATTTTCCTAAAAATGGCCATTTTGGCGAAAAACTTATTGAAAATTACAAATCTTAGGTCAATTCTTTTAACCTGCTCATTTTGGTGAGAAGAGTGTCCGAAATTGACAAAAATCTGCAGATATCAGTTGGATGGTTGTGGCAGATCACAATATTTTGATGCAGATCACGTTGATTTGATGCAGATCACGTTTGGATGGTCCGCCGTTATCTGCACTACTGCAGATCACGTTAGTTACTGCAGATCACGGTTGCACAGAGGCTCCCCACTCTAGGCCCCACTAATTGGTTAATGTACAAATTAGAGGCCAATATTCCACACTTGGTGCTCATTCCTTCTGTGACTCAGGACCGTGGACACAGATGGACAAGTGGGCCTGCCTAATGACCGTGAGATGGTCAAGCACTCTCTGCTGGTGATGGTGTACAATGGTGCTCCATGCACCACATACCTTGACCTATTGGCCTGATGGAGAGACGTTGGTGGAGACAGACTTCCTCCTGTACCAGTCCCATGAATTAATCATCCAAGTAATTAATTAAACTGAACACACACAAGTCCTAAACGGACACATACCACATACTTGTGTCTCCTCCCATGAACATGTTTTTATTTCTAACTGTCCCAGGCCATGAGGATGCCATTATTTCCCCCATTATTGTGTGAAGTACGGTAAATTGTCATTGTTCAGGACACGTCGGCCATTGCTAGAGCAGCACCCACCTGAGGCCGTTGTGTTGCCATGGTGAAGGTGTGTGGGACCAATCTTAACGACTAGCAATCCAGGTGTCAATATTTTCACAGGCAGCAATCTGGGCGCCCAGTGGTCCCACCCCGAAACCTCACCCTCCTTAATATGTCTAGGGCAATGGTCACCTGTGCTAACGGTTACTCTGTGCTCAGGTGTGGGAGCTACATGTCTCAAGTGCCCTCCAATAGTCTATAGGGCATAATTCACCTGATGGTATAGTGTAATAGTTATTGATAATTGAAGTTGTATTGGACGATACTGTCAAGCAGAACGACACATTAAGCCACATCACAATTATTGTCATTCCACAGGGAAATACATTTCTAGTTTTTTTTAAATGTATGATACTTCTGACTTATTGATTTATTCTCCACTATGCCTATGGGTGCTACATGCTTGGCTCTATATGTAACGGGCATGTTTATTTTGGGCGAGCTGTAATGGGGGTTCAGGATACATTAGAGGCGGTACTGGAGGAGGTGAGAGGGCAGGTACAGGTGATGGAAGGTGGGAGGGAAGGTGGGCTTGTTTCTAAGGGTTAATAGCATTAGACAATAAGAGCTCCTCCACACCAGCCCCTTGACCCTCCCCCACATGGTCCTCACACGTCCCCAGAATGAAGCCTCACAAAACGGACACAACACGCTAAGCTGGGCTTTTGTCGTCGTCTTCACCCAGTGACAAAAACGTGACACTCAGCACTAAGCCGTCCACACATGCTGTAGCCTCAACAAGCCCACCTTGACGCCGCCTCCCCTTCCTGCTGTAGGCAACCAGGGAGTGACCAATGTGTGCCCCCGTGTGTGCCCAGGTATTTTTAAGTTTATAATGTGCCATGTCCGCTAGGGCCAAATAAAAAAAAAGGTTGGTTTCCGGTAACATGGTCAGACAACCCAGACCCGGCCGGTCGGATTTTTTTTTTTTTTTTTTTTTTTTTTTTTTTTTTTAAATTTTCTCATTTTAGGCCTATTTTTAGCGTTTTTCCTCTAAAATCCTTAAAAAATTATCCGATTTACAAACCGTAAAAACTGGTATGTAGGGAAAAATTTGAAAAAGAGAAAAAAAGAGGGGGACCCGGCCCTGTTTTGCTAGACCCGGTCGGGTGACCGGAAACAAACCTTTTTTTTTTTTTGGCCTAGTGTACACCCTGCACATTGAAGAAGGTGGAAGATGGGAACATTGCGGCAACCTGGGTGGCCTCCAAGCCCCTGCTGGGTATGAGTGGGGCACCCTTGTAACAACACAAATGACCAATAGGTAAAGGCTTGAATTATTCAGCTGTGTCTTTTTCACATGGTTAAACCTCGAGCTATTGTGCTTTTCCCCCTCTACCTCGTACTCCCCCTGCAGTTGGCAATGGTCAGTGTGGTTCTACCGTCCAAATTACCCCTGCTCATTAATCATCCATGGGAGGTTTCTTGGGGACGGCCTATAGCCCAAGGCTGGTGGGCACCGAGTAGTAGCCACAGAGTAGACCTGACCCACCTGTATTGTATCCAGTGCAGCTGCTGATGATGGCCATCATCTGGCTTTCTACTAATTACTAATATCACCCTGCCCCCACCAATTTCTGTGTCACGCCCAGGCCCCGTACTCGGCATTATTAAGTGCCAGTAATTGCAGGCCAACCAACATAATTGATTAATATGTTATATTTTTGGGTTGTAATGGGATATCATTTTGGGTTGTAATGAGATATACTTTAGTTTGTAAATTTGTACTACTTTTAAAATGGTATATTCAAAAGTCGGTGTGAATTAACAAGTGTGCAGAATTACAACAATAATATTGGGTCCCCAGATAAAATATTACCATAGCCAGAGTAGGGCATGAACGTGAACCATAAAGGCTACAGTAAACACCAACGGACCAGTTGCTACAATATGAAGGTGATTGAATTTCAAATTGGGTTCAATAAAATACTGACAAATGCATCAGCGTCTGAGCCTGTGCCAAAGCACTGCAGTGTTGGGTTTCAGAAGGTGGAAGCCATCTTGGCTGTTTTGGAAGGCGCCTGTCTAGAAGTGTGCATCTCATGGTGAGGGAGGGTCAGGGGTTGGGGTTAAGGGTGTGGGTCAGTATTGTTGGGGGTCCTGTCCACCTGGGAGGGCTTAACCCATGTTTTAACACACATGGCCAGATTGGGACATAATGGCGGCAATGTGACCTGCAGGGCTTCAGGGGGGGATTATCCGTAACACTTTGGTAAACCTGATCAATATAACCTGATACAAAGACAGGGGGCCTGCGCGGTGAGATGAAAGCTTTTCAGGTGTGCTTCTCTTGATACCTGAGTGGTCAGGCCTCCACAGGAGAGGGAGGGCTGACCTAGTACCCTAGTGACTGTCCTGAGAAGGGTTCTCCATAAGCCCCAGGTTCCCTAATGGGTGTCTACCTTGATTAGCTCTCTCTGGGAATCTCGGCAGGACACACCTGCTGTCAGCTCCCACCGTTACCTGCCACCTGGCACAAAGTAACCACAACAATATTGTGAGACGGAATTGTTATAATATGTAGCTAGTCCCCATCTACTGGTGTTAAAGTCACACAACACAAAATATCCAAATCCTAAATGTTAAAGTCAGCAAGGGCAGTACACATAATGCTAGTCAATGCAACAGAACACCTTCAGCTCAAAATAAGCAGTTTATCTCATTAATCTGTCATGAATGATATTCCGCGCTGCCTTTTGTGTTTGGCCACGAATCCATAGAAATAACAAGGGAACGAGTCAATTTGCGCGTCTGTCAGATTGTTGTTGGGCCATAGGGTACTTGTGTTAAAACAATGGTGAGTAATTAGAGCTGCAGCAGGGGGTTGGCAGCCCCCATGTCTGTAGCTATGGGTGTGTGGTCATTAGGGTGGCTGGGGTGGCTGGGGTGTGTGGGGTATAACATACCCAGGGTACAACTTTACATGTAATGAGGTACCATGTGCGGCCACGTGAGGGTCACAGGGGACAGGGTAGTTAGTTATACCTGGGTGCCAGTTCTCCTGTCCACACCCTGTAGTATGGGCACACCCATCTATAAGGCTTAATCTCCTACCATGCACACAATGGGAAACATGATGGGGGAACATGGTAATGGTGACAATGATGAAGCCTATATGACATCTCCCTTTCTGACAGAGGTAGGCCTGACTTGATGACCTGCCATCACCTGAGCCGTATAAGGCAGTCTGTGGGGCTTCAAGGTAACCCCACATCTAGCCTACATCTGTGGACGAGCCGACCTTGTACCGTAAATGTCACCGCTATGATAGATAGCCTGACAGGATTGCTCTCACTATGTCCTACCCCTGGCAGTTAGTGGTTAACAAAGGGGCATCGATCACCACAGAAAACTAGAACAACCATGACAATGTGCTGTAGGGAGTGAACATGGTGCAAAAGTCAAAACCTATCATATCCCCTTTTTAACTATGAAAATGGAACTTGAATACTGCATAAAGTATTAATACTGTAATAGACACATAAGACACATATGCACAGAATACTGTCGTTCATGTTATGTGCACCAGACTTATTGATAAGGGTATTGTCTAAATTCTGTATAATAATAGTCAGGAACTGAGCATGCCTTTGTGCATAATCCTGTCGGTGTGTTTTATTGATTGGCAGAAAGATGATGGATTGGGTTCACACACCCTATAATTAGGGGAATTATAACACAGCTTCCTGAGTGAATTTTAAAAAAGAGTCCAATTACAGAAAAAAGGTTCTCTCTGTGCTTATGAACCGGAAACAGTTAGTGATGTTTAATGGCGAGGGGTGTTATTGACACACTTTAGATATTGTTCTGTTAGAGGAGCTTGGGTAAAAAGTGCAAACACATTTAGAACAGATGGCCTATCGATAGGAAAAAGGCCATGTAAAATACATACACCCTCCCCCCACCCCACCACTCCTCCTTCACTTATAATCTTAGGTATTCCTCAATGATATACTACCGAGGGTATAGAGATTTGGAGCTGTCGTGTTTGGGTGGAAATTATCTCAGCTCTTTCTCTGAGACTAAACCACCTCCTTCGTCATGTTGCATGCTCCATGGAATATCGCATGTGTGTATTACTACGCATGAGTCACCCTGGTGCCCACTGAGAGTCCTGCTGCACCTGAGAAAGGTGACCTGGCTGGCCTACCTCCGGCTATACAACCCCCCCCCCCCTCCCTCATTCCTTCCTGTCTCCCCACTCCCCGGTGTCCTTATAACTCACATTTCTGTCCTAACCACCCTACCTTTAACTATACACTATAAGACAGACACTCCCCCCAACACGAACCCCTCCTTGCGTATCACCTTCGTCAACTGTCCGTCATATACGACATGTTACCCGCCTCCAGCTCAAAACGCCTCTCACTTTCACCCATCAGCAGCCAAGCGAGTTCCATGTCCCCCTCCAGGAGGTTACACTAACCTACCCTACACTCACCCCCTCCTCCATGCTGCACTAACCCTCCTCCTGTAACCACCAAAACCACCGTCCACCCAGAGTCTGGTGGGAGCCACATTACCGACATGAGAACATGGCCACAGAACCAGGCCACCCTAACATGTTATTTTCACAACAGGATACTTATGAGTGTTCAAGCTGAACTGAAGCATATCAGAATGTCTCTAGACACACAGACGGCGACCTAGGGGAAAGGAGAAAAGGGGGCATAGGGTGTGCATGGGAAGGGGAAAAAAAGGGGGGGGGGTCATATAATAATGTATAGCTACAGACCCCCTACCCCTGTGTGTCATGTAGAGATGTAATGGTGCTCCTATGCCGTCTACACCTGTCAAAGGGGCGCGGCGTTATTGGTAATAACCCAGGCTCACCTGCCTGTCTATAATACCCTATCAGTCATTATCGGGGGTGCTTAGGCCTGCTGGGGTGCTATTGGCCAGAAAAGACCAGCAGACATGGGTGTGGCGTGGAATTATGAATGGCTGGCCTTTATTCAACCATTCAAAGTAATAGAATTATAATTGATGCATGCTTTCCTCTCTGGGAGTTGACAGTTTTAACGTGGCTCAGTCTCAGATATGCAGCCACACTATATGGACAACCAGGCCAGACACCCACACTTAAAAAGCAGGCAAAGGGGAAATAAATCCCAACATTTACCTTTTCAACTCTGGAGCATGTTGCACGCCACCCTCAGCCGTGCTATGAAATTCAACTTTTTTGATCACACCGAAAATGCACAATGGCCGTTTCCATCCAAGCGCACTCCCCCGCGAGTGAATTTCTGGAAATCTAATCAAATGGAAGTCTTTGATATGGCCCTGTGTGTTTGCGTTTCGGCTACTGGGCGGCTTTTGGTGGCCTCCCCTTTCCCCATTGCAACCCCTCCTGTACCTAGTACAGCTCCTACCAGGCTCCTCACCCCGCCTTCTCCTCCTCACGTGCGTGCATTGTGGCCGGGGTCAGCCTGGTGGAATTACCAATGTGGGTCAGCTTTTGAGTTGCTCAGGCGGAGCGTGAGCCCCAGTGAACTCAACGCCCAGGCACTGGCTGCCGAAACACATTTAGATTCTCACAGCCGTACCAAGTCACATCATCATGCACAGGTTCTGTATTGGAGACAACCCTCACAATTATTCACCCCGTCAAAATTCCAACCCAACGTTCCCATAGTCTCCTACCATACCACCACCTCCCTGCTCATAATAATCACTTCACCAGTAATATTTCCCAGATGTTTCCAAAATGGGGAACTTGTGATTTTTGAACCGGTTGGGGTATGTTACGAGGAGCAAGGTCCCGTGTGGGAACTGTTTATATAGCGGAGGGTCAATTTCCAGAAGGAAGAAATGGGAGCCATTGGTTGACCCCTGTTTCCTCGGGGAGTTATGGGGTGGCTAATCATGCCAGGCAGGGTAGGGATGACCCACGTTATGGGAGGCCTGGGGGAACTACCTCCTAAATGCTATACATGTATGGGAACTGAGCTGAGTGGGTGAATGTTAGGTACATGGGCCATGTCGGTACTTCAAATGCAATCAGGTACGGCAGGCAGTGTCAGTGGTGGTTAGGCTCAAAGCTAAGTATTCCCCTTTTATGTTCCTCGTTAATATAAGATACATTTCATTCAGTCCATCAATCTAGCTAATGTAGTCAATTTCTATAATTTACTATCCTGATGAAGCATCTCATTGTTTTTTTAGAAATAAGTTATCATTCAATTACGTGTACACATGTTTTTCATTATTTGATTTTGGCTCTTGGAGATTGTAGTTCATGTCAAATTTATTTTACAGTCTAGTGGAAATAGCTAATGTGTGGCATGGGCCACAAAGGTTTTTTCGTGAATCATTCCCTGGATGACCTCTCCTATATAAATCCACAGCCTCAACCTCAACCCCATCCCAGGGCCCTCACCTTTCATTGCAACATGTCCCTACCCCAACCCATAGAACCGTACAAGAAATAACCACTTACGTCGAGGTCTTTGCTCTTGAGATCAAAGCTGCCATTGCCTTTGCTGGGTGCAGCCTGGTTGAGGTTCTTGTTCATGTTGGCAGTATTATTATCCACGGCTGCCCTGGAGGCGGCCTCAGCATCACTCTGCTTGCCTGCCGCCTGTTTCTGGTCGGCCAGGCGCGGCATGTAGTTGTACTTCTTGGCTGCATTGCGCCTCTGTGAGAGGATGATGAGCACGATAGCCACCAGGAGGATCACCATCACTACCCCTGAGATGCAGGCTATGGTGATAACAATGGTCAGGTTATTGTTGGGAATGATAAGACTGGAAGCATCGGCCGATTTGTTCACCACCACATTGAGTAGGGTTTCGAAGAAGCGCACAGGCTGACCGTTGTCATGGACGTTGATAAATAGGGTGAAGTATCTATCACTGTCGGCCACGGTCTGGAGGCTGGCTGCGGCCAGCACGGCCCCAGTGTACATGTTCATGGCGAACAGACCCCTCTCATTCCCCCCAGTGATGTTGTACGTCAACTTGGAGTTGTCCCCCGAGTCGGCGTCTCGCGCGTTGATGCGCGTGACGACGTGACCCACGGGCACGTCCTCGGCCACGTACACCGTATTGTTGTTAGGACTGGGGAAGTCGACGATGGGTGAGTTATCATTGTCATCCAGCACAGACACGAAGACATTGGTGGTGTTACTCTGGTCAGGGGCCCCTGTGCTGGTAGCCATAACGACGAGATGATACACGCCATTCAGCTCCCGATCCAGCATCTTGCGCGTGTAGATGCGACCGTTGTTGGTGTCCACGCGGAAAGCGTTCTCCTCGTTGAACTTATTGTCCAGGGAGAACATGAAGCGATTCGCTGGCGACGAGTCAGGGTCGGTGGCATTCACCTGCCCCACGAAGGTGTTACTCTCCAGGTTCTCCTGTACCCCGAAGATGTAGCTGGTCTTAGAGAACTGCGGCACGACGTCGTCCTTGTCGATGATGCCCACGTTGACAGTGGCAGTGGCTGTTTGTGCAGGGTAACCGCCGTCTGAGGCCAACACGATGATCTCCATGCTGGATAACCCCTGCTCCTTGAGCTGCTCGAAGTCTAGTGCCACCTTGGCCGTGATGTTACCAGTGGCAGGGTCCACCTGGAAGTACCTTCCTGTGGTGTCATCAGAGATGGTGTAGGTGACCTGTGAGTTGGGACCTGAGTCGCCATCAGAGGCAGTCACCATGGCCACTGGGGCGCCAGGCAGGTTGTTCTCTGCTAGGGTGGTGGAGTACACGGTCTTGTTGAACTCTGGTTTGTGGTCGTTCTCGTCCTTGATGACCACCTTGATGGTCTGTGTGGAGGTGAGCTGGGGAGTACCGAAGTCGTGGCAGTGAAGAGCCGGTTGATACTCTGCTCGTCGCTCCCGGTCGAACATCACCTTGGTGACGATCTTGTACTCGGTCTTGTACACCTTCTGCAGCTGGAAGTTCTCGGTGTCGGACAGAGAACAGTTAAACCGTCCATTCTCCCCTCCATCCACGTCCCGCACTGTGATGTGGGCCACAAAGGTACCCACCGCCTCGTTCTCTGAGATATCCACGGACTCCTTATTGGGTTCTGTGTTCAGGGTGATTTGGGGCGCATGGTCGTTGAGGTCCTTCACGTGAACAATCACCTTGGCAACAGCTGTCAGGGCGTCCTCAGGGCTCTTGTCACTAGCGATAACACCCAGATTGTAGGTGTCCCCCTCCTCATAGTCCAGCACCTTCCTCACAAAGATCTCTCCAGAGAGCTTTTCGATACCAAACAACTCACCAAACTGCTCACTGGTCCTGGTGGTGAAGCCATACTCCACCTGACCGTTCACACCATCATCAGGGTCCACGGCAGTGACCGTGTAGATGGTGGTGAACTCAGGCACGTTCTCCTGCACGTACACCTCATAGGTTTGGTTGCCGAACACCGGGTTGTTGTCGTTGATATCCTTGACGTAGATGTTGACGTTCATGGAACCCATTTTGGCTGGGGTGTCAGCATCGTAGGCAACCACCTGCATCTGGTAGGAGGTCTGCACCTCCCTGTCCAAGGGCTCCTTTAGCACCAGTTGGATATCAGTGGTGCCATCAGGGTTGTTGGTCCTCTTCAGCTCGAAGGTCTCTGTGTCGGTGATGAGCTCATACCTGTTGATGCCATACCTGGGGCCGTCATTGTCGTTAGCAGGAAGAATCCTGATGGTGGTGCCAGGGGCAGAGGACTCGAGCAGCGTCCGCTCCATCTGCTTTTCAGGGAAGGTGGGCGTGTTGTCGTTGATGTCCTCTATCTCGATCATTACAGGGATGATCTCAAAGATGTTCTCCTCCAGGAGCTGAGCCCTGATGTCCAGGTTAAACTGGCAGGTGGCCATGCGGGGACAGATGACGTCCCTGTCCACCGTTTGCTGCGCGGTCAGTGTGCCGCCTTGGATGCTAAAGTAGGACTTGTAGTCGGAGGAGGTGGGAAGGAAGTCGTACTCCAGTAAGGAGTAGCTGTCGGGGTACTTCTGGAGGAGGCCCCAGGCTGTAGCTACATTACCGACAAACGTAGCCGGACTTTCCTCCTCGGCTAGCCGGTAGGTAAGGGGGCTCCTGCCCGTGTCCTGGTCCTGGCCAGCGGCCGTACACCACAGGCCAACCACAGTCAACACCAACAACCAGCCAGCCATCGGCTTCAGCATAGCTGCTGCAGCACAAGTGTTGGCCATCGTGAATGTATAACACAAAAACTGAAATGAGAAAGTATCCTTAGGATAACACACGTCCAAGGCACATTGCCTATGCTTGTCGTGAACTAGGGTAGTCCTGTATCATAATCCAAGCTATGGTCATTCAAGGCAGTGAACGTTGAAGCTCTGTACAGAGGGGTAAATTCCTCCGGCCCCGACGTCAGTAGCTCACGGGGCTGTCTCACAGGTAGCCCCGGGAAGGTTTACGCAGCCACCGGTCTCTCTCAGCCGTAGTAAAGGCAGCAGTAAACACGAATGCAGAAAGACTACAGCACTCACATCAATCTGAAAGACACAGATGGGAAAACACAGATCAATATATGTATGTGGTATTGCAGAACTGTTGACAATCTGACGTATTTTTTTAATCAGGAAAGATGTGTTAAAGAAGGCACAGAATACACTAATTCAACATAACATGTATTGCTCAATACACATCCAAGTATCTGTCTAATAATTCCCCAAATGTTCCTTTTAGGGCAAGAGAAGTGGGTGACAGTTATCTCAGTGATATAAATCCATAGTCTTACCTGTCAACCCACCTCCCCCACACCCTCCCTCTCCTGTCGCATCACAGGTATCTCAGTACGAATGTCGTTTCACAAAAAGCACACCTGAGCGAAGACAACCACCATAACAACACACACCTTAGTTCAGCAGGTCAGCTTCCTTCCACAGCTAAATATCCATGTCCACTACAATGGTAAATAGTCCAGGACTTGGTGACAGAAATGACAGAAAAGGCTCCTCCAACAGGACCTATAGTGTGGCCTGCTCCCGTGTGGCTGTAGGACTGAAGCAGGTCCTGGCCTTCTCCTCCCTCACCCACCCAGTAGCCGCCGTCACGGCTAGCGGCTCAGCCAATCAGCACGCAGCTTACCACCAAGCCATGCACTCCACCCGCCCTGAGCGGAAAATCCTGCCAGGGGGCGCCACTGAGCCACTGGCGCATTTCCACTCTCTCTATCTACTGTACTCTCTACCATTTACAAATGTACCAAGTTCAGGTCTGGTTGGCTGGGCAGTGTTCCTCGTGGTCGCTCTGTCCTCTCTCCCTCCCTCACTATACGTTGACCACCAGTCTGTGTAGGCCTCCAGGGCGTTTTACAGGCGCCTCACAGAGCAGGGAGCCAGACACAGGTCTGTGTGGTGTTCTGACACTAACTACAGGAACTGCTGGCAGGCTAGACCCTCAGTCACACTGAGCTACATACCTACCTGTAGCAACATAGAGACCTATAGCAACCCCAATCTCCCCCCAAAGAATGCCTTTATATTGGGTAGACATACATATGGATGAAGCTTTGTCTGAAAAGTTCACCTCCAGTCACATAACATAGCTATTCGACAGAGAAGAAAATAACTATTGTTGCCTTATCGAGGAAAATGGGGTGATCTCATGAAGAATTTTGGAATGAATATTCCATAAATTCTATTCTTCAGTTCAGTATCACACACTTTACCTGTCTTTCACTTAAACATTATGACCACTACATAATATAATATATCGGTTAATGTGTAATTTAAATGTGGTGACGATCTTATGTATTTATTATTTACTACCTCGTTTTATGATATTGAGAAATAACGATGCAAATGAATGGTAGACGTTGGAAAGTGGTCCGGGAATAGTGGTGGTTATGTGGTACAGACTACATGACATGTCTATACCATAGACGTCTATACCATAGACGTACCCAAAACATACTATTTTGCACATGCTACATGTATTTGACAATAACAATGGCTGGGCCTGTTCACCGCCTTAGGTGTAAAAGAGTCAAAGGTAAGCCATATTTTCCTCTGCACACAATGTTGAATGGGTAAGGTGTGGAGCTGGACCCACCTGTGAGTGTCAGGGGCCACGTCCATCTTACCCACCTGTCACCATTACCTCTGTGTACTAAACACCATGTGTACATAAATGTACCAACATCCCACACCTTCCTCTGCCTCCCCAACACGCAGAGCCTGCCTAGAAGTACCGTAAGCATCCCCAGCGCTCTCCAGCCAGGACAGTGGTTCTGGTAGATTGGCTTCAGGGTCTGACTCTAAACCTCGGTTGGAGACTTCTCCTCCAGGTCCTGTTCCCACAACCCAGTAAGTCCCCTGCAAACCTTCTCAGTGTAGCATTTACAGGTGATTACAACGGCGGACAGGACTTAGGCAAACGTCCCTAGCTGCCCACTGGCCGGCGGGGGTAAACAGGTTGACTGTGTGGTCACTGTGTGGCAGGTATGATGGGCTGACTCCAGGTAATGAGTTTAAGCCTTAGCATATTTACCTGAGCCATGCCAGGTCAAACAGCCATGGGTACTGACACTACATGCCCTTCTAATTATTGTGTCTATACTCTAGGACGGTATATTGCATCTTCAGCTTTACTCTGTGGGTATATTGTGGCTAGTAGGAGTGGATGTAGATTCACTGGTCTAATTACCTTCCCTCTTTATTAGCAGGGGGAGTGTTTGAGGGGAACCAACACCCCCTGTGATCAAACCGTGTCTTTAAGTAGGAGACCTACCTTAATTTGACCCAGTGTAACTTTGTCTAATAGATTAGATATAGATTAGATTGCAGACGCGACAATGACTATAATAATAAAAGTGCTATTTTCCATTTAGATTGGTTTACAAAAATAGTCTGCCTGAATTACCATATGTACTACAAAGAAACCCATTCTTGAATAGTGGGTTTGTATATGTAAAGCAAAAATTATTTATACACTGTATCAGGTGTCTTGGGTTAAACACTTGTTTAGACTGGACGTTTTTTTGCCAACATATAAAGTTGCTACTTTATGGAGAAAGTTTAGAAAGTTTACAATAAGAGCTCAACCGTGAAGTGAGTGGTTGTGACGTTGTAGTGCTGGGAGGCAGTACTCTACCTGTGCACCTTAAAGGGTTCTGTGGACATCAAGTTAATATGGGTAGAGTGGGTGAGCATGGGGAGACTAATATCCATCATTACCCTGCTATTTGGGGGTTGGTGCTGGGCGCGGCACGTGGCATGGGCGGAGGGAGGGGGTAGGGGAATTGGTAGACACCCCTGTGTTCTGGGTAGCATGTGCAGGCCCTATTGAAGGTATATTGAATGGGAATGGATTCATAGCCATTCACAAACTCCTTCAAGAAAACACCAAATCAGGCGGAAGTCCGATTCCAGGTGGTGCCAAGGTCGCACCTGGTCCATCTGTCAATCTCTCCCCTCCATCAATACTGCTCTATGTACATGCATATGCCTCTGTATGTTAACATGTATGAGCCTTGGTTTACTGGTTTATGATTCCCCCATTTCCAAGCGCCCCTCCACATCCACCATGAAACCTGTTTTACAAGAATGTCATGGTTCCAAATCACAGTTTGGATAATTATTTTGTTTATGTCCAATTCCCCGCCTTTTCAACTGATCAATGCCATCACAAAGCAATCGGCGCTGCTCCCTTTAAAAAATATCTAAAAAAATAGCTATAATAATCTATAAGAGTTAATTCCTCATCATAGACGCTAAATAACACCCCATGTAACAACATTGGTTTCTTTACCTGTTCTGACTCGCAGTCACTTTGCATTAAGGATCCATGTGAAAGAAGTCAAGATGTTGAGCACTATTGTGCCTCTACATGGGTAAAATTCGACACGCGCGACACGGCGACACGGGGGTTTTAAAAAACGACACGCGCGACACGGGGGTTTTAAAAATCGACGGACACAGGAAATGTTGGGATAAAAATCGACGGACACAGAAAATGTTGGGATAAAAATCGACAGACACAGTAAATGTTGGGATAAAAAGTGACAGACACAACACCTGGGCTGTGACAGTTAGATGCAGGGGGTTTAGGTGTGACCGCCAAAGATGCTACCAAGTACAGGTGTGGGGTGGGGGAGGTGTTAATGCCAAGGGGGGGGGGGGTAGGGGGGCTCCCTGCCCTGGCATGGGTCGGGGGGGGGGGGGGGGTAAGGTGTGAGCGCCAAAGGGATACATGTTTTTGTTGTTGTATAAATTGTTTATAATCCTTTATAAATTGCCCTATTAAAAATCGACACGGGTGACACAGCTCTTTTAAAAATCGACGGACTTGGAAAAAAGGAGGATAAAAATCGACACGGCGACACGGCCCCTTTGAGCTAAAAATCGACACGGCGACATGGTCAAAATTTTGGGTACCCATGTAGAGGCACACTATTCAGCTGTCTGAACTGTGGATGGGAGATGCAGCAGACGTGGCCAGGGGGTCTCTAATTAGAGATTTCACAGGCATTTCGCCTGAGTAGAGGCATTGGTGGCCGCAGAATGCAGGCGACGAGAATTGGAGGCGTGAAGCAAGGTGTGAGCCTGAGGGGGCGGTATAATATTTGGGCACGAAGCAGTTATAATTGCAGGCATGGCCTCGGGGTGAGAGGTGGGTGGGAGGGAGGGAGAGTGGGGTGGACAGAAGATGCAACGGGCCCTCCTGGGGAGAGGTCGTTAGTGTAGGGCAGGGTCTGTAGGTTCTGCAGATGGGGCGGCATCCATGTGAAAGAAGGTCTGGCTGTAGGAAGGTGGGCGGACGCTGGCCCCAAGAGGTGTCACACCGAAGGGCACCAGGGGTGAGAGGGCACTGCTGGCAATGCTTCACAGCCATGGGGCCTTTCTGAGGGCCTCACTGAGGGCTTTTCTGGGGCAGGTATGGCACGCTGTCGGGGGCCGTGCTTGAGGGTGGTTTGTCTGGTGGGAGTACCTCAAACATTGTCATGTAATACCGCCGCCGGCTGTATGTGGTTGTGTCTGGGTTTGAGGAAGTGTTAGCTGCACTGAGTGGCAGAGATTTGGTGGCAGAATGATGAGTTTGTACAGAAAGGAAAGCTTGATGTGGCTGCATGCTCCCTAGTTTATCTAATATACATATCTAAACCGCGTTGAGCATGATATTTAACATGCACCCTAACCAAAAGAAAGCTGATACAGATAATACTAGGCATGGGAGAACACTATTGTGGCCCTTTCATTTAAATTCCACCACAGACTATCCCATAATAGGAGAATATCGCGGTGTACAAAGCGGCACTGCCATCTGCTTTGTCGTGACAAATGAGTGTTTAAGTTGGCCATTCATTGCTGCCGGGATCTTCAAAACGAAGCGCGGCCTGATGGGGATACAGTAAGGCTAAGCCAATAAAGGTGTAGCCATGGTCGGTGCAACGAGCAGAAACCCAGCCAACCTCCTGTCCTATCAAACTGCCATCAGGTGACCCTACCTACCTGGAGCCTCCATGTAGCCTCCGTGTGGTCACTTAATGGCAGGTGAGGTGCCCAGTACGAGGTGCCTCTATCTGAGGGAGTCATCTCTTGTCTTCTCCCTACACACCTATATATCACGCTACCCCTCCTCTTATGTCCCTCACCTGGCAGTCCAGGGAAACCCACCGCCCCCCATACCTCAGCCCAGCCCTACCTGAGCCCACCAAGACCCCCTGCACATCCACGCCCACCCCTCACAATTAAGATATTTCATTTCTTTCCGTGCACTGTCGACCGCTGCCCACCCTACCATAGAGTTCCCAGTACAGGCTTGTCAGAGGCTATTTAGCGTGTAATTCATGGCCTCTCGTCCAATATCCACCTCTCACGGGGTATTGTCCAGGTCACCACAATAAAAATAAGTGGTGGAAAGAAGTCATAGACTTTTGACACACACCTAGACCTGTCACGTAGTGCAGCTTGCTATTCCCTCTAATTCAGCTATATATGTGATTTTGGGAACTGTAATCAATAAGCAAGAAACTTCCGATTCCAAACCATGTTTTCCTCATCAGGTGTTAGACTAAGGTTTATATAACTACAATGATATTGCCCTTTTAGTAAGAAGCCTATTTGGACAGGTGAAAGAAGTGAACAGCTGTGCAAGGCATGAGCAGCAATAAAGTGATTGCTTCTGCATTGGCATGACAGTGTGAGTGGACGTTATGCACAGGTAAAGGCAGAAAGAGGCAGGCGGTGGGGGCTAAAGGCGTATGGTATTTCCAATTACTTAGTGTTTAAACTCATATCTAGTCTCATATAATGAGATTTGCTGCGTGCCTTTGTAAGATGCCTCGGTGTTGTGATGTGTGGTCTAAAAGGTCAGGGACCTTGGGCTGAGAGCTGACTGAAAGGTACGACACCTGACACTACCTGCAAGGGGGAGGGTGCCTTCAGTCTACACCAGGGGGTGGGATTATCTGAGACCCTGATCAAGACACACCTTTCTCTTCTTTTTAATACCTGTCACTTTAAATTCCCAAGTAAAAGCTACGGACAGCCCGCTCTATTCAGCAGAGAACCAATGACAACGCTGCTGTGATCTGGAGATGAAATCTATATGGACACTGTAGGGTGTAGGGTTCTGTGTCTGAAGCAGACAAGGCCCCCCGTGCCCATTTTATTTCATAATTACAATATCCTTCAGGATTAGAGCGGCCACGACACCGGAGCCTCTGTGGGGATTACATCCAGGTTGACGTCCAATTAAAGCTTGGTCCCTCTGGGACAGGTGTATTCCCCCTGTTATTAATTATCACAGATACCTGCCCCTTAAGACTGGTAGGGATAAACTTTATAGATGGCCACCCAAAGCATCCAGATATAGTATCAGAGCTAGGCTATATGCTGAAGATGCAAGGTGATGAAAAGGCAAGCTGTTTGAATCCTTGTAGACATTAAGTTTATGCACACTTAATCACACTTTTGGACTTTAGGCCTAGATTTCAATAACTCACTACTTACTGAGAAATTGCAGATCTCCCCCCCCCCCCCCAAAAAAAAAGATCTGAAATCATAGTTAATTCAATTGACAGGACAAAGGGCTGTAGCTTAAATGACACGCGTTACGTGGCAGCCAGCGTCCTGGCCATCCCCCATGGAGGAGGTACAATGGTCAAACTCGGCGCTGACAGGATTTAGCCTCGTTTACCCGTCCCCAGAGCCCCCAGGTAAGCAGGGTGAGATCCAGGGGGCTGACAGGTCTCAGGCAGACACAGGTCTCAGGCAGACACACGTGGGAACCCCAGCACAGGTAGGGGGCAGCTAAGGTAGGAGACACAGGTCCCTAAACCTTCCACACAGGTGAATAGGGATGTTCCATGGTACTACTTTAGGTACTACTTAGATACTGTGCCAGCTGAGTATAGGAGAACGGGAGGTTGGCCAGGTGAGTGGAGTAAGCTAATGGGATGTAGGTGGTTAGGGGTGGTCTGCAGGGGGTTAACGTGCGAAGAGGGTTAACGCTACAGGTAGCCTCCTCCAGGGAGGTACCAGGGGACACGACCACCCTGCGTGCCTCATAAGAACAATACTTAAGACTAATGTCTCAAATACTGTGGGATTAAGTTAGCCTAAAGAAGTGATAGTGTGTCACTCGGGAGGGAGTCTATCTACCATTACAGAGGATAAATTCCCATATTGTCCAAAGTTTATATTTGGTGTGACCTCGTCAGTATTACATAATGTCTCATACACTCTAGGGATGCACTAGCATCACTCCAAGCTCGTGAAGAATCGTGACAACCTGCATGGTAGACAGTATTTTGCTGATTTAAACAAGATAAAGCTAGGTCATATAAAAATACCAAAAAAAAAGAGACGGAATGATAAGTCATACATGCATCGATTAATTTGGGCAAAGACTACATGTTCCCTTCAAAGTTATTATATACATGGAAGTATGGGTATTTAACTCCAATTTTGGCACGCCATATACAATGTCAGAGCTTCAAATTTAACCATGGGGAACATCCACCCCGTAGGGTGCTCTAATTAAACCCTTCACCCATGACGCTGCCTTCAGCGTGTCGGAGGTACCACACCTCTACAGGTATGTGCCAATAAACCCCTTTGAAGGTGTCCGCCATGTTTGTGTTACTAGGTAACGCGTCATTTATCACTCTCCAACATAGACATGACAACCGGCGCTCATCACGCCCATGCGTCCAACCAGCGCCCTTCCGGTTGAGCTCCTGCAAATACCGTAGCTCGTGAAACTCTCGCGTGGCGTTGGATGTAAATGGGGCGGACAGCTTTCATGTTGTATTCGCCTATTGTTAAGGCTGGTGGTTAGCATCGCAGGTGGGAGAGGCTGTGTGTAAGGTGCAGAATCGGTATTAATTACCCGTGGGCGTGCAGGGCACTGCCTCCCTACGTATTGCATCACAGCTCACAATACAGACCTAACACCCTCTGGTGGGAACATCAAAGACGCCGCCTGGCACCACAATGGGCTTGTCGTCTGCTCATACACACCGGGTTTTTGCGGGAAAGTCGTCTGGTAAATACACACTTCCCTTAGTCAGCTACTTTAGGTAGCAGTCCTGTCATATTCTGTAGGTATTGCTGTAGTCTATGGTAACTACACTGTAAAAAGTTGGTTGCCATCTTTGTAGGTGAACAGTGGATTCTACTGTATAGTGTACAGTTAATTGTGTAGATAAACGGAAGCATATACTGTAACTCTACAGTAGATCCAACTGCAAATCCCTTCTACAGTAGATTCTACTGTGTACCTACACTAACTATTTACAGTGTTGGTCAGCGTCATAGAGAAGTCCTAGTGAGGCCATGACCAGGTGTGACGTAGTTGTGTTAACACAAGGTGAGACGTACCTTGTCAATAAAGGGTGTATAGATAAAAGGGGGCTCAGCCTCAAACAAATATGTATCTATGTATCCTCACCTGTGTGAGACAGAGAAGGGCATTTCCTACAGCAGCAGGGATAAAAGGGGGTTCTCCTGTTTACACGACGATGTTACGTACAGCCCCTCCATCCCTCCACCGCCCTCCACCATCCATACCTACTTTCTCACACTCACAATGGTCATAATAAATGTAACATTGAATACACTTTAACTTGCTGTGTCTCTTTTCACTCTTAACACAAAGCACCTCACATGAGCAAGTACACACATGTGTACTTTCATGTACATTGTATTATAGATGAGAAGTGTTGGTACAGGTCATGGGATTCTGCAGAAAGGAGGTCTGGGTGCCAATTAACCTTTAACATCGGGGTAGTCCCCAGGGACCGCTCTTATATACTAGTAGTCGTGTTAGTTTCTAACATTAATGAATCTTTAACATCATAGCCACCGACGCTAACCTCCTTTGGACATGTATATGTAGACATGCACAGGCTATGTATAATAGATCTGTGATGAAGAAGGGATAATAGACATAATTAGACATCGTGTTATGGGTCATGGTCAGGTGACCTGTTACCTCCGTGTAGCGGTTCACAGGATGACAGACTGTCACGCAACTTTAGGTGTACTTGGAACACAGGAGTGAAAGACTGCCATATATTATATGCAAGATGCATGGGCACAGCTTAAGTATATGGTACGCATGCAGTAACTCTGAGTATGTGGGAATAATTGTGAGGGTAATATTGAATTATATGGCATAGTAAATTACGTAGATGCATTATTAATTATACATATATGCAGCTTGTTCATCAATCATCTTGCTATGATTCTTAGTCGGGACTCTACTGGCTTTAGTATTCTATGTGACAGGATACTGTTAAAAGTTATGAATTCAGAATCAATACAGCTCTATAATTATGTTCATGTGCTTCTTCCACTGGTCTTTCAGGGACTGCAGCTTGTCAGAGGCAATCAGAAGTGTAATAGAGACTTGGTCTAAACATGTCAGACGCTGATCACATCGTGCATTAGTAGTAGCTGAAAGTGTTGTTTTTAGTCAAATCTGTAGAATCTGAACCATACACTACACAGCACACTGACGAGGGCCTGGCGAGGAGAGGCTCAGAGCTATGTGTTTGAAGTGTTTCTGTTTATTATTACAAGTGAAACAATACACGTTAGAACACATCCCTGCAGCTCACATGACGTAACTAGGCTCCTCAACCCGCCCTCTCGCCCACTCTCTCCTCAGGACATGTTTCCTGCTCCTGTACCCTTCACCTGTTGCAGTTTCCTCCAGTACCTAAAACACTGTCAGTCCTGTTAAGTTCTGACTGACGCTGAGGATGCCTCTCCCTATACCTGCTGTCACTGTGTCAGGCCCTATACCCCATCTCTATAACTGTCAACTGGTAACTTTCAAACTCTATCCCCCTCTATCTCCTGTGAGATGTAACACATGGGGCGGCCTTGTTTCTAGGATGGCAGAGACAACAAAGGTTGTCATTTGGCTTGTTGGCTGGTCACCTGGCCCGGGGCTGTGCTCCATGTGGAAGGGAGATGTCAGGCCTGCGGCTCTCACCTATATTTGATATAACGATTCAATGTGTTATGCCACATTGTGACGCCCTACTGGCAGGCACCCTCCCCAATCTACCTCTAAACTCAGATGAGTAGAAAATACCTTTGTCCGCGTTCCTGCTACCTGACCTATTTTAGAGTGAAATAAATTGCTGTGGAACAGCAGCCCGTAATGACTGGGTGTGAGCCTGTTATCGGTTGGCTGGGGATGCGGTTACGCCGCCATGGGTAACTTTCCAGCAGCACAACTTCACTCACCTGAGCGGTACATGGGTTGGTTTGTTTAACCTCCCTCGTAGCTATGCCCTCCTCAGAATACCCCACGATGATGAAACCCCCCGACAAGGCTCCACAATGACAAAATCCAATAGCCGCTAGCGATACACAATCATTACCTCAAACTAAGCCTTTGAAGTCAGGAGAAGCACTGGACTGATTTATGTCTATAGTGAAATAGATCAGGGCTAATCTAGAAATGATAGCTTCAATTACATTGCGTGTTGAAATGGTTACGGAGATTCAGTGGGCGGCGCTCTGACTAAACCCCTGCCTTTATATCACTGCTATAATTACCGTTAACTACAGTAATATGTCAATGGGAGATGGAGACTTTACCCATGTGTAAAGGGGAGACTCGCATGTCTATTAGTAATAACCCAATAGGCATGGCGCTCCTTGTAGGTATCAGTATAATGGTATTAATAAGGATGTCCTAGGTGCACCCTGAGACACACGGACATCAGCCCCTGAAGTAGGTTACATAAACAGGCTAGCATTCACTGCCTTTGTCCGCAGCTTAGAATTCCTGCTCGATGGAATGAGCAAAACTAAGCAGCCGTGTGATTCGTCCTGGGTCGGGGTGGCAGTGGGAGGATTTGGCTGGGGTAGGGGTGGAGCAGGAGGGGGTTGAGGATATGGTCTGAGAGGGGGTTTGGACACCGTGAGCACCGTGTGACAGTCTTCAGGTGAGGCATGAAACACGAATTGCTGCTCCACAGACCCTCAAAGCTGCAGCCGTTACTGGCACAAATACATGTCACATGTTCTGGGAGAGAGACCCTGGGCTTAAGGATGACACTTGTTTAGTTTGGATGAGTTGGTCATTATGAACATAGGTGTGGGAAGTTAGGCACAGAAAGCCAGGTGACGAAAAACATATCAATTGCATTAGTGGAGCCGGTCACGGAGCCATGGCGATACCCCCTATTGTGTACTACTTATATTAGCGTTAATGCCCCAATTGACCACGGGCTTATGCCATGCATTGAGATAATTACAATGCTACTACACACCATAATGATATACGAAGGAACATAGAATATATTAACGATGGCATAGGGACTATTAATGAGTATAGTGCATTGTATGATGGATGTTGAGGTGATGGGCACGGTACACAGACAGACAGTTAGACTTGCTAAAATCATTGGTATTTTAAAGCAAATGTGACAGAGAATGGACTGTGTAGGCTGTACTGCTGTGTGGAATCTAGCGTGGATGGGGGGGGGGGGGGGTAGATATGATTATTAAGCCTACAACTGCATGAGAGGCAGTGGCCTGGCGAACAGCAGTGGCGGATACTGAATTTTGAAGGGGGGACGCTATTGAAAAAAATTCTCTCTTCCTAACTTTTAACCCTTTAAGGCCGACCAAAAAAAAAAGCTGGTGAAGGGGCCGGGACATTTTCCTAGGAACCCTCCCAGGGCCGAGCCTTTACTGTTTCCCATAGAGTTATGATGACTATAGTCGATGCTCGGCCGGCCATGGCATCGACTATAGTCGATACTCGGCCAGCCATGGCATCGACTATAGTCGATGCTCGGCCCTGAAGGGTTAAGCCAAATTTTACATTCAAAGAGGTAAATTTTGTTCCATGACGAGGGGGGCGCAGCAGGCAGCCATACATGGTGGTAGCATGGTGTTGGTGGGGGGGGGGGGGGTGACATGTCGCCACACGACATGTCTGCCGTCCTCACCACGGCAAGTAGCACCCATGTACAGTGATGTAGACATGGCGACACTCACACATGGATGTGCATGTTAGCCTCACTAACATGCTCCATGTCCACGTCTTTGATGTCACCCTGGGGTGTGGAAAGATACGAGACAAGAGGAGTCGGCCTTGTTTACCCGGCATTATGAAGACTCAATTGAATACTTGACCTTACAGAAAGATGTGTTCACAAGATGTGTTCACTAACTGGTGTACACGTACACAACTGTAACCCCCTCTCACAAACGGCAGATGGTGTGCACGTTCCGTTTGAAAATGTCAAGTTCACTAATTTTCAAAACAACGATTTTCCATTATCCTACATGCAATGTATATGCCATGGCGATACCATAACTGTGTTATATAAGCGGTACCCCCGACCCCCTCCTATGATTTAAAAACTGCAATAGTGTACATGTATTTATATATTCAAGTATAGTGTATATAAGGAATACATAAACAGTGCCTGGCTCCATAGTCGTGCATCCACACCACAAGCCTCATTTACTATAATGTAACTACCAGGGCATACAATAAATTCTCATTTATCAATTACAACCAGCAAACCTGACCTTGTTTATGTGTCCCAAATACGACAATACTATCCGACTGCAATCTCTGTCATGACCTATAGTATAAAACTCCTTTCGGGAAGTAACAAAGACATGCAGCTCATTAAAGGTTACTTGCTTTGCTTCCCTCTTATTCTACGACCCACAATGGATACAATGGACAAAAACTCCTGTCACTACGCTCATCTCATGGCCTATACACAGCTCTAGAACATTTACATGGGAGGGACGTGTATATACGTTATGTGGGCACCCAATTCAGTTGTAAGCCAAGTTATCAGCATTATACCCTGTGTAAATCATCCATAGAGGTCTGACAATCTGTCTGTTCAGATAATATCATGCTGAAGACGTGACTGTCAGGCCCAGGTTGTAATGATCAGATAGCCAATGGTAATGAATGAGTGGCTTTGTCATGGCCTCCTTATAGGCACAGGAGCACTGCTCCAGTGTCTGTGTGTGATGCAGGTGGGGTAGGTGAGGATCAAGGTGCAGCTGAATGGCCGCCCTATCAGTTACACAGCATTGTACTGGTGGGATCATACCTGTCCCAGGTAATCACACGGTGTGGGCTTACTCCACTACTCCCTATACCTCAACCCTATGTATACCTGTGGTTGGCGGAGGTATACCACAACATGCACTTAGGCACTCTCCTCCAACACTCCCCACCCAGACATCACTGCAAGGCAATACACGCGGATGTTACCAAAGGCATACTTTAAATACAGGGAATGTTCTTGGCTAGGGGGGTGCTCCTGTTTCTTTAGAGTCCCATTCCCTGACCCCCTCCAGTCCTAGATCCAAAGTCAGCATCTAAGACAGCGATATATTAGCACAGCTATAGGGATCAACAAAATTACCTTTGTATACCAGCAAACTTATTCACAATGTGCATGTTTGCGCACTATGAACGTGTTAATGTTTATTTTCTCACGGAGATGGACACATTTAAGTATAGCCTAATGCATATACCTGCTAGGCATGAACGCGCCAATGATTAAAACACTTGAAAAAGTGCATGATTATCTAAATGAAGAACTACCGGTTCCAACAAGGTCATATACTCTTATAAATGCCATGGGCCCTATAATTATGGAAACACACCATGCTATTGAGATAGGTAAACCTTTGAGAAATATAAGCACCTAGGAAGTAGACAGCTTCTCCACTGCACGAACGGTTGGGGATGGAATGGATAGATATTTTTTAATCTTAATTTTTAATAGAAAAAAATAACTCAGCACTTCTGCCACATGATGCGGGCCATAAGAACGTTTTATACAGGTCATAAACATTTATACAGATAGACGGTTAAAATAAATTAATCGCGCAATTGCTCTTTATTGTCGCCATGGCAACAGCCTGATGTATCATTTAACTGCAGTTGATGTACTATTCATAATAGAACAGACAACTGGGAGGAGACAGGGTTATCTGATTCCCCCAGTTTTGAAATCAACAGTGATAAAACAATTACCGTAGGTATGTAAAGGAATATGCATGTATACATTGTCATACATACATATTCAGACAATGTATACATTGTCATACATGTACAGAGACTTACATCACTGATACATGTGAATTATAATCCTCAAGAATATACAGCAATATTCCCACATTACCTGATAAAATGAAATGTAATAGGACATTGTGTAGGCTACATATACTTTATGACTCTGGAGGCAATTGCATGTCATGTCACTTATAATTTCACATTACCACAAGCTGTCGCCTCAGCACACCTGTACCCACAACGCTATTCCACACGACCTCTGTAATCTATTATACAGGTAGTCCGAGAACATGCTAACTATAAGTTCACTTCGTCTGGTTATAGTGCTGGGCTGAGGAATAGAACCGACCCACCCAACCAGTTTATTTAAGTTGAATGCTTTCCTGATTCCGCATTCTCCACTTCAAACTGGATCTGGGACTGGGGGGGGGGGGCGGGGGCGTAAAATCTGACTGCATTAATGGCATCCCACCTACTTAAATGCCCCTTTTCCTCAACCTCAACATGCCATTTTCATAATGCTATGTTACAGATTATCAATATTTCATTTTTTGTAGTACCCTGCAGTAATAAGCAAGCAAGACGAGAATTGCACAATTTACAAAAAATACAAAACGTCATAGTAAATAAATAGTTGTCTCTTGTGTCATGGTCAAACTCTACAAACCCTAAAGTGTACTCACTAACCCCATTAACATTCCCATGGACCAGGATTGGTGTATTATGGGGAACCCCAACCCATTCCCGTTGCTGGCAAGTAGCGGGTTGTGGACAGGATATAGGGTGTCACACCTGGTGGTTGTGATGACACCACAGGTCCTGTGATCACCTGGGTTAATCACCACCTCACCAGGTGCTTCCCTGCTCCCTCACCACACCTCCCTGGCACCACTCACCATCTCCTCCTCCCACGCATATGGAGAGGCCTCACAACCACTGGACATGGCTCAATTCCCATTCTATGTATGTATGTATGTATGTATGTATGTATGTATGTATGTATGTATGTATGTATGTATGTATGTATGTATATATAATATATAATATATATATATATATATATATATATATATATATATATAATGAGATATTTCTGTGTGTTCTAATATTTTGTAAAAAATACCTTTTAAAATTTTCTTCATCTATACAATTATATGTTTTTATCACTGCATACTAAACACCATTTATAGACTTGCGATTGGTGGCGACAACGTCCTTTTCCGTTTTCCTCTACCATTAATAGACTACACAGTACCTAGAATACATTCAGACACCTCATCAAAAGTCAGATTGCCTGTAGCCTAATGAGTACTAATGTACTTTGTGTGTATTGGGGAGAATTAGAGGTGGGGTTGGTTGGTAACATTGGGATTACCACCACACACAACTTACACCTCACAAAGTGGATCCTAATTTAGTAACACCCTACAATGGATGTGTCTCCCTGGCTGTCTCAAGTTATCTTTTCTCTTTCACCAGGGTTAGGGGCTCTCCTCTAAGCCCCTCTAACCTAACGTAATGTGCTATTGTGGATATAATTAACGTCTACCCCCTCCAACCAACAATTGGATAACTGCCCAGACTGGAAAAAAGAAAACACGATCACAAGGTTTCCAAACAGCTGAGTCTGGGAAAGGAGCATAGCAAGGTCCTCCCTGTGTATACGTTAAACGCGTTATCATATTATATACAGCTAAATTGCGATAAGGAAAAAAAGAGATTGATAGACAAGAGTTTGATGCTTCTATGGATTAGGCCACTCAAAAAAAAGTGGTTTCTCATCACCAAGGTCTGAAAAATGTGACGAGGGAGGTTTCTTTTTTTTATTTTTTTTATAGTCGGGGGCTAAAATGTGTGGGATACTGTGGGATGATGTACGTTTTTTTCATGACCAAAATTCACATTGTAGTACTTTAGAATTTATGGATCTTTGAAAGTGAAGAAAATGTAATTTATTTCTATCCTACTGCATTACTGGCAGTATTAGCTTTAATTTGATACCTAATATCGCAATATTTATCCATTTATATCATATTTTTCATAAAAAATTAGCAAAAAAAAAAAGTTTTCCTCAAAAGCTGATTTGTATGATGCGCGCGGTGATGAGAAACCATTTTATTTTTTTAAGTGGCCTTGTTATGGGTATCTTTATAAATAGTGTACAGCACAAACCACATTATGGATACATCGAGGTCAGTGGACAGAAGCAGTTAGCTTTGGCCAATTTGTAAATATCAATATGTTTTGTTTATCAGCCTTGGGTTCGCTTTCCCACGTGTGCTTACTGGACACTACTACAATTTGTACTGACGTGAAAATGCCGAAGTCGTCAAAAAAATGACCGTCCCCAGACAAGCAAAACCGCCAACGGGCTCATACAGACGTCCTTCAGTCCAATCTCTAGGTGCAAAAGTAATCTGTTGTCATGCGAACTTTTTGCACGAGGTTGACAAGAGTGGCGGGTTCTAGTATTGTGGTCAGGTAGTCCCCGCGGGAGGAGTGGGGAGCAGGAAGACAAGGTGTTTATGCTGGTTTTGCCGCTCCCAGGTGCACGGCAGCAGACGACATTTGACAATCCAGAGCAGACGACATTTTTCGCTGTAAATCCTGCCCGGAGGGAGGCGGTCAGTACAGTGGGTACTGTTTGGTGATGCACCCTGGTGCTGGGGGCTATCTAGCATTGTCTGTAGGACGAGGAAGGTTAAAAACAACAACTACAGACAAGTTACCGACCTCACAATGTCACCCACACCTGTGGTTTGATGTCTAATCCCCACCTGTTCTACCCAGTAGGAAACACTGGGAAAGGAATAACATTTGTTATGTAACAGTCAGCCTGTTAATACCCCTCTATAAGGGTGGAGAATGGGATGTTATAAAAGAAGTGGGGCATCAAAAGGGTGGGGTCAAAGTAGAGTACTACAGGTACGGGCTATTGCCAGCTACAGAGCACACAATTAGAACTAAATTACCCTATTCCACAAATAGCTGCAAAATATACCACATGCTGATTTGGGATATATATAGAGAGAAGAAGAGGGCCAATGTGAACCCTGAAAGTGGTCATTGGTTCCCCCCTGTCACCCACCACCCTCATTTTGAAAGTCATAAAACATATCCAAGACCAAGTAATTGATACAAAGAATAAATGCAATTGAGGCAATATAACAATTTCCGAAAACTGGTCATGAGTTTTCCCATTGTGACCAATGTTGGCTTGTACGCTGGGCTGTGTCATGACTAGACCACTTTCTCGTGTCAAGATACACGTTAAACATGCAGGTAGCCACAAGCCAGGGCTGCCGGGGCACGGGCCGCAGGAGCCGGCGGGACCGGGGTGTGGCGTCAGGACACAACAGTCCACCGCACACCACAGCAATCTGGGCTGGAATCTGGGGGAAGCCAGGCGTTCCCTAGCGTCCCCTGTAACCCCATGTATGACCTCACATCTTAACAAGTCAGTTCAACATAAACTGTACATGTAATAGGGGGTATGTCCTCAGTGATATCACATAGTTCATCTCAACAGTTGTCCAAAAGACCCTCCGCCAATTGATATGTCATAGAATTATGCTTATTTATTATGGATATGCTGTAATGTTCTCTGTGTATATTGGAATCTATTGTCATACTTAATTCCATCTATTGAGATGTCAAATAACATCATGACGTGTATGATTATTCCTTTTTTCATATACCATCTCATAAGTTGTGCTGTGTTTAGAAAATCATCTTATGAAATAAACACTTTATAAACTCAATCGTCAGAGCATATGTGTTGCATCTAGCTTATACGACATAGATTGCCCCGAGATGAAAATAAGAGTGAAAATTAATTAGAGGCCGGATGGCACATTTTCGGAGGCAGTTGCATAGAAGCCACTTCCGAAGCCACATGACTGAAAATAGCCGTACAAAAATTGCCTCTTCTTTTTCATCTCCTTTTTCTAAAAGTGATATCATAACTGTTTGTGCAACGAACACAACGAGGTCGATGTTACAACTACATGTACATCCCATGAGGGAATTCTCATTTATAATGAACGAACTGCATATATATAGCATCCCTTCTGTTGTATCTGTAACTGTGCAGCAGAATATAGGCATAAATGCAATAAACGTCTTTTAACCGTCATACCCGATAGTATATCCCTGGTGTATCCCTATTACCGCTCTTTGTAGATCTCCTGCACCCCACGGTAACCATCCGGGGTAACCACTACAAGCAAGCATCGTTTCCCTAACATATCACAAGGGCAATATAAATGTCCAAATGGGGACAGAAAGCCACATGTTGTAGAAAACCCCTTCCCCTTGTCCCCGTCATCCTCCTCCTCTACAAAAAGCCATCCTGACCGTGAGGCTTGAATGGCCGGCGCCTGCTAAGGTGCGATCCTAACCCTAAACGCCACCTAATTGAGCAAAAAGACTGCCCTGATGAAAGAAGCGGTCCTACCCCCAACAAAGGTGCAATCACACGGCCCCTGACACAGGTGTGGCATCTAGCAGCAAGCATTCATAAACTGGGGAAACTGTACAGCCGGTGTACGAGAGGAGGAAACAGGTCCAATTGCTAGGATTTAGTGGGATTTGGGACTATTCAGCAAGGTGGTGTCTGGCTCTCTGTGAAGTACAGATGAGAAGTGCAACATTCTGTGTTCACCCTGGGCAGTAAAACCTACCAGGTGTGAGGAGGTTGGTGGGTGGGTGGGTGGGTCTGGGGTGGGGCATTAAACTGATGACCTTTATGGGAGCCTCATACATGAGTGTGGTGATTATTATGTTTTAACATGGGTTGTAATTCCCAGGCATAATTGTAGGTTACTGTCCCTCTTTTATGCACACCTATAGAAAGGAGGCTAGTGTTTAATTTGTCCCTAATAACTTTGTTTGGTGAGGGAACATAGTTTGAAGAGGCTTGAAGAGTGGTCTTGAATTCCAAATTCTCAAATTGTTGAAAGGGGGAGGAAGACACTATGTTGTAGCATTCCTCCTCCTATCGAGAGAGAGTTTTATATTGAATACTCGTAGTTGGACTCTTAGACCAATGACATGCATTGAGCATTGCACCCTTGTAGCAACAGATAAAAATATATACTGTGAATTATCACAGCAAAGGGCGACAGAATATAAGCCCTTTTACCCATTCACCATGAGGTAATGGCCTATACATGGGAAAGGATAAAGAAAGCAAACCACCTGCCCCAACATGGGCCTTGATGGGCAAGTCGCCATGGGGCCTACTCCTCCTCCCACACAAGGGCCAAAGAAAACCCAATTCGTCCCGCAAATAGAGCTGCATTATTCGGGCTCCTCACAAACTATTATAACTTATGAAGCCTTTTCCATCTCTCAACAAAACAAATGGCTGCAGGGCAGGTCTTGCCGTGCTGCTCTGACGGAGGGACTGACACACTTCAACCACTGAGGGTCATGGCCTGCAGCTACAACACCCATGTTCCCTCTGTCAAAGACTGCACCCAGCTTCTGACGAGACAGTTCTGACAGAAATGAGGGGCTGCCCATGACTACTCCAGCTTGGATAAAAAGTGTGTGTCCAATTCACAAATACATTCAAGTAACAGTACCTTCTCTGCCTATTGTGTTTCCCACATAGCCCAGGGAAATATAGGCTAGATCTACTTTACTCCCAAATATTTGGTGTTGATGCCTTTCACGGCCCTTTGTATGAACTGTCTATACCAGCCACCGGTAGAGGGCTTTCATTAGTGGAAGTGCAATCTTATATTCATGCGCATACCAGCCTTTCTAACTTTCACGTGAATCAGTTTTCTCAGAAGGCTGTCACTCATTATCACATACATGGTGTTAAGCAAAGGATGTTTCATACAATTCTGTCCTGGAGAAAAACAGTTATAATACCACGTCTGTCATATCCCTGCCATGAACTACACTCAAAAAGTAAACTCGTCTGCAGACTCTTCTAAGTGACAAGAGAGTGGGTCCTCTAGCTGTAGTTGTCAGATAGAAGATACACTTGGTATGTGCCAGCCCAAAACCTGACTCATGCCAGCCCTAGACTCGTCAACCAGGGTCTGATTCAGGATTTTCCCTGTAGGTGGCATCAGTATAACATGCATTCTGTATTAAGTTGGGGAATGAATTGCATAATTTCTATGTTGATTTTAATCATATTTATTGGAATACACATTCATGTTATGGAGAATCTTGAGATTTATCTATTGGGGATGCTAGAAAAGGTAAAGGAATCAATGTTTTGATATACTGTAAACGTACTTTATTTCGCGCTGTACATATTTTCGCGATTTTCGCGGATTTTAAAATCCGCGAAAATATGTACAGAGCGAAAATTTATCCAGTGTAGGCATACTACAATCATATTCAAAAATCCGCGAATTCAAGTACACGTGAAAGTGCATTTTGTGGTCAATCCGCGAAAATATACATGCGCGAAAATATGTACGTTTACAGTAATTGAGACAAAACAAATATGTGTAGGGCACAGACACCTCTTTTGTGGTTATTTCTATGGTACAATAGCTGCAAGGAAACTCCCATTGGTATGACATCCACATATGTGTTAGTCTGTAACTAAAGGGTAGAAATACTCTCAATATAGACTTGGGGATATGGCAGGAATTCCCCTAACCTACATACCTCTATGTTTGTATGAATTAGCTATTATAAACCTCAGAAATATAGACAGACATGGACAACAATTATGCCTAGGCAGAACCCAGTTAGCTCCACCTGCAGTGAAGTAGAGGTTATAGTGCACAGGTTAACCCTCTAAGGGGTTCATAGTGCTTTAAGGTGCTATGCTCTATGTGATCATAATACATGAATTCAGCCTTGGCAAGTATACTCGCCCAACTGTTGATTCATTTCCAAAGGTGCATGAATGCAGGCTTGGCGAATAGACTCACCAGGGCTACATTCATGCATCATGCTGACAAAGGGATTCAAGCACATTTAAAGCAGTTTGCAGCCAATAAAGGGTTAACTATTCTGGGTTGTCAATTTGACGACCTTAGACTTGTCACTTGGAGTAGGCCACTGCCTAGGCTAACATTGTCAGTTAGATATGACCCTAGTCTTGTCTTGTGGGATGGTAACCGGACAGTTCATCAAATAGACAACCTTGAACTCGTTTATTTTATGACCGTCACTTTAAAGACCCTAAACTCTTCTTATAAGACAACCTTTTGACAAGTTTGGATCCCTTCATTTTATCAGTGTAGATGCTCTGTGACCACACTTTTAAACCATATAATACCATGAGTTTGTTGTATTCTGCAGGGGCCATCTGTTCCCTCATAACTCCAAGAACCTTTAATTGAGAGTTATACATGTATCCCCATGTTGTCATCCACATGTATACACATTGTAGGTGGCCATCAGCTCCTATATATATGCAGGTAAAGATATCCTGCTTTGCTGCCAAGATAAACATCTGAACTGGCCGACCCCTAATCACTCCGACTGGTAACTCGGGGCTAAAGGTGTGCTTACCACCCACGCCGCTCCCCATGTCTACAGGTATCTCCCTGTTCTCCTACACTTACCATGGTCACAGTATGATGTCTCAGCATGATCTATCATATTAGCATCATTTTTCAACTTAAGTGTAATGAGTTGTGACAAGGAGTTCCAATGGGAATCATTGAACTTTAAATGATTTCAACTAAAAAGTATATTAATGCTAATGGTTTGCTCCTTTGGACTAATTCCTATCTTCAAAGGTCATCTGCAAATGGTGCCTCTGGCAAAGTTGGTATCTCAGTTGGAGATACCTACCCCTGGAAAGGTGGAGTGAAACAAGGAGAGCTGGAGGTAGGAGTAGACCCATCTTTATAGATGTGTGTCTGTATGGGGGGGGGATGATTGGTAGGTGGGTGGCTGTACATCAGAATGGCCTGGGGCTGTGCAGGCTAGGGACGCGGCCCCACTACAGGCAGCCCATCTGGCATGGCTTCTCATGCTTAATGTGGCCAGTAATGGGCCCTGAAGTCCTGCCACGAGCAGGGATCCTCTCCATGTTTTCACAGCCCAACGAGGTTGGAGGGAGGGGAGCCTCGTCGCCCATTTGTAGGATTTGCTAAAAGCACTGACATAGATAACCCCACGCAAGATGAAACCAAGTCTGTCAGAACAAAAACCACACACTCTATCTTCCGTGTAACAAGATAATGTAGGTGTAACTGCTACCAAGCCATCAAGCTATATTTTTAAAGGGATATAGACACAATTGTTGACAAGGGACTGTTTCCAATTACTTCTTTTTGGTGTTCGACTTGTGCATTATGGAGACCACATGGGGGATTTCCTTTATATCCTCTTACAGGGTATGATGGGAGGTCCTCATAAGTTACACAATATTGACGTTGGATACATTTGTCAATTTCAATACATTTAGTAATGAATAATGAACCAACATTGCCAATACAGCAACCCTGCTATAGCGGTTGACAGTAGTATGATTTACCAATAAAAGAAAAGACCAACTCTTCTATCTGTTATCATAACCGCCAGTTTCAACTACAATACAACAGGGATGGCTCCTCTCATTGACATGTCAAATCTACATGAGTGAGGAAGAACAGAATTGTATGTATGCCATCATTCTTTACGTTTTTTTCTCTCTAGAATCTTTGATAATTGTCTGATCACCAGGTCTAAGCCGTTCAAATTGCATAGTTGTTGCATAATCTTTATCCCCCCCCCCCATTCGCCTCCCCTGTTGTTGAAAAATGATCACTCCCATTACAGTCACCTAGGAACTCTTTGGGTCCTCGGAGGACGTAGGGTGGTGAGGAATAATTGTCTACTAGTAATATGAGTTGACTACCCATCAAGGCACATGGCAGCCTGTGGATCTAGAAGACACAACCTGCTCTGACACAGGTCACCCACATCAAAGAGATGCCTGCCCCTAATAGCTTGTCATACAGGCCTAAAGGTTCCGTTATCTGCCGATTCAATGAATAATACAACGTCTTACCATATAATATGCCACATATGTCAGCTAGGGGGCCGCACAGAAATGTCTGAATAATCGTGAACAAATGCCGTAATACTTGGGGAAAGGGGCAATTGGGCGTCTGCATGGAAAGAGGTGATCTTATGAAGCGAGCAGTCTGTGTGATCACCCTTTCTTTGTACACGTCAGCACAGCCTTGTATGCGGTATGTCTGTGGCGTCGTGAAAGAGGGCCTTCTATAAAGCCCACCTCCTGTCCCATTTCTGCCCACTGTCCAAATGCCTTGGCAACGTAGGCCTGCATTCAGTTTCAATCTGACATTGGGACATGGGTGGTGTAGTGGTCAGTAAACACTGACCAGTTCTCTGTCTGCAGACAGATCACTCATGTGGATGTTTTCTATGTTGGGGAGACACCCACAAAGCGGTATGAAGGCATGGCGTGGCTCTATGTGGGGGTGATTTATGTCGCTGTTCAGAATCCTTTGTGCAGAATGTCTTGCTGCACTCTTTGCCAACTGTTGGGTCCGCTAGACTTCCATACACCGCCAAAGTTTAAATGTAACTATATCCATGTCAGTCAATGTGTTAAAACAATACAATGACAAAACCAATTTGGAGAGTTCACGTTCGATCCCCCTGACTAGCCTCAGACTAATCACTTTCACCCAATAGGACCTTACCTGTTAAATTGGCTAATGCATACACATTGTAGTTCACACGGTGCCTATTGCTAACTAGTACTCGTGCATTCACTGAGTGAAACACGAGGCCGATGCATGGTCACAAGGAGCAGATGGAGCGTGACTTGAGCTGCTCATGGTTATTCTACCTCACACCACTGGGTGGCGCGGTGGTAGAGGCTGCCAATCAACCCTAGTCTGATGTGAATGCTGATCGTCAATTTGTCTGGAAACCCGAATCTTTGTAAGGTACGCCTGGCTGAGTATTGGAATTGAACCCTCCTTTGTGCCATTCAAATTAGCCCACTAATCAAACTAGCTATTTCAAAGGGAATTCTTCACCCCTGAACTGATTTAGATTTTGCAAAGAATGATTTGCTGTCCTTGGGGTCATGGATTCAATATATTATAACCAGTGACCTTCTCTATGGGGGTGAGATCACTGCTATAATGTACGATTCATATTGAACGCTACTATATGTATGTATGTATGTACGTATGTATGTATGTATGTATGTATGTATGTATGTACGTACGTTGTATCATATGATACCTTTCCTGTAGATGATCTCATTGGTGGTAAATCTTTGTTTTGATTTAGCCAATCCAACATGGTACCCAACTGAGTCAGGGCATGTGTGGCCAGGGACACCAGAACCCCCAAAGAGAGTACCGGTAGGGGCCCTGTTATAGGTAGGGAAATGGACGTTTAGGGCAGTCTGGACAGTTTTCAGGGCGACACGCCGCGCTGGCGTCTCCATTAGCACAAGGTCATAAGGAACTAATAGCGCCAGTTCTAGCCTCTGGACATTCCGTGTCCGCTTCAAAGGATGACCCTCCGCTGCACCAAGTGTTACCCCCGGGGCTATCCACCCGACCGCCGACAAGCAAAGGGGACAAAAATCAAACCCTAATTTGCCGACTTCACACCACCTTGTAAAATTCAATCAGTCGGGAAGGCGACTTTTGGCCCCACCTGAGGAGGTCCTTGTTGTGAGGCGTTAACTGTGGGGACAGTCTGGTGGCAGGGGTATGTGAGGCAGATAACGTTGTGTCTACCTGTGTGTTTATGGTCAGTATAGAGATGCTACACCTTTTGAAGGTTAGGGACAGTCAAGCCACAAATTGACCACTTCCTCTGATACAGTATTTCCTTCCTTCCCCTAATCCATAAAATGTAGTAGAATTCCTCATCAGATATGCACACCGTGGGCCATATGGAGCGCAGGGGTGGAGGTAAAACACGGTACCTGTCATTGCCTGAGGAGGCTGATGCATTTGAAATTAATTGCTAATATATTGTTGGCAGCGTTTATAGATTCGTGTGGTCTGGGGTACAGTTTTGGGTCGGTGACCAGTAGGGTAGAGGTGGACACACTCAGTGACTCAGTTCGTGTCAACTATCGGCTGTGGTTTAACACCCTGGGTCCCATCTTTAGATACTTACATCGAGTGTGAGGTAACATGAGCCAAAATAGGCTCACAAAAACTTACTGTCAAAAGGAAGAATGTAGACTTACATCCCCAGGTATAGCACAGGACAGGGAGAATAACATATTAACTTGTTTCTTTTTTGTTCATAACATTGCCTATAGAACAGAGAACACAGCAAGCATTGCTTAGTGGGACCCATGCAAGTGTGTTTTTACTTGGGCAAGCTGATCTGCCCATATCTGGGTTCTTTTTGTCCAGGGTTATAAGTAAGAGCCCAGATGGCTCAGATCAGATTTGAAGTGCCCAGGTTGAGCCAAGATTTATTCCACTTTAGCATAAACTATCAGAATGTACAATAAATGGTGATTTCTGGAGAAAAAGCACATGTCAGCATGTTTTGACATATTTACCATGTATTTATAAAAAGAAAAGTTTTCCTGGGCTGGCCCATCTGGGCTCCCATTTATAGCCCTGGACAAAAGGGACAATAACCTATAGATATAGGCAAGCCCAGCTGGCCCAAGTAAAACACATATGGGCCCCAGTGACTAATGCAGTCTTGAAAGAATCTAACCCTGCCATCGTTGATTTCAAAGCATGTTCTAAGGCGGTTTACAATAATTCAGGGTTACCATCGACTCGCTTCAGACAATAAGCTATTCCATGATGATGATTCCTGCTGGCGGAGGGTTCAGAAGGGTAAAGGGGGATGGGCCGGCCAGGACTCAGGAGGCGTGCTGACTTGTGGAAGCTACACCAGTAGACAGTGATGCATGGCGGCGGCTTGGTTTACCCTGGTGAGTGTGAATATGATAAATTGTTCAGGTGCAACTCTAGTCCGATTTCAGGACTGACCAATCACAGATCAAGGAGCGGGTCAGCACCAAGGGGCATCCGCCATATGGCTGACCCATGTGGGGTAAGGAGACATGGGGCTGGCGCCAGATATGTGATATAGAGTAGTGGATGGTATTATCGTCACCTTAGTGGTCAATCTCCACCCAGAATTGTGTTGGTACTAATACATCGTCTCTGATAGATTGTGCTTGGAGCCAATTCAGTTCTGGTACTTTTCCACTGGGTCCCATCCCCATATGTTTGGTATTAAGGGAACAGTTGTTATTTCATTTTGGTCTATACTAGTCTGGTATTATCGTCACCTGTCTGGTATTATCGTCACTCATTAATAAATAGCCTCATTTGGGCTCTAAATAGTCTAAATGTGTGCAGAAAAGTTGGCATTACTTGGGGTACATGTTTTACCACGCTATACAAGTCTTTGTGGCAATAAAAATGTATGAATAATCAGAAAAATAGGCCTGGTCAAAAATATTTTCAAATCTCCCGCCTTCAACCGAGATGGAATCTCAGATCAGAATGAGAATCTGGATGCTCCCCCAGAATTTGGTCCTACGAGATAGTATGGATAAACGACTACTTGTGGAGGTATGGAAGGCCTTTAGCGACGTAATTAATGGTGATTTAAGGCAATATCCTGGGATAATATTGCTATGGGAGGTCTTTTACCTGCTGGGTGACGGTAATACCAGACATAGGGATTTATTGGAAGGTATTTCCGTCACCCCCTGTATCTTAAAGGTTTTAAGTCATGGCAAGCCCAAACCAGAAATTTTATACATAATCAACTATGCTGAATCCATCTATGTACCTCTTATATCAGAATAAGTTGTATTTCAATCATTAAAAAAATATTGAAATTTTCATATTGCTTAGACTGATCGTTAATTTGATGATATAGGCCACTGTGGAAAAAATCATGAAAATCTGAAGAGGGGCTAAACCTATCTCATATAAGTCTGAGGAGCTAAATGGGTTTGCATAGCTATAGAATACATTCTAAGCTATCATTTGGTCCAATTCCCGCAGTTATAATCCATTTCCTTCCATTTGTATTACTTCTCATTGTCTGATAGTGACGATAATACCAGACTGACGGTGATACCATCCACTACTCTATGACCAGACCCCTTATGTGCGAAGTGATATGTTCTATAGCATGGACCTATCTTCAAACACTAAAGTTTGACCGTTGCCTTTCAATATTTGATATTGAAAGGCATGGTCAAAATGTCAGTCAAATGATGCATCACTCTATGTATATACATGTATATATCTCCTCGATAAGCAGAATCACATTTCTTTTTCACTTTTTGAAATGGTGGCTAAGAGACAAAGGATAGGGACTGACCACATCGCATCCATAAAAAAGAAGGGACTCGGTACATCCTTCTTCAGGATTAACAAGAGGGAGCATGTCCCAGGTGACAATAATCTAGTGAAGGGGAGGTCTACAATGGAAGGGACATTCTAATCAGAGCATATGGAAGTTGGGGGAGGGCCTTGTTAGCGGGTGGGGCATCCCTCTGGCCCCTGCTATTGGTTCCAGATGCCGTGCCCCTACCCCCTGACGTGGCCGACTGCTGGGTCGGTGTGGATCTCACATCTATCCAGCACCGGTGCCTAACCAGCCCTAACGGTGCCGGGTTATGAGAACTCTGTGGGGTCCAGAGACTTGGCAGATCCTTAGGTTATGGCTGTGATGGGAGGATACAAGCAGTAACTGGAGGCGCCCCTAGTTGAATCTCTGCTCCTGATGAGGGCTGACTCCTCCTGCTGGGGGAGGACCCCAGCTAGAAAATAACTGCCATCTACCCCTGGGGAGAGTTTAATCCACTTTGTTCGATAAACAGGGTTAACAGTGGTTAACATTGCATTTTTAACCCAACACTGAGCTATCTCGTTATGTAACAGTATACCTACAACAAAGAACACATGTCATAGATATTAACCGTTATCGGAGAACATACCAATGGGGAGGCACAAAGGTATCGGTAACAGATATGGCCATACATCTCCACAACTGTCATAACAGACACACACTAAAGCCATCATATCGCTGTGTTTACACTGTCCTATTACGGCGTATTATGTGGGAAACATCTTGGGGACCTCCCAAAGTCTGCTCCCTGAAGCCACTTCCCTGGGGGAGTGATATGGCATTCTGAGCTACTCCCGAGCTGCCCCCAGACCACCTCCTCATCCACCTCCTGCCGTCTAGATCAGCAGACAAGCAAACAAAGCTGCCGTCAGAACAG
The DNA here is from genome assembly GCA_947462335.1 of Harmothoe impar. Taxonomy (NCBI): domain Eukaryota; kingdom Metazoa; phylum Annelida; class Polychaeta; order Phyllodocida; family Polynoidae; genus Harmothoe; species Harmothoe impar. Next base: position 40,489,241 of record OX381710.1, read on the forward strand.
CATCAGGATAGCTTGATCTTGCATAACTATAAACATAGCCACAGGGTAGCCCAGGGAGACATCATATCAATGCTACTATCCCCCAAGGGCCAACTGGAGATTGTTTTCTAAGCAAACCATCATGGCGCTAATTTACTTCAGAATTGGTCACTGTGTGGGATGGTCTTTTCGTCCTGCAGACGGGTCCAATTTAGTTAGAGCCCAGAAGGCGATTTGTAAATGGAAAGATAATTTAAGTCTGATAAGTTTCTTTTCTACAGACTAAAGCTATCAAGGGATCAAGGCAACGTACCGTAGAGGAGCTGCTGTCTCACTTAAGTGAAAATGGAGTAAAAGAACATCCCAAAGGATCTGGCCCGAGGGAGTTCCCACCGATAGGGATGAAATAGAAACGCATTAAAAAATCAGTGAAAGCTACCATCTGCCCTGGCCTTTGCCCCTTTGAGGACGGCATTGTACATCAAGGCTTCATGCACAATTTTGTCATGATGCGCCATTGCAGCCTCGGCAAGTGACTCGTCAGCACTGCGTTGGTGATTGCATGCAGCCCTGGTGAGTTTGCCACTGGTCAGGGTTACCTGCATGTATCACAACGGCAAAAGTCCTTATTGCATCAAAACACTCCGCTGTCCTTAAAGGGTTAAGCCGGCTGTAACGTGTGTGAGGGGTCAGCCCTGTGAGTGGGATCAGCCGGCCGCCATGACACTTACAGCCGCCATGACACCCACCACAGCACCAGTAATAATATTACCCCTGGTGGCAAGGCGGGCCGAGCTCTGTTTTCCAGGGGGCATGGCTAGTTTGTGGTGGCTTCCGGCCCTACACCAAGGGGTTGTTTGGCGAGTGGGATGGACGCCAACGGCAGGTGCAGGCTTCCGGAATCAAAACACCGCTCCAGGGTGAGGGTGGACATGATGGGGGGATGAGAGACGCCGACCCTGTCCTCAGGGACCAATCAGCGGTAAGGATGACCTCCAGCAGTCATGTGACCAGGTCATGTGACCACATGGCCCGACAGGCGTGCTGCACCAGGACCTTTGGTAACCATAGAAACAGGCCCGGTGGGACTCTCGGCGAATGAGCTGCTCATCAAAAAGCCACCCGGCGGAAGCCACTTTGGAAGCTATTTCACACTGAAACAGCCATCAATGCAGTACATGTACAACTTCCCAGTATTGGCCATTAGTTAACAATGGATCATGGCTGAATGGTTAGAAGACGAACTCATTCAATTATAAATACTAGCTGTTTCACATTGCAAGCAATAGAATTATATTTCCTATAATATCAAATGTCATAGAAACGCATGAGCATCTGTTTCCTTAAATATGCACTGGGGGAAGAGGGGACTGATGCCCAGCCAAAAGCATGGCTTCCAAAGGGGCTTCCAAAGAACGGTCGGCGACCGTTAGGGCCAGGTCCTGACAACAAATACGTTGTCGTCACTATAATTAGAGCTGGCCATGTTGTGGGCGATAATAAAGAGGAGCAGCTCGGAGTAGCTGAGAGTGGCTCTACCCTGGTGTGGGGAGATCAGCTGCAGCTGAAGCATCATTACATGACACCGGCTAAACACGGTCGGGCATCATGCACAGATTGACTCCAGGTACAGGACAGGAGGGGGCAGCCAGTTCCCATCATGTGAACAAACAGAAGGGGCCCCTCCCCGACTTATTCAGGCTTGGTGATGCCCAGCTACATTACATCAAAGGGATATACATGTAATACTACCAGCCATGGACATGTTCTGAAAATCAGGAACCTTATACAGGAATATGTCTGATATTTCCTGTTCATTCTAGTCTGACAATAGTAGAAATGTTAATGATGGGAACGTGATCAGCAGCAGCCCCTTTCTCGAAAGGAATGTGAAAGTATGAAAGATACCCTGTCACCACATAGTGTGCATGACTATCCTGAAAGATGGCTTTATTGGTGACGTCTTGCCTTACAAACACATCAATAATTTACCAGTGATCTCAAACCTGATAAGATGCGACATCATTCCCTCTCCTTATCCGGGGATCTAAGATAATCTAAGGAGTTTGAACTTTGGAGAGCAATCGTTCAATATAGAGTTTCCGGGTTTCAATAGTAAGACAACAATAGTCTTGAAGACTTGGCAACTGGAGAAGGTAGGAAAACAGAGTGTTGGATGTGCCACCTCCTACCCTTGGTCACTACTACTCAGTGGTGCTTTGTCCATTGTTTGTTCTGACCACTAGAGTAAGGACCTCTCCCAAGCCCTCGTGCAGCCATGATAAATGGGGCGGGGCACGAGGTCAGGAAGTTATCTGTATTTGTTTAGATATCCACAGGAGGAGGTCAGCTGACCACTTGGAGGTCACCACACCCGAATTACATCAGGGAGGGCCTTCTTTGGACCCTGTGGGTAGTGGTGGACCTATACACATGTATAGGGCTGTGGGTGACATAGACCTGCTGGTTAGTATCTCAAGAACAACGCAGGAGGGATGGAGGAACCCTTCCACTTATATTGGGCAGTGACTTCCATCTATTATTTATCTACATTTACTTCTATACATAGGACCATAGATCCATAGATCATATTGGGCAGCTACTAACAGCTGGTCTTGTTAATATCATCATAAGGCATCTTATCATAAAAGACATATTCATCCTAGAATTGTTTTTATGCTAGGAATGCACAATGTTGTTACGGCGCTAGATGCCTAAATTCGACTTGGCGACATGGCCACGACATGACCTTCGACATGCGACATGGATCTTAGTGACATTAGAGAACAAAGAAGTGACAAGACACATAGTGTTTTTTAATCGACATAGGAAATGACAGGTTGTAAGAGGCGCCATGGGACATGGGGATTTTAAGTGACATGACATTGTCATTTCTCAAATTTGACATGCGACTCCCCCCCCCCCCCATCCAGACCCCCATTCATTGCAGACAGCAAATGGGGAGGGCGACGCCACCAGCAACATCAACACGATCTGGAATCGCCCTAGCGCCAGGAAATGCTCAATTTCTACAGCAAAAACACATTTCAGAAATCACCGGAAATATTCCCTGTAATAATGGGCGCGCGTGTACAGACAATTATCATACAAAAGTAGGCCTACGTGTAGAATTACAAAAATAGGCGATCACGAATTGGATGTGCAATCCTGGGTTGCAATATAGGAACAGGAATTATTCATTTCTACCAGAGCATGAAATTGCATCTATCGCCTATTTCTATAGTTCATGAGAAGGAAGACAATCTTAAGGACATCAAGCCTAACTGACACGACCACATGTCCTCCTGGGGACCTAACTGTTCCCAGCTCGTGCCCACTTCAGGTCATTGCTTCCATATGTCACCTCCAGTGTTGGGTGACCTCTCTGTCCAGTCCCCTGCATGTGGCTTCGTCACGCTGGACGCTCAGCTCCCCGGCTCAGCTCCCATACTTCACAGCCATCTTGTGCTACCTCATGAGGCGATTGTGTACAGGAACACACACGAACCTGCTCTATTCATCTTATTCTAAGGCTCTGATGTAGCCCATATAGTTTGTTTTGTTGGGATAATTAACTTCATATATTTTTCTACTTTGGCTGCATGAAATGCTTAACTTAAAACTGGGGAAACTTAAGAGTTGTGTGTGATGTCCTGTGATTCCTCACGACAAGAGCCCCGCAGGCCCAATCACTGACCCTGTGATTGACCGTTGCTGCAGGGTGTCCTGCTGGTCGGCTATCTGGAGGGGTGTGCCGGACACTAGGGGCGGCCTCTCCCCTGCTGGGAACCAGTAAAGGACAAGCTGCAGAACGCCAGATGCCAGCGGAAACCGACGCTGGTTCCCGCTATATACCGCAAAGACATCCGGTAAATCAACCCAGCCACCAGTGCTGCGTCTCAAATGAACGGTCGAATTTTTAAAATATCGAGGGAGGCTCCTAATGGGATGTGTGCATGGGACGACTCGGTGAAACCACTTCATGATATTTCCTGGAATGTGGACGCGACCTTTGAATATGATAAGTTTCAGCATGAAATAATTCCACGCTTGCACCGCTTGGATGGAATGTAGATAAAGTGGTTCCACTTCAATTTACTGATGTCCTGACATTTAACAGGAAACCACATGTATAATTGATTCCAGGGGCGGATCCAGGGTTTTGAGAAAAAAGGGGGACCATTGTTTAAAAATCCCTCGAAGAGTTTTACATTCAAGAAATCTAAAGTTTGGGCTAAAAAAGGGCGGGGCGCCTGGATTCACTGGATTGGTTATATTCAAAAATGAGAAATACGATTTAGAAACTAACATGGTATGACCAATTTTAATACCATTTTCACAATGAAAAACAATACAAAGCGTATATCATTTGGGAGGATAGACGTGCCCCCCTTAGTATCATCAATGTGAGCTTAATGTCAAGTTCCCATAATATGACAGAGAGGAAGCATGTCTCCGCCACATCCATCGGTCTGCAGCTGGGAGTTGACAGACTTCTAATAAGGCGGGATGCCACGAATATATAGACGTCGCGGGTGGAAGATATCAAACTGACACTGTTATCGCCACCCAGAAATTGCTCCCCCTTGCTCCAGCTGCATCAAAATTGGCCAAATTTCCTGCTGTCTTTTGCCGACCCTGACAGCGGATCACTGGTACCGTCCTGATACCTGACCCCACTGCCTGTCGGACCAATGTGGCAGCACTTAGACCTATAGCGGCAACAAAGGTGCTGGAGTCGTCCTGCCCAGGGACGTGTTAACCCTTTAAGGCCGGATGTCCTTAAAATATGACATTTTGGCGTCATGATGCACCAATACAGCCCCAGTGAGTAAACTCACCGGTGGTGCATTGCGAGTTACTCGCCAGGGCTGCATTCATGCATCATGACGACCAAGGGCATGATGCATTAAAGTGGGTATATCCGATTTTTCTTCAAATTCTAAATTTTATTCAAATGTATTCCAAACACTGTAAAAGTATACTACTTTAAGAATAGAGGTCAATCAAATGTCATCAGTGGGTGTTTATATGTTACAAATGGATCCATGATCCCCCAACCATGGTTTTTTTAATGCATTTTCAATGGGGTAGTAATAAAAGTGTGCACGCTTTTATACCAAACTGACCATATATTTGGCAATAAAATCTAATTAGAGCAAAATGGGAGGGAATTAGTCGGAAGGGAACAAATAGGAAGTCAAATATATCATTTGTGAACATTCAGACTTATTTTTAGGGAAATCTATTTTTTTGTCCCACACATCGGATGTACTAACTTTAAGGCATTATGCCGCCCTTAAAGGGTTAACCGGGTGACAGCAGGCACTTACAGGCTGTTGCTCACAGCTCACCAAGAGCAGCTCACTGGGATTCCCTGAATACTGCCAATACGTGGTCTGAACCGTGCCCAACGTGAGCAGCTCGTCTATATACCCACACAAAGTGAGTGAAATGTTGATAACAGGCGCTACGCCCATCACACTGGGATCTGACTTGATTGTCCGACAGAACTCTCCTTTTGCAAGTTACAGTATGTTCATGGGATCCAGGGTTCCAGTGTTCTTTCATGCACAGATGGTTCACACGGAACTCTTGTGGGTTGGTAGATGAGTCAGTTAGAAAATATAGTGAGCTGTCAGTTGTCCGGAGTTGTCTATACTTTAGTAGGAGAATCACTTATACATGTGCTAGCCACAGAGATGAACATTTCCATTAGTTAATCTCTACGTCTCATAATATTCAATTTAGAGAGTATTAATACTATTATCTAGTCTCAAAGATTGTAGCCACTGAGCCTGTTAACGCACACTGCTGTAAGTTTGCTTCTAGTCAGCCACCAATGAGCGCCGAGTTGATAAGTGAGCTCCAAGGCAAGTGATGACGTTTGTGAGGAGAAGGGGCTTAGCAGTTTTGTTTTTTCTGGGTCGACTTGTCGTCGGGATGATGGGAGGCGGACCACCTTTGGCCTCATCACTTTCAACTCCGTGTTAAAGATCCCTCCGCGCTGCCACTGTGTTGACCCCACTCCGCAGTCACTAAAAACACAGCGATTTATCACACCGGAACACGCCGTTCTGTAAGATTTCTACCATTTGTAAAATATATATGCACTTATAAAGGCTATGAATATTATTCTAGATGGAGATGAGCAATTCTGTAAGATTGTAGTAGGTAGGACCAAAGAGATAGTCCAAAGGTCTATTCTTTGTCCCCTACCCCCGGCTCCCATCATACGGACATCTTTCAAATCGTTTTGTAAGATTTCTTCCATTTGTAAAATAGATATGCACTTATAAAGGCTATAATAATATAATTCTAAATAAACACGTGTCATTCTGCAAGATTGTCTCTAGCGGTAGGTAGGATCATTACTATAGGAATAGTCCAAAATGCCATTCTTTGTCCCCCACCACGGGGATATCTTTCAAATCAATATCATTTCCCTCTCCTTATTTCCCCAGGCATCTGTGGACGTCCATCTGTGGCCGTCTAACGGCAAGCTCAGTGGAACTCTCCACAAACAAGGCAGCGGGAGGTGTAATTGCTACACGACCTGACTGCCTTCTCATCTAAACATTCCTACTTCCAGTTCAGGAGACCTGACCGATCCCTCTCCGCCCCCTACCGGGCAGACCGGTGTCCCCAGACCGCCATCCCCGGCACCAGACATTCTGCACGACAAGGGACCTCAGCGACGTCGGCCTTTTGTTCTTAACTAGAGGTTGTGTCTCAGAAGATGGCAAGCCATATCAAGGCTGACCATGAGACTCAATGACAGCGTCATAACCATGCCAACCATTAAAGAGATTTCAATATATCATAAGTACCCCATTCTTACTGCTGATAAGAGCATGTGATATATAGCTGGGGGATATGATAAACATTTACAACATGGCATAGCTTATAATATATCGTCTATCTCTATACAACCTAGGAGGGGCAAGCCCTGGTACAGAGTATAGCAGCTATACTCCTTTGTGTAGTGTCAGCGCGTCTCTTTGACGTGACGGAGACGTTACGGCACGTCAAACAGCAGGGTGTCCTCTCTGTTTGACGGCTGGTTCCTCCACAACCTCCTCATGCTGGCTGAAGACGGACCTCTCACATGATGATCTCTAACATACGCATGTAATCAGGCAAGTGCCAACAGAAGGATGCCTACAAACAGACAACATGCACTCAGCCAGAAAACATAGAAATCGTGCATTTCAGCCAGAAAACATAGAAATCATGCATTTCTACTCTCCAACATATTCAAATGACTAAAGTCGAATATTGCCATATAATTATGCGGTTAGCTTGTAAAGTTATCTCATTCTTCTACTTTTATGACTTCCCAAAGAATATCCTAAATATCTTTTCTTCCTTTATTGCTAATTTATTCGTATATCTGTATGCTATGTTCCATGCTGTTGGCACAATATACATGTGGTTGCGTGACAATGATGCATCAAGACATGTTACCTGCACTATTTTGGCACTGCTTCTGCTGCCTTGTCGGGCGGACATATAGATAGTACAAAGGGAAAGAAGGATGGTCCACTCCTGATACATTCCTTAGGATATCTCCCATGCAGAAAGAGCCATGTAGAGTGCTGGGGGAATGTCATTGGTCGCGAGTGACCTCGTGCCAAACCACAAATGCCTACTACAATCTACAGCAGCTAAGGCCAAATGAAGGTTGTTTCAGGTTACCCGACTGTGCTTTCCAAAACAGGGCCGACCATAAGTTTTGTATGCTAATGGATTAAGTCAAAATTAGGGTTTACACAGTGGCTGGCAAGTACTTTCATGTTAAAATAACGAAACAAAATAAAATAAATACCCGACCTAGCGATTTTCTATCCATGTTAACTGAAACTGAAAATCTTATTTGGCCTGATGTGTGCCTACATGTACAGATAAAGGTATCTCAACGGCCTGAGGACATTGAGCAACACAACAGAAATAAAGAGAACCAGATTGTCAAATATCCAAATATAATATTACATACAATGTAGTTCACGGAATTGTTTCTCGATGACGCCCCCAGGTATAGGCATTAACGATGAATAATTTTAGCATGACTATCATGTGATATTTGACAATTTGATTGTCCACATCCGTGTCAGTGAATTTCCTCGCATGGGCGGAGCATTATCGTATGATTATGTTGGCCGGTTGCCCCTTTTCAAAGATAATTACTTAATATAGTGGAAATCATCTCCAACCACGGACTTAATTACGGACATTTTTATATACTTGCCAAGGCTTATAAGTATTATGACAAAGTCATTAGATCGTGTCGAAATATTAACCCTAAATGCTGGAACCATAGTATAAACACATCTGTAAATACACATTATATACATGTAGTTAATTTAACAGCATGTCAACACACAGGTAAAGCGGACATTCAGACAGGAGATTGATCCCTTAATGTAGCCCTAACGAGGTCCTGTTTGCCCGACATTCAGTGCCATGCCTGCAGTCAAACACCACCCCATCTTGTGTTGCTACACGTTTCCATGGTAACTGACATGTTTAATTACCAGGATCTACAAGACGGGATTGGGTAGTTACTCTAGTGACAACCTCCACGATATAGGAGAAGGGGTTCTGGGGATTGTTGGGGATTGTTGGTGACATTTACCCCCAGGGAGAAATACAAACGTCAGGAAAGAAGGGGCCATTGGGGTGCAGCATAGAATATCATAGAATACAGTTAGCAGTAAAAAGAAACCACAACAGGAAAAATGAAAAATGTAAGTCTTATTGATATGCTCGACACGTACTCTGTACATGCCCACTTTTGGATATACCATACAACAACATGAATATAAATATCAGGCCACTGTGAGAATAATAACCCGTGGGATTTTACCAGTGAGGAAACGGATAGAGTTCCACGTGGTAATTATAGTATGTAAGTTCACATTTAAACGTCTTCATGACTGTAATTAACTCTCCAACATAACCGCTGTCCTATTTCCCATGTTTAATTACAAAGTGTAATGACCAGAACGGCGACACCACACCCCTTCAGGGTCCTTCCTATACAAGACTTCACCAGCAAAAAGGGGGTAAACGACCGCCACATGTTCTTACTACTGATACCCCAGTACCACTCTACTAAAAGCTATTTAGTGTATTTGTATTGGGTTGGTGTCATCGGATATCCTAGTCGCCAGCACAGCTATAAAAAATAAAGAGAACTTCCTAGCATACCCAGCGTCCAATGTATACCGGTACATGTATATGTATCTAAAGAGGTTATGCCCTTCAAATGAACAAAATGTCACGCAGTGACTGATATAAGAAATTGATACATGTAGTGATATTGAGCTCTCACAAAAGTGCTGTTTGACCACATCGATCATAGGTGAAAATACACACTCAAACAAAATTACATGCCATTGCATGTAGGGTCCATTTTTCTTATACTTCCAACAATGACCAAAGTAAACTCAATACCTATCTGAGTGGCATAGATCACCGTTTATTCATATACCAAAGGTGGGCTTGCATGCTACTTCCTTGTAACCTTATCATTTAAGCTGAAATACAGCGGTGTGTCGCGAGGCGAGTGCCAGGTAGGTTCAAAACATTACTCTAAAGACGACATGTGGCTAATTACGTGTTTTAGCACGTTGGTGTTTCTTAAAAAACAACTAATTATCATGTTAGATTCATTACCAAGTTAGATTTAATTTGTGTTGGTTTTCACGTTTCCATTTGTTTCACTTAATAAATAAAGCAATTTACCACAAATTAGCATAATGATGTTTCCTAAGCCTAAGGTAGGTGCGACAGCTTTTGTAAGATAAGAGTGTCAAATCTCCACGAGAGTAATAATTTATGTTGGTTGTAGAAAGGAGAGAGACGACTTTCATGGGGAAAAGAGCGTTGTGAATAGTTTCTGATCATGATTTATCCATACCTCCTTATGATTTAATACCGTCATATTTACCCGCCCACCCCCGGGGGAAGATCTAACCACCCGTCCCACCACCCTTTACTCCCAGGCTCTAATGAGCTAGATGTAGGTATTTGGAGACTGTTGAGATTTCCCCTTTCATTGACTCCTGTCCTGTATGTAAAGAGGCTGGAAGCCCTGGAGGCAGTAGCAGGGTTGTGGAGGGGTCATGCTTTGTGGTCACACACTGGAGGACAAGGGTGGGGTGCTGCAGCCAGCGGCAAGGTGTGCTTTCACCCACTCAGCAGGTGTCCTCCAGGGTCAAGAGGTGCACAGGCTCCTCCCACACCTGCCCATCTCCTCCCACCCTAATAAGGATCCAGGCCTGGGAGGGGAGGAGAAGCCTCATGCTAACATATGGATCCTGATGTAAGTCCAGAAACCCTAGGGCAGAACATGGATACATGTGGGGTACTCTACCGGTACTTGCAGTGCATTGGACCAAGTTTTTATATGGTGGAGACTGTAGTTTTTAGTAACGGTTATTGTGTGTGATGGTTGTATGATCTTAGGGTATGCCTGGTCTTTTAAACAGGATTTATGTGTTACCTGTCGTGTATATAGTTATTTCAAGTCACACCCTTGGGCCTAGGTTACTGTTATTTACGCGTTTACCATTGTGGGTCCTATATCTGTGAAGATATTTATGATTGTTGCATATGTGGAGCATAACCCAACTAGGGGATTCAAATAGTTTTGAGCTGTGAGGATTTCATCTTGTGATAACAAAACGGTGTACATCGTGGCTCACCTTCCCTCACAAGAGGAGTAAAAAACGGGTGGAAAGGGGTGAACAAAACAAGTGCAATGTATCATAAGTTACCAAAAACATCTTACAACCAAGTACAGAATGGAAATGAGGAATGCTTTCTTAGCCTTGGGGATGAACACTCAAAAAGAGCAGGGAATATGAATTGGCTGGAGGCCAGCACTTTAGATGAGGCTTCTTCAGCCCCCTCCACATATACAGCAGGGTGGTCCCACTTCAGTATGGCAGGTCTTGGGGCAGTGGTCAGTGTCCACTAAAGGAGAGGTGAGTGTGCTCAATGTGTGTGGCCGGTGATCTATCAAGTCTCTGGACAGTGGTCAGTGGGCTGTGGCCATTAGTATAAAGGCCATGCCAACTCCTGGGGATATAGATGTTGTCTATGTGCCCCTAAGGCCAGGTCAAACTGGTTGAATACTTTGTTTGCTTCAGCATTTATTTGCATTTAGAATGGGATCAAAACACAAGAGAAATGTCTGAAGAATTTATTCTACCAAAGTCACAGATCAAATGGCCAGAGGCATCGTAGAAGAGAAAGATGTACATATATGTAACATTGAGAGAAGAACGTCTTTTTGGATTGAAACTGTTGCCATTTCTTATATATTATTCTTTCTTTTTCCTCTTTACCAGTTTCCTTGTAAAGGCCAAACATCTTTAAGGGAAACAGCTCAACTTTGGCTTAGTGTACTTTTGCTAGAGTCGGGGCATAAATTTAATGGGTATCACTGGTCTGCAATAGTCAGATAAAGGCTGTAACACACCAACCAGCCATGCAAGTCTCTTCTGTCAGAGGAACAGCTCACAGCCCCGGTCCTTGCACTCTATATAGAAGACTAACACCATCCTTGTTCGGCCCTTCAAATATATACCCCATTTCCACGAATATTGGCTGTAAAATACCCCCATATTTAGGCAAAATCGCGAATTTTTGAGGCCCAAAAAACACCCCTTTTACTTCAAAAACGCAAACATATTTTATGATATTCTTTTATATTGGAATATACCCAGTGGGCACACCTCACAAAAGCAGCACTCAATAAGCGCTTATTAAGCCCTATAGAGAACATGCAGAGCTAAATAAGTGGTCTGTGCCTACTGGATAGGTATACTAATATTGACAGTATTGTATTACATACCATATTTTCTCACATCCATAGTTAAGATGAAAAAAAGGATAGCCATTTTGGATCTGTAACTAAACACAGATACTCCATGAACATTTATGTAGGTGAGAATGCCGATAATAGATGCAAATTCAGGGTGAAATAAGACCCGTTATTTTAGATTTTCGCAAAGGTGTATTGAAAAAAATGACCCGATATTTCCAAATTCCACTGACATGCAAATTTAGGGAACATTATCCCATTTCCGAACGTGGATGGTGTCTGCTCCCAGATGGAAGTGCGGGGACCGGGCTCACAGCACCTGACCTTTGGCCAGCGTTGACTCTATAAACATTGGTGAAGGTATATCCCGCTATAGGGCAATAGGGGTACCTACAGGGGTGATATACTCAGGTTTATAGTGAACGTCCACACCTTTTTTGGCTAATGGTGAGAAAGTGTGCACCAAATGATACGTTGCTGGTCTGGTATGGGAGGTGTTGGAGGCCCTCCGCCCCTCCCCTCCCCCTACACATTCAGCAGCCACGTCCACCCCGTGAGGCCTCCAGCTCCTGGGGCTGGTAATTACAGCCAGCAACTGCCCTAACCACCTACCTCTTTGTCATTGGAGCTTTGACCATTGTAAGGCCTACATTGTAAGCTGAGGCTGGACAGAGGGTGGGTGACTTATGGGCCACTGCCTTGTCTTTAATGTGTCTTTAAGGTGTGAAATCAATAGAGATTGATAATTCAACGGGGGAGGGAGGCTGGGGAGGTTGAAATGGTGGGGGGGGGGGTGGTTACTAATGTCTGGACACTTAAATGTGGTCAGAGTAGCCCACTTCTCAGCTCTATACAGGACCTGTGGATGGGGTTGTTGTCTACAATAAAGAAATTGCCTACCTGCAATACCCATGGCAAAGGGGAAATACAGACAATAATATCATATCACATCAAATATTTACACAATATCTTATAGTCTCTCTGATGGCTCTGCGAGCACACAGAGGGATGTGCAGTACCAACATCTTTTTAACATACTGCATATACTATTATATGGACATAAATAACCATAACTGATCTACATGAATCTTCCAATCAGGTTGGCTATAGAAATGCAATATATCCTCTAAGCAATGTCACTTGGACCACACCTATATCACTATCCACCAGAAAGTGGGCCTTTGTACATTCACGCCCTATGCATCACTTCCAAAACCACGCCAAGAAATAGGCAAATAACAACTGTAAAGTGAAGCAACAGACGCCTGTCAACATGGCGCCACGCCGCGGCGGTTTCCCGCCCTTTCCATTACCCAGCAGACGACATTGAAACACAAGCAGACGACTTTTCGCACGCTCTGTGTCCTGATGGCTCTCACATTAGACACCCTAAATAGCATGCGTCCATCTACAAGGACTCTCTGAATGAAGATTTAGGGGTAGATCCAGAACCCGTAGGTTACCAGCCGCCCCTCTCCCTCATTCAGATCTAAACTGCTTCTACATGCTGGGCAGGCCCCATGGCCATGTGAGCAATACTACAGGCAGCAATACATTATACATGTACAGGGGGGTCTGCCATGGAAACACAAAGAAGCTAATACTTGGACACAATCATATCATATGCAATGTTCCAAGGCTGCTTTCCTTATTTAAAAACAAAGCAAATGATTATTTAAACACGTAAATGGTTTGGATCACATTAATCACTGGGATGTATAAATTATGGACACAGTGCCATCTGCACTCTGTCAATCAATTGTGGCCAGTCATGCCCCTCTCCTGACTCTCACTGAAAAAGGCTGAATGTAGGGTTTATCCTTGAGGGGCATACTACCTTTAATAAAGCTAACGGCTAACCAAAGGATCCAGCCAAGTTAAGCGCTGATTCCACTGCCGTCACCTGACGGATCCGTCGGCATTACATCAATTTTTTTTGACGGAACTGCGACGGATGGAGCAGTGGAAGCAGGTTTTACCCATCAAAATGACCCAAAAACGTCAACGGATGTACTGATTCAGCTTCCACCGGTCCGTCCGTCGACGGATCCGTCAACGGACGGACCAGTGGAAGCAGGAAAATGGAAATCCGTCCGTCAACGGGTGACGGATCCGTCACCATTTTGGCGGATCCGTCAATATTAAAATATTTTAATATTTCCATCCCTTGACGGATCCGCCAAAATGGTGACGGATCCGTCACCCGTTGACGGACGGATTTCCATTTTCCTGCTTCCACTGGTCCGTCCGTTGACGGATCCGTCGACGGACGGATCAGTGGATCACTTTTTTGGGTCCTTATGACGGCTAATTTGGCTTCCACCAATCCGTCCGTCGACGGATCCGTCCATTGACGGATCCGTCCATCGACGGATCCGTCAAAACAGGATCAAATATGGATAAAACACATCAAATATGGACGGATCCGTTGACGGACGGAATCAGTGGAAGCAGAAACTGGACGGATCCGTCCAAAATGGACGGATTTGACCCATCCGTTGACGGATGGGTGCAATTCCGTCGACGGACGGATCGCAACTCGACGGCAATGGAGTCAGCCCTTTAGACACACAGGATACCCACACAGGAGGTGGCCACGTGATATCTCCATCTCATTTGGTGTAGTCTGCAGGGGGTGGAGCAGACAAACGTGATACCCGGCAGCACAAGAAGCCACCCGGGAGGCACGGCCACTGTAAAGGGAGCTTCTCTACTTTTGTTTTATGTGCTCGGGGTGTGAGTTATTGCCACCAATACTCATTTAGATAAAGAGGAGAGACTAGGCACCATGTGCATGTGTGTGGTGGGTCAGGTATAGAACGACCGTTAGAGGTGCGCCCTCTGTTTGGTAGTCTAATATGATCATAATAACTTATGCATGCATGATATATTTCCTTTTATCCACCATACACTATACTATACTACAGACTGATAGTTTTCATATGTTTCTACATTTATTTTCATGACACTTCCCTATATATTAATCAGTATAAGAACATGCCACACATTCATCTCCTTGACACAAAGTAAAGGCAAAACCTCCGACACACTCCCACATATTTTAGCCTGCGCCACCCCAATACATAACGGGAGACACAGGAGGGTCAACCACTTCCTGCTACATTGTGGTAACCACTCAGACCCAGCTGCAGCTGAAAAAGAGCTAGTGGGCCTAACAGTTGGGAAGTGGGTGGAGAGTACTCTTCTTTCTTAGAAATTAGCCTGCTTTCTCAACTAACCAATCATTGAATGTCCAACCATAACATAGAAATAATTCAGACTACAGTCTGAATAATTATAAGATATCATTTTATATTCTCAAATATAGTTTTCATAGTCTCTGTAGCTACGTTTGGCTCAAAAAACTACTACGTAGCTAGATGTTGCATCTTAGCAAGTGAAAAGTGTACATTTTCCCCTGCAGTGTCTTATGTTTTGGTATGTACAAAACGCAGAACTATATACATGTAGTTGAAACTGGTAACCATTCTGAGCCCACATGTTGGCCTGTATTTCCTTTGGGGTTGGCTTCACTGCTAGCCCCTCCGGTAACACCCCCTATGGGTTTCCCGCGGGAGGGACTAAAGTGGCTTCCTGCCCTCTGCCCTTCTGCCTGTAGTGGCTTCTCCGGTGAGTAGAGTGATGGAAGGGATCTACACTTTACTTTACTCTGACCAGTGAACTGCTCAGTGAGCTGCTCTGTGCTGGGTCTATGCTCTACTCTGTGAGTAGAGTGCATGAGGGACTGTAGTCAGATTTTGATTGAGCTGCTTCAGGTATAGGGAGAGTAGAGTGAGCTGTTACTGAGTTGCTCGGGGATGTTGGTGTGTTGCTCCAGGCTGAGGGCAGGGAGCAGCTCAGCAAGATGGTCTCCACACCACGGGGCGCCAGATCAGGGGTGCCCAGGGGAGGTTTTGGTCGACGAGCAAATGGGAAATTTGTACTACATCCTGTATAGGAATGTTACCTCGGGGCTGGATGCCTCCAACCGCAGCTGGATACACACTGGGAGATGGGGTTGGGGACTCCCCCCATTATAACACCCAAATAGGCTGACATTCCTGAGCTTTTTGATCAAGGATATTAACATGGGGGGAGGAGAGAAAACACAAAATCGGGAAATCCTAGCAATATTTCCTAAATACAAAAATTCCTGCAGTGATTACCTAGGAGTACCCCTAGGCTATCATTACATTTACATCATAGTTCGTGATGGTTCTATCCCATCCATATAGTACACATGATAAGCTACATTGGAAGGGGTATTTGTGAATGTATCCATGGACTCCCATATAATTACCTGGTTAGCATATCTCCTTGAGTCCACTCACCTGTGTTTTCCCCCTTCCCCACCTGGAGGAGCCTGGGGTCAGCAGCACCCTACCTGCCCACTGCTCCTCCCTGGTGGTCAGTGGCCCCACCCTCTGTGCTTAAAGACTCGTGACATACCACACATGCCCAGGGTTCTGGTGCCCAGGAGGAGGATGACCACTGAGTGGTCAGCCACTTCACCAGGTCTGACACTTCACATAACCCTGCACCACCTGCCGGCAGTAAAGGGTTAAAGGGATTAATGCCTGGCCACGCCCATATAGTAGACCGCCCATCCTCGCACCCAGCTTAGTCTTCTTGTTGGGGGAAGGCTGCAGCTGTTCAGACTGAAAGCTACTGAACACCACCACATTAGGTTATAATTATAATCATTATTTAAAAAGGAACACCTAGTGAGATATTTTGACGAACATTTTGATGAACTAAACAATGACTGGTTTAAGTTGAAGTGTACTCTTTCGAATACGCCTACAATATATTTTAAATAGAGAAAGCTTAATGGGTAATTGAAGGCTCAACAGGGAGGAGCCTGCACATGGAAGCACGTATCAGACTTTTCTGTTTGGGGGGGGGGGGGGGTGATATATCGTACCCTGTATAGAGAGTCAGGTTATGTAGATAGGCGATGTCTGCTATCGTCATCCATGTGTATATATGTAACACCTTGGCAGGCTGTAACTGCGGACGACCTGTGGAGAAGGAGGTGTCGGTCCTGATCTCATCAGAATATTGGGCACATTCCAGGTCTTCTTCCTCATCCCTCCCAATTCCCAATCTACTGTCTGGTTATGTGCTTACTACACAGAGAAGCCAGACACCAGTTATAGAAAGGCATGGATATATTATTTATCATGTTCTAGAGCTATAGGACTCAAATATGGATTGATATTGACCATGAAGCATGGGTCCCAATATGGACTCCCCAGGTTAAGTAGCAGTAATACTAGTATAGTATGACTCGCTATATAGGTGCAAATTTCTCTCACGAGTTAAATAAATTTAGAGGGTAAGAGGAACCCACACCTGTTCTGATATGTCCACACCTGTGAGATGAATACCCCCTCCCCATCCCCCACCCTACACCATGCAGGTAAGAATCCTATACCTTTGGAAAGGCTTCACACAGGTGTTGCGGTGCAGATAAATTCTAGATCAACAGTGGCTAAATAGAAAATCCAGCTACCTGGTAGATTGAGGCCTTCTGATATATGTGAGCAGGCAAGCAGAAAGGATGGTCTCCGCGGGATTAGTTCCGATTTTAGCCACCAGGGGGCGCCACTATGGGCTAAAATGAGAGAATTAGGCTAAAAATTCCTCTTGGGTACTTTTTTCTGGAGAATTCAATGGGATTACATAAAACATTCCATTTTTGGTAAAAAGCTTCTATATTTGGAAGGTAAAAGGAACGTTTTAAAGCCTAAATGGGTGTGCTTGTTGATATGTGTTGCCATGGAAACATGACTTTTATTCCAAATAGAGGAAATTAAGACATAAATTGATAGAATGATTCCTGAGGATTGCCATGGTGAAAACAAAATTAAATTACCATCCCTAGATCCAATTTTATGACTTAAAGAATGAAAATATATCATAAATTTCTAATCATCATAGATAATGCTAATTAAATAGGGATATCTTGGAAAATATGAGACATAGAGCTTATTGGGATTTTGGAAAGGGTGATGCCCACACATATTTATGAAGCCATTTCTCAAAAACTAGAAATAATATCTTCTAGTGTAATATATCACTGGAAAGCTTATGACATCAATTTCAAAGTTGGCTTTTTCCTCGGAGTACCCTTTTCCCTTGCCTGTACACATATTTCATTGGTATATTACCAGGAAAGCTCAGATTTTTTCCGCCTGAATGCGTTTGGCTCACACTGGGCCACTTTGAAAAGTTCATGGAATTTTAGTTTCCGCCTAATTTGCTCAGATGGTTTCGGCATATCGTATGTTGATCTGCCCACGTGGTTTGCTTTTTATATACACAACGTGATGCTTATATGTGAAAAGAAAATAATAAACTGGAAGTTTCAAAGTAACTGACGAAAAGAAGTGCAGAGCGGGTGCACGGTTGGAGAATAACGCCCTCTCATTGGCTTCTTATCATCGTTTGTCTAAATAAACCCAGAGCATGGCCATCCGGTTTAGCCCTCCATGTTCTTCCTTTCATGTACAATATACATAGAATAGAAAGAGCCAGCATTACGTCTTAAGTGCTCATCTAGCCTTATGCCTGACAAACACGGCCCATCAAACCCTCCAATTGTAGACCAAGTCGGCACGGCCCCCATCCCTGCATCAACAATGGTGACAGAGCATCTTCTGTGCACTCCTACACGCCTCACATGAAGAGTTTATTTGTTTTATGTGATACACGTGAGGAAATGCCCACAACCAACCTCTTTAGTCTCCCCTTGGTCATATTGATACTGCCTATTGTTGGGGGTTCTGTTATTTTGGTGTTAAAATTATCAAGTGGTCGAAAGAATGGGGTATATCTAAACAGTTGGTGACCCTGCTATTCACACTTTATCCCTGCTTGTTACGCCCACTCTTATCAGCAAATTGCAAAAGAAGGCATGGACCATTAATGGTGTTTGTTCTGAAAACACGGTCTGCTTTTTTATGGGCTTCTCATGGTAGGGGAGAGAGTCGCTACTCAATATTCCCTTTCTCCCCAGCTGCTATCCTTCACATGATTCACCAAAGGACCTGCACGACCGCCTTCAGGTTCAATGGATGCCACTTTGTAGGCCTGTGCTTGAGAAAAAAGAAATTGCAGATCCCTTAAATTCAAAACCAATTTTACTTCTTCTTATAATATTATAAAAATATGAAATGATGAAATAAAACCGTTTAAACTAAAGCAGCAATCAGGAAGCACCCCATGACCTGAGCCTAACCCCCTGGAGGAACCCTCTGGGATGCTACCTAGTGTCATGACCACAGTCCACAAGACAAGTATTGTACAGGGGTGATAACCAGCTGACCATCAAAGACACAGAAGGCACCGTGGAGGTGAGGGTCAATGTGAGTGGGCGGATTCGTACCAAAGGCCATCAACAAGTCAACACCACACAGGAATAGGGGAATACGAGGTCTGCTCCAGATGGTCAAGTTATAGATAAGGTACATACCGAGGCGAATAAGAGGTGCGTTCTAAGAGGTACATTAAGAATAACAAGAATTGCGGTTGTTGCCGCGTAAAAAAATGCCTCAGGCATTTTTATACGCGGCAACAACCGCAATTCTTGCATTTGAAGGAACATAATGTCTACATGGTTGGTATATTTGTAGGGGACCCATTCAAGAGACCATATAAACAGGGTGAAGGATGATATAACTGACAGATGTGACACAACAGGGGAAAACATGCCATTACAGGGATTTAGTGTAATATACAGCCACTAGGTGGCAACCAGTGCAGCAGCACTAATAGAACCATTGAATTCCTCGGGTCCATGTTAGGGGGGTAGGTACGATTATAATCAACCTCAGGAGCATGGAAATGGGTGTTGCTAGGCAGATAAACAATGAGAACAGCTGTTGCTAGGCAACCAGCTGTCTTAGCAACAAACCAATAGAACCATCGAATTCCTTGGGACCATGTTAAGGGGGGTAGGTAGGATTATAATCAACCTCAGGAGCCTGGAAATGGGTGTTGCTAGGCAGATAAACAATTAGAAGAGCTGTTGCTAGGCAACCAGCTGTCTTAGCAACAAACCAATAGAACCATTGAATTCCTTGGGTCCATGTTAGGGGGGTAGGTAGGATTATAATCAATCTCAGGAGCATGGAAATGGGTGTTGCTAGGCAGATAAACAATTAGAATAGCTGTTGCTAGGCAACCAGCTGTCTTAGCAACAAACCAATGGAACCATTGAATTCCTTGGGTCCATGTTAGTGGGGGTAGGTACGATTATAATCAACCTCAGGAGCATGGAAATGGGTGTTGCTAGGCAGATAAACAATGAGAATAGCTGTTGCTAGGCAACCAACTGTCTTAGCAACAAACTAACAGAACCATTGAATTCCTTGGGTCCATGTTAGGGGGGGTAGGTACGATAATAATCAACCTCAGGAGCATGGAAATGTGTGTTGCTAGGCAGATAAACAATTAGAAGAGCTGTTGCTAGGCAACCAGCTGTCTTAGCAACAAACCAATAGAACCATTGAATTCCTTGGGTCCATGTTAGGGGGGGTAGGTAGGATTATAATCAATCTCAGGAGCATGTAAATGGGTGTTGCTAGGCAGATAAACAATAAGAATAGCTGTTGCTAGGCAACCAGCTGTCTTAGCAAAAAACCAATAGAACCATTGAATTCCTTGGGTCCATGTTAGGGGGTATAGGTATGCTTATGATCAACCTCAGGATCGAAGGTTGATTAATATTAATTTTATTCATATATGCATAAATTTGTGTTGTGACACCTTAAAACAAAATGGCGGCACCCCTTAAAACAAAATGGCGGCACCCGTACTGACTTCCTGTCAAATGAAAACAATATAATGCCTCAACCTGGTAGTTCGCAAGCTCACCACCAGGGCCCCTCCGGGGCCTTTCAGCCTTAAAAAACCTATCAATGCAAAGAAAGAAGCGTTAGGTGAGAAAAATGTGTATAGGCTATATTCTAATCCCTACCAGTATACACTCCAATGTAAGGCTAAGAAGACAACTACCTAGTCTTAATGGGAAACCATTGGTCATCAAGATATTGACCTCTGGTCTTCAACCCCTGCAGGAGCTGGTCAGTCGGCGTCCTGATGGCGGCTGAGGTGCTCCAGCAGCCACTCATGAAAGCCTCCTCCAGCATGGGGCGTGGTAGGGGTAGGTGAAGCCTCCTCCAGGGTCTAGTGTCCAGTTACCTGCAGACACCCGGGGATAGCCCCCTGCTGCGGGCCGCCATCCGGAGGTGGATAAACTTGTAAACATATCTGTTTCAGGCTGAGTGTTGGTGGTGCGTGTTAGGTGTGAAGAGGGAGCAGGGGATCGGACAGGGATCTGAGACACATTCCTCCAGGGTGAGCCCTGGTGATGGCCGCACGGGGATGGACCTGGAGCTGATACAGATAACCTCAAACACTCCCTGGAGTGAGGCTTAAATGAACGCTGCCGCAAATATTGGCCAATATCATGAAAGTGTCCCTGCAGTGTGAGCAATGTGAGTTATGATGATATTAGAACATGTGGTTTTCTGACTGCACATTTTTTTATGTGTTTATGTCAATTTGGTCACAATAACCCTGAATGTGAATCATGCATGTCAGTGGTAGCTCGGTATGTAGGCTATATCTACAGTCTATAATCATCTTGTAATACAGGAGGTTGGTCATCAACGTGGGTAATTGGAAATTCTCGACTACCCACATATTGACCGGGAATATTGGTACCGGGCAATCAGACTAGTATACATAGAAGCAGTGAAGACAAGTCCATCAGACACATACCATGACTCAGACACTTAAAGCTGCTATGGCATGAACTCACTTCTGCTGCTAACGGCGCCGCCGTTAGCAGGCCTTATATAATCAAGAAATAGAACTCATACAGGTCCAGTCTACCCATCCCTCCTTCTTCCCTGGCCCATCCCCCATCTTCTGGCTGCTTTACTGTCCACATATGTGAAACCATAACATTACATAATATGAATACATGGTAATCTCTCTATCTCTTTGTAGCTGTAACACATCCCTCTATTACCACTCCCAGTGACACCACATCACAGCAGGAGGTCTGAGCTGCTCATATGGGGTCAGGGGTCAGAAACCACCTACTGTGACCCCTACTGAGCATAAATAATTGTAGATAACTTTCATCTTGTGCTTGGACATTGAGCTAAGATTGTGTAACCCATAGTAATCTTAGTGTCCTTTCCACCCACTAGAGGGGGTGTCAATGTGAGCGAGTATGTCCAGTACACGCCAGTGTAGCTTTAAATGTTTCTGGTATCTATGAAGAAGAGTCAAGGGATGAGATGTGATGTGAGACCTGTCATGTATGTCTTACATTGGATGTGTGTGTGTGTGTGGGGGGGGGGGTGTCCTGATGGTGAGACTGACAGATGGGGTTTGTAAACCCTGTGTGTTACTACACTGGAGTTAAGCAGGGCAGACACAGCACCCTACCGACGTGTTCCAACTCAACTGACCCAGTTGGCTCTAGTCGGCAGCTGACCAGTCGGCTCCAATCGTGACGTGAGGTACCCTATACACGTACGACTAAAAGCAGCAGATCTCAGATGGGCCGGGGCGTGAGGGGGTCGATCTGGGTCAGGAATGCATCCTCACGTGACCACACACTGGACGCTGGTTGGTCAGTGACCCCAGTTTGGCGGCAGTCGGAGCGGAGCGGGGCGGGCGGCAGGCGGGAGTGAGCAGACACTGCCACGCCCGCACCAACTCGCCCCGACTCTACCCGTCAGGCGGCCCCAGATTTCAAACATTGTCAGAAAACTCCCGACTGGTCCCGATCCGCTCCAACTGGGTCGGGAGTGAGTATACACGGGCCGACTGGACCCGCCTGGATAGTCGAGATGGGTCGAGATGGGGCGGATCGGAGCGTTAGGTGGCAGTGTCTACCCTGCTTTACTCGTCCAGTAGACATATGCTGTATGGAGTAGACATTGCCATCTGCCAGCCTACAGGAGGAATGCCTACATCAACCCTGGAGTCCATTACCGTTATCTGCACCCTGTGTATGAGGGGTTGTGATGCACACTGGTACCCCTATGGGTAGATATAGGTTCTAAAGTGTTCACTACTGAACACCCTTAGACCCTTGGTGGGATCTCTAATATTCCAAATACTTTTCATGAGGATTCCCTATTTTATAACCTGGACTGGAGTATGTGCTGTGCATTGCATCCCCTAGTGGCGAAATGGTGTCCTCGAAATAGTCACCTTGGGTCATAACAATGAGCACCCCAGTTGGTGAACTGGATTGAACACCCAATGCCGTCAGCAGTGATGACGTTCATCCAGGCTCAGGTTTTCAGTGTAGGCCTCACCACCTGAGAGACAGGCTGTGATAGATATAGCTCCCAGACATCAAGGGGTGCCTGGCTCTGGTAGACCGTGTGTAGATAAAACATGATCCGGGATGGACACACAACATCTCCACACGGACCCGCCTATCATTATGGAGAGAGGCAGGGGGCAGTACCTTCCACCCTGGAGGCGGCAGTGAGAATGCTTCCCCAGGAGGAAGTTATTTTTTATCAGGGGCCCCCCTGGGTCTCAACACGTAGCCCTCTCACTGGAGGTGTGACTCGACAACCCTCCCACCATATCTCACAATAATCCCGCATTTCTAACCCCTTTCTCCACCCTCCTGCGCCTCTCCCACCCAGCCCCCTCAGAGGCTCCATTTCAAATTCAATTTCATGGCCACTCCAGGGGGTCTGCGAACATCAGGCCGGTTGGGGCCTCCACACGCCCGCCCCTGAGGGGTAGAGATTGTAGCACGGGGTGGGGCCCGCTTCAATGTCTCACCTTTCGGCATTCAATTAACCCCAGGTAATCGCTTCCCAATGGCCACCCATTGACGCAACCGGGTCACATTACCTGAAGCTGGAGTCAGCATAGCCACACATGCAGGTGGTCACAGGTGATGGGAACTGGGCCGGCCCTGGAGTTATAGCAGCTTTACCTATAGACCTGTATTGACTTGACTGCCAGCTTGGGGGGTTTGATTTCAGGGACCGCCCTCCCCTGTTCCTCCACCCCTTTAGCCAGATTTCACACCTGTGAGTGGGAATAGTGTAAAGAGGATAGGTGGGAGGTGGGTTGTGTGGACGGCCGGGGTTCACTGAGCAACGACCACAAACCGGCATATCTAATGACATATCACATGCCGGATCCTGCCCTAGAAACCTTCTGTTTCCAAAATCACAGACAGACCCACCTTAACTCCCCACTTTCCATAATCAAACACCTTTTTTCTTCACTCATGTCTAGTTTAATTCAACTCACACAGCACCATCACTTTGCTCTGTCGTGTACTCGACATGTGTTTTTGTTTAATATTTGATATAATATAAAATAACAATCTGCTTCAAATTAAAGTGTCATGTTTTTCAGCATAAACGTTATGTGTCCAGCAACCAAGGGTCTGTCTACAAATGCGATCCAATAAAATATGGATGGTTGTGCAGATGTGGTGGAGGTTGGCAGGTAGGCTGACATGAGTCTGTGTGCTGTCCTCACAAGGCGAAATTAACACCTAACTGCCATGTACACAGCCCCACAAACACCAGGTAAATGAAATGTCCACACCCCTGCCTGCCCAGTCCACCCTGCACCGCACCACACAAACCCCACCCCCTCCAAGGCAAGCAAGCCACTGTCCATATTACCTGGCCAGTCCTAATATTAAACAAATTTAGCCCAGTTTTTCCAATTAAGTCGTCGTGTCCAGACAATATTGACTGAGAACCTAGCAGTCCACTGACGCCATCAGAGCCGGATTAATTTACAATGCCAGGCTTTTGGCTTAGTAGCAGACTGCGAATCCAGAAGTCTTCAAAGTTAGTGACTCCTCTTTTCAGATGTTTTTTGGGCTTAGGTGCTTATCAAGTAAACTGGTATTGTTCACTGTTCCCTTTGTTTTACTGTTAACGCACCAACATCAAGGTATTATGTCAATGTAGAATGGGAAATGCTCCCATTATCACCCACCACACAACCAGCTTAGGATACTCATTAGGCCCCAGCCTTCATTAGCTTAAGGCGGACATGTAATGGTGCGGCCTTCATCAAAGGACCAAGGTGTGATGTACTATAGGATGGCTTAGATTTGAGCTAATCCAATGTAGGGTAAAGAAAGTGGGACCTAACATGTAAGAATATACTTAAACCTGAGATGGCGAAATCAAGCCCTTATTCCTAATTAATACTGGACATAAAGAAATGGCTCAGGTACCGTGAAATTAAAACGATGGTTGTCTTGATCAGGTCATTTTAACACATTATTTAACAACAACCTACACAGTGTAGTACCTTTAATATCTCATAAAAAGTCAAGTAATAATTCAAGATGCACATCATTATATCATATGTATTATTTAGCTACTCTGGAACCCTCTCCAGGGACAAAGTCAAGTAGGCCTCGTAGTTGTCAAGGCTCTGTCACTGAGACTGCACATGCATTTGATTTTCAGATTACTATGGCAACGCAAACACACAAGAAGGTGACCAGGGCGCCCCTGCCCTCCCACAAGATGGAGCACTCTCAATTTATTGACTGGTGACTTATGTTTTTGAAACCCGAGACGGTAGGTCTAAGAGCCGTACCTAATCCGCATGCCTCAATGTCTGAGCGTCTTCTGGTGGAAAATCTGCTGGTTGGTCCATGTGTCATGTACTCCCCACCACGGGTCGCTGTTTGTGGGGCACATCATCCCAAAATCACACACATCCCGTCCAATTGGCGCGCTCCATGGCTGATCTCCATAAGACATCAAAGCCCGGCCCAGCCCCATAAGACACAGACTGGGGTATAGTGCTATACTAATGAGGCCACGTTGTACACCGTTGTGTAATACATTGTTTGGGATTGATCTTTGTGCCTTGTATAAAGTGGCCCCTGCCCAAACAGAAGTCTGTGCCACAAACGGCAAGTTTGGGGTAATGGGATTACATCCATTAGAAACAATCCACTGGGAAATAACCAGATCAGTATTACGTTAATTCTGCGACTAGACAACTCAACATTAATCAACCGAGAACATGAAACCATTTATTGAATAATCCGACAATAATCCATTTAGAAAACATGATTAGCACAATGAGGGTTAGATATTTATGTATTGTGATAATAATTTAATAGCAATAAGGACGTCTCATTCTCCTCTTTCTTTACATACATGTGCGTACATGAACTATCATGTACCACATATATAATATATTGCTCATTAATTTAAATGATTGTATTTTAGTTGGAAAACCATGGGACTAAGATTATGTTTAAGATAAAAGACTGATTGTTCCTGTAATGAATGCCATTAGCCTCTCTACTTGGTCATTGTTAGTAAAAAAAATAAAGAAAAAAATACCATGTTAATGCAAGATGTCCGCTTTAATTAGCATGACTAGAAGGGGTCTGTCCCTACCCAATCTCCCCTACCCTACCCCAGCTCTTATCTGGGTGCGGCATCGAATGGACAGTTCTCGCTTCCATCCGCACGTCCATGGCTATTCTGTCCCAGGGTCTGCTTACATTATTCTGTCAAGAGTGCACCTCCCCCCAACCATTAAAGGTGCCAGGCAGACTCTACGTCATCTCTGTGTTATCAATGAACACATTCAGCGCAATGGCTTTGATCTCCAACAGATAGGATCTCCAGGATGGACCGAGGCTGGCAGCAGGACCGTGTGCACCTATACAGGAGCTCTGGTAGACTGCTTTTAACTATCAAGGTTTCAATTTCACTCCACTCAACTGAGGATCCCTCCTACAATAAGACACCTGTGGCAGGTATACAGGTAGGCCTATAGGGTAGGCAAGATGCAGAGGTAGAGGCAGCAGTCAGGGTGATCTGTAGATATCTAGTATCTCTCTGTGTACGTGGGAAGCAGTCAGTTATAACGTATTTGTTTGTAAGCTGAGGGGTAGAGATGGGGACATGATGCACACCTTGTGATGTTGAATACCTCAAAGACAAACAGCAAAGTTACATACTGAAATGGGTCAGTTCTATATAAGAATGATTCCCACCTAATGAAATCATATTGTTGAAAAATATATAATGTATATGATTACATTAGTTTTTCACGAGACATATCTTGTCATGTTTAGAATGGTAACCTGATCACTTGGAAAGGTAAAATTTCCGCTGTGCATATATGATGCATATTGCACCTTTAGAATAGAGATAGGGTTCCATCAGTCTTAAATATCGTTATAAAACGTTTATAAATTATGACACAGAGCAGCATCTATATATATACTGAGTCTTTGTAAACCATGACTTTCTGTTATATAGTGAAAATTCCCACCCTGCAATATAGGTTTATCACTGAATGCTTGATATGGATAAGTTGATATAAAGTTTGACTTCCCAGTATACCATGGACGAGTTTATAACACAGGTGATGCCGAATGAAAGTTAGCTGTTGCTAAGCACGCACCTGTCCAGTCCCCTCACCTGACCCCTATATTGCCATAGGGTGATGGATGAAGGCAATCACTCACACCAATTGGTGCCAATCAACAGATCTACAACACAGGAGGATGCCCTCACACGCTGACCTATTGGGGAGACAGCGTTTAACAACACTTTAAAGCCATGGAGGAAGTCCCAAGGCTATGCCATTTACTGAAGGTCAGTCAGAAGGGCACAAACAGAGCATACTATTACCTGAGATAACTTAATGGGGGCCATCTGGTCTTAGATCTTCTGGGACATGGCCGTCTGGACAATAATGGATCACCTCATACAAGGCGCCACTACTGTATACTATTGCATACAACAAAATGTTCTGACTTGTACAATTACATCGTCTATTATGTCAAATTTATGTTTCAAATCCGTTACTATATCTGTTAAATTTTGAAACATGTCATTGGGTGCACTGTGGACCTTCACTATTGCTATATGAATAGCTCCTTTCTCGGAAATGAATATATAGTAATTCTGAAGGCATTAACATATCTTGACTGAAATTAGAGGGAAGTCCCATGTCTACCTTTAGTTGTAGAGGTGTGATTAGTTGATCAGGTGTAAGAATGACGGATGGCGTGTCAGGTGTAAAGGATGGCGGCTCTCAGGTGTGATCGATAGGTGGCCTGCCTGTGGGCTACCATAGGGGTGTCCTCTAGGAGACAATACCTGCGGAGGAGGGGAAAGCAGAAGGTGCATTCTAAACATGATTGAAGTGTCTATTATTATGGCTATTTAATATGGCGTTTTTTCCCTACATGCTACACGCTATGGTGGAGACCAAATGAAGTCCTCTCAGGGGTAAATCTAGTTAAGGTGATTGATGATAGCCACGTCATTATAAATGAATTAAACGAGATGTCTAGTCAACGCTGGAGAAAAAGGTGTACTGTTGGATTTCAAAACATCGTTTTTAAGCAGAATAGACGGTTGATATACAGCTATATAATCACCCCAACAAAGAAGAGGGTCACACAATAGTAGTATAACAGTTGTCAAACAGAACATAAATATACGATGTCAAGAGTTGATGCAATAAATCTGAATATTCAGTTCAAGTATGAAAGCATTGCATACATACAACATTTTTGCTGTATGGCAATTATTCTGCTTAATATGCGGTTGTATCATGGCACATTGAATATGCATATGAAATAAGCATGCACTTATCCTGTAATGCTATGGAGATGATACACTGTCATCCACATCCCCTCATCATGTTGTCCTAAATTGCTGATAAATTACCCTATACTGGGTACCGATCTGACAGCCAAGTGTAGCCAGTCTGGGTTCATGACTGCTCCTGGACCCAATATTATCTATAATGTGTAGGCCTGGACCCCCTGTGGTCTGAATGATGACGACATGCCCTAGTTCAGCTCAGATTTATGATAACCTAAGCAGTGTTTGGCAAATGAAGGTGAGAAGGTGGCCCTGATGGTATACATACATGCCGGGTTCTGCCCTGATTATAGATACACCTTATAATCAATGCAGAGCAGTATTAATAACCCCACTCAGTGTACTTGTCAGGTGTGTCGGGGTTAGACAGGGGTTAGGCATTAGCAATGGTTGAGGCTGGAGATCTGTGCCATAAATAACATGGCCTTAATGATATTCAGTGAATATATAGAAAGTGCTGCGGTGTGTTATCTGACTGTCAGTAAGGGTGGTCTTGATTGTCTCACCTGCCATACTTAGACACAGGTTATATAGGGTTAATGGGTGTAAGAACTACCACATGCAGGTGAGTGCTATCTCACCTGAGCCTCAGGTATGCATGGGAGTGGTCAGTGGGTGGGTGAGGTGAGTGGTAATGGGGAACTTCCAGCCATTAATTACCACAGACCAGGTCAGCCGTATAGCAACCACAATGACTCACTGGTCAATTCAAGGAAGCCCACCTCCATGGTAACGGTTCAGGTAAGATCAATCACATCAATAGCGTGTTACTGTCCCTGTTAACCCTAGCAAACCTTCTCTATAATAACCACCGATAATTCTTGGCAACCTCCAAGATCCTGGCTTCATTTTGCACTCTTTGGATACACAAAAAGGAATTGTGCGAGGGTATTTTAGTTTCAAGGGCACAAGAGAGTCCATGGGTGAAGAAGGTCAATACGGAAACCAGAGTTGGTCTGGCCCTGCCTCCCCACTCCCATACTGACCTTAGTATAACAGGTCCTATGGCCCGGAAGAATCCCACACAAAGAGTCAGGGTCGGCGCTGAGTTCATGGCTCTCAATGCACATTTGACTTCCTGTTGACTTCCCCCGATCTAATCGGCTGCCGTCATGTCAGGTGTACATCAAGTACAGCATGCCTCCAGGGCTGTCCGCTACATGTAGCCCATTGTACACAACCCCCCTTTAACCCACTTCCAAATTAGGGAGGTGGCATTGGCAGTTTCAGGCCCATCGCCCCTGAATCACACAATTCATAATACAATTATAATTAGGGCTCTATACCAACGGCACATTTTCACAGCTGAGTTGTATTTTGACTGACATGAACACCCCCACCCCCTTCCTCCTTATTATGCCAGGGAACTTTCATCTCAGTTGAGAATGTCTCTGAAAGGCTATGGGTATTAGTACCCACTGATATAGTGGGATATTGCATGCTAATCTACACCTCAAGTGTCTGCATAAGCTACTTGTAGCCTCAAGTGGCCGTATACCCAGGTTTCAGCTCCTTCCTGATCCCATAAGTCTGAAGGATCCATGAGAGGCGTCCTGTGGGCTCTGGTACCTTGTGTAACTAGGGTAAACCGTCCATGACCCAACCACCTATACTGTTCTATACCATATATACTCAGGGTCGGTCACTCCAATTAGAGTATACACCTCTCCATTTTGGATAGAATACTTATTACCTATAGCTATTCTTTAAAATTTAAAAGGAGGAACTTCCCCAAATGAAAATAAAACCTCATAGTTTGTGATACATGTAATATGATATGTGAAACTGTTTGAAAGGGTATGGGGTCAACTTGTAGGTGGTTGGATCATGTCCAGTGCACCCTATATAAATGCGTCCTTCGGGTTGTAGCATACTAGTGCCTGCTGTTATGGGTTCAGGCACAGAGCACCTTATTCCCACACACCTCATTGTGCCATATGGAAGTGACATTTATACTGCAGACTTTCACGGATCACCATTACCCCTATAGCATAGTATAAAACAAACATTCGTGTGAATATACTTGACAGCCCTACAATTTGGGACAATGGTCACACCATCGACGTCAGGGTGTGATATCATGGCCACACCCTCAAGCTCGATCCTCACACCCCTCAGGTAGACACTGTGGGAGAGGTTCTGGGGTATTGGTATTGTTCCCATGGCAACGATTAAGTGGAAAAACACCTATTAATATTTCTCTAAAACTCCAGGTAGAATCTCCCAATCCGTAAATAATGCCCGTGCAGAGCACACACCACAACCGCTGAAACCTATTTGAATCAGCTTTACGGTTATCGTTATAATTATTCACTTTATGTCGCCATTTGATGACTCTTAGTTGTCACACGCACCACATTTCTGGTATAGGGTGATTCGTTTGATGACACAATTAATTTCCCAATTCTACAGCCATTCACTGCTGGCCTTGCAATATGCAATTTTGGCCAAAATTGCATTCAACGAGCGAACGGTCGTATGCTATTGGAAGATGCAGCTTTGCAAATATGTGCTCATTTAGTTCCTGGCTTAGGAGTGAAATAAGTTGTATTGGAGACAGAATTTACACTTTTCTGACAAGGGGATGTAGTTTTTATGTACATACATTTTTGGATTGCTTAAAAAATTACTCAATAGGGGTAGCTCTAATTTGGTGTTTTTTTGCAATAGGGGCCCCATGGGGCAGCACTGTTGCTGCAGCGGTTTTCCAAGGGTATTTTAGATGCTGCCCAGAAGCAGCAGCGGCCCTTAAAGGGTAATGTTATAAATGTTAATCATCTCACTATAACTGATCCGATGGATATGAGTTTTATTATACAATTCCCCTACTGCTAAATGGAGAAATTTGTAAATGGTGTACCATGCTTAAATTGTAATATTGAAACCACATAAGGAATTCAACTAAGTATACAGTTCATGACCTATAATATGCACTGTGGGATAGTCCATCTTCATCAACACACCTTTCAGGTTCTACAGTTTATATAATGTGCAAGACCTACCTCAGCTTGACTCATATCAAATGGTATCGTCAACATGTCTTGAATGTAAGCCTATATCAACAATAACTAAATGAAAGAAAATGTTATTACCTTTACGATGAAATGCATATATTTCAGGAATATTGTCCTAAAAAAAGGCTAAATTGAACATACGGTAGGCCTGTCTCTAATAGTGTATAAAGACATCATGGCAGTACATATGGCTCCATAGTAGAGACAGCTCACCCCTTCCCCCCCTTCACCGACCCTATAGCCCCCTCCAGGTGAGTTGGGCTGCCTCTACTGACTGGCTGCATACAGGTGAGGTGAGCTGGTCGGTCTACACGGCAGCTTTAAGGGTGACTTGGCGGGCTGAATGTTGTTCACCTTGATGTGACAACACTGAGACAGGAGTGATCTACGCTGCACGGTGACTGGCTGCCAATAGTCTAGCCTCCCTGTGATCACCCAGCTCCCCCCAACCACCCTTTTACACCACTACACCCACCTCCAGGCCTCCCAGAGGGATCCTGGACAACCTAGAGGGATCACTTTCTCTGCCTGCAACACAAGCCCAGAGTGGATCCTTTTTCAAAGACGCCTTGAGCAATGACTGCAGTTTTTTTTGGTCTTGGTAAAAAAAAGAGAGAGAAAATGCGTGTTATCACGCTGCTTAGTAGGTTTGACATGGAGGAAATTGGCTTTCCTTTCATACATTTGCAGGATGGGATCTGTTACAGTAGAGTGATGCTGTGCTTTCATTTTGGGTAGTTCTAGTAGTTAATTAGACATATCGCAGCTAAATAGACTCTATATGGTGCGCTTCATGCAACGCTGACTGTCTCAACGCCTCCTCCTTTCTCCACTACCGATATCGGGGGAGGTGGGCGGTTTGGGTCACAAATCAGCAATTCACACAATGTCATTGAAAAATGAGTCGCTATACAGGATAACTTTCTGGTAAGCCTATAAACAAGTGGGCTCAGCCGGCGGATATATGTAAGACTTGATGTATTTGGTATACTATAATGGGAACTCCTATAGCCAGTTGCTGGGGTTATAAATACATGTGGTATAATTATCATAAGATGCATGGAGTGATGTACTCATGCGCCATATATCACCCATGTATATTATACCGTTATACCAACAGGGATTTGTTCTATTCGCAGTATATTAACATATATTTTAATAAATCCCATGAGCCGTAAACCTGAACAGCAGGTAGCTCCCATAAGACATGTACACTAATAAGAACATTCTCTAACTCAAACTCGTTGAAAGTCATTCTACAACTCTCCTGTTCCTTTTACAACACACTCGACACTGCCCATTGAGCCTCCACTGTGTGTCCCCACACCCACAAGAGGCACTCTCTCCACCCGTTCCTTCTTTGCCCCCATTATCGCCAGCCTCAGCCGTGGATTATGATCCCAGAGGCAAATATTTGCTGCCGGGGTCCCTAATCCTGGGCCTCAGGGATCTCCATGGCGGGTTGTGTTTGACTACTCTGACCAGGCAGGCCTGCTATGGTTAATACCTGAGGGGAAAAGTACACACATCAAGCCAGCCTTCAAATTTAAACACGCAGACTTCTGCAACAGTTCCGGACCGTATATGTATTGTAGGGTCTACAGGTCTGTGCTATTGTAGGTTCTGTATGCCTCTTTTATGGATGTAACTTTTGTTGTTGCCTGACTCCCAATAAACAATCCACAATACACAGTGCACTAATGTGATCACCACACCCTGACTATATTTGTTCTGACATATAAACGTGATCCCTCCATTCACATAATGCTGAGTGAGGTGCTGCATTGCATAAACTGCAATGCATTGCATTACATACTTTTTTGAATATTGGCAGGACACAGTCATTGTTGGAGCACACAGTTAAAATTCCACATTTTGACGGCTTTATTGGACAAGAAACACATTTATTAAAATAAATTGTAAGCTTTATATATATCAGAATTTTCACAGATAGTGTAGGGGATATATATATCGAGGAGAAGCGTTTTTTCTGCCATGGCAAAAACTCGCACAGCTCCTGGTCGTATCAGCACGCTGCTTTACCACTCGTACGTCCATGTTTTCTTAGCCTTAAAACGTAACGTCAGACAGAAGTAACATGTGCGTGGCTGGCGCTGCCCCCTCAACGACCCACACCAAACACATCCCTCTCCTGGGAAAAGTACAGAACCTCAGTCCTAGTCCTCACCATATAAGATGGCCGCCTCAGCCCCTCTGTCCTATCCCAAATCAGGCATGAAAACATATCAGGAGGGGGGAGACGTGGACAGCCAGACTGTATAGGGATCTATTGACATAGTGTCGGGTGGCACCCTCCCCAGTCTCTCCTGACGCGGACACACTTTAATCCCAGCCTCCCCCTGCCTACCCGACCCCCTACAGATCCCATTGCCGCACATGATAGCCCTGACCGTCCCCTGAATGGAGCCGGAATAACCCGTATATAGTGGTGCGTTATCCGCTGATAATGCCCCCACCCCGAGGTGTAGGGTATCCCAGGTCGGGCTTCACCACTTATTCCTGCATTCCGTTGGCAGGATTAGGATTTCTGTGCTAATTTATGATAGAAATCTTGGGAAAGCCAACACTGCGGAAGGGAGATATCCAATAGTTCATGAATAGCTGCACTCCCTGTATGCCCCATGTGAATAGTGATTACGTGACAGGTCCCACCCCCAGAGGACGTGTACGGTACCCCAGGGTGAGCTGAAACAAAGGCCTATGACATGACCAAGCCATTATATCGGAATTTAAACCTGAGAGGTGTGAAACCGGCCAGAGCTGATAAACTATTTTCCCATGCCTTTGTTCTTTGGTGCTCGATACTACAGAAAGCACTTAGCTAGCGTCTTTCTCATGGGAAATAGAATGTAAATAACCTTTGCTTTAATGCAATTTCATTTCTATCGACAAATTACATCGGCGATTTATACAATGTCAATGTGAAAATGCACTATACATGAGTAATTCCTGCATGATTAATGAGAGGAGGCACGTAATATATTAGGACGACTCATGTAAGGATAAATGACTTACATATAGCATCACATGTGCCTACTAACACGATGATTGGACAATTACCATAGATTACACTTAGACATCATACCTGTGTCTGTTATGTGATAGAAGTTAAAGTGGTGCAATCAGATTAATTAAGGCAGTGTATTATAATTTTCAAGGTAAAGAAATCTTGTGATGCAGTAGTTATCTATAATCATCAAAATAACACACGCAAAAACATTTTCAGAAGTACAGTGCTACATCCACCAGCAAACGCCTAAACCATTGCTGAGTGCATACAAACTCTAGGGTCTTTGCTGTGAAGTAGAAGAGCCATAGAGGTCAGAATGCATTGACATCTAGTGTTTCTACCTATAGGTGTGTTACTAACGTCTGTCATCAAGCCCTCCAGGGCTGGTCCCTATGGGATCCTCCTGTAGCATGTTCAGCACCTCTCAGGGGGAGGATCATATCTCTGCCCCCAGGCCACACACCAGCACACCCCACTCAACCTCTCCTACACGCCAACTGGCCTCTCTCCTGGCCTCTCTCCCTCCTGTAGGTCTAGACCCTCTCATATGGCCTATGGTAAACACATGTCCTACAATGGAGAAGGCTATTGCCCCTTGTTGCCCGTTTGAATGTAACAACTTATTTTTTTGCTCTTCGTGGTGCTCGTTGATTTATATCTTGACATCATGACCATGATATGTACGGAAAGCTGTATGTGACATCCACTAAGCTACACTATGTATTGTAGGTCCATATTTATAAGGGGCACAAGGAGTCAATAATGTTTCCTTTACTAAAGTCAGTATGAAGCTTTATTGGATGAATACACATGCATTCCAGGTAATGATATGGAGTAAGAAAGTAGGGGGGGGGGGAGAGGGAATTCACGTACCTCGTATATAAGAGTCCCCTACGGTAACCCAACTTGAAACCTCTCATGCCCTCCACTCTACGCAGAGATCCACCCATCATATATTTCCCATGAGTAAACTATCCACGACATGGAATTGCTCTTAGAGCAGCTCGTGTCCCAGGCCTCCTGCCCAGCTCATGGTGGGTGCCTCGGGGATAGTGACTCAGTACCCGGAGATCCCATGTCCCTGATGATCACACCCACACATTGTCCAAACAAACGCCAAAAACTCAAAAACTCTACATTAGACAGGGGCCAACGCTAAAGGGTTTACCTCTGTCGGCTTTTGTTTTCTCAGTGTTGCATGGCAGAAACATTTTAAGAGAGTCCTCTGTCGTAAAATAGCCGGAATGTTTCAAGGGTAAGCGCTTCAGTTTGTTTATTCGCTTGAGTATTTTGCCAGTAGCAGTGTATACTGGTCGGGGAGTCTGCGGAATATTACCGCAATGCCTACATCAGAGATTTCAGTTATATCTGGGAGATGACCAAGGATTACAATTTAAAATCCAAGAAAAACGCACCCGGCTTACATGAGCGTCACTATTGTTTACATGAGGCTGAGGTCTGAGGTCTGACACTCCTTCCCCTTGATAATAATAGCCAAAGAATGCTGAAATGGGCAAATCTAAATAGAATAGGGGTCCAGTGCTACTTGAAAAACATAGATTTTAATGAAGATGTAAAGTGCTTTTCATTGTTTTCTACAAATAATGAAAGAAACCATGCACATCCAAATGACATATTTTTTTATGAACCATCAGAAATATGAAAGTTCACAATAACAAGGAAAGGGTGGATATTTCCCTTCACATTGAATTGTTTTTTTTCTTCTTCCCAATTCATTATATTCAATATTGTTTCGATTACTAGTATACATTGTCATTGAAATCAACTTAAGTGTTTCAGGGAATAGAACATGACTGCCGTGTTCATCACCCATGTCAGGCACGTCATATACGTCATATACGTCATAACACTACACCTGTATGTCATCCTGTTCACATCAATTTGGGAATTAATATAAAGCATGACCTTTTCCAATCCCTGCACACCACCCACACATCCCCGATACACTGGGGGCATGTGTTTCTGGTAAGGTGTAAGATTGCTGGTGGGTGGGAGATTCAATTATAAATCTGTCATACACAAGGGGCTGAACATGAAAAGGTCGTGGTACTTTGGTTAGGGTACAGACGTGGAACATATGTCATTTTGATGCTTCCAGTGCATCCTGATATTGTGAATCCAGCTATAACTTCAGATTGACAGGCACGGGGTCTCCATAATTTATTAAACTTCAACAACTCAAAATGCCTTCATCATAAAATGTCACTCATTTCAAAACGAGAGCACGAGATCATTTCAATCGTGTTCCAAATCAGCTCATGGAGCTGAAGTAGACTAACATAAGGGAGTGCTCTTTACCACATGCAGCGGGGGGGGGGGGGGTGGCAGGTTGGATTTGGATTGAGAGTGGGCACAAAATGTCAACCCTTCTTGGGGAGGGGGGAGGGGTTCCACCAGTTTTTCAGCAAAAGGTCAGGATCATTACTAAGAAAGTAAATTACAATTGTAAGAAAATGTAATCATATTTTATGTAGGAAAGTATTATTTCAGCAAAAATTCGTTCTATATGTATCAGCCTCTTTTGTTATTTGATAAAAACCAATGCAAGCGTGTTTAGCTGTTATATTCTCTGAAATACAGAAAATATAATACAAAAATGTACTTCAATGTTAAACCCAAACACAGCCTCAACTCACAGTGTTTTAGTTGACAGTGTTGATAACTATATCAATTATCATTCTTGTGACTCTTGGATGCAAGTAAAACGTTGATTATTTCCAGAATTTGTAACTGTAAATATTAAAGCAGAAATACACGTGTGTAGACAATAGCTGTCCATGTAATATTCAATAGGCGCTCCGACACGGGGCAGCTTGAAAACAAACCCCTACTGAATCCCATCAACCATTTTGCATACAGCGCCCTAGTCAGCTGGCACCAGGCCAGGGTTATGGCGACCATTGGTGCCATTATTGAATTATCCATACCTCAGTGGTAGGGCGGCGAGCAGGGAAATCCATGCTTAATGCACTCAGTGAATGCACCGAGCGGCTCACCGAGCTGCTCACCGAGCTGCTCTTTACAGAGTCATGGCCAAACTGGGAGCCCAATTAGAGGTGCAGTTTGTTATTTTTAGGTTGTATCGCACCTGGTCTGTTTATGGAGTGAGAGAGAGAGGGAGAGAGAGAGAAGGGGGGGGGGGGGGTGAGTGAGGTGATATCTAACGTACGATACTCTGGCTAACGTGGGATACCATGGTAATAAAATCAAAATCGATAAAATGATTTTTAGATTCAAAACCGCCAGTCAACAGAAGGTGAGCTGCTCATTTCACGGTACTCATAACCTAAGTGCAGTGAGTTTGTTCCGTTTAAAGGCACCTTTGTATTACATTTTGTAGGTTCAAATTTAGTTACACAGGAAGTCTCAAAATCGATGCCAACTTGAGTGGGGGCATTCATAGTGGGATTAAACTCGGGTACGTAGGCATGATGGTATTGATGGTTCAAGTGCAGAGTTTGTTCCGTCAAAAATCCCTCTTTGTATTAGATGTTGAAGTTTAGTTGCACAGTATAGCCTATGACGACCGTGTTATCTTACCATCTCTTGCATCAGACTGTTATATAATCTACACTGGGCCCCTGTACCTCTCCTCTTATTAGTCTACCGGTAACCACAGGCGCTCTGGGGTCAGGTTCCATCGTCCTGCCTCAGGACGGTTCCTGGGCTGTCATGGGCTATACTGTGCACTGGAATTACACGTTCACTACACATGAGTTGAAATCACTAAAATATAGGATAGGAAAGGAGGTTGGGATTAAACCCCGATTAAACCCAGATAGAGTAGCACAGGTAGCTTCACAGGTAAAACCCCGAGGGGTTGCTACAGCATAAAACTATGTGACATATTGCCTTGGATCAAACTGAGCGTATCCAATGCTATTATATCGTATGACGTCAATACAATGGATAGACTTACAGCTAAATCCAATAAATGTTTTATAAAAGATCAAATAATCCAAGTACAAAATATATACATGTAGTAGTTTAATCTCCATAAACAGTTAAAGAACCTAAGAGAATAAATGAATTTGATGAGTCTAACTACCGTATGTAAGGTATTATCGCCCGATAGTGATAGGTTTTGAGCTACTTTGTTGTACAGGTATGTATTATTTAGCTACTCATATACACCATAGGCTGACTATACGGGGGTACCGGGTACACATACAATATAGATCACACACCTGCAACAACCGGCTACACCTGATCACTCTATCCAGGTCGTCGACGTAAAACGTAATGGATAGCCTGGACAATAAAAGGTGGACGATAACCCTAAATCACTGCAATGGGAAGAATGCCCGGTGGGAGTCCTAGACCCCTGTAATACAGGTGTGGGTCTGTATAGATGTCACAGATGTATCAAGCTGTCCTCACCGGGGGTATAGGGTGGTGAGGGAGTACAGGGGTGAGGTATATACTATAGGGTGGGAGGGAGCTCCAGGGTGGGGGGTAGACTGTCCACTCTTATCTGGTCCCTCATCTTGCATACATGGTGCCCGTTCTATCATCCATCATACTAGGGTGTCCAACACAGAATACGACCTGATGATGCTCACAACCGGACACACGTGTATAGATATGTGGACATGGTGGTGGAGGGGGACAGGGGGCAGGGTGGGCAGGGGGCAGGGGGGTATAGTGTCCTGACAGTGGGCATCCCACCCATCTGTGTACTATGTCAAACATCCGATCTGTCCCCTTCTCCTCACACTACTAATAACCCCACTGCCGACACCCATACTCACAGCAAGGTCCGACTCCCAGAGGGCGACCCTGACCTTGTCTGACCCCAGGTGAGTGACCTTGACCTTCGGAGACGACCTTGGGCCTGGGGGTTTGTCGAGCGGGGTAGTATGATGTGATCATGTGACCTGACGTATTGGCGTACATGCTGAGAGAGACAATGACTTTGGGATTGCTTCTTGGTAGGATACAGGAGATAGGAGAGATGATCAAAGATATTGGAAGTCTATAAAGATCGATCTGTCATCCAGATCCACCTGTGCAGGCCCCTAGGTGTCACATACTCCTGATCAGGGTGTCCAGTGGGTGTCAACATGGTGTCAACATGTCTGTCATGACTTAGTGTCACAACATACATTCTTCTTAACCCTATCCCTGTCATCATTATAATGCAGCTGTGTCTATTAATTTTGTTTAAATATTTGGAATGTCTATGTCCATGTCTAATAATTTACATTGTATATCGAAACTAATTTACATGTTTATTTGAATTCAATGAGACTGGGAAAGGTGAAATAACTTTGTACATCATGGTCTAAATATACGACATTATGGCCATTTCCTAACATTTCCCCCTCTGTGGTTGAGGGGGATTGGGGGGGGGGGATTCCAACCCCCCTTCTATATATCCATATTAGAATCACCCCTCCCTTAGTATAACTATCATTTACAATTACAATGTACATTAACTTGTAAATAGTAATGCTTCAGGTCTATAAACATGTGCATGCAATACACATGCCATATACAACATAAATGCCAAATTCTCTGCAGGAAAAATATTATTATGGCAAAATGATACATAAATAACACATAATGAACAATTATGACACGTAACCCTCACCCCTCTCTATTGTTATCAGTAGCCTCATCAACCAAGGTATCATGTGAGGTACTAGCGGCCATGTTCTAATGGGTGTAGCATGTGCCTCAACCCAGGCCATTACCCAACATTATCATCAGCTCACCACACTTTTTTTCTGTCTGCCATCTTCCACCCTTGGCGGCGGACTAATTGTCATGTTAAAAAGCACCCCCATGCTATTATAAATCACGACGTGTCTGGATGTAACAGCGGAACTGATGATGTAATGGCCGTTATAAATGATCATAAACCGTTAGGTGTGACAGCGGGCACGTCCATGGTAGCTCCAGGCCTGGATCCAACATTTAGCCCTTTAAGGGGCGGATAGTGCTTTAATGTGATGTGCCCTTCATCATCATTAATGCAGCTTTGGGTCTACCAGCCAACCAGGGCTGCATCGTGCCGATCCTTTCGGGAATGTATCAGCCCCATAATTTATGGTCGGCATGATGCTTGGATGCACCCCGGCGAGTTGACTCGCCGGGGCTATATTCATACATCATCATGACTGACTAAGGACAAAGCGTATTGAAGCACTATGCCACACTTAAAGGGTTAATCTGTCTATGTCTTCAGGTAACCCTCACCCCATGCACCATGTCAATGTGTACCTGTCTGACAGGCTTCTCGGGAAACAAATGATGTGACCCTGTGTCTATACTATAGGCTGAGTATAGGGGTGCTGGGTGACAGGTGGGGGTAGCATGTCATGTTCATGTAACATCCCTGTATGGAGCATGCAGGGGGTGGGCATATACCCCCGAGGTACGAAGGTACTACATGCAGCATACAGTGGCAGGGGGCACGCCCCCTCTGTACACATCGTATTCATAACCCGCCATGTCCAACATTCTTGTACCATCTTCCTGGGTGCATTCTCCTAGAAAGATAACGGTCTTCACCGAGGCGTGACAGACACTCATGTTTATGCTATTTTCCTCATTTCTTCTCTTTCCTTTCATTTATCATCTGTTGCCAAGGCGCCTCATAGTCGGATAGACCACAGTATGCAAAAGCCAGGGAAAACAGGTTTTTACTCTGAAATTCGTATCCACCCTGGTCATCTTTCCCCCTAACTTTCATATGATATAATACTAATGAATGACGATCCATTGTTTAACTTTTGTGTTTATTCCCAATTCATATATTCTCTGTGTTTTCTATCATTGCACATTTTTGCCTTGGTCTTTCCAGACCCATTGGTCTCTCAGCTAATGAAATATTAATCCATTTTTCAGTTTAAACGATACATAACAGCCTGTTAGCTTGTAGGCCTAACTCTTTATCTCTGAACGACACGACTCCTGCCTACTAGCATAAGTAGTAAATGCCTCCCTAAAACACCTGCTACCTTTCTTATCTTGGGCCTCACTTATCTGTTTATTCAACTTAAGTTATCACACACACTAAACCTGCTCAGAGCCAACTTCTGTCAGATAACAGATCCTGCTGATCGGACATGAACAGTATGAACATGACTGATGATGGTGGGACGCTGGGTGACGGTGGCGCCGCCGGTGGCAGTATGTTGAACTAGTTTGAGAGATGGATCCCTCGATGCCGGAAACCCCCTCGTCTTTTGGGTGTGTACAGGTACCGGTACTCCACACGCGAGGTGGAGATCAGGGCGTCACCCGATGGGGCTAGTGTTTGGCAGCCCCTTAATCTTAATCAAGGTCCGCATAGTGCTTTAATCAATGCATCATGCCCTTGGTCGTGATGGTGCATGGATACAGCCCTGGCGAGTAACTCGCCAGGGATACTTTTATGCATTATTACGACCCTTCGGAGGTGTATCAACCCCACAGAGCCGGCATAATACAACTGTAATATTTGAATGCGGGTAACTCGCCAGGGCTACATGCATGAATCAAGCAAATAAAAGGGTATACTTTATTAAAGCAGTATGTGAACTTTAAAGGGTTCGCCCTGACATCTCTAATTAAGCACACCTTCACTCCCCGCTGCTCGGCATGTCTCACGAGACCTGACCTGTAATGATAAATAGTCTCCAGCCTCCAGCAGCCACCAGGCCCTTGGGAAGGATCCTTTTGTTTTATTTCCCAACATGATAATACATTTTTATCTACTTTGTCATAGAACATAACCTGCTTCAAAAGTTTATGTTGGGAAGAATCATGCTTGATTGGATTGGCAGGGGTTCATAAGAACATGTACATGGATACACATCTATATGATATCTGTAAATGCATCCCTTTTCATCTTGTTTATCGATTTCTCCGCAAGGTGTGCTTTGTCTAATAAAATATGCACATGCATTTCCTATTCGGGATCTCTTTACAATCTTTTGTCATAAGAGACAGTTGTCCTGTCCAGTACAGATTACATCTGTTTGTGGCATGTTAAATGCTGTACAAATGTATTGTGTTGAGATAAGATGTAATTCCCGATTAAGCAGTTTTATCACCGTCCCCTTTTACTAGCTGAGCTTAACGGCGCCTGTGGAATACATTTACCATTAATTATGAATGAAAATGACGCTGGGTTTCCCTTGTACAAATCCACTGCCACACAGACTTCCTCCTGCAGTGTCTACATTTGTACAAGTATTTTATTGATTGCTTTTCTTTCAATTCCACAAGCTGTCATTGTTGGAAAATAGACCCTGGTTTATTGATTATTTCCTCCCCAACAAAACAGGTGTCAGGAAGGAATTTCTCCTTTTCCTGTCGTGTCTCTCTAATATATCCTGGCCAGCAGCTGGACCCTGAGGAGAAATGAGAAAAATGCCGGCGCCACTCGGATGGCGTCACCCAATACTGCCAAGTGTCAACTTCCTGCCCCACCCCACAGCCCAATAATGCTGACCCCCATACCCCCTCCCAGGGTCAGTATACACCACTGGCACTCTGTCTGGTCATCGTAATCACACTGTGGTCCATTCATGCTACAACCTTTTGAGCAAAACATTCATATAATGATATCATTGATATTTATTATTATATTAGTGTATGTCCGACACAGTCAAATCAATTGAATTTTAGTAAAATGTATGACAGTAATATGTACGATATGACCTGGTATTAAATCCGGTATCAAATGAAGTTTTCGCTCATGGTAATACTTTAGAACAGTATGATAATAAACTGTCATTTAAATTGGTTATGGCGATTGCAGCAGTTATGTGATAATGATAATTGAGCCCGTACCATTATTATGAAAAATCATAAAGTGACATGTTTAGGACACCACTGTTATAGAATTTGATATTTTGCGCAGAGGAAGACATTGCATACCGGTCACTTCTAATTGAATTATTTTGGATGCCTCAAATTGCATCAGTGCATGTAAGCAATAATATGCTCATCCTTCCTGTGCAGCTGCCTTTTGAAACACCAAAGAACACACGGCCAAGGATAATTTCTTTTTGGGTCCATAATTCACCTTGACCATCCACCACAGGAAGGTCCCTCTCACCTGCCTGCCCCGGGCGTGGTCGCCAATGGTAACAAATTACCCAGGTGAGAACCCAGCACGTGTCTACACGTACAGGTATAGGTACCTAAACAGGCAGGTTACCTTGTGGGGTACATAGAGGGGGAGGTTTAGGTACAGGGCTGGGGAGTTGTCCAGGTGACCCTGTAGGAACGGTCAGGCTGGCCGCAGACAATGGGTATGGCTACAGTGTGTGAGGGCGCGGCTGTGAGGAATGAGGGAAGACTGTACCAGGGGACACACTATTGACAAGCTTGATTAGCATCGGCCAAGGTGGTATGCATAAAGTCAACTATCAGTAGCTTAAAGTTAAGACCTCATCAAATAACAAAGACCCTAAATAAACGAGAAGATATAGATGTCATCTACTAGGCTGCCGTTGTGTTTTTATTGCACTTATCTTCTATTCATTATATTTGTGTCAGCTAACGCGGTCATTACTGCATACATAGCGTGTTATGGCAACCACTTATTTAGCTATTCTCAATACCAGGTATACGCAAGTATGTCTCATTAAGCTATTTTTAATACAAGGTACACATGTCTAAATACTTTCATTTGGAGCTCTCTAGGTGTAGTCCTTATTTGGATGTCAGAAAAACAATCATGACATATTTAAAGAATACCCCCACCCCCACCATACCATACAAATGAACATCGTCAGTGTATACATTCTAAATGAGGAGATAGTGTACAATAGCTGTATTGTATGAAATATGACAAGATAACAGAGCATTTAATATTCCAAGTAATGGGGGCCAGAAGTCATTCCTCACTTCACTGCGTTTATGACTCTACTCAGCTGCAAGGGCAAAATGACCTCCCTGTCACATACTATGAGAGCCATTCCAAACCAGTGTAGCATGAACCATTAAAACAAAAAATGCCCTGCCACAAAATTATCCTATTTTCCCCTAATCGACTCTATTTTATAACATGACATAACCGGCTCATAATCGCCAGCTCTGTTCTAATTGCCAGGTGAGATTGCATCTCCCCCATTAATGTTTAAAATAAAAATGCACTGTTTAATCGCCATAAGCTACTCCGGCCCCCACACCATTGATGACGTGAATGGGAGCAGGGTGCCCATTGAGGGTATATTTTGATAACATGCATGTGCGTGCATCATATCGTTATGGTAACAATAGTGCCAGGTCGGCA
The DNA here is from genome assembly GCA_947462335.1 of Harmothoe impar. NCBI lineage: Eukaryota > Metazoa > Annelida > Polychaeta > Phyllodocida > Polynoidae > Harmothoe > Harmothoe impar. The sequence continues at coordinate 40,534,035 of OX381710.1, forward strand.
GGTCACAATAGACAAAAGGCTGTACGGGGACCACGCCAACAAACCAGGCCCCACGGTCATCACGCCAACAAATTAAGTCATTAAGGCTGGAATTTATAATTGAGATCTCCATACCCCCTGTGGAGTTGTGAGGTGGGGAGGTGTGGAGTGAGGAGGTGAGGCTTGGGTTGCAGGCCTGCAGGTAGGTTGGTGTTGTAGATATAGGTAGAGGTGTGAGAGGAGATGGTGCTGGATCAAGGCACAGGACCACGGTATCAGATACCACGGTACTGCCATTAGCAACCACAGAGGAGGTCAATGCAATGTCAAATGCAGGGATCAGACGTTAATTAAAACGTTACTGGGTATTGATACACCACTGTCTTATCCTATTACAATATATGCCTCTTATGTGGGCTTATTCATGTATATACATGTTTTTAAACCGAAAGACATTGCATGTAATTTGACAATGTAAGTGTATTTTCGGAGAGGATCTGATCAAACAAATACATGCTAAAGCTGAAAGAAAAGGCCGGGTTATACAAATACAGCATTGGGACATTGATCAGTGCATTTCTAATATACAGGGAGAAGCTTGTAAATTGTATAACATTTTACTTCCAGCAGGGATATCAGGAACTTCCTGTAATAATTGCACGAGTCTGGCGTTGAATATTCCTATTTATGCAACAAAGAGCAAGTATTGGTAGATTCACATGAATTATTCATTCAATAACCTCTACATCTCAGCCTCCATCAGAGAAGCCCCTTTGCCTACACAGGTACCACTAACAGAGGCACTCTATTCATTTCCTGTCCTGCCGATCTACCTGGGACCGCCATCTTTGATTCTTTGTCTCATTTGTAGGGTTGCTGAGTGGAGCAGCTAAATGCCAAGTATCGCCCCTGATTAGTATTCCTCCAGAAGGGTCTGTATATACACACACATGTATACAAGTGCCTTAGGACACAGCATTAGGCTCTCACTCTACTCCATTGTTACCATACTCCACGTGGCCTGCCCGGAAATTACCCACAGTGCAGCAGTAATTACACCCTGTTCCTGAAGGCGTCCTGAAGTGGCAGTGGCCGTCAGTTCCTGCTGAGACAGGCCCCATACATCTCCAGCGTTACCATGACATCACCAAGCACCATCCCAGACCCTTGTTAAGCAGCTAATGGCCCTCAGTGGAAGCAGTAATTGGTGGCACTAAAATGTATTGTGCCATTGTGGGATGTGGATATATGCTACAATGCCACAATTTAAGGTGTCTTGCCGGAAACGCATGTGCACCACAATCGGGCATTGCTTTTAGCATTCATTACGGTAATATTAAAGCAATAACTGATCAGACCGACGGACCGTTAGAAGTACTATTTCAGATACATCTAGTGTTCAGCTCTATATGATTGTTTTTGCACATTATTTCTCTTTAGACAATCCGCCTACCAATTCTATGCTAATAAATAATTTATTTATTAGCATAAATAGAGTTACAAGCATGACATTGTAAGATTCTAACCTCAATTATTACTATGAGACCGTTCAAATGAATACGCGTTTTGACCGATAAGTGAGATTACGACTTAACCTTTTGTGAATGCAATGCTCCAAGAAAAAAACGATTTCCCTCGTGTGGATATTTCCCACTCACTGACACTACTTACTAGACACTGTTACTTTCTACTATAATCTAATCATCTTCTCTTCTAGGATGCAAACCGTTATGCATCTCATTATGAATGTTTGGCGACAAACAGTGAAATGACAGTAATGTTGTTCCCTAACCAAACCTGTACCTAATACGACCATTGTTCATGGCGATGCTCCTTACAGGACGAGTTTGCACAGTTTACAAAGGCACAGCATTGTCCAATCAGCCAATAGAGGTCAGCCTCGGCCAGCGACTATCCTACCAGTTGGATAGCCTGGGAGCAGGCCTTCATCCCATCCCAATACACATATTTCAACTACCTCTGTCAATTATAACTGTTAATTGTACAGTAGCCCCCAGGTACTTTTATTACCTCTTTGATATTGATTAGCATCTCTCTGTACTTGGATGTGTATTGACCAATACACACCCATTTGCGCCACCAGACTGGCGCAAATAGGTAACAAGTGAGATGAATGTCTGCTCCCAGACCATACACAGCAGAGGGGCAGCAGCAGTGTTGGTCTGGGAGTCCGAGACTGAATAGAGGTCCACTCAGGGTAACTAGCTCTCACTGGAGGACCAACATGGAGCAGGACAAGGAGGAGACAGGGCTGACACCTCATTGGGCGCACTGTGGGGGTGCACACCAGCAGGTGTGCTCTTTAACACTATGGTGAAATACCCCTTATATAAAAGGAGAAAGTCCTCCATATATGTATAGCATCAGTGGTAATGCTGTGGGTGTTGGAGGAGGTGGTGGGTGTGAAGACACAGGTTGTGGAGGACTCACCAGGGGGACACTATACTACATGGGAGAGGAGGATCCAGGGGTGAGGTCCTGCAGGCTACTATAAAGGGCATCAGGTGGGGAGAGTGGGTGAGGGCAGGTGGGTGGCTGAGGGCAGAAAGATTCTGCCGGGATCCACTCTGATCTACGTCCGATCAGGTGTCGCCGCACCCCGACCCATGACCCCATCTCCTGCCCCTTGACATGATATATGACGACCATGTCTAAATAAATCCCCTCCTCTGTGCGCCATCCCTCACGCCCTCCAAGGTGTAACAGTATGGACTAGGCTACCCCTCCTCCTTTACAGGCCGGCCAGTCGGCGTGTGTAGACAGCGCATTGACAACTTGCTCTCATCAGTGAGGCAGAAAGTTCAAGTCGACCCTTCACGCCACTATTGAGTATTATGAACCCTTTAAGGGCAACCTAGTGCTTTACTTTTTGTGTCAGTATGATGCGTGAATGTCGATATCCGGTCGTTGATGCACTCCCAAGTAGTCGGCATGATGCATCAATGCAGTGCCATTAAATTACTCAATGGCATTGCCTCGGTGCATCATGACGTCAAATTAACATAGCAAAAGAGGCATCATGCAGTCCTTATATGGCTGTAGACGGAGTGGGTGGTTTATGTGTTGTAACGTTATAAGCGCTGGGGTAATAGGGGATGGCGTAAAACGTTGCTTAATCCTCCCCAGACGTGACACCTGCCATTAAACTGCACACTACCCCCTCCCCTGTAGCCCATCCTCACCCCTCACACCAGCCACACCTCAATGCCACCTTTCATACCTGCCTTTCACGCATTTACATGCTGTGCATGACATGCATGTTGGGAGCACTGATGCTAATCGAATGGTACCCTGATAAGTGTTATAGGGTTGGGGTGGGGGGGGGGGGCGTGGTGGGTGGTAGCCATGGGGTGGATGATGGGTGTAGGGGAGAGCTTTATGGGGGTGTATAAGGGGGAGTTTTAGCAGAATCCATTAATCCCATGTTTACCCATCTTCCATATGGTGTGAGTCATTGGAGGTCGTAAGCATGTTGTTAGCCCAGTGTGACATGATCAATTGAGGGGAACATGGAAAGTGTTTCAGCCGACCATTAACTAATTAATCACGACCTCTATTCACTGCACCTGACCTCTTATGCGTCGATATCAGACATGTTAGGTAATAAACACGATGCACGTTTAACTTTCCGAAAGTGAAATTTAAAAAATATATTACATGCAATTGTGAAGTGATTTTGTGCACCCTACCTGTTATCATTAGTGAATGTGGTTGTACAATATATTATCTATGGTACAATACTATTTTCCCAAGGTATACTCTTTTAGCGTTTGAAGTAAATATCGCTGCAATATATATGCTATGACGGTATACAACACAGCTATATCGCCTTGATCTGTTGGTGTCACAGAGCTGGACCCTTGGACTGAGATAGGGGACACAATGGTATAGTGCATAGTAAGGAGGCATCGGACACTGACCAAGACTTCAGTCAGATGCTTGATGTGTTGATGTGCACCTTAGATACACCTGAGGCTACTTCCACCAGAACAAGTCTTAATCCTACCACAGACATAGACAACTGACATTTAGGGAGTGTCACTGCACTTTATATATGTGGTCGTCAGGCAGTCGTTAACACTATAATATCAGCCACAGCTAACCTCCTATCTCTGGGACTATTCCCCACATAATGACCTATTGGACATCATAATGACCCTGCCCCAGGCGATCTTCTTCATGAGACTCAGATATTTTGGGTCAAAAATATCCACTAATCCCTTTTAAAATGGTTAGAGAGATATTTTATGTACAGTCATAATGGAGCCAGATTGAATGTGTAAATTTATTTTTTTAAGAGTTAGAAATGTTTGGTTAGTTTTATTTTATTTCGACTTATACAAGATAAGGCTGCAGGAGGGTCGGACCTAGGGCCCCTTGACCACATAGTAATGACCACTTGGCGGGGTCATTCAGCACACCTGTTATCTTACTGTCATCTTCATCAGCAGCGGACATCCTCTGTCCACCATAGCCACTGCACCCCTCACTAAACAACTAATGCTACCTTAATGCAGGCCTAATTTCCTCTTTCGCCAACATCCAAATTTCAGTCTGTCAACCAGAAATAGGTTCAGCTCTATACTTATCTTTCCTGACAGTGGTATATTTATATGCTACACCCCACCACTATATGTAGGCCTACGATACATATTTGCAGTGACAGAGGCTGGCCTCCTGGTGTGTCTCGTACAGTCAATGCATAACACAGCTACATCTACAGGTATACTGTATCAATTCCTTCAGAAAGCATAGCATAACCTGAGGTATTGATAAGCACATCTTTCCTGTTCATATATCATCAGTCGAGGCATGTCCAAAACTTGATAAGATGACAACCAAAGGCTAGACATCAGCTTAATGTATAGCTGGCAACCTATCTTAACACGGGGTAAACCTAAGGTTTAACGCCGCGTTTCTGGCTAAAAGATGTGTCTATATCCCACCCTACATCATCAACCAAGTCTGAATAAAACGACTGCACACAAAGATCTCAACGGATCTTGCCTTTGATCAGCGACATGAAATATGGTTGTAGGAGTATCCTCGTGAGATCCACTGAAAATGAAATGCACAAACTTCACTTTAAACTAAAGGCAGACCACAATAGGGGGCTACATGATATATGGATGGTAACAAAGAAGGCAGACAGGCCCTTGGTCTAACACTTCTCTCTTTGGAAATCCATCTGAAAAGTCCTCTGTCTAATGGTACTCTCACCTCCATGATAAATACTGCCGTTCCCAGACACTCTTGTTAGCGGGGACTATACGTGAAGTATATATTTAGCTGGTCAAAGTCAAAAGTTCAGTCACTCGTTGCTACCCCCTGAATAGAGGTGTATAGTCTAAGAGTATAAAGGGGTAGTGAATAACGTATAACACATTACAATACGAGAGTACGGCACCGGCCTGCTCATTCAGATAGTGCTCACAAAGCATCTGGATCAGCGGCGCAGTCCTAAAGAGGGCTAAGGATCAGGTACCCCCTGTATTGGTGGTAGTTTAGGTGTGGATCCATGGTCTATACAGGAGGTAAATAAGGTCTACGTCTAACCTGTAATCAAGGTATGATGAGACGGGCCTCTATCTGTTCCCTTATCGGACCTCACATCAGGGGCACACTACGGCAACGCTGACAGAGTGGCCTGCCGGCTGGTGGCCTTGTTTCTGATGGCTCAGGGATGGGGCCGTGATTAACCCTTTAATGGTAGAATAGTGCTCTGATGCACCCTGTCATTTTATCGTTATGACGCGTAAATATAGCCCTGGCGAGTGACTCGCCAGTGTTGCCTAGATGCAAAGCACCGACCCTATGGTTTTGAAACACTCATGAAGAGCTGGAATGATGAAGCAATGCAGTTTAGGCAAGTTACTCGCCGGCACTGCGTTGGTGCGTTATGACCACAAATGAACACCAAGTATAGAGGATCACTGGTTCTTAAATGGTTAATGCAGATGAGGTATTGTGAGGCTGTGGCTTTAGCTATGGCTGGGTGCTGGAGGTAGGAGATTACCATCAGTGGTTGACATTGTGTGACCCCTATACGGTACACAGGTGTCACCAGGGTGGGCCAGGTGAAGCTGATATCATCTCCCACCTCTCCATGGGAGGTGTATGGAAGGGGATGGTAGAGGGCAGGTGGGCCACGGACACCAACATATGGAGACCTCTCAATGAAACTCGATACCCAAAATCTATACCAAATGAAAACACCAATATGTTGCCATTAAGCATTAAGGCGGCTATAGCCAGCGGCAGCACTCAATATATCAGATTGCCTAACCAAATGGTACAGTGGATGCCTGGAGTAATGTTGTTGTTATTCGGTGTGAGTAGTACAGGGAATGTGCTATTTGAAGCAGACCCATATAGCTCCATATACTTTGTATCAAACGAGTATTTTGCCCCAGACGTATTCAGGTGTTACTGTTTGCAGTTGGAAATGATGTCAATAGCTTCACACTGAGGTCACATAATTAATATATATAGAATAGAATATATTCAAAACATGGCAGAAATCCAATACTCTGGGGTATTAGATAAAAATTGAAAGACCTTTCTGGACAATCTCAGATATATAATCATTTCCTTATGCAAAACAGTTGACAAAAAAAACTTACCGGTAGACTAGCAAAACTAATCAAATGGGGTAAATGTATGTGGCACATAGCATACGTATTTTTGAATAGCGACAGGTAGGAAAGGTAGATGGTGAGTACTTTACATATATGACGATATGATATCTCAGTTATCCCCGTATCTGGTATGGATTACAAGGTACTGCTGTAGCTATAGTATTCTTGGTGACCCCAGGCCATGTGAACTCCTCTTTAGGAGGGGTCAATCAGTGGTTCACGTTGACAATCACAGACTCTTTACCTGGGACCTAGCATCACCCTGTCAGGCCCACTGCCATATACCCATCACCTGGCCTTATCAGCAATAGCCATACACCCAAAACAGAGCAGGCCACTGGGAATACGCACGTACTGTGCAAGATGAAGAGGCGAGACAAACTCATCAATAATAAGGCATACGCTCATAATAGTACTGTACAAAATAAAGTAAATTTGTAGTTATCATTGAAATCAAGCATCAAAACACTAATGGTCGAGCTCTTCGGGTATGAGTTGAGTCTCCATGGTCTCCATATGTGAGTGCTATACTGTGGTTCCTTATTGTATAGAGGCGGCAGCAGCCTCCAGTAACGGGCTGCACCCCAGGGGGTGACAGGTAGGTGACCACTGGGTGACCTGTGGTCAGCAGTAGCATGACCATTGTGGTGGTTGATCAGATATGGACAAGGCTTTGTCCCTCTAATCACCAGTTCAACCACTCAGGCAGCTGACTCGCCCGCCCCTCAAAGCCAAGAAGATTGTTTGAAGAGAACCCCTTAAAATTTCATTTAAAAATGCTTTCTCCCATCCCTTCACGCAAAATTATGTGAACTCATCGGATATTGTTTCCCTTTGTGTTATTTCTACCAAGCAGATCATTCTGGCCAATGCACTAATATTCAGAGATAGATGTATCATCCCTTGTGTGGTCTATGCACAGTAATTACACACCCGACCTGGATCTAAGAAGGTGGGTGTTTAATCTGGTTAGATTCGTGTAGAGAGGCCTGTAATCAGCAGTAGGAGAGGGCCATCTCACGGTGGCCATATGCTGCCTGAAGTCAGCCCACCTTAACCACCCCAATAAACAGGTACACAGGGCCCTCCTCTAATCTAATCAACCACGGTCTGAAACTCACGTATCAAAGCAGTATCCCGCCACACACAAATTAGACTATTTAAGCCTCTGGTCAAGGCTTTGATAACGTCTATAGGATATTAAGAAAATACATACATGTATACATGTAGACTACTACAAATTGTGAATATTCCCTTCGCTGGACCACCAATCATACTGTAGGCCCAGTGTTCAGACAACGCCTCTAAATCATAGAGGTAACCATACCGACTGCAGACCAATAGTATATTTACAGTTACACTTAAAATAATTGAACTTAGGCATGTACTACAATATATGTATCAGGAGAAGACACCTAATAATAGACAAACAGTTTTTATAATTAAATGAAAAGGGACAGTCAACAGGGGAAATGGGTTACTAAATCTACTTTTTGTTCCATAAAACACACAACAACAATACTAGCGCCAAGCTGGAGACTGACCATCGGAAATGAAGATCTTAATGTGCGTCACATAAACTTTAGGTGGTGACCAAGTACAGGGTTATCTCACCTTGCCCTGGCACTGTCTGACGGACAGCTGGGGGTGACCTCTGGGGGCTCACCAACAGAAGCTGATGAAGATCAGCATCAGCAGATGAAGGGGTGACTGTGGGGATGGGGGTGGGGTGGGGCATCCATTACCTATCAGATACCATACTGAACCCCTATGGTCGTGTTTAGGAAATATTGTCTGGCACTTGCATAAAAAGTGTAATACGAAGACGTAGGGAGCTGTAGTGTCCTATAATGGCCGTGTTTAAGTGGTTGACAGTCTGTGGTGGTATACTGTTAGATGTAGTTTTACATATGTTAACATCGGTGTATTTTGCCAGTTGATTCTATCATTTTAATTATTTTCTTTACATGAACTGATTTTGAATGCATTGGATTGATACCAGGAGAAAAGGCTTTGCTCCCGAGCTGTTGAATCTCACGTCAGAGGAAATCCCAATTCCACCCAGTTCCATTGTGTCAGGCCCATTTTCCATTAGCCTATCGGTCGGTAGACCCACTACAGCCAACGATCGGCCGATGGCGCTGTCAGCAGGTATATTGGTGAGCCCACCTGGATACGACATTTTTCTGGTTTCTTCTCGGTGTATCAGCCGATAGGACTTCCAAATCGGCTACTGGAAAATGGGTCTTACCGGTAATACGATTTTCCAAACGCCAATGTTAAACACACACCTCCGTTGACACTGAAGACATTATACAGCTACTCTTACACCTCCTGTCACACACACAGTGCCCCGCCATTGCTGACAGGGGGCATTACCAGGTGCCATATTGGTCAATTGAAAAAAGAGGCCAATTTTGTCCAATCAGCCCCAATCATCACCAATTAAACTCCAACAGAGGTTCTGCCTAGAAGTGCCCATTCCCACCGTCTGTGTCCCAGCTCTACGGCGTCACCAGCTGGTCGTATACAAAGGAGAGGCATCCCGCCGACATTTGCCCAAATCTTATCTGAATAAGTTATAGCTTTGGTCACTTTATATCAACGACATTTGATTAGTTTGAGGTTTGATACTGTAATATAAATTTGTTTGGTATATTATGGCATTAGCCTACTCGTACATATAACGGTAACTTCGTGTTGGCATGGATGTTTGACACCGTGGGAAATGGACATACATTGACAAAATAAAACTATATTGATAATGAGTCCAGGTCTTTTTGCCACAGGCGATATTTGGGTATAGAGTGTCTTATCTGAGTAAAAAATCATAATCTTGGTCCGCCATTACATGGGATGCATGAAACTTGCTGTATACCACCACATACCAGTTGGGGAGTGGCCATTTTCCCCCCAAAAAAGGTAGGGGTTGGGTGATTTCTACGCCATCACCCCCCTTCCTCCTACAATGCCCAGCTCATCCATCAGGGGTGGAATTGATTCTGAGTTACCGGTATCAAGTAGAACAATACGATGGTTGTTTGGTTAAAAATGTGAAATTAGTATCCCCATAGAAAAATTAACCCCACCAATACCCCATGGTTAAAGAATGGTCACCCCCTTATATATACATGCGGGGCACACACAATGTCACTCAGGGGTTCCATATAGCCTCATGATGAGGATGTATCATGCAAATATTTGGTTGAGACACGAACTGGATCCCTGCTCATCCAGCCCGTCCTATGTCATTCCCCACATTCCTGTTTAAGTAGCTGTTGGGGTTGAATCCTGTCACCGTTATGAAAGCCTAATGTGAGAAAACTACCTTACCTGTCAACAGGAAAAAGCTGCATAGTGAATGCAGACAAGGGAGGACATGGTAATGGGGTTGTCAAGATATATACATGACTTTTGTATATGGTATATGGGAATTTATGCATTAAACGGTCATCTTCTATGTGACTCCCTGGGAGACAGGCCCAATATGAATCATGAAAGACCAGAGGACAAAGATAATTACGTTGATACATAATTATGTATTGGCCTACATAATTTTATAATGTCTCATTCCTTGCAGGTTGATATCATTCATTTTGATATAATATATACCAAATATGCCATTATTTATCAATTTTGAATAATGTATTTCATTAAAAGTTTGTAAATCTAAAAACAAAGCTTTCCTCAGACCCTGATTTTTATGACGAGCGCGGTGATGAGAAACCATTTTTGAGTGGTCTAAACATCAGTGCAATACTCCTTGAATAATAATGTTGTATTTTGAAAATTACTTTTGAAAGCAACAATTCCTATGGTTTTCTCTTAGGAACCGTTATGATGTTGAGAACCGTACAGGAGATGTCTGGCGGTCTGCCAAATATACACAGGGCAATGGAGGGGTCAGCTGCGAGCCTCCAGGGCATGATAAGGTCACGGAAGTAACCCATCAGAGGGCTGCGAGCCGGGACTCCCCTGGTCAAACAGTCCTAACCAAATCGCCTTTCCCACGTGAGGCTTTGTTGCTGAGACAAAACCCCAGTTCTGCCAATATGATTGGAAGACTGGGGGTGAAATGCCCACAGAAGTAAATCACTACCGCTGTGCTGCTGTATATGATGATGTATAGGTTGGCCCTCAGGCAGTTGCTGGGTTGGCGGCCATCACCAATGAGATGTGAGGGTTAGGGGGTGTGGAGCAGATCTCTATTGCGATGCACTTTGGTGCATGCTTATTGGTTAACTGACCGCTGGTCAGCAGGGTCAGATTTGAAGACCTTGTGTGGTTGTTTCCTTCCTCCACGGTCTGCAGAGCAGTGACCTTTCTACCTGACATTCCTGCAGGCGGGCCCCAGGTAACTGGACCTAACAATTAGTGTTCATTATGGGGGCAAGGACTTTCTGCCATGGCCCCGAGCGGTTTGAACTATTCCCCTCATTTACAGCTCCGTGGAAATGCTAAGGGTATATAGCTGCTAGGGTGGAAAGCCTTCAGGTGCAATTGCCGACAGGGCTGTTGTATAGGCAGTGCCCTCGGCCCCCTGGAGGTCGTGCAGGTGGGGCAGGCTTAAGGCGCGTCCATGTGTAATTAATTGTGTATTAATTGGTGAGACATGGAAAAAAGATGTCTTGATGCTGAAGAATAAGTCTGGTCTTAAGGAAGGTGAATATTCGACAGGGATCTACAAACAGGTGACAGCTATATCACACCTGCATGTAACACCTGACCAACATGGTTCTGTATACAGCCAAGTACTTGTAAGGATGAATTCATTCTATTCATCCCCACCCCGTCCTCCATTCACTAAGTATGTTTTACACTCACACGACCTGGGAATGATTCCCCTTTCACAAAACATACACACATAGTCAGGACACTATACCATCTAGAAATCTATGCAATTGGAAGGATGCAATAAAACCTTACGAATGATGTGATGTGATGAAAACACACCATTCTGAATTTTTAAAAAAACCTGAAAAAAGTCGTCATTGGTATCTAGCTTGGACCTGTACAAGACGTAGGCTACTACAACCTAGCTGACATTCACTAGTTAAGAACGTGGAACAAAACGCCAGGTTTTCGCTCCACTGCCAGCACGCAGGAGGGTCGAGCAATTACACCGGGGCGGGGACCTACACTGAAAAAGTAAACTTGTCTCCAGACTTGTCAAAGTGACGGTCATAAAATAAACAAGTCAAAAGTTGTCTAACCTATCAGGTTACCATCCCACAAATATAATCTGGAGCTGGCAAATGTCGGGTTTTGGGCTGACACATGCCAAGTGGGTCTTCTATCTCCAGCTAGAAGACCCGCTTCCTTGTCACTTAGACAAGTTTTTGTCTCGTTTATTTTATGACCGTCACTTTGAAGAGTCTGGAGACAAGTTTATTTTTTGAGTGTACCTGCTTTATAAGTAGAGTAATAAGTCCGTCGCCTCAGGCGTCAGCCTTTCTAGACAGGGGGACATAGAAAAGGGTGGACACTATGAGAGAGGGCAGCGCACGCTATGTTCATGCAGAGAGAAGGGGGTGTGCAGGGTTGAATAAAAGACATAGGTGTTCAGCAATGTGTTGAATGGTGTGTCTTAAAATATCGTCACTTTTCTGTTTTCTATTTAACATGTATACATTTGATGCATCTCTTTATTATGGCGGTTATAATTGATACAGAACTTAAAAACGTGGTATCTACCTCTATTTAGCTGCGTGTATAACGTGTAACGGTAGTAGGGCCTACATGCAGCAGCATTATGCAATTTCTATTTAACGCCCATTTTCTTATGGACTATATGCTGTAGAAAGCTATCCAGTTATATCAATACTCTTCCTACACCCAAATTCATGCCTACTTGTGCTGAACTTGTCATAGGACCCCACATCACTATACGTGCCTCCTTGTGGACTACTTGTGGGATGGATCTTCAGCAAATCTCAGGCAGATCCCTAAACTACCATATGCCTACTTTGATCATAATATATTTGTAATTGTAAATCTGAATAATCAGTTGAGAATACAAAAGTATATATATATACATGTGTGCAACTGTCTTAACGTTAATGGACCACAATAACACTCCAGCCTTGCGGCCTACCACAGATCTCTCTCACAACACCTATAGGTTGTACCTGTGGCGTCCTAGTGGGATCCTCACCTCATCCCCTGGTTGTACCTGGCAGTCAGCCTCTCCAGGGTGCCACCACCAGGTGAGTAGTAATACCCAGGAGGTGCTTTATCCCTGCTTAATCCCACAATGGCCGGGATCAGACAAGGGGGCTCACAGCGGGGTCAAGAGATTATCTGTCCTTAATTGGCCTGATCGTATTGGGTGCAGAGGCCCGCTGGGACCACTTAAGATATTGTGAGGTGTGTGGAGGGTACTGGAGGCTGAAGGCTGTGTGATTAGATTAGTGCTACTCAAGTGTGCTGGAGTGGAACTGTGAGGCTACTGGAGAGGTATATACAATAAAGGGACCAACTTCAACTTATGACATAATTAATGTGTTATATATAACAGGCATATTATATATATATTATACAGCTCATGATATAATAAACGGGTTAATAGTGCATTTGTTTAGGTCTACAGTTGGGCTCTTTCGATTGGATTCTGCTTTATATGCAGTACTACTGTACTTCCCTCATTTGTGTTTCGTACAAAGTGTATAGGTGAACGGGAATGTATCAATCTCATGTAATCTATGCACATCTTGTTTTGTAAATCAACACCTGGTGATCCAATTCCTCCCCCATAAATCGTCGCGTTGTTATTACCATGCCATCATGTTTACTGTTTTTCTTTGGGTTCAAATAACCATGAGTTGAATCGAGTTTGACAAGTTGTTATTGCTAAAAGTCACTCTAGTGATCTTCCTGTGCAGAGCAATTTGCCAAACACTGTGTGTTGAAAAGCTATCTACAAAGGAAGAGTATCGATATCGGTTTTCATGAGCAGGCTTGATAAACATGTCAAAGAACCCCCACGATTGCTTAGAACATTGTTCTATCACAGGATTTAAACTTTGCCTTTATGCTTCCTTAATACCTGCTTTGACTGTTGATGGTGAGAACGCCACATGGACCTGGCACTTGAGGTGCTACATCTAAGTAACAGGTATTACCTGTTACACCAACATCAAAGGGACTTACCTTAAGTCCGTCAAGTCAATCACCTTAATGGTTGCAGTCATTGATTATGGCCACCAGTGGAAGTAAGCCCAGCAGGATTGGTGAATACCACACCTATTAAACGTCAACTTTGTTCACCGTTGGAGTTCATCTCAGAACAAGAATAGCAACCTCAGCTTTTTTATTACTCAAAGCCACAAGTGGGATTATCGACTTCAAAGCACCGCGTGCATGTATTACCTGATTTAAAGATGGGTTAGGACCTAATTTGGGATCGATTTCTCTATTTCAGTTACACAACATATCTACATGTGTTCATAATGTCAATGTAGATATGTGTGTACCTTTTTAAACCATTCTGATGATTACAAATGCATTAAAAATAGAGAAAACCAGGTCAGGGGACCGCTCTCTGTAATAGTGACGGGTCCCCTGAACTGGTTTTCTCTACATGTAATGCTTTTATAAGTACAGGCATGATTTTAAAAGCTACACACATATTTGTATCGACATTATGAACATTATTTATAAAACTTTCTGTAAATGGAAAGTAAAAATCGACCCCAAAGGAGCTCCTAACCCATCTTTCACTTCACTTCCGGCGTTTGCCAACGATATATGTATAGACTCTACCCCTATGTCTGAAATTGTAAAAAAAAACTGTTTAACGGATAACTGTCTCTTCTGCTGTCTTCCTACATTCAAGTTAATTTGAGACAACTAACGTTCCCATGTATACATTATTGTGCATTATATAGGAATCGATTAGAATGAAACTGAACATGCTGACACCTTTTCTGTAGTTTCGCTCAACTTTCACATAATTGTGACTCAATCCAGCATAGTGGAACTTATGTCGCTCATCAAACATTTTTAGTTATCTATGTCATGTGATAGAACAGTTCATTACCTCTCTATAGAGCCCATGTATGAGTCCCAATCTCACCCATACGTATTTAAAAAATATTTTCAAAGATAAAAACACCCGGAGTGCTAATTTGAGCTACGCGTGATCAAAGTGGAACGAGCAGGTCGCGACCTGCTCGCGAGCAGTCAGCGAGCATATCACTCATTGGTTACCTTAGCAACGGGTATCTAGAATTGAGATATCAATCTGAATTTTTTACCAGGCATTCCCGATGGTTATATCTACTACATACTAAAAGATTGGTTTCTTTGGGGAAATATTTTTATTCATGCAACATCGTTCAAAAACACGTTCAGTTTCCTGGAAAAATGACAGAGTTAGTGGTTTTGTGGAATAATTATAGATGCACAATACCTGTTCCTGGTGTAGTTTAGCGACAACTAACAGTTCCAAAACCTATTAAATGTAGTCTGTTAAGTCCTGAAAGTCCTTTCACATTATGTGAGCATTGTACACAGATAATTTGATAGGTAAAATCCAAGTGCAGTGGGTGGGGTCCTCCATGTTCATGTCACATTATTTCTCCAGGTCAAAATATATATCCATGGTGGCTGCTGATTGTGTATCATCGTTACACCCTAAACCAGTAGCAGATTATGATTATATTAACAACACCATAATAGAATATGTGATATCCAAGTTCATGGCATAACTCGTTATGGTACGAAAAGAGGGAGTTCTAGTCAGAATCACTTGCAATCCACACCTCGTCATCAGAGTCTTCTGCAGATGAAGGGCTCCTTGTTCTTTTCCGAGAAACAGCACCTTTAGGTCGGCCCCTCCCTCTAGGCTGCTGTTGTCCTGGCTGTTGCCCCCTTCCCCTACCTCTGCCCCTACCTCTGCCCCTTCCCCTACCTCTGAGTTCCTCCTGGTCTGCCTGTTCACCGACACCCCTGCCTCTGCCTCTTCCTGTGGCTCTGCCTCTGGCTCTGGCCCTGCCTCTACCCCTGCCTGTGAGTTCCACTTGTTCTGCATGTTGGCTGTTGCCCCTACCCCTGCCACGAACTCTGCCTCTCCCTCTAAGTTGCTGTTCTTCTAGCTCTTGTCCTGGCTGATGGGTGTCAGTGTCATTGGTGTGTTCTCCTATACCTGACCCAGGCTTTGGTACTGTTGGCTTTGGACAGGTGATATCTCTTGTGGCATTGGTACAAAAGTCTCTGATATTCTCAAACAAGTACCATTGCCTATAGGCAGGCAATCCTGGGGAGGGGATGATGGCAGGGTTGCCCCGGGGAACATCTGCTACTTCCTTTGTCAAGATGTTGCAGAGCACAGGTTCTTCATCGTCGACCACTTTCTTCATGACAACCCTACCCGGGTATTCATGGCTGAACTCAAAGTGATGGTACTCCTTAATGCCATTCACTGCCTTGCTGAAAGGGGCTAGAAAAGTCTTCCAGTCATAAGTAGGGGCTGAACAGTTTCCTTTCTCATCCCCCACTAAGTGTGGGATGTTGACTCCTTCCAGGGTGCTTCGACGGACAACTTCCATAAGGTCCTCCAGACTGGAAACGTCACACTTCCTAAATTTCTGTTTCAAAAGGCCAAAACACCAGTCTGGACCAAATTTTGTGTGACCTGTGATCAGGAAGTTGAGAGTGATGGACATGTTGAGCCCAGTCAAACATCGCCACATCAAGTACGCCAACATGAATTTGTTTTTATTTTGACCACTGCAATTGTCGCAATGGAGATCCAAATTCTTGGGGCCCAGGGAGTAGTTCTCGAGATAATGGTGGAGATATGAGATCACAGCGTTGGATCCCTTACTACTGCAATGAGACTCATCTATTAGGTAGTTAACCTGGCTTGGTCCTGCTTCCATAGAGACACCAAAGATGCCACACTTTCTTGGCACTAGAAAGTAGAGTGGGCCTGGCTGCATGGGGTAAGAGGGCAGGTGCACTTGCTGGGCATAGTCAAAGCTAACATGCACCCGATAGTCTGTACTACATGGTGGATGAGGGCCAAGTGCAGGAGAACCAGCTGCTTTATAATCCTCCTTTGCCTTCTTTACCAGCTGCTGTAAGTAGGCCCTTTCCTTCCCTACTACCTGTAAATGATGTGTTTGTTTTTTTAACTTTGCCTGCTTGACCTCTTCTGGGAAACAGCTAGACCGGTGAATGTCTCTGTTGTTCCTCTGACACTCCCAGCAGAGATCAGTCATGGGCCTTGCACAAACTATTCCTGGGAGGAGCTTTCGCCACAAACTCCTGAAAGTAGACAGAGCAACTGCCCTCTGCTGGACATCTGCCATGGCTTTTTCATACAACCTGTAAATGTCAGCTTTGGTGTCAGAGGAGGGGAGAATTAGTATATCATCTCTCTTGTGAGTTGGTATTCTGCCTGGAAGAGCAATGGCATGTGTCTCAGCATGGGATTTGATAAAGGCGAGAACTCTTTGAGTATCATCCAGGTCCAAAGATTTGCCCGTTTTCCTGAAGCCTCCAGCACGTATTCTACGTGTAACCACACCATTGGCCACATACCACTTAAGCACACGTTTCAGTTTGCCCTTACTGATGCTGAAAAAGAGAAATGAAAATTTTAAGCATTGTATTCATTGTAGATCTAAAGAATACTCATGCATACTTCATGTCATGTTTAAAGTGCAGATAGCAACAATGGGTTGATACATATATATAGCCTATAAGATACCGGTATGTTACTATAGCCTACATTATACTGATATGTTTCTATACCCTACAACAGACCGTATTGTTGCTATAGCCTACAACATACTGATATGTTGCTATAGCCTAGAAAAAACAGGCATGTTGCTATAGGCTAGAATATACGGGTATGTTCCTATAGCCTAAAAGATACCGGTAGGTTGCTGTAGCCTAGACACACCCTCTGGCTTGACACAAATAAAACTGGGTCGTAACCTGTCAGTTGGACCTACTTCTGGCCAATCACAGCTCCTTGACCTAGATAGCATTGGGTGGTAGAAGCATGGGTTAGATCTACCGAAGAGCCAACAATGAATGGGAGGGTCAATGTTACATCCTTGGTACTCATGTTGCATGAAGGTTGGCATGATGCTTGAATGCAGCCCTGCCAAGTAACACTCCAGTGCTGCATTCAAGCATCATCCTTGGTAATCATGATGCATGTAGGGTTGGCATGATACTTGAATGCAGCCCTGTTAAAGTAACACCCAAGGGCTGTATTGAAGCATCAACCTTGGTGATCATGATGCATGTTGGGTGGGTATGATGCTTGAATGCAGCCCTGCTTCATTCATGCATCATGCCCCCCCCCCCCCAAAAAAAAAAAGGAAAAAAAAAAGATTTTCCTGAAAATGGCCAAATTGGCGAGAAAAAAATTCAAAATTGAAAAAAAGCAAATTTTCCCAAAAATGTCAAAATTGGTGAGAACAAGCGTTATATTTCAGAAAAAAAAGCTTTTGGTACCCGGTACAATGTAGTTGTACTTGACTGTGTACTTACCAATGGAAGAATGCAAACGTACACTGGCAAACCTGTTTATTGCCTAGTCTATAATATGTCCGAGTTCGCTCACGGTCCTTTTTTCCTTTTTCACCCTTCTTCCATGTAGAAAGCCTTGCGCTATTATCTGTTGATGAAGCCATCACCCCCAGTAGCAGCATATCCAGCTCAGCTGTCAAGTAGAATTAATATAACTTTTTGTTTTTGTTTTTATTATAATCATAGACATGAGAAATAAGACTCAATGTGGGTCAAATCAAATCAAATGCACATATTTAGTGATGTTGTAACCAACTCTTTAGAACAAAGTGTAAAAGAATTATTTCTATAGTTATTAATTTTTAGTCAGCTTACCTCTGTTCAGCTGGGCGACCTCTTCACGTCGCTCTCTGAACTCATCTGGCGTGAACATTGTACTGCATGGTGTATTGTTGTCCCCATATTGACACTTACAACTGTTGACCAGAAATAAGGATAGTTAGTGCAAAAGTATACATTATGAACAGAGTATAAAACAGAAATATTAGTTGACATTTTAAAAAGCCTACACTGATAATAAAACCTATAGTCAGTACTGACTATACCACCATATTTTGACCCCCGTAGTCAGGTGATTACATATGTTAGTCACATATTAGTCATAAGATAGTCAGTAGTGACTATATGTGGATCACACAAAATGATGATGTCACAGGAATGTGTGCACAGGAAACAGTTAGGATTCAAAATTGAATGCTCAACTGACTTCAGGTAGGCACATCTTATTCTAGCTAAACTACTGCTTTACACATTTCCCTGTGCATTAGCTCTTGTGTTAATGTTAAGTATATTTACTTAAGGCATCATAGGACACAAGCATTCTCATTTTGATTGAAGTATCATGTGGTTTTGTTCAAATTCTGATCATGTAACTGTGGATCTCTAGGCTTCAAGACTAGAATATACAGAAGTTGACTGGGTGAAGGGTTATAGTGTGCCAGGCATATGGCCCATGCTCATCTACTTTATCCAATGGTGTTAGGGCAGGTACCACCGGACATCTACCCCTGGACATCTACCCCCAGACATCTACCCCCAGACATCTACCCCTGGACATCTACCACCTGAGAATCTAACACCTAGGACATAAAAGTCCAGGGGATGGTTGTCCTGGGGCTAGAAGTCATTAGGGGGTAAAAGTCCAGGGGATGGATGTCCAAGGGGTAGATGTACTAAACATGCTAAACATTACCACAACATTACCACAACATTTACACCTGGACTTCTACCCCTGGAAGTCTATCCCCTAGGACTTCCCCCCCCTAGGACTTTCATCCCCTTAGACATCTATCCGCTGGACTTTTACCTCCTTACAACTTCTACCCACTAGGGCATCAATCCCCTTGAACATCTACCCCCTTTACCCTCTAGGACTTCTACCCCTGGGGACAGCAACCCCCTCCAAATGCTCATGATAAGTCATATCATTTGGAGGGGGTAGATTTCTCCACGGACATCTGACATCTATCCCTGGACATCTACCCCCTTGGAATCTACCACCTAGGACTTATATCCCCTTCGGCACCTATCCCCTGGACATCTACCCCCTAGGGCATCCATCCCCTTGGACATCTACCCCCTTTACCCTCTAGAAGATCTACCCCTGGGGACAATAATATCATGTGGAGGGAGACGATTTCTCAAGGGACATTGGACATCTAACCTGGACATCTACCCCCTGGAAATCTACCCCCTAGGACTTTTATCCCCTTGGATATTGATTCCCTGGGCTTGTACCCCCTCATGATTCTACCCCCTAGGACTTCCACTCCCTTGGACACCTACCCCAGGACATCTATCCCCTGGGACATCTATCCCCTGGGACATCTACCCCTAGGACATCTACCCCCTAGGACTTCCACTCCCTTAGACACCTACCCAGGATATGTATCCCCTGGGACATGTATCCCCTGGGACATGTATCCCCTGGGACATCTACCCCCTAGGACTTCTACCCCTGGACAAAAGTCCAAGGGGGTAGATTCCCAGGGGGTAGATGTCCGGGGGTAGATGCCTGAAATCTACCTCCTGCACATGATATTACTCAAACATATGGGTATGTCGGTGGGGGGTTGATGTTCTTAGGAGTAGATGTCCTAGAGAGTAAAGGGGGTAGATGCCCCAGGGGGTAGATTTCCAGGGGGTAGATGTCTGGGGGTAGGTTCCAAGGCAGGGGATGTCCTAAGGGGTAGAAGTCCTAGGGGATAAAATTCCAAGGGATAGATGCCCATAGGGGTAAAAGTCCAAGGGGGTAGGTGTCCTAGGTAGTGGTAGTTGGCCTGGGGTAGATGTCCTAGGGGGTAGATAGTAGGCCCTAGGGTAGATGTCTTGGGGGTAGATGCCAGGGGGGTACTTGTCCTAACTTATTGTCCTGCCGTCTCATGATGGACTATATCTATTAGTCAGTGTGACTACTTTAGAGCATGAAAGCATTAAATTCATAGTCACTTGACTATATATCCCAAATCAGCTTATTTAATGCATGACTATAGGTTGACTATATGACTAACTTACTATAGACATAGGTGACTAACTTGGTATAGCCGTTTTTTCTACGTTCACGTGACTATAGAAATGTAGTCCGTAGTGACTAACATTTCCAGGGCCATTATTATCAGTGTAGTCACAATGAATGCACATAATTATAATTTTTGGGATCTATGTAGGTCTGAATTGTAAATTAAAAACAGATACAATATTCCAGACCAATGCAAAAGTGCACTAATTAGTAATATATATATTGGTATTGATTTAATTCATTCACAAACTTAAAACTAATGAGGGGTAACTAAAGGGTGCATCGAACAGAACACCATGTGGTTATTGCCACTCACCTAAAATTGGCACACCTTGTGCTCTCTTCATCCTGAAGTTGTTGTACCGGATCTGGAACAACCAGAGGGAGATCTTCCTCATCTGATGATTCTGCAACATCCTCTCCATCATTCTCCTCAGTATCAGACTCACTATCCTGATCAGAATCCTCAGAATCATCAAAATTCTCGGGGAATAGGAAATAATCGTTCACAAGCTGACGCCATACTCCCTGCTCGGCAACAGCGGTTGTTAAGTTGGCCTTAGTTATGGCGTTAAGGGCATTGGCCACTGTGTCCAACTCAGCCATTTCATGTCCTGAATGTTTGCGTATTCAAAATACACTGTTTGGGTTAATAATTGATAATAATTCTGTGTTTAAACATGAAAATACACCCGTTACCAAAATTGTCTCTTGCCGCCGACTCGTGGTAAACAACTCAAACCGGAAGAGGACGCTGGGAGCTCGGCCAATCAGCGGGTCGCATTTGTGTCACGTGATGTGTTGTCAAGGGATTGTTTGGTCTGATGCGATCCAAAGGCATTTGAAAAACACCCTGTGATTGGCTGACTGACAACTTACGATTGTAAGAGAGCCTGCCATTGGGTAGAAGAGTTCGCGCCACACAAAAGCATGCCAAACATGGGCATGGGGCCCGGGATAGGGGGTTCTGACAGAGCAACAAAATAGACGGAAAATGCATCGTGTATACCGTCTCGACAGCCTTTGTTCTTGACAAAACATCCATGTAGGGGTTCTTAAAATGTGAAATTAATACTGTTAGGAATTTCATATGGATTTAAAACTCAGGGAATGGCATGATAACAGTATAAATCAAACAAATCCATTGAAAACCTAATTTCAGTAAAATACATGTTTTACCCTTCAGACCCCATTTTCACGGCTCGCGCTAGTGCGACATAAGGTCTATTATGCTGGATTGAGTCACAATTATAAAAAGCCTCTTCCTCTTCTGAACAATGTCATTACAGAAAGTAATCAGCCGCACTTCCGGTTCCTCTAGAACTAACTTCCGGATCATGTGACCCGCTGACAAGAGCATCATGGGAAGGTCTACATGCTGAGTGTCAGCTTCCTCTACCCACGTGACCGTCATTGACCAATCAAATAGTCCGTACCATGGCAGTCCACGTGAGCAGTTTGTATATGACGCTGATATAAACACATTAAGATTGTTCAATGGGGTAATAGGTGTAGCCCTGGAGAAGGCAGGTAAACACTGCCCACCTGCCCCCACCCCCGGACAGAGGTCAGGGGGTGGTCACTCGAGCTACTGGGTAATATAAAGTATCATTGCCAGAGGTAGCAGGTGCACAGGGGAAGTTCTGATCGATAACCAATCCATTATTACGAGATAATCGTGTAATGTGTAAGGTGAAGGGTGTGGTCAGGTAGGGAGGGGTCAGCTGCTGACCGCTGCCACACCTGGGGTGTGTACACCTTAACCTGCCCCCCTATTACATCACCCAGGTGTGTGTCTACCTGTGTGCCTACCTGGCCGTGCCCACTGATTGCTGCTGTAGGCGTGTGTCCACCCGCCCCCACCCCCCAGGCACCGGTCATGGATACACTCTAATGAGATAATCGGCATGACACTGAGAAAATAGCCACAACTTCCTTGACAATAAGGCAGTTTGAAATGGATACAAAGAAACCACATGTCCTGTCGAGGCATTTATTTAAGTAATTTTTAGGCGGGCAGTATATGACCATGTGATGAACTCTAATCGGTATGATGATAAGCTTCACTTCTATGTTCATTTCATAGATTATGATATAAACCTATTCCTGGAAGAATATTACTGGAACTTACGAGACAATATTTCAAAATTAACAAATCAAAGAGAATATATAATACAGGTACGTAACAGCTACCGGGTATTTAACCGGTACATTTTGAGATGACACTATTAGTAGTATTCAGCAACTTCATATATGATAAAGCCTATTTTAAACCTTAAATATACAGGAATTAACTGCTATAAATGCCCAACAATTTCCGCTATTTAAAAAAAAATCTATTTACCCTAAACTTTAGCTCTGAGCAGTTTTATCTTGCTGTCTTTGTATTTTGGAGCTTATTGTGTTTTGGAACCAAACTGTTCACTTTATTTCTGGACTACATCTGTATTATGCTAGGAACGGCTTTAGACTAAATAGTTCACCATGGAGGTCGAGTTGAATCAAAGAGTTCTCAGCTGTATCAACTGCGTATGGGCTAAGACCACTTGGGAGAAACTGCCATTATACTCCCCAACACTACTCTAACCGCACCTTCCTTCCGGAAGTTGAATGGACGTGAACTAGTTCTCTCCTGGTTATAAATGGCCCTCGCTCTCTGTATTTGGCCATGCTATAATAATATAGGAGCAATCAGGAGAGACTGGTACACCCAATTCTGAAGAACGGTGGTATGTGAGGGCCAAGGGTGGAATCCCTCTGCTGTAATTTTTTTTTTTACAGAAAATGCAGTGCATGTATATTTAATATCCTACCTAATCATTCATTTGTTATTGATGATTTAGTCGTGCACACATGAGTATAAATAAGATTATAGCTGGTCTCCAGATACACTCATACTCCGTAGCTTGATTCTGTTTCAAAGTCCACACATACCATAGGGTTTCCCGTAGAGGCATGATGTGTTTAGATGATCTTTATAACCTGAGATCCCTAAGTTACACCCTGGGCAGGGATCCTACAAGAATGTTATTCAGGAACCACGTTGGGCTGCTGCCAATACACACTGGAGGTACAAAACTACAATAAGCACTTCAATAGGGCTTCGTTTTCAATACACATACTTGGGTATGGCCGCTCAAACGACGTCCTCCAGGACGAACAAATAGTGCAGATGCGTTTCCGATGTAGCACAGCGCAGGTAAACACATCTAGGGGCCTCCTTCCGATTTGAAGTGAAAGGGCAAACAACAGTGGACTGGGGATATCTCACAGACATTAAACATGGTCATTCTAAGAACTGGAGGAAATAAAGTGCTGCAGAATGGGGGTGGGACAACATGTCCCATTTTAATTGAAATTTGTGGTGGTGGGTGCATTTATGGATAGGTGTGGGAGCTTCTGGGTGTTCTTCTGGGTTCAAGGGTTGTAGGAATGTCAAGACCAAATATCATGTGCATAGATACCAAGAGCAATATGTGCTACTCTAGTTATAAGCTGAAGATATCAGCTAAAAAACATGTAGGCCTACATTGTATTGCCATGATCAAATGATACCAGACATTGTTTATAAATATAAACATACTTGTAAAGTGACTAAAATAACTATTATGACGTAAGTGATAATTGCTAGCAAGTATTTAGAATCACATAATGACCCTCAATTTGACAGGCCACCTGGCTGACCAGCTCTCCCTAAGGACCAGTTATAATGTCACTTAATTGTCAACAGAAGGTCTATGGAGGGCCCTCCAGGAGCCCACCCATGTGTGAATCTGACAGGTAGGTCGGGCCCCCTTACTGTCCACTTCAGCAGGTAGGTGCCCCTCCAGGTGTATTGTAATGCCCTCCTGGTGGTGAGGTACCTCAGCCCCATCCTCCAGCACCTGAATCCACTCACCAATTCTCACCTCCTTACCCACAAGAACCATCCCCCACAATGACTACCACCCTCCCGCCCCACCCACACCTTACTTGAGGACCCAATGTGTCTTATACACAAGTTGCATGTTGCTGAGGTATATTTAGGGTTTTCAGGGAGGGGCACCAAATTAGCCAATTGTCGTGTCAATGGTAGGTTCAATGTCCAGGGTTGGATGCTGGTGCGGCTGCAGCCTCTTAAACACGGCAGTCCTGGTGGGGAGGATAGGTGCGTGTACACATGACCTTATGGCCCTTATATACCCTGTACTTTGCCTCAGTCAGATCCTCCATGGGATGCCCAGGCACCCAGTGCAGGATGGCGGAGCCTGAGGCAGAGGACCTCTCCCCATGCCGCACCCAGTACCTAAATCTAGTCTCAGAGTGAGCGCCTACACATATGGGTACTATTTAAGAGCCCCCCACTTGATGCTGAAGGTGCGTAGAAGGTGTGCTGGCGCCGTGTCATGTCAGGGATCTGTCAGACCGTTGTCACTGCTGTCAGTACTGACAGTCAGTGTAAACTCCAACTGTCAGCCACACTGTCACCTGCACTTGGAGCACGAGATGGGTAATCAGACTGTACACCTTCTGTCCATTTAAGTGATTTCACCCATTACTTCCTATTTATAGTACTCCTCTCAATTGGTTGTTACCCTCAGCATTGTGAGTATACATTTGATGTTGAATTTAGATCAATATTATTACAGGCGCGGATTTAGGGGGCGGACCTGGCGTACACCCTCCTTTTTTAGCCCAAAATTAGATTTTTTAAACGGATTTTTTATGTATTTAAAAAAGAAATAGCCCCCCACCCCTTTTCCAAAATCCTGTACCCGCCCCCAATGGTAGTTACATTTGTAGAAAAAATATATTCCTGTAAAGATAATGCATTTACACCTGTATACAAGTATCAGTATCTATTTCTAAGGATTTTCCGTCACCTTTATTAGGATCCATCTGAGCTGAGGACTCGTGGGTGCATTTCTGTTAGTGTTAAACATGTCTTAAGAGCAAATGTAAATCCTTGCCCACTTTAAAAACTTTCTTTTTCTAAAATTGTTCATGCAGGTGTCATTTCTTGGTTTAAGTTCAGCTTCTGGGGCTAATGTCGATTGACTATAGAAGAGAAGGGGTATGTCCATATCGTCCCTGTGTTAATGTATTCGGCCAACACTCACTTATCATTATCCATCAGTATTATAGACATGATTCATCACGGGTGTATGGCTGACCTGTGGTTAGCGTCAGGACGTGCACACTTTGTACCCAGCTTCTGCACATGGAGGCAAACACGACGCCTCTCCAGTGGCGCCCTCTGTCTCACAGCCAGACACCAATCATCTGTCTCACGAGGTCAGCGTGAGTTAGCAAATAGACCTCTGACAAGCTGCTTGATTTTAACTGAGCTTTGTCTTCAAAAGCACCCATGAGTAAATTCATCAAGGCCTCAGTTCACTAGGATTTCATGATTAATTCTGTTATACGCTTTCATAAATTAAGGGATAATGAGCCTTGACTATAATATGCAACTTGTGATCATAAATCATAATGGGATTTTGTAAATTTAACAGCACCAGATTTCTTTGTAATTCGTCACAGTTGGTTGTATAGTATGATTTGAATGCACCCTAATGATCTGACAATCTATATGTGCATGATTGTTTGTAGGCTATAATCTTCTTAAGTGCTGTCGTGTAAAGTGTACTTCCAATGTCTTGACCCTTAGGAATGGGTACAGCATATTTACCTCAATTATTTCATGCCCTTATAAGCTTAGTAATAATCCATATATAATTGGTTTAATAATGAGATGAGGACGTCAGTTGAAAGCTCCTTAATTGACATACAAAACATTTGGCGTATTTAACTGCACATTGAAACTTGATTACACCGTCACAGACGCCCAAACCCGACCACATGAAACGACATTTGACCTCATAATCTCTGATAGAATTAAACGCTTATCTTTCTGTGAGTTTAAAGAAAAGGATATACCCAACCAGAGACCCAACCTACTCATTAAATGTCATACTCATAGACATCAATTGTTCAAAATTGGGAACAATCTCAGCAGATCAAGTGTCAACTTGCGCCCAGTTTGCGCCAACCTATACGGTTACCAAAATGGGTTGCCTTGGGTATGCGCAAGCTTGGCGAAAGTTGACACACATTTTTTTGAATTTGTATTGTTGCCGAATCGTCTTGGTGCATTCAAGTTGTATACAGTTTGTTCAGCCATCTTTATTGCGCTGGTTATGGTATAGGCTTTTATAACTACAGATATGCTACCTGAGAGCGCACACTAAGAATACTAAGAGAGACCTGAACGGTCTAAAGGCCTGGTCTCATCCTGCTAGAAGTAATAATATTATAATGACCCTTCTAATAAGTGCCAACTTGCCTCTAGCTTGCGCCCACCCAATGCTACCAAATCAGTGGCTGGTACATGTTAAATATCAGCATATATAATGCACTCATATGGTATTAATTACAATCAACGGAAATATATGTTAAGCATCATAGGATGAAACCAGGAGCTTTTGTACTTCACCTATGTGTGCGACGAATAACGTTCTGTTACAGAACGGCTCCGTACAATAAACACATCTAAATCTATAGTATGTATAGGGAACTGAGTGTTGGGATTAGGACCTTATAGGCTATGACGTGATTGGGATATATATATTCTAACATCTAGTCCATTTCACAGGGTTAGAAACATGAAAGGAATTCAAAACACATGTATCTTGATTTCATTGTGGTCCAAGGGGATTATAGAAGAAGTAGGATTATCATAAACCATGGATACACCACACACAGAGCTGGGCTCAGAACATGTCAGTAAATTACAAGGACCCCGGTCCCCGCACTCCCAGTACAAACCTTACACCATCCTCGTTATTGGATCTCAAATATAACCCATTACCACGTATTTTTGAGTGAAAAGTACCCCTTCTTATAGTAAAATCGCTGATTTTGGGGGCGTCAAAAGTACCCCCCCCTTTTTTTTTTAATTTTTGAAAATCTTTTTACAAAAACGCAGATTTCTATCCCCTGATAAACAAATATATATAAACATGCACAAATTCAATTCCAAAGAGATATTCGGAGGATATTTATGGTTGACTGATAATCATCAAATTGATACGGTAGAACCACCTTATGTTCACATGACATCCCTTTCTCCAAACTCCACTTAAAAAAAGACCTGTTTTTTTGTTTAAACAAAGACAGAGCTGGTTGTACTTGAAAAAACACCCCTTTTTCGAAACACACTGACATGCACAGTTATAAAAATATGACCCTCTATCTGCGTTTTCTGCAACGAGGATGGTGTAAAGAAGACTCGGTAGTGCGGGGACCGGGACAAGGGAACACCCTCTCACCAGCAATATACTATCCACCTAATATATCCATACTAGACTGCCCCTTTACAGGATCCAAGATTGGGATATAGGCAGTTCCATCTGATTAGACACCCCAGCTCTCACGTATAGGGCTTTTCTGCTGGATTAGTCGGTTTGAAAGGTGCCATGAGCCAAGTAGTTGGGAGGGGGTGAGAGCAGGTTAATCCATCACTAATCCTACCGTATAGCCACCGTAGTGTAGACCGAGGATAAGCTTAAGGTTTTTGTTTCACATACCATTCCCAAAATAAATGGTTCATGCCCCTTCCTATACTACGTGCAAACTAAAGCGCGATGAGATAAGAACTTCCTTAAAAAGGGTTATTGAAACATCTCATTTGGACTATAACATGCTCCTCCCAGGTTGACATCGAATTATATTACAAGTATTACACACGTTGCTCAGCATACAATAATCATATGTAAGACCACTTCATAGTGATTTACATGTTCATAATTCACATGATGAACCTGATAATAATTTACTGCAGTTAACATATTCCATGCAGGGTTAAGTGTGATCAGTATGCTACCTCATGATCATGCCAACTTCCTGGAAGTCTGACAGCAGGTTCTAGCATGTAAGTAGCACATAAGTGTCAGGACACATATCCATGTTATCATGTCAACGTTAAGGTGACTGCCATAAAAACGTCACAACTGTCTGTTCATGGGACACCTTTAGCATTGACAGTGTCTTGCTGACCGTACACCATGGCCTCCCCTTATGGCATGCTGCCCTGCTGGTGCAGGATCTAACTACACTGGAGGTGTAATATTGGGTTGCCCCCTGGTGGCCTCAGATGACGGGGTGTCACCAGCCAAGGACGCTCACCAGGTGAATGCAAGATGTGGACGTAGCCATGGAGAACCAAGATGGTCACACGAGCCCCCTCGGGAGTTTTTGATAAGAACTTAGGCCAGTGAGATGGCATTTTCCAAATTTAGAATGCCTGGTATGTTTTCCCCCTATTTCGATTCCCTATTCCAACCAAAAAAATAACCATTGTTGCAATATATGCATAGTCATCAAACTGTGGTAAATATAGTGCGAAATGTATAACATGGAAATAACGTAAGTGGTGAGTAATTATACAATTATTGAGGGTGTGTGTAGGGTAAACCGGGGTGTAAAATTATTTGGCCCTGTCCCCAGATCTCGTGAGAATGCCTCGTTATGATCGTGTCGGGGGGCAGCGAGCCGTAAGCTCCCCGTGGGCTGTGGTCAGCCCCCAACATGCAACCCTCCCCTATGTCACTGCCACACACCTACCTGACACCACCTCCAGGTCTGATAGAGCCATACACAAACCTGCGTGACACCCTATAAGCTTTATAGTAAGGATCACCACAGGAGGGGGTAAACATTCCAAACCTAGGAGGAAAATGTATAACCCTATTTTACACTACACTAGAGGCCCACCAAATAGCTCCAAATTCTGCCAGTATTTGCTTTTTTATTTGTCCGTGGATAAAAAAAAATAGAATAAACCAAGGGCACTAATGCCCAGGTATAGCTTACCAGGTACCTCAGTCTCTGCGAAAGAAGAACTTAAAAATAGGACCGGCTTAAACAGGGGAACGACATAAGCCATCACAACTTACCTGGAAGGTTTGAAATATTGGCAGCACAGCCAATTAGAGACCCCTGTGTCTCACTTTCTGAATTAGCCCCTGCTGAAGGTTATTTTCAAACCTATCCATCACTTCTACAGCACAGCGATAAGGGTACCTGAGGTTGAAATGAGACAAAAAGTGTCCTACTTTGGGCAGAGGTTCAAGTTCTAAAAGCAGCCCTGGGGACATAACCATGTCTAGCTGGTTAGCCTGTGCTCCTTCCTGACCATTTCTTGGCACCAGGTGTGTGGTGGGAAATGAGCCCACCTGGAGGCGTTGTGAGTGACAGGTAGGTAGTTGATATGATGGTCCTCCATACTGTGTACACCACATATATAGAGTGCATGTCTGTTTACCTGCCCCAAACCCATAGCATGATATACCAGAAGGAGCAGGGGGGCTCCTAAAGCAGGTTTCCCTATGGTTACCTGCTCTAGATGATCTCCCTCAGGTGTCTCCAGTCTCCTACCCTGCCCACCTCCAGGGCATGCAGGACAGTGGAGGTGGTCGGACAGGTATGATGTAGGTGGGAATGATGAGCACCTGTTGCGTGGCCTTATACTTAAGTGTATTTCACCTGCCATAACTGCTGTGGTCAAACTTAACCCTTCCCTCACCCCCTGCAACCCCAATTCGTTCCCCTCTACCCTCTCTACAGACCCCCTGCAAGCTGACTATTCTCACCACTAGGGGCCCTTAGTCGCAGACAATGGCCACTCATAGTAAGTTGGACTGAGGCTGAGTGTCAGTGTTCAGAGCTTCAAGTAGGTCATCACGCCAGCCTCCCTCTGTGATGGACAACAGACCAGGGACAACAGGACATACCACTAGCAAGTGTAGCCACATTTACAACTGGCGTAGTTGTCGGTTCTGCTTTTTCCTTCATCAGCATTTCTTTTCTGAGAGATTCTGATGGTCAAAAAAGGTGGATATGATCCTGTGAGGCAATATGCAGCAATAATATGAATATGTTATTATATAAGTATAAGCATGCCTGAGCCAAGGGAAAGGGATTTCATGAGAAAATATAAATTGAATATGAAAGTATCGAGCAGAATAGCATGACTGGAAAGGTGATATGCCTACTAATTTGTGTGACGTGGGACCAACCCCTCACCCCTCCCCTGCAGCTGGACCAATTAGAAAACACCTGAGGGATGACCTTTCACGCATGCGCCTGGACCTTGTCGTCAGCACTCAGGCCCTCTGTCGGGCACACCTGGTGTCCCCAAAGGCCGCAGGGTGGCGCCCCTCACTTTCCCCCCTTACCTTTATGAAGAGCCCCAATTTGGCGGTAGAGGAAGAGGGCTCTCAGCTGGACGCTGCCCGCTGGACGCTGGCCGCCAGGAGCGCTAGGGTTGCAGGACGACTTCAGAGCCCCCTATTGACGGCAACCAGCGACAAAGGTCACCTCCCCACAATGCCTCACACCCCCGGGGCCGGCTTGTGGCCCACACTGCCGCCCCCACGGGCCGGGCTTACAGCCCTTGCACCACCCACTCTGCATGTTACATGGAAACCTATCATTTCACAGCCAGAAAAACACAACCAAAGGAATCCCACCCCTCTGAGGGAAGGCCGCCGGGTAATTATAGTCTGATCACTTCCGGTTGGTTGATCAAGGTTTGCCGTGTCTTGGTTTGACACCCTGAGCCCTCTGTCCCTCCCCCGGGTATGTCCTGGGCAGAAAGGGTTAACCCTCCGAGGGCAGCATAGTGCATTAATTTGCTGTGCCCTTTGTTGTCATGATGCAAGGATACAGCCTTGGCGAGTCAAATCGCCAAAGTTGCAGTCGTGCATCTTGCCGACCCCTTGGTAGTGTATCGTCTGTATGATGCATCTGAAGCAATGGTGGGTTACTCACCAGGGCTGCATGAATATACATCATGACTACAAAGAGCGTATCGACTTAAAGTACTGTGCGGTCATTAAAGGGTTAAGTAACAGTTTGAGGTCTTCATCTGAGCAGGGTGATGTGGGTGTTCCCATCCCTGATCAGTGAAGCATGACCCCAGGTGGGCTTTACATCAGTAATTATCACCTGGGGGTAATCACTAATCAGGCAGGACAAACTAACTTGTACAGGTGACACCTTCTGTCCACTCTCCTCTCACCCCGCCTCCCTCTTATACAAAGTGCACTCGTTAGTGTCCTATAGTATTAATTACAGAGAGAACAGAAGGGATGACACCTTCGTGGAAGGTATACAGGTATTGGGAAATAGACCAGGGATTGAGGGAATTGGGGTATCCTTACGCTTCTTCACCTTTTTATAAGATCAAAGAAGACGAGTTTCACGCATCGTGTGCCGCTCTGAGAGGGACATTAGTGAGATTGTCTCATCCTTCCCGTAATAATAGGCTGCCATTTGGCCCTTTGTACCTCTAGAAATAACCGGGGAAATCTGCACTAAACAAAAGGAACTGAAGTTGTTTTTATGCTGCGGTTGGCATAACAGATTTAAGGTGGGCCCCTACAATGGATCAAAATTCTACTCCAAACCATTATCCAATATGCGTTGTACATTTTGATCATTATCAAAAAGATTGAAGATTTCTTTTGAAATTGATGTAAAAAGTTCAAGAGGATCATTTCCTGCCTGTCTGACGACGATGTGGCCTATCTGTTCAGTGCAACACTTATTTGAACCCGGGAATTTGGCCTTCGACCCCAAGTTATACCACTCAATGTTAAACATATTGCACTTTAAGTACAAAACATAAACATACACGGGTCAAATGCACAGAAAACAGTCAGGTGACACATGTTGCCAATCCTAGTGACCTGCCTTAAATCAGCGCTGTGTAAATCTGCCACAGCTAGACAGATAGTATGGCCAATTAATAGGTGAATATTGTGTGACTTTATTAAGTATGCAAAAAAAAGTGAATTGAACGATTGCATGTGATCAAAACACCATAAAGCCTTCTCCACCACGTCAGACCCCACATAATGCATTGATATGGCAACCATACATGTTCGTGGAGACCAGGGAGAGACTGACAAATACCTGACATTCTGCTCCCATAAGTGCATCTGTAAAAGTGCCACCTTTATGACCTGCAGCGAGCAGCCTCGGCCACAGGCCGGGGAAATACCCGCAGGCGATGGATGTTCCCTATAATTGATTCAGTGGCTTTCTCCGCTACCTTACATCATTCTGTGTGGCTGTACATATTTATGGTGAGCTGGGTCAGGTGTTTGCCATGGCTGTCTCTTTGATCCCATTGTTTGCTGCAATAACACCAGGATCAAAGGTGTGATCCTGACTATAACATACAGGGAGCACACGTATGAGCAATAACTTTATGGAGACAACTAAACTACATGTAGATGCTTCTGATTTATATCATGTCCATATACATTACCTATAAAAACACAGCATTCCACATTCAGCGAATCTAATGGCACATGTCGCTGTTCAGCTTTGTCACGTGACTATAAGCCGGATTTTACAAACTGCTATGTAAGATCTATTACAACGTTCCCAGAATGGCAGACAATGGTCATGTCATATTGTCAACTAGCATGTATAAATGACAGAAATATGACCAGAACCAACCGGCCAGACAGATATATCAGCTACTTTTTGGATTTCAGCACAATTCTGGGATGCACATTTTGTACCCATGGGGCTGCCCAACACATTATTGGACATCAAACACTCAAGATGACACTTTCTTTTACCCACCTGAAAAATCATCATAGGTGAGACCACAGAACAAAAAGAAGTCCCACCCTTTGTCGCGACAAGACTTTCTTGTTATTCACTCCAGTTGCTCTGTTCAAACCCTTTTTGGCTACTATTAGTGTGTAAGGCGGCGTGTACTGCCCCTGGGTATATGCATTGTGTAGAGTTACTTTCAGGTTTTACTGGGCACTTACAACTGACAAACATCTAGGTCTTTTGGTGTATATATCATTGCAGTAGACAGCAACCTTATTTTTACTTATTCTGCTGGACTATTTTCTATATTCTAAGCAATTGTATTCTGGAGAAGAGTCTCCTGTAATAACAATAAGAATATTATATGTTTATCATACATATATACAATTCAAAAGAAGACAGATGACTTATGAAAACCTTCTCCTCCAGCACCTGCACTTCTAATGACAAAAACCTATACATCCCATTGCTACATGACCATCACATAGATGAATTAAAAGTACCATTAACTATTCTGCTGCACCAGCTGTATCGTCTTGCACCCAACAACGTTAAAGATAAACATGGCCAACAATACTACTGGGTGAATAGCAAGAGTGTGTAGAAATATAGACCTCATCTTTGGCTGACCACTGTTTGCACGTAGTAGTCCTATGTGAACCCTTGAGGTCGGGTTGTTGGCCCTCAGGACTGGGAGAGAACCTTAATGTTTTTGCTGGGGCCTTGCTGTAGAGTATGGTCAAGTAGCCCGGCCACCCTTTGGTGTTTGTATGGTGACAATGTCCTTCTCCCTCACAGGTCATGGCTCTAGGTCTTCCCTCACACACACACCGCCGCCATTTTGTGTCAATATGTGACAGACAAACCTGGTGACAGTGTCAGTGTGGGAGAAGGAGACATGTCCGCTAGTCAAACAAACCCTCCATGCCCTCTCAACCCAACCCTCTTTTTTCTACCGTTACTCCCTCACAGGTGTGAGTGCATGGAAGCCGGCCGTCCACAGGAATCGTGCTCAGTGTGAGATTTCCCCAGTTTATCAACAGGCCCATGGCGCTAGTGCCAATATTTGGCATCCGCCCTGTGGTGGCCATGGGGTGGAGATTAAGTACCATTGCCATACAGTGCACGCTGCCATCAAGGCAGACCTGAAATGTTCAAACTGGGTTGTGTTTGGCCGGGACTGATTGTGAGGGAAGCTCTGGCGAGGTTGTGGTGATGAACAGGAGGGAAGGACAAAGACCTGCAGCAGCTGAGACGGTGTTGGCCTGAATAACTCAGGGTGGATGAATGAGGCTAGTGCCAGGTGGTGCCTCAAAGGGTACTGGAGGTGGATCCTGTAACCCTTTATGCACGCCGTGATCCATGTATGGTACCATGGCGAGCCTATTCGTCATGGCTGCATGAATGCATAATACTGACCCTTCAGGAGTGCATGTACCCACCCCATAGGGTCCTCATGATTTCCGGGTGCAGCCAGGTGAGTAGACTCACCAGGGCTGCAATCCTGCATCATGACAATACTGGGTATTCGACATTAAAGCACTATGTTGGCCTTAAAGGGCTAACGACCATTACCCCTGATTACTATGAGTGAGTACTGTGGGTATACTTCCTTCTGTCTGAGGGCTGCTCCTTTTGTCACCTCACACCCCCTGTTTACCCACAGTGTGCCTACTGGACAATCACATCACAATTAAATACAATCTGCACGTCCAGCCCCTGTATTAATCCATGGCCAGGATGGCCCCCCTGGTCAAACTAATCAGAATCTCCCCCATTGGTCATTCTGAGCACGAACATCCAGTCTCAGCCTCGTCAGGTTTAGGGTCTGTCGCATTTGTTCACCTGCAATAACGTGCTGCATTGAAAAAAAGCCACATGATAAAATACATGTTCATTCTGACCTTGTTTTATGAATTAAGTATAAATGCTTTCAGAAAAATCAATATATATTGCTATGAGAGTTGCCAGAAAAATATATCTACATTGGATATGTATGCTGACAACTGAAATATGCCCCCCTGGTGTTTCACTTCTCCATTTGCCCTGTTTTTGGTATATGACATCCGCTGCTTTGTTTGCACTGCTGACCCACATACATGTGCATGAAAGTAGGGTATGTGTATTGTTTGTGAACTGTAATTACTTGCACTCTGTTTGTTACATACACCATACAGACTTCACTTCATTCCTGTAGGGGATTTTTAAATAAGAAATCTGATCTGTTTGAAGTAATGCCTTTGAATACAGGACACGTCCCATTGGAAATAATGCTCCTCGTCGTAAAAATCTTGTCATCAATTGTAAGGTCATAACCTGCCAGAAAGGCAAGGCAGTGCAATAAAACGCCTGTATATCAGATGAGGAAAAAAGGGACTGGATAAAGAAATGTGACCAATAAGAGGTGAAACCATTAATCACGCTGCTACACAGGACACTAACGTTGTGTTATGGTGTGGAGAACATGTATTATGTAAGGTGTAGCACTGACTTCTGTATTTGGGGATATGGGGAATGACAATCAGCCTGATTTATGGGGACAACCTGGGTAAAATAGCCTTTTGGAATGCCGCGATAGGACGGTGAGATCTATCGATGACAGGTATATATACAGCGATGTAAAGGGGAAGACCCCATCAGTCTGCTCCTCAAAATAGGGATCCAAAGTCGTTGTGAAAACTTCACCCATGCTTGAATCCCTTCCTAAAGCCTCTATTGAGCTAGTTGTGCACTGGGTGCCAGATTGTGTCATTAGCCACAATAATGGATCCGCCCTAACTTACCAATGATTTAAATACAAGATGGCTTTATTGGGCTGTGGTCCGCTTGGCGACTGTAGGTGCTATTAACGGGTCTGGGTGATGAAGACATCAGGGTCCTTTCACCGACCAGGTAAGGCACGGCGGGGGGTTATTGTGGCCGTAATTGCCTGCCACAGGAGGGCTGTGTCGGTTCACCTCCCACCAGGAGGCACCCACTCAGGATCCACCACCTCCCATGGGAGGACGCAGGAGAAGGGGTGAAGAGGGCTGATTGTAAAGGGGGCTAATAGTGAGGTGGGTGATAGTGAGGGAGGGGACTGATGGTGATGAGGGGGGGGTGATTGTGAGGGGGTTAGCTGCTGGTGAGGGGATGGTGGTGAGGGAGGGGGCTGATAGTGAGGGGGGCTGATTGTGAG
This sequence comes from Harmothoe impar, assembly GCA_947462335.1. NCBI lineage: Eukaryota > Metazoa > Annelida > Polychaeta > Phyllodocida > Polynoidae > Harmothoe > Harmothoe impar. The sequence continues at coordinate 40,570,528 of OX381710.1, forward strand.
GGTGTGGGGCTGATAGAGAGTGTGCAGATGATGGGGGGGGGGCTGAGGAAGATGGTGGCTGATTGTGAGAATGGGCTGATTGTGAGGGGGCTGATGGTAAGAAGTGAACTGGACTGATGGCGAGGGCTGTTGATGCTTAGGGGGGCTGACGATGAGGGGCTGAGGGCTATTGATGGTGTGGGGAGATGTCTGAACGGGCTGATGGTGAGGATGCTGGGTGCATGAGGTGCAGATGGACAAGTATGTGAATTGAACATGAAAATAAGTAAGCAGTATATATAAGTGTTGGTGGGAGATAGGGGGAAGTCTGACCTATGGGATGAGTAAATAAGATGTCCTCTTTAGGGAGTGAACAAGACAGGTAAGGGTCTTGTAACCAAAACATTTAGATTGTGCGGTAGTTGTATAAAGATTTGACACAAATATGTTTTTACAGCAAACGACTTTCTACAGAAAGGGAGATGAGTCAGATTGAAGTGTCAGAGGTAAAGAAAAAAGACAAACTCCATTGATAACCTGCATGAGAGATTGATGAAGCCCTACCGCCGTTAGTTTTACATTTCCAAATAAGACTATCACTGGTGATCACGGAGCTGTGCACTCCGTGAATGTCATAAGTCAGTGGGCGGCTCAAAGGCTGATGTATTCACAACTGATGTAGGTGACACTATTCAGACTGCGCCCTATGTGCTTCATATATACAAATGTACACAGACAAAAAGTGGGAAAGCCATGGTCTGCTCCCAGAGCGCATCATTCTGCAGCAAGGGTTGGAGTCCTAAATGCAGCTCCAACTATGCAAAGTATACTGAGTGAGGTGACCTTCAGGTGTGTGAGCCGACACCGCCTACCTGGGTGCTAGGTGACAGTTACGACTCACCTGTGGGGAATCACTCACCTGGAGACGCCGCAGGTGTAGCAGGTAAACACAGGCTACCCCACCCTCAGGTAGACCCCACAACAAAGACACGGTTCCCTCATCACACAAGTCATTAACAAGATCCATGTGGAACCAGCAGCCACTGAACATTTACTGCGATCCTATACAATACGTATACCCGACCCCCACCTTCCTGTAGTGGTGGATATAACAATCCTGGGAAGTAATCCAGACTGAGAGAGAAAAAAAGGGCAGGATGTTTAGTCCTATAGTGTGTAGGGCCTTTCTGCAGCCCCCAATCACGAGTATCAGCTGTGAAGATTTAATCTGGGGGTTGATACATTGACTGTAGGACTTTACGAGGGAATGGGTCGCGACTGGTCTCCCAAAGTGATCAACAGGCACATAAAGCATGAAGACTGGTCAGAAAGGAAGACTATGAAGTAAGATATTGAGGTATATAAAGTACATAAATAACGGCGCAGCTCTGTATTTCTGGCTAATCTTTGTAGGAGTAAAAAATACCTCTCTTTTTTTTAACAATGTCTGGCTGATAACTGCATTAGGCTCGTTCATGGTATCAAACGTTTTACTTGAGAAAAATAATTGCACGTAGTCCTCATAATTGACCTTGCATGCTCGGCTCCAATATATATAATTGGTGTTGATTGTACTGTTGGATCCATACCTCGGTGTTAGATTTGGGGAGTCACTTTGGTCGTCCTCTAACATAAAACGTGTTTTTACAACCACATTAGGTGTTTTTACACACAAAGTAATAGCAAGGTAGAATGAGATAAAAAGTCCAGCTGCATCTAAGCACTGGCTGGCTTCATGTGGACGTCACTTGTACGGTCACTAGTAATGTGTTATGACTGGTACTCCCATTGAAGACACATGGAGTGAGACGGCTCTTCTCAAAAAGTGAGTGCACATCACAGACCGCCCATAGAGATCCATTCTATGGGGTGGAGGGTGTGGGGACAGGTGTACAGGGCGAAGGGGACTAAACCAGGTGGTCAGTATAGTCAGATGGGGGTGAGTCAAAGTCAAAACTTATAGTTTTCATTTACTTCAGCTGCTTCAATTAAATCTTTAGCCTATAAACATGTCCACTTGTACGTATCAACACATTCACCAGGTGCCATGCATACACAAAGGAACCAAAACTGACTTTAAGTTTTCTTATTGAAAAAGAACCAACACAAATTGTATCTTTAGAACTGCATATATACACACTGAAGGTTACAGCAGGGATGGGTTGACCTGGAAAGGGTATCTAGCCATCATTTTTAGTTGTCAACTTTTAGTCGACACAGTGGCATCCATGGATGGCAGTGGCGGCGGAACAGGGGGGGCCAGGGGCCCGAGGCCCCCCATCTTTAAAGATGGGGGGGGCAAAGTATGTTTTGGACCCCCAACTTTTGAGAAACAAACTCAGAAACCCCTAGAAAACACTAATCTCATGATAGAATTCCTAAAATTTTCTCAAATGACAAGCTCAAACTCCATCAGTACGCATCAATTCAAGTGTAAATTCTCAAAATTTTCTAAAGATCGTTCAAACCACTCCTAGTGCGCCAAATTCTTAAATTTTCCAGGGGCCTGCGGCCTCAAGACCCCTATTTATGACTCCCTCCAACCTACATCCGTTGGGTTTTGGGACCTGGGCCCCCTTCCAACGTTATCCACCTTCCGCCGCCCCTGTGGATGTCACTGGTCCACAGCTTTACCTTTCCACCACCATCCCTTGCCCCTCGGTCATTGTCACCATCCCCTATAACACCACCCGATATACAATTCCCATTTTCCTGTCCTGACATAGCTCTCGCACAAAACAGAGCTTACTGACCAGTCTAGAAGAGCCTGGATCGTCCTCCAATGAAAGCCACCCCCGACAATTAAGTCCTCCACGTAATTCCTGCAGAATACCAGGATTAAGCTTCAGGTCCGAAATCCTCCAGAACCCGGACAAACAGCCTGCTTTAGAGCCAGGTATATATATGTGACGGATTAACTTTTATGACCGGCTCACAAGAAAACAATGCAGACTCTGTTGACGACCAGATGGCAAGAGATACAGTTAGGTTTACCTAGAGTAGTACAGAGTATTGTGGAGGGAACCCATTTTCGGATCTGGACTTGTTGGCTATTGAGATTGAGGGGAGATAGTGAAAGGGCTTTGACAATATGTAACTCCCTCATTATCAAACAGTAAGTGGATGTAAGGCCCTGTGGATGACCAGGGCGGTTGACCATTGAGGCTGGCTGAAAAGCTATTCTCCTAGGTATTATTTAAGGACGACTTAAATCCTTTCACAACCAGGCGGCAATAGAGAGTGTGCCTTGCCGGGTTGGGTAATCTTGGTGACTTCTAACCACGGCAATGCGGACTAGAAATGAATAATTGAACGATGGGCTGCGTCGCCCTTTTTCTTATGCCACAGGGGGATTTAGAGAAAATTACTTGTGTTCAACTGAAGAAGACCCCCTGAGAATTAACTAGAAAATAAAATGCATCTGGAATTTAACCTTGGATTAGTCAACGTCATACACACAGACAATAGGTGTTATTGCAATAGAGTCCCTATAGAATAGTATTCCAACTCTATGCTTCTACATTTTGCACAAAATGATGACATGGATTTATATATCAATCAATTTAGGCCCTTTGACGTCATTTCAGTTTGACTATGTTGTTCAGAGCATTTTATTACACTTTCCTCCAATGGTATCTTTTTTGATGCCATATAGATTATGTCACATATATAATCTAAAATCAGTCTTCATTGTCTTTAACAGCAATTGTTCTAATATTGATGTAGCTCATCACCAAGTGTGACAAGTCTATGACATTTACCCTCAAAAGCATGTCAATATCCATAGCTAATAGTACACATTAATCATACAAAATGTTATATATAAGCTTGCTTAACAACTCACCAACTTTGCTATTTGATGTTTATCCATGGTAATAATTTGTTTTTGATATGGGATATTTATTCATTCATTTATCTATTTATTTAGAAACGCATTGTACTTGATATAATGGAGGGGGATTACAAACTACAAACAGGAGATGCATGATACACTAACAGTGTACAGACGTTGTATCCGGTCTCCCTTTGCACCCATTTCACACAGATTACTTCCGTTCTAGCCTCACTGAGATACACGGAGAGGGAGGCCCGGGGCGGCAGTTCAAGGTACCGCCAAATTAAAAGGTGTTGGATTAATCTGTACCTGGATAGAGGACTAAGATGAAACTATATAAAGTATTGGACTTAATGACAGCATCGGCTTCATCTAAGGGAATGATGCTAAGGAAGGAATAAACAGCTGTGATGGGAATCCTTTCAATCCTTATATTGCCCTCATATCTATTAATATTTAAATTCCATGCATTTAGGTCACAACTGTCTATATTGGCAATCTAGATGCTGATATAAATTGAAGGTAAATAATGCTGAGTAAAGTGACAGCTCAATTAGCAGTCTTTAGTAGTGACACACAACAGCAGGTATGTTGCAGTAATACCTCACAAAATCTCGAGTACTTTCTCAGAGACTTCATCAGCCATTGTTGGCCGATCCCAGGATGGGGCCATCCGTCTGATGGTTGAGTGGCTATGTGCCTACAGGTTAAAAGCGGCACTTAACAGTGGTTAACGTGTATCAGCCCCCTGTATGGTGGGATCTGCCTCCCTGGTAGACATGGGGAGAAGGTAAACATCGCCACCCTGACCTCCCCTTCCCCAGTGCTAATGTGGGGATGGGAGGAAGGGACAGCCGCCATTGTTGTAGGGCGTCAAGGTGAGGCTGAGCCTACTGGGTGTTTACCTAGACTTTAACATCACAACTGACATCCCAACAGCCCCAGGCACTTGTATAGGGCTTCTCAGACCAGCTCTTGGTGAGGGGATGTTAATATATACACCCAGCTGCCTTACTTTATATGTATTTATGTAGGGGTTTACACCTATAGGTATAAGTCTTCTGATGTGGTGGGGCTGATCATTCTCTCGTCCAGATAGAACCAATGACCTGAACAATCATTGTTTGAGACCTAATCAACATATATATATATATATATATATATATATATATATATATATATATATATATGTTTAACGTGGCGCAATGTACATCATCACATACATCCATTATGATATTGCTCTTTAGGCCACTCAAAAAAAAACTTGTTTCTCATCACCGCGCGCAACATAAAAGTCATGATTTGGAGAAAACCTTTTTTAAATTTCCTTTTTACATTTATTGGTGAAAAATAGGTTAAAATTGGAGAAATATAGGCAAATTTGGTATCAAATTAAAGCTTATGCTGTGGCTAATGCAGCCAGCTAAGAATAAGTTGCATTGTAATAACTTTTGCTGATCAATAAAACAATTACTAAAATGTGAAAATTGATCGCGAAAATTAAAAATTTTCTATGCATTTATCCCAGAGTAAAAAAATTAACAAAAAACGCCCTCGTCATATTTTTCACTGCTTGGTGAGGAGAAACTATTTTTTTGAGTGGCTTTAAAAATATATATGATTTGCCGCGTGTTAGACTGGAAAAGTAAATAAACACTTATATGCAGGCACTATTGCTTCACATTGCAGTCACTCATTTAGAAGAACTCCCATGAATAGGTCCTTGTCACTCTGGAATTTGCACAAATATACAGAACTACAAATAGTGTGAGTGTCATGAGTTCCTGAGACAATTGACGATAGTGTGTGCATTGGCCTCCCTTTAAAAAACTACACATAGCCATCACCGTAACCAGAAGTAGTGCCTTCTGCCTAACGGGATCCCATGTGTATTTTATCTACGTCTTGCATCGTTGGCAATCACCGCTTCAAGTTGACATTGCAGTAAAATATAAAGTGTTTGCTTTGCTGTTCACAGACAGAAAGCCCAATGTTGTACACCCAGAGACACATCTGGCTGAATAACACGCGCCTTGTTTTACCATTGCCTTTTTTTCTGGCTGTAATTGCGCAGCGTGCTGCTTTTTTTTGCTGCTTGATGTTGACGCTCAGGTGTGCTCTTCCGGCCACTATATATGTGGGCTTTTGCTGGGGGAGCCCCCGCGCCATGCCAGCTAAACATATGGCCATCTTAAATAACCATTTCTACACACGCAGCGTATATGTATACAGTTGTATGTGGTACAATGATGCTTCACATAGAAAGGGCATCAGTCACGAATAGGAGCAACGTTGAATACTATGCTCTCCCCAGTTCAATTATTCATTTTTACAGTAGGTTCCTTAAACAATGACGTATTGTATATATTCATTTGCCAAATTGTTCCCAGGGGTAGGATATACCCACTGAGGAGATGTGAATAAAAGCTGGTCTGATCTCATACATACCTATAGCTATCACCCTTCCCACATACTAGTATGCCGATGACATAGTGGAATGCATCAAAGTCAATTTGAGTCAATGTAATCAACATTACCTCACAATGTCAAAAAAATACATGAGCGAAATCTACTATGGATTATGTAAGTCTGGTTATTGTTTATTTTTATCATGAGGAGATACATATCCCTATAAAATGTAGTTATCTGTATTCTAGACAAATCTGGGATATAATACTGATGCTATCTCTGAAATAAATCTATGTTTATATAAGGGTAATAGGGATATCATAAGCATCATCCATCGACAGGGCGTTTGGGGACAGCATTTGATATTCAGAGCTAGGAGTCAGCAGCAGCTCTGTTGAATACCATATGCATCAATATATCTTAATGTATGATGTGGCCTCTTTATCCTATATAGACGCCGTGGCCTTCCTACATAGAGCAATCGGATAAGGCAGCAGAGGTCAACATGTAGAAGGCATATTGACGGATCTAGAGGAATGAAGTCTCCTCACACCTAGCCTGTCCTTGTCAAACACACCTTCTCACCAAGAGGTCTCTACGGGGTATTAGATATGGAAATATGCATTGATATATGCATATACACCTCTAAGCCCAGGCACTCCTATACTATAACATTGGTGGAAGCTTCTGTGGCCGCTTTATCTACATTGTACAAACATTGACATTTAGCACAATGGGGCATTTCGCATTTTCTAGTTTCCCTTTGTACATACTACACTTGTCGCCAGTTTATTTTACAATTTGTAGATAGTTTATATCTATCTGATTTTATCATCATATATAAGTCATAATAGTTGCGGAAACCTCATGGTTGAAATACCCATAAGGACGACTTATTTTGTAAAGGATCACTGCCGGAACAGTGCCTTCCTTACATATAGCTTCAAGCCTAATATAACAAAATATGAAAACATTTACGTTAGAAGTACTAAAGATGAAATATAAAACTGATAAAATGGAGAGTATCTAGATTAGACTGGACAAACTGAATACTGTAGACCTAAATATATAGGTTATACTGATAGCATCCAAGAAGTAAATCCCTATTTAATTCAGATTCCTTCACATGTAAAGGACAGAACGGTCAGGTAGGCAGATCCAGGCTTCTCCTCTAACCTGCTTTTCCCATGGGGCTATAGGAGCGATAGACTACCTATTTTTGTATCTCAAGCGGCATTTTCCACAGAAAAGCCTAATCGAGGCATCTGAGCTATCTTAACAATACGAATATATAGTGTATCCTCCCTATACAAGTATAAGTACCAAAAACTAATTTTCTACGCAACATCCAGTGCTAAGGAGAGATCCGGGTGTCAATGGCCTTTGACCACACCTGTCGCAGCCTGATCTATACAAGGTATCTCCCCACACTGGTCAGTGTGGCTTCAGGTGAGGGCTGTCTATGAGGGGGTTATATGGGGCAGACAGGGGGGTCATTCCAACCTGCATTGTCCTTCTAATTTACACATCACCCCGCCAGCAACTGATTAGAAGATGTCTACCTTTCAGAAAGCTTCTTGATATTTATCTTTACTTCGAACCTGTGGACCTGAGTGTGACTCCGGTGAAACAGTAATTACTAGACACAGTTGTAGATAAGTTCCTCTCTCCCTACTTGCTGAGTTAACACTTAAGAGTCAAACACATTACATTTCATCAGCTATTCTGCTATCACATACCTTTGGGCTGTAATTTTTTTCCTGGATAAATTCAGGAGAACAGTAAAGAGAATGACTCACAGTAGTATAGGTGTCTAAAATTGCCTTTGTTTAGAAGGAATGCCTTTATTCAGTATGATCTGTAAGGTTAATTTGATATGTGAAAGAAATTCAATAATTATATTATAATAATCTTTAAATGTCAAGCAGGAGATAAGGTATGCCAATAATTTAGGATCCTAATTAGGTACACCGTGCAGGTAACCACTACACTGTAAAGGTTAATTATTCTCATCCTATGATAATGCCCATAATCAGGGCGCCTACCTGGGCTTATAGATAATGATGATTACACGTTGTAGACATCTCTCCATTTCGTTCACTTTAATTTTCTCACACTAAGTTTTGGTTTTACCTGTCTCTCATATCTGGTCATTGGTTTCCTCTGAATTAATTGGTTGATGTAGAGGGATAAGGGTTAATTTATAAACCACCATGTCGGTTTAGTGACGTGGTAACAGTCTTGGGGTCCGGGGGCAACGGTAATAATGTTATGAGGTTCTTGGGCTCAGTTGTCCCATTAACATGGTAACTAAAATGGTACAATGTAATATGAACAGTTGATTTTAATGGTATACATGCAACTGGGATAAATACGTTGCCAACCTCTACCATGTAACCTAGTTTCATGTATTTGAGAGACAAACATACAAGTACATATAACAGTGAATATTTGTGGTGTCTATACATTCCATTTCCCCTCCCGAGAGGTGGTTTCCCTTCTACTTAAAGTAATTAAAGTTTTCAGAGCAGGTCTAATTTGATCCAATCTTCTGATGAAACACGGTGTGACCTATACTGTGGAAGGAGGGCCTGCTACACACAATCAAATATAGTAAGTATTATGTATGTACTCTACATTTGGAATCTCAGGAAAATGTACAACGTATGAATATGAGTGCAAATAAAGATATTTAAAACAAAAAAAAGAGTATCCCTTTATATCCCATGCTCAACTTACAGGTTAAATTTGCCAAGTGGTTAAATCTATACACACAGATTATCTGCGACTCATGTACAATTTTCCATATAACTATATAAAATAAACCACCTACCTATGGCATAAAGGAGGAAGATGGGTGGAGTCCTCAACATAGATCCCTTGTTAAAATTCCTTTCGTCACAGAATTGCCACGTCCCTTATGGTTTGCACTGCACATGGAAAAGTCATTCCCCCTTCGAAAATATTGCTATATATTTCCCCGTCTTGAGCCTGCTGGGTTGAGGTCAGGGGTGGGCGATAATGGACGAATACACAAGTCACGGTCAATGTGGTCCACTTAACGGCTATGGTAGTTAACACCTGGAGTGGTGCAGGGGCTACTCACCGGCACCAAGTTGTTTTTACTGCAGATTTCCATGGCCTTAGCTGACCAATCCCCCTTGATGAGGGGAGAGGTGGGGGTAAACCCAACCAAGGAAAACACCACTCTAGGTTAGAACCAGAGCAGGTCATGTTTCATTCTACTGTTTGGTGGATGTGGTAGGAAAATACTTGTTGTTCTTGTTGAGAAAGGGCACATCTCATAAAAGTGCCTAAACCTATTATTTCAACAGTATATAGAATGTGGCATATCTATGATATCAGCTGCTATTGTCTTTTGTTGGATTGAAAAATTCCAATGTGTGGACCCACATGGAAGAATGGAAGTATAAAGCGCCTGGGGGCTAATGCATTCAGCTGCTCGTTGTAGATGGTTTACGGTTTGGAATTACGTCCATGAGGGTTGTTAATGCCACGGCCACGCTTAGAGTGGACTCGCCAATGGCAGTGTTTTTCTAACGCCATAGCGTTGCTCAATGTTGCACTCTGCTTCGACAGGGGAAAGCCTTCAATAGCCACAAAGTGAGGGGGCCGAGCTCACATAGTCCTCCTGTTGAAATAACAGCATTCTAGTTCCGCTGGGCTCACCTCGCAACCCGCGCCAAAGCAAACCCATCAGCCCAGTATCATTCAACACATAACATTTTTATTTTGTTTGGATATTTGGGTGCGGGGCACTTACCATCTGTACCATGTACACGTGGATGATTATCTAACCTGTCACCGGCATTCTGCAAACACCTGACAAAGTTGGCATCGTGAGGCAGGGTCAATGAAGACCATGCACCCCAAAGGTTCTGTATATACTCCGAGATATAAGGTTTCCTCTCTTCAACTGAAGTTTCATATTTATACAGCGTAATGTCAACAGCATGGAGAATATTACCAGGGCTGTGCTTTGGTAACCGCCCTGGCTGTTGCAATAGAAAACGACCGAAGCAATTCCTACTAAAATATGAGAATGATTAGCAGCCAAATACTAAATCCCTCCCTGTATAGGTCTGTGAATATTTACCCTCTTAGCATGTAGACACAATATAAGGACAGCCAGCTATTTGGTCAGCCAGGCTAAATATCCTATACAGAATAAGCTCTAATCATACCATAGGATGTTTTTAAACATTTGGAATAGTTCCCATAGAATGGTCATGAATCAGCTCCTATATATTAATCCATCCCCGGTTGTTCAACCTTGGCTGGATGTAACTTTACTAAAAACTTTACTTAATGGACTTAGGAAATGCAGACAAATCCCACTATTATGAAAACAAACCACCTACGTAGACCTGACTCTACCCTCACTACCCACACCGGCCCAATCCCCACGTCGCCGTCTGCAGTGGCAGTCGTCCATATAGGTATTGTATATGGATCCTGAAAGCTCTGGTTTTGTCTTGTTTGCTTTTGGTGTTTAGGGCTGATAGGTATAGCCCACCCCCGAACCTAATCCCGTTATGCCGCGTGTTTTCACTGCATCCTATATAGCTGAGTTGTGTGGTATTTAAGAGCAATAGGGCTGACCAGAATGAGTGGACACATCCTTCTTAAGGATAGGTCTCCTGTATGTACTAGTATATATAAGAGTTGACTGAATCATCTGGTGCAAAGTGTCTCACCTATTTTTATTTCATGTGCATCAATGAGTTGCAGTGTCGACAGCAATAAGAAAACAGTAATAGGTCATGAAGAAAAGATACCACAGTATACATGTGTACTTTCTACTATGCAGAAAAGGTTGATTTCATTACAGACATACATGAATGATATGTTATGCATGTCTGTGATTTCATGCACATATAGGGTAATCAACGTTATTACAGTAGCCATTTGGGTGCTTAAATCATACATTAGAATATGAACGGTCATGATCCCTATAATTAATATGGAATAACAAAACATCCAGCGACCAATCAATGTTTCAGTTATCGTGCAAGGGAAACCCATGTGTTAGGTATTGGTTTTTATATGACTACATACAAGTATTACTACGCACATTCTGCATGTGTTACTTATGACCTATACTGTAGTGGCAGCTTAGAAGCCACTGTCTTTAAACATCATGTTGAAGTGGGAGATTGTTGTATGTGAGATAAAGCCTTGTTCTGACTGGTGCCCAGACTCCCCAAGTCACCAAGATGTGAGAAACGGTCGCTGCAGCGGCTTTCTTGGGGCATAGGGCAGGGCAGCTGAAGACAGAGATCAGATCAGCAGCCGCCATGCCCACTGTGGGTACACACAAGGATAAGGCAGACAACTAAGGATGTTCAGCTATAATGCACACACTTGGTAGCAAGCCTTGCAGCTATGTCACTGGTGATGGGAAGACTGCATCAGTCTCTTGTTCCTTGGCATTCTTTTTTAAACATAATATCTCAGCACCACAGAATAACTTAAAACGAGCACATGTAACAAAATTCCATGCAACTCATTATCATGCAGGTAAACTACCCTGTTAATATATTTCTCCCCTTAAATGTATTATAATATGTTTAGAAATATGTGTTAATCGCTATGACTTGGACACCCACGGTAGTAATTTGTAAAACCTCGCGTCGATCCCTGGCGTGAGTGAAAAAGTGGTGCTACCGCTCAGGTTTTAGTGCACAATGCTACCACAAGGTGGGGGTTTGGTGCAGACAATCAGACAAGCAAATCTACTGCAGCGCCACCAAACAACGTTCTATCACACTACGCACTACTTGGCTTGCCAACATCTAAACACTCCCTTTGGTTAAGTCAAAGTTCCATCACCAACCCTTTCTTTGGCCTAGAGACTAATGCATAACAATAAGATCAAACACAAGATTGGATATTTTTTTATGTTATAAATCCATCCATCATGTGGGGTTACCGGGGGGGGGGGGGGCGGGGGGGGGGGGCATTACTCGAGTAAAGGGGGGGGGGGGGGCCCAGACTCATGCACGCGCACTAGTGACACTAGTGTCCTATGGATATCAGTGGTCGGCAAGTCTAAAGACGTTATCGGTTTAGACCACGTGTGCCGAATAGTCTTAGTCTGGAGGTGTAGGTACCATAGGCTACCCTACCGTGTTACTTATACGATAACGACGCCAGGCCCACGGCTTAACACTGTAATCACAACGGGTCTTTTACGTACAAATGTTTACTTGAGTGAAAGTATGTCTTTTTGGTCCAGGAGATGGACTACCCTCATCTCGATTCTGCCAAAAACGTTTTATCAAACACATCTAATAGATATCAAACACATCTAATAGATGAAATGCAGAATGTTTGTTTCATACAGTTTGTTTCATCATATTTTAGAAATTATGCTAAAATATGATACTAGTGACATACATCAATCATTTGCCTAGTCTTCAGACATACTATCCGTATTGGTTTAATACCCAAGGCTTCCCTAGTAGTATGGGGAGGGTTCGGATGGACGTGTTTTAATAATCAAAGAGTGTTCCGCTGATACCAGTACCCTATAGGTTACACCGACCACTAACGGTCTCTGATATGGGAGACACCTAGTATCATCATCGCATACCAGGGATATGCACATGTATATGTATAGGATTAGAGCCGCCTATGGTTCAGCCCCCTCTGCTTTCAAATTGATTTAAAACCTATATCTGTAGCGTAAATATATACGTGAAAATACCTGGGATGAGTCGCGAGTTTGAGTTTTATTGGGCCGACCAGGCAAAGCGCAAAGTATAGTCAAAACATGCTTGACACAAGAGAATAACGGTTTGTAACACATACAGGTAGCTATACATAGCTATAATACTGTATACATTCAATGTATGACGATTATAAAAGGTTGACCAGCTCTCAGGCCAGAGAGTGGGTAACTCCGGGGGCTGGTAACTTCCTGTCCTCAGCGGAAGTTGACTGCCCCCTGTCGGCCCCTAGCGGCGGTGTGGGCGGACACCTTCCTCCTGACGGCATAGGGGCGGGGACGTGTGTGTGTCTCCCCCCTGTCACATGTAGTTAGAACTCCACCAGAAGCAGCTCCAGGGACTTTAACCAGGCCCACGTGCTGGGTATAGTGTAGGGGTTTAGGCCCGGGGGTTTAGGCCATGAATAATGTGGAGAAACAACCTTGTAGTGCTGCATGATATTTCCCAGAATATTATTGGGATAATATATTGATGATGTAAAGCCTTCTTTCCATTTCAGATGATGAAAAATAGGTTTGCCGGTTCAGTCATCACTCCGCAGACATTGTGAGAAAATCTTGAAAGCATATTATGAGTTTAACAAATGTCTCACAAAAACATATTTTATATCGCAAAGGTATGTGCACTGTAAATAGTGAACCTAGAAATACGTCCTAGTCCTTTTATACTGTAAACCTAACAGTAGATTCGAATACCCATGTACTGCTCAGCTACATTTACGTCTATAGTGTCTATGGTATACCGTAAAACCTCGCGTATAAGCCGCGGCTAGTACGCGAGTCAGATCGGCGGTGCGGCTTATAGGATCGGCCCAGGGTCAGGGTGCGGCTTATAGGCGAGTTTTTGCTACTATGGTACAATACTCAAAGTTACCAAACTCAGATCGCTATTGCGGCTTATAGGCTCGGCCCAAACTCTAGGTGCGGCTTATACGCGAGTTAGGCTTATACGCGAGGTTTTACGGGTAGGCATATATGCACGTATACTACATGTAGTATACTTCCTAGGTGACATGGGGTGAGCGGCACTGTTGCAATGTCTTTATATTTTACCTTCCCGCCAGCCCGGCCTGTCAGGCCCATTTGTATAATTATACTCCCACTTAATACCATCATAACACTAATAATTGCTCATCTCGTGACAGGGACATAACAGATTACTCTTTGCTTGACAAGATGTAACCTTAAAGAAAGAAAATATCTTTAGAAATAAGATAAATTCTAATAAAATATATGTGATCAATTATCATCATTAACTGGATATGTCAAACCCTCGACGTCGTGTCTATCTCTGACTAACGTTTATAGGCCGTGGGAAATGTAAAACATGGAGAAAAGCATCGCTTCACCATGTTATGTCTGCTTATACTGGTAATACTAGCCCAGAGGAAATTACCTCTACCGCCCTATGAGTACGAGGGAGATGGTGCATTCTACTAGAGGTATTCTATTCCAGACGAAACGTTTAAACTTGAAGAAATGGCCCATATTCCATAGAGACTTAATGCCCCAAGATGGAGTTCAACCTGAAGCCACTTCAGACACTTTCAACCAATACCAGAGTCCCCTTAACCCCCCCCCCCCCCCCCCCAGCTCCTCCCACCGTCTGTCCATCCTTCAGTAGGCATGCTCCGTGAAGCATGGAAACCCAAACAAGCCATCAATACCCATCTGGGCGGCACGAGCCGACATCAAAGAACATCAAAGACATATCTGGCACCAAGACGCCGGAGTTAATGAGAGGTTTACGGCAGGAGCGGCTAATGCTGATAGCTCTAGCTGGGGGGGGGGGGGGGGTGCATGTATGTCATATTAACTACTGACCATACCCTTATCTATGTGCCAGCCTAATGACGACAACATACAGTTATCTCACTGATAGCGTGGACAGACACTGGCACGTAGGTACGTAGGTTATGCTTTGTGCAAAGGGATGTATGTAGGGGAGTCAGATAGATACATGTAGCACCAAACATGGTGTATTTGATGATTAAAGGTTGCCACATGTATGATATTTGCATTAATGCAGTGGAGCTCAGGGAAAGTGATGTCATATGAGAATCATACAACCATATAATATTATAATGACTTATTTATCACACCCACCCACCTATAGAAAGTCTTCTGTACTTTCGTGTAACTTGTCATTTTTTCTGTAGCACTGTTGGGGGGCTTCCATAAAATATGTACCAGAATTTCTCCAGAAATTGACCCCCCCTCCCCTAAAGTTCATAGAGGTGTGCTAGTAATGACCATGGCTACATTTATAGACCTAAGGAAGATGGTAATGCGAGGGAACTTGTAGGACGACGTCAACCTTCATTCTGACAACTTTATAGTAAAACAATAGTTGTGTGGCATTATTATAAAGAAGCGTGTTAATTATTCTAACCTAGCAGTTAATTATTCCAACATAGCATTGGCATGGTCCCCTCCAGTAGTGCGTTGTGCCTTGTGGAGTAATAAAATCGCATTAAATGATATTCATAGGCCATCATATTAATTAGCAGCTCTAATGTCGTGCTCCGGTCAGGCGCTGTCGGGTTCCTGTATTTACTGGAGGAGGGGAGTGACGCTATTAATATTATTTCAACACAAAGTCCATGGCCCATTTAAATTTCTTTTAAAGTGCAAGCTCTTCATCATGAGTATGTTGTATGACGTATGTACAGCACTACAGGGGGAGAGTGGTCCTGCTATGTAACAAATGTCTGTGGCCTTCAGCTAACTTCTGTCTGCCAATCAGTGAGGAATGTCGACCACCGTACACGTGCTCCTTGTGGTCACAACACGTTTTTTTACTCACACAGACACAGACACACCTCAGGGAACTGACACAAAACCAATTAATTTCTCCAAAAATATACTAAGACATTCCTGTTGACACCCTGTGTTTACGAGCATAGATAGATATTTTATTCTGAATATCACCAAACTTGATAACCTGTTTGATCTCTGCTTATATATACTAGTAAGTCATAGTTAGCTCATTTGGTGCCTGACTTTCAGGTGAGGGTGGTTTTAGCGACAATGACGCTGACTTTTCTGTGTGTGTAGATCCAGATCTAGAGGAGCTCACGATTTGCCAGTCTACCCCCTCCCCCCTCAGGCTCTAAAACACCAGACGGATTTAAAGGACATAATATCCTTTTGTTCAGTCTCCTGTCTGTGTGTAGAACCTTTCTGTTATCTGCAGTAGTCCGACTGAAGGAGGTCATTCCCCGGGTACATCCACGCCCTCAGTAATCTCAGAGTACCCTCTGTAGGGGTCAGCCAGTCCTGGAGTGGCCGGCTGACCTTGGGGAGCACCCAGCGGTGTTTTTGCCCTGGGGTGGGGACATTGAGTACAGGCTTGGTCTGGTCCCTGAGATGTCGATGATCATTAAAGTTTAACAGCAATTACACCAGCCAGCCCCTCAAGTCGATAAGCTACAATCATGTACCGTGAGAGATAAGATCACATGGGATGGATTGAATGGTCAGCTGAAATAAAAAGGGTCAGATAAAAGTGTCAGGATCAATTGTCGATTACTACATGTGTTTATAAGGAACACGAACATAAACAATGCCATTCAATTAAATACACTGGATGAGGGTAGGGTAGGAGGGGAGCAAAGACTGCCAGGTATATGTATTAATATTCTTTTTGATATAAAAAGGTATAGTACTTGGAGTTAACCAAAATCTAAAAAGAGAGTAAACACAGTTTGACTCCCAATCAGACACCTAGGCTACAGTCGACATTCCATTGTGATATCCTCCCACAAAAAGATTCCGGTATATACATTGAACTCAAAGATATGGTCATGCCTACCGGGCACACTGGGCGCAGTCTAAATATTCGGCATAAGCCAAGTCCTTTAGGGTCATCGGTTAAAGCTTTGCCCAATCTCCCCTGGGTATAGGGAAGTAAGCCAGAGGAGCAGGAATGTTGCCTCGAGCACTGACCTCCTGTGACAGATGCTGGACCACTGAGCCATGACCCCCTGCACCAGAGATACCCCCTAAATATTTATCCTCTTAATAGTTCACCACTTTCGGGCAATTAGGTCTCACTAACTCAATCCTGCTCGGCTGTGCCAGCCTCCTTGGGGGTATCATAGCCTGAAATGGCTCACCTCTATGCTGACCTCACTCACTGGGAACTTATTGTGAGGATTTTTAGAATTCTGATATTTTCAGTATATTGCTAATGAAGCCCTTAATGAGACATGATGTGGGCTGGGTGGAGGGAGGCGGTGCCATCCTGTGGTACCATCCTGGGGGCTGGAGGACAGCTGAACTCTCCCCTGGGGCTGGTCGGCGGGAGGATGAAGGCAAGGTCCAACCCCAATAAGTTGTGACAGGTTGGTTGGCGTCCATTACGCACCACAATTTGGATGTTCCGCGCCGTGTGCCGCGTAGCGTGTATTAAAATCAGAGCCACGTGTAGCGCGCGGCGGATGTGTGGGCGTGCATTGGGCGTGCATGGGGGCACGGCAGACTTCTGAGGGCGTGCATTGGGCGTGCATGGGGGCACGGCACACTTCTGAGGGCGCCAAGATACCTGAGTCAGTCGGTGTGGCATTGCTCTGACTCATCTCGCACCACCCAGATTCCCACATCATCCATCATATATGTCCACAGAAGTCATATGGCAACAACTGAACTCATAGACCTTCCTATATTAAAGAGCTATACCAACATCTCATCTTGAATCATATTAGATATTGATAAACTCTTTCATAGTTGTCACAAAATTACCTTTGTTGTGGATATAACACCACTAAAAGAGTTCTTGGGGATAACACATCAAATCAAAGAATGATAATGAGAATTTGTTTGACTTTTTTTTTCTCGGCTAGTTCTATTTCGCCAATATCATTGTGATATTGAAGGGTGTGATGAAACATATCTAATAATGTATACTAGTGTGTACATTTTCAGGACCAAACATGTTCACAGTTTAATCGCCATGAATTTAATTATCTTTGAATATACCAGAGTCCAGTTAGAATCAGCAGGTGCTGGAGGGGACTGTATGCCTCCTCCTGGAGTCCTCCTCCAGTACCTGAGTGGGCGCCGGTCCATTTGTCCCCGGGTAACTGAGAAAACATCCCTTGCCCTGGCCTCTCAGTGACCACTGTCCACCACGACTATACACCCCCACCCATCCCTGCCACATACAGGTGAAAGTGCTTTCCTTAGTACTTTATCAAAACATGGCCCAGCCAAGCCTCCTCCACACTACCTGTGTCCTATCACAACAGAAAATAGCCAGCAGCAGTTTTGGGGGCGAGGCAGTGGGGCAGAAACTGGCCGGGATTACTGGTGTTGTATGGGGCAAGTCGTCTGAGTGATTGAACTGTTTGTTTGCTTTGGGATTTCCCCTCTCTGACAATTGGAACTGGTCGGCGCCTGTTTGATAGGATCTTTCATAGATGTCTCCGGGATCCTGTTTTTGTTTGAGTGACTCCCACTTGGTCGTGAAATAGGATATATTTTTAGGGAACTCTCTCACAACTCCTATGTTCATTGCCAAGATCAGAAAGGGTCCAGACATGTCCATGTCAGGGGGTATTTAGCCTCTGATATATTGATTCCAGATAAGGCTGCATTGTCATTTTATTGTAGGTGTTCCTTCTGTATACTATAGAGATTTTCCCTTTGCATTTTTAAGAATTGGGATTTACCTATTATGTATACAAATGTAATTACGTCATGATTACCCTTAATGCGTGCATATCTGAAAGTTCCTCTACCGATATAACCACAGCATTCTCTTGAGACAGAAGTCTGTGTTTGGTATTAACTAAATCTCTATAGCAAAGCATGCATATTCCCCTAAGCTAATACAACTGCCATTTCACAACACAGTCCAAACTGATAATCTGTTACCAAAATGAGAAGCATGCATTGACAAAGCCCTCTGTGGATGAAGATGGTGTTGACTGCTGAGGCCGGGGTTGCTTGGTCCGTGTTTTTCTAAGCAGGGACTGCGGACACTGGGTTTTAGGATGGTGCATAATGTAGGGATCTTTAGTAAAAACAACAGCCCCAGACCAAAACCAACACACATAGAGCAGGGCAGGACGATGTAAGAACA
This sequence comes from Harmothoe impar, assembly GCA_947462335.1. NCBI lineage: Eukaryota > Metazoa > Annelida > Polychaeta > Phyllodocida > Polynoidae > Harmothoe > Harmothoe impar. Next base: position 40,589,587 of record OX381710.1, read on the forward strand.
CCAACTGTTTATATTAAACACGACTTGGTCATCCATTCACCACATGTAATGATGGAATCTTCTAAATATACATCTAGCCAGATTTCTGATTTTACAATAATGATAATAGAGTTAGTGGTCATATTACATATCCCTTTCTCTACCTGTACGTGTAGCATACGTCTGCCTAAGATACCATGAATGACATTAACCTAATGGGCATTTCGAGTGCCGTGTAAGTACCGGGAACAGGATATAATGTGATACCTTACATTTTTTGTTACAAAAACGCTATCGACACTGAGTACAAAAACGCAATGGAAACTATTTTCCAGTTACATTGACCTTCAAATTGCCAATAATGGAAAATCATCCTGTTAGGGACAGCTCCCCATACAAACTGTCAATAGAAGAAGTTTTCTGTCTTATTCACAGTTCCTCACCTGAAATATTGCTGATGGCAGAATTATCTTTGTTCTGACATCACAGCATTGCCAGTGACGTCATGATCTCATGCCAGGGACATTGCAGCATCTGGGTGAGGTCATGACGTCACCAAGGACGTCCTAGCGTCACCAGTGACATCGTAACTACCAATATGGCCCTAGGCTCCTTAATTCGACACGGCGACATGGGTAATTTTGGGGCGTAGTGACATGAGATAGGAGGACAAAATAGATAGTGACATGAGACATTGGGTTAAAAAAAAATCGATATGGCAACATGGCCATTCCTTAAAATCGACATGGCAATTTATAATATTGTTTCACTTACTGACAGTTCAAACCGATATGGCTAGGTGTTTGTCCTCCGCTACGACACTTAGAGCTGAACAGGAGAGGTAACTGTTGTTGACGCAACAAGATGGCTACCACTGTCGTCTGACTAGTTGTCTTAACTATCTGAACCATGCAGGGAGCTTTCAGACTAGCGATCATGGGCGCTATACCAATAAGAACACACAAAAAATTAAGCTAGTCGAAGTGGCTCGTTTCCATGAGTCAATACTACTTTGACTCTTTTCCTTGCTTATTTGACTCTGCCATGTAGTGAGTCAAACCCCATTTGACTCGTTTACCACTATTGACTCACCTGCCATGCAGAGTTATGTTCACCCTCAGAAAAGTGAGAGTCATTGTCGCTAAAACTACCCTCACCTGAGAGTTAGGCAGTGTCTGACCCTCAGGTGAGGGTAGTTTTAGCGACAATGACTCTCACTTTTCTGTGTGTGTTGGTTTGACTCTGACAGTAACAGAGTCAAAGTGACTTTGACTAATTACATGAGTCAAAGTGACTTTGACTCATATAATCCCGCCATAGGTCACGTGGGGACGCCGTTTTCTTTGTTTAGATGCTTCATTGCGTCAGTAGGCCCACAGCAGCAGCAGGGACAGATGTATAGGTGAGTACCAAATAGTTGGTATATTATGACAGATAGATCACAGAGAAACGAAACAGACAGAGACATATAGAGACAGAGACAGTAATAGAAATAGAAATAGCCATAGACAGTGACAAAGAGGGGGTATGTAAAGGTAACTCTGTGGCAATACCCAGTACTAGTCATACACAGAGACAGAATGAGATACTATGGAAATGTGCACAGTATAATAGGCTATATGTATATGGGTCAAGCCGCTGACTTATGTAGGTTTGGTCTTTTCAGGCCTTTTAAGCTTCATAAGCCTACAGAATTAAGACTTTTGCTTCAAATGCTTATATTCTTTGGTATGTGTGAGAAAACATCCTAACTTTTCAGGGGAAAAAATATTTTTGTGTATTGGACCAAGATTTTTTCTTTTATGGCCCCCCAAAGGCAAAAAAGCCCTAAAAAACGTCAAAAATGACAAAAATGACATGTTTTACATGCCCCTCATTTAATCTGAGGAATCAATAGCCCATCCCAATTAATTTTTTCCATTAGGCCTATGGTACAGTAGATGGATTCAAGAGATTTTACCATGATATGTATCTCTTATTTTTTACTGTAGACTTTTTGCTGTGAATTTGTCACTTATTGCCAATCTATGTTATCATTTTGGTGTCCTCACATAGTAACTAAAGAGATACCACAGCATAACTATTTTACCCCTCATGTTGAGGTAACATGTGGGCCTTATACTGGAAAAAGAAAATCTTCAAAAAAATCCAATACTCTAGGCTCCAGGGGCAGATGCATATTTGATACAACATAAAAGCACGGAGTAACAATTGCCATTTCTTTCTCTCCTGTGGTTATTTCTGGCTATATATTGAGTTATTTTGTTCCAAAAGGACTTGTGGTGACAGGGGGTTAGTGCTTGATAGCTATGGTTGATCATCCATTCACCCATGCACACCCAAATGCTTCACTATGACAAATTTGAATCCCGGATGGTGTTACTCCGTGCTTTTAAGTTGCGGTGTTACTCCGTGCTTTTAAGTAGCAGCAGGCAAATCCTCCCTAATAATTAACCTCTCTGTGCCCCAGAGGGTGCCTACACCACTCCTAGATCATTTGAATGCTTTATAATCAACAATGCCTCACATACCTAGAATCTGTGGGTAATTTGAAAATTCACCCGGACTTAAAAGCACGGAGTAACTCTTGAAAAAAATAAAGACCCACAGAAACGCTAATATCCAATATATGTAAGTTTTAAGTACGCCATTGCTTTGTACCAACCCTCTTAGATAGTCTGCACCCTTAAATGTTTGAATTTTACATTTATTTTACTATTTATTGTGATATTCTATTAAAAGCACGGAGTAACTAGTGTTACTCCGTGCTTTAAAGTGCTGATATTAGCCATATGCAGGCCCATACTGTGAAAGGTGGGTAATGGAATGGGTTAAAATACTAGCTTTACACAAAAGTACATATGTTGAAGATAATACAGAGTGTGTAACAAGAGTATTTGACCCCTTTTGAAGAAGTAGGAGTAAAGGTGGGGAAGTGCAATAAAACTTTGCAATTTTCCCAAAAATTCCAAATTTCACAGGCCCATATCTCAAAAAAAAAAAAAAAATTATGATTTCAATCTTTGTTGGGGTTAAAGATGTATGTTGTGCCATGCTGTAAATGGAATTATTAGTTGCTGTGTTGTATCTAAATACAAAATAAGGTGTCCCTGTACTTAAAAGCACGGAGTAACACAAAAAATGCCCACTCATCTTCGCATTGTTATAAAAACTGAACCGCTAGGGTTAGAAGTGTACTGGTTGTGGTTTCATGGAGCCAAGATATATACCTTTCAATAAAATAAACTTATATAAACATATTCTGAGGTTTCTGATTTGTCCTTCCCCAGCTCAATACCTACATAAGTCAGCGGCTTGACCCATATATGTGGCACGATTAGCGAAAAGGGACCTTACTGCAGGGTGCATAGAGGTCCCTTTTCCCACGCCATGTCACAAATACATACGATAGGCCTACATTGTGGCTCTGTCCTTACACATCACATGTTATAGGTCATCCCGTTTTGTAGTTATGTAAAACGTCCATAGATAACATATTATGATAAATGATTATGATACTTATATGTTATATTATACATTATTATTCTCTTACAGACTGGAGAGCTGTTCATCATTAATAGAGTTCATCTAATACAGGAGGAGGATGCATAACACACACATCACAATTGATGATGAATAAAGAGTCATAAACCTACTATGGTCCACCCTATCTGACAATTCAAGCCTGCAAATGAGTCAGAACGTATATAACTCTCTTGCAAATCAGAGTCAATGCCTTAATTTGACTCTGATTTACAAATGAGTCAAATACATTTTGACTCGTTTGTACAAAAGAGTCAACTAGACTTTGACTCATGTCCCTATCAGAGTCAAAAAGTGAGTTATTCTGATGACAGAGCTTTGACTCAGACAAACGAGTTATAATGACTCGTCTACTTTCCTCTGTGAGCTTATCTCAGCGTTCAAACTGCCGGTAAGGTACCTTTATTCTGCCGCTGAAAATTCGAACTGTTGATAAGAGCATTCTATTCTATTGTCAACAGTTGGAACTGTCAAGAGTCACCGACTTATTTTGAAATATTAACACATAGCTTTATCATGGAGTAATGTAAGGCCATGCAGTGACGAGTCTAGATTATGGCTGCCTTTACATCTATAATCAGGCTAGTAAAGTCAGCAATTTTCTGAAGACTACCTGTCGGCCATGCACTGCATTATAAGGAAAACATGCCAGTAATACTAATGTATAACCTTAGGTATACAGGGGCGGATCCAGGGGGTGGCCTGGGGGGCACGTGCCCCCCCCCCCTAGACCCCCGGAAAAAGGGCCCTTGGTATGACTCTTAACTATAGGAAATGTGGTACAGGACCCGGCCTGTGCCCCCCCTAGACCAAATTTTCTTGGCTGTGCCCCCCCCTAGACCACCCCTTCTGGATCCGCCCCTGGGTATACATGAAATGTATGGTAGGCAGTTTGCATGCAAAGCCATGCAAACGCGTGACCCCTCTAGAGGGGTAGGGCTAAATATCAACCAGCCCCTATTGTTAGATAATGAAGACTCCATTATAATATTGCAAAATGGTATTTGAATTCCAATAATTGACCTGAACACAGTTGGGAGGGGGGGGGGGTGTCAGAGGAGTGGAGGACAGTCTAACCGACAGTCTAGAGGACTGGTGTGGCGACACCATTACCACCTAGTGGCAAATGTTGACATCATTCGTCTGCTCAGTGGCGACACCTTCAACTAAACCATGGTACCACCTCAAGGGGGATCAGACGAGTGTATGTGTCCAAACCGTAGGCAGGGGTGGGCATATCTGAAAACCTTGGAGCCAATGCAGGATTGGTTGTAGCCAAGACAAGTATTGGAAGGATGTGCTCTCGTGGGCATTTTTCACAATGCGCAGCAAGGGATATGCCCCTAACCTCCCCCCCCCCCCCCACCCACAAGAAAATTTCAGAAGTCTAGATTTAAAATGGTGTGTTCTGGTGCATTTTGGCCCAAATATAATATTGCTCCAATGATTCTTTAATTGCCCTCTTTTTATTGGGACTGGAACATTGTTTTAGGAGGGAAATGGTTCGGAGTTTTTTGAAAATTCTTACCCAAATGGTGCACTCTGATGCATTTTGGCAGATAATACTATGGCTCAGATCTGTATTTATCCTCTACTATTGGGGGTGGAAATCACTTTAGGAGGGACAGACCAATGGAAAAAAATTGATAGATGCTACAGGATATGGACCTAGGAAAAAAATAGGATTGGAAAGAGCTGAGCTAAACATGGTCTTTGGGAACCAGGGTTGGGTGTCAGAAAGAGAGCTTTTAGATCAGAAAGGGTCAGGTTTGGGTACTGGTATTATGAAGGGCCACCAAGTTTGGGCATAAATTAGGGCCAAGTTTTTGCACCCAGGTTTTGGCACTCGATCACAATTAACATGTTATTTCAGATCAAAAAATTGGAAATTTTTTAAAATATTAAAGTCAAATAATGTATTTTAGTGCAATTTAAAAATGTATCATAACTTTGGTTCTAGTTGGACAATTCACAAAATTCTTTCAGTTTTGGAAAGCTTGGGGTCAGGAGGGCATTGTCGCCAATTTCAAGGCCAGTGTCGCCACTTTTTGGCGACATGGCGACAGCTGCCCACCCCTGCGTAGGGTTATGGAACAAGAATGAATTATGATATTGTCCCGATTCAAATACGTTTCAACTGATTTACACTAAAGTCTTATTCTCCTCGAATTCTAAAAGTATTTTTGCCCTCTTCATCCACATAACATTGTGTTAGAAGTTGGAGTTTCTTCTCCAACTATGTCGTAGGGTTGTGGTTGGGGTCCAGGCTTCCACGTGGTTGCGTAGCTATACCATGATTTACCCTTACCCTGAACTTCAATTTCTTCACTGCACATGCATACAATTATCAGTAGAATGACAAATTCCATGCATTAGAGGTTACTGACCACCGGCCCATTATACCGATCCGTACATATATTTGCAATGTATTTATATAAGGCCACTCAAAAAAATAAACTGGTTTTCTCATCACCGCGCGCATCATGGAAATCGTGTTTTTTGGAAACGATTTTTTGATGAAGAATATGTCAAAAAGGGGACAAAATAATGGCATATTCGGTATCGAATTAAAGCTTGCACCGTCAGTAATGCAGTGAGCTAGGAATATTGTGCAATAAAAACAACTTAAAACCATAAATTGTAGCCTTCGGTAAAAAATAAAACAAGATTAAGTAAAAAACGCCCTCGTCATATTTTTCACTGCCGGATGATGACGATGATGGGAACCATCTTTCTTTTAGGGGCTGATGGTGACTGTAACTGCGAGATATGGTTCATACCGGTATACGCTATAAAGCATGGCCCACATGACGCTTGTTTGCTCCTCAGAAATGTATTATTAGGTGCAAACTACAACTCTCACTCGCCCTATTCAGACATGTTTAATCCCGATTCTGTTGTGTTTACCCCGTTTCATTCACGCTTTTCCAATGTTTACTATCTAAAGTCGTATACTGTATCTTGTCATTTGTAATTCATAACTGGCGACCTTGTGTCTGGCTCCTTGAGTGGGTACTCCACTTTCTTAATTGTTTATTAATTGGGTACGTCCTCACTTGATTGGGTACGCCGCCACTTGACTGCCAACGGTACATTTCATGTCTGCTGTCTGCTCTTGTTGATCTGTAGCATGTCCGTCTGTTTTGAAAACATGTTTTATCTTCTTTTAAAAAAACCACAAATACAGTGCTGAATATGTGACCATAACGTGAATTAGAGACTTGGGTCATGTATGTGAGTATGATCAAGACTGGATAATTTTGAAGAAAACTGCACCAAACATAATTGTGGCAATTGTGAATTACGGGCCATTGTGTCTACCCTTGATTACTCATAGCATCCAGGCATGGCATGGATACCTTAAACGACTGAAGTAAAGGGTTGCCATAGGTCCAGCCGCACGCCTGTAGGCTATCAGAAATAAGATCACCCCCTCCCCTCCCTCCGGATACAAAGGCCACTCAAAAAAATAAAATTGTTTCTCATCAACGTGAGCATCATAGACATCAGGTTTTGAGGAAAACCTTTTCTTTTCTTTGCTAATTTTAATGAAAAACATGTATACATTATCCTATACAGTTTAGCCCGTGAGTAAAACAGAAAGAGGAAGAAAAAAGCCTCCCTCGTCATATTTTTCAGTCTTTGGTGATAAGAAACAACTTATTTTTGAGTGGCCAAATAGGAACTGAGTACAACTGACTATAGTAGTGCAGCAGAACAAGTGCAGCAATGAGCGAAAGTAGCGAATCTAGTGGATGGTGGTTGTACTAGTTATTGACGAGGTGACGCCCCCTAGTGGTATATTGTGGAAGCACTTTTGTGCGCGTTCTTCACACTAGGGAGCAGCAGCCGAGTCTGTTGAAGGTGCAAGACGTTAACGCGCGGACTAGGCCACCCCATTACGTAATCGTCCATGATATTTCGCTGGTTAGGCAAGTCCTAAAAGGCGGAAGTACCAGCGACCGGGTAACATCTAGTTCTCAAATGTCCCGCATGGGGGCACGTCGGTGGACGCTAGTTTGCAGCGATGGCAACTAAATGCCTAGAGGTACTCTAAGCATACTACTCCCTCCGTGGTACTCTGAGCCTACTCCACCACATAGGCTATAAACTATAGGCCTAAAGGTACTCTACAACATAGGCCTACAGAGGCTAGGGGCCTTCCATAAAGTATGTATGCAAATTTTCTCCAGAAATTGAACCCCCCACCCCCTGAAATTCTTGTATGCATTAAAACAAAGGGTTAATGTACGCAAAATTTTCCAGAAAATAGACCCCCACCCCCCCCCCCCCTTGGTGCATACATACTTAATGGAAGGCCCCCTATACTCTGAGACTACTCTACAACATAGGCTATAAACTATAGCCCTAGAGGTACTCTACAACACAGGCCTACAGAGACTATAGGCCTAGAGGTACTCTGAGCATACTACTCCTTCCATGGTACTCTGAGACTACTCTACCACTCAGGCCTACAAAGACTATAGGCCTAGAGGTACTCTGAGCATACTACTCCCTCTATGGTACTCTGAAACTACTCCACCACATAGACTATATACTATAGGCCGAGAGATACTCTACCACATAGGCCTATAAAGGCTATGGGCCTAGAGGTACTCTGAGCATACTACTCCCTGCATGGTACTCTGAGACTACTCCACCACATGGGCTATAGACTATAGGCCGAGAGATACTCTACCACATAGGCCTATAGAGGCTTTGGGCCTAGAAGTACTCTGAGCATACTACTCCCTGCATGGTCCTCAGAGACCACTCCACCACATAGGCTCTAAACTATAGGCCTAGAGGTACTCTACCACATAGGCCTAGAGGTACTCTGGGCATACTACTCCCTCTATGGTACTCTGAGCATACTACTTCACCACATAGACTATAGACTATATAATAGGCCGAGAGATGCTCTACCACATAGGCCTATAAAGGCTATGGGCCTAGAGGTACTCTGAGCATACTACTCCCTGCATGGTACTCTGAGACTACTCCACCACATAGGCTCTAAACTATAGGCCTAGAGGTACTCTACCACATAGGCCTAGAGGTACTCTGGGCATACAACTCCCTCTATGGTACTCTGAGCATACTACTCCACCACATAGACTATAGGCCGAGAGATACTCTACCACATAGGCCTATAAAGGCTATGGGCCTAGAGGTACTCTGAGCATACTACTCCTTCCATGGTACTCTGAAACTACTCTACCACACAGACCTATAGAGGTGATAGGCCTAGAGGTACTCTGAGCATACTACTCCCTGCATGGTACTCTGAGACTATTCCACCACATGGGCTATAGACTATAGGCCGAGAGATACTCTACCACATAGGCCTATAAAGGCTATGGGCCTAGAAGTACTCTGAGCATACTCCCTCCCTGCATGGTACTCTGAGACTACTCCACCACATAGGCTATAGACTATAGGCCAAGAGGTACTCTACAACACAGGCCTACAGAGACTTTAGGCCTAGAGGTACTCTGCCACATAGGCCGATAAAGGCTATGGGCCTAGAGGTACTCTGAGCATACTACTCCCTGCATGGTCCTCTGAGACTACTCCACCACATATGCTCTAAACTATAGGCCTAGAGGTACTCTACCACATATACTACAGGCCGAGAGATACTCTACCACATAGGCCTATAGAAGCTATGGGCCTAGAAGTACTCTGAGCATACTACTCCCTGCATGGTCCTCTGAGACTACTCCACTACATATGCTCTAAACTATAGGCCTAGAGGTACTCTACCACATATACTATAGGCCGAGAGATACTCTAGGCTGTGTCTCACGACCTTGGGCCAATGTTTTTGTCTCTGACTGGGTGCCAGCTCTGACCGGGTGCCAGCTCTGACCGGGTGCCAGCTCTGACCGGCCTGAATAAAAACGGGTTATTTAGGGCAGATGATGATAAAATGGACAACTAATGACTAGTTTAGAGAGTTATAACATCCATTAACCTTTTCAGCCAAATTCTATCTCCATCTGCCCTAAATGACACGATTTTATTCAGGCCGGTCAGAGCTGGCACCCAGTCAGAGCTGGCACCCGGTCAGAGCTGGCACCCAGTCAGAGACAAAAACATTGGCTCAAGGTCGTGAGACACAGCCTCTACCACATAGGCCTATAGAGGCTATGGGCCTAGAAGTACTCTGAGCATACTACTCCCTGCATGGTACTCTGAGACTACTCCACCACATAGGCTCTAAACTATAGGCCTAGAGGTACTCTACAACATAGGCCTACAGAGGCTAGGGGCCGGCCTTCCATAAAGTATGTACGCAAATTTTCTCCAGAAATTGAACCCCCCACCCCCCTAAAATTCTTGTACGCATTAAAAACAAAGGGTTTATCTACGCAAAATTTTCCAGAAAATAGACCCCCCCCCCCCTTGGTGCGTACATACTTTATGGAAGGCCCCCTATAGGCGTCTAGCCGGTTGGATTTATTAACCAATGAGAAAATTCTCTGGGCTTCACTGCAGAATTATTAGGGGGCATTATGTAGGGGGCCTAACAGCCTGTACCCATTGTGATTACTGTATCAGTGCTTATCTCGCCGGTTACCAGATCAAGCAATGGTGCCCCCTACTATTAACTAAGGAACCTGCAACCTTCTACCCCCCCCCCCCCCCCCCCCCCCCCCCCCCCCTGAAGGCCATGCGGACCACGTCTCCCGAGGAGTGCACCGTCGGCTGCCAAGTGAGGTAGTGGGCCGCCTTCACGCCCGACAGCGGCCGGTCTCCCCACTCTACCCACGGGGGGAGTGAGACTCGAGCCCAGTAGCACTCGGCGCGGCGTGGTGCAGAGGCCCAGGTGCAGAGGGCTCCCCCCTGAGGTCGGAAAGTCGCCGAAATTAAGGGGTCCAGGTCGAAAAGTCGCCTTTTTGGACCCTCTAATCTATTGTGAATGTTGTCCAAAAGTCGCCAGGTCGCTTATATTATTGCCTTAGGTCGGAAGCCGCCTCCAAAACAGCCCAGGTCGCCAGGTCAACTCAGTGCGCTCCTCTGGGTGGAGTAAATAAGTCTCAGCTTACGCGTACGACAACGTCTAGGTCACTGGTCACGTGGGGGTATTCCCATCTAGAAGTGATATAACTTCTAGCCTTGACGTTTTGGGCGTGTAGCATACTATGGAAGGCCGGTGCGACATTGTGCCATTTGCTAATTGCCAATTGCCATTTGCTGGTTGCCAATTGCCATTTGCTGGTTTGAGGGTGCCATTTGCTGGTTTGAGGGTGCCAATTGCCAGAAAAGGTTGCCAATTGCTCAATGTGGCCATCAATCAGCAATATTGCCATTTGTCAATTGCCATTTGCTGATTGCCATTTTGTCAATTGCCATTTGCCATTTGTCAATGAAAATTTTGTCAATTGACAGTTTTCATGTTGCCATATTGCTACTTCACAGTTAGAATTGCCATTTGCTAGTCTATAGCGAAATTGCCAGTTGCCTATTCTGAGGTCAGCAGTCTAGCCTAAGTCTAGGCTGTCCATCTGACCTAGGCCTATAGGAGGCACATAGTACCTATCAATTAAATACCCTTTATGTAGTATATTTTAGGCTAGAAAGGCTAGCTTGAATTTAGTAAATATGCTTTATTTTGGATAAATTCCTTACAAGGTATGTAGACCTACTGTAGGCCTAGACATAGTCTGGGCCTAGACCTAACTGTAAGCTGAGACTAGCAAATAGCAACTGATTACTAGCTTACAAATGGCAACTGGCAAACAGCAAATGGCAAATGACAATTAGCAAATATTTAGATTCAGCAATTGGCAATTAGCAAATATCTACATTCAGCAAATGGCAATTAGCAAATGGCAAAAAAAGACAATTAGCAAATGGCACAATGTCGCACCGGCCTTCCATACACCCTATCTACACGTACGTGTAGGGGGGTTTACATACATGCCAACATTTGAAAGACTAAAACCGGGAGACTTTTTTTGGGGGATGGGTTGGGGACTGATCTGGCCTTCTGGTGCAGGACAGTGCTGCCACCTAGTGTGCCCAGATCGTGTAGACCTGCTTCCAGCTTGGTCATAGGACCCATAGGTCTATAGGTCCCTCAACTCATGAGAATGAAAGTAAGAGTTTACTGTCCAAGAATTTTTCAAAGGTGATGAGCCTTTTTTTCACCCCCCCCCTGGTCAACGGGTCGAAATTTTTTACCCCCCCCCCCCCCCGGGGGCGCGGGCCCTTTGAAGCATAGTAACACGGGGGCTTTTTGACCCAAAACAGGTTAAAATTTTTTGACCCCCCCCAAGAGGGATCCAAATTTTTTACACCCCCCCCCCCCCCCGGTCAAGGGATCCAAATGTTTTTGCCCCCCCCCCAAACCAACCCTCCCCCCTGTTGATAAAAAATGATCACTCCCTAATAATGAACACTCCTTTAGTAGGCCTATAGGCCTACTATAAGTTTAGGGCTAAATCTAGGCCTAATGTCCCAAATAATATTTGGCCTATATGAGACCCAGTGAAAAGTACTGGAACTGGGTTGGCTCTATTAAACCACAATCATTTTGTGTCTTGGCTCATAACTTTGGTTCTAGTTGGAATATTTACAAAATTCTTTCACTTCTGGAATGCCTAAAACCGGGAGATTACGGGAAAACTAGGGGAGACCGGGAGATTGCTCAAAAAGTGGCCAAAAATCGGGAGTCTCCCGGGTAATCCGGGAGAGTTGGCATGTATGATGAAAATCTGAATCTAAAATATGTATGTGACTTCTGAGAATATTTCAATAACTTTGGTTCTAGTAGGAATATTTGAAAAATTCTTTCATCTCTGGAAAGCATAAAACCGGGAGAAACCGGGAGATTAGGGGGCAACCGGGAGATCACTCAAAAATCGGCCCAAAACCGGGAGTCTCCCGGGTAATCCGGGAGAGTTGGCATGTATGGGGTTTCCCGCGGAGCGGGAAAACGGCATACTGACACGGGCGAGATGGGAAAAGGCGCGCACGCGGCGTGCGCGCCTACGGCGCGCACGGAACTACTTTAAGATGTATACGTGCGCGGGGGCGCACTGGTCCGCGGCTTAGCAGCTGCGGTTGAAGGTGATTTGGGCATCCTGTTTACCACCCATGCCTTTCTTATTTCAGGTTGCAATCCTCGCTCATTTTGACGATATCTATGTGCGTCAATACTTGATACAGAAATCCCATAGTAATGGTGAGCTTCCTGTATTGAACCTCCAAGGACTCTATATATCTCTATGAACCTCCCAAGCTGTCTATGTAACAATATCCCGGCCTAGTACTAGACTGTTAAGCGATATCTGAGAAGTAAAAGAGGGGGAGGGGGTGTTGATCAGGGCTATCATATTATGGAATGGGTCGGCTGTGTTCATCAAGGGTGTATCGAGGTGGGGTCATCACCATAACGCTGGGTGAAACATTGGGACATTTTGAGGGCATTCTGTGCCTTTCGATCGCTAAGGGTATCTTCATTTCAGCTATAAATGAATAGTCCTATGGCAAATCCAATATGACCGTCGGGCTGTTCTATCCAATATGGCAGCCTCCATGGCAAAATGTGTCTAAGCCGTATACCGGTATGTATTACATAAACCTCATTCCTGCACTGCTACTTTACATAGAGTGATGCCCGTACATCTGGTGTTTCATTTTGTACAAGGCAAACAGGTCTGTCTAGATGACAAACAACTCTTATGAGGCACCATGATTGTTTGGCACAGATATCTATGTACTTCTGATATATACTTATAGATAAATGACAAAATGTTTTTGACAGATGTAGCGCTTGAAGTATTGTGTATTTTTACAATATCCCATACATGTATTTTGATTATCTGTATAATCCGTTATAAAATTGTCAGCGTTGAATAAGCATCATAATTTGGAAAGAATAATGCTTTCACTACATGTATAGTTAATTGAAGGAATTTAATGTAACTGTGATTTGATAAAAATTTAATACCAAATAAAGCTAAAATTGTTACAAAAATATATGTGGTGCCTTATATATTAGTATATTTATTCATTTCTCCATAATCATACGGCAGAACCTCGGGATTCTTCCACAAACATAAATAATCGTTTTGTCTTGGATGTTGAGGACTTAATTGACAGTTAAGCTCTTGAACACAGCCAAAAATAATTTTCTCATTTTCAGAAAATATTCCTTGTTTTAAGTAAAATAAACTTAAAACAAGTTTGTTCGTAGGATAACAAAATTTTACTTGAAAGCATGGTTGAGTTTAATAATACTTAGAGTAATAAAAAAACAAGAAAAACAAACAAGAAAGAAATTCTTAAATCAAGTATTTTTACTGGAATCAAGATGATATTTCCTGGCATATTTCTCAAAATAAGAAAATCTTTCTTACGAAATGGCCCTTTTTTCTAGAAAACCTCTTTCTTGAGTAAGTTTTAATTTCTTATTCGAGTAAATAAACAAGATTGACGTTCTTGCCTGGGAAAGGGGTATGATTATATTTAATTTTAGTCCTAGAGAGAAAGGAGTGATGCCAGAGCATCAGAAAGAGGTTCATCAGATTAAATGCAGCTTTTAATAGCTACAATAGAAGTTAAAGCAAACAGACCTTTATTCAAAGTCATTTCACTTCATGTAATGGGACAGGTAATCCTTCCCTTTATCTAAATGATATTATCAAGCAAATGGTGTCTCTTATCATTTCTCCCTATATCATTCACTGGAGCAAGGGTTCTTACATCAAATTAATCCTTAATTAACAAATTGCCCCTTTTCCCACATATTTTTACCCTCTTCTGTTTTTTTTGGGACTTAATTTGAAGCAGAAATGTATACCCTGTTCGCTAAGAAAGTTGTTGTATTGCATAGTGGTGGTCTCTTGTGGCTCAACATGTAACTAATGTTCTTAATTTTAGAAAATAATTCTTATTTATTAGTCTGTATACTTGATCCCTATGGAACCTAACTGCACTCACATTCCACACCTATAAAATTCCCAAATAATGGAAGGAATTTGGTGAAGGCATTACATAATAGAGTATACTTGCATATTTTTTCGCCCTAATTGACAGTTTGGACACAGGGTTTCAGGTTAATTCTTAACTGAGCAGATTTTCAAGACATGGCAATCTTAAATCTAGAAATAGAACTTTCTTATTTCAGGAATTTAAGATATAATCTTGATGGGTGCACAAAATTAATGACCAGTTTTAAGAAAATTCCTCTCTTGAATAATCTTGAATACTTGTTTCTAGAAGAATACTAGAAAAATATAAGATTTCTTTTTTAGCTTCCCCTTTCTGAAAACAAGATGAACGTAAAAAACTCAGAATGAGTTTATTTCTTGAATTGAGAAAATTTAATCTTGATTCTAGTATTTTCTTGGGGTAAGAAAATAGTTTTTGGCTGTGAAGTTGTGAGAGCCAACCTCACTCACAGCGGTGGACAGTGCCAGTGTTTATTTGCCATTTCCATATACTACTAACACCTAGTTTATACTGACTTAGCGAGCATTATTTCTCTTGAAAACTCTCACTACACTAGACAATTACGTTCAAGCCCCACCCCCACTATATAAGACCTTGACTAACGGTCCTTTCCCACCCCGATCTTTGCTGGAGAGACAATAATGGATCAGGCATTTAGGCTACACGCACAGAAATGTGAGCGTCACTGTCGCCAAAAACACCTAATTTTGAAAGTCAGACAGTGTCCGCTTACTTTCAGAATCAGGTGGTTTCGGCGACAGTGCCGCTCACATTTCTATCACAATGCCCTTTATATCTAACATTATAGGCTTTTCCAGGCGTCTAACTTGATGGGTGATGCGGCCATCACCCTGAGCTTATACTTCTTAAGTACGTCATCATACACACCCTTACCATGACGTATAGCGTCAAAGTCACACGTCCCCTTCTCCAGGGGCTCGTAGTGGTGGGAGATAGCCACGTCCGGCTTGACGGCCCAGCGAAGACTTAAACTGGTACTGCTCTGTTTTATACACCCCTCCCGCCCTAGGGCCACACACTGCTTAGGGTCCAGCATCAGAGGGAAGCCACCCTGTTTTTCACTGACCGGCTCTGACCGCTGGAGGTACCGGAACAGGACGGACTTCCCCCGGGTTGTATTGGGGCAGTCGGTGCTGAAGGTGGCCTTATGGAAGGTGAAGGCATCAGGCCTGTGACCCTGGAGGTCCCACTGCACTGTCCTCATCATCAGAGAGTAGCTCGTAGCACGGCGCGGCACGAGCAGGTCATTAAAGTCCAGGAGCAGGAGCCGGTGGTAGCGCGCCATGTTCCGGAGGAGGCAGTCGGTGAGGGATACCCCATCCAGTAAGGCAGCACCCTGTGGTGTACTGTTGGTACCCACTGGAGGAGGGATAGGCCGCAGCTGGACGATCCTGGCGTCTGTATAGTGCTGGAGGAGATGCTGGAGCCGCTTGGTGAGCCCTCTGTGGTAGATGGTGAACTCGGACACACCTAATGCCCTCTGTACCTCCAGCCACTCCACCAGGTGAACCTCCGGCCAGTCCGCCCTGGAGGACGCCGGCACACACACGCCGAACTGGTGCAGGGGTCCGCCTGTGTCTGGCCTGTGGATCTCCACCAGGTTGTGAGGCTTAATGCAGGGCATGTTGCTCACCATGGAGACGTGGGTCGGGAGGGGGTTGGTGCTGGGGAGTGGGCAGGTGAGCACGTACTGGTGTACCTCTGACGTGTTGCCGTCCCTGGCTGGCACCCCAGAGGTGGCTACAGAGGCAGGGGTGGTGTAGGGGTGGGACTCCTCCGGGTACCAGAGGAGGCAGTGGGGGGTGTACCGGCGGGGGTCTGTGCCCACAGCAATCACCTTCACCTGCTGAACCACCCTGCCACCTTCATGGTGCCGGCTGAAGAAGGTGGCCGAGTACAGGTAGACCCTGACATCTCCTCCAGGGCCCTCCTCCAGCAGCTGCCAGGGGGGCTCCCACAGACTGGGCTCCCTGGGACGCTGTACATGTGGACACACCCCCAGCACACTGTCCTCACCCACGTCCCTCTGTACCACCCCCTCCTCCTGCTGCCCTCCCCACTGGAGGGCCCACAGGAACAGGGCCAGCACGCCTACCAGCATCACGGCCAGCCTGGAAGAGGAAACACAAGGGGTTAGATGGTGTGAACACACATGCTCTGCATGAATAGAAGATACATTGTATTGGGATAAATCACTACAGCAGTCACGTATAGATGGCGCCAGCAGTGGCCTGCTGTACATCCATTTTGAGATAGAGGTCGACTTTGGAATCCCTCTCCGAGGGGTTCAAATATGTAGCACAGCCGTCACTCTCCCACCTTCCTGGGCCTGCCTCAAACCCAGTTGCACAATTCATATACCTATAATATCCACTCAGGGAGGGATTCATCATGGCGATATCTGTCTCAAAATTTTGTCCATCCTAGAACTGCATTTAAACTCGATATTACCTCGTAATATTTGGAATGTGCCTAGCTGTATCAGAAATAGAAGTAAAAGAAATTTGCCGATAAAATGTGCCCATTATAAATTGTTGCGTTTAATATGTGGCGAGTATAATGATGTGAAATGTACCCGCAGTATTAGAAATGCGTCCAATCAATGTGCCTAGTAAATGAGATATGTGCCTTAATTTGCATATTTAGTTTTAACGTAGGAAAATGTGGCAAGTATTGCAAGAAATGTCACAGCTACTATATGAAATGTAGCCAGATGTAGACGAAATGTTGTGAGTAGTAAAATGCAAAATGGCGAGTAGTATATGGAAAGTTCTGAGTGATACAGGTAATGTGACCAGTTGTACATCGAATTCTGTGACTGAGTAGTATATGCAATGTTATGAGTAGTAAAGGAAATGTGACGAGTAGTATATGAAATATGGCGAGTAGTATATGAAATATTGTGAGTAGTATATGAAACGTTGTTAGTAGCATAGGAAATGTGGCGAGTAGTATATGAAATATTGTGAGTAGCATAGGAAATGTGGCGGGTAGTAAATAGTGCGAGTAGTATATGAAAAGTGGCAAATAGTATATGAAATGTTGCCAGAAGTGTATAAAATGTGGCGAGTGGTGTCATAAAATGTGCCCAATGCAGGTATTATGATAGCTCATGATTTACGAAAGCGGACCGCAGTGCATACTGTGATAAGCGGTCGGGGTATGATGGTTGAATTCGGGGTATACTCAGTGCTTGTAGGGCCGTCTCAAATGAATGCAGATCAAGTCACATGTATGCATGTACATGAATGTTTCAAGTGCACTGATGGAACTATGTTTCCCCTTATGTAATTATTTCTATGTTTTGGACTATAAGCCTGCCATAATACTGATACTTAAATGTACCCGTCACGGGTTCGTGTGCATTCGTTTGACAGCAACACCATGATTGTTATCGTAACTCCCAAGCAAATTTTCTTTTCAATTCAGTTTTATGACGTGAACTTTTGAACAAAAATAATATAAAAGATTTGTTTCCAATCTCCCTTTTTGTCATAAAAAAGGTGTTGGGCTTCATGGTCCTCTGTAACTCAGCATCCAACACAACCTCCACTTTTTACTTCTCACTGTATTTCCCGGCGGGTGATGTATGACATGTATTGGTTCGATGAGACATGCCGTATGTGAGCGGTCACGCAAAATCAAAATGTAATACCACTTGTAGTCTTCATAACTGGCTGATTCACTAACAAAGGACAAACACTGGACTGCAATGAAAATATCCCTATAAGGGAGTGCTAATTTTTAACAACAAGGGGGGGGGGTAAAAAATTTGGTAAAAAATGTAGACCCCTCTTCGGGGGGGTAAAAAGATTTAACCTGTTTTGACGGAAAAAGCCCGCGTGTTACTATGCTACAAAGGGGCGCGAACGTGTGCGATTTTCGGACTGCCGGGGGGGTGGTGAGATTTCGTGCGCTCCGCACGAAATCTCACCACCCCCCCTGTTGTTGAAAAATGAGCGCTCCCTAAAGCGATGGCAATCTTCGTGGTGGTACAAAATGGCGCAAGTATCAGGCCAGGGGTATTGTATTCACTTCCTTAACAATGTCCTTGTCTGCCACTCACAATGAGGTACCCAGTCTATAGCCAGTTAGTTGTACAGTTATTATGCCTCCCTGGTAATAAGAGTAACACTTAATATCAGTGCAAAGATATTGCCATGCTATGATACTTCCCGCCAGATTAAACTATTGAGAGTCTTGATTTTTTTTTTTGCCCGCTGAAAGAGAATACCCCGATACTCTCGTATATAATAGCGTTTGCAGGAGGCCCTCTATACAGGACAATGCAAAGGTCGAATAATATCAATGTTGTACTTAAAGTGGGTATATCTGATTTCTCTTCAAATTCTAAATCTTACTTAAATGTATTCCAAACACTGTAAAAGTGTAATATATAGAGAATAGAAGTCAATCAAATGTCATCAATGGATGTTAATATGTCGCAAAGGGATCTTTTTTTTTTGTCCAACACATCGGATATGCTAACTTTAATTGTTAGATATCATGCCAGAAGATCTTACACGGCAACACTGGACTGTTGTATCATTGATCTGTACAGCAAGACATAATATATATAGATAAATCCCAACGCCCATTGATACCATCTCTGTGAGGGCTGGGGCGCATCCCCGGGCCCCCACTCTGAAATACGTCAGAGAGGTATCAATGTAGTTGGCATTTGCATTTATTTTTTCATGTGAAGCTATTTAATAAAAGAACACCATTTTTTTCTTATCCCATTGAATACGGCCACGTTGTGTTCAATGGGGGACATTGAATACGCAGCTTTCTATACTTAAAGAGGCCCTGACATGATATTTTGGCTATATATATTTGTTAAATATTGTATAACCGAGAGTAAACCGTCACTGTTCATGTATGTAAGGAGTCCGCCAAACCAATACACACCACGCAAGGCCAGTCTGACTACTACAGGTGAGCCCAGAGCCACAAGAGGCATCCCCCAGCACCTCGCCATGTTATGACGTCATCGGCGGTAAGGGTGGGTGGAGGTGGTAAGGGGCAGGGGGGGGGGGATCTTACAACTCCATATAGTGTTTGAGGCATTTTGGTATGCTCCACCAAAAAAAGTTAACGTCGATGATGGTGATCGAATCTATGAGATGTGTGAAGTCAGAAATCAAGCCCCTACACTTTTATCCCTTGAAGTAACACATAGTGCTTTATACAGTATGCTCATTGTTGGCATGATGATTGAATGGAGCACAAAATAATCATTTTAATTGTGTTTTGTCAACCATTTTGGGACCATTCCAAACTGAAAGAGTTTTGAAAATATTCTAACAAGAACCATTTTATAATTTGGTCTGGAAATGGTCCCTTAATTTCGGGAGAAATCAGGATCAAATGATGCATATTCTTTTCTCCTTTATCCAAAAGTCCAATTATGTATTATGTGAAACTTTTACTCAAGCATGAGGAAGGGAATTAATAGGTTACGGTATACATCTTCGGAATAGCTGGACATTTCTCTTTTCCAATCATATTTAATCAATATGATCAAAATATCGAGAGCAAAATCGTGATAATGAAAATCGAAATAACTTGCACATCAATGCCATCCCTTCCAGATGTGAAAGTCCATTCTAACAGTCTTTAATCATTTAATACTTATTTGACCCACCCCCTCAGTTCTGCACATCAAAAGACAGGATTAGTGTGTGTCACCACTTTGATACAGTGACCAGAGCCACCTCCAGGTCGCAGGTGTGAAATTTAGGTGAGTGTTGTTTAAGTGAGCGTCCAGTGCCACATAACACCTCCAGGTGTGGAGGCCGGGTAGGCCGGAGCTGCAGCACCTGGAGAGATGTTACACATGGAATATAGCCTAGGGAGGTGGGGGGGGGGTGAATTGACAATGGATATTATATTCATGTGTCCACTTGTACATTCTGCACTTAATTGATCACAGTAGGTTGGGGCGAGCCTCTCAGTGTCACAGTCTTAGAAACAAACCACAGAAGCAGGTTATTCACTTGGATTACTAGCATGGATTATTGAACAAAGGATGTTATACATGGGGTAACGGAGACAGATTAACAATGGAAATCATATCCACACATGTCAGTCTACTTGTGCATCACTTGAGATATTTAAAGGTAAGATGTGTATGTGTCTTCAGGCTTAGCCTAACTGGATGATAAAGCCTCCATGTAACACATTTTCAACTAACCACAAAACAGTGTTAAAGATTTTGCATATCGTCTTCAATTATATTAGTGAATAGCTTAAACAAATATGTTTCTAATTAGTGCTTAATTAAGTGTGTATGACGTTTTAAAACAGAGAAATGGATTTATTTGTGCCGGACATAATAAAGGATATGGTAGTGATGAGCTGATGACCGATATCCCACAGTGCTTTGCACCCCTACCACCGTTTACGTCACTTCCTGCTTCTTCCCCAAGCTGTGAATAGCGCACCTGTGTGGCCTGACCCCGCAGGTTGATAGTTTTCTCTTCCTGGGGCTCCTACTGCGTGTAGGTGTCGGCAATTTAGACTGTACCATGGTGTTCACGGCTATATTAGCTATTTGGTATTTGTGAGTAGTTCGGAAGGTGTCGGGGCCTCTTTAAGCATAGTAAATCTTGTATCTCAAAGAAATAGCCACGGACAATATGCATTTGGAGTTTCTCATCGGGAACACAATAAGAATATTATGCCTTCTTCATAATGTTAAATGTCACATTTAGAAGTTACATGGTGCATGTACCACTTTCAATGCGAAAATACATCCACTCAATCAAAGGACAAATATCCTTATCTTATTAAGTTAACATTAAAAAGATACCCCCCGCTCCATGAATGCTGCATCCCATCAGTCCCCAGGTGTGCCCTGCTGGAAGGCAATACGAATATTAATCTACCTGTACAGGTAAAGCTGTACCCTGCCATATCAAATGTCTCCCCGGCCTCATAAACACGTTATCAGTTATTGAAATTGGACCCCTCACTAAAGGCTTACCTTCTCCTGCGCGGATTCAACATGGTAATAATGCTCATCTTTGAAGGGCACCGATACTGTCGGTGGATGGTCATTGTTGGGTGTACATATACACTTTCAGCTTCTAATAACCGAGGTATATAGCCCCGCGACCGCTGCAAGTAATCACTGTGTAGAAGTGAGCCGAGGCAACCTTCTCATCTCACGGGTAAAGTTTCGTGCCAGATGGGGGCCGTGCAGTTTGTATTATAAGTTGTGTTCGTTGATGGCATGTACAGCTATTGCAAATGCAGTCCATATGGTGATCAGAGATGATGTGGCCTGTTCTAACAGCTAGTGGTCAGGGGGTAGCTCTCCAGTGTTCAGTCAGCGGGTTCAGGAGAAGCAGTTGGGAGGGCCACGCGACAATGGCTGCATTTTCAATATTGTACTTTCATACAATGTAAAACTATAGGTCATATGCATAAATCAATAGCACTTACTATAAAACATGTGTTCCTTGGACACTTACCTACATGTGGTCAGATGGGACGAGAGGGTCAAGTGTCGGCTCCAACATTATCATTGTAAGCTATATACAGGCGTATTTAATTCAGACAAATACAACAATGTAGTAGACAGCAGTAAACTTGACATATTTGAAATGTAACTACTATAGTATCATCAGAAAGGGTAGTATTTGAAGTGTGTATAACTATATGATACATGCTTGTTAGTATATAAAATGTGCCAGAAGCATATGAAATATACCTAGTATCATAATATGCAATGTTCCTAGCAGTATACGAAATGTACCCACCCAACGATAAATGAATTGTACTAGTAGTACATGTATATAAAATATACCAAGTGGTACAAAGTATATTTAACATGCCCAGAGGTATATGAAATGTGACCAGTAGATGAATATACGTCTGTCGTGTTATAAATTATGTACCTCGTGTAATTACTAGAAATTGTCAAATATCGAATGTTAATCTCACATAGATTCTAACCACTCACTGTAGAAAACAAAGTATGCATACATTTAAAGCTGTGGAGTGAAGCCTCAGCAAAATTAGGTTCTTACCAAAGTGTATTATTAATGGTATCCACACTAGCCTCTGCGGTTCCCCTGTAGAGCGGCGATCTTCATGATGAGGGCATAAAAGAGAAGAATAGCTTCATTGAGAGCTTCATTGATAGCCTTCCATAATACCAATGGAGCTTACTGGAATCGTAGAATATAACAAAAAAAAAGTGGGGTCTTGTGGCTCACTGCTGTTGGAAGTCCACAACATGTGCAGACCCAGGACTTTGGTGGTCTGCCATATGATCTCTCCTCAGTGGACCATATTTCTTAGATATCAACGGCAGTGGTTTGTCTGGTCATTTCTACTGTGGCACTACGTTTATATTCAATGTGTAAAGAACAAGGTAAATAAAAGAACACTTGTTAGGCCAAAAAAAAAAAATTAACTTTTTTTTTTACATAGAGAGAGTACCAGGAATGAGTTGCTAATCGACAAATCGACTCGCGACTCACCGGAATCACTCAACAATTCCTCCATTGCCTAGGAGAAGTTGTTGGATATTCCTCTTGAAAAGCCTTTTCCTGAAGTTAATCAATTATTCAGGCCTCTGAGGTCACTGGGAGCTTGTTATTTTTGAAAGAATTTGTAAAAATTGAGAAAAAAAATAACAAAAAAACTCCCAAAAAAATATCTCCAAAATCTGGAAAAAAAATGCTAGGGTCGGCCCTTTATTGAATCTAGGGTCGGGTTGCCTGAAACACTTTTTTTGGCCTTATCCTTGGAAAATAATTATATGATAGATTCGATCACTGCTGTATTTAAATTTAGTTCTCGCCATCAATATGACCGTAGATGTCAAAATGGTGTTAAACATCCACTACTCACTCACTCTCCTTTGGTAATTCAGGTTTTTAACCCACAATGCAGGAAAGTGTGTCTCATGAGCTTGGGACACTGTTATAGTCTGTGACCGGGTGCCATCTTTGCCCGGGTGCCAACTTTGACTGGGTGCCATCTTTGACCGACCTTATAGAAAACGTTTTATTAAGGGCAGATGAAGATGTAAATGGCATGAAAAGGTTAATGGATGTTATAACACTTTAAATAAGTAACTAGTAGCTCATTTATATCTTCATCTGCCCTAAATAAAACGTTACCTATCAAGCCGGTCAAAAATGGCACCCAGCCAAAGATGGCACCCAGTCAAAGACTACAACATTGTCCTAACCTCGTGAGACATAGCCAGGACACAGCATTTCACACCTTGGTTATATCCAAGAACCGAAGGTTAAGTATTAGTTAACCTATACCTGCACAACGTTATATTTATAAGCCATTATTACCACTGCCCCCAAGGTCCAGACGAGGTTAAATATGGATGACCCCTTTGTAATTGAGTTATGCAGCAATAGCAATGGGGCTACTAGTAGTACTAGCCAGTGTGCCGTTTTATTTTTATTTTTACAAAGACCCAGTTACGTATGGGTTACCCTTTACCTAACTGAGTCTAAGGTGTTGATTTAACTATTTCCAGTCGGCTCTATGAAAGTTTAAAATGCCTAGAATATGGCAGATTGAGGCTCCGGACCCAGCAGCATTAATATATCGAGTTGTATTGACCACATGATGAGAATTTATACTTGTGATACGTGTTTTTAAATGATTTATTTGCAATCTGTGCGTAATTTCATATACATAATATATCATTAGGTGTGATTAGGATAATATCATTTGATACCAGAAATGCCCTCCTCATAGTGTATTACTGCACTAGCCGTTATTGACCAGGGGTCGATTCATAACAATGTACAACAGCTCAGAAAGGCTACGACCACCAAATAACATGTCTGTAGGGAAAATAAGGCAAATCGTATTTTTTTTACAGGTAGTAGTCAAGGAATCATCAAATGCTGTAGTACAAATAATTTGATATAGTTTCACAATGAAATAGTAGGACACATGCCCATAACATCTCAGCCATCTGTTGTGCAATGGACATTTTCCTCCTTACAGCCATGTATTCTGTACAATAGGGCAGATGGGAGATTTGCTACGATTTTCTTTTGAAATGCACCCTTTTTTTTGTACAACAGCACTTTACAGTTTTCTTGATATAAGCTGGTTGTATGATATAAGCTGGTCAAATGTGTGGTTACTATTCTCCACCATTACAACTGTTCAACAGGTGTCGTAAGAATAGCATAAAATGACCCCTGGATGATCAGCAATGGTCGTAGCAGTAAAATGACCCTCTGTGTCGTAGAAACTTATGAATCGAGCCCCAGGCACGAGTAAACTATTGGGGGGGGGGGGGGGGCTTGTATAGAACTGGCGACCATCTGCAATATATAAATTCCTATTGTGCCTTCATTTATATCCGATATTGTATAGACCAAACATAAAAAATTGCGGTAATCAGATTTAGAGCTGATAGAATGTTTCCAATTAATCTAACTCAAACCGGTATTGAGGAAATCAACAAAGTATAAAATTTGGATTGTATACCTTTAAAAGCGAACTCTTTATTCATAGTATTATTAATACCCATTGAGTTGGAAAGAGAGCAAGTCAACATGTTAAAGGGGTCGAATAGGCCCTATTTAATTCGTCTGATTAGACTATATATACACATCGATTCCTGTGTACTTTGCCGCTTTATCGATCCTGCTTAAAGCTGCTATACCACTTGGCACTCTCAAATCTATGTTTTCTTCATTTGTATCTCAGATGATTGTATAACCCTTTCCCTATTATAATCTGCCATTCATTTTGCCAAGGGATCCTTAATATGTGCAATACAAGACTCTAATTCCAACTACTATTTATATTCTGGTGGGCTTTGATAGTTTGGTGTTAAAAAATGACATCAGGTGGCAGCACGGAGTGGCCTGCTACCTGGAAGTCTTTCATTGCTGATCTTACCAACATAGTTTACTATTTCTTATCAGGAGGCAGCATGGAGTAGGCAATTAGCAGAGTGTTATTGTTATCCGGTTTACAGTTGGTTGACTGCTATTCTCACAGGAGATATTTCACCTATTTCCATATAGAAAGAAGCACCCATATTATTTACAAATTGGCCTGTCTATATATAAGTCTGTGTAGATTGCTGATATGTCATAATCTAAAATTCGATGCTTGGAGCTAAAGCTGCTGCTTTAATGAAGGAATTTGTCTTTCTCTCAAATTGAAAATTTTATTTTCCTAAACCTTTTATGGTATCACTAAAGCCCAGATTTTAGACGTTTCTCGCCCATCCTCATTTCCTTCATTTCTGTCCGTGTCTGGTCCGATTTTTCCGCGTCTGGTCCGGTTTTACCTTTCATGGCTATAATGCTGGAGCATTGTGAAGCTCAAAATAGTTATCTACCAATCCTCCATTGAGTTGCTGTATTATTAATAATGAACGTTGTATAAAAAGTTATGTCATTATGTGATTCTCAACAATTTATGTCATTTTGCAATGTCTGGTCCATTATTTAATGTGGTCCCAGGATGTATTCCTAATTGCAGTTAATTATAATGACAACACTTTTCTGAACGCCTTGTAGTGTCTGAGATGCCATTAATGTAATAGACTTCTAGTACTGTAACTGCAGGTTTTGTTTTGTACTCTGCCCCTTGGCAACGCAGATATTTCAAATCTAGGAGAAGGTGAAATCTCACTCACATTGCCAGGCAGGTGTTTCATAAGGAATATAAATTAGATACCGATATTTAGTATATACAATCATTGGGTTAAGAATGAAAATGGAACTAGTATGGAAAGTGTTTCGAAAGGATCATTCCTTACGTGGCACTTATGAGTAGGACATGTCCAATATATAGATGGATGCTTGTAAAACACTGGTACCATTGTATATAAGATTGGACCTATGGCCCTTACGAGTGATCAACTAAAACATCACTGACTCAGTCTGTCCATTTGAATGTGTGTAATGTAATGATAGTGACAATTCTTGAGCTCATTTATCATAGAAAATTGTCTATGGCATATATACCATACGGCCGACCTATCCATATCGACATGGTACGACTGATCTTTAGACCTATGATCAGTGTCGGCATAGAACTGTTGTAAGTAAAATATACGACTAGTGGCCGTTGATAAACACTTTGGATATAACGGTTCATATCAGCCCTTGTGAAACACCTTCCAGGTCAAGGTTATTCTATTCCCCATACTACACAGAGATAGTACGCGAAAGGTGTTTGTTGCTACAATCAGTGCCATTAATAAGTGCCAACATAATTTAGTTGCATCCAATAATGATGAGAAGGGACCAAAATAGACGCAACTATATAGGAATTGAGAAAAGAGATAGATATGAGTCAACACTTAGCTGTCTTATTGAGAATGTTTAATTCATATGTACATCAAACGTTCATTACAAAATTATATATATTATGTTTGTATGATATATTTTACAGAACCTCAGCCAATGTGATCTTGAGCGATGCGGACACATACATGTTAAGGGGATGTCAAGTGCAGGCAAGATGAGATGATTCTTGTAGCCGACGTCACTTTAATGTCGACGTGGCAACGCTATTGATGTCTCTCCTAGTTGACTATAATAGGTAGCATCGCAAACTCAACATTCATCAACGGGGGGATAAGTGATCAGCGAAATGTCCTGCCATATATTGTGACCAAAAATTGATAAATATGTCTATGTCCTGAAAATAGTTTGACTTTATTAAAGAAAAAAATAGAATACCACAACTCATCGCTTACTGTACTGACTGACCACTTCATATGGGATTATGATAAAGGAATGTTAAAGCAGATAAGAAATTTCAAAAAGTAACTGACTGTTAACTCCAATAATGTACATTTATCGTCATGCAAAACATGGTCTTATTCACGATCACTCAAACCAGAACGACACCAAGCCACAAAACTTTTAATGGTAAAATGGAAATGCAAAAATATCTTTATATTGTTTATTGCAAATGGTAAATTCAAAGTATATCGTGTACCATCGTGCACATATCAAACTCAGTATGAAGTAGACCGTTATTAGCATGCATCAATCGATATCAAATGAATATGTTGTGACTTCATGGCAGTGAATCAAGATGAAAGTACAATGGCACTTGAGTTGTTGGTTTTGTCTCACCATCTAGACGTATTGAAATGCTCGCACCTGACGTATGTGGATTGTCATAGATTTACATAGTTAAGCTCAATATCACCTCATTTCAAGCTACATAATGTAGCTTACATAGGATACTAATCATATTTACTGCTTGTGTATTTTTCTTTATTTTCAAGGTACTGTCAAACAACTCAGATTCTACCGTTAAATTGTACCATACGGTTCCAGCTCTATATTGGAATTCCAAGTTGAATTAATAGCTTTTAATGCATTATGTCTCAAAGACATTAATTTACTGTTCTAGCAGTCACCCGTGTATTTAGATGAGACCCCTTCTACTAGAAAGAGACGAAAGGAGAGGTTTTATACATTCAACCACCTAACCTTAGGTATAGGTATAGGAGGATTAGTTATTTTATGGTTCATGAGAAAATCTAGCGTTCCGCGCATACGTATCACTTTCAAACTGTTTCTCACATTCCATAAGAAGATGCTGTAAAAGGTTAGACCTGTGTGCATTGATCATTGTCCTGTAACATTAAACCTATTGCTGACTCGGCACATGTCCTCGCAGAGTGTCATCTAATACCCACCATTGAATAGGCCATGGATGAATGACTCTTTCTCTCTCTCCACAAGGCTGAATGGTCGGCTATCTGGCGAAAAATTTACATAATTTACATGGGCTATGCACATACATAAATTACATTCTGTCAACAATATATTCTCAAATCATACAAGCATTTCATGTACATGTTTCGGCATACAAAAAGACGTTCCTCTTTGTGACTTTATACATTAGGGTGCTAAAAGCACAGTCTGACAAAATAATGCCAGGAAAACCGGGCAGCAGGAATACCAGTGAATTCTATACAGTTGCCATGGTAACAGACTCCTTAGTAACATGCCATGACACAAACTCCAGCAGGTCCTGGTTGCCATAGCGACATGCAGTAGCCACAGTAACCTGGGAAGTAACCTAGAATGGGAGAGACCCTTTGTGACCGATGGAACCCTGACAGGTTCTCCCACCAGTGACAGTTCAACCCACCACTTGCTGCCATCTAATATTAAAACAAATAACCAGCCTTCTTTTTAAAAGAAAACGAACAAAAACAACGGGGTCCTTCCTTTGAAGTTGTCTCTGAGATAAATAGGAATGGCTACACCTCTGGCGGCTTCCGTGGTGGGTGGACCGACCGACCGAGGAGTTAAACAAGAAACTCACACTCATCCCACTCTCCAGGATTTTATTATTCTCCATAGTCGACACTTTTAGTTCCCACTCGGGCCACTCAGACTAATATGTCGGTGACCTTACTACTGTGTGTGCGAATTTCCGGTTCCTCTAGGTCGACAACGAAACTACCGGAAGTGGTGGTGGCGTCGGACATGTTGTCCACCGACTCTTCCTCCAGCGGCCCGCGGATCTTGTCGCTGGTGCCGTTGGTATAGTTCGTAGTTCGGCCACCGGTGCCGCCAGCGGCTTTCGTCGTCCGCCACCGGGGCACCTTGGGCGCCAGCGCCAGCCGCGTGGTCGGCGTGGTGGCCGTGGTCAGCGACAGCGGCGTGTTTCCGGTTAGGTTGTCATGGCTACCGTTAGTGCTGCCGTGGCAATTGTCTGTGTCACTGCTGCTGTGGTTGCTGCTACTATAGCAACTATCGCGACTATCGTTGGAAGGCAACTGTTTATGGTGTACTGAGTTGTTGTTGGCATGCAGCGCCGAGGCGGGTGCCGTCGCCGTCGTCGTCGACGTCGTTGACGTTGACGTAACTGAGGACGGCGCGGCGGCGGGGTTGGTGGGGTGCACGCCGCTACTGTTGGAGGCCGGCACCCTGGAGGGGGGTGACGACTGGGAGGGCATGGCGGCGGCACTGGAGGAAACTACAGCTATAAGCGGCCCCTGGTGGTGGGAGGGGTCGTGAGTGCCCCCTCCCCCCGCCGGGCAGGCAGGTACCCTGACTGGAGAGCCGCCACTGTGCAGGGCGTGGTGGGCTGCCGCAGCGCCTGCCGCACCTCGCGGCAACGTGCACGACTGCTGCTGCGGCTGCTGCTGGAAGGTGGAACACGCCAACTGTCTGTGTGGATGTTGTAGGGTGGCCGACCCACCGGCGGCCACCACGGCGGCGGCGGGGCCCCGGTGGTGGCCCAGTCCCCCGGGCATGGTTAGCGACGACGGGTCGTAGTTGTGGACACGGCTGGTGAAGCGTGGCTGTCGCAGCGAGCCGGTCGAGCTCGGCGGCAGGAAGGACTTCATTTGTTGCGTTGCTGCGTTACGGTTGCCTGGTGGCTGACGCAGCATCGGTTGCCATGGTCCCGGGTCACGACCGTCAGACTCCGAAGGACTGGGTAAAGAGACGGCTGGAAACAGAAAAATAACTCCCATGAACATATTGCATATGATATGTCATATATAAAAAACAAATCCTTATATCATAAACCTAGTCTCAAGATGTATTTTACTAATCACATTGTGACGATTACAACATTCAAATAAGTCAATCAAAACAGTGGCAATTGTCTGTGTCTAAGTCAATCAAAACAATGAAATTGCTCTTCAATAAAAAAGAAGAGTGAAGGGCCCTCTCTTTCTATTGTATGTCGCATAATGAAGTACATGTGTACAAGTTATTCACTCTAGTATCTTGGAGTGGTACTGAGAAAATGTCCATCCTTTTCTGTTTGTGTAAATATGTAAATAGAAATGATGGAATCTATGATTGAGCACTAATGTTATATTGATAAAAACTATCATCCAATTTCTGCCACCTTGCGACTTCACCAGTTTGCATGGGCTTATCTACTACTGATGATGCTTTGTCAAAGAAATTTTTCTAAGAACTAGTAAATGAGCCATCTTATCTTCTTCCACCTACAGTCGTTCCTAAAAAAAGCCACAGGAGTAAACAACCTGACAAGCTGAAGAGATAATATGTCATTCATAGAAGTGAATGTGTTGGTCACTGAATGGTTCGTGTGGTAGCGATTGTGAGAAGCAAATGTTGTGGTGATTATGTTGTTATGGAATAGGCTGTTTGTGGTACACAGAGAGAAGAGACAGCGTCAAAAGGGAGTCCAAGTTTCCTCCAGAATGACTCCCCTGTTTAGGGGAGTCCAGGTCGCCTAAGGGAGCCTAGGTGACTCTCTAGCTGACCAAAGGGAGTAACCTGGGGGAGTCATATGACCCAGGGAGCTATATGACTCCTCCAGGTGACTCCCTTAGATCGGCCAAAGAGTCACATAGGCTCCCTTAGGCGACCTGCACTCCCCTAGAGAGGAGAACCATTCTGGAGGAAAACTGGACTCCCTTTTGACGCTGTTTCTTTTCTCTGTGTATTCACTACTCTACATGTCTAAAGGCAGATTTGTGTGTCAGATGCTGCTCCAAAATCAATAAGGAGGTCCCTTTACCACCACCAGAAGAACAGCTGCAAGCAAGCAGGTAGAAAACACATTGTAATTGGCTCTGCATACGTATGTTGTTATCGTGCTTTCACCCATTTCATATTGACCCCCATTTTTGTTCAAGTTTGAGTGATAGGCAAATCTATCTGATAGTCGGGCTGCCACATGGAAACTACATGATAGAAAGTTGGATTATTCTTAATCATAGGCAAATCAAACTGTAGCATGCAAGGGATTGCCTTTCGAGCCCAATCGGTATACCTTGTATTGCATTTAATCTTTTTAAAACTTTTTTCCTTTTTCTTTTGGCAAAGTTACATTGAAAATGATTGCTGACGTGATGCTACAGAGCCTCATGTGGGTACGTGTTTAACTTTTAGCAAGTAGTTGAGGGGTTTCCCGCTAGGTGTAGTGGCATTCTTTCATCCCTGCCCATCTCTGCCACAAGGTGTCTCCACTGATGCAGCATCAGTGTTACTGTAGAGCAAAAACTCTTAAAGGCCATTTGCAAACTTACTCTCTTTGAATAATTCACGTCTACTTTGATGTATGCATTCAGCTCACTAACAGTGGAGACCTTTTAGTTGCGAGGCGGAATTAGTAATCTGATTTGCTCATTAAGCGTCCCAAGTCAGGAAATCGTCCTGGGGAGAAGCGGAAGAGCAGACGGCGATAGTAGTAGCAGAGAGAATAGGTCTAAAGGTCTTATTGATTATGTAATGAAGGACACTGGCGGCACAAAGCTCAACAGATCAATTCTTAGACTGTCTAGGCTAGATTAGGTTTCGTCTTTCAGTGCATTTGCGGCGGTGCTATGGAGTCTCTCTCATGCCAGGGGAGACGTTACACCGCGTCCAATGTTGGATCTTGCTTAGCCTCAAGACTCACGCCAAGCAGATTGAACAATGTTCTCAGTTCTTATTACAAGTGCAGCCTTTTGAGAGAGTCGCTCTATTCCTCACCCAAATCTCTTGAAAATAACTTACGGTCGGGTTTTGACTCCAGGTGAACAAAGTGTAAAAAAAATCATGCACTTTGTTTGTCAACCTCTGAAAAAACATGTTGCGATTTTAAAATGTGAACCTCAAAATGCATATGAGAAAATTGTATGTAAATTGTATTTTTGGAAATATGGATAACTTTTAAACAAAGGACATGAGGCCAAAGAAAAGTTGTGTTTCAGGTTACATGGTCTCAAAATCTAGCAGTAGGCAGAACTTTTATTTGTTTCATTTTTAACTCATTAGGCCTCAAAAGTACCCTGAAGTTGAATTGGGAACTGCAGCACCGGCTGGCGGATCGCAGCCTTGACTCCCAGACCATCAATTTGACCCCGAAATGGACTAAAATGATTTTCTCAAAAGAATTATGTCTAGGGTAGCCCTATTCTCCTGGGTAGGGTCGGGTATTAAACCTGAAACACACATTTTTGGCCTAATTATGACCATTCTGCCACCATCAAAATGAAAAAGAAATAAAACATTTACAATACCAATAATATCCACATGCATGTACTGAAAACAGAAAATATTCTCCCCGAACCAGGGGCGTAGGAAGCAGATCTTCATGGGGGGGGGGAGGGGCACTCTGGGATTAGGGGGGAGGGGGACCAATTCAACCATGTGAATAGGTAACATGTAGTTATCTTGGCAATTGCCTTTATCGTTCTGCCCCGTCTTGCCTAACAGAGAAAGGAAACGTATGTCCTATCAAAACCAGATGCATACATTTGCTCGGAACGATGGGAATATAAATAGTAAATATCAGGGAGACCTCGGGGTATACATCCTCTATATATTATGTGAACTCCCCAGAGCTGTATTGCAGGATATGGGAGCGGAAGTCCTTATGTGAAAACACGCAGAGCGCATTGGTAATGGGGGCAGGGGAAATATATCTATCTCGGTCAGGCAATTATCGGCGGGTTAGAAGTGGGAGCTGTGGGTCTGGCTTATGACTGGTAGGCAGAACTGGCTCTATAGCTGAGGATGGCACATGGTATACGATGTGCTTTAAGGATGGACGGGGCTATATGTCTTATGTGAGTCGGCAGGGGACGGCAATAGACTGTCGCTGTGCTGCCACTGGTATGAGATAGCAAAGGTCCCTCTAAGGACTGGAAATTATAGAGACGATGTATTCTCTGGAGACATATGGCAATAGTACTAAGGGGAGGGGATATAAATTGGGACGCGCCCAGAATTGGGAATAACGAAATCGGCTGAGGGTAGGGAGCTTCTGTATTAGTGGGGACCCGGCCGTAATGAGAAAAGCCGGACTTGTGAGTGAGAGCAGGTCTGTTGGTGAAGGATGGCATGGTGGAGAACAGCATTGAGCTGTGACTGGACGAGTGGCAGGGCTGTAGGGGCTTTTGGCACAAGGACTGTGTTGACTCTGAATTTCATTACTCAAAATCAAAGTACCGTGTAGGGGTCATTATGGAATTACTACACTTAATCTTAGATGCGATTTTGGATTAGGAAAGCGATGGAATCACAAGAATGGATATCTGCTAGAACTGTTGATAGGGACCTTGGAGGATTGCGTGGGCAAGGAGTTAGCATGTTTTGTGTACGCATCTATATAATACTGTTGGACATGTACAGCATATAAATGATGATTGTGGGTGAAGGGATGACCCACAGCTATCTGTTCGGGCCAAGGGAAGTTCCCGTACTGAGTAATACCGTGGTTCGTGACTCCGGGCCTATTTGCATACCAAGTCATTGGTTCTGGCTTGGAGGGGTACAAAAACTAAGTTGGTAAATCGTCGAAGAGAACCCGGAAGGGAGCTAAATTCTGACATAATGTGATAGGAGATGTGCGATATTTTGGCTGACGATGGCTGATGCCTGTATGTAACATATGGCTGGGTCTCCCATCGGGTCTCTATGACTGAGGTAAGCTAGATGTGACACGGCCTCACATTAGTTATTGGGACATTGCCTCTCATGAACTATCATGCCTCCATATCAGACAGTCTAACGCCTCATCTACAGCTCATAAGCTACTGGGACATAACCTCTAATCCATTTATACTGGGAGATTGCCTCCCATCCATGTATTCATAAACTGCTGGGACATTACCTCTAATCTCCATAAAACATAAACCACTGAAACGCTGCCTCTGATCCATTTATACATAAAGTAATACTCTCCCACATCTCCCTATACGTAAACTACTGGGACATTGCCTCTCATCTTCCTTATTTATAAACTACTGGGACATTGCCTTTCATCTCGTTATACATAAACTACTGGGACATTGCCGCTCATCTATTCGTACAAAAACATGGGGACATTGCCTTTGACCCATTTGTACATAAACTGCGGATACATTGTCTCTCATCTCCTTATACATAAACTACTGGGACATTGCTTCTCAGCTCTTTATACATAAACTGCTCTGGCACTGGCTCTGATCTATTTATACACATACTACTGGGACACTGCCTCTCAAATCTTTATACACAGACTACTGAGATGAGTGGGACAGTGCCTTCTCTATAAGTCATTGATCAGCTACTCACTCTTGCTCTCGGCTCCCAGGTGTGTCTCCAGGGTGTTACCGTGGGCGTTGTTGTCCCCCTCCTCGCTGGGCCCCCGGCCGCTGTCCGTGTAGGAACCCGTCTCCGAGTCGACATCCTGATGTAACAACTGCAACATCTCATGCATCTGTGTGGGAAACAAACAGGCAAACGTGTCTAAAACTCGGTTCACATAGGAATGAAGGATAGTTTACAAGTATGAACAATGTAACATTTTTTCAAAATCAACTTCAATAGATCTTAACTGATATGATTCAATATAGCTGTTTTATCATTGTATATCTCCTCATGCATACCCCACCCTAACATTCGGCCTATGCTAGTGCTGGACAGCCTACAATAAACATAAGCCCTTCGAAGCTTGTGGTCCTACGTACGTGGTACTCATAAACCCCAAACCAACACATAAATGCATATACCACTATGTATTTATGGTAATGGCTTTCATGCTGGAGCAGACATGTACATAATTTATGGTGGTTGTTTCAAAGTTTAGTTAGCCTGAAATTAGTTTCAAAGCTAAAAGTGGAAGCAGGCAATTGTCAGTATGGGGAATTATTTGGTATTTTCTTCTGTCCTGAGTGGGTGAGAGGGAATCTCTCAGAGATGAATTGCCCTCCTGTAAAACCAGTGTCGCCGATTACCCTTTCATTAACCCACAATTGATACATGAGAAGATAAGTTTCCTCAGTGATTGTGGAATTACATTTAATACACAGCGGCAAGTATCATATTGGTGCATCATTTATCACAACTAAAATTACAATGTCGATTAACTTTATAATTGGATTTCAACGACAAAGAGATGGAAATTGCTCAGGATAAAACACTACGCATTACTCCTGTCAATACTTTTTCTGCACTCGTATATCAAGCAGTTGGTAATTTGAATAATGATATAGCTATGAATGATATCATTTTACTTCTTCTGCAATTAGGATGAAGGGATATTTGCCTTTGCAATTAAAAAGTTTGATTTAAAGGCTGTATACAGCACTGTCAAACACTAATAAACATTTACTGCAGCTTTAGGGAGTGGACCTGTTAGCATGCACATGGTCAGCATAACATTCTGATCGGGTAAAACTTTGTGCGCCAAGAACTTATGTGTAAATGTCAATAATACAGCCTCTGCGAACGAAGCTAACAGAAATGATACACACATCGTATAAGATAACTGTGGTTGATTAAT
This sequence comes from Harmothoe impar, assembly GCA_947462335.1. Lineage (NCBI taxonomy): Eukaryota > Metazoa > Annelida > Polychaeta > Phyllodocida > Polynoidae > Harmothoe > Harmothoe impar. Next base: position 40,625,323 of record OX381710.1, read on the forward strand.
TAGCCAGCAGGTGACATGGACTACATCTAATCACCCCCACCTATGGGATATCAGGTACAGGCAGCACACCTGCCCCCATATTGCTCACCTACTGCAAACCTTCTGGCCATTTTTAAACTACTACAACCTACAGTTTGGTCAATCAAGAATACAGCCATGCAAAACAAGACAGGCAATTCATTCACATCAAAAATCAATCAGTGTAATCGAAAAACCTCTGCTGGCAGGATGGTATCGGATGCGGCCTTCTCAAATCATTCTCTAATTAATCGACCAGGAGGGATGCAATTAGAGTTTTTGCTGGCTCAATCAAATGCTACTTTTATTCTCACCCACGTTAGACGTAACTGACACATTGCATGTATTCTCATGTGTAACTTACTACCCAAATAATGATCAACTTTACCTGGGTATATGCCATGGCGAACTGAACAAAGATACCGTCAATATAGTAGTTATAGGAATTAAACTAAAGTGTGTCGGTTGTCATTACTTTAGTTGCCAGAAATAGACACTTGCTCTCATCCGTCCTTCGCAAATAAACAGACGTGGCTGAGAGGCTATTGATTCTAGTTGGGTGATTGCAATTTAATTAGTTGGACAATCTGTGGCAATGACAATGGCGTAATAATGAGGCAGTATTGACTTTGGTGGAGGAACACCTCTGGTGGTTTGGTCAGTATCACCCCCTCACGAGTGGCTCTTATTTACTGAGAGCTCCTCCCCTGATACGCCAATAGGGACTGACAATGAGGAGGCAACCTCTAGGCCTCATTATCGCCCAACCAAAGAAATCAGGAAATCTCATCATTTCGTGGGCACAAGAACAGTCAGAATTCTGCAGTGGCATTGGCCAGTCAGAAGATAACATTCATTCCATCTTCATTACTAGGAGATTTCTAGCACAGAGCAACTATTTCTAACCGGGAGATGACTTCTAATGATATCGCGCAAGGCAGGGGCAAGGCATTCAATCATTCTCCTAAATAGCAGTCGCTACAAAGGGAAAGAGGGTGAGTAGAGTGTGGGGTAGTCTAGCGGGGATGCAGCAAAAGAATAATTCAAGTAAAGCCATTGGCCCCCATTTAGTTAATATTTCATGAGGTGGTGGTGTTAGCAGCATCTGGAGCAGAAAGCATTAGCCGTCTCTAAAGGACTGCCGGCTCCTTCTACAGAGGCACATAAATAGTCCACTGCAGCAGTTAGCTTTAGTACAGGCGGCGGGCCCCACCAAACGGTACCCCGGTGCATCATCTGATTCCCATGTTGGTTTTCCTCCTCCTTCACGAGGCAATCTTAGATGTCGTGCAGTGCACTAAAAATGTCCATGTATATTGGATCGACATTATGAATAATACGGCATTCATAGGGAAATAATCTAATGCTGTCGTCATATCTGGGCTTTGATACGGATTGGCACGACGCCATCATATTCGGAAATATAAAAGTGCGTTTGCATAATACACAGTGTGCAATTGTATACGTGTAATTCTCTCCACTCCCTTTGGGTATCATATATTAGTTTAGATGAGGCTCGATGTATTTAAACAATACAGACATTATTAGAGGATGCTTTTTTTCTTGCCTGGCAATCCATTAAAGAAGGATATGCAGTGAATAGTTCCCATCATCGTTTTTTCGCCTATAAACATTGAATGTTCTGTGAATACAATATATAGTCTATGACACATCGATTGCTTCATTGTGGGAAGACTCATTATCCACAAACAATGTGGTATATGTCACTGCCAGCTCCAGTCCTTTGATTGCAGTTTTTAATCCCCCTCCTCTCCCTTCTTATATCAATGTGGCTCTTTTTGCTCCCATTCCTTTCTATTCTGTTTAGGTGAGACAAGAAATGAGTTATTCACCAGGGGCTGGAGCGTTCTTATTAAGATGTATGCAATTCAAAGTAAGCTGTCTCGATGGAGAGTTTTGAAGGGCAATTTAACAGGATTCCCTGACCAAACATCCACCGGGACACGTCGCCTTACACAACATGTACACGATAGATTGTAAGATATTAATTCTGCTGAAATTGGATCTTAGGGATTAGTCGCCACCTGTAGTGGGATTAGAATCCTGATCCCAAATGTCAATGTTGGGAGGCATTGATCAAGACGGGGCCAGACTTTCACTATGTCACACTTAGTCTGGGGGTGGTTGTGAGGGGCTGCGGGTCAGGTAGGCTGTAGTGGAGGAGGGCTAATAGGTACATGGCTGTTGCTGCTATGGACACACGACTCACTGGAGGCATGCCCGCACTGGAAGCCCCAGCGGGCGCTATCTGTGAGCATTAGCGAGAAACTGGCAGCAAAAACAGCACTTTTAGCGACGGTCGGCGACAGCCGTGGCCATAAAGACACCTCTTTATGCTGAGCAAACAGCGCGCGCCCTGTGGAGGTGCACTTGGACGGTTTCAGGGCCTTTAACCTGCTGTTGCCAAATTGTCCCACCTCGCCACTGAGTGAGCACCAATATTTTGCCTGGGCAGGGGCCGCTGGCGGCGCGCGGTTACATCAGGGGGATCAATGCCAGGATCCACCCGGGGATCAAACGGCCATAATCTATTGGCGTTAGCGGCCTGGGGGTAGGTATAGGGGTACTGGAGGCGGTGGGGGTTGTGGTGTCGAGTCAAGAAGGCCTTCTACGTTGAACCTGCCACTACAAACTACCAGTACTTAACCCCTGTATCACACGCACACACCACCATCACAGTGTTGACTCTGGGATTTTGTAGGTAAAGTTAGATCCACTGACCCCTTCTGTGAAAGGAAACACAAACGCTGGGTCCAGCAAGGTAATGGAAATTGTCAGGGGTCTCCTACAGCGCTTCACACCCACGAGCTAGGCAAAACACGGTGCATTTACACAACCTCCTCGAAGCTACACCCTTTCGAGCCATCAAACGCCTTGGGAACGTCCACTATGCGAGTTAATTAGATGAAAATAGTAGATTACAACGTCTGAACGTCTATATAGAACATGTAATTTGATATGTTGCATATTGTTTAGTTAAGCACTTGCATATAGCTTGTTAAATCTGCCGTCAAACCCCCATGTCGTTGGCATGAAGGACCTTTTCTATTTAGAAAGTTTCTCTCTTACAAATTCGTATTTACTATTACTTTCCCATTACTACTGTATGTGTGACCTTGTGCTTGGCAAGGCTATGTATGACCTGTCATAATAGTACTTTTTGTGCTCATGGAGGGATGGGAATAACATGGCTGACTTCTCAAGCTGCCCATATAGGGGAGTACTCCGTCATACTTTGCTCGTTGACAAACAGCTTTACTGCTGAGCTATACACAACACAAGCCCATTTTAATCACCTACAATCACCCACTTTGTCACGGTGTTTCCTCAGGGCAAATCTCGTATTTTGGGAAAATGATTCCTTGACTGATCCCTGCCCTGATCCCCCAGACACCCGCCACTGATGATGCTCTCAGTGCACTACGTCATCATTCCGTGTGGCCTACGTCATCAATCTATGTGATCTACGTCATCGGTCTCGCGGAATACCGGCCAATCCCGGGTCACGTTGTCAGCGGCATTGGCCGATTGATAGTACAGGGATCAAATGGATCATCCTGGCGGCAGACAGTCCACCTACAGGGGACACAGATGTCATTATGATAATGCCTTCATTTGCCCCATGTGTCAGTCCCCTTATCGCACCGGGCGTACTGTAAATTTGATCAGCGCCAACCTTATGAGATCGAGCACGGCCCCACTGACCCTCCCCCTTTCTTGATGTTCTGCCCCATACCTTATATCCCACCCTGGCTCCCTGGACTTTAGTTCCCCGTGCTACCAGACCATTCCCAGTGTCGCAGTCTGTTTGGGCCTATTCCTCTTCACATTGCCCTGTCCTGCTGCAGTCCCCCCGTGACGTACTGAGGGCTGGTGCTGATGTACGTCCCCTGACGTGTCACCTACACACCACCGCCTGTCTCCTACCGTCTCTCACAATGAACGCCAAGTGAAAACATGAAGAGCTGTTAGCGCCAAGCCCACCATCTCCCATGCCACATCTCCCACTGCCTACTATCTCATGTCCCTCTGACTGCAAAGGGTTCAGCCCCTGACTAACCAGAAAAGCACCAGGGGGCGTTCTGGTGTATACCACCTCGCTACCTGGTGGGTTAAGTAGTATTAACATGGCCATGAAGCCACAGAGAAGCCACATGGAAGCCACATACTAGGTGCAGTGTATTTTACCATAAGGCTTGCGTTCCGAGTGGCTTCACTAGTATACATTACTTTGAGAAGAAGTCTTCTTATATTCACCCCTGTATTTATTAAGTCTACGATACAGCATATACATATATATCCTCATGCTGTTACAGTAGAACAAAAAATATAGAGGGATGAGAAATGTCTGAGACCACATTTTAATGTTCTGATGATACAGGGAGGCTGGAAATACTTTATAGCTCTCCATATAAGATACAAGCCATACAGAATCACTATTGCCTCTGTGGCTTCATTGAATGAAGATATGGGCATAATGTCTAGCAGATCTAACGATCGCAGGGGAAAAGTTTGTATGAGTCTAGAGGGACACACTTTGCATGGGAGGGGGATTGTTATGTGGAAGTGGCGAGGGAGGAACTGAAATATAATAACAAACCCAAAGGGTGTGCTCGTCAAAGGTCTTTTTACGGATTGCCTCTTTCTTATGCATAGTGTAAAAAGGAGTGGGCATTGTGGAGAGTCTGCTGAAGACACCGCCTGTCGGCGTGTGAGGGAGGAGGCGGGTCGGGGGAGGGAGACACCGTATTGTGGGACCCCTACATCAGCCAGATCACAGATGTCTGTCCGCTCGGCGGCCGCCATGGCGACAGCTCACAAATCAAAATGATCCATAATTTTTGATAATGAGTCGGGCGTGGTGCGTGAGGGGGTTGGTGCGAGGAGGACGACGTGGCTGAGACATAGCGAGAAGACGCCATTACCAGGGGATGATTACCCGCGGGCTCGGCCACATCCGGGCCCCGCGTCACAGTCACGTGAGGCCACCTAGCGGCGGCTGACAGAAGTAGTTGGGCGTGGCGTGACGCCTTGTCAGACTCACACGGAATGCCTTATGGTAGGGGAAAAACACACCCAGCAAGGCTCTAATGGCCAGCTGGGGTCGCCTGCTTTGTTTCATTTAGTCAGACAGACCCACGCCTTGACCTTGTTTTAAAAGCTTAGAAGTGATGTGGGAACAATACTTTAAAAAAGGGCAAGTGAAAGTCAAGCAACGCCCTTAAAACTACCTACTGCAGACTTTGAGAATAACATTCATGGAGTTAAAACTGAAAGAAATGAAATGCAAAAACTGGTAGGAAGGAAATGTAATGCTTCGCAGGCCCATGGCAGGATCCCTAAAACAGAAAGCACTTTTTGAAAACCACACAGGAAACCTCAGAATGTATCGGTGGGTTTTGATTACAACGCCCTTCAGCTAAAAACCCTTGACGAGTATCCTGTTTGGAGATGTGTTCCGTTTATTTTAAGTTATACGAAAGGGGAACCCCAGCTTGGATTGTTTCTATACGGAGGGCGGCAAGCCTGACAACCATCAGTGTGTTAGGGTGCCGACGTTTCTGTTGCTGTGTGGGCAACGGAAATCCGGTGTCACGGGGATCATGGGATACCAGGCAGATCACACGGCAGCCCACGTGACCAGAGCGCCACCAGCGACCCCTGGTGGGGGGTTGGCCGGGAGGGGGTCAGGATGCCCCCGTTGGTGGGCACCAGCGGGCAATGGACACAACAGGGCCAGGGCAGGGCATAATGGGGTGGAAGACATGGGGGGCAGGGAACAGGAGTAGACCAAACCCAATAGCATCAATACAAAACAAAGTCAAAGTCACGCTCAACTAATTTGTTCCTTTGTGTCTATCATAAGCTTTGGTCTGTCGTGGAGGCAAATTCTGGTCATATCATACCTCAACTAGACGCCCAGCCCCTGCCTAAACACCCACCGCACCCCCTTCCACCACCCATTCTAAATGCTGGTTAGTATGCCTAAAGATAAAAAGGAGGATCAGGTGAAACAGTGACTGTTTTTATGGTGACATTTTTCTTATGGCATTGAGCATAGCCTTAATAAAGCCCCGTGAGAGAATGGTAGAAAGAGAGTCAGTAGCGCAGCAGCAGCAGCGGCAGCAGTAGTAGTGGTATAGGAGCGCATAGGAGTAGGAAGGAGCAAGGAGGAGCAGTAGTAGTAGTATAGAGAGAGTAAATTTAGCCAAGGCGATGGTAATGTATAAGGTGGTTGGTGGGGACTATACCTGGCCATGGGCAGTCGTGCTCACCTCTAACTCTGCACGTGTGAGCGGCGGGAAGGTATTGCCCACCCGGTTGTCGGCAGCTCCGGGCCCGCCCCCCGCCAGGTGGTGCTGCGGTCCGCCCGACCCCGCCGCTCCTCCCGCCGACGACGGCCCGTAACTTCCGTCCCCAGGGCCGCGCGTCCACAGTGGCCGCCCGCCACCATCGCCCGTCGACATCCCTTTGGCGTCGTCGTCGCTGAGATGGTCGGCTTCCGCCTCCTCCGCGCTGTAGTAGGACTTGGTTTTCAAAGGACAGGCCTGCAAGTGTCAGATCAGGGTGTGTAGAGCCGACGTTAGACCAGACACCGCCGCGGTCGACGGACAAGGGCGAGACCCTAACCGGATATGCAATTGGAACCGGAAGCGGAAACAGGAGGGATGTCTGTTTGGTCATGCAGGCCTTGACTTGGGTCAACGGGCATAGGTCAGAGCGCCGGCCCCTACTACCCCACCCTTCCTGTCCCAGACCTAACCCGAATAAGGAAGTTACCTCTTAACATTATTGATTATGTGACCCTTCTATTAATACTTTACCTACGCATATTCCATCTGAATACCATCTAGACACTGATTATTTGAGATCTTAAGGTTGCTCAATGTTTTCGCAATGGCATGGCCAAATTAAAACTATCGGTAGCTTAAACGATGTCAGACCACGGTATAGCTACATGTAGTAGTATATGGAAGGGGTAATTTGATGACGGCGACATGTGCATGGATGTTCTATAAGGTTATCGTTATCCGTGCTTGGTTAAAACTGGGTTAAACATTTCTAAATTGCAGGCCACTGACTGCTAATTTCAGTGAATTATGCCAACCACCAATTGAGTACCAAATGAAATGACAAACCTATTCCAACAGGGAATGGAATAAAGACACCAAGAGAAGAAGAGAACGAAAAAAGGCAAATGCATAGCTGAGAAAAGAACCAAGATATAGGATCAAATGAAAATCTCGTTGCCCATGAAAGTATACATTATCGCAGAAAGAAGGGGTGTTTCTTTATAATTAAGTCTGCTTAGAGGATGCAGAGTAATGACCTAATCCCCATACTGTAGGACGTCACTGTGTTAATGATTGTGTTACCATGGAAACCCCTGTACATTCTATATTACACATGTACATTCCGAATCGATCGCATGTAGATAAAGATTCAGGTGGTGTATTTTGGAAATATAAATTGGTCCTGCTATTTTCTTCCATATGTTCACCCAAGCTCATTTCTAATGGGCCATGGTTAAAAAAAAACGTATATGATAAATGAAATATGAAAAATAGGTTCAGGATAGAGAATGATGGCTCTTATCTAAATCTCAATGTGACTCGTATTACCATATGACTCTTATTACTCCATTGAGTGTAATTCCCATCAGGAAGCATATAGGGGCAAGGGGACGCACTTGCAGATACTATACAGATTAGTCGAGGGCTGGCATGCAGTAAAATACATACAGGAACACAGAGGGCACTAATGGAGCCATCTCTATCATAACACCAAGATGCACATGCATTGTACACTGCCTATCATTTTACTTATTGGGCATGCAAAGGAATTTCCATACATAACGCTGGAAAGTGTATCTTTGAGGCTAACTGGAATACAGCCTGCTTAACCCAACCTATTAGATAATATGTTTGCTGCTACGTTGGCTATATGAGGTTATCTTATGCACTACTGCCATTCCCTTTCTTTAATGATGGACCATCCACCCCTAGAAGGTTCTGTAATTCAACAGTCCCGTAGAAACTCGTCTCTGTGGTATTTTCCTGCCGATAATATCCATTAAAACGCTAATAGGCAAAACAGGTCACATCACATTCAATAAGCGTAAAAACTACCTAATACTTTTGTTTCCTTTCTCGGTAATAACATTACGAAGAAGAAAAGCGCATGTCATTTGAGCGCGCCTCCCGGTTCCCCTTGATGTTCTCTCAGAGGGGGCTCCTAATTAGATGAAAAGCAGCAAAATAGCATTAATTGCGTGGGGGAAATAGGAGAGTGAGCCGGCCGTGTTCTCTGGGCGGGAGTCGGTAGGGTCCCTAGGCTGGGGTTCAGCACACAATAGCACGGCGCGCTGATAACGTTTGATTGCCGGGGCAATCGGGAGTCATCGGATTCTGGATGGCAAGGCGCAGCGCCAACCGCCTCCACCCCCAACAAAGGAACCAATCAGTAACCAATGGTCCTCAGGGGGGCTCGGATCAGCCCGCGCCCCATTTGCTATCTTGTTTCTGTTTCCTTTCCACTATCGACCCCTGTCGACTCCTGCAGAGAGATCACATTTCATCCACTCCCTTTGCCTTCTCTGTATGAAGACGGCAGTAGGGGAGGAGGAGGAGGGTGGGTCGGTGGGGGTGGTGGTGGTGGTAAAGGTGTGGGTGGGTGGGTGCAGCAATAGCTTCCTACCACCACCTGGGAGTTATTGCTCACACTGGTTATGTTTCTGACGAGCGAGGCTGTGTTCCCTATATAACATAGTGGCCTATACATCGGGGGTTTGTAACACGCCATCATGCCCACTGGAGACACAGGTGCACTGTCGTGTAGTTTATCATTTCTGTTGGGCGAAGATTTATCTGTCGTCATTGTGTACAATGTAATGTGAAAATGCATGATTAAGGGGCATCCCTGCAGAGACTGTGGAAGGATGATTAGAACATGAATACAAGATAACCCAAGACTCTACTTTTGCCGTCTAATTGTAAATATTAATGTTACTCATTAGGAGACTCCCTGGAGGAGCCGAGCTGCTTTCAGCCATTCTTAATGTGGCCCCTTTAATTTATGGCTAGTGTGTATGTTTTAGAACCTAGTCCTTCACAGCCAAGGGATTCTGCACGAATATCATCATCTGGCCATTGTTGGTTATATTACCATTCACCACACCAAACAACACACCGAGGCCATTACTAGTTAGAGGAATAAACGAAGAGGTGAGTAGATAAAACTGAGGAACCACCCTGGTGCTGTGTAGTAATGTACAGTTGCAACAACTCTCTGTGTAGTAGGGCTACTTGGGGGGAGGCGGAGGGGTTATAACAACGTGAGATATAGCCAGGAGGTAATTATAATAATCATATATTGTAATGCTCTAGGGCATGTATACGAATAATAAGACGGCCCATAGGACACATAACCAGTGAAACAACATCGGGGTGGCGCAGAAGCGGGCACACTGATAAAGTGAGGGAGTTGTTTTAATGGATGAATGATAATAATAATAGGCATAAAGAAGGAGAGAAACACCAAAGGTCTGCTTATCAGTATACAGGTTAAGGCTTTTGAAATGGCGGCCTCGGGGGGTATGCATACTACCTTTTGTGGCACCTCGGACCACGACGAGGTATTAGCAAACAGTAAGTCTGACCTGAAATTAAAACCAGTAGCCGTTACTAAGGGGGGCCTTAGCAACGCATAGCAACGGAAACAGAAACGGGCACAAAATGTGTGTAAATTTGACAACATAGTTTCTAAAGGGAAGTGCTGTCTGCTCTGCTCCAATTTTGTGGGTATGGTATTTGGATAACGCGGTGTTGGTGCTGTGGTGTGTTAAACGTCATGGGATGGTATTGTTAAGATTTGGGGCGATTTTGACTGGCGGGGAATGGATAGAGGCTACACTCAAATAACATTTAGGTCATCTATAGTATAAAACGTATGGACAAGTATCCCAGCAACAGCTGTACACTATACTATATAGCTGTTTCTACACTACGTTGGCATCACCTAAGCTACAAGGTATTCTACAACGAAAGCCCTGTCTTAATCTTGCCGATATAACATCAAACATTTAAGGCTGTGAAGTTGCAGAGAGTACTTGGAGGGGCTTTGAATAAGCCCGCGCGGCTTTCTGACTCTCTCCGTGTGTGTGTGCTGAGCCGGTGTAGGACCTATCAGGTGTAGGTTCTCTGAGGTCCTGTTCACTGCTCAGCGTTTGTTCAGCAGGGGCTGAAATTTCAGGCCCTGTTTGCAGACTACACAGCCTATGTAGGTCTACTGACACTCCGGGCAGCGTCTAAGGGGCCTAATGCATTAATGTGTGGTTAGTGCCTAGCAGCTAGACACCCACTAAACGTATGGGTGGTGGTGTCAGTAGGGGGGTTACAGGGAGGAGACCCATGTAGGTCGTAAGCCCTTAACACCCTCCTCCTGGGTGCCAGACATCTGAATAGGACGACCTTTGCATGAGGAGTCTAGAGGCCGGCCTTGGGATGGCTAGGCGTGGTGCCCTTAGTCCGCATCCAATGTATCACATTTCAAATTGTCGCTTTTAGCCCTTTTAGCTTGCAGTTTATCACAGGGCTTCACCGAGGCGTTAGCACCAGGACATCAAAGGCACCCACACCAGCACTAAGCAGGGCAAGGACACTGCCGAGAAGAGACTTCAAAGAATCACTGGAGGAACTCATATTTGACAGGGACGACAAAGTTTGAAATTCTCCCTTCAGTCCCTCGACCGTCTGCATTGCTGCTAAGAGGCGATAGAAGTAAAAAGGGGGCGGTCTGAAGAAATGGGGCGATAGGAAAATGCCACAAACAAATCGATCTGAAGGCCTGTTGGCTTGCAGAATCGGCAACGTCTGAGGTACACGGGCTAACAGTGGGTGGGAGTCAAAGGATATTGCCTGTAGAAACACGTGCACAGAGACTGGCGGGGTTCAAACACACACACGGAACAGGAAGGGTGGAGCAACTCAAAGAACGCCATAACTGCTGTAGCTATTTGTAGGACTGGTTCACTCCAGGATGTACCAATGCAACCCTTACAGCAGCCTCCGCCAGGGTGGGTGCGTGTACTGGAAAAACTGATTTCCTCCATGGTACATAGAACACAAAGTACCCCTTCCACACTACTGCAGCAGCAATACCCCCACTGCGCAACCAATGGACTGATGTCCTCTTCTAGGGATTATAATGATAGTGTAACAGGGGCTGGTGCAGGGGCAGTCATACACACAGGGACCGTTATGGTCTCTATCTGTTCGTATACCAGCCATACGACTCCTGTACGGCCATTCACTGAAGCTATAGGTGTCCAGCCATCCATGGCCGACTGCAGCGGACCAGGGGATTAATACCATGCACACCTGCCCCATGTCAATGCAGCTCCATACCTAATGCCGATTGAGCTGCTGTAGCCATCGAAATATAACACGCTAAGCCCTGTTATGATAATATACGAGCAGCACATAGTCCTGCAAATGCCATTGTGTTTACATAAAACCTTGCCTCACAACAGGCACTCTATCTTTCCTCTTAAAACCAGGTATGTATACTGAGGCTATTTTCACATTCAAATATGGCAAAGTCTGGTGTCTGAAGTGTTTCTTTTTCACTGTGTTGTTTGTCTTCGGTGGACGTTTTCACATTGCACTCATACTCTCTGCTGGTCCAATATTTGCTTAAACATATAATGCAGGTATGGTGCTATAATATAAAGGTGACGCCACAAAGAGCCACAATAGAGCCCATGGTCCATATCCTGAGTAATAAATTATAATAAATGTTCCACTGAAAGGCCAAAGTGGGGATTTGCTCTAGTAGCGCTACCAAGAAAAGAATACCAATTGAATGGTGGTGATATCTGGTGTTGGTCTACGCCAACAGAAAAATAGCATCGTGATCATGAATGTTAATAGTCACACCATGGTATGATAATAAAAGATGGTATGAAACTGATGGAAACCCTATTGTTACTTTTTCTTTCCAGAACATATTTAAACCCTAATTATATTGCATAGCCCATTTATCGTACACTTGTGTCCCCTAGGCTGTGGCTACTCATGCTACAATATATCCTAAAAAGAGATTAATAATCATCTTGTCCAATATCCCAGGAGCTACACGATTAGGGAGAAAGTCTCACCAACCCTACTGGGATTACCACAAGAAATATGATGATGTAATTTTTCCATCATAATTAGTATCATTCAGTCTTGATCACAGTTCATGCACAATTTAATGCATCGATCCTTTCATCAGTTCTATGGTGCATTATTCATTATGAATTGATCTTATTTATTCCATGCAATGGTGCGATAACAAACTACAGATTCATCATAGAATTGAAACTTTTTAAATCATTGTTGAAAATCCAAAGTAATGGAGTAGTTCATAATTAAGGGGAGTAAATTATTTGGCTTGATGGCCCCTTATGGGTTGCATTGGTACATGCTACAACAGTTGTATATAGGGGTAGGGTGGGAAGGGAGCATGCAGCAACACCCCGCTATACTGCCACATGATGGACAATACACCCACCCAGCTAACAACCTCCCAATTAGGACAGTGCTGAGGAGGCCTACTGAAAAATGCATGCAGGATGGCACCGCCTTCTATACTGGTTACACAACAAGACAGAGCCTATGATGGACAGGCCACAACATGATGCCAATATACATGAGAACAGAGTGGGATCGATGCAGCCAAACAAATGAAGAATACCCTCTGTAATATCAATCTACCTCAAACACTGGAAGATTGTTACCCAGATTAACCTTTTATATATAGCATATTCTTCAGGAACATAGCTCATTAATGCCGAATATGCAGTGGTATGAAACAATTCATACCCTATTTAAACACATTATAATTTAATGATCAAATAAGTTTAAAGATAATATGAAGAAAACATCTTTCTGAAATTGATTATGAGTGGAAAGAAAAAAGTGAATGAAATGACCAATTACTCATTCTCATCAGACAGGCAATTATCTCATAATTTCTCACCTATTAGTATTGAGAAACTCCCTTATGTCGGTTTGATTATATTATTATCATTTAGACTTTCAAACAATTCAATTCGAATGGGCTTTCTGTTTTAAATATTCTAAAATCAATGTTTGATGATAGTTCATCAAAACAAGAATAGGTCCAAATTATGTGGAAACGAGATAATGTCTATGAAAGGCAATTTAGGTGAAATGTTCAGTTTCAATATGATACATTTTTACAGGATACATCTATTAGGCTACGATAGATGCATAATTATATTTAGCTGTACTTCTTACCGTTAACTTTTGCCTGTTCGCTTGTAACGATGACTCCAGTGTGACCCAATTGAGCTGCTCACAACTATTATACTTTTTAATGGTTCTAGGTTTTTCCAAGTGTGAATTTATTTTGTAGGTTAATTGCAACGATGGATAATTTGCCTTTTAGTTAATGTTTTATAACCAAAAAGTACCTTTTACCCTTTTTGCTATTTTAGTTATTTCTTGATTGGTAAGACTTACCGGTGGCGGTTCGCTCTCCCCATTGGGCGGCCACAGGGAGTCGCCGTCGTCGGCGTCACTATCGTCCATGTCCATACGGAAGGTGACTGCCTTCTTAGGCTTGTCCTTGAGATCAGCCTTCGTCCAGCCGCCATTGGCAGAAGGCGTCTCAGTGCCGTTCCTCTTACGAGCCTCTCGCCGACAATTGTACTTACTGCCTCGGCCCGAGCGTCTTTGGCGGCACTGCACGGCCACAATGGCCACCACCAGCACGACTATCAGGAAGACAATGACGGCCGTGCCAATGATCAAGTGACTGTCCTTGATGTTAAAGAGTGAGAAGCCCGAGTTGCGGGACTGCTTGACGGCTACAGTCTTGTTGACGACGATGTGCAGCTCGGTGCGACTCGAGTGCTGAGGCTCGCCGTGGTCACTCACCATGATGACGAAGCGGTGGATTTGGCTGTGGTACTCCTCCAGGGTGCGTTTCACCGTCACCCAGCCGTTGGTGGTGTTAAGTATGAAAACGTCCTTGTCGTTACCAGAGACGATAGTGTATGTGAGGGCACCGCTGTCTCCATAGTCTGGGTCGTGCGCCTTAATCTGGACCACCCGGGAGCCCAGAGGGAGACGGTTCGAGATGAACACAGTGTTGTTGTATTGGTGCGGGTAGTCTATGACCGGAGCGTTGTCGTTCTGGTCAGCTACGAACACGGTCACATTGACCGTGGTCTTCATATGGGGGTAGCCCCTATTTCTAGCCACCACTACTAAATGGTAAGCATCTTGCTGCTCCCGATCCAGCTCTCGCTTAGTGGTGAGCTGACCGGTCACGGAGTCTATACTGAACTCATCGAACCCGCCCTTCCACAGGTCCAGCGAGTACAAGATTTCATTGTAAGGGTTCGAGTCCGGGTCAGAGGCCCTCACATAGCCCACCTCTGTCCCCGGTGGCCGGTTCTCGTAGACCCCATACGTGTAAGTGTTCTGTGCAAACATGGGTGCCTCGTCATTGGTGTCGAGGATATTAAGGGTGAGGGTGGCTGTGGAGGACCTCGGCGGGTTGCCCTGATCTTGCGCCATGAGGATGAAGCGGTACTGTCTTTGGCGCTCATAGTCAAAGACCACCGTAGCTCTGATGACACCGGTATTGGGACTTATGGCCAGTAAGCCCCGACTGTTACCGTCTGTTATAGAGTAACGGATCACCGAGTTCCTCCCAGCGTCCCTGTCTGTGGCGTTCACCTGGGTGACGTAGGAGTTGATAGGGTTATTCTCCCGCAGTTCGGCTATGTAGCCCTGCCGCCAGAAGACTGGCCCGTTGTCGTTCGAGTCGACGACCGCAACGGTCATGTGTTTGGTGGTGGTCTGGTGTGGGATGCCCTGGTCGGTACACACCATGTTAAGGTGGTACTCCGACTGCTTCTCCCGGTCAAACAGAGTCTTGGTGGTGATCTTGTACTCTGTTTGGTACAACTGCTGCAGCTCAAAGTTCCTGCTATCCATGCTGCAGCTCACCTCACCGCTCGTACCTCCATCCAAGTCCACTACAGACACATGGGCCACGAAGGTGCCGATAGCCGCTCCTTCCGACACCTCCACCAGGCCGGACGTGGTCAGCGCGTTCAGGGTGATCTCCGGCGAGTGGTCGTTGATGTCGATGACATGGACCACCACCTTGGCATAGGCAGGTAGCGAGTTGGGACCCCTATCATGGGCGGTCACTGTTAGATAGTACACACTGCCCTTCTCGTAATCCACAGTGCCCCTAACGTATATTTCACCTGTTTCTGCATCTATCGCAAACAGCTTACCGTACTCCTCCTGAGTCTGCGGGGAGAACTCGTAGACCACTTCCCCGTTGAGACCGGCGTCGGGGTCGTGGGCGTGAAGCCGTAATACCGTAGAGTCTATTGGTACGTTCTCTACAATGGACACAGTATAGGTGTAGTTATTGAACTTGGGATTATTATCATTAGCGTCTTGTACCTGCACTTGCACTCTCATGGACCCCGATTTGGGTGGAGTGCCCCCATCTAATGCTACTACCTCCATGTTGTAGACCTCCGTCTCCTCCCGGTCCAGCCGTTCTTTGAGGATCAAATGGAGGTCCACCACGCCGAAGGTGGAACTGTTTGTTACCCGTAACTCAAACTTGGGCGTGTTGGTGACGAGCTGATACTGCTGTACCCCAAAGACCCCACTGTCTAGGTCCTCTGCACTGGGCAGTGAGAAGGCGGTACCCGGCGAACTGGCCTCTGGTACCTGCTTAATGATCACAGACTGCGGGAAGACGGGGCCATTGTCATTCAAGTCGGTAATGGCGATGGCGATTTTGATGATCTGGAAGAACTGTCCTGGCTGGACCATGACATTGAGGTGGATGGTACATATGGTCTCCCGCGGACAGATCTGGTCACGGTCGATGACCTTGGCCGTCCGCAGGATGCCCGTGCTGGGGTGGATGGTGAAGTAATCCTTGAAGCTGCGCTGAGTCCCTCGCCTGTCGTGAAGCGAGAACTGAAGCTGCTGAAGCTCCTCCAGCCGCCGACCACCCATGTCCAGCTTGGCGTCCTCCACGATATCCGAGATGTACGTGTTCGGGGGAAGCTCCTCCAGGATCGAGTACTCCAGCTCCTCGTCTGAAGCCCGCCCTGGAGGAACCCCCTGCAGGAGGACACCCAGGAGGAGAAGGGCTGATACCAGGCACCCTGTGCTGCTGCTCCATCTCCAGGTCCTACACCTCATGTCCAACCTCTCCAGTCCCGCCATAGCAGCAGCCACAGCCTGGATCCGTCAACAGGTGCCCTATAGGCTAATGAGCCGACGTTCTCGTTATAAGCAGCAGCCACCTCTGCACCACCTGGTAGGGTCCTCCATGGTGGGAGGGAGTATGGTGGTGGTCAAGCCTGGTGTGGATCCGTGCAGAGGGTGTTCCTCTGCAGTGTGCCTCCTCCAGGGGCCATGCTGGTCAGCAGCTAGCCATGCCAGGGCTCGGCCATCAGGCGCTGGAGGTCCGTGTGTGCTGGTCTGCATGTAGCAACGGCGTCTCACCACTGACATCAGTTGTCACCACCTGGAAAGAGAAGAAGCAGACACACAATAAGACACCAGGTCACTCTACACGTCTTGTCAAGTACACAGAGAGGGGGTAATAGATGTGGATGGTACCTGACTGGTTTAGCATATACAAGGTAGGCGCTGTGGGATCCATACAGACCCATCATATAGCCCACACGTAGGCGCTCTCAAGTAGGCTCAGCCCATTTCATATATCACCCCGCTTGAAGTGAAAATCTTTCCCATGGCTGAAAAGAAACCTCTCTAGTTCTTGCCTTGCTGTCCCCAACTGACACAGGGCTGGACTTGATGGGCCTGGAGAGGGTTCAGGGGAATGGGCAGAGTCAACATCGGCCGTATTACTAAACCCACTTGAGGCCACTTCAATTAATACCCCTGAGTTGAGAGTGGGACAGGCTCTGCTGCGACTTGAGGCCTACTTGAGCCACCAGAGGGCCTGGTTAGGGTTGGATGGCCACTTCCTGGCCTCTGACTCCTGTGTGTGTCTGTGTGTTTGTCACACTGACATGCAATACCTGCACCCCAATACACAGCCCTCGTTGCCTTACTCAGTATCATCATCCGATCCTTGTGAATAGTCGACGATTTATGATTCTCCGTTCTAATGGGAATAGTAAACTCCATACCTGGTAATATAGCTCATTAGAAAAATATAAGAAACCGCTCATAACCAGTTGACTTCACCATACACATAGACATTTTTATACTTAGGCAGCACATTTTTCAGGGGGAGAGGCTGGTGGAACAATAGTATATGATGCACTAGAATCACTAGCCATACCTGCATTCCCTCTGCAGGTACAGGAGCAGCGATACCTTTCCCAGTGTGAGAGGGTGAACAGAGCCTCTTGTGTTTTCATGCCTATACTTTACAGCCTCTCCACTGGCGCCAAACAAAACGACCCTAGATCTGATATGGCTAAGCTGTAAAGTGCTTGGATTATATTCGACCTGGTAAACTTGCAAACATGGCATTCCGAAGCATGATCCTGGATGGGGGGTGGGTGTGCTGGTGCAGGTGGTGATCCAAGACAGGGTGGGTAGGTGGGTGGGTGGTGGGGGTGTATGCAGGGCGGCATCATCATGAATATGACTGTTACAAGTGGGTGCGACGCACTAGTGGGTGTTCCTGAATTGAACTAGGGGGTGGGGTTGGGGGAGAGTATGGGGTTGGGATCCCTTACTATTGCCCTTCCGGCTGATTCTGCATGCGCAGCAGGTGCGACCCGAGAGGTGGCGGAGCAGGGGGTAAGTTGGAGGGACACGGAGCGCCGAGCTAAAGCTAAAACGCAAACGTTTGGCAACAAACACTCGCAGTAAATACGACCCAACACAATGTATTTCCCACTACGTGCGGTCCTCATGATGTGGGCCCTGAGGTCCCAGGAGTGGCAGTGCCCGACTCCCAACCCACTTCCCTCCGGTCACTGGGGACGTGGCCTCGTGTTTCCCCTGCCCTCCTACCGCCCCCCCCCCTCCCCACCCAGTCCAACCTACCGTGTTCTTGATCATCTAGATCACCACAGGGAAAATGAACAGAACCATGACTTTTTTTTTAAACTAAAAAGACATTGCAATTATATATAGTAAAGATATATCACACTGCAAAGTAGAAACGATTGGGATAATACACGTTAGGGTTCTCTTTGTGTGGGGGTTTCATCTGTGTAACAATGGCAACAATAGGTTATAACTGTGCGGAGGATTACTTCCCGCCGCTTATTTGCGAGCTAGAAAAGCGAGAATTACGGTTGGCGAGGACGGGTTTATGGAGACTGACTGACCTCGCGTGTGGGCACGGCCAGCATCTGCGGCCATCTCGGCTGATGACCTGTGCTGTCAGAGGCCTCTTTATCTGACCCCTGACTGACCATATGGCAACGTGCAGGCCCAAGATGAAGATGTCCGGCCATTGTCCGCACCCACCCCATTGTCTCCACCAGCTCTTTAAGCTAGCCGCCAAAACCAATCAGCGGGATATATACGTCTGTGGCCAGCGGGCGCCTCTCTGCGCCGCTCCAGTACCGCCTGGATGACTGAGCAATTCTTCAGGGTGTGTTCGCTCGCTTGGCTTTTACTGTCGGGAGGACATTGGGAATACATTCACACACCACTCCTGTGGTCGTCTATGTATATTCAAGGTACCGGTCAGCATACAGTATCAGTTGTGGACCATATGTATATACTCCTCTCCCCGCCCCATGCAGAGTGCATTTGTGTTTTATGCCATGCATATGTATTTATGGGGGGTTGTCAAAAAGGTATGAATGCCAAGGATATACGGTAAAATAGATCACTTCTGACTATAGTGTGGGTGGTAAAATTGTTACTGTCCTGACTATGCCTACGAAGTAAATTATGTATGACCGCCTCTACTGTATAGTGAATGGTATTGGTCGTTTCCCCTTCTGTTTGGTATATATAGTGTTCTAAAATCCCCTCTCCTCTATACTCTATCAGTAGCAACCACCTACTGGCATATGGCTGACAAGTTGGCTGCCAGAAAGCAATCCAAGGAAGTAGGCCATATAGAACTGCCCGCTCTACATTCCATCAGTCGTAAAGCCTCATGCTGGATATATGTTCAGTGAAGACATGGGAAGACTGCAGTAGCCTCATCCCCAGCCCCACCAAGAGGCCCACAAGGGGACCCCGAGCACCCCCTGGGAATAAAGACTCCAATAATCACCAGGAGGCGTGTCTGTGTTTGGATCCCAGGGGATCAAAAGGCCAGAGATGATCCCGACATGCCCCACTGCCGCCTCGTGGCTGACGTGCAAACTAACTGCTCGTCCCTGGCATGGCGGCCCTGTGGGCGCGGCAACTGTGTATTAGGGCGTAATGGTCAATTAGGACGTCCTGAAGGTAGTCAATGTCACTCACGCCCCTCCATATAATAACATCAACAATAACCCATCCCGAGTTGTGCTCCTCACAAAAGGGCCCAAGTGTCCCACCAAATTGTTAGCTATAGCTTCTGCCTTGTAATCTAAAGAAAATACGATACCCTGGGAAAGCATTTACCATGCATTTACCTCACAGCAATAATAACACGTAGTGAAGCTGTCATTTCTATAAACTTGTCAGAACTTATAAAAGGTTTGTTAGAGGGGTTGTAGAGGACCATAGGCATAGAGAACTGTAACAATCACCTAAGAATGTGTGGTGCCTACTTAAAGTTGTAAAACTGCCTTTAATTGTTGTTGTCTTATCCCCTGGTATTATCCTCCTCAGAATTCTTTATAATCTGTTTGGGTCAGGTGTGATACAATACTTCTCATATTGAAATGTGGGTCAATGCATCTGAAGGGTTTGAGGCTATATATGGGGGGATAGTGCACAATTCTCACTGAAGGGGGCACCACTGTTAACTATGCATGTATGTGTAGTAACTGCTTATTACGCCATTGATACACATAACGGTTGTACAGGTCTGTACTGTTCAGCAGATCGCCCTGATCTGTTCACTATTATCTGCCATAGCTTAACTATGTACATTTTAAATGTATAAATGCCCCTCCCCCCCTCCCACCATTTACCCTTACTCTGTACCTGGTCCTTCTATATATTATATTAGAATGTTACTACAGCAAAGCTTACATTGAAAATAAGGGTAAAGTATACCAAACATTAAGGAGCATTGGAGTACACCTGGAGATCTACACTTACATGTGTTATTGACAAGGCTACTCCCGAGGCTACTCCAGCGTTGAGTTATACAACAGGGGTTCTACATGTTTAAACACACGCCCCTGGTCGAGTAGTCCACATGCACATTGGTCGGCAACCACTGATGATAGTGAAGGACATTTATCGACTGGGATGTGTCTATAATTCAAGCACCCAGCTGTACCAACACTTAGACATGGACAGCTCCTTCTAAAACACACACCGATAACCCGCTATGATTCACCTCACATCAAATATACATCTCTGACCCACTCAATCAATGACTAGTTATCCCTTATTATACTTTTTTAGGATGAGATCAAACGTGTGCTGTGTAGAGGTTATGGTTGTAGCCCATTGGAATTTAATGGACAAAACTAGAGTTTTAGGAGAGCATCACACACTTGAATAGGCACCTGACCCCACTTAGACAATTCCCAGTACTTAGCTTAATATACATCGCAGGGGGTCAATATTTCAACTGCAGTGATCGATGATTCAGATCCCCGGATCAATAGGCCTCGATTTTAATGTGAGTCAGGAATGAGCTGATAACCACTGAATGGTAACATGTGCCAACCTGGGCAGTGTTGAGTGGAATTTAAATACTGAAGTTGATAATTTCCGTGGTATTCTACCAACCTAAGTGTACAATGGTCACATCATTGGTGTAAGTGAACTTGTCTTTAAACAATGATTTAAAGTAACCATTTTTAGGATATATACGAAGACAGTATTCTAATTGTAATCAAAACACATTTATTTACCTCAATATCCAAAAGAAAAAGACACAGTCTTACTACTAGTACTTAAATAATTCTACACCCCTTGGCAAAGTACCAATTATTTACAATGCTAGCTAAGTTATTAGCCGGACACATGCCACGAGATCATCATTTATGGACTACTGCACGCAAAAAATAATCATTTTATCAGACTACCATGCACTATAGAGCAGAGTAGGCATCCTGCTTGGTCAGAAATCATTAATGAGATGCAACTCGCCTGGGGCGGTAAGCCGTACAGGACGAGCACTAGTACTTGATCTCTGAAGAGGACAGCCCAACAACCAACATGTTTGACTTTGATCAATTGTAGAGCCAATCAGAACAAAGGTTACATTTGGATTGAATCGATCGGCTACTTTCTGACACCTGCTGGGCTCCCCCAGGTGGTGCTGCAGTCAATACTAAACACAAATAAGTAGGAATATTGCTCTTCTTGAAGCACACATTGCCGATGGTTTCATCACCAGGATTTATGTGTAAAATTTGCTATATTAAGTCTGCCTCATCCATGGGAAGGTTTATAACTTAGGAAAGTGCATGCTTCATCTAATATGCTAGGTCAGCCACATGGTGGGTTGTATACCTTATATTTTATGCAACAGCATATCATCTACAGTTATGCAATACTTTACATATCTTTACATAATGCATTACATATAGCTGGTATATTAAAGGCATAGAACTTGGTGCCCCAGCAACAGTCGGAGTGAAGGCATTATAGGTACTCAGCACTTTATATGGCGGCCCGGGGTTTAAGTCAGCCTCATGTTTAATTCTATAACCAAGTAAGGTTATGTGTCCTCGTGAGGAGGTGTATATTATAAAGCAGGATGCATGGTATTATGTTATGAACTAACTGTCATATAATCTATGGTGTCGATGACAGCATGTGACCAGACTAAAGCACTGAACGAGTGTAAACGTATGTGCATGTATAGATAAATGTATACATAAACGTGACACCTGTCTATTTGTTCCAGACTATAGCGGTTATAATTCTCTTTTGCTGGCCCCTAAAGGAATACATCATATTGTTTTCCCAGTCGCTAGTGTGACCTAGACAGGTGGGTACTAAACATAGAGGTCTCACTGACCCTTCCAGCAGATCGATACGCCTGTCCCTTCATCAACATTTTAACCTTGGAGGACACCTCCCCAACCCTACTATCTCCACCTTGCCTTCCCCTACCCACCTCCCCTACTGACAGGTGAATCCCGTGTAGTCCCCAGATCCCTTTCCCCATTATTCTGGCCGCAGGATTTACTCAAAATCCTGCAAGGCAGGGGGCATGGGGTAGCGCTGAGGCGCGGATTTGCTCCAGCTAGTCCAGGTGAGCCGACACAGACGGGGAGGAGGTCGTGGGAATAAAGGGGAATGGTTGTGATTTGGACATGCAACTTTGTTTGTATAGAAGTTGCCCTGAGGGAACAGTGACTCTGGTTATTGTGGAGGCCACCTGAGGTGTATTAGTCACGGGGCCATGTGACCCAGCCTATTATGACAGGTACCACCTACCTGATCTCTATATCCTGTAGGCTGAGTCCCTAGCACCCTGTTATTATTACACACTATAAAACCCGTGTACAGTGTACACAGAATGGATTACTGTCATTACCCCCAGCTACCCTGACACAAGGTGGCTCCGCATAATAATCCCATGGTCTCTTTTCATTAGTCCTTTGAGGGTCGCATAGTGCACCAATGCATTATGCTTTCTATCGTCATGATGCATGGATGTGACCCTAAGTATTGATTTATTCCTAAAGGGATGCATGAGTGCATCATTGGCGAGTAAACGCGTTAGGGCTGCATCTCTCCCGCATTTATACATCATGACGACAACGGGCATAGCATATTAAGTACTACCGATATGTAGCCCTTTTAGAGTTAAGCATGGATATAATTACATGCATAGAAAAAGGAGAAATGCTACCTGCAGAACACATAGTACGAGTTAACAGATATAGATTATGTGAATAGCCATGTACAAATCCCATGTTACTATCGAGAGGCTTTTTATCTCATAAGAATACATTGCCATTCAGTTCTACTTTGATGATAAGTTTTTGAGATTCTATTGACAACCCGTGCTCTTGTCTGGCAACGATACTATGAGCATTGAACACACCCAGTTTGAAGTGCGCCAGAACCTGCCGACCCAGTATAGTCCTTGCACCAATTGAAGCTGATATATATGTAGGATCAAAAACACCTCGACTTCCCTACCTCCTCCACACAATCCCCCCTGCTCCGTTTGATGAGAAGTTCTCCAGGCTTTCCCTTGGATCCTCAGCTCTGCAGATCGATAATGATACTCCCTCCTCAGATGGTTGTCTCTTTAAGTTGGGTGAGATAAGAAAAGCATGGCTGGCAGTGGAAAGGTGTTTTTGTTTGGTGTATGTGTTTTGGTCCGCCCACCCCGACCCGGTGGGGGCGTGTCGGTCGCGCGTCAGATGCCACCGCCCCCCCCCCCCCCCACCCCCAATATACATATACGACATTCATCATGGGTAACCGCAGACACTGAGGGATAGGGTCTACTAGTATTGCAAAGACCATGAAATAAGCATGCTTTAGCATCATCTGTAGACCAGCTAAGTGCACTATCTGTTATTACAAGAATTTTCTTTCATAAGTGGAATAGGGTTTTTTCTTTTGCTCAGTGTAGAAAATATACCGTTTTAATGCCATACCTGTTATCCCATAAGTAAATGTATTGGATAACAAGAGAGTAACCACATTGAGGGGGTGGTGCCTAGTGACTACACCCACCTCTCCCACTCACCCACACCCCCACACCCCTAGTCTATACCCCTTTGTGCCAACTCCTACTCAGTCGTCTTTGTAACCAGTGCCTTCCTGTGTGCTCTAGTGATCCACACACCTCATTTGTATCGACTGTCCCTCTCTAAGACTTTGGCACCCCTTACACCTGATATGTCGCCACCCTTTGCCAAGTCGTGACCGTCGATTCCCGCGGGTGCCTGGTGTTGGTACCGACGTCCCTGGTCTGCTATCTTTAGTTTTTGAAAAGAAGTACGGGGGAGTAATTTTGAAGTAAATCTGGTCCCGCCCCTCATCCCCCCTCCCGCCTTATACACACCTGGTCTTGTGTTACCTACTGGAGGGTTATGATCGTGACGAGTGTGGGTGGAGCACACTCTATGACACATGGCATAACGCCTTGACCACATCCTGGGGGTGAACAGGTGGGTATGGGTGGGTATACCTATATAGGGTGTACCGTCCCATATCTACCAGCTGTTGACCTAGATCCCTCTCCCAGGTACCACCAAAACACATACCTGTGGACACGGCTTCCACTCAGGTGCACCTTAATCAATAGGATGAGGTTACACGCGTCCCCTGTGACCCTAATCTATGAACAAACCCCTAACCACCATCTCATTGTCAGGGTCCACTCATCTTACTACATGTACCTACTATCGCTGCTCCTCATTCAGAGAACAACACTCGTGCTTCAATGGACACTGCTCTCGTGGTTTCTCGCCGAAATATCACATGACCGCACGAGCGGAAGATGTATAGAGAAGGAGGGAAAGCACTGTGCTTTATTTGTTTATGCTATTGAACAGGGTCTTCATAGGTAGTACTAAGTCCCTATCATCTTATCGTTATCTTCCTTAGCCTCGCAAAAAATACTTCAAATGTTAAATTAAATACAACAATAGCACAACAGTACATGTATAGTACAAACATAGCACATACACAAGAGAAAGCGAAGTGTCAGTTTTTTTGCTCGATTTAAATTGGTTAACAAAATGAACATCTTTTAGTGACCGAGTTTTAGTGATCAACAATTCAAGCATTGCTGGATAGCATGTCACGGTACTTTTCTCGTAGTTAGGAAACAGTCAAACAAGGTGAACAGCAAAGTTCTATTCGTACATAAAATCAGTACCGTACACGTCTCCATGACGAGAACAAAATCGCCATACACCAGAACCCAAAACAAAAGAAAACTTGATCAATTATTAAAACTAAGTGATTTTGCGTTTTACAGTTTTGATGTAGCTGAATGTAATTGTGTCGAGAATAAGAGTAACCACATGCGACCATGCCTGTCTCATGCAACTGAAGGAGTGGGTAGGTGGGCTGCATGGGTGTTGGGAGCAGCTCAGGAGCAGCATGAGGAGTTCCATGGTACTGCCTGAAGGAATGATACGTGTCTCTCCCCAGGTACCCTGGTAACACACGCCACACTAAGTAGTTCCGAGAAGGCCATATGCTCCTGGAACCATTAGTAACTTTTATTCTTAACTACAATATGTTTTTTTAACTTCAAATATTAGTACTATCGGCATTAGGTTTCCTGGAATTTGGGCCAAGTACCGGTGTATTATAAGAAGAGTCCTGCTAGGGTATCTGTCATCGTATTCTGTTGATTTGTCAACAGTAACTAGACATTAGGGCAATGGTCAAATGTATCTTACTGGACAATTGTTTCCAACTGGGATGGATGTCCGAATCCAATGTGGCTTAGTCTAGCATGCCTAGAGTAAAATATCCAAAAGTAAAAGAGAAAAAAAGAGAAAAGGGTAGAACTAGCTGAGAACGTCCCGACGCTTTGTTGGTTGAACTACCTATCAGCCACTGTATACGTACACTTATAATCACTATAGTATACTCCGATGTACATAATGTACTAACGTCACCTATCCACCAACCAGGACACCTGATGTCAGATAGCATGTCCACTGCTGTGATGACAGCCACTCACCAGCGAGATAAGCAGTCATATGACACATCTAGTCAGGATCAGATCTTCACGTGGCTTTTGTGCACTGCTTTAGTCGAGGTTCTAGACGTAACACAATACAACAGTGGCATCCTATTACAGAACCCTGCCGTTAGCACAGTGGATTCCCTTCTTGTTGACAACAAGGGAACTGCCACGTCCTAATAAGCTACCATCTGAGGCACGCACCAGGCGCAGAAAGGCAGGCCCCCGCTTGCTAATTTGAAAACTTTTAAGTATCAAAAGCACGACTCGACAATACACAGCCATTCAGTGTGACCAAAAAGGGGTTGGTTGGAAGCTGGCATAATGGTATTTACCACTCACTGGAGGATGGCCGTACACAGTCACACACGCACTGGCCGCCTGGTAGGACACGGAATCCCTATCAATTTATCACAAAAAGCGCCGTTTTCTAGCCAGGATAGCCTGCGTTTGTTTCTCAAGTGCTGTTAGTTGGAAAGGGATGATTTTTCGTGTAGTTAATTTTAAGCCATTTCCATTGATGCCAATTGAGTGGCATCTGCGTCTCTCTAAAGTGGGGCCCGACTGGGAATACAGCTTTGATGCAGTGGAAAGGCATTTGACCAATGTTGAGCAAGACTATAACGAAGTTCTCAACTGGAGTACAACACGTAGTAGATACCCCACAAGGACCTGAGAATATGTACAATTAACCACGACAGACTGACTGGTGCCCTCATAGGGCACCAGTCACTCTACCATTGTTAATATTACATATCTCAGGTCCGAGGGGGGTATCTGACTTAACCTTCGGTTATGTGAAAATAACCAAGGTGTGAAATGCTTTGTCTTAGCCCTCAACCGTAGGTTAAGTGTTTTTGGCCAGTATGTCTGGTAGGACATCGAGACAGGTTTACAGAGTTCCACTCACTAAAAAGGCGTTATTCAGTTGTCAGTTGTTATGGTATAAAATGTGCTTCTTATGTTGTACACACTTTGTACCCTAACTTAGGGCCTAAGAGACACACAGGGTAACCCTAGACTGACTTAATGACCGTCAAGGGTGTACAGACCATTCAATATAAATGACTTAATGTGTAACATAGCATTGTTCGGTTGTTGTATATAGAACTATGAAACTTGACTTTGTAATAAGATCCTACCTGATGAAGAGTTGGTTGACAGCCTGGTATATCCGTATAGCGTAGCCATATGCTCTTAACAAGCATGCTCCAAGTCGCCCTAACCCTATGTGAATACCTCTCTACCGTTACAAGTCCAACACTGAATCCACCCCCTCATCCCCCACCAAAACATATACACAAGAATTCATGGGTAACAACTTGTGCGGCTTGAGCGGGCCAACACTGACTTCATGGTGCAGCTAATGTAAAGCCAGGCCCTAAAGCCGGAACGGGGGCCTTCAGCTATGTCCCTTGTTGGTGTGTTTGATCAAGGATTATCGCCAGTCAGGTGAGTAAAAGGGTGTTGGAGGCTCATTCTCCCATGTCCACTATGGCGGGCAGGTAGGCCACAGGTGTGGGCCGTATTTATAAACAGCCTACCTGTGGGGGTTCTGTGGGGGTGGCATGTAAAGGGGCACACATGTTAAGGTGTGAGACCTGTTGAAACTATTCCCGTCTCGTCCATTGAAGCTGGCCTGTATATATGGGCGGGAGGTGAGTCAGATAAGCACACACAGCATACCTCCCACCCTGACCACCCCATTAGTACCTACTGTAGAAACACCCCACTCTAAAGGTACATGTATAGGGATTGTTTATACTGGGACCCACTGAACCAGCCCTAATTCACATAGCTAAAAGAGCCGAGTACAGCCCCCCTCCACCCCCAGTCACCGGGTAGGGATTCCCCTGGTTTATATGATGTGGGCAATGTACAAATGTAGTGAGTAGATGCACAGGGATTAAAAGTATGAAATACGTGCCCCAGTCTGAGGTTCGTGCCATGGTATTGATATACCTGATGAATCTGAAGTAGTAGAGGCATGAGGTTGTTGTCATTTTTTAAATATATAGCTGTCACTTTGCGGTCTGCAGGCCCACACAACATGTTCATCTTTCAGACACCCGTCAAAACAAGGTCAACCTCATGATAAATAATGCAACGTCTGAGATAGATTTCTGTTTTCTTTTGCATTGCTTCTTTGTAAAAAACAGTCTTTCCCATTTCCTATGATCATTTGAGAATAATCCTCGTGAGTCATATTATATAAAAGAGTTTCCGCCATAACACGTCTTTTCCCTTGATTGATACTCAATATGGGAATTTAAACCCCATTGCAACTAGTCAGCCCCAGCATGTGTCCGATTATAAAGGCAGTCATGTGGAGATAAACATGCCATTTCCAGATGCAATCTGCTCATGGTACACAATGTAAACACCTGAGCAGGTAAGGAAACGCCTTTTGTCCGCCTTTTACGCAGCTTTCACGTTGGGTGCTTTAGTGGAGTTTAGTAGCAATCCACACAGATCATTGCCTCCACACAGGTAACGCTTTGAATATCAACTAAGAACCACTTAGCCCAATTTGCACACTAAAACGGCAACATGACCTGCACCTCCAACTGTTTTGATTCCTCTACAAAATATTTAATTTGTTAAAAAGGTGCTCGTGTTTTAAGGAGGCAACAGTGCAAACAAGCAACGTTAGAGCTTGGTGAAGTGACTTTAAACACGTTCAACTTCGCCCATGTCGTGTTTTGAATCATGAAAGGCATACTTCTGTATGGAAATGCTAAATGACATCAGGGGATGTAATTTCAATCAAATAAAGGGAGCTAATTGGCTGTAGTGATGCATGGAGAAACAAAGACCTGGTATTGTTGAGTCTGATTTATCTGGGAATCATTACAGTACCATTAGCACAACCCTGGTTCTGATATCAACCTACCTGATTGTCTTGGGGGGATGACAAATGGTGGTGCTAGCCCCTTGTTCTGGCACTTAGATGGAGCCAATCAATTAGTATCCAGTGATGGTAATTAGGATTAATTAACAGCAGTCAAAACAAAGCGGCCAGCATTTCACAATGTACTACCGTGTATACAAAGCGCCAGGTCGTTTGCCTAACTCGGCTATGCAATCGATTAGGCTGCTACATCTGATCAATATTTGCTGCCAATCGTAACACAGTGCAAGAACCGACTTCTGCAATAGTAGTGCTTCCTGGAGAGCCAATACAATAGGTCCATTTAAAGCCATGTAAGAACATTTGATTGTGTTTGGCACATAGCGAAAGGAGAAACAATGGCTTAAACACAATGTAGTACTACTTTACTATGAAGGGGACGTTTGGCTGTGTATTGCCTTCTGCTGTAAACACTCTCATGTTTCATAGACCTAAACCTCGGGGAAAACAGTGAGTGTGCAATGCTGACAGTAAAATCCTTTACTAGAAATAGCAGAAATGAAGTGCTTATTGATAGAGAGACTTGACAAATGATTCATCTTCTGTTGGCAAGATATCAAGAGGACAGGAGAAAGGATCTCTGCTCTGGCAAAGTTGGATGGACATAGAGGACGTTGCGTGCTATACAGACATTGAACCTCGTGTAACCATTAATGGGCACCTGGATGGACACTTATGTTGGTTTTAGCATGTACATATTGAATAATATACTGTATTTCAAAAACAATCTAAAAGAAATGTATCAAAAGGAATACATGCAATAATGTACAGAGCTCGCTGCTACATTTACATGCATTCCTAACTACAGCCTCCTTGTTATCTCCTGGCCCAGATAAGCACCACTGTTCATGGTGGATGGTCATCTGCTCTGGGCGTAGCTTTAAGGCTAGTGCAGTGGGTGTTAATTAAGTAGGCAGTGTGCCTGGGGGACTGGCCATCAGGGCTGGAACGTGCCCCCACAGACGGCATAATAAGGCTTGGTGGCTATCACTGTTAATCCCTCTGATTATTTCATTAATCCCGCTACAACCCCCCATCAGAGCTGTCACCTCGGGGGACAGGCGCCCCCGACCCCCGACCCCTACTTCCTGCCTCCCTCAAACAATGACCATGCTGGTGTGCAGGATAGGGCTGGGCCTATGTGCATGCTGGCATCATCA
The DNA here is from genome assembly GCA_947462335.1 of Harmothoe impar. Taxonomy (NCBI): domain Eukaryota; kingdom Metazoa; phylum Annelida; class Polychaeta; order Phyllodocida; family Polynoidae; genus Harmothoe; species Harmothoe impar. The sequence continues at coordinate 40,655,221 of OX381710.1, forward strand.
GGAGCTAGTGTATTAGTGCCTTTAACACTAATGATATCTATTATGATGGAAACTACTCCTGTATACATAGTTATTTATTATACTGTCTATCTAACTGGACCCATATTTGGACACCAGAGCAATACTTCATCTAGCGGGACATCCAGGTTGAATCACCTTAACTGTACCAAAGGAAGAGGTATGGTTTTAGAGTGATTTTGCAAGTGACCAGAAACATAGCACCTTAATAGATCAATACCTGCCATGCCGGGCTGCCATGTCACCATGATAGCATAAATTCTATTATTACGAGACAAGCACTCTAGGTAATGAAGAATTCATAGAACAGCATGACATAAAACATGGTGTGGGGAACTCTAATATTTGAGGTTACGATCAAGATATAAATCTAAATGTGATACTATTATATAAACCTTCCGGAGAGTTGAAGAGCTGAAAAGGGGAGTAGAGAACAATGACACATCTTTTAGACACTTGCGGTCTGGGTGTGTGACCTCATTGGGGCGTCCCCTGACGAGACCTAGAGGAACCATCTTGGAATGCCATGGAGTCATCAGTGTGGCCAATCTATGCCCATTATTTGTGATGTTTCTGCAGCGTTTGATGAATGGTCCCTGTCGGCGCCCGCCGGTGTCTAACCTGTCTCCGGATGCGGACCTTGCCGACTGTGTGCATGCACAGAGGTGAAACACAATGTACAACAGCTTATGTACAGCATCTCATGCATAGCATCTCATGTACAGCATCTCATGTACAGCAGCCCATGTACAGCATTGTATGTACAGCAGCTCATGCACATCTCCTGTAAAGTTGCTCATATACAGCAGCCCATGAACAGCAGCCCATGGACAGCAGTACATGAACAGCAGCCCATGGACAGCAGCCCATGAACAGCAGTCCATGAACAGCAGTCCATGAACAGCAGTCCATGAACAGCAGCCCATGAACAGCAGCCCATGAACAGCAATCCATGAACAGCAGTCCATGAACAGCAGCCCATGGACAGTAGCCCAACGTGCAGCGGTCCATATACAGAAGGTCATACAAAGCAGCGCACGCGGAGCTGCTCAGTGCTACTCAACGTTGTGGTACTCCCGAGCATTCCGAGGCAATTTCTGAGTGTCATTTGGCTGCAGCGAGGAGTGCTGAATCATCATTCTGTGTAAATGGTTATGGGTCATTACCCCCTCCCCCACCCTCTCCTCCCCCTTTGCTCTATGTGTTCTGTGAGGAAGCTAATGCTCCTACATTGTAGTACCGGTATGTGTGTTAATTAAAGGTCCTCTGAGTCTGTTGGACATATTTATAAATGTAATTATAGGAAAGTCGAAAGTTATACATCATTATATACACGGCCACTGTTTCATATATCAGCTAATTATATTTGTAATTTAATTTTACAGCTGATAGCGAGGGTGAGCCGCCACCACCACGATAAGGAGTCTGGATCTTGGGGGTTGGACACACTGATTCTGACAAAAACTGGAGATATTTCTGATGTTATACAAGATTGCAGATGACTTATCCTGATTTACATCTTTGTAACTATACATAGCAGCGGATGCTGTAATTACAAGAAGGCTTCTTGGATATTGACAACGATCTATGGCTGGCTGGTGGATGCAGGGGAAGGCAGGTGGCAATGTATACCATTTGTCAGTTTACTGCAGCTCGTAGACACAACCCCTGAAGCAGCAATTCTCCTTGGCGACAGGAAACCTAGTATAATGTGACCTTATATGACGTATCCGAGCAGTAAAATCCACAACAATAAAGGAAAGAAAAAAAACCGTTGCTCTCATGGGTTCTGTATATTGTGCAGGCAGATCATGAGATATATCACATATATCATCACACTGGACAAATACTGTACAGTCTAACCCAGAGTCTAACCAGCGCTTTGCCTTATTATAATCTCATTTGGAGATATCCAAGGGAGGCCGGTCCAAGTAATGTCATCTGTTCCTATTCAAGTATACCAACTTCATTACTGGCCAGATCCCAGCGGCATGGAGGAGCCCGTGGAACATGTCAGGGGTTGGTGGGTGGGGGAGGGGGAGGGGATTATTACCATGGAAGTAGCTGCTATCAGTATGACTAACCCCGACCAACCTTGGCACGGACACACACAGTGGAGGCGGGCGCCGCCTGGTGGCTGTCGTCGTGACCAGAGACTGAACTACTCCTATTATCGCCCATCCTTTCTGTTGGTCATCGCCATTCCCGTTGCAAGGTACACATGGATGGTGAACTCTGCCCTGTGGCGGCGACCTGCGGCGACCTGCCACGTTAAGTAGATGTGACCCGGTAACTTAATCAACTGGCCGCCATGACAATTAGTGGTCATGTACAGCAGTGGCACGTGGGCGTCCTGTGGGCGTCCTATTGGGTCCTATTACGATATTTGCTTCTATTATAGTCAAGATGACATTGGTATTTGAGAACTCCTTTCAACAGTTGCTGATTTTACACATAAATAGGAACCCCAGTGTGTTAGATATATGAGAGTCCATTAAAGCTATTAGCCACCTCTTTCTGCATGGAGAAAAACCTCCTGTAGGCTGTAGTAGTGGTACACATGTCTTATTATTCTGTGTAAGTTGTCCATGATGGATAGTATGATTGGGGCTGGGTTACCCCCTTACAAACAGAGTTATACGTCTTTTTGTGTGCACTAATGGACAATCCGAGGGACATAAGGCACCCACCTGTAATGGCTGATGGAGTGACGTGATCAATCTTCACCACCGGTCACCTTTCATCTGCAACGAATAGAAATGATTTTTCATGTTTGTTGATCACGCGACTGTTAAAGGTGCATAATCCGATAAAAGTAGGCCAAAAAATGAAATCTGAATATCCACATACCATTCTGACGACAGAGCAATTTCTAATCTATTTGTGACTTCCTTTGTTAAGTTCATAGGCGTAGTTTTGAGGTATATCCACGAATATATCCATGGGCACATTTTCGTATGCATACTTTTAATCCACCCAGCTTTTGAAACTTTCAATATGGCGCCAGCATCTCGCAGTGGGTCACGTGACTATTTGACCCAATTAACTAGGTCATAGGTCATGCCCAGAGGTCGTGTAAACATCAACAGGAGAAGCCAGACGCACCAGTCTCGCCAGAGAAACTTTCCCTCCAAAAGAAACACCACTACGGACATTTCCTCATTCATTTTCCCCAAATTTTCATGGTTAAAGGTAAAGGGGGGCCTAAAGGTCGCCCCCCTAAGTACAAGACAGACTCTGCCAAGAAGGCAGCCCACAAGGAAGCTGTAAGAAAACGTGATGCCACACGGATTTTCTTGTTAGATGTCTTTGAAAAATGGGAAGATCTGAGACAGGAGCTCGATGTCGACCACGTTGCACTGGCAACCTTGCTAATTGACAAGTAAGTCTCACACATTATAGGAATAATTTTGTCTCATAGATCAATACATGGCATCATGCAATAACGCTAGGGGTAAACAAGAAATACCCTGACCTGTCAACTTTTATATACTAGGTATGCTATTTTAATAGGCCTATTGATGTTATGATTACGAGTTGCTCTGTCACTATTGCAACTCAGTGAGTGAGTGAGTGAGAAACATTGCTGTAATTTTCTCTCTAAGCATGCTGTCGACATGTAACTTGGTAATATATGTGCTTCTATATGGTATGCATTTGTAGGACACATCCTACGAGCATAACTTGAATATTCAGCCTTTTAGGAAACATTTAGTGAACCCATACCCCCATTTTGACGGGCAGTCTAGCCATCAAAATCAGTCATTCATGGAATCTGAATAATGATATTTCTACTTGTAAAGGCTTGGGAAATGTCCTGATATTATTACCCCTGGGTGCTGTTTCTCCACAATTTTGCGGGTGTCCGCAAACTACACATTCCGTAAATGTGTGCAGCTCTACAAATATACTTACAGGTCCGTATTTGTCTGTATAAGTACCAAAAATGATTTTATTCATCATTTTTATTTTCTCCGGAAATTTACGGAATGTGTAGTCCGGACGTCCGCAAGTTTTGTGTACGCCTGCAAATATATACGGAGGTCCTGTTAACTGTTAGGTGGAGGGCACTCTTTTAGCATTAAATTGTATGATTCAATACCTTTCCATGGATACTGTAACAATCGATTTCTTGGGGAAAAGTTGCCCTTGTTTTCTTGTTTTACTGCAGTGATAACTTAAGTATCATATGCTGTATTTAGATATCGAGAGCCACAACCAAATCTGAGGACTGAGATAATTGCTGGGCTTCTGACGTCAACACCTATGGCACCCGGGTTCCCCACAACTGAAGATGTTCCAGGACGTTTGGACCACACACCAAGGCCATTTGGACTTCTGACGTCAACACCCATGGCACCCGGAGCCCCCACAACTGAAGACGTTCCAGGACTTTTGGAAGATACCACAAGGCCACCCAGTATTATTTCTGGAATTGACCCTATCGATGATGCATCAATGACAAGTTCTGCACGGTATGTCTTATAAGATGAATTAAGTGAGTGCTCTTTTTTTTTTTGATAATGGGGGTTACCAATATTTGATACCCTGATGGGGGGGAGCGAAAAAGCAAGCAAACTATCATAGATAAGAATATTAACCCCCCATGTTGTTAAAATATGAGCTCTCAGTAATGCTGTCTACAGTAAATTAAGATATTTCGCATTTATAAATTTTGAGAATTTGCTTTAAAAATTGTGTGTATTTGAATTTGTGAATTGTGCATTATGGTAGGTGAATGATTATATAGAATAAATATTCCCACTGTTCGCAGATTCTTCCGAAAATATTTCTACAGTAAGGCATGTTTGGTATCAAAGAAAACATGGGTCTTGTGGGCATGTAATACCCGTCTTACGTGAGCAGTCAAGAGATAGATACCAGGATGGGTTGATACTTGTGGTGTATTTGGTACAGCATGAATAGTGATCACCTGCCTGTCGTTCTCTGATGCCCTCCTGTACACGGAATTTAGGCACCTGGTCTTTAGGCCCCCCTGACCACAGGCACCCTGCCCTTAGGCCCTCCGGATCTTAGGCCCCCGGTCTTTTGGCATCCTGGCCATAGGCCCCCTGGTTATAGGCCACATCCTCCTCACGTCCACTACCACTTCCTCACATCCACTACCCCTTCCTCACGTCCACTACCACCTCCTCACGTCCACTACCACTTCCTTACGTCCACTACCACCTCCTCACGTCCACTACCACTTCCTCACTTCCACGACCACTTCCTCACGTCCACTACCACTTCCTCATGTCCACTACCACTTCCTCACGTCCACTACCCGCTCCTCACGTCCACTACCACCTCCTCACGTCCACTACCACTTCCTCACGTCCACTACCATGGGGTTGGACGTGAGGGATGGGGTTGGAAATGTCATTTATAAGAGATGATGTTGGATGTGAGGAAATAGAATGAGATAATAGTTGTGGATGTTTCAAATGGACGTGAGATTAGTGCCTACAGGCCGGGGGCCTGTAGTCAGGGCGGCCTAAAGGCAGGAGGCCTCAGATCCGGAGGGCCTGTGGGCTGGGGGCCTGTGTTCCGGGGGCCTATGGTGTGTGGGCCTACAGTCAGGAGGGCCTTTATTCCGAATACCCTCTTCCACAGGTATCCACTAATAATTTACAACAATATTTTTTATATCATAGATGCAAAACACCAACAGCGATGTCCATAAGGGATGAAGAACACCAGGGTTTCTGTGATGGAGAGGATGAGGAATACGATGAAGATGAGGATGATGAGGATGATGAGGAGGACTATTATAGTGCAGATGAGGAACAAGATCTAGGCGAAGAAGAAGTCTCCATGTACATTCCAGGCGAAACATCAATTGCAGAACATGCCAGAGAGATGAAGACAAACAAGAGGTATGTACCATAGGTTTTATGTAGGATAGTGTAAATATGCATACCGTATTCGGCGTAATAAGCGCCCCTCCCCTATTTCGGGCATTTTTAGACTAGAACAAAAACACAAATTTCCCGAATTTCGAGGCAATTAAAATTTTGATAATTGTTATTCAAGCTTGTCCATGAAAATATTCATAGACTGTGGATCAGAGACCTGTGAGTCATTCTGACGAAATAGATTAATCTGAAGTCAGCCAGTGACCTTTCTACTTTGTTTATTTCTATGCCAAATATTTGATAGGTGGTTTGATGTAGAGGACCTAGAAGAATTGCCTGACGAGGTCCTAGTCCATGATGTTCTCAACACAGGACGAGATGCTCCAATGCCAACATTACAATCTGAGCCGCTATCCAGCCATGAGGCTGTGACCAAGACTGCATGTTTGGCATACGAGAGCAGCTTACTGGAACTCGCGGCTTTAGACGTGAAAGAGTGTTCAAAATGTAAGAAGAAGCTAGACGTTACTGTTGAGACTCTTGGGACAGCCATCATAATGAAATGGGTATGTTCTACATCTATGATTTATAATGTCCTTGCCCTCACATCCCTCCCCATTCTTAGCCCTTGCACCATTCTAATTTCTAGAAACTCAGATCTTTGAGTTTTGTTGTGTCTCCATTGGAAAAGGGCTGGTCAACAATCCCCCAAATGATCATTTGCATTACCATAATCTGACTGTATACCGCGCTCACTTATATTGCTGTGGTATCTTGCAGAAATGTGCCGATGGCCACAAGGGCCCAACTTGGATGTCTCAACCACCAATGCCACGCAAGGGAGTAGCATTAGGTGACTTCATGCTCTGTAGTAATATCCTGCTGAGTGGGAACAACTACTCGAAGATCGCGCTTCTCCTACGCTTCATGAATATCAAGGCTCCCAGCCCAGCTACATATGACAGACTACAATCAGCCTGTGTTATCCCGGCAATCAACAAATACTGGGATGAGTACAAGACTTCACTTCAGAGTCAATTCAAAGATGCTGATTTAGTCCTTGCAGGTAAGCAATAATTAACAACAAAAATCACTTGTGGCATATGCACAGACCGGCAAGACAGGCAGATCCTGGTGAACCCTGAGGCTGTCTCAAGATGGGTTCTGTCAGGGCAGTTAGAGCAGATTTTCTTTTAGAATTTTGTAAAATGGAATAAACCTTTGAAAATGCTTGATAGAAGTAAAATAGATGTGTAGGGGACATAATGACGATTCCGTACATGTATAATATGGGGACTGGATATAGTTTATGTGTCTTAGTAAAGATGGAAAGCTTGAGTACTGCAGTAGACTCCAGTTTTCACTCACATAAAATCAAAAAAAAAAAAAATTATTTTTAAGAATGAAATATACATTTGTAATTCAGGTGATGGCCGAAATGATTCACCTGGTTACTGCGCAAAATTTCTAACTTACACGATGATGGAGCATGACTCACATACGATACTAGACGTCGAGGTTGTTGACAAGAGGAAGGTCGGAGGGAAGTCACCCAATATGGAAAAAGAAGGCCTCGAGATGGCCTTAAAAAGCCTGGAAGAGTCTGATCTGAAGATAACAGAGCTTGTCACTGATGCCCACAGACAAATTGCAGCATGGATGCGTAAGTAAATTGTGACCCGTTTTAAGGTAAAAAACAGATTTCAACTCCCATTATTCCCAAAATGACGGCCATAGGATTTATAATTGTATTGTATAGTATAGTTAATATCTAATTTAAATATGAATTATTTCATTTTAATTAAAATCCATTTAATTCAACAAAAGTGTATCAAAAATATTGCCAAAGGGTCAAAACTGGCCAATATACTACATGTCACATATCAAATGAAAGCTTTTGATGAGCTGTACACGAATATTGCAATATCACAACATTTCTAATGTGCGACTTCCAACCCATTTCGTTAAAACGGGTCACAACTGATTTGAGGACTTCAAGAATTCTCTATTAGGGTTGTTGCTAAACCCTGTTTAACAAGATGGAGCCTTGCATTCGGAGAACACCCCCCCACACACACATACTCCATACTGCTGTGTGAAAACAATAGACATTGCCTACTACTATGGTAGGTATATAGATGGATCCCATCTGTAAATAATGACCACTCCCTTACTTTCTCTACCTTTCAGGTGAGAAGAAGCCAACCATAAAGCATCAATGGGATATATGGCATGCAGCAAAAAACCTCGCAAAGCACCTCAACAATGTAAGTCACATTAGCATGTAAAGTACATTAAATCAATGTAGGCATTAAAGGCCTAATTCATGCTGCCCTGGGCGCTTATAGAAATTGTTTGTAAGGAATTTTAGTTTAACTATCTACGAATTCATGAAAATACAAGCTTTCTTCTAGTCTAAAACATATCTCCTTGAAATTCAATTTATCAGGTCGCCAGTAGTCATGAGGAACTACAGCCATGGGTGAAAGATATCATCCGACACTTTTGGTATTCCTGCCAACATGCTGATGGAGAAGCCAACAGATTCTTGGTATGTATTGCATATTGAATACAGCATACGGAAGGCATGTCTATAATTTTCATGTAATATTGAAATAATCGCAAACCTGGTATTAACAGAGAAAAAGTAAATGTCAGAATGGAACATGTTATCAATTGTATGTACTGTAAAACCTCGCATATAAGCTGCGGATAGTCAGATTCTTGCTTATGAATCTGTGTGGAAATTAGTTATTGGTTTTCCACAATTACAGAGTATTTGGCGGTCACTGATCCACCACATAGTGGGGAGCCACTCCTGGGTAGTGGACGATGGCTATGGAATTCGCGAATGTGCCCATGGTCCTATTGAAGAGGATCCAAAGAAGCCTTATTTGGAGCCAGAAAGTCCTGCTCATGCAGCTCTGTGTCAGTTTGTGTACAGCACAAGGTACTTCAAGTCAGTGGCACACCACTACACAAATTTCAGGTGAAAAATTCTATATAATTTTATTTTAGTAATTTACTATTTGTGACCCGTTTTAACGAAATGGGTCCGAAGTCGCATATTAAAAATGTTGAGATATTGTCATAATCGTTTACAGCTCATTATGGGAGTTGAAATCTTGTTTGTAAGTTAGTTTTCCAGAAGAAAAGTATTCATATGTCAGAAAAATGTCAAAAACTTATTTTTCAAAAATTCAATTTTTTCCACCCTATACTACTTCAAAAGCCCATATCTAGGCTCTTTAAAGTGTGACTTCCAACCCATTTCGTTAAAACGGGTCACATTTAAAGTCTTAGAGATCTTAGATTCATTAGAATGCAGGAACTGAACACACATCTTAGAGTATTCAAAACTTTAATACTTTAATGCATTGACACTGAAGTTCTTCTTACAAATATTTGTAGGCACACAGGCATGCTCGAGGTGTTTCATCATCATATTCTGATGTACTGCTCCAAGAGATATGCATTTCAGTAAGTATAAACAGTTTTGAAACGATAAGACTACTCTAAAGTTAATGTACTGCACTACATAGTTGTCATTGTATTATTTCCCTCTATTTGATATATAAATTGTTAATTCCATTGTTCGTTTTCAGGCTCATTAAACTGAATAATACAAATTGGGAAAGTGTTTTAACAATATACCCACTTTAGATAGCATTCATACAAAGATGTCTCTTCAAATGTGTTTATAGGCATCCGGCATACAAGGCACGGAACTTCCTGGCTGCCATTGACTACAACAAGCACAAAGATCGCAAACCAAGGAAAAACAAGAAAGATGAATTGGTGTGAGTATTCTCCCTACTTTGTTCTTAGACTGAGGAAAGGACACAAAGAGCTCTATGTTTGATAAGCTGTTACTTTTTAAACATTTGTATCAAATTCATCTTTATCATTTATTTACTTCCACTTTATTACGTATTTGAGACACTTAATATATGTAGGTAATAAACTGTCGCAATGCTGTTTTCAGGTATGGCCGCATCTACAGCAAACGGTCAGACTCCTGGAGTGCTGTGCTTCTGAAAGAGCCAAAAAAGTACGAGTACATCACTGAGCTGCTGGAGTTAGTCTTCAACACTAGGATGGAAATGACCAAGCCACTTCAAGCAAAACGTGAGCTGGAAGCAGATGATGGCAGGCGCATCAGCAGTACCATTGCCAAGCATCCACCACCAGCTACCTCAGAGATTGTTGCAGCACAGGAAAGTCGCTACTCAGACACCAGTGACACTACAATATTGTATGAGTATAACCCATAAGGAAATACCTCCCAGACTTTGACTGATATGCAGATTATATCTGTAATCATTTATGTTTGCTGAAAATGTACAACTTACATGCAATTGGAGATGGGCGCCATCCAGTATACTGTGCGTGAGGGTCAGGAAATCTGTCACGAATTTTCCAGACCACGCATGATGGCACTACTACCCGTCGGCCAACTCCAAGACGCCCATGTCTCCACAGCACATACTGTCTGTAGGCAGCATGCCTCCTTGCCCTATGAGACCCATCATTCTGAGCATGGAGGAACTCTCCTCTGTAATAGTTTGCCACGTCCAGAACTTGGGGTAGAAGTACCAGGATTTCCATTTCCTTGAAAAATGAAAACGGAAAGATTTAGATCATAGCCGAATTGTTGTTATATTGATAAGGTAGTTCTAGGTTCATGTGTCAAATGTGTGGAAATGCTCCCATTAACATCTTGAAAATAACTCCTAAAAAGGGACCACACCTTGGGGCAGTCGAGGAGTTCAAAATGTGACAGTGAATTAAAAGATTGTGTAACTGTATGTCACTTACTGGAAGGTTACTGTGACAGTTTTGAGGTAGGCACTTGCAGCACTCCTGCTCCTTCCATGTAGGCATTGGCCGACATCTATGACATTTGCACCATTCAGGGGAGTTCTCCTCGTCAGGGGGTGAAGGCCCCGGTTCAGGCAGAGAAGCCTCACTGAATTCAATCACATCGAATACTAGGGCTGGGTGCATGCCACACATCCGCAGGAGAATGTCATGTGATTGTTCCAGGCTGAGTCTTAGGATATGTTGCTGTGTAGAAAACAAAAGAAGGATAAAGAAAACTGGATAACTGCTTAGGATGCATGTTATATAAACATTGACAACTTGTTATTCACTGTTTGAATAAAGAAATTTCTACTCCACTAATTGAGGAAAAATGTGTCATTGCTTTGCCTACTCACACATCTATTGACCTTGTTGGCCTATATAATATATTTATATCGAAAAAATCAATACCAAAATAGTGATAATAGAAATCAAAATAAATTAGATATCAATGACATCCCTAGATATACGACTATTCTTTTGACAAAACTGGCACATATTCAGTTAACAACTCCCAGGTCAACTCACGTCCGATCTAATAAATGGATATCCAGCCACTCACTCAATATACTCTCTTACCGTATTCAACGTGATATTAGGGAGTGATCATTTTTTAACAACAAGGGGGGGGGTGGCGGGTTTCCAAAATCTTTTACACCCCCCCTGGTCGAGGGGTCAACATTTTTTACCCCCCCCCCCTTACGGCCGAAAATCAGCTTTGAAGCATAGTAACGCGCTGGCTTTTTGGCTCAAAACTGGTTCAATTATTTTGACCCCCCCCCAAGAGGGGTCCAAATTTTTTTGCCCCCCCCCGGTCAAGGGGTCCAAATTTTTTTGCCCCCCCCCAAACACACCACCCCCCCCCCTGTTGTTAAAAAATGATCACTCCCTAAGCGCCCTGGGCACTTTTAAAATTATTTTTATGGCGTTTTTAGTACTTAGGAGTTTAATTGTCTCCAAAATCGTGAAATTTGAGGCTTATTAGGGGGAGGGCGTCTTACAATTGCGAATTAAGTACTGTACTATACTGCCAAAACCCTTGTGTTACCCGCACCTATATTTTGTAGACCCCGCATTTGGGGGTTGGTTCGCATCTAACCCGTGGGTTATATGTGGGAATTTACGGTAGTCTACATGCATCATGATGATAATGGACATGGCATATTAAAGTTTTATATGGCCCATAAAGGGTTATTACGAATTCCAATGTCACTATTGATAATACTTTAGAACCAAGTATTTTGATTGGGCTGTGCTCTACAGCATCCACACAGTTAAAATCATAAAGGGCAGTATAATTTGGCAGCTTTTGGTGAGTAAATCGCTATGCATGCAAGCATTATGCTGACCTTCCATGTTTGAAGTATCAAAGGGTCGGCATGTAAAATGCATAGATCCATGCATCATGACGACCAAGGGCATGACAAATTATAAAACTTCCAGTCAAAAAGAAATCATAGGCCTATTACTTATCATAATCATGAAATATTTCTCACCTTTGTATTTTCTTTGGATCGTTCTATGAGGTCCTGTACTCTCTTTTTTTCTGCCTGTGTTATCTTCTGTATAATTTTTTTCTTGGCCTTGGGTGGCATTTTCGCCCTGTAAATGTAAAACGAGATAGTGATAAGGGATCTAAAGAATTAGCCTTTACAACGGTTTACATTTTGTACGGAGATAAGTACAAGAAACAGGACATAATCTTGGCCATGACAAGAATAATGGTCTTTCAGAAAAGTTTAGTTTAGAACAGCATAAACCTCTTTACGTCTGTCAATGGTTGACAGCACTGTAGCTGCGGTGACATTCCTTTCTGTGTAATATAGACAGCAAAGTGCCGACCTTTCAACCCTATAAACTATCAACTATCAAGGTGACAACTTTCAAACTATGGTATTTATGATACATCAAGTTTTGAACATGAACATTCTTAATGAATAAAAAGGTCTACTTCGAAAATCATCTTGAAATCTTACCTGAAGTTGCAGTCACTTTCCCTCTGCGTATTACACGTGTTGTTTGGTCTCAGAGGTGAGTAGGGGTGAGTGGGGGGTGAGTTGTCCCACTTCTAGGTAACTCTAGGTCATAACAGACCACGAGAGGTCGCGAGATTGACCTTGTTTATACTTGAGGTGGCTGGAGGAATGGCCGCTACGACGGATTTGTGATAACGGCCGTCGTACACTTTCAGCCACATGATAGGCCATGTTACCATGTAAAACATGACTTTTCCTTCAACATACGATGTCAGGCATGATATATGAACCCTGTGCAACGAGTTTTGTAAGTTTATATTTTATTTCTTTGGCCTGCTTCTATCGGATTATGCACCTTTAAGGTTTTCTCTATAAAAATGCATTCATCCTCCATCTAGCCATCCCTAACCTGCACACGCATACTTGAATGTTCTTTCAACGCCATCCCACCCTCCCGATCTAAGTGACCACGTGGACGGGGGTCAGTTGGCCATTACGGTTCAAGGTCACTAGTCAGGGTCAACAGGTCACGCCAAGGTCACACGCATGCGCAATAAGCAGGTGGCCTGAGCATGAGCAAAATATGAGTTGACCTACAAACGCACATAATGCACGACATGACAGGAGGGGCGCGGCAGCCGCAACAATACAGTATGAAGTCGACACAAAATAGTGCATCGCAGCAATCGCTTTGAAATAATACAAAGAGTAACACTTTAAATTCAAGTACTAAGGACTTGAGTTGTGAGATGTAAGAGCCTTTTCTGTATACATGTATTATCACACAAGCGACATAATCGACAGAACAGCGGATGGGCCGAGTTTAGCATTCCCTTTAAGTTCTTTTAACACTTCATAGAAAATGTAGTAGCTCAGGTGTGTACGAAAGAGAGCACAATAAAATGATAGAATGAGACCGTTTCTAAACACCACCTGATAAAATCATAGCTAGTTATAAGACAGAAACCGGACTGAAACTAATACCAGGGTGCACCCCCATCAGCCTTAGACTGAACAGTTTGATTGCCAAGAAACCCCCAATGGGAGAAACACATTGTCTGATTGCTTCAGGTATCTAACAATACGGTACACCACTAATTAAGACCCAAGAGGCAATGGGAATGTACTAGTCTAGTAGACACCTACAGCTACAGGGTAGACGAAGAATGCCTCTGCCTAATCAAAAGAGGCCATTATCGAATAGAACGTGGTATATGTATGTGTATAACTCTGTGTGGTACTGTGTGGGGGTAAACCACCCACCTGGAGGTAAGTGGATCAGGTGTGGGTCTCTGGATGAAAGAGGGCAAGGTGTGTCTGATCCGCACTGACCTGCTGAAGGTCCATTGATTTGTTCAGAGACGCCTTTACAAATATTGTATACAATACTTCATACTGCATACTCCCAATAGACACAGTCTCTTTGTGTATTCACCAAGAGCTGATGTATTGTATCGCGTGTATATTGTATAAACTGTGCACATATATATATATATATATATATATATATATATATATATATATATATATATATATATATATACTACTAGGCATATTGGCCTACATGAATTGGAAGGAACTGTTACACCCCTCTTGTGGCTATTGTTTGAACCAGAACTGCCATACAATTACCACATACAATACTCAGGACAAATAATACAACTCATATGTTCCAATAGAATATTTAAATAATGATACTTTGTCAATGATCAAGATCGAGAGATAATTCGTCGCAATGTCCCTCATACATGTGTATACAGATAAATAGACTGCTGGCTGTTGGAAGTATAGCAATAGACATCCGTTCCTATTGAATAGATATGAAAAGGTGAGAAGATATGGCGCAGGCAGAATTACTTCTCTACCTGTCTGTCAGCACTATAATAACACCAGGTGGTCGGCAGCAGCCAACACCCCGAGTTTCTAGAAAACTGAAATTATTGCCAGCTTCCTGACAAGGCATGACGTCCCAGCAAGCACTGCTTACAGTCATTTACGAGCTATGAGAGACTTGGAAACTCTAAAATGGAGTAGACAGGCCAAATGGCTGGGGACATGACTGAAGAGGCGAAGCAGGTGCAATGCTATATACAATGAAGAGTCATTCCTTATGGAATTCTAAACCAACCTGGCCAAATGATTGAGTAATGGGTGATTTGGTCGGTGAAGGCCTTTCAACCGTTATTGAATTTCCTCGCCACAAATTCCATTTTCGCCAACAAAATAAGTTACTTGATTGTTTACACTACAGGCCAACGTTATTTCCCAAGAACGGTGTTCTCTGTGTGACTATAGTTTTACTATTTAAGAAATAAGTATCTGGGGAAGTGTGGCATCAAGGTACATCCCTAAGTACTTTTCTAAAGCTATGCTAATACCAACACCGAGGCGAACTGCATATATCCGAGACTTCTTTTAGGTATGTTTCTAGTGACATTGCATGTATTCCACATCACTTCGGGACCAGATAAAGTGTAGATGGAGTAGACGTCTAGCCTAATAAAAAAACATTTACTTATATATACCTATTGTAGAGGATATTTGTAAGGATCGATTTAGCCAATATGAAGGTCTGAGCTGCTCATGAACTGGCCATCTATACAACATGGCTATGTCTAGCAACTAAGAGAATCCTGGTATAAGACAATCTGGCGGCATGAATAGTTTTATAAATGACATATACATTGTATATACATAATATGTTTAGTAATGCATAATCGCTAGATTATTTTACGCCTGGCTACGCGATATTCAACGTAAATGCGCATGAATGGCAAATACTGTAATCCCATCTTCAAATCTGGTCAAATAAAAGTTTAAATTTGTTCAAAAAAGATATCATAACCTTTAAAGGGCATCTGGGCTGCATGCCATACGTGCTGTAACCCCCCCCCCCCCCCCCCACACACACACACGGACAGACAGACAGGTTGCCACGCCCCTGTTATGACAGTGAAAGGTGTAAGTGACATCTTGGGACAGGGGGGTAGCATCAGAGATGGACAAATATTGATCTACTTTCAAGATACAGAGCTCCCTAGTTTGTGGCGGAAATGTCGTGAAGGACGTCTAATTGAGCTCAACGTAATTGGATGAAGATAAGATCAAAGACTTTGAGGCCCAGACTACTTTATTCTAATTACCAGTACAATAAAGTCCACAATCCCGACTAGATCCACAGGAGCTCTGCTAAATAGTGTTTGTCTTGGCTGTACAGGTGATTAAGACGATATGCTGGATAGTACAGATATGTACGGTGGCCGACAAGGCTCACTCCAAAAAAAAAGTACTTTGAAATTAAAAAAAATAAAAATTTCACTATAAACATGGGAATTTTTTTTTTTTCAGAAGTGATTTTTTTTTGGAATCTTTTAAACATAGAAAATACTTGCTGTCAACTGTCAACTGCGGAAATCGTTGCTGTCAACTGTCAACTTTTTCAACATTCTGTTCTCCAAGCACATTCTGCCATCAGCAAATGAGATGAGCCTTGTGATTGGTCCTTGGTGGTGGGTACTTGAAATACTTGCAGTAGGGATTTCTCTGCTGGCTCAACTTGCTCCATAAGCCTATATGGGAATGAAGATTGTTGTGCTTTTACGTTCTTAGTGATTTCTCAGAAACTACTGTAACAAATTGGCCAAGAATTTAACACAGTAACCCTGCTAGGCCATGGAAAAGTCATAGTGCATTAGGAAAGGTCCTGTTTATGACCGGTCATAAACAGGAAAGTTCCCGTTTATGACTGGTCATAAACAGGACAAGTGAAGTGGTAAAAAATTGTCCGCCCGAAAAATCCCTACTTCAAGTATTTCTTTGCCCTACTTCAAGTACCCACCACATAGGACCAATCACAAGGCTCATCTTATTTGCTGATGGCAGAATGTGCTTGGAGAGCAGAATGCTGAAAAAGTTGACAGTTGACAGCAACAATTTTCCCTGTTGACATTTGACAGCAACTATTTTCAATGTTAGAAAATAAAAATATGTTTTTCACTTCTGAAAAACATGATAAAATTGAAAAAGTTGACAGTTGACAGCAACTATTTTCAATGTTAAAAAATAAAAATATGTTTTTCACTTCTGAAAAAAATGATAAAATTGAAAAAGTTGACAGTTGACAGCAACAATTTTCGCTGTTGACAGTTGACAGCAGCTATTTTCAATGTTAAAAAATAAAAATATTTTTTTCACTTCTGAAAAAAATGATAAAATTGAAAAAGTTGACAGTTGACAGCAACAATTTTCACTGTTGACAGTTGACAGCAACTATTTTCAATGTTTAAAAATATTTTTTTGAATTTCACTTCTGAAAAAAATTATAAATTTTTTTTCTCCCCATTTTTTTATAGTGAAAAAAAAACACTTTTTTTTTCATACTACTTTTTTTTGAGTGAGCCTTGTCGGCCACCGTAGATATGAGTGACTCGCGTCAGTTTTTTATGGACAAAATAAAGCCATTTATCTGATTGCCTTAGATTTTAAGAGTGTCAATTTGCCGCTCTGTTGGCGATAAATTTGCTATAGTTTGTCATCGAATGTTTGATTGGGCGGGGAAGGGAGGTTGGATTGAATTAAGTCCTTGGTTGCAGAAATGAATTGTGATCACATCAATGATTGGACGTAGGGGACTGCCAGAGGAATGTATTGGCACTGCACCGTTGGCTGATCAATTTGATGGTACGTTCAGATCTCCCGCCGCAAGGGCTCCATACTACCGTGATTTATTGTCTGATAAAAAATATGCATCATGGTGCTTCCGCCGACACATATTATAATTGTGGTAAAGGGGTCGATAAATAAACCACCCGAGGCCTGCCTGAAAGGTGACGCTGACTTTGCAACCACGCGTTCCTATTAATTTGATAGAGTAGTTGATGTTTAAATTAACCTACTTATTATCAACACCCATATGTGGCGCGACTATCTTCTTTTTACTTGTTAGAAAAAATGTCTTACTGTCATTTACTTTAACGACAATGTGATTATTCATATATATATATATAGGATTAGAGGGTTCTTACATAGCAACATAATGACAAACATGAATTTCTTCCACCTGAGATATTCTATGATTACCAGTGTCACTGTGCATTACAATACTGTATACCTTTAGAGGCAAGGGGAAGACAGAAGGGGCACAAGTAACCACACCTTAACTGTACTTGACATTCCAAACAAAACCCACATCTCACTCTCTAAAGAGTCTGAACCAATTTCCGTAATGCGTCCTTGATGGAACCTTGGTATATATATCAGACTCCATGTGTTTGACATGGCTTTGCCTTCCCGCATGTCCAGCCAGCTCGTCCAGCGTCTGCAGGCTGACCCGAGTGGAGCAATTACCCCCTTTATTTACATATGTGTGCCACATGTATGTCCCCAGCTGACTGTCCTATATTGAGCAGTGATGACCACCTATATGCACGCCCCTTCTCCTCCCCAAGCAGGAGCCGCATGTCTTGGCTGGCCCGCTGGAATGTGTTACATGCTCCTGTTTATTTTGCTGTGGCTGATACTGGGGTCGTTTTCACAGTGGTGGCACGTCTTCCACACGTGGATGGGCCATCTAACTAAGGACGTGCTCCAGGCACTGATAAGCAGCCCCCTTAAACCTGTCTTCACCCCAACACACATTGCAAAGTCCTCACCCCATGGAGAAACATCGGGCATGGGAATGGGGATGGAGTGTAATATGCACCCTCTTTTTTTTCTCTCCTCCACAATATGCAATATATACCTGACAGTGTGCAGATGTTTCGGCACCTATAGGTTGCCACATTTCGGACAAAACAGCTGTTGAATTCATTATAATGGGACTGTTTTTTCTACTTATATGGTGTAAAGTTGTTTGTACTAGTTCAGTCCACCAGTTTTCATATACTAAACTTTGACATTCTACACTCTGTTGTCAGAGTATATATATGTCCTACCCAGAAGAATGGAGGCGAGCAGGAGGAGGAGAATGTCACACCATTTTTTAAATTCCTGGAAAACGATATACTCCCTAACTGGAAAAGAGATCACCTCCCAGTGACATCCCTCTGACGACTTCATTTTACAAGACCGTTTTTGTCTAGTTTGGGAAAATAGACTGCGTCAGATCAATTTCCCTGCCATGGTTCAAAGCCAAGTAAGCCAAATACATCAAACGGGACATGGTGGGTGACACGGTGGTACTGTGGGGGTCGTGTAGAGAACCCATTCCCTTGTAGCTGTCTGTAATTGCCTTTGTGGTGGAGTGAAGAAGAAACAGATTGAAAAAGCAGAAAGGCAGACAGGTCAGTGGCAGCCGTGGGAGTGACAAATGAAGAAAGTATTACCCAGTAGCAAACCTAGCCGTGCTTGCTTATCACTCCTAGAGGATGGCTATATATATTACCCCTTGGTATCAGACATCCAGGAGACGTGACACAATACATCCTGAGCTGCTAATGCCACCATCCAGCCAAGTTAATCTTTAGGATGCTACCGGAAGCAGCAACTGCGCATGTTCCATTTATACATCCGGATGTATAATAGACAGCCACCTGACAGACTATTTGCAGTGGCAGTGCAATAAGTTGGATCCTCTATATTTTTGGACAAATCGACGTTGCAGGAAAGGAGTCTATATATCTCATTCCTTACTGTCTCCTCTGAAGTTGCTCTAAAAGAGAATAAATAAAAGAAGGATGGACAATGGAAGTAAGGGTGCACCGTGGGCATATTGAACGCAAGCAGTTGGGGGGGGGGGGGGAGCTGTCCGTTGGGGGAGGTATAATCGTCTCCAGACCGACAATTAGGCCCTGCCTGGTTTTTGCCTTCTAATGGACCCATGGGGCACAGACAAAAGATCAACAGCCCTTTGACCTTTTGCAAGAAACATCACTTTCTGTGAGCTGCTTCCTCTCTGGACAAGATGACTTGAATGTGTGTGGTGAGGCATACATTTACCGGCAACCTTTGGCCAAGCTTGAAATCGTCGTCTAGTCTGTCTATGTATAGTTGTTACATACATGCAGCACGGCACTAAGACACTCCACATATGGAGAACAAGAAGCAACATACAAATCTATATTCCAAGATGTCTATTGCCCTTCTCCAAATATCACTATAATCCTAGATTGCTAGCCTGAAAGGTCATTGCGTATACACCTCGACAGAAACAAGATATCAACTAGTAGAATAATTTTACAGTTAGAACAGACACTATAAAACGTCGTATGATAATAACCGCCCAGTATAATAGTACCTAAAGGATAGCATCTTCTTATAACTAGTGCTGAAGGAATACTTTGTTGTAAATTATCCTTACGCTGTAAGATTAGTTAGGGCAGGGGACTGGTTAGCCCGGTCTGCTCATCGCCCCATGTGATGAAACAATATGGGAGGATCAGGGGCTGGGCCTGCCCCACACAATATTACCTATTGATTCCCCACAGCGTTACCCCCACAACCAAGAGAAGCTCCTCAGCAACCAGCAACATTCTTCACTTGAATGTGATATAGCTGGGGCTTTCTATACAGGAGTTCTTTGACAAGTTTACCACCACTTCAACCCAACCCCCCCCCCCCTCCACCTAAAAAGTTATATACAGGAACCCTCCTTGCCCACCTGCTTGCCCAACACCGTTAGTTCAGGGACGTCCACGTAAGAGAGGGTGCGCCAACAATGGCGCTGCCCTGATGTGTCACACAGACCCATGTAGTTCTGATGTAGACAGGGGCCGCTTGATGACGGCTCGTATGGCTGGAACACAGGCGCCCCAGCATGCTGAGGACTTGTTCTTAAAGGGGTTTAGGCGGCCACAAAGGGCCCTCACCGTAATGTGCTTTTACCGGTGGCGATAATGGTTCTCCGAGACTGTCAAAGATAAACATGCTTGCTGCACGTGTGTCTGTAAAGGCCCGACCTTTGAACCCTCACCCACCGTGTGGAGAACCTTACAGCTGCCTACCTTGTTTTTCTCCAGCACAGACTTATTTTCGCAGTGGTGATGTTTCCTCAGCCACAAGCAGGAGAAAAATGACCCCAGGCTACAAGCGCTTCTAGACCCAATGCTACAGCAAGTGGTTCATTTGAAGCATTGGCTGTGCTTGGCACCGTGCATATGAAGTCTGTTGGTTTATGTGAAGTCATTATGCAACACAATATTTGGTTCTATACAACTGTGTTAATGGCGTTAAAAGCCAACAACAAATCTCAAAGCTCTGGTAAAATCCTCAGTAGTACGATGGAATAAGGTATTGGTGCAGAGCCTGCAGTATATAGGCTGATGCATTGAAGGCTTATCACTCTAGTACACTCGACATTCCACCTGCCATGCAGCAGGTGCACAGATAAGAGCAATGGGGCGATGATGGCCGAAGATAAAGTGTATACCACCGCCATCTACATAGGCAGGCCTTTCAGAAAAGGGACAAAGATGTAAGTGAAAACTGGGGGCTCTACCAGTGATCGCCGTGTACAGTATCGCCAATAATTACAAGCTTTTCACGGTAGTCTGACCTATCACAATACAGATCTTGACGGGAACAAGTGGGGTGTGCTAAGCACTGTGGTGCAGGGTTTCCATTTGCCCAGTCAACTGTTGTCAGTTATGCAATGCAACTAGGATATACCGAAATCTATAGGGGTGTTAAATCCATACTGTCGAGAATGAGAAGAAAACGGGAAAAGTACTACCAAAAGAAAATGTACACATATTTACACAAAGATATCTGTTGATGCGTGATAATTGCAGATTAAAAAGTTGACTCCCAACCTCTATTTCAGTATTTTATCCACTAGACCGGGAGAGAAAAAACTCGCTCTAATTTGAGAGAGGATTTATGGTGCTGTTTCGGTTTTGCTAAAAAGAAAACTCCCATAGGAAAGACCCCTGGGTGCAGACTATATAACAGGGGTGGGACTCTAACTGTGCCTGGCTTATCTGCGGCATACCTGCAGTGACAATGATCTATCACCTGGTACATTAGCATAGCCTCACCTGTGATTAGGGCACCATGATATCACACCCTTTACCATCAGGTGAGGTGGGTGGGGCCTCGTGGTGTTGGGACCCGTGGGTTTTATAGCAGGTGCGAGACATGACACAAATGACCCGTTGTTCAGGGAGCAAATTAACAAAGCATAGGTTGTCCCCCACTCACAGGGGAGGTCAGTGAATGTTAGGTCCACAATCCTTCCTACCTGAGAACTAATTACAGTCTAGTGTGAAACCCGATGCTGGTGTTTACCCCTAATGTGGACTGATTATTTGAGGTTAGTCTGGGAATACCCTGAAGGTGCAGGTATACACCCTGTAGTACACACCTTACCCGCCCGGGGGCACCACCTACTAGTATCAGACAGCAGCAGCGCCACCATCAGAGACGCGGGGGAACATGGCATTACCAAGTATAGCTAATGACAAGGTGACCCCGCTTTAACGGGTTGCCTTTTTTACCCCTCCTGCACCCTCCTGTTACCCAGCCCTCCTCACCTTCCGGCCTCCGTGTCTGGTGAACCGTTAAAGCGGAGGGAGCATCCGGGGATTCATCCTCAGGATGCAGGGAGCTGTCATTGTCAAGGGCTGTCAACCCCCCCCCCCCCCCCTCCTCACCAAACCCCATGGTATGACTCACAGGGACCTTGGGGTTTGCTGGTTTTGCACGGGACATCCATGTGGATACAGTGTGGAAGTGCAAGGGGAGGGGGGGGGGTAGGGGTATCGACAAGGGGATCGAGGTGCTAGCATGAGCCGCGCTACATCTATGGAATTTCCGCATCTGAAGAGAACGGGCTCATCTAGCCTAAGGCTCACGTGGCCGAGCGGTGCCAATATTTCACTCACATGTGCAACAGGACCCTCCCAATAACTGCCCAAGGATGGGAACCGGACACTCAGCCCCGACCAATAACCAACACAGGGAGAGAATGGCCATAATCAATGGGACACATCTCCAGTCTATCCAAACTCCTACGCTATCTGTGCACCTGCACGAAGAAGCATATTTAAGCGTATTTCAGTTTAACCCACGGTGGAGGGCTAACACATAGGATTCGCACCTTGGTTAAATTGCATACCCGAGGGTTAAATCAGAGAGACTACACCTGACCAGGGTCCTTCCATATACCCACTGCCCACTGGTCATCGACTCGTGTATAACACCTCGTTTTGAGCCTGTGGGGCAGTGGGTACATGGAAGAACCGTGTCCAGGTGTAGTCTATCTAACACGTATACAACTGACTTTATGCTTGTAGCCATGAGAATACTTACTATCATGGGAACAACTGAGCTGTATCCTAAGCAAACAAACATGTTAGCTAATGAAACGAATACAGTCTACCTTGATCCACTAAAAGTATTCAGAGATGCAACTCACTGGTAGACAAAAGTATGAAATCTTTAGATCTTATAGGAAATTGACATAATATAAGACAGAAATTCCAGTAAAAAAGTAGGAATTCCTGCAAAAGTAGGAAAAGTGGCAACCCTGAGTATTACAAATCAAAAATAATTTGTATATCTCAGCGTGTCCTCGGTATCCCACAAATGCAGGGACACGATGCTTACACGATGCACGATACCCAATGGGTTTACTCAAGAACCCTCTGAGCATGACAGGACCGAGTACCTCACTCCTAGTACTGGGAAGCAGACAGTAAGAACTCCAAATCAAGCCAAAGGACAGATGCTACACAACACACTCAGAAAAGTCAGCGTCATTGTCGCTAAAACCACTCTCACCTGAAAGTCAGGCAGTAGACTTTTTCTGAGTATGAATATGTAGACAGGATGTTAGCGGGATAGGCTCTAGCGTTCCTGGCGTGCAAACTGCAATTTTTAGGGTGCAAACGGTATTTTTGTGGTATACATCTGTTATCTATGCTAGCTCACTCTACCAGCGGAATTAAAATGGCCGCGCACACTAGAGAACCTGTAACTAGGGAATACAATGCATGATGGCAATGTGGTGGGACTGGGACTGGAGTGTGGAGTCTGGAGACTCTATAACTGAAGGTGTGACACCCCTGCCTGTGCTGCTACCCACCTGGTCCATCAGGTGGTAGACCTGAGGTCATGGGGGGCACCCATCGTCCTGTGATCATTGTTGGATCGGCCCGTCAGGACGTCACCCCACCTACACGCCCCCCTCCACTGGGGCTGATCAAAGATGGTCACGTGACTAGAGCGACGTGTCACGTGATGCTAGCGTCTCCTGTAAGATCCCGGATGACACAGAAAGTGGCTTAGGTACCATCGGAAACACATCTGGTCTTTTTTAAGGGCCGTCTTTGGTATTTCTCTCAATGTCTCTGTTCAAATAAAAGAATGCCTTACGTGACGTGTCCATGGGGCTCTATAACGCACTTCAGTGGATAAGCAAATAAGATGTCTGGAATTATACTTTATTGGTGGGACTCAAAATGGTAAAGCTTTTAAAATGTTATCTGTCTCTGTGGACAACTTACCAACCTTTACTGGGCCCCCTTCTCATGTGGCTAACCATCGGGCAAATATTGGGTTCATGTATGATTGATATCAGCGATGCATTCTTAACAATCTCCATCAGGTATGGCCATAATGACTGTCAATACCGCACTGTGTCCAGTGGCCTGCTTTCAGACTAAGGCCTGGATGTGCGATACTACCTCTATAATACAGTAGCAGCATGCGTTACTATAGCTGACCATGCATAGCTAATTGGACAATCAATGGACTGACTACATCTCACTGAAAGGCCAATCAATTGTTCCTATATGGCTACACACCCTCATCAAAGGCGCATATTTGGAACCAAGGTTATTTGTCAAGCAGGAATGAAACAAGTTTGGACAGGATTCGTGAACTATAAAGCAAGTCTACAGGTCTTTGTGAGGACGCCCGCTCGTCATGTGCCATTTAAAATGGCAGCAGGCCAGACCTTTTTGTACTGAAGTTACTCTGATCCTCTTCGACACTTAAGAATTCATTCCTGCTCGTCTGAATGGCCGAACAGTCCTTGCCAGGCCTACTGGCTTCTTTTGAAACCCATGTCATACAAAGAAGCCATGGCGGCTGCCCGAGCGAGGGAAAAGCATTTGAAATCTAAAGGTTTTGCTTCATCTTTTATATTGCCACCCCCCCCCCCCCCCCACCCTAACCAACCCACACAACACATTCTATCACTACAACAGACACATCAGTAAATGGCCATTGCTACAACCAACCAAAACTGACACTGAGAAGATACCCATCTCCATACATAAACACAGCCGACCGCCTGAACTGTATTCTGAAACAAAGGAAGTAGTATATGGAAATGTCTGTTATAATCAGGTTAAGACATTAAGACCCACTGCTGACTGCTCTCTTGGCTGTGCTGGAGAGTTCTTGTATGTTCCAGTGAT
Source organism: Harmothoe impar (assembly GCA_947462335.1). Taxonomy (NCBI): domain Eukaryota; kingdom Metazoa; phylum Annelida; class Polychaeta; order Phyllodocida; family Polynoidae; genus Harmothoe; species Harmothoe impar. The sequence goes on from OX381710.1 coordinate 40,680,295, forward strand.
ATGTACTAATATAAAGTTCACCTGTAACCTACCCCCCTACTGCTAATGGCAAATATTAACACATGGATGCCTCATTGTGTGCTTATAGTCATACTGATCTAGCTGAGTACAGAACCTCTGTGAGGGGTAGCATATATCTATACATCACATTACAGCAATCCCTATCCAAGCTCCCTCTATATGTATAGACGATAGTGTTAGTACTTTTTGTAACTTTGGGAAACGCCCTCTTTACATGAGGGCTACCTTTTCAGATGCGGAACACCTTTTCATACGCCATCTCCACCATCCCCAGCTATATATACGATATGTACAATGTAGTGGGCCGCTTTGCAGCTATCGTCTTCACAGGCTTGATATAAAGAAGCAGGAACCTACTGAGAGGCACCGCTTTTCAGCACATAATAATAGCCTGTTGTCTCCCACCGAGCATCGCCTGCACACACGGCCCTGTGCACGTATAGGGATGGGTGCCTGGCAGCCTGAGAGGGAGCACAAAAAGGATTAAGGAGGATGTGAAACAGCGGTACAAAAAGACGTCTGAAATCTCGAAATGGAAAAAAGGAGCCCCTTTGAGGAATCTCATTGTGGAGGTGTGTGGATGTATGGATTTGAGGGTAGAATAGGGTAGGCGGCTGGTGTTGGGAGTGATGATGAGGTGGGGGTGTGGGGGAGGTACCAGGGGTACCAATGAACGTGCTACATAGGGAGGCTCTAGAGATATACTCCACTGGGTGTTGACTCTCCCCATCGACAGATGTTGGCCAATATGGCCGCCTAAAGGGAGCTAATTTTTACCCCAAACATTGCGCCGCCTCCCACTGCTCACTCTCACCCAGCGCGGACAATATTTGCACAAAAATGCTACACAGGCCGTGTATGCAGAGCAAACCTATCACTCAAAGGGGCATTGATTTAAAGCCATTATGCAGCACTGTCTAAGGCTATAATGGCACATTTACTGAGTTCTTTGACTGCAGCAGTGGCAATAAACCGACACCGGCTTGGGTACACACCAATATAGCCGTGGTATTCGGCGGTAACAATGGCCCAGTGTTGGGAGCTAATAAAGCAGACTGAGCATAACTCCATCTCCCTCGAGATCAACCCCTACAACCAACAGACCTCCTCCATGGACTGGACCCTTGTATCCCTTTTCCCATGCATCTGTGGTGCCTCGGCCCATCTCGGACAGCACCAACACAGACCACTTTCCTCATGCTCCCCCAATTCCCACTTGGCCAGTAATGGCTGAAGGTTGTGTCTAAAAACCCCAGCCACAGCTGAAATTCACTCAGCCTGCAGTTCATGTGCTGCCACTACTATACATTACAGCCGCCCTTGTGTGCCTTGTCTCCAGTGCTGGGAGATGGTCGCCTAATGTAACCTAAGTAGAGGCGGAAGACAGAGCAGCTATTCTGGGATCATGTGGCCGCCCAGATCACCTTAGTATGATCATCTGGCTCTTCTGAATGTCAAGCACACGCCGGACTGGCGCCTCACCGGTATAGGGAACACCCTCGGAATATTCTCACGGACAAAAATGTTTTGTGGCTAGCCCCTTCACTATTGCATATTATATATCACCTTACTATCTTGTTCTCCTATACTTCGAATATCAATGTGTAAACATGTAAGCTTCATACTCGAAATTCCCATCCACCACAACACAACCCATACTACAATTTGAGATAGCTACCTGGCGGCTAGCTATTGTATATTATCTAGCATGTAGAATATTTCCCCGTAAATAACACAGACTTCTATTCTTTAACGAGACGGAATGAATTGCTGAAACCTTATTCCAAAATCTGAGGGGGGAAATAATTGGGAATAGGGAGCTGTCACCTTGGTACGGAATTCAGCCAAACATTTATTAACAGGGGGATAACCTGACCTGACGGTGGCAATGACCAGACTTAGTTTAGTGGGGCTGTGCCAGTCATTACAGCGACATTCCTCATTAACTAGGTACAGGTACAACCCCAGGTACACCCTATACTCATTGTGTGAGTGACATCCTACTGCCAACCAGCACCAGACTAACTGTAGTCCCACCAGGGTGACACGGACGTCTATAGTTAAGAATGTTCAGCTAAGAACCAGGCTGAAAAGGCACGTCCTAGTAGGAGCGTGACAAGAGGCTGCGGCGGTGGCGGCAAGAGGTCCCAAGGCCATGGCTCCTCGCCAGCAGGGAACAATTTCCATGGATGCTATTATGTCCTTTTTTACCCTGGAGATCCGCGCCTGCTCCTCGGTGCCTTTCTTGTGTTTAACTGGCGTGGCGTGGGGGCGATGCTAATGTATGGATTCCGGGTGTAGGGTGAATGCATATTTCCATGTACCCCATGACCCTGGTGGTGAGAGCAGGTATTGCCTGTAATGGTGAAGGGTGTAGAGCCTTGTCTAGCGCCCACCACCGGGTCAAGCCGCCCAATAGATGGGCGACCAGTAGGGTTCGGATCGTGCCTTCTGCAAAGACCAGTAACTCAGGCTGATGATCAAAAGGGACTGGAGAGAATCTTGCAGAGGACGAAGAGATTGGTACTGAGCTGCTGGAGGAGGTGGTAACTTGGGAGTGAGTAAGTGGGACCAGTCTAAGGACATGGGTTTAGGAAAAGGAGAGGTAGCTGCGAAGCTCTAGGCTTTTGTAGAGATGAAAGTTAGTGAGGCGTCAGGCGGCCAATATAAGGGATAGTATGCACGGATACTAGTTAGAGCTACAGGACACAAAAAGAAAAGATACAATGGGGATATGTAACTATATAAACGTTGCAGATGGAGGAAAGGTGAACTAGATAATTGGTCAGATATATATTGATCAGCAGAGGGGAGGATGTAAATAGAAATATTGAAGTATACACTGCACATCAATAATTCTGGGAAGGGTATACTACATAATGATCTGATCGTTAAATATACACCCCATGGTCCGATCCATTATTGGCCCATAGGAAATACATTACCCCTGAACATGTACTCCACAGGAAGAGTCAACAAGATCCTTTCTGATCTGTATAGTGCCAGTTATAATGATTATAGTGTTCTTTCATCATCATTCCAGTGGCAGGATGGCCACTCACTGCATGTCTTATCGTCTACTCTATGTACGGTATTCCATATGGCCATATGGGTAAGTGTGTACCTAGTGGAACCCAGCGATAGAGGTTAAGTGGCTGATATTGTCAGGTGACTCAGTATTACCATATGCTGGTGACGTTCTCGCAGGCAGTTAGAACCTATTTGCACGAAATTTAATGTCACCTATATAGCATAGTTTCCACACGTCTACCTAGCTCGATGTAACTTTCCTTTGACGGAGATGAATGAGACTATATGTACACCACTCGTGTTTAGCTTCATGCTGATGCCAACAAAATGTGGCCAGTGATGGTGAAGTTATAAATACTGCACACATGAGCAACACGCTCTGATCCGCTTCTATAACTAGGTCTCTGAGAACTATGCATAATGAATGGCTCCTTTATTCAAGATTTAAAGGCTTTTTATGAAGCCCGAGGCGCGGCCAGACTGAGCATTTAGGCATTGTGTATCCCTTTGTCCACGTGGGAAAGTGTTCACATGCGTGTTGGGGCAGACTGTGGGATCCCTGCCCTGTGAACACAGCAGTAAGGGACACATTCCATTGGACATGCATTGATCTCCGACAAGGGGCGACACTGTCCAGACCCTATCCAGTATCTGGCTCTGGCCGAATGTCAATATGCAATTATGCTGCAGCCCCCTTGGACATGAGCTATTGTTGCAGCACGTCTGTGTGTAGTTGAAGGCTACTCCAGTCAGCTGCCTCACTCCTGGCATGGAACATACAAGGTATGGGGCCACTGATATGATGGCATCCATGGGAATGAATTTTGAAAAGATGGTGCTAAATTATACACAATACTGTAGGCAAGAGCTATTGTGCTGTATTCATTACTGGCGTCTAGACGGTACATGGTGAGGGAGGGGTAAGGGATAGACAGCTTTCTATATATACAATAAGATGAATCATTCATATATACTTACATTGACTGTCCTATAAAGCTGAGAAAATAATGTGGTATTGTTAGTTGTGTTTGTCTTGAGTATGTCTCTGAACAAAGTAGTTAAAATACATAATGATCATACTGCATGAAGCAAAGATTGGTGGATCATGTAAACTAGATATTGCATTCCCTCGATAAAACAGTTGTGGCAGTCAGTTCAGATTTAATCAATGTGGAATATAATCAATGTGGAATATACCAGCTGTATACTATAGTAACTGCTATAGCAATGTCACAGAAGGTTCCAACCCCATGTCCATATGCTCTACTCGGCTATGCTATAGCCAGGATACCAGCCATTCTCTGATAGCAATCATCAAGCACCCCGTTAATCAGGCGACCCAGCCAACAGGTGCCTGTGTGTCTATATGGACGAAGCAGTGCTGGGTTTACCCTCAGACTGGCTGCCAGAATCAATGTGGTTAACATAGGCTCATCTCAACCAGTGTCCTAGCTGTGTAGACTAGAAGTGCCCCTAGTTCACACTGGTCATACTGGATGTCTATACTATGTGTATAGCATTCTTATAATTATTATAATCATTGCGTATTATTACATATAAGTTTTCCTCTCACGGTCACTACATATATATGAAGAGTTTGAATGCAAAACGACATAAGCGCCATTCTAAAAATAGGGACAAACATCTGACAAAAGTGAACATTAGGGAGAGTGAAATATAATCATCCAACAATTTACAACAAAGTATAATAATTGACCCCAGGGCGTCTTTATAAAAAAGCACTATATGCTTCAATTCTGGGATTGAGATATGTATATGCATATATATAATACATATGACATATACATACCTGCTATACTACTGATTATATCCTCCCAGATGTATGGAGGCCGTCAGTGCATGTGTAGTCGAGATCATCTTTACAAACAATCCCCTATTATCCATTGCCATAAGGACATCCACACTATCTCTTTCTGGCACCAATATGCAGTTTCTAACGTTACTAACCCCCTTTAAGTGAGTTTAACTCAACTCCTACAACACAAGTAAAAAGTAGCCGCAAAGCACTTCGCTATTGATTTAACTCCACACCTGGATTCTGCCAAGTGAAAGCTATCGACTTCCACAAGCCCGGCTCCACACCTCAGAAATGCGTCGGACATCTCGTGATAGCGAGGTTTGCACTTGAACTTCTGATGCTATCTTCCTGCTCCTTCCACCCGAGAGCAGAGCTGACTACCATGAGTTAGGTACTATTATCAAACTGTACCCTACCTGTTAGTGCTAGATAACATGTGCAGTTCTGTGGTTACAAAGCCATCCATGTGAGAGTGTGTCTCACTCACATGTCGTGCAGCCAGAGCACCTAAATCCAACGGAGTATCACAGAACTATGTGTGCGCGTAATTCCTATGTGTAAGTAGTGCAAATAAATGGGGCATAATGACTGGCACCATGATACCCTATGCTCTTATTCACATGCGAAGCGAGGATGTTCTGTTAATGCCTTCTGTTACGTATGGTTATGTCATTAATATCTACATATATAGACCCGGCCCATATGGATATCGTGGACATGGCCCTAGACTGCTTGAGGACATCATGGAGGTATTCAGTGTCGTCGCGAGCGGTGCACAATAGCTTCCTATAATGTTATATATGAATGTTATCGTGTTATCCCACCCCTACAGTTTGACGAAACATCATGGCAGGGGCGGATTCAGGGTGTGGGGCGGACCCGGCGTGCGCCCCCCTATTTTTCTGTACATTTTAATGTAAAAATTTCCAAGACCCCCAGTACATTGCCTTTATCACGCCCCCCCTTTTTCAAAAATCCTGGAACCGCCCATGACATGTACATGTATAACAGTGTATTAAAGTAAATGCAGAATAACGGGAGTAGTATACACAAAGGGTATGTGTGCTAGCTGGTCCCCTCCTCAGCCCCTCCTACATTAGGCAGTTTGTCCTTTACGTTGCTCCGACCTGGGCCCCAGGCTTACAGGATAAAGTTGCCATGGCAATGACTGAACAGGTGGCCACAGACCCAGCCCCCTTGGTGCGGAGAAAATCCGAGTAAGTGCGCTCAAATCCCGAGCTAATTAGTCCAGCGGCTGAGCAGCTCATCTGGCAAAACATTAATTATACGGCTCACGACATTTGCCTACTGTGTCTGGGGGATTACTGCTTCTGTGTACCCCAGAGCTCGGCATACGGGAACACCTTGGGGGGATCAAACAGTTGTGTATATATGAGTAGGTGTATGTATATAGTGTACTTCATTATATGAACAACCATATTGGCAGACGTGGGTATTTGGGCAGAGGCCAGATTTTGAGGGGTGCAACTTACAAGCATCTTGTTGGTACAAAAAGGCCATCCTACCTCTGGCTGCTCTTGTTACGTCCTGTAGAAGCCATGACCTCCCCCCCCCCCTTCCCCTCCTAACCCACCTCCATCTGCTCCTTCCCATCCATTTGATGTCATCATGGAGTTAGCCTTCTAAATGCCCTGAGGAGCTGGCTGGGGGCTGGAGGTGAGGAGGAGTAGACGACACGGCCACGCGGACGGCACAGGATCAGAACCTCCTGCCGCCCTACCATGTGGTCACCGCCACCTCTCCACGTGTACGACAAATCAAATATGACTGGGACCTGCCGGCAAGGGGCTTTAAGCTCCTCCAGGTGGGCACTCCATGCCACTGCTCAATTTGATGCAACACTCTAACGGGGCCTGCTCTTAAAGCAACCCAAGACCTGTACTGTGTTTTCCACATTAATAGCTCATGGAAGTTGTATTCAATTCTATGTGCGATATCTTGGAATGAATACTCCACTCACATAATGAAAACTAAAGGTAAAACGAAGCGTGAATGTAAGATATTTATCAACGCAGTGCATGACATTCTGGTGAAGTAAATTGATTGTCCTGAATTGTATCTAAGGCCCATAGGGGAGATCTGCGTAAGTTGTAATAGCGGACCCAAAGATACATCCTTTTAAACCAACAGTCGATTCGACTGTCCATGTACACTAATACCGTAGTATATACTGCTAAACTACAGCTGCATTTACTTCTAACAGTGTAGCGTGGATATATTGTCTGGTCTATATTGTATGTATCAGAGGCCACAAAGTGCACTAAGTAACAGTATTCATGTGCCCTCTTACATCACCCCTGGCTGGTTACTTTGTGTGCAATGAGACGCCTGAGAGAGTGGCTGAGGGCTCCATTGTGTCACCAGAAGGTACTAAATACATATGACTCGTGTATAAATTACACTAAGTAGGCTCACATATGTCAACACAATACACACCTTCGTGTATGGTTGCCGTCGCAACCAGCTAAAGGCCTTGGATAAAACTAACATGGGCTAGGTGAATATAATGTGGGGGTGCATTCCTTAGTTCCATGTCAGCCCACCTGGTGCAGGGTCAATGATCCCTTCAGGTGGCCACCCCGGGCCTAATCCGGCTTAGGTAAACCGGCGTGCTTATCAACCTTTGTATTCTAAGTCCCTTTGCACCTTTTCTCCCCTGCGGTCCAAAGGCAGCGCGGCTCACCCATTTACCTCAGGCTGAGCACCGTGGGGGACTTGGTACAACAATGCGTCGCCATGGGAATATGCACTGCCTAAATATTGCAGGCAGGTCTGGGGGCATGGACATTACCTATAGCATCTCAAACTGTCACATTGGGGATTTATCGAGCGTCCTGATTGGTCACTCGACAGCTGACACGCCATAACAATGGTGGGCGGGCTGTGGTCAGCAAGAAATGGCTGATTTTATTGGATAGTAAATGTGGCCGATGATAGTCTTTAGAGGCTGTTCGAGCTCAGAGGGCGTCACCTATCAGCATCTCCCCTCTGCATATCTCCATAGAGCACAGGGTGAGATTATTACAGGTTGCTTCAGCATATTGATACCTGAATGCAATTTGGATATTGCTGCAGCCAATTCTTTTCTTTTATCAGTAGCGCTCGATGTAATAAAGTCAAGATTGCCTAGTTAATCTACCTAATCTACCTAATCTCCCAACCCATAACCTTGCACACTCACTACCCGCCAGGCACCTGCTAGTGACACCTGCATTCAATGTCACTGAAATATGATTCGATAATCTATCCTATTCGAGATCTGAACAAATTTGGCTAGAATCGCTAGAATTAGGAGTGTTTAGATTATCTAGGTTGTAGAGGGATGAACTGTCTGATACCGTTTCTCCCCCTTAATCTGATACCAACTATCCATATCAAGCGGACATGGAGCAGCTGATGTAGGGTTCCTCCTGCACCTCGGCTCAGACCGACTTTAGCGTCGACCCACGCGGACCCCGCTTAATGAGTGGTCAATTTTTGCCCCCGGGGGTTGGCCCCAGCTGAGGGAGAGAGCCGCAGGCTATGGGCCGCTATTACCGGTCAAGGTGACGGACTCTCACTGGATGAACGTGCCTTATTTTCACATCTGCGATGGACAAATACAGCGTCCTTTCAGCACCCGAGGTGTGCGTGTGTGCATGTCGCCGAGCACCTACCCCCTTGTGTAATGGTCAAACACTCCAGGGGCTAAATGCGCCCTCCATAACCACCGGTAACCCTGGTGACAGGCTAGCTCTTTCTGATGCCGCTGCCGCCCATTATTACCAGGTTCCAGCTATTGCTGACCTAGCTGAAGCCGTTATGAGCAGAGGCCACGGTCTGCCCAAGTCACGAGCCATTAGCTCAGCTTTAGTAGGTGACTCATCCTACAGTTTAACATGCCTTGTGGCACTAACGATATAACTACATATACAAGAAAGTAAATTCCATCTAACTTCCAGTACCTGCCTGCATTATCTAAATTGGAAATCGCTTCCCTATGTATACAGTGTATCGATCCAGTTTACATCGGCTGAATGAACCCCCACCTTCTCTTCATTGATTAAGCCTTCATCCTAATAAAATGTGTATTAACAACAGCAAAAACAGTGTCGTGATTGTAATTTGTACAACCAGCCTGTTTTTAATATGGATACCTTTTTATGTGACTATTAATAAATAAGGGAATCAGACAGGGTGAATGAGTTCTAGAGACAATATTAATATCAGATTGCAGAAAAGCACGTCACTCACGTCCCATACCTTCTGCATGCCGACATCATACTCCTAGAACATGCCCAGCCCACAACCACCGCACTCAGACTGCCTCAGTGCATCCTCGCCATATGGGAAAACGTGTTGCGATACCATAGGGACTAGCGGAAAAGCATGCCTAGAAATATTACCATCTTCCATTTAATTGAAAACATAGCCACTACATTTCGTGAACAAATTCTAAAAATTCTGAAAATTTATCGTCAACGGTGTTTTTGAAAACCTTAAACGAGAATACTAGTAGGCCCATGTCCACTATAATATATATCACTGTTTTGTCGCTTAAAAACACGTTTTGGCGCCGACAAAACGTTCGGTTTTGTTGGCGCTAAAACAAGTTTTTTCAGCGCCAAAACAGCGTTATATATCCTAGTGGACACAGGTCGAATGGTGTGTGTTTGTCTATGGAGTGCAGGGAGCACGAGTAGACTACAGATAAATTTATACAAAATACTGCTCGATATTCATCATAATACTACTATGTATGTTGTATTCTTATCCATGGTATAGGTAACATCGGCTACATATTACCGAACATGGCACGATGCAGCAGGCAGGCAGGCGTGGGGGGGCGCGAACTGATACACAGGTAATATGTCCATGCATGGCCAATATGCAGCCCAGCACCACTGCCAAGAGGATCCAGGTTTTGGCAATATGTCCACCCACCCCTGCACCCTAATGTCTTGTGTGTGGAGGACTAGGGAGCCAGCCGGGGACATCAATATTTAAGCTGGCTTCATTGTGGCAGCTTGGCAGGCATTGTTTCAGCCTCTGCATGCATGCACGCCATGGTCCACTCGGTCCCCCTCCATCACTCCCCTCCCTCACCCCGCCTGATCCTCTGATAAAAATCTAACATTAATTATTGACCCAGGTAATTGTAATCAGCAGAGATAGCCGACTGGGAGGCCAGAGTCATCCTTAACGGGCGGCTATCAGGAGACGCGTCCGTGCATCACCACCTGCACGATATAGAGTCAGGCCACAATCTCCGGCTACAGAGATACCATTTGCAGCTGTGTAATCTCTTTAGTTCCACCCATTGGAGTACATACATATCTATTGACATAGGCTGGGTGGTAGTGGGTGTGGACTGTGATATAATTGAATTACCTGATAGCGTTGATCTTATCTTCCATGTAACATTTTCACATGTTCTGCATGCCTGATGGCTTGGATATTGATTTTGCATCTCTAATGGGGAGGAATCAGAAGTCCCTCATGGGGCTTGGCTAACATGCACACCCATATTCCATTCACAAAATCACAGAGTGTCGACGTTGTATCACAGGCTCTAATGTTACCAGCACAATTTTGCTTACCCATTTAACCTCTAGAGTGATTACATTGGATCTGCACTGGAGCCGACCTGGGTGGATGTGGTGGTGGGGGTGAGGGGGTGCTACTAGTATTATAGTCGATTAGACTGAAACAGTTCAAGTGGGTTCACATCATGCGATGTGTCCCGTGTATGAGCGCGTTACCTGGCCATGTGTTAGCATGTGAGTTACCTGTACGTGGGCGTGAGCAGCAGAAGCCAGACATGTGGCGTGGCCGCCAGCTTCCCACCATGTAATTCCCCCGCCCAACGACCTGATAATGATTTTAAACTTAGACTAGCCCCCCCCCTCTCGGCCCCCACAGACCCCATCAGCACCTTCTCGTGTCAACCTCACACTACCCGCCCCGTGTAACGCCATGAATTATGTATGACAAATTCGATTAAGCGGTCCAGTAATGTATTTAATCATGCATGGCGGCGGTGGCCGGTCAGGCCGTGTGTGGATGTAGTAGCAGTGGTGGTAGTGGTAGAGTCGACCACTGTCATGTGCCAGGGTCCACACCATGTCAATGTCATCTCCCTCCTCCTGCCCTCCTAATGCGCCCACTCCTACCTTATACTGATTAGTGGGTGCACTCCCTATAACCATCATCTAGTGCTGACCACAGCAACTCTGTTCTGCCATATCTAACATCCTGCTATACAGCCCCGCCCCATGCACATACCTATAGAGCTTCCCGCTCAATGAGCTGCTCGCCTGTTACCAAGAAGCTGATGCAAAGTGAGGATCCATTTGGATCATAGATCACTGGTCTAGAGCAGATTATATCAGCTGGTGCCACATAGCTTTTTTTTGTGTTTGGCATTTTAAAAAGTCCGATGCATGGAATCCCGCAATATTCTACCTTCGCTAAACTAATGAGCTACATCCCATCCAATAAGTATGAAACTGTGGTACACTTGGTATAATGTTGTGTCACTTGTTAGAGCTTTAAACCCCCGGGCCGTCGTATATAAACGGCCGAGTACCTGCCTGCACTCCGGTTGTTGCTGAAACTTATATGCCTTTAAACAGTGTGATTTTGGTGTGTATTAAACGTCCCTCATGTGTCATGACATTGCACACAATGCCACACAAAAACAGCACACATAGTTCTCCAATACAGGCACACTAAGACTTATCATATCTTACTAATCTGTTGAGAGGTCTCACAAGAGAGTATAGAGCACATCGTATAAATTTAGACTGCCCAATTAGTGTAGAATCTCACATATATATATGCACGAAAGAGAACAAATGGGGTGCACAGGACTTGACCTGTAGGATTTGACCTGGACATTGTCAACCACCATTCACGCAGACCTGATTGTGACAAGCACCCTTGATGTGAACACACCACACTGGATCAACCATCCGTGATACAGACACCATCCAAAATAGCTTAAGGTGGCTGTCTAGAATGGATCAGAGGTTTTTGAATTTCCACCAAAACGTTTATCCAGGTTCTCTGCATAATTCTCAACCCAATGGCAAAAAGAAATATGGGTAGTCCCGGGCTACTTTTTTAAATATAGAATTTTGAAAATTAAAAGTATTTCCCTAAGATCAAAGAGGAAAAATAGGTTTAATCAATGGGAATAGTAGTAAAAGTTTTTGAATAATGCTTAAACTCCCACAAAACATCCATACCATCATTTTCAAATTAATCAAAGTTATTTCAACATACTGTCCCGTGCATTATTTCAGTTTTTTTCATCATTTTGCCATGAGGCCTATACTTAAAGTGTTCTAGTGAAAGAGCCCTATGCTGGGAGAGTGCATATTGATTTACTGGCCCACTACTGCCCCCTACTGTATTGATAGAGAAATGCCTGTATAAGTGCATAAGGCTATGCACATCATGTTATCCAGCTAAAGGAACATATGCTGCCCTGCCCTCTGTCATGTGCAATGAGATGCGCAGTGGATCCGTTTTTCATCCTAGACAGCTACCTTAACGGCTGAGCATGCACATCAGCAGGGGTCTTAGACACTATGCATGTAGGTGGAAAGGTGACGTGGATGTTATATATAAACAGCTAAAGTTGGTATGCATTGGCATAGTGGTCAGGCTATTTGTATACTGAAGTGTCAGTGCCCTCACATCTGATCTTCGGGACATTCACCTTCAAACCTCCAAGCAAACATTTCTAATGCACACCTGTCGAGTTCGGGATGTGAGGGTGTGAACTAGGTAACCCAGGGTAGAGGCGTGGTTGCAATGTCTAATCGTACATGCGATCCGTGAGTTCGCCTCATATTAGATTGTGTTTAGGTAACTGGATCATACTCCCTCCTCCCTCCTCCCTCCGCCGCCCTGGAGGAAGGATATATTCCTGGATGTGGACCAGGAGGGGTGGGGTGGGGGGTGGGTGTGACCAGTGCGTGGTAGGTGTATAGGGATGGGTGCTGACCAGTAGGTGGATACCATCTATAGGTAGGTGGTTGGGTGTGAGAGGTGTGCTCGGGGTGAGGTGTCACCTGGGGATGGACAGATTGGCACATGTCCTGGTGGCAGCTAACAGTTGACATCTCAGTCCACACTTTGGGCCAATATTATAAATACCAACCTGGCCCTCCTCCAGCCTAACCATACCATTAGCCAGTGACATATGGTCGGAGGCACCAAACTAGAAAATGTAAATGGGTGGGAGGGTGGGTGGGACAGCTATGTTACAGCCTACTGACTGGAACACCACCAGAGCTGTCATATTGTCACTAGCTCTCTATGCATCATGAGACCTGACAATGAGGGCACGCAGGCGGCACGATATGACGCCACCACTCATGCAGTCAGCGTGAATTCCCTACGTTTCAGGTTATATTTAATTCATCACCCAGATGCATTTAGAGACATAACATGCCAGTGGAACATTCTTTTACTCCCAACCATTCTGATGCGCCTTTGTTGAGTGTATCTAGATCTGTTAATTTGCATATGAATAGGATAAAACAGACAGCATTTAGCCATTAGAACACTGTACATAAAATTGCCCAACAAAAAGGGATGATATTGTATTTCTTACCTTACTGTGTAAAAGCTTTGTTCTGTTTTCGTAAATCCTTTTATACCCGGAGCAATTTATCCTGCAAATAAAGAAAAGGAAGAGGAAATTTAGACAATGCATATGCTAGAGGATATGCAGGATTACAGTTGTATTTATAAATAGAAAGGACATTAGGGAATTGCCATTATAAGTGATAATACAGGCCTACAGGAAGAAAAAAATACATTAACCTAGTTGGACATATGGATTATAATACTAAATAAAATATGTACTTTAAATGTGTAACATGGCCCCAAGGAGCAATGCATTTCAGAGTTAAAACACCCTGCACAAGATGGTGGCCTCACACAGCAGTATACCTAAAGGTAGCATTGGCACTCAGACATCAAGGCTTAATCCTACTTTAGGAAGACCTCCCTGAGGTCGTCTAGATGACCTGCCAAGCCCAACGCAGTGTGGGAACAGGCGACCGGGATCCAGGCGGCCGGCAAAGCCCTTATGTCCACCCCGTGCATCAGGTTAGCTGACCAATTACTGCCCCTAACGCCCCGAGCCTCCTCCAGGCGCCCTCCTGGCCGATGGGGGGCCTGGGTGAAGGCTTCCAGCATGTGGTGGCCAGAGGGATCCACTGCAGACTGTAAATGGCCACTAGACCAGGACGAGTGGGGTCTTAGCGGGGATCAACTGACCAACAACTGACCAATCCCTCAGACGGGGCAGGTGTGGGAGTCTCCCAGGGTTTAAGGCCATGAGCACCCTGCTGACCAGGGAGGCACCCCGGGGTCCTGATCCTCCAGGGTACTTTACATGTAGGGTGAGAGGGTCAGGGTTATGATGGTGGTGAGGAGGTCGGGGCCAACAGCCATGAGAGCAGCCTGCATAAAAAGGGGTGATCTCAAAGGGGTTGACTATAGAGGCCACTTCACACTATATTAAACATCATGGCCAATATACTGTTATAGTACCAACACAGCTGCACTATTTCGCCACATTTTCGACTTTTAATGAAAGACAGGGGCGGCATTCAGATATAGCAGTTCTAATTAAGGGGGAACTAGCCTCACTGAAATACGAGAAAGTCATACAGCTATAAGTTCAATTGGGAAACAGAGGGCAGTAAAATTTCCGCACTAATTCTGCAGAATCTAGAGCAGCTATGGTATGGAACCCACGCAGTATAACCCAGAACTATCACTGTGTGATTAGTACCTGCTGGGAATTGGATCCGTGGAAAACACACCGATTCCAAGAAGACAAGGCTGATGATGCTTTCCTGTAGTGTCAGGTTTCCCAACTGTTTGTCTCCTTCTCTAATGATGTCTGTGAGTGGTGACACCACATTCTGGCTGTGAGTGGTCTGTCTCTGGGTGCATGTATGTAGGTGTGTGGGGTGGGGTTATGGGTAGCGGCTTAGGTGGGGCTATTGGGGAGTGGGAGGGTGGGAGGGGGGCTCACGTGATGCTACCAGATGGCTGGACAGCATCCAGGGTATTATACTACTACCCTGCTGACCGGGATGAGGACACGGGCCAGGTGCTGCATGATGACCACTGGTCAGCGTCGTGTTAGTATTTATGGCTGTAGACATGCACCCATACTGTTCACAATCACTATATATTATACAATATTATGTATATACAATGATGAGATAACATGCAGTACGATGCCGATATGATAAGACTACTACGGCTAATAACCAATACAAACTGGATAGCGTTGATAGCGTATACCTCATGCTAAATAAAACAGATCTCTTCATGAAACACGATATTCCAAATACAGATGCTTGAGAACTAATGATACCCGCTTTCTGCAGTGAGTAATACCATTATAACCACATAGACCCTGGCGGGATGCAACCTGTCGAGAAGGAGAAGTATCCCTTAGCCGAGCTAATTGCAAAACCACATGCACAAGCAATTTATTTAACGATGGTTTCATTGGTAGAAAAGACGGGTGGGTCAAGTCTAGGTAGTGGTACTTAGCCCAGCAGCACTCACCACTAACTCATATAGAGAGTGATAAATGGCCGCTTGATGATATGTTACGTGCGGACTGACGCTGCGGCCACCAATAGGGCGCCGAGAAGAGGCCATAAATCACCGTCTCAGCGGCCACTTGATGTTGGGGCTTTGTGGATGCAGACAGACAGCTCAGCCATTGCAAATGTACATATCTATAGATATCCCTCTCTCTATATATATCACTATTGTGGGGCATATACCATCCATGCATATGACTATGAGGGACACCCCACACATCTCAGGACATCTGCCTTGTCTAGTATAGACTTTTTGATGTATGCTTTCATGATGAGTGTGGTGATAGCAAGGCCCTCAATGAAATATTAATATACACTGTAAATAATGTAGGTACACAGCAGGATATACTGTAGTTCTACAGCATCTACTGTATAACTTATACAACAGTATATTTTCCTGTTTATCTATACAAACTCTACATCTACAGTATATTCTATTGTATAGGCCTATACCTACAAAAAAGCCAACCAACTATTCATAATGTAGGCTCAGGCTAGGCCTACTGATGGACATACCTGAGTCATTGCACATTCTAATAATATTATATGAATCATGAACTATTCACCAAGATATACATACATATATGGTATGACTACCAGTATATAGATCCACAAAGTCAACCTTTGGAAAGTATTTGTGTATCACAATGCACAATTTGGATACACATGTATAATGATGTGTGCTTTTGTGCATGTCAGAATTGAGCAATTTCCCCAGTTGAATGAGGAAGCACATAATCAATAATCTCTGTTTTCAACGTCTTCAAACGCACACATTTTCCTTGCAAATGCTTCGCGAAATATCAATACGCTAGCTAGCTGTCGGCATTTCCCAGCTTTTCGCAACACAACAACTTTCAGACTATTGACTAATAATCTGAAATTCCAAAGTTCGATTTGGCGTCAACGTAATTTGTAGCTACCCCAGATAAGGAATCCCACGCCTTTGGCACTTTGCCGCCAACATCATCAATGAGAGTCAAAAAGCCGGCAGTCGCCATGATTCGCTCCTTGAGGACACAACATGGGTTTTACCTCCCAGACACCGACTTGGGGAGATGTAGAGGCTTGGGGTTATGGTGTGGGAGGAAGGGAAAGAGAGAATCATGCATGGTAGTGTTGGCAATCAAACGATCCAGTGCAAATATTTTCGCCATTTGGCCTAATGAGTGTTAGGCAGGTGGCGATGTGACAGCTTCAGTAATCATTTGTCACATGGAGCCGACCACAAGCTAGTGCTAAAACACACTCTTGTGGCACCCCCCACCCCCCCCCCCCCCCCCCATTACCATCACCCATCACCTACTACAGCCATATCCGCCAAGAGCATGGAGCCAATGCCTGCTGCCAGCCAACATGTACATCCACTCCACGTTCCTATCACCTTCTGTAACCCATTGCCTGCCACATGGTATTTAGGCACTGGTTGGTGCCATCTAGAGCCCTACAGCCTTCCCCATGACTGACCATGACTCCCCGACCTTTACCAGCTAACACCCTTACCACAGATTCATCCAGGCCATGGCTATACTACTTAATAGAGGCATCAGCTGTACCACATCCCTTTTATTTAGCGTGGTATTGATCCAGATAAGTACCGGGTATTATAGTAAGGAAACGCTGGGGTGATCAACTTCTTAAGGTACGTAGGCCTATATATATGTATATATATATATATATATATATATATATATATATATATATATATATATATATATATATATATATATATATATACACGGTAACCTACTCCGACACAGGTCAATAGGGACTAAGTCCTTGGTAAATTGGTCTAATGTTCGCCCCGCCCGCGCATGACGCCGTGCAGGAGATCGATATGGATGTGGTGACTTATTTATACTGATAGGATCTATATATCCTCTAATAACAGACCGCCGGCATCTCTGTATGTATACTCTGATCAGATCGTAAAAAGCAAGGAGAGATTGCTATCAGAGACACACCAGGCATCTCTATCTGCACCGCCTCCTCCTCCACCCTCTTCAGCCACTCATGCACTAGAGTGGTGTCAATAGGTGTAGGTGAGTGGGGGTGTGTGGGTGGGGTGGGGGGGGGGGGTATATAGACACATGCTGGCACCAGTTGCTCACCTACCCTACCCTGCTGCCTTGAGACGTGTAAAGACGATCACTTTGATGCTGGGATTACAACAGATTGATCCCAGGCCGTATGGGCAGGTATAGCCGCTGCCCACAAAGGCGGGTCCCATCCCCACTCCCCCTCCCGTCCCCAACCACTAGACGGAGGTCCCGCTAACATGCAATTTGCCTATTGAGTGAAGGAGCAGCTCGGGGGAGCGGCTCACGGGGGGTTCGTTCCGCAGGCATTTAGCCTCTGCTGTAGCCTGTCCATTTGAGCCCAGAGGAAGTCTGTTTATGGTCATTTGGACTGAGCCCCCATATAGTTTAGTGCACCAGCGCCCCGCCTGACATGTTGTTCACTGCGAGGTGGCTTGCCGCAGCAGAGATTGGTTGCCAGAAGACACGTAAAGCCATGTTCCATCCTAATCAGATTGAAATGCAACGTTGTTACTAACACATTACCCGCACCCACCCCGCACAGGGTATACAGATACTGGCGAGGTACAAGTCATACACTATCATATAATCATATACAATACAATGTCAAGTGTGTGTGCATATGTCTAATCTGCATGGATACGAGGGCTGATGAATTACAGTGTGGCTATAATAGGCCAACACTGGAATCAAGCCATGGTTACATATGCCGATGCTATAAGTATGGAAGGTAACGGTAACGGAGCCATGCTTGGTCACCCTCTGTTATTTACGAGCGTTTAGTATTCACATATCTTGGCAGAGATATCACAAACAATGCGCTCCTTCTTTATGTTGGCTCGTGGCTACATTCTTACTTTCCGCACATCTGCTACATGATAGGCGTTTTATGACCCATCCTTGTGGGTAATTAATGATGAGTGCCAATGGTTGGATCATGCCTTTTGTCTGCTGTATATCAGCTCCCAAGTGCTGGTGTCCCATGCCATGGCGTGTCTCCGTGAGGAACTGGCATTGTTCCTGCAAAGTGAAGAAGTGTCTGGCCATAACTAGGAATGCATGCCTAGCTACACATCATCCACAACCCAAAAAAGGACCAGCAGGCCTGGCATAATACAAGGTAATTGCTACTTAGCGCTAGGCTCAAGGGAGGCTCGTTTGGCCATAACCATGTAATAGGCCGCCCTCCAACACCCCTCTACGAACGGCACAAGTACTCCAGGTTGCATCTTCATGAAACAAAAGGATTTGCCAGCCTCTCTCTCTAGCTAGAGGATAATGGATTAAAACGCACTTAGTCCTAATTGTAGCTCTTTTTGAGAGGGCCCATGCGACTATCGCCTTTCAGTATGTAGATGGAGGCGCGGCATGCCAACTGCCTGAGAGCAGTAGCGCAACACTGATGCAGGCACAGACCACTTGGGTCCAGTGCCCTGATGAAGAGCAACATCCTCATGCCGAGTGATAAAAGGGGGTGGTATGGGTTTTAAGGTAATGGTGCACTACTCTCCCCCTCCTCACCATGAGACATTACCCAAGGACATGGTCAGATAAAGCTATAGCGATGACTCTGGTTTCTCCATATGGGCGGCCATGTTAGTTCTGAGCTCGCAATCTATCGTGAGACTTAGGCAGTGACCACACTCACACACACCATAGCTTGCAAGGAACAGGCTAAAATTGCGAGAGCAGAACCGGAAGCGGAAATGCATGCCTGTGTCAGCGTACACACAGTGGTCCCGGGAACAACTCCACACCAGTTAGAGGCCTATACACTGTGACCTCAGGTATGGTTGCCTTTCAATGGGCTTGGAATCCTTAAGTGAACTCTGATAAGAGCAAGAGGGATCATAAACGTTGCAAGCACCTGTAGTTGAATATCATTCTTATACTTGAGTAACTTGGGTCACAATATTACCTTTGACTTCTAAGGTATTTACATTGGAGTCATGGTAAGGCAATTTGAGGGTTGACAATAATTACTATGCATAATCGTCAAAGGAGAAATAGATCTTTGTTAGACATAATGAGCAGAGCTTTCAAGTAAATACCTTGTGCACAGCTTACAGTTACCCCACAGAGCTGTAACAACCCATTTTTCATGTGATAACAGATCTGGGGCTGTTCATCATTGGAAAGGCAAACTACCTACAGCCACATTGTTAAAGTTCCAACCTACAAGGGCACCTATGGTTTTACCCACCCCCTATTTACTACCCACCTATCCATTCATCAATAAAAAGAAAGTCTCATGTGGTCTGCCAACCACCAAAGGACACCACTTTCCTAGTTGTTAGTTGTAGAAATACTTTGGGTGCCATATGTTCCCAGAATGTTGAAACACTGCCATCATTGACCAACTACAAAACATTTGATTGTATCTTGCATTGATCCAACATGCCGATACACACAGCCTGCTGTTAGAGTGGGCGGAATACTTCAAAGGGGGGTTTCCTTTCTTCTTTTAATATGTTTTATACCCGATGCCATCAATACCATAAACCTGTGGGAGGTAAACCATATAGATATTCTACCTGACAGTGACGGCCATATATTTGTATGTGTACTTCAATGTATATCACCAGCTTGAGTTGGGGTAGGAACATGTGGCATATACTTTTAGTAGGCATTGTTTTTTTTGTGAACTATAACAGCAATAGAGACCTACAGGACCTATTCCCTTGTATACTAGGATATAATACGTGCATATAGCACAGGCATATGATATATCCGTATACAGTAGAGACTTGACCCTCCTCTAGGTATGTCAATATCCTCCATTTTATTTGGGGGAGGTCAACCACTGATGCAATAAATCTTCACTATCAGCGATTAGCAGTTCCCTTATCCTCATATAGTGTGTAGCATTCTACGCTGACAGCTTTACCACTGTATTCACCACTACGTAAACAGATATGGAGATCAAGTGGGCCTTTCATCACCTGTTCTCTCCCCGCCTCAGGGTTATGTCTAACATCAACAGATGGGGCAAGAAAAAATGGACATATCTAGAGTGGTGTAGTGTGGTAGTGTTACGTGAAGGTCATAATTCAAATGCTGTACTCCAGAGTTGCAGGGTTTGTTATTGGTGGCGGATGCTTTTTAGACTAGGACTGTCTACATATGTAGGGTCAAGCAGGTCATTAAAAACATACTGTCAGGACTAAAGGGCGGAACATTGGCATACAATCTGCACTGTGGCCACTTGTCTCATGCCAAATGTATACATGGAAAGATGAATAATGTGGAGATTCTCTGTTTTTCATATACAGATTTACATGTATGTTATTAGCATAACTGACCAGTGTGAGTATTGGTGGAGGGGGGCGTGAGAAATGTGTCCAAGGGGCGTCCCCAGGTCAGCATGCCATGCCTGTATGTGTCACACTGGGCATTAATACTGGAACCTCCAGAAGTGGGCCAACAGCCTGTGGTCAGCTCAGTCCTCATGGTGACCACCACCCCTGGCACCCTCCCAAATAGCTGCCTGACCAGCCACCACAGCACAGGCTCACCCACCTCCAATGACTACTGAATGGCTGATTAGCCTAACTTTTTTTCTATCTATCGATTTGCTAAGTTATTATTAAGACCTTCTGCATTATGTATGAATAAAGCACACCAGTAGTTGTAGGTGCTGGTGGGAGCAATATTCTATATATACCATAGATGGAGGAGGAGTTTGGTTCATTGTCCCTGGTGCAGTCGATGGTACAGTCTTAATATGTCAATCAGAAAGCATAATTTGATTATGGCAATCGATCATTTCGATATATTGCATTGTTGGTTACCAGCTGTCCATTTACTTACGTTGAAATAACGATGTGGCAATCATGAGCAATCCAGCACCTAGCGTCAAGATGAATGATACTGAGAGATTGATGGGGTATATGGGTGGCAGTAATGTGCTGAATATGGGTTTGTATGTATACGTGTTACCACAGGCTGGACTATGTTAGTTTTGGCGGAAATATAACAGACCGGACTGTTCAAACCTGCCTACCTCTCGCTGCTATCGTCCAGGCCCTGGCAGAATATATACGCACCATGTGGCTTTATAGATTAAATGGAGTCCATTGTGGGGACTGGCAGTTGCCAAAGTGGTCTACACATTGTCAAGCTATGAATAAGGCATGAGGCCATTACTGGTGGCATCACGTGCTAACTTTCACATGCTCCACGCCGTGGTCAATAGTTTAACATTCCCCTGGAGAAGACAAGTATAGGGCCCCTTGCCTCTCCCCCCTGCAGCCTCTTTAATACTGCAGTGTGAGTAGGGGTGTGGGGTCCCCAGGTGGTTTACTAGTGCATGTTAGCAACAGAGAGGACAGAAAAAAGTGTGGGAAGCAGTATCAAAGTGAAAACATTCTAAACCATTTGTCAGGGCAAGTATTCAGCGGAAGACGTGACATGGTAATATATAGCTTAAATGAGTCTGTTAAATGTCATGTGAATGGTACATGTATAAAGGACAGCCTTAATGCATCTGCCAAAGATAAATATTATCTAGATGGGAAGACTACGAGGTTGCTAGGGTTGAGGAAGGTGCAGCACACTGCAAGACCAGTTTCAGTTTCAGTGTCTATGGAGATTGAGGGGCATTCGGGATAAACAGAGAACGCCATCAACGACGAACGCGATGAACGGAGAACAGGATAAACGGAGAACGGGATAAACGGTGAACACTATAAACGACAAACGGAATAAAAGACAAACGGATAACGGGATAAACGATAAAAGGATAACGGGATAAACGGGGAAAGGGAGAAGGGGATAAACGGAGAACGGGATAAACGGAGAACGGGATAAACGGAGAACAGGATAAACAGAGAACGGGATAAACGGAGAACGGGATAAACGGAGAAAGGGATAAACGGAGAACGGGATAAACGGAGAACACTTAGGTACCAATATAATCCGACAAAACGAAAATCACGAATATCTTCGCTGTTTACGCTCCGATCGCCCCGATATTCGGAAGGAGAAGGGGATGAACGGAGAAGGGGATAAATGGAGAAAGGGATAAACAGAGAACGCTATAAACGGCGAACGCTATAAACGACCAATTGGATAAAAGGCGAATGCGATAAACGGAGAACGGGATAAACGGAGAACGGGATAAACGGAGAAAGGGATAAACGGAGAAAGGGAAAACAGGACAAAGGGAGAACGGGAGAAAGGGAGAACGGGAGAACGGGATAAACGGAGAACGGGATAAACGGAGAACGGGATAAACGGTGAACGGGATAAACGGTGAACGCTATAAACGGTGAACGGGATAAATGGAGAACTGGATAAACGGAGAACGGGATGAACGGGATAAATGGTGAACGCTATAAACGGTGAATGGGATAAACGGAAAATGGGATAAACGGAGAAATGGGATAAACGGAGAACGGGATAAACGGAGAACGGGATAAACGGAGAAACGGAGAACGGGATAAAAGGAGAACGGGACAAACGGAAAGCGGAGAAGGGGATGAATGGATTAAGAGAGAACGGGACAAAGGGAGAAGGGGATGAACGGAGAACGGGATGAACAGAGAACGGGATAAATGGAGAAAGGGATAAACAGAGAACGCCATCAACGACGAACGCGATAAACGGAGAACGGGATAAACGGTGAACACTATAAACGACAAACGGAATAAAAGACAAACGGATAACGGGATAAACGATAAAAGGATAACGGGATAAACGGGGAAAGGGAGAACGGGATAAACGGAGAACGGGATAAACGGAGAACGGGATAAACGGAGAACGGGATAAACGGAGAAAGGGATAAACGGAGAACGGGAGAAACGGAGAACACTTAGGTACCAATAATCCGACAAAACGAAAATCGCGAATATCTTCGCTGTTTACGCTCCGATCGCCCCGATTTTCGGAGGCGTAGGAGAACTTCAAAATCGTTTTTGGATCAAAATCGTTTCGGGGCTCAAAATCGATTTTGGGGGCAAAATCGGTTTTGGAGGCAAAATCCCCCCCCCGGCCAACCCGACACGTCGAACCAGAAACGAAGCTGCAACGAAGATGGTGTCGCTGCTGACGCTCCGATCGACTCGCTTTTTCCGCCGAGACGTAAAACAGCGGTTACGCGCTGCCGGGCGCTGACGCCCACAGCCACCTGCTCGCCCCCAGCCACTTGCTTTCCCACAGCCACCTGCTCACCTACAGCCACCACCTGGAATTCGATTATATATGACTTCCAATATATGGAATTAGGGTAGCTTCTTCTGGCGATTACGATTCTGCTGTCAGAAATGAGAAATAACGTACTGTACTCAAATTAGATAATTCATTCGACTTTCTAATGACAAAAGCGGTATGTGTGAGGCTTGTGGTGGCCTGGTAAGTAGCAGAGAGCGGCATAGGAAATAGCAGACGACATTCACCATATAGTTAACCCTTTGAGGCCAACATTACCCATTACTATATTCGTATTACAAGGTGTACAGTGTGTTGGGGATGGGTGTATATAGAAGGCCTTAAAGGGTTATTATCCAGGTGTCACAAACATGTTGCCACTTCCCTTTAAGGGCCGCAATGTACAGATTAAGCCACCGCTGTGCCGGTCAATAATTACAACCTGATCGGCCTGAGGTGCATGGGATCGGGGGGGGGGGGGGGGGGCGGCACGCAGTAGGCTGTGTCTATTGCGGGGACAGCTATATACCCGGCTCAATACTAACACATGGGGGTGGGCGGCATGCAATAGGCTGTGTACTGGGCCGGAACAGACCAGCGCCAATACCCAGGTGCTAGGACCACCCCCCCCCCCCCTCCCCCCTCTCCTGTGTACTTCTAGATGTCACGGGTACGTATTAAGTGACCAGCCCTCCCCCCCCTAGACTCGGCCCCCGTCTGTTGAATACAGACTGGGCACCAGCAGCAGCGAGGACTTACACTCTTCAAGCATAACCGTGGCAAAGTATATGCTTGGTGAGTGTAGCAGGCGCAGTCATGCGGCATGCGCATCACTCTCCAGCAGATATTTTGTTATGATGGGGGTATATACAAATATCTGCTGGGAGATGGTACTGCCATCCCAACGCCGTCCCCGGCCCTGATAAGGCACTGGGTCAGACCCAGCTCCGGGTGTATGGACAGGGGTGGGCGGGTCTGATGGTGTGAGACTATCCCCCCCCCCCTTCACCCATTGACTGGCCTGACCCACATGGGGGTGGGCGGCATGCAATAGGCTGTGTACTGGGCCGGAACAGACCAGCGCCAATACCCGGCTCACTACTTACACGGGGGGGGGGGGGGGGGGCTCTGGCCATAATTATCAACAGCAATTAAGCATATAACTATTGCAGGTAGGGGGCTAGGACCTTAAACACTGAGGGCAATGGGGCAGGAATCCGTACACAGGTACGACTGGAGGACGGGGAGCTAAGGGCCACTCAACATAGGGCTAGGGCTGAAGAGGCCTGACTAAGGAACCACCGGGTATAGAGCTGATGCACAGTTGGACCCTTGATCACTGCCCAATGCTAAGTGAATGGAGGGTACAGCCAAGGCAAAGTCAATGGGCCGTAGCACCTAAATATGACCAGTTCTTCCCTTACACAGTAAGGGAAACTGGTCAATAATATTATATATACAGACCAGGGTACAAGAATATAGGTTGAGTGTGAGGGTTACAAGTGCCATGTTTCTTGTTAGTCACAGTGAAGGTGGTTGGCTTGAGGCACACATTTACTGGTGAGGGAAGTAGGACGGAAAGAGGGAGGGAGGAGCAGGGGCAAAGCAGTATTGTCTGAAAGTGTTAGGTCTCCGCAAGCTAACAAGATGAATCTTCGTCGTCGGAGTGACCCCTTACCATTCGGGGGCACGGCCAGGAACGGGCATTACGCTGCATTACAAAGCTTCTAATGCAATCTAGTGCACTTTAGTGGAGTTTGCCGCCGTCCCACACGGTGCCTATTAGCCTATTACCGCCCCAGGAGGAGAGGGCCTAGTGGCGTAACGCGTCGTCCAACGAGGACGCCACTGCTCGGCTTCCTAGCAAGAACAGCAACAAAGACTGCCACAGCATTCCTCAGTGCTGACAATAATCGTGTAGGAAGGTGTGGGTGGGGGATGGGCGAGGTGGGAGCAGTAATGGAGAGGAGAGGGGTTGGACGAGGTGGGGGCAGTAAGGGATGGCTAGGTGGGGTGCAGTGGGGGGTAGATGGGTGTGGTTGTGTGGGCGGGGCGGGTCTGGATGGATAGGTGGGTGGATGGGTAGATGGAGGGTGAAGCAAAAGGGATGGGGAGGGCATAGCGGAGAGGAACAGCAGGGGAGGGGTGCCACTTAGTCCTGACCGTCCCAACCCGCCCATTATTTCATCAGATCAATGAAAAGCTCTGAGCACGGGGTCTTGGTCACAAATGGTCCCCAGGAACCCCCTTCCTGCCTGCTCAACTCTGCCGCCCTTCCTGCCTAGAACCCCTGCCGCACTGCTTCCTCCAGCCCTGCAACCCCGACCCCAAAGTCCTCACCCACCGACTCCATGTCTCCCTATGCCTCTATCCATGCACAGCACGCGCTATCATACCTCTATAATTATACTGCCATATCTGGACATTCTATTAAGCGCACCCTCTGTAGCTCACCCATCTCTCATCCCGCCAAAGAGTCCCCCAATTTCCTGTCATTGGCCTGACCCGATGTTGAGCGCCAGCGCCGACTGTTTGGGTCTATCAGGCGGCACAATCCGTTGCGAATTGGTCGACAGCTGATCAGTAGCCCAAACAACGGTGAAAAAGAGAAGATTGGGGGGAAAAGAGAGAAAAAACGACGCACCCTCTATACCACCAGAGCGAGCAGAAACGTTATCACACAAATTTCCTACCTCATTTCTCAGTGCCTATTTTGCCAATATGACAGTGTTGGCTGCCGAGCACGTCTCTGTGGTATACTGTGGGGCGGGCCAGGCTGAAACCTAGATCCCCTGTAACAGGACTTGACTGTGGGGGAGACTGTGTACAGGAGATGTAGAGATGGCGTCTTAGACGGCATGTACTCTCCTGAGTTGTCAAGCACTACACAGTGACAACATGGACAAGACGACTGCCTTTCAGAAGACACCCACCGTCTGTGTACGCTGATGGGATACAATGTGTGCTGAGTCTGCCTGGACACAGCACCCCTCAGTGTAACGGATTAGTGTCTTTGGGCAGTCACAGTACGGTGTCCATGTTCTGCCCTTTTGTTGGAGACGTTGGGGTTGAGTTGAGTAGGGGTGAAATGGGGATACCCAGGTCCAAGCAGAAGGAGATGACAAGCAGGTTTTTTTCTCCAGTTTTTCCCCCTCGGTGTAATACAAGTGTGTACGGTGTCGCAGCTCTTACCAAAGGGCTTCTAGGGCCTGAT
The DNA here is from genome assembly GCA_947462335.1 of Harmothoe impar. NCBI lineage: Eukaryota > Metazoa > Annelida > Polychaeta > Phyllodocida > Polynoidae > Harmothoe > Harmothoe impar. Next base: position 40,707,214 of record OX381710.1, read on the forward strand.
CGCATGCTTTTACACTATGGGGTGGTCTGTAAAGGATGCCTGCCTCAACTAACGGCATAATGAACTGCTACAGAGCAATCATAACACCGCAGCCAATTGACAAGACATGTGCCACCCTCGTAGTGCTAATAAAACTAGGATTTTATGTCCATAGTGCACTAGAAATCCTGCTCATAACAATAAGTGCTACATGGGCGGGGGAGACTCAGAAGGGGACACAGGGATGTCAGAGGAGGTTGGAAAGCTCGGCTCGTAAACCTCCAAAAAACACAAGTGGGCACAAAAATTGGTCGAAACGATCGTAACGCTATGAATAAGTGCTCTGCTGGGAGTTTGCCGCACTACACAGAGCTGGTCCGAGATAATAAGAATTATTGCTGCTGCGAGAGCAGAACATTGCAGGTCAAAAGCTGAAACCATGACAGGGAATTAAGATGGAAATTGAAAGTAAGAAAAAAGGTGAAGTAGGCTAAATAAAATATTAACAGGTCGTGATGTAGGACAAGGACATTTCAAACACATAACTGTGGGGCTAAAGAAAATAGGGTGGCAATCTAAAGATGAGGAGAAAAACAGCTACTCCCAATTCTCGCCAGTTGGCCAAAAGCTCCAAGCCCATAGCCCATCCCCAAAGTACTCAGCCAATTTCATTTCAACTTGTCGTGTCTTAAAACAGACCAAATGCTAAAGGTTAAAAAATAAAAACTGGTATGAGGGGTGGTGGGGTCCCTGGATGATTCTTGCCAGTCAGTGGTGGGCCTTCTCTGACCGCGACACAGCTTCATGTAATGGCGGTCTGTAGAGGCTTGGAGTGATTTAATTTCCTGCCTATGATTGATCATTTGGGGGACATAGGGCCATTCTATAGTGAGGCGGAAATGTCGGTGATATAGCCACCGCGCATATGCAGAGAGAAGAAGCCTCGTTATGACCACATCAGATACCATCATATTGCGGCTACCCATCTCACAATGCAGAAAATGCCATTTCAAATAAAAACACTAGTGGCCACTTTCGCACACAAATCAGAGTAAATGAATTCCACTTTAGCAGTACAGTCTGCCATGCTGGATTTCTGTTTATCCTATATACAGCCACCAGGGCCATACTGTACAGTCAATCATTTTTGTTATCCCCTTTGTGTGCGAGAAGTGACAGGGGAGCAGTGTCAATGGTTGGAACAAGCAATTTTACTGATTCTATCTTCACAAACATATGTCAGAACAAAATTGAAGTACTCAAGTCGCAGCCAGTACCACCCCGTGCGTCCACCCAGCCTGTGCAAGATGGATGGGTCGTCGATAAAGCATTTGAATGGTACAGTGACGTGTGTATATATGTGTACGTGCCTGCTGACTTCCCTACAGGTGGGGATTTCCGACGTCATCCTCCCCCCTACAAGACTTGCACAGTATATGGAGAAAGTGGAAGTCGATGCAGAGTAAAGCTAACCTTCTAGAATCTCACACCTTTCAGTGAGGCCCGGGTCCTTTTCACTTGACAAATGTTTCTCTCGCCTCTGAGACGCCAGAATTGTTTCGATCGCACATTTGCGCCAGTATAATGAAGACACAGTAGCTCTGCGCGCTCAGCAGTGTTACTTCTCCATCAATAACACCTGGAGGAGTGCTATACTGCCCCCACTCGGTGAGTGATGACGTCCAAAGGTCCTCCAGGTAGGCCACAGCCAGCAACCACTCGGTGGTCTATGTCACTCAGAGCGTCTAACTGCCAACGTCTGCAGGCCAACCCCCGAGGAATAGTCAACAAATTGCCATTTCTGGGCAGTGGGGATATTATTCTGGGGGAAGCAGAGGAGGGGAGCATTGCCATCGCTATATGAAGAGAGTCATAGTGCGGTCGGTGGGGAGGTTTTAGGTCTAGTTTGAAATCCCCTGGGACTATCCTATATGTATGTATAATACATTTCTAGCAGTCTACAATACTTCTGGTATGAGAGGCATATATGTACCATCTGTTTACCTACCTTCAGCACTGCGTCTCTGCCTATTTGTTGGGGCCACAACCAGGAATGGGAGTCTAGGAGTGCCGAGCATCTTAGGCAACATGTGCTTAACATGCCCAATGACCATGGCGGGATGATTACCTTACCGTGAGGGGTGACAGTGATGAATATAAAGCCGCAAATAACTACCACAAAGACGAAGCATGATTGCAGCAGAGCCGACACATAATACCACCCTCACGGCCCCAGTCACCTTAAAAACGCTCCCCTTCTGCCTGCTCGCAGTGTATACCCTTACGTTGACATCCACCCCAACAACCTCGCTCTCCAGGCACGACTCGGCCAACATTTACCATCTACAGGGGAGGCCACAACTCAGCCCTGGTGCATGGGAGGGGACAAAAGGCCATGGCACCTCAAGACACGGGAGGGTGATGGCCTCACACTCGTGGTATGTTAACCGGGGCCAATGATGAACAGCGCTGCTCACGGTTAGATCATTCCCCTTGCTCTCTTTCAGCGGGAGGAGAAATAGCTGCACCCCTAGAGCCCACTTTCCCCCCTGACGGGCCAGCACAAAAGCAGCCGCCAACCGCCATGCAGCCTGGGTATAGACATTGGGTGGGGGGCAAAACTGTGATTGCGAAGTGGGTAAAAACTATAATAACTGCCGAGGGGTGGTTACGAGGTGGAGGCCCAGCGCTCCAACAAACGTAATCACCGTCCGTGGCCACTTTCCATCTCGGTGGCAATAATTCAGAGACAAACCAAAATGAGATCTGGCGAGGCGGGCAGTGCTTTCATTATTCTTCTCACATTTGGGGCAGCCCGGTGCGCGTCTGGGACATATACGGGCAGGCATGGAACAGGATCAGTGCACGGCCGCCTGTCACTTTTACTACAAGAGGTCTTTGAAATGCACCAGGCCTTTAAAATGAAGGGCACCGAGGGAAGGGAGGGGGAGGGGAGGACGTGGGTCTGAGATGTGAGTGTGTGTGGTGGGGGGGGGGGGGGGCTGGGGGTAGGAGGACACTTTAGAGGGAAGAAGGGTGGGCCATGGGTGGACTGGGTTGTATTTACAGTGTCCGAAAATTGTGTTGACTGGTAGTTATTTGTGTTATGTGGGGATGGTGGGGGGTGTGGGGTGGGAAGGGGTAAACAATCAGAGGGTGGTGCCTCTTTAAATCTTTTTATGGGCAGTAACTTTTAACGTGGGCATAGACCACCGGCCATAAACTGGAATATATTAGACCATTACAATAGACAAACGCTTATCTGAAAACTATAATTCCCCCCTTGAGTAGTACCATGCCGGGCACATAATGCATCTCACGAGACCCCGAGGATAAAGGATAAGGATTAACCCCTGGCCTTTCAATGCACATCCCTAGTGTTCTAGATGAATATGTATATCCTAGACAGATGGTAAATGCCGGTGCATTATACAAGACCGTGGCATGGCATGGCCTAACCCCATAATTACCACCGTAGGGAGATCAACTGCAGTGCCAGTCACTAATGATGTCTAATAACCTTTGTTTAATGGAGTCGGCAGGAAAAACTGCAAAACCTCATTTAAATTTCCATCATTATACACATCAAAGGTAGCCATTACTCTATAGGCCAGCACACCCCTCCCCTATCACCCCCCCCCCCTCAGCCCTACCTCATTCACTTCACCACCATGGCACACCTCTGACTGGCACCAGCTGGAGGTGTACAGCACCGCATGCTCCAGGGTGTGTAGTGGAGGGGGGGGGGGCAGCCTGCCGATGCATATTACTCCAATACATATGTACTACCATGGAGGAGGGGGTAGATCATACAGGATTGCCACCCTCTAAACATCGATCCCTGTAGGGATGCATGTATGCGCTCCCGTGGACACTAATCCATTGTGGACAATACATCTTCCTAAATCAAAGCTTCAACACCCTGAGCTCCACAGGGGAATGGTGTTTAGGGATCAGCTTCACATGGGCAGCAGCAAAACCTGTCCCTGTGGACCACCTGTCAAACACGCCCCTCTCCATTATGATGGCCGCTATAATCCCAATGGAGAGCCCACAATTAATATCATCGCTACAGAGGCATGTTCCGCCGGCCACCTGCCCAATTGTATGAGCAGATCGGTGGATTATACAAACTGTATGAAACTGCAAATAATCATCAATCATGCTACTGTACGCGTAGGCTATACATGTATGTACATGTATAAGGAATGTATGATATCTCATTTTGTACATGATAAGGGATGTGAGTTTTTCACATGAATTTTAATGTTCCCATTTCCACAATTTCAGCACTGGTGTGATGTCATCTTACATACCTGCTGTGGATTTTTTTTTATGGGATTCATGGAATTCCAGGAGTCAACACTACAGCCTGTGTCATTGAGTAACGATGTAGACCTAACCCAGAATGTGGGGACCTCACATTTCTAGACGATCAGGGAATCCTGTGCCGCGGTGACACTGCCCTGGTAACTTTAATGACATCACTAACCGACCGCCTTTGCCATAGCTTTGCCACAACCAACAGGAAAAAAGATGTAATAAAAATGAAACCCCAAGGAGAATCATGCATTAGCATTTTCATCATGGGTATTGGGGCTAAGAGATCTAAGCAACAGTCACATTACACGTGGATCCAGTAACAGTATTCTGTAGACCCTGGGTTAGACCCAGGTCTCAGTAAAGCAGAAGCAGCAGACTGATCTCATCCTGCAGCAACAGTAAAAGTACAAAGGTATAAACCCAGGTTTCAATAAAACAGCAGTAGCATGCTGATCTCATCCTGCAGCAGCAGTAACATGACGTCTAGACCCAGGTCTCAGTAAAACAGAGACTGGATCCCACACTACAGCAGCAGTAACATAACGTCTAGACTCGGGTCTCAGTAAAACAGAAGGTTGATTCCTCACTACAGCAGTAGTATAACATGACGTCTAGACCCAGGTCTCAGTAAAACAGAGACTGGATCCCACACTACAGCAGTAGTACTAACATAACTTCTAGACTCAGGTCTCAGTAAAACATAGGGTTGATTCCTCACTACAGCAGCAGTATAACATGACGTCTAGATCCAGGTCTCAGTAAAACAGAGACTGGATCCCACACTACAGCAGCAGTAACATGACGTCTAGACCCAGGTCTCAGTAAAACAGAAAGTTGATCACACAGCACAGCACCAGTAACATAATGTGTAGATCCAGGTCTCAGGAAAACAAAAGGTTGATTCCTCAGTACAGAAGCAGTAACATGACGTCTCGACCCAGGTCTCAGTAAAACAGAAGGTTGATTCCACACTACAGCAGCAGTAACATTACGTGTGCGTCCAGGCTCGCGTGCAAGGTGAAAATTACAGGCGACCAAGTCAGTAAACTACACCCGCCGACGCACACGGGCGACTTGGACGAGGGAGCTACATGGCCAACAGTAATTAAAATCTTGATCACGAGCGCTGACCACCAATGCTCACACACCATACTGTCATTAATGTCACCACTGAACCTCAGCGCCACCCTCAGACAAATTGGTTGGGAAGGAGAAAAACGCTAGTTGTCGTTTTTCATGCTTGCTGTTGTTAACGGGTATAGTGTTTGGGGGTAGCAGACCGAGCAGGGGTAGGAGTAGTACGATATATATACGAGGAGCATGGGGGTGGGAGGAGCCTACATGAATGGTTTTACCATGTTTGGGGTGAATACATGCAGCCTCTCGTGTTATCTTTAGGTCAGAATTCCCTTAGACATTACTAACGTGCATGAAGAATGTCTCATGAGATTTACAAGCAGCTACAGAACATGTGCACAGGGAGGTCTGATCCTACAGTCAGGGGGCGTGAAGATAACGTTCCACTCCACACCAACGATCCAGCGTACACAGGCATTACTACTAAGGTTTGATCCCCAGGGGTGTCATATAATTTGTGTTTCAGAAATACCCCCTTTTCAATTAAAGGACCATTATTGATCATTTTGTGAACCATTATAACAGCAAAATAGCTCCAATTCAGAATGTGCAGTAGGCAGTTGAATAAAAATCAATATATAGTATCCAAATGATTACAATCGATGGGGTAAAATATTTATATGGAAATCAATGTTCTCAAAGGATGGTATTATGAGGGTGGTTGAAAAAACGTGTTGACATGAAACAGTCATGCCTGTCACATAGTTCATAACTACCTTGGGGACGGGGGAGGTATATGGAAAGCCATCCCGCTAGAAAAAACTCTTTAATATTGAACAATGGTGACTACAGGCCTGAACCTTCTAGGACTGCATTATTCATCTAGGGTTCTACGTGCAGGAGGCTCATGCAGCCGTCATCCACGCCTATAGAGCAGATCCTCCAGGCCTACTTGACATGAACTGTGTGACCCATTAACATTTTTATTGGCAGGTGTCAGGCAAATATTGAATAAGAATGGACTAGGTTCAGCTCACGAAATGCTATGAATATCTACAATTTGATATCAGCCTGCGGCTGTGGCGATGTGTGTGGCCATGATGGAAACAATGGTGTAGAGGTTCAAACCCTAACTTTACCATTGAGTATCACGTACAATAATTCATTACTAGATTCATCACGAAGTCATTTTGTCACTACCAGGTATCTGCTGCCGTCATGCCATGATTTACAATAACAATGCTCGTGTGAAGTGGGCACTTGATTCCCTCATTAATTAATAACACGTTTGGAACGTGTTAATCCACCTTTGATGATCATGTAGATCAGTCAGAAGCAGAAGGGACCTTTAAGAAAAAAAAGAAAACATTACCATGAGTACACGTATGTATGACATGGCATGCTTCACATCCCCATCCCATTTTTCACCCTTCAAAGGTGATTGTTTCGGCGATTTCTCTACACCAATGACACAAATCGCTATCATAGCTCTGTTGGAGGAAAATAGACGGTAGATTACTGTATGAACATATCGCATTGGTGCAGTATACATTGTATTAGCCAATGACTAAAAACTGTGCTCCACCGATTAATAACACGAAACCCTATATGATATAGTATTGGTACATGTATGTGAGCCGTGCATCCGATCCCACACCCCACAACCAATACACCTTCAAACTATGTGCCGGGAGAGGTGAAGAAAGGGGCAGGAACTGGAGATGCTCCTCCTCCAGGGTGGAAGGAGCTGATAGACCTGAGTGGGGCACACTGCCTTGGCACCAGATGTGCACTTTGATTCGATAAGGTTTGAAGAGGGGTCAGTGTCTGTCAGCAAGAATATCCTGTTTCCCTGGTCCCAGTAGAGGTTTGAGGCTAATGCCATTAGGGGAGTGGCCACTGCCCTAGACCCACCCAGTACCAGCAACGGTAAACACTGCCAAGACAAACGACGAGACCAGACAAGGATAATTAGACGCACCAACCCCAAAGGGAAACGGCCCTTCATGGGTACGCCTTTTTGCCATTTCACCCAATTAATCCCTTTCCCAAATTGAATTCCAAGCCCACGTGACTACCGTGTGTATGTGTCTGTGTGTTGGTGTGTTGGCGTGTGTGTGTGTGTGTGTTGTGCTCTCGGCCACCTCCGGCTCCTTCCAGCTGACCTTTACTTCAGCAGGTCGCCGCCAGGGGGTCGGAGGTCAGTGTTCCTACATACGGGACCCTGGCTACAGGATGAGACTAACAAATCACGTGGACAATCCGCCTACCTGTGTCAGGTCCAGGTACAGTTACACACACTTAAGCAGGCCAACTCTTACATTGATACACAGGGAAATTACTGTCCCAACACAACCCTTTTATGGTGAAGCCAACCTGTGTGGGGCCACCTTTGTGTAGACTTACAAAAAAGGCAGGGGAAAATCCCCTCTTTAAGGAATAGTATCACGAAAACTCACAGCACTGTTTACCGACGGTAGTAACAGAAGCCCTTTTACTTAAAGAGTCCCCTCAGGTAGGGCGACCACCCCACTCAGCCCCCATCGCTCAGGGATATATCTTGTCCCCTGATCAACCCGAAACGGACCCGTTAGCGGCTGAGTAAACGTCGCTCAGACAGGGGTACACAGGTCTACACACATCCCTGTCTGTGGACATCTAACGGGGGATCACTTCTCTAATGTCCGTGTGTCGCTGCATTACAGACAGGTAATTAAAGGTAAGAGTGGCTAAGTATGCCTACCTGAAAGTGAAACACGCCGCCTCCCTTCCTCCTCCTGTGTATGGCCAGGTAAGCCTTAAGGCAGCTGCTGCACGCTGGTGGCTGCTGCAGGTATATGTATACACCTGTACTCACGGATCATCCAGTGGCTTGCAGCCAGTATCAGCCTGCAGAGCTACTTTCACGTCCACAGGCCTGTCCGCCCACCCTGTGGCCTGGCCGACAGGGGTGGTGACCTCCTCCTGTAGGTGGAGATCCGAGCACGGCCCCAGGTGCTGCCAGGCATGTAAGCTGAGAAGGGCCTACCCCAGTTAACAACACGTTATCGTGCCGGGGCTGCACTCTGATCCCATCGTTACATCCAGGTAGGAATGCAGCTTCTTGGGTTCCATTCCCTGAGTGGTAAAACGTACAGCTGAGGCTGCTGTTATTTAAATACAAAGTGGCCTCACACAACGGGTCAAATCCAATCCTGCCCTTTAATAATAAAGCCAATCCTGCATGGGGTTCCTCCTGCCCTCACCCTTCACCTTAAACACGCCCACCCCTGTTGCTGCTAAATGCCTCACATGGCTGAAGACGGCTCCGGTGGGACGCACTGCACTGCTCTCCGGTCCCACGCTGCTACATGCTTATGCTGCTGATGGCAAGCCTATATGATGACAGCTCTTACTCCAGGGGCGAGAACCAACCATCGGGCACCCTGTCCGGCCTGTGACTGGGGACCTCCGTAGCCGGTAGGTGGCGGCAGCTGGGTACAGGAGGAGAGAGGACGGCTGCAGGAGGAGGGACTGGAGGAGTGTAAAGTAGTGGGGAGTAGTGGTCCGGGTATGAGGCAGTGCTGTGTATTGCGGCTCGGCGCGGCTCACTGTGAAGGTGGGCTGTAGTACTGGAGGATGGTGCGTGGGGAGGAGGAGAAGGCGGCGCGCGGCGTGCAGGAGGGAGGTGTCGGGGTAGGGCCGTGGGCGGGCGGCAGGACCGTGCACTACTACTACCTACCCAACCTACCACCACGTACTGTCAGTGTGCAGTGTGCGTGCACGTCACGCTACAGCCGCCGCACACTCAGGACTCCTGCCGCAGCCGACCCAGGGGGCAGCACGGGCACACCGAGTCAACTTAAAGTCTAGTCCTATGTGTGTAGTGTCTAAAGTGCCTCGAATTTTGACCCTGTAACTGCGTCACTTTTTTGGTGGGGGGGGGGGGGGGCAGTGTGTCACTGCGTCAATTCTTTTGTATATAGGAATTCATAGAAAAATCTCTGTAGGTCGATTTTTATCCCAATTATTTCCTGTGTCCGCAGATTTTTAAAAAGGCCTAAAACGGTCGTGTATACATGTATACACGTCTAATGTTTATATCTCCCTGTCCACTGGGAATGATGACACCATGCGCTCCATTATTATATTCTTCAGCAAAACATCCCCTCCCCCTGCCCCCCCTTCCCTCCAAAAACCCTCCCCCTCCCCTCCCTCTCCTCCCTCCTTCCGCTCCTTCCCCTGTCACCTCCTGTACCCCAAGCGGCGCCGCGCCCATTGCCAAAAGGGCACACCGTCTTTCAGAGGTAATTATGATTGCCAGGAGTTGCAAAAACACGAACAGCAGAGGCAAAAGGGGAACGGAATACGCATCAGCACTCACGAAACATAAAACTAACGGGCTCAAGCTGAGCTTAAGAGGCATTGCACGGCTAAAAGTTGAGAGAAAAAGAAAAATGGTAATATAAGAAGATTGGGAAAACGGTCGCATCAAAGGACAAAGTGGGAGATAAATATACTGCTTTATCCTTGGATGATGTTGTTGTAAAAGGAGCAGTGTCTGTTGTGTGTATCCATGATGAACTCACCTGGATCACTGAATGGTGGAGAAGATGAGCCCACCCCCACCCGACCTCTTCCATACTCCTTACCTCCCTCCCATACTTACCTCCCTCCCATACCCCTCACCCCCCCCCCCCCATACCCACAGAGTTAGACAGGTAGGATGGTGTATCTAAGGGGCTATCCTAATGTTGATATGATCAGCTCTACCACCCCTTGTGGTGACAAGGCCCGGCGACAAGGTCCCCCAAGCGTGTCCAGCCTGACAAGCCGCCCCCACAACTCACTCCCACGTCCCTACCCTGCACACAATACACATTTTCAGGGTTGGGGGTGAAGGCATTGGGGGTATTGTGGTGTGGGTGGATATAGGGGGCAGAGTGGATGTAACAGGGAGGGGTGAAGAATGGCCATGTGAGTCTGAATATTTACCACTGTATAGCAGTGGTCTGAATCATCTGTGGGATTTACCTGTAGTGATTGCTAGCTATAGCTAGCTATACCAAGCCCCCATGTGTCTCCTGGGTGCATTCCTGTGGCGGTAGAGAACACATATTGGGGCTGGAGTTCTGGGTTAGTTGACTGGCTTAGTCACACCCCTCATATATCGCCCACAGATTGTGATCTCCGTAGGCGTCGTGCATGTAATTGGTGTGAATACATTCATGATCAATAGTATACATCTATGCTGGTGGTGGCCATTGCCACATTGCACATGAATACACTCTTTTCCCTGATTTATCCCATGCCCTTTCCCTGCCCGCATATTGCCGTATTATAACCTTCTGATCTCTATCTCACATGGAATTTACCATGAACGTACCCAACCACCCTATCAACCCAACCCACCCTCTGTAATAGTGCATTACATTGTACACCACCATGTTTCTATGTTCTGTGTCATACCCATTATTGGTGATTGCTATCTCAGACAGACGTGAGTCAAGTTTCATACACCTACATGTACTACAATTGTATACACGTACACCCATGTAAACCACAGGTCATGCTCTTAGTGGTAAATGCCACACGCCCCACGTGGTCCTGGCTCATCAGCATTTCCATAATATCTATTCAAACCAAATATGGCTGCCACTTTCTCCACGATAAGGCGAAAGGTCACACTGCACTGAATGGTACAGCAGCAATGCCCTCTAAAAAAGTGGGCAGCTATATTCAATATCTTCTGCATTGTGCGGAGCGAAGGCAATTATCTGTACTGAAAGGAACATGGACTGCACGGGTCTAGTTTCATATTTATATACGGCTAGCTATTCTTGATAACTTGATTAGTTCGGATAACAGAGGCGTAGGAAGGAAATCTTTTGGGGGGCATAATGGTGTATATGCACGATCAAATTGGAATTATATGGAAAAGTAGTGTTTGAGCCCCCTTTAGTTCTGATTGAGGGCCTTGGCACTTCTGCCCCACCCCCATTTCCCCTACAGGTATAGTTTGGAAAATAATTGTGTGCATTATATTGAAGGGCCTTGGCAAGATTTATTTTTTATTTTTTATTTTTTATTTATATATATATATATTTTTTTTTTTTTTGGGGGGGGGGGGAAACCTATTCAAGCCCCCCCCCCTACTCTTTGATGGGGGGGGGGGGCTTCCCCCTTTTCCTACGCTACTCGGATATGATGTAAAGCACTAGTGGTATAAGTCAGATATCGTACAGCCATGGCCCATGTATGCATCGGGCTGTGGCTGTTCTATATATTGCGTACACTTTTAATGGGGTCCAGCCCCTACATCACAAATATACAGCCATGTCGAAGCTATTCCCCTTTGTCCTATGGTATAAAGTCTGCATGGATTGGGACAGGACGGGGCTGGAGTGGGCTGGAGGGGGAGGGGTTGGGGGGAGGCCCGGGGCGTGCCTCCCTGACACCTATAATCACAAGCCTTTTAATCTGACGTAAAGCACTGCCGGGGCTCATTATCATCTTCTGTGTAATTACCAAGGCTTGATTGGCGCTCACTGTGTTCGAGGAAACTTCTAGACAATTGCTAATTTCTGAGGAGTAGGCCCTTATTGTTGACTCAGTGGGCTTTCATCTGTAGGGGTGGGTAGGTGATGGGCTCGATGGGCGGGGTGAGGCATTTACATCTGGTGTCGTCCCATACTGCCCTGTGACCTCACTTAATAATTAGGTCACAATAAAAAGTAAACACACTAAAAACTCTGCCCCTCCAAAGATGGGTCCAACTAGGGTTGGATTCAACCCCTACTTAATGGACAAAAACACTCACGGTTTGAGTGGAGCCCCATTAAATTAATAGTTTAGAACAGGAGCTTCATCCGGTTCGCTCGCAACAGCAAACCACAGGCGAGGGCATCCAAGTAGTAACGACAGAGGAAAAAGCAATATCCACATTTGAACCAGCCAGGGTATGAATATTTTAAATCAAACACAAAATGACTTCTGGTACTGGGGCTGGCGGCCTACAGGCTCACCGATGTGCCAGTCAATAGTGCCTCGGAGCGAGTTTTCACTGCGGTGTTCCGCCAAGGTTTCTTTACAAAGCAATGCTCTGCACTGCTGGGCATGAAATGAAGCGTGGCGGAAAAGGTGGAACTCCACGTCGATAACAGCGCCTAACATGCCACCTCGTCTAAACGGAACGGAACTCAATCCAGGCCAAAAATCACAGGCCTTGTCTGGCCCCTGGAAAGTACTTACTGCTGTACTGTGTATGTTTAACATGACGACGTGCAAGGTGGGCTACTCACTGGGAAATCATTACATACGATTATTGACTCGAATTTCTGCTTCTGCAGGTATACGCAGTACCTGGAATATTATATGCACATCTCTGTTGCCACCGACCAGTGCACCGGTTGTTTCCAATGGCCAACACAGTTACACTTTTTTGTTGAAGAGTAGTTGATTAGTTGTGTTGAGAATGCCACCTTAACCTGTCGTGATAACAAGTGTAATGCATATCGAGATGCAGTTTATTTATGACAGACGAAGCGATATAAATGGTTTATAGATGGAAGATGATACCAGACCACAATAGAGGACATAATAGTCTATAGGCCGTCCAACTCTACCAGAAGAAGCTGCAAATAATGCCATTTAGGTAGAATCATTAATGAGGCTATTCTCTGAATTAATGGTTACATTAGACAATGAATGTGGCGCCATACACGGCATTCCCTTGCAATATACTACTCGCCCTATAATTATGTGTAACACCATGGGCGGTGTAATTGATTGAATCTATACATGAAGAAGAAATATTATTCCCTCGATCTAAACAGGTGATCCCCTCATTGGTACTCCTTCATACCATAGTGTAGACATAGAACCCTCTGACTCGGAGATATGCCATATACAGGATGCCAGTTATAGACACACATACATATAGGTGTCATCCAGCGTCCTACAGATGATATTGACTGATCCGGATTTTGGACGTCTCTGAGGTATTATACCATTTCAGTACATTTGTAGCCGACTTCCTGGAATATTCAACTTACTCCACTCGGGGTTAATGCATCCTAGCATCCTTTTTTCTGCAGGTCTAAGGATGGACCTTCGTGTTTGGCTATCCTGATACAACGCTGGCGGCTATGTAGCGGATTGCCTTTCACTTAGTACCCTTTATCTGTACTCTGCATCTACCCTGTATGTACAACACGCCACACGTTGACCTCTCATGTTCTATGTTATCTATAGCTCTCTGAGGACACCAGGGTGGACTATATCACACCTTCTCTTACTACTAGTAACTGAATATCATCCATACCCTCAATTAGGGGGCAAAAAGGCTTCCCCCTTCATACATTACATTGTATACATCTGTCTGTTAATCAATTTGGTTGAATACAATTGGACATGACTGTATGGAATATACCAACGAGTTTAAGAAACAATAAATCCTTAACTTAATATACAGCAATACTTGTGCGGCCAAAGCTTTTTGGCAAATAACACAGCTATCCCCTAAACAACTTATTTAATGATTTAATGGAGTTTAAGACGTCACACTTTACATAGGCCTATTTGGCGCATGAGCCTGTTTGCGGTTACTATTGCCATTGGGGGGCATCCCACTTCCTGGCCGTGTTTTGGACCAGGTGACGGGGTAATAGGGGGTAGGTAGAGTGCAGACCGCCCCAAGGCATCAAGGTAAAACCTATGTACCGGTATACACACGTAGAAATAATGCACACTATACCAGGGTATCTTTTGTATCTCTTCCCTCTAATAGATAAATTTGCCCTTATTTCTACAAGTAAAACCTTTTGCGATATATACGTGCATTATATTACATATTCTGCACACAGGCTTAGTAAGTGTGACGAAATTGCTGCCGTGCAAATGTCACGCGACACCAATGGTAAAAGAGGCAATTATGACAAGAAGAGGAAATGGCTAAGCCACAAAATGTTTTCATTACCATACACAATAAGCCAGTACTTAGAGCAGGTTGACCAAGTGCTGGCTCGGTGGGGACCTCTGCCAATATAGTAGGGTCTGGAAACCACCTCAACCCCATAGACCCCCTGCTGACTGCTCCTCTAGGCCAACAATACACGCACCTGGGGCCTTTACAATACTAACCCGGATGGACAAGTCCGACCTTGAACTATCGCCACAGGGTCACCCACCCAGTCTGGTGTGGTTATCTCTATCACCCGACACCCCTGACATGAGAAGGTGCTGTCCATACCGTATACAGACCTGGTACAGCTATCTCTAACCCCATAAACCCCTACATGTGAAGGTGCTGTCCATACCGTATACAGACCTGGTGCAGCTATCTCTAACCACATAAACGCCTACATGTGAAGGTGCTGTCCATACCGTATACAGACCTGGTGCAGCTATCTCTAACCTCATAAACCCCTACATGTGAAGGTGCTGTCCATACCGTATACAGACCTGGTGCAGCTATCTCTAACCTCATAAACGCCTACATGTGAAGGTGCTGTCCATACCGTATACAGAGCTGGTGCAGGTATCTCTAACATCATAAACCCCTACATGTGAAGGTGCTGCATACCGTATACAGACCTGGTGTAGCTATCTCTAACCTCATAAACCCCTACATGTGAAGGTGCTGTCCATACCGTACACAAAGCTGGTGCAGCTATCTCTAACCTCATAAACCCCTACATGTGAAGGTGCTGTCCATACCGTATACAGACCTGGTGCAGGTATCTCTAACCTCATAAACCCCTACATGTGAAGGTGCTGTCCATACCGTATACAGACCTGGTGCAGGTATCTCTATCATCATAAACCTCTACATGTGAAGGTGCTGCATACCGTATACAGACCTGGTGCAGCTATCTCTAACATCATAAACCCAGGTGCGAATGTGACTTGGTTCACTTGTCTCTGTTCTCTTACACCCCATATATGTGAAGGTGAAGCTAATTCAAACTTGGTTCACCTGTCCATGTTCTCTTACACCTCAGGAGTACATGTGAAGGTGAGGCTAATTCAAACTTGGTTCACCTGTCTCTGTTCTCTTACACCTCCTACATGTGAAGGTGAGGCTAATTCAAACTTGCTTCACCTGTCTCTGTTCTCTTATGCCTCCTACGTGGGAAGGTGATGCTTACTAAGCCTACCCTATGCAGTATAGTCTCTAGTATAGTGTACCTATAGGCTGGAGGTGGTTAGAGCTCCCCCATGCACACGGTGGTCACTCGGCGCCGTGCGTATACACACCAATCTCTGTGATCTCCCGTGTAATGGATTGGATCCTGCCGGCTGACAGCGTTGATCAGATACACATCGATTTCTTGCCGTGATTGCCTCCGTCCGTTCAGCCTGCCCGCTATGCACAACCAAAAGAGAAACACCCCACAGCTGAGCATCCCACCCAATAGAGAGGTATACTACAGAGGATGTTGGCTCTACCCCATGCCAATAGGCACACAACGGTAAATGGGGATTGGGGAGGGGGTACCTACACGCACCTGTAATTGCCTATTTATAAAGGACAATGCAAATACCCAGTACCCAGAGTCTGCCTGTTCTTTGAAGTAGACTCCCTTTATATAGCAGCTGTATATAAGGTACCAGAGTACATCCTATAACAGCTGCCCCCCCCCCAAAAAAAAAGAAAAAACCACAAAAAAACAACAGGTTAACCCAATGATAAAATCACAACGATTTTAGTATAGCTGGGAGTGATAACTTAATGGGATACATCATGTACCTACTCTCATGGCTCCTGGTAATTTCACATAAATATATTCTTCTACACAATACCGAAGTATGGCTGTACAATATCTAAAACAATACTTATGAGAGGCAGCACCCTACTTTAAGTCTAAGCTACACTTATCTATTACAGTATACTATGAGCAACGCATCTTCATAATCCCACCAATATGTGAAAAAAAAAAGATCTACATAATCATGGTACAGGAATTAAAAGAGATCCATTCTGTTCATTATCAATGCTTGCAATAAGTGTGTAGTGTATAGGATGTGTGCCAATACGGCTTAATGCTTGGCACAATCGGATTAAAACAGGCACCGCAAAACACAATGGGTGAGGAAATAAGGCACGTCCAGCTTCCCTGCAGGCCTACAGCTGGTTGGGGAGTTCCCATTATCAATTCCCCAAACTCCAAGCAGCCAGATGCCTTCCATGCAAATCGAACCCAATATGGTATATGAACCGTCCAGGAATGTGATCCCCTCCCTATGCCCTGGGGGATTTGGGCAGGACAGGCTTGTTGCGAGGGTTAAACGGACCGGCCATGCAGCCCTGGTCTCCTGCTTGCCTTCAGGAAAGCGGTGTGTAGTTAAATGTGAGCCTGTTTTAACGGGACTGTATATATATGCTAGAGAGGGTGATTGATGGGGGATGGCCTCAAGGCCCTCCTGTCCTCCTGCCCTCTCTCTGGACGCCGTGTTGGGGTGTCAAGGTCTCACGGTAAATCACTCTTGTCACCTATAGGGGGAGCCATCTGTCGTACCATGGCCACTGGACATGCACATTGGCACCCCCGACCCACGTGTTTCCTGTGCCACCCTTCGCAGCCCGGTCACTGTCCACAACTTTGTTTCAGCAGACCGACTGTCAACCACCAACACTCAACCTGCTGATTTATTCCACAGAATAGTACTCCGACTGTGAGTATAGGTAGGGGGTGGGGGGCTTAGGACATCCCTTTACCTTTACAAGAAGGGATGGAATGGGACAAATGGAAAAAATGCAGAAACATTATATGTGCACCCTGGGGGCCCTTTCTATACCTTCTATATAACAACAAGTATGTGCGTACACAAAGTAGCTAGAAATGTATAGTTTTGCAGTTTTGGGTCCCATTTTTAGGGGATCGAGCCGGCCCGTCAATAAAGGGGTACATTTTGGGCCATTTTAGGGTAAACGTATGTTTTCATGACAAAGATAACCAACCAAAAGGTCCTGTGAAGAGGAGCATATTTTGTGGGATCGTGCTTATACATTTAGGGTGGTATTCCGCTAAAAAAAACTCCAATTATTACCAAAGGGGTTATCTAGCCAAAAGGGCTGTTTTTTTGTGGAATCATGTCCCAGTCAAAGAGGGTCAAATTGTACGCACATGGTGTCCATGGATTTGAGAGTGCCCCCCCCCCCGGGATGTACACAGATGTGTTCTGGGAATACCGGGTATAGATTCTAAGTCTATATTATTCTGCTAAAATATGCAGGGTGGTATACGGTGACGGAAAACATGTGTAAACTGTCATACACAGAAAACGCGGTGTCTTTTAATGATTATAACAAAGTCCATATTTGATAAAATACAGAGTAGGCGACGGTGAACAAATGATTAACATCCCCAATTGCTGTCCTCTGAACTAATACAGTAAGAAGTGGCAAAAGCCAGTGAATAATGAACTGCAGGCAGAAAAATAGTAGGACATCAGTGTGAGGCGGTCGCAAATAGTGTTGGTAATTGAGAAGATCAATCTATATTTGCAGGGCAGTTTTTTTATTGGCGTCATGTGAGGAATCAGCGAAAACAAGGACCGACAATTCACGTGATACTGGTGAGCGGAGACCTCCCTCTGCCTGACGGGCACAGTCCCATTATTGGCCGGCCTCACCTCTCCGATGTTCGCCGGAAGTCGATTGGTATCACATGACAGTGGGGCCTTTTTTTGGCAGCAATGGGCGCGGCCCAGGTCGCTGCCAGAGCAAGACATTACTGCTCATGTGGCCAGCACTTCTTTCTTGTGGCAGCCTCTGCGGAGGTTACTGTGGCCGAGCCAGTCGCCCAGTGATACACCGTCTGCATCAACATGATAATATTCACCCTTTTAATACGCCCGATGAGGGGCATTGATTGTAGGGACTTGCGGCTAAGACGGCCGCTGCTACAGCGATCTCACATTTGGTGATCGATAGCAATGTTCTCATGCCTTGTGGCCGTGTGGCGAACAGTCAAGCTTATCTTTTACAAACCCCATCACCTAGAACTGAGTCATCACAACATGGACTGTCTCCTTGCTCATTGTTTCCCCTGTGTGTGTGGGGGGGGGGGGAGGGGGTGATTAGGTCGGGATGTGGCTACAGGAGTTGGGGAGGAAGCGGAGAAGTGGCGGGGTGGGGCTGAGGTCAGAGCTGAGAGGATGAAGCACACAAAAATGACCATTGTCAACACTAAAGAAAAGGCCACCCGAATGCTTTGTCAGAGCATCCCTACACGTTCAGAATATTGATCAGCACAGCAGCATTCCCATTCAGGATACCCCAAATGCGATTTGAAGATCTCAAAATGTAATAAACTAATAACTGAACCCCACCCTCCTGTCTGGTGCTGATAAAAACGAGACGCCATTCCCATTGACAGGGCATAGCATGCAGCCTTAATGAATTAATCTCTCCAGTAAATCGTTATCCCAAATTCACATTAACGCCTTCCGCGTGAGTACACCCCAAGTCATGTCTTCAGTGCAGGATCAAGGAGGTGTTTTAATGGCATTCCTGCCCCAGCATAGCCTAGTGTACAGGAAGCCACATCACTGGGAATGTCTAAAACACCAGCTGACATTATTGAAGCAGTGAAAGAAGATTCTGCGGGTTTATTTAATTCAATTTCATTCTATTTACGATAATGATATATGAAAGCCCACATCCAATTCAATCTCAAACCAGACTTTTTGATCATGAAATCCTCCACTAGGTTTGTTATTTAGCAGAGCAGAGCAAGGGAGTCGCGCTGACGACCCAATTCACCTCGACAGTGATAAGGATCCACTCGGGACTTCTGTACTGATCGGAAAATTACATTTTTGTCTCCAGTAAATCCATCAAGAGAGGGAAATATCGACCGCAGAGTGGACCTAATTGACGTGATTCGTCATGTTTTCGGACCTACTCCACCCCTGCCCTGGGGTGATAAAATATTCATAATTCGCCCCTCATATTCCCCCTTGCCACCCACTGACAGGTGATTCCAGACCTGGTGGTGGTGGGAGGTTGGAGGAGGGAGGAGAGGGGGGGGGGGGGTTGCTGACACGGTGTGCAGCACGCGTCTGAACTGCATACCCTCAGCTACCTGCACAAACCTGCAAAACTTAACCCTTTAACCCTTTATGGACACATGTCGCTATAAGATGACATTTGTTGGTTCGATGCACCAATGCAGCCCTGGTGAGTAGCTCGCTCTGGAGCTCGCCGGTGCTGCATCATAGCAGGTGCTGTCTCAATCCTCATACGGTCGGGATGATCCTTGAATACAGCCGTGGCGAGTTACTCGCCAGGGCTGCATTCATGCATCATTACGACCAAGGGCATGATGCATTAAGGTATCATGCCGTCCTTAAGGGGTTAAGGACGGCATGATAATCATTGCTTTTGTTGTCATTATGCAGCGCTGGCGAGCAGCTCCATGGTACTGCATGTCTGCATTAGGACGACCCTTTAAAACTGCACCGGCCCCAGGATGACGACAAAGGGCCATTAAAGCAGCATGATATCTTTAAAGGATTAACTAAAAATGCACCAATGTATAAAGACTTCATCAGAGAGGTTAATGATATCAAGGAGCCTTTGATATAATTTCTGATATGCATCTATAGACTCAGGGGGTGCTGCAATCGTGTGCAGATGGGAACAGTCACGTTGTGGGAATCAGAGGAAGGAATGGCGACGGAAAAGGGAGTAACAGTACGGGAATGGGGAGGGGGGGGGGTCACAGGGCCATCCACCTCCCTAGGCAACTGTGAAACATGCTCAAGGAATGGAACCATCACAGAAAACCATCGGGGGTGCACCTGTCACTGAGCAATAGGAAACCGACAGTACACCCCCGCAATTCAAGCATGAAGGACGCGACAATTAGAGCACCTAATTATACCACTGACATAAGTTCTATGTCTGGCAACATCAGAATCATCCTCTTTGAATTCTGAATCTCTATATGACGTGAACACGTATACATTATGTATGTCTAGTTTCAATTCAAGTAAACCAAAAGCCAGCCAGCCACCACTACACGTTGGGCTATATTCCCCTGGCACCAGACAAGGTTCTAGATTTGGTTGGCGGGTATATATATATGATACATTGCAAGGAGGTGAAATTGACGTCCATGCATCTAGCTTCTCACATTAATCAATATTTGATGTAGCCACAGGACATGTGGGACCTGATAGAAAGGGGGGCCGGGGCGTACTGCTGCTGGTGAGGATAAAACTTCACATTGCAGCTAAAGGCGATTGGATGAATTAGATATCACCACGCATGAGCATCTTAGCTGTGTGCTTGTATTCCTATCTGTATATGTATACAATACTCATAGCAGCACCAAGCTTCTTGTACGCCTTAATGAGATGTTTAATATACAATCCAGTAAGCACAGAATATTGCATCAATGTTGACAATTTGTTGGTCAACTAACGGTAGTAGTCAATGCTGATTCAATCCATGTTCTGTGCCCACTAGGACATACTTTCACTCGCTGTTCTGTGGCCGAGCAATATGAACATTATCGTAATTTGAAGCTTTATGTCATGGATGCTATTGAGATTTGGGTTACTTCAAGAGCCTCATTAATGTTAAGAACTAAAAGATAGTGTCTGAAACATATGAAGTATGATACTATATATGTGAAGACATCTCTCATTACTCTGGGTCGTTGTACAACGTTGAATGTGTCTGGCAGTATCCCGACGACTCGTATTAGCATCTCAGGACTGAAAGCATACGTATATATTGGACGCTAATGAATAAAAAAACATCGTGTTTTGTGCCTTCTAATCCCGAGATTCTCCTGTCTTTACAAAGAGCAGTCTAAAACATGTGGAGGATGTAAGTTAGTGAAGGCCTGAGAGAGGGACACACGAAGGGAAATTGGGTCGGGAGGGGTTAGGTAATAGCAGCTATATTTTGAAAGTGGTATTTCTTTTGTATTTTTAGGATATACGTATAATGAATAACCCAAAGAAGTGATTCTAGTAACCCCCAACGAAAAACTCAAATATATATTTGTAGGATTCTGTTTTATTCTGATCGACAGTATATATATGCAGTGCTGAACCCCACATTTGCACACATTTGGAATGCCACAGTGATGATATACTATATCTGCCATGTAGGGGACAAGTAAGAGATAGTCTGGGAATATAGTGTGGGAGATACAACCCATGGGTCCGCCGCTAGCTATAGTATAATAAGTATAATGACGTTAAACCATCCAAAAGAATACAGCCACATGTATTTCATTAGTATAGCCCGTGACTCAAAAGAAAAGAAAAGGCGTATACCAGTGGCCAATAAACATGACTCGTCCAGTCCTGTAGCAAACTGAACATTACTGAAATTGGCTACCAGTTTATACGTAGCTAGGTTAAGCGATGTTCCCACGGTAGTCAGACAAAGGTGAAATGTTGTAAGCCCTGGAGTATATGTAGATGACCATATACTGCCGACACACTAACCACAGACTGACCAGTAAACGACCATGGGGGATGCGCCCAGGGGCCAGTGTCCTACACACAACTGGACCATGTAGTGGACACAAACCCCTTGTCACGGCCTTCTTATCTAGTTTCCAGAACAAATAATCTGCTGATGGGGGTGGTACAGGTGTGTTTGACCCTAACTTATCTTACACATAGCTAAACACCCTTGTTACAGGACAAGGGCCTCACAATGTGCTATTACTAGGGCATTTTTACCTGAGGGAATACTGCTTCTCTGTACCATAATCAGCTATTGGGATTGATAAAGGATCTTGTGTTACATATACACATCCTCACACTGCGACAGTTCTAGGACACACATCGTACAATGACTCCACCACAGGTAATAAGACGTGCCTCTTTTAGATTTGATCCGGCATCACATTTCACAGACCATTGTTCTATTAAAAGCAACACGTTCATGTTTGTGTGGCATCTGCCTGATAGAAACTCAGGATGTAATTTCCTTACGAAATAGGTGACGTGGCACAAATGGGCTTGAAGTTGACTTATAGGAATAAGAGTCACTCTCTTTTCTGATCCTTGCAAACATTTCTTTGTCTCTGCTAAAAAACAAGTTAAACCTCCGTGAATGTAGGCGGTCCTTTCCCATTCAGAAATTACAGAGAAGCGCAAACAGTTGAAAAAGGAGTCCATAAATCACCGAAATACAAAAATGTCAGAGTTTGCCCTTCAGCCCATGCATATAATTACACCTGTGGTGGCCGGCCTTCCCCACCTGTCCGAAATGTCATCAACCTGAGGGCGCACCTTCAGCTACACCACCAAGACCACTGTGAACTGTGCCGCTGTTATATACTATTTGGGAACAGCATTGGTATAGGTTAAGGCACATTTACTTTAACACCTCATCCCTTTCAGTAAGTCTGCAATGACCCAGAGACCTTTGTGGCTTCCGCTACCATTGTGCTGCTTTGGACATTTACTGGATCCAAGATCTACAACGTCTCTGTGACTTTACATGTACACTAGTATATCCAGTGGAAATGGGTACTGCCATGATTGGTACACCACATAAATAGTTTACGCCGTACTAGATCACCACAGTAGCACAAAGGTGTGAGTATATATATAAATTCTCTCACACCTGTCCTTGAGATTACCCTGATGATTACATCGATCTCTATGGGTATCTACAGACTATATGTACGGCACTCGGAAAAATTGCCGTTAGTGAGAAAAGAAATTAAAGGCCCGACTGGCGGCAAATAGCAAATACAAGTCTAGGTGGAGGGGCTGACATGATATATAAGATCCCAATCTAAGATATAAACCTGACTGAAGGCTACCATGTTGACAGAACTCGTCTATTCATACCTGGGGACGTAGGATGTATGTACGGTAGAGACGCCCAAATAGGGGGAAATCAATTTTAAGTGGGTCTACATTCCTCCGGTTGTTGATATGAGAAAGGGGAGGCACAATGGAGAAAGGGGGACAACATAAAGAGACGCCTGCGGCAGAGATCCACCACAGTGGTGGAGTAGGGGGAGGAGGGGAGGGGTCCTGAGGGTGTAGTTGGGGATGGTGTGAGAGGGGTCAGGTGAGGGTGCAGTGGGAAGTGGGGTCTTTGTGAGGGTCACTGGGTCCATATTTCACTTTGATCATGTCTCCAGTCCAAACCCACCCCAGTATTTACATTCTTACATAACAAGCCTCAGATGGCAAAAATGGATGAATAAATCTAAACCTTCAGCCCACAATCTCTGCATGGCTCGTCAGAAGTGTGTGATTTAAGATGTGGCCAGCAGCATGTGGTGATTGCTATGATTATAGTGCTGTCAGCAGTGGCCATCAACTGTCAGTTCCCTGCTTACATACTCATGTTAGGAACACTGACAACAATAACAATGGCAAATAGTACGATGCATCCAGCTTAGCCTCTCCATAATAACACTTTGCAAGGAAATGGTTTATGAAAACACCCTTTCCGAAAACAGCCTCAGGAAATGGACCACCTCTGGCCTTCCGACACTATTGGGGAAGAGAAATAACTCAGGTCCTTTACAGAGACAAGCCTCACATCTCCCACAAGTATTCTTGTCTCACTGTTTGAGTCTTTGGGATAATGTAAAGAACCATCTGTAAGTGACGATGCATGTAGTGTGTTATAATGCACGACTGAGGCATGGCATAGGCAGTCATTCCCTCACCCTTTACATCTTATTATTATTGTATTCAAATTACAAGGTATAATAGATTTCTTAACTGAGGGATTGACTTCCTAATTTAAGAGACACATATGTAACAACTAACATGTACAATTGAACGTGGGATTCGGAGCCATGTGTGCATTAGATATTTTAAATGCCATAGTACTAGGTAGGTGCAATGTATGCCTAGCCAAGGTCTTCAGATGTATCGTCCTATCGAAATGTACCTATTTACCAAGAATTAAACTCACAAATGCATCTATTCTGCTACACATCCCCACTAATTATAACCACCAAATGCTTTCAAAATGATAACCACTAATGGCACGATGAAGACATTTATGATGAGTGGCACTAACACCCAACTCCGTTTACTTTCACCAGCTGTATGAATATAAGAATCACCGCTCTAGTTCTGCAGATAATTACTCCAGAAATGCAAATATTTTCCCGGAATGTCTCCCTTCTGCTGGTTCACCATTCCATTTGTGTCAAGTGGTATCAAATCACCTATATCAAATAAGGTGTCCTCAGTGCCTCTCTCCTGGACTCACATCAGACATAATGACATAGGCAGCACACACTGTCACCTGGATGTGTTCAATATTTATTTTAGAGAACCTCAAGGTCTGCAGGCAAATACACTCAGTGAGGCTTCCCACACACTTCTACGGTAAGTATCAAGTCAAGATGGAGCCTCCATTGTTAACAGCGTCACGGGTTGATTCTCCATTATGAAACATGGTTTTAGATTGGGGATGTGAACCCATCGTTGGAGCTCTATGAGGGTGTATTTGAAGGTGGGAATAGACCTGGGGCCTTTCACACTAGAGCACTTGATGACTGGGAATGGGACTTAGGGTGTGTTCTCAGGTGGGGGAGTTTCCTGATAGGGGGGTCCCAGAGTGCTTGGATGCAACAATATCACACCTGCTGGGGAGCCACATCAATGCGTGTTTACTATGGATTATATGCCAATCTCACCAGGTGGGTAGTCGTTAGGCAGGGTCTGAGCGACCAGGGACTGCTTCCCCAGCCACCTTATCCCACCACCTGAATGTGGAGTCTCTATGGTCTCTACAGTGGATGGAGGAGATTTAAGAATGGGTTGCCGCAGTTATTCTACACACAAAGGCGCTCCGTGCCGGCCCCGCAGCCATCTCCCATGCATACCCCCAGCGGTGTCCAAGGTAATCTGCCTTACCTATGATCACCTTTACAGTAGGCCTCAGGCTAAATGGGTAGGCAGCAGGAGACTGCCCATTGGTCACTCCTGACACAGAATACTCTTGTAGTCATCCCCCAGTGAAAAATGGTCTTCACTCCAGGGTGTTCATGGTCATTAAGGTTCAATCAGTGCTAAATACACGGGGCCTATGGGCCTGCCGGGGAGAACGTGACCCGGTGAAGCACAATTAGAGATCACCTTTGGGAAATCAAGACATTCAGCTGTCACCTGAAGCCTACCTGTAAAAGGCCATCAAAGTGCACATAAAGGTGATGTATAGAATTTGTCACTGCCCTCCAAGGCCATTTAACGTAGTGTCACCCAGATTCAATATGGTCCACTGAGACCAATGTGATTGTAATGACTTGAGGATTTTCTTTAGAAAGATAAGTGACCCTTCACCCCAGTGCCAGATGATACACCTGAACCACATCTGAGCCTTTACAGATGATGTAACGTGTGTTCAAAGTTTAAATGTTATGTACTAAAGCTGTCTGAATGACAAAGATGGATTTGCTAAGCAGCTTTGAATAAATTACTGTCCACTCCACTTCACTCAGAATAGTGCAAACCAAATTTACATATGAATTTGTTTTTAAACTACCATCACTAATGTCACATCTCCGAGAGAACACATCCATCCACAACACTCTCACAATCTCTGCGCAAAATGGACAGCAGCATATAATAAATCATTACCTGATAATGGTCCTCCCGTTTCCATTGGGGTTGTGCAATGCTCACTCAATGGGCACTTGGCAGGGGAATCGACTGGTTCATTATGTGACATAACACATCCTGGTTACCCCTATAATTGGCTGATGTTTTATTCAGAATGATTATCAGGCAGTAGACGCAGCTCTGTCTATATAGTCCCAAGGGGTATCTAGACCTCCCTACAACAGGGAGATAAAATCGATAACATACTGGCCTTGATGCTTAAACTGAATTACCTCACTGGGGAGCACTTTAGTTGTTTTGACATGATTGTAGACACTAAAATGGCCGTGCTTTACTATTGGGATGCTTGTTCGCCCTGTATATTGGTGCTTCATGATAAGCTGCTGGTCTGTAGAGGTTATCAACACCTGGGGCTGGCTGTTCTCACCTTGTGATGTAATAATTAGGTGGCATGACCAATAGCTACCTGGCTCCCACCTGCCACCAGGTGAGCATCACCTACACACCTATACCTATACAACAGGAGCATGCCTTCAATAATATCGGCCTGCCATGCCAGATGGGACCATGTGAGCATATAGACACCTCCATGGAGAAGATAAGGGGCAGTATACCTGGCCACTCACCACACACCTTATACCTTACCCCCTCCTCCTCCCCAACCATCTACCTCCGACATCACAGAGGTCTCCCCTGTGTTACATGTGTACATACATGAATTGCCCCTGTGAATTCTATGGGGTATATATATATATATATACGCATGTACTAACACCTCTGTTGAAAGGGGGGAAGCACTTAAGTTGCAGGCCTATTTGAAGACAATCAACTCCCTCGCCAACAATTGACCTGTCGGGACGATTCTCTCTAACCTGGAGAAGTGCCCCAAGAGGGAGTCTATAAAGAGGCTACTGCTACCTGGGGAGCGCCCAATGAAGCTGGCAGGTGGAACGTACAGGAGGAGGCGGCAGACAAAGGTCACTCACCTGGTCATTGTTTATCTGCTCACCTGGAGATGGACTGGAGAAGCAGTGAAGGTGGAGACTATAGGTGTTGGGTGCAGGAGGAGGGGGAGGGGGAGGGGTCAGAGCATGGCTGGCAGGTGCACCGCCTGCAGCAGGGAGATGTTGGAGGAGGGGGGTTGTAAAGCCAAATGGATGGTACATGTGTATCTGTATATGGTAGTGAGGTAGCTTACATCTGGGTACCCTGAGTCAGTTACACCCAGGGGCTTAGTATTGCATGTCTGCTGTTGTGCGTAGTGTTGGATTCCGGGGTTAGTGTGGGTTTAGGGTAGGGATACTCCAAACTCTGTATACGAGCTGCTCCAGCACCCAACCCCCAATAGATACACCACCCCCCTGGAGGAGCTCTCTCGCCTCCTGCAGCTTGGTCCTCAGAATCTTGCGGCCACCACTGACCCACCTGTCTTTTGTCCGGCACATGTCCACAGCATGTAATTAAGGGCAGGCCTTCGTCAAAATGCTACACTAATTACGGACACGGCGGCCATACTAATTGCGGCGTTTTAATGACCTGTTTAAAAACGGTCCACGTGCACAGAGACCGTTCACGGGCCCGTCGTCCAGGCAGGAAGCATCGCCTCCTTTCTACTATTCCAAGAATCCCGCTTTTAACGATAACAACGGGCCTGCTTTATTTTGGTTTCTATTCGTGGCTAGGATGTGAACCCAGGAATTGGATACAATGAGTGTTCAAGGCTGTCTTGGTCAATATTCACTTACAGGCTTTGCAGATTGACTCCCTTTCAATCCAGTTGCAGCAACAATGGCCAACTCGGAATCACTGTCCTACCAGCTGCCAGGTTCACTTTGTCAGCTTTGAAGGAATTAAATCAAGCCCCTTTGTCATATGAAGATGTGATCTTAATCATTCAATCAATCAATTGAGTCTGAAATGTCACTGCTATTAGTGACATCATTGTGAGCCCCCTATAATCTCAGCATTAAAGGTAGATTATAGGGTTCTTACAAAAAATCAGGCGGGTTATCTAAAGGTCAAATTACTCTGTCATCCTATGACTAGCCAGGAGCTGTGGTATGTATAAAAAAGCACTAACTTGATCAATGCGGCAAAATGTGGGTCATTCTGAGTAGGGGGCTCCTAAACCTCCACCCAACATCAACAGTTTACAGAGGTGCTGACGCACAGTTCCATTTGCAAGAGATGGACTAGCAGTCTGGGAATAGACCTTAAAAAATGGCTGATTAGACTGTCTGTAAACACAGGTATACAGCGTACTTTATACAAGTAAGGTTCTTGTAGCGGTGTTGACTGGAGACTATCCCTGGGGGCTAAATCCCTGCCGTGAAACTGAGTAAAGCCAACAACATAATACATCAAGTGAACCCAGGTCTGGGTTACAAGCTGAAATGGAATGGAGATAAATGAAGTCTGACCACTTACCTCTGCCACTCTGTAGTTTATACTCCACAGCATGGGTTCCCGAGTCAGTAGCGACACACCCACTTGGCCATCTACAAAGAGACAAGAGATGTGTGTCATTTATGGATACAGGTGATGTGAGGGGGGACAAGGTTATTGAGGGGAAGGGGATAGGAGGGTAGAGAGGATAGGAGGAAGGGACTCGTGTGGAGGTAGGGTGTGGGGGTGGGGGGTTGGGTTGGCGAGAGGGTAGACAGAAGTCTGGCCCAGCCTTACCGCCAGCCAAGCATCCTTCTCTGATGTGGTTTGATTGTTACCTGGCCAAAGGTAAGCCTGCTGGCTGCCTCCTCCAGGGTGAGGGTGGGGCTAATTGGGCCCGCCTCTAGGTTCCCTGCCCGGCATTGTTCTAGGTGACCCCTATCAGCAGGGGCTGGAGGAGTGCCTCCCCGAGCGGTGGGTGGGGTTGGAGGGGGTCCCGAGGCAGTGTTGTGAAGTAGGCCCCTTGTGTTGGGGTGCTCAGGAGTAGGCTGTTAGTGGACGACCCCCTCCGGGGTGAGGGCCACAACCCCCACCTGAACAGGTAATTATGGACGGGAACCCCTACAACAACAGGCACATAGACTCACTGTTCAAGCCACCCTCTGAAGGCAAACATGAAAAGGGGCACGGGGACAGGGTGTCTACACAGAGAAATAAAAGGGAGTCACCCTAGCTGGCTTTAGGAAGTCATGCATTTATCACTAGAACCACTCTTTTTCCAGAAACGAGCAGATTCTCTCAGGAATGCTAGACAGCCTTGCATCTAGTAACAGATATTCAAGCTGACGTTCTTACCAGGGTCAGGGAATACCTGAACCCAGGACAGTGGATCAGTTTTCTTCGCTCTGTGTAACGCTGGTGAATCATCTATCACTTTAGAATCATATCTACTAAAATGTGCAGTACGCCATTCTGCTCATCACCTTAGACGCTTTTGCACCAGAAGTTACAAATACATGCCCCTTAGAATATCTGGGATATAGATGTTGATTATGATGTCAAGATTTACATATACAGCTCCACAATATTAAAATGATATACTGTTAGGCGAAATAACCAAAAAGGTGTGTTTAAGGTTACCCGACACTACCTAGCAAAACAGGGCCGACCCTAGAAATTTTTATACAATTTTGAAAAAAAATAAAATTTTAGGTCATTGTGGGGCTATTTAAGGGTCAATCTGATAGTTCACGTGTCGAGGCGGTCATCAGCGAGTCGGCATTGAGGTTCATAAGTCGATTTCTTGGTACTTTTCAGGCCAAAGTAAAAAAAAAATCCGACCTACCTACCCTAGATTTTCAGACAATGTAACCTGAAACACACCTCTTTTTTTGGCTCTATAAATTAACCATATTCATGGTATCAGTATCTCGCATTATGTGTTACTGTACAAATACACTATTCTGGGACAGTGTCACTTGCTTGTGTAAGCCATTATGAGAAACATGATTTCAACGAATCGTTTCTTAATTGCAGCAATTCAGCCTCATACTTTTTTTAAACTGATATCCTAATCCTGACAGTACGGCCACCTTTCAGAAATCATTTCCCACTGCACTCCAATTTATACATTTTAAAATATTTTTATGAGAGCCCATTTCAGCAATTGCTGACAGAAAGTGATTGCCAACATGAAACAGAAGCAACAATCTAAATGTGCAGTACTTAAATCTGTACATGTTCCCATCAGCTGAACGTGAGAAGGTCGCACCTGTAGGATAACGCTCAGTACATCCACACCTAATACCTCACGACCATCACGTGCTAGCCAAGTAGCCTACCTACTAGATGGTACCAGAATACCTCACAGAATAGGCATGACAAAATACACTCTATAACCGTTTCAGAAGAGAGGTTGGAAATAAATATACTGTATTTTTCTTTATATTCATTTTAAAAGACAGAAAGGCAAATTAAATGACAGATTCCCGCTAGATAATACACAATGTACTGTGCCATTGTAATTTGTTTCCTCCTTTTTGCCACAAATTGGGTAACCCTCTCTGACCCCTAAATGGGTGGTATTCATACCATCAGTTCTATTATATTGCAACATAGGCAAGTCATAATGATAAGCTTGAATAGATGTGACATTTGAATGGCAAACCTCGAGTGTGGCCAAAAGAGAATATGAAGGAAAAGTAGAAAATACAAAGGCATAAATAGAGCTAAGGGAAATTTAAAAGGTGATGAGCATACAATGGAAAGTGACGCAGACTGAAATCTCCCACCAAAAGCTGCTACTGTATAGCTCATGCATAGTCTGCCACGATTTTTACCCTCCCTGAAATCTGTGACGCCTTCGACATAAAGCCTCTTACTAATGAATGACATAGAGTGATGGTGGAGGGTTGGGGAGTGAAGGTGGTTAATTGCAAGGATGAATTATTAGAGTCTAAAGCTGGGCTTTTTCACACCATAGTTTAGCAGTATTCATACATCACCCTCGCGGCACAGTGCAACAATGAAATATCACCAGCACAGGAAGCTAACCATACGTTACCCTACAGGGGGTTCATTGCACCGATAGAGGTCTCAGTATCAAGGCAGAATAAGATACTCTGTAATAATTACTGAGTGGTTATTGATACCCAAAACTATCATGCAACCTTAGATGTATGTGTGCATCCACAATATCCATTACCTTGTCAGTGGGAACAAAGGTCCCTTTATCCCTCTATCCAATGCTGAAGCATCTGGGGAGCAATGTTACAGACTGAATTTGAAAAGGGACAGTGATCGTGGTACACAACCATCACCTTGACATCCTGCTTATGGCTAAATCATAAATACCGAATACATGGGTATTTAAGAGAGCTTTACTTGGCTCATACACCCCCTTTGAATGGGTGTACGATAAAGCGGCGGCAGGTGCTACCCAACGTCGTCCCAGTGAGGCATTAGCAGCAGAACCTACAGCCTCACATCTGTCTATATCCGTCCCCGACAGCTCGGCTAATCCTCAAGCAGGTGTCCTCCTCCCTGAGCTGCTCCAAAGGGATGTGAGCAGCTCCTTACCCTACGGCAACTGACGGCCTGTAGTCGGTATACAAACCGATGTCATCTTAGGCTTAATCATATAGTGGGACGTACAAAGTGGCACCTGGCCCTGCCATGCTGTAATCCGCCAATACAGATACTGCTGCCATCAGCATATCCCTATACCCCTGACTGCTTCTTATCTACCATAGATATCAGGTGTACTTGTATACAGGGTATCTTCAGATAATGACTATTAAAATCGGGGTATACTGATATTCGGAGTGCTATAGTTCTGAGAAAGTGCTTTTTGGACAACCCTCCTTATCTTGCTTTGGTAGCTGTTTTATATTAACCAGTCCGGAATGTCAAGCCTTTGGGTTATTGGTTGAACATCATAGACATCTCCAGAGATATCTCCCCTGCATGGAGTCTTGGGATATTATTTTGTTAGTAGTACCAAAAAAAACACCCCCTTATGGTTTGCATGCACTGACAGGTCCTTTCCCACTGCAATATTGAGGACCTTATAACAGACGCAGAGCACCCCTTAGTATATACCTTATTATTCAACATGGCTTGGGGAATAGGGTGGGGAAGCTGGGTGGAAGACGGGAAACGGCGGTGGACAGCCAGGTGGGAGAAAGGAGACGGCAGGCAGCAACAGGAAGCAGGGGGCGACAGCATTTCACAAGACGCTGAGACTAAGGTAGTGTTGCTGCAATATGACACCCCCGTGCACATTAAATGAAACATGGCCCTCCTGTCTTATATTTCGTTATTAGGCTTTTATCAGTACATGAGAAGGGCCGCGAATAAACAGCCTTAGTGCGTCCCGCGTAACACTTCTGTATTCAGAGTTATCAACAATACTGTGTTGACAGAATCCGTTTCTCAACTGGGGTGTTCTATGATAATTGAGCACACTTTGTTTCTCCACATGAGAAAGATATACATATCTGAATATCAAACTACAGGAATTGATGGAAGGGAGTGGTTCCTAATTTTTGCTCAAGGTATTTCATAATCCCTTTTTCTTGGTACCCTATCTGCACATCTGTAGAGAGTCGAGATGCTCGTGGCGTCATAGTGACTAGTAACATATGAATTCGAAAAAGAGCACAACGGTAGAGGGTTATTTGAATAATTATTACGCACCAAACTCTGTATCTTAAAAAAGCACATGTATTGAATAAGCTTAGTGGTGACTGAATTTTTAAGCGCCTGGGTAATTATCAAGCAACTACAATAAGAAAAGTAAAACAATGGACTCTAAGTCTAAGTTCAAGTAGTTTAAGAGCCTAACGGCATTCCCTGACGAAAATGTCAAGAAGTAGGCAATTGATCCGAACATGGGGGTTGTGTTGTTCTCAATTTACTGTAGTGAGTAATCTTACCCTACAAAATCATTCCTTCCCCCTTTTTTGGTTTTATTGGAATTTTGAATTTGTTTTGCGCTTGAATCAAATGTTTTTATGTCCTCTCCCAAATTGTCGCCACCTTATATTTCATGCATGTGACGTGTGCTCGCTCCTAAAAAGGGATTTATCAAGAGACATGGCCTTGAATAAAAGGTGTTATGCATTAGGAAAACATTATGCTTAAACAACTTTTAACTGTACTTCTTCCTTGATTTCTTTAGCAAACAGCCAATATTGAATGGGTAATGCCACACCGAGATATTCTATTATAAAACAGTTTTTAACTTTGTGAAGACTCATTCACAAAATAAAATGTTTAATATGTACATATACACGTGTGTATTATGTTTCATGCTTATAAGTTGGCACTTCACCGATACGCCTAGCTGTATTGTCAACTAAATGATTGGATCTTCATTTGTAAGAGGCTATCACTATTGTCAAAAAAGCAATGAGATATGGCTTTGAAGACTATAAACATAGGCCATAATTTCTTGTGTCTATGTATATCGAAAGATGGCAACATGTGCACTTGTTAAATATGCTACATGATACTTGCTCTCTTCCTCAGGAGGTCCACCTTCAACAAAACTCAGATACTAGTAATCAGGCTGGTGGGTTTGACACACATCATAAAAGGTTAGCTTCCACATCGGAATCGTTTTCATCTTAATACTTGGAAGAACAGCCCCCCCCCCCCGCATACATTTTACCAATCTGATGACTAATCAGTCATCCTTCAGCTTCCA
This sequence comes from Harmothoe impar, assembly GCA_947462335.1. Classification (NCBI taxonomy): domain Eukaryota; kingdom Metazoa; phylum Annelida; class Polychaeta; order Phyllodocida; family Polynoidae; genus Harmothoe; species Harmothoe impar. The sequence continues at coordinate 40,740,746 of OX381710.1, forward strand.
CCTGAAGGTAGTTGGACCTGCTGACTGATAGAGATCCAATGATTGATATCAAATTAGTTGATAGATGATGATCACTCTAGGTATCATGGTATAGACGTCTCCAATTAGGTACTGTATATATATGGCCAGCTACTCATCTATTATGTTTTGGCCATGTACTCAACCATTAGTTCATAACAATGTGTCTGACTAGAGTAGAGAGTTATACAAGCACTGGATGGAAAACAAACATGTAAAGCCATATATACGGATACAATATTAGGAATATGAATAATGCTTAAACCTGCACGATGGCATGTCAGTCCAGGATTCTTACTGTAAGATCTATGACTATGGTGTTCCTGGTAGAATATTTTAAAAAGGAGCAAAGTGAAAACTAAAATTGGCAAACAAAAGAGATTCATCGATCAATAGACGTGGGCTTGGGGTGCAGCCCGGGGTTCAGACCTATAACCCCCTTTCCAACAGACATGGTCTCAGTCACAGAGGGTCACCCTGTCCTGGTGTATGCATAATAGACTCCAAGCCACCTAAAAACGCTATCTTCACAAGGTGCTGAGATACAGGCATTCCCTATGGCTTAAAGCATCGAGGGCGTGGTGCAAGTTAGGGAGTTTTCAAGGATGACTTCATAGTGCTTGGTGAACATATGTGTGTCTATTTCTTTTAGCAACAGCAAACCTACTAGACTCATACTGCAGTGCTGCTTATTAAGTTTTCAGTTTAAGAACATACATATCTTTATACACACGGCTGCAGGCACAGGCGTATCCTCTATAGAGTCTACATCAGCTAAACAAACAGAAGGCCGTGCAATTCCCAAAGACCAATCAATCCAGCCCATGGCCCTTTGAGACGGTAGCAACATAAACACAGGGCTTCCTTGGGACCTGCAGAAGCCCCCAACACTGGGCCCTGTGCTCCTCCTCCTCCTTCCCCAGGGATGGCTGCAGCGCTGCGGCTGGCCGTTCCCACAGCGGCACGCGGCGCTGCGGTCGTCTTTGATTCGTCTACACCTCCCGAGGCACACCTTTGATCAGTACATAAAATCGCACGACGTTTCATACTCCATTAGGGCAAATAACTATTTATTTAGTACTCTTAGATCTCCGCCGGCCTGGGGGACCCTAAGCAGTCCGCTGGGCGATCCGTCTTGTCCGTAGACGTCTGAGGAAAGTATTTCTTGTGGTGGGAGTGGGAGGTAAGGGCAGTCAGTAGGGTTTGGGCAGGGTAGTGGGAGGAAGGGGCAGTCAGAAGGGTTTGGACATGAGGGTGGGACTAAGAGGCAGTCAGTAGGTGTGTCGACAGGAGAATGGGAGGTAGAAGCAGTCAGAAGGTGTGCCAACAGAAGAATCGGGGTTAGAGGCAGTCAGTAATACTGACTGCCTCTAACTCCGATAATGTGTATTGACAGGAGAGTGGGAGTCAGAGGGATTATCATTAATTAAAACTTGTAGAAGGAATCAATGTTAACAAATCAAGTGGTTTAACCGGCATCAATGCCAAAATTCTCAAAGACAGTCTACGAGTAATAATACCCCAACTCACCACGCTTTTTAGAACCTCTCTCAAAGAAGGGATATTCCCTGATGACTGGGCAGTCAGTAGGGTAGTACCTATACCAAAGACGGGGAAACTAGATGCTATAAGTAATTGGCGACCAATAAACTTATTGCCAGTACCAGGGCGGCTGATTGAAAAAGTGGTACACAAGCATATAATGACACACCTAGACGAGAACAATTTACTCACCAAGTGTCAATACGGGTTTAGGCCTAAATTAGGCACAGGTGACGCAATTTTTGATTTTACCAGATATGTCTTTGAGCAGATTGACAGTAGGAAAAGTTTATGTGTATGTTTTGTGGACGGGTCAAAAGCCTTTGACTCGGTCCACCACAGTCTCTTGTTGAAGAAATGTGAGCAGCTAAAACTAGATGCAGCTACGCTCAAATGGTTGAAATCATATCTAAGCAATAGGAGACAGGTAACCCTGATGAATAACACGCAATCACGCGAATGTATGGTCAAGTACGGGGTACCACAGGGTAGCAGCCTCGGGCCGCTAATGTTCATAATTTTTGTCAATGACTACCCAAACATTGTTAGAGAATCGAAGACCTTCATGTACGCAGATGATATTGTGCTAGTGGCGAGTGGCGACACACCACAGGATGCTGAGTTGAAATTAAATAGAGATGTGCAACGCACTGTCAGGTGGTGTCAACAAAACTGCATCACCATTAACAGCAAAAAAACACAGGTTATGAGGATAAACAGAAACGGTACTTGTAAAAACCCCCCCCAAATGCAAATTAACATTGGTGATACTGTTTTGGAAGAGGTCATGCATTATAAATATTTAGGAGCAACAATTGACTGTCGATTAACTTTCAAGCCTCATGTTAAAAACCTGATAAGTAAATACAGTTATAAAATAAATCTCTTGGCCAGAATAAGAAAGTTTATGGATGAAGAGCAATCATTACTAATTTACAAGCAAAAGGTAGTCCCCTACGCAGATTATGCCAGTTTCCTGATCGAATGCACCACTCAGGACCTCATTAGTAAGGTACAAAAATTACAGAACAGAGGGCTGAGAGTCTGTAAATACAAGAACATGTACGAGCGCTGCTCTGCCACGCTACTGCATGAAGAATTTGGTATACAAACATTGGAGAGGAGGCGCTTCTCACAACTACTGTGTATGATGCACAAATTATCCCAAAGTCAAGGGCTTACTGTACCGGTAGAAAATCGAAGAACGAGGGCTGACCATAAACTGAAGTTTAACTCACACACGTATCAGTTAAAAACTATGTACAAAAGTCCAATGTATAGGGGGGAATGGGAGTGGGACGGACTATCAGCAGAAATACAAAAAACAGAAAAGAGATTAAAATTCAAAGAGCTAATCAAAAACAAAAAACCCAGGCCGCGCCTAATATAATCTAATCTAGTCTGAAATGAATGTCCTCAGTCACCCTGGTCTTCAGACTGACGTTGGCAGTCTTCAGTCAATCTTACTGTATCAACTCGATGCCAAGTAACACTGGTAGTCAGGTTACTTGGAGGAGTCCTCCACACTCTATGAATATATGTCCGGTAATATGTATAAATATTAGTATTCAATAAGTAAAGAATATCCAAAGTCACTCTGGTCCTCAGACTGACGGCGGTGTCTGGTAAACGTCTCAAACTGCCTGGTCTTCAGAAAGTCGGAGTCGTCATAACAAACATGCTTACCTAAATATATCGGTTGTCCCAGATAATGCAGAACTGCGTCACTTAGTAAGAGACATAATCAGCAAGGACTGAACAAGGTGATTTCCAGAAATTATTAGCGCTCAGGTTTAAAGGAGACTTTGGGAAAGGATTGGGGGAGATTTTGTCACTTCTTGGGACCACCCAAACTCAGATTAGCACACTCTAGATGTTAGTCAGGGTAAGCATGGCATATGCCAAATGTGTATCGGCATACATTGTTAACAGCGCGGGAGCACCTTTTTATAAAAGTATAACTTAGTTAAATTTCAAATGTGAAACTAAATGCTCCAATTACGTAATCTAAGGGGACATGAGAATCCCAGAACTTTTCAGTAGCATACTGGATATAAGTATAGACACAACACTAACAAATGATATGTACAAAAATGATCTATGCTATTAGTAAAGAAAGCAAGAAGTGTAAAACTAATTGTATAACTGGTTTATTCACATGTGTAACTGACCACATGGGTCACAATTTATAATGATAAATGTAATGCATACTACATATCATACAAAACAAGGCAAGCAATGTTCAGCTTGTATGTATATCATGAAATGTGAATTTAGTATATCAACGAGGGCTGTCGACCCAATATTGTACCCGAAAAACATCTAATGATCGGTCTTCAATAAAAACTACTTGAACTTGAACTTGAACTTGAAATGCTAAGACTGATTTAGACTGATAGTCAGTGGCATAGTGGCAGTGGTTTCTGTTACCTGGACCCTGTTACATGATGTCCCATACAACCCAGTGAGTAGCAAACATCTAAACAGCTCAGCATACTATTTACAAAGCACTCAATGATGTGAACATAGTGAGTTCAGGGCCCTCCACACTGGATGGTGCCGGGTTGAGTACTGGACCGTCCCATCTATAGAACAGATGGCAGACATCATTAATGGGTATCACACGCTCTCCTGACATGGCTTCGTAAAGTGGGCTATGGACATAACCTGTTTGGTTGGCCTAAGCCATTAATATGTCTAGACTATAGTACTGCGAAGCCACATGGAGAAGCCACTTAATCAGCACAAGGGCATAAGTCATGGCGGTATGTTAGAAACATATCTGTTATGCGAACTATAAAGTAGTGTTTTGGTGAATGTAGGAGAACATTACGCCTGTGGAATACTATACATATGGTTTATCAATGATCTGGCTATATATCTGAATTAACATACAGTAGCTCTACAAAAAAAGCTACCAATAGATTGAAGAGAATACTGCATTTCATACAATGATCACCTAGGAACCCTTTAAGCTACCTGCTATTGTACAGTTTAGGCGAAGCCACATTGGAAGCCACATTGGAAGCCACACTGTAAGCCACATCGAACGGTCCTTAATACATTGCAGCGAAATACTGTACAATGCTTGTCATTCACTTGCGTCCTCTATACAAGAAGGCTATATATGTATGTAAGTACACTATAATTCTCCCATTTAAATCCAAGAATCATACGTAAAAAGAAGCCTCCTGCAGTTATTGGTTTCCGCAGGGAACAATTACCACCTTTTGGCTGCTGGTCGGGCAGGGTGGCCACAACAAGGCCCCGACAACCATCTGAGCGTCCCATGCTATCAGACCATGGCCACCAGACCGGGAAAACACGCCTTATCTCCCAGCCTCAAATCTTATCAGGGCCCGCCATGCTAGGCTCTGCCCCGTGGGGCCCCGGGCTTTAGGAGACGCTGCGTTCTACGTCATCAGTCTGCGTCCTACGTCATCAGTCGGTGGGATACCCGGCAAGTAGCGCCATCTTCAGTGCCCTATCTCTACCACATCAAATCAGGGCCTCAGCAGATTCACACTCAGGCCGTTCCCACTGACGCCACCCCCGATGTACTGGTGGGCCTATAGCCTGGGCGGTTGGTTCAGGCGTGCTTCTGTTTTAATACACTTGTCCAGTGTCCCACCCACTCAGCATATTGGACTGCACAATATGGCCGATCTATACTCATTGCTGAGATGCCCAAGGTATTCCATATTTCACTCAAGAATAGACACACCCGTGCTATGTGTATATATATATATATATATATATATATATATATATATATATATATATATAATATATATATGTATATATATATATATATATGTATATATACATATATATATATATATATACATATATATATATATATATATATATATATATACATATATATATATACATATATATATATATATATATATATATATATATATATATATATATATAAAATATATATAGTGATACTTCTATCAGAGGTCAGAACTGACTTTCAAGTCTGCCCAACATGGAACCCTTACTTTCGAGATAGGAGAACAAAATCAATTCATATCTGTTTGGATTATGGATTTCTGCAAAGAGAACATATCCTGTCCCTATACACGATATCTTGTCCACCTGATGCTCACAATGCTTAACTATCCAAGGGCAGACGTGATAATTGTGACCAAGGCTGGACCATCTTACATTGAAGAAAGACAGGTACACATGAGTATAACCTTGGGTTACTTTGACTATCAAATTTACTTGACACAGTATATGATCGTCACCTTGATAGCTGAACTGCTATAATTACAAGAGAGGATTACTTTGCAACACGATCTATGTGCACGCCACTCGCATCAATGGACCAAAAATGTTTGTTTTTACAAAAGGCTGCTTCTTTAATATTACCGCAGGCGAAGACCTACATTGTACAACATAACTTTACTTCAGTATAGCTAATTGTCTGCAGAATGCAGCGCAGTAACATTTTCTTTTATCCCTACAGCTCGTTGTATATATGTATAAACGTCCAATTGAATTCTGTAGGTGGTCCTGTATAGATAGGTGCACACAGACAAATAAAGGAGTCAACTGTGTCTCCCATGTGGCTCTGGTATAAATTGAGTGTCAAACAGCTATTGACTCTGCTTATATGAAGAGTCAACTCAAGTTGACACTGATTGGAGAGAGTCAACTCAAGTTGACCCTTCATATAAGCAGAGTCATAAGCTGCTTGACTCTCTATTTTACGAGAGCTACGTGGGAGACACAGTTGACTCCTATACTTTCTGTGTGTATCAATGCAGTGTGTTCCACCCGCCAACTTCCTCATCACAGCTGCAGCTAGTCAGGGGATTAACTATAATGATACTAACCTTAATCCTCTGACCTACTGTCTATCACCCTATATGTCCCCCTGTAACCTGATAGATACTAGTCTTCAGATCTATATATATATATACATCCGATGATTACAAGACGGAAATCTTTCATGAGCCAGGATGTTCAAAAAGACAATACTCTCTTTGCTACATAATGTATCCCTTGATATTATCTCAGATTTCACTTGTGCGTTATGAATGTTACCGTCATAATCAAGCTTACAATGCACATTTTGGATGGTACCAATCAAGTTGCACCCAATAATAGAAATTCACTGCAAGAAGTTACTAACTGGGTACCATGACACTCCCTAACCGAGCCCTTAAGGCCCGTGTTAAACATTCGATTGTCACCCACTCCTTTATATGATTTTGTCACAGTATATGCAACAAATCGAGTTGGATTTAACTTCAGACAAAGTGTTAGATGTGCAGGAAACAGTTGGAGTGTCGCTTGCTTCATCTTGACTTCACTTTGCACATGATGATTGCCCCCAGTGATTGCCCCACTTTAAGGGAGATTACCATGAAGCAATAAGTAATATACATTTTCTATGTGACACAATCTGAGAAAAGAGACCTTATTGCACGTAGGCACATTTCTCCAGTAAATGCCATAATTATATTAAATGCAACTGTATTATGTTGTACATCTTTGATCGAGGTACGGTGGTTTATATATGTGATTGTTATTCTGAATAGTGATCAGGTTTCGCTGTGGAAAATTGGCGGAGGATAGGTTTTAACCAGAGCCAGGGGCACAGCAGTGTGCATAACAGACAAACATGTAAGGTAATCCCGCTCATCAGCAGTGCCCCGTGTATTGCCGAGTAACTCAATACCGCCTTCCCACATGCTGTGGTTATTGTGTCGTCCGCGGGATTGGGAAAAATCACACCGTGGACTGTCCCTGTGTATCATTGTTCAATCGCCAGGTAATTCAACACCACAGCACTATCTGTACAGGTGGTTACGTATGCAATGCAGCATTGTTATACATCCGGCTCCTATGGAACTTCACATAGAAAGGGATGGTGGGTAAGGTGTTAGTACATGGAGATGCGTGTGATTAATGAGACACTCATTTTGCCTCGTGTAATTCTCACTTATATTGGGTTACCATGGCAATTACACAGAGAAATATACAAGCTGAGTCGACTCTAAATGAGGTATTGTATTGGTGCAATCAATCAAGGATGTGACTCTAACAAGATAGCTCATTGGTAGACGCCATAGCTCCTGCATGTTAAGGAGGCACATGGCGCGCCGGGGTGTGCCTATACCGTTATAGTAGGCTAATTAAAGCGAATTGTTCTCTCAGCCTCCACAACAGGCAGTCAGACAGTCAACCCTACACACAGATGCGTTTGAGGTGTGTTCATATATCTAGATATGGGCCATATTTGATACATATACCAGGAGATATCAAGATAATCATGTCTTCCATGCAATGATAATAATCAGGCAAATACTACAAAAATACATTTTACAGGGCTTGTTGGAGCATGGTAGAATTTGTCAATAGAGGTGAGGCAATCATCTAAAGGATGAAAGACAAGGGAGGGGGCAGGAGAAAGTGTTAGGAACTGGAATATAGTAAATGTATTGACATTTACAAAATGTGGGTAAAATGCATCGTGGTACTAAGAACCGAAGTAGGTAACATTGTGGGCACTATATGACCTTTGGGATATGTACACGGGGGTATGTAAGCAGTTCTACGATCCTCAGGACCCCTAAGGTACATACTACGAAAGTCCAATAAAGGAGGTTAAATTACCTAACTGTTACACACGTAAACGTATCATATTTGCCTTTTAAAGCATCAAGAGAAATATGCTTAAATCCCAACCATCATGCTGTGCACGCAGTGTGTGGTTTACGCTATCACAATACTAAGGCAAAGCCACTAAGGTATTTCACATGAGCATATCGCATAGCTGGGCTGTGGCACCTTTAATAACATAGACAACACCTCCCTGTCAGAGATAAGACATTTTATGACACCCGGTGTCAAAAGGTGCGCGATGTTACATGAATATGCATTCTAGCCTGGGTAACCAGACAAAAGGACATGGCATTCCAGGCAGGATAGCAACATGGACGTTCAGGTTGGTGTATGGTACGATACAGAGCCCATGTCGTATTTTACTAGTGTTTGGTCAACGTTAGTGGGTACTTGGCATGGTGTCAGCTCATCCACTAAGACAATAGCTGTGTCAGGTTTTTAAATGTAGCGGTTAATTAGCCAGCATGACCCCTGACCAGCTCCCAGAGGTCATGTGTCAAAAGGGCCATGTGTCCAAACATGCTATGGAGCCCAGCCAGCTGCCCAGTCCCTGCTGTATCGTCACTAATGGTGCTATGCTTTGTCACCAGGTGAGCAGCGCAATAATGCAGTGAACCTCTACATGAAATAATCATTACACGTCAGAGCCTATTAAACAATAAATTAGCCTTTCCCCCGCACAACCTATAAATAATTATCACCCATGGGCAGTGTTCTTTTCGCCTGCACAGTCTGTTTTAGTAGCGTGACAGGGCTGTAACTAGAGAGCTCATCATGTCCAAAACAAATCCCATAAAAGGAGATAAAACTGCTTTGAAAGCTGCCTTGCCTGAATGAAAGAGTCTCTGCTGGCAAATGGCTGTCCAGTGTATGGTTACTGGCGGCCTATTGATCGAGCTTATTGAAGCAGAGTTTATGGGATGCAGCCTCACAGTGGACACGCCTGCTATATGTGGCAGCCTTGTTCTAATGAAATAAATCATGTTATTAATTCACCAACAAGACAGGCCATGCACAATGAATAATTCAACTGGTAGCTCAGATCAGCTTGTATTGACAGAATAAGCTATGTATACAGGCATACAGAGAGCAATCGCATCGCAGGGCCTTGGGCGTTGATCTGTACACAGAGAAGGCAATGGGGGCAGATTTAAGGTAAATCTTGTTGTCTTCACAGAGCTGGGGTGCAGATGTGTCTATCCCACAGACAACTTAACACTGTCAGCTCCACCCACTTTGGGTAATCGACTATTCGCCCACTCAGTCTAGTTGGCAAAAGCCTATCTGCCTCCATTACCATCCTGATACATAGCCAACGCTTGACTAAGCTCTCAATCTCCTTTACACTAGTACAGACAAGGAGTATATATATCCCCTCCCCCCAACGTGTGAATCTTCTATAGAACCTTGTAGTAGCGACCTTACACAGACCTCCCGATAGGATTCCAGGAGCATCCCACCCCCCAATATATATCCGAACAGCTCAGTGTTGGATATAAGAACTGTTTATAACCGACTAACAGGAAAGGGTGATATGACTGTGCAGTGCAGCCTCATTGACTTGTCTTGTTATGGGTGTTAATAGTTATAAACCACTTTATAAATATGGTATTTATGGATTACTTATAGCTCGTCAGCAAGGGAGTGAGCGACATTACCCACAACTGGTGTGTGTGCTACCCTCCCTCTCCCCACGCAGAGGATATATTTATAAGCAGAGGAAAATACTTTAGGCCTACACATCAGGGTTATATCTCAAGTACCAACGAGTACCAGGACATCCTGTGCGAAAGCACCCTTGGAATCGTACACTCTTGTGAGATAACCTCCTTGTCTAAAGCCTAAACATCCGACACTTCAGTCTTAAAGCCTACTTGCCCAACATGGCAAAATTTGAGCATACATCAGTATGTCCCACACAGGGGTGCACCCCCTCTCTCCCATCCCCATCCCATCCCACCCCACCCCAGCCTGCACCCACCTGTACGTACTCCTACATCCTTCAGTGGGTTCCTCCTGTAGCTCGGGCTCCAATTAAGGCTCTCACCAATCCCTCCTCCGCCAGCTCACCACTCGGGTCTGTATCCACGCCCTCCAGTGTATCAGGGGTACTTGCCGTCCTGTTCTTGGTGGTACTATCCCTCATCTGGGCGGCACGGTCAGTGATCAGCCCTGCCTGCCCCGTATCCAACTCCCCACACTGACTGTGTATCCTCCCGTCGTGGGCAGCAGGCAGGGTGGTAGTAGTTGTTGGCAGGGCAATGTGAGGTACGGTTTACACCTGGTAGCAGTTGACTGATAGCTAGCTGTGTCTACGCACGTGCCGTATACCTCCCCTGCTCTGATCCCAATACATAATAGATACTGCTCACGGAATGGTTACAGGAGGCAGATGATGGCAGCCTCCTCCTCCTCCTCCTGCTCCTCCTCCTCCTGCTCCTCCCGGCTCCTGCTGCCACTACTCCTGTAGACTGCTGCTGCTGCTACCACACATCTCTACTGCTGCTGCTGCTGGCTCCTCCAGGTCCGGGTTGGTGCCGTTTGTGGTTAATGCCTCCTACACACTACCACTGTCCGTGTCCTCCTCCTGCTGGTGCTTCCAACCGAGACCAGCAAACACCAGCCTACCACAACACAACACCACACACTGGGTCCTCCTCCTGCTGCTCCTCAGCACTGTCCTCTCCTTGTTCTGCAAAGATGCTCACTTCCAGTGTGCATCCAGTACCCTAGAATGCTTAAGGCCTGATAGGCAGGACTCCTGTATGCATACACACACACGAGTTAACGGGACACCAGGGTAACTGTCCGGGGCAGCTGGTTTGTGTGAATGGCTGTAGGATGCAGGTAGAGATGGCAAACGGGACGTGGTCACGGCTGACTTGGTACATAGTCCATTTTAGGGATGAGGGTGCATCTTAACGCTGGTCCGAGTAAAGCTGCATGATGCGGCGTATGTTGGCTTCTTGGTGCTGGTGTTGGTGGCACTGTATACAGTGCTGTCCAGCGGCTGTTCTATGGGGCCTGGGGCTGTTGGCATCAGCCTGTGAGGGGGTGGAGACCTGCAGCAGCAGCATACAGGGCGGACAGGCAGGCTGCCTTTACAAGGCTCTGGGTAACTGAGGGGGTGGGGAGGAGGTGTCAGTAGGAGGTGGCACCAAGGGGCGTGGTAGGGTGGGCTCTGGGGTCGAGTCAGGACAGAAGGCACCAAGGGTGTGGGAGTGAGTGGGCACTGGTTGAGAGGAGGCTGGAGCAGTCAGGCGTGGCGGCTGATAGGCTTTGCCGACCTGCCATCTGGCGGTGAGCGGCAGCAACAGGCGTCAGTCTTGTTCCATATCGTGTCCAATCTGAGGCTGCTGCCAGCATGCACGGATGAAGCCTGCCCTGGGACTTGTTGAGTACCCTGGGAGCTAGGATAACCTGCTAACACCAACTACTATACTACTTACATCCTTGTTTGACCACATGATAACCCCTGTGTCTTCACACATGATAACCTACTATATTAACTACTCACATCAATGTCTGCACTGATTGATAACCTGCTATAATATGCACATCATTTTCTGCACACATGGTAACCCTACTGTTTGCACATATAAGACCAAAATATACTATTTATATCATTGCATACACCCATGATAATCTACTATACTACTTACATCACTGTCTACACACATAGATAACCTCCTATACTACTTACATCACTGTCTGCACACATAGATAACCTCCTATACTAGTTACATCACTGTCTGCACACATAGATAACCTCCTATACTAGTTACATCACTGTCTGCACACATAGATAACCTCCTATACTACTTACATCACTGTCTACCCACATTGACAACCTACTACACTACTTACATCACTGTTGATAGGCCTATATCATTGTATGTACACAATAATCACCCCTCTATGTTACTTGCATCATTATCTGCACGCAATCAACTTATACAATATACTACTTACATCATTATCTATATAAGGCCTACATGGTAATGACCACTGTCCACTGAGCTCTAATCGGCCGAAGTTAGATAGAAAATGTATGGGCCTAGTCGGCCGAATTCCCCATAGCATACTATTGGTACGTAACTGTTGGCACATATAATACCCAATAATGGTACTTACATCATTGTCTACCTAGATACAAAATGCACAGTACTGAGGTTACTGACTGTGACTACACATAACTAAACAAGTGGGAATAGAACAAACAACCTCTGCGTCCCCCTATACACACCATAAAAAGGTACACAGGGTCAGGAACCACGCCTTCCTCGTGTCAGACTATGACCCCACAGCCGACCCTTTTTTGGGGGAGGACGGATGTGTAATGTTTGATATATAAGGTATTCATTGTTGGGAAAGCTATGCTTTAAAGGTTTATAGGGAATCGGTGTATCATATTGCTATCCTCTGAAAGTGGTGATTTAGAGTTAGGTGAATGTGCATGTACATCGCTGGCCAGCCCTCTTGTAAAACGCCCCCAGAATGTCACACTTTGAAATGTCATTCTCATTGAGTGGGTGGCAAAAAGCCCACCCGCCACCCCTTTCCCCTTAAATTCGCAGCGTGTTGATTGTTAAAAAACGACCTGGTTTTTGGCATGCCATCCTGCCCTAAAAGCCGTCAGTTGTAGCATGGAGCCTATGCTGTCTACATTGTACTACCTTGCATTACCCTGTTCTGTTACATCATTGTATATAGATGTTATCAGCAAGGGGGCAACAGAGATTGACCACGTTTAGAGATGCTATCTATCAATGCAAGTGTTAGAAAAATGTTATTCCGTTAATCAGCGGTTTCACGCGCCTTAAAGGGTCTTTAGGGTCCTTTGCAGCGCCAGTTTTTGTTGTCATGAGAGAGGGGTGTAAAAACGGTTTGCTTTTTCCGAGGCGTGCACCCTCCACTGCCCCCTTAAAGACGGCGTGTTGTGAACAATAAGCGGCCCGGGGCTTGCAGCGCCGGCATGGAGGCGAACAATGCCCACCTTAAATGGCTGCCCCTGGCCTTTGACCTCTATTTAACGAACGCTTTTTTAGCTCTCGATACATGATTCTACTAACTATACCATAATTGTCTGTTTTTATCAATCTGAAATATTCTCTTATCCATGCCGTAAAATAGCAAAGGATGGATAATCGAATGCGTGATGGCCAGGATTGCTCGTAAAACGGTTTTGGGAAAAAAAGAAGTCTAGAAAGCGCTTTATGTCCCATGTAAAGCCGGTGTCTTAAATAATTATTCTTGAAGTGGAAAGCAATTCAGCTAGCGAATAAGCAATTTTGTTCTTCACTCCACCTCTTTGGCAAAAAGTGAACCGCTTCGCGTATAACCCAAAGAATACTTCAAATTGCTCAGATACTACTTGCAATGGACACAGCGATCGCGATCCTAAAAAAACAACTTCAGTGTTAGGGAACTGTGTAATGTATTGGAAGCACACAAAACAATGTTCAGAGGATACAAATGATATACCTCCTCACCTCACCCAGCATATGATTATTACGTGATTCCGTGATTATTCATTATTTGAATATCATTATCAGAGCATGCAGGACCTGGTTCTACGCATAAAACAAAACATACTAAGCTATACTCAAGTCCATACTTTCTAAATCATTATCTTTATTGCAGATTTCGTTTTCAATATTGCTAAATATCTGTAATCAAGCAGCACACAGGCAGTCACCTGCATCTAGGGGGTAGAACTATAGAATCCGACTGGTGTACTGCTACCCCCCCCCCCCAGCACTACTGTGTTAATCCCACCACTCTAGCTGCCTACTAGTTCCACAGACGGCTGGGAGTACATGTCGCCGAGCCTCTCCGCCTGCAAATCGATCTACACCGTAGCACCTGCCTAGAATTCCTACAGGGCAAATTGTTACAAAATTTCAAATTGAGTTTTAAAGCTATCGATCGCTCTACAAGCGCCCCTTACACAGATGCCTGAAACGAGAGGCAGAGTACCCCCGATTACTGTTAACCGCTAATATAGTCAGTGTTATTTGGGGAGAGAGGTTTGTGTTGGAAATGAAAATTCTGTAATTCTTTATATTGCAAATGTTGAACTACCACTGCATCGCATTGGGATAATCTCCCTACCATGCTGATTATCGGCACTTTTTCCCATTGCTCAGGCGTTGCCCTGAATACATTGGCTTTGCCAGCCATGTTTTTATGGTGGCCTTTCTTTCAGATCACCTCTTTCACAGAAAGTCTCGTCGCCTCCCATCAATCTTCCACACAAAACATAACCATTCATAAGCCAACTCAAGAGTCAATGGACCGGTTAATAAAGGTGTATTATCAGATAAAAATGGATTCCAAAACGGTATCATTGATTCGCATTTTCTATCTTTTCCTAGACTGAAGCCATGAATTCAAAGAATCCCTTTAATCGAAGGGAGGAACAAGGGTTAGTTCCCAGAGAGCGGATACACACGGCTTCACCCAACCCACCCTAACGCTCAATTGCTCGGGAGCAATTGGGAAACATGACCTACATAGGAGGGTGTAGCTCGGGCGTTTTGGAGGTGAGTGAATGGCAATCAGATCCATACCGACAGTCTCAATGCTGAAGGGGGAAGCAGTAATCGGCGGTACATGTGAGCTATGGACACCCTAACGTGTGAGCATGTGCACAAGGGCGGGGTGGTCAGAATCAACTTGTCGCCTGGAAGACCAGATAGGCTAGGTGCACGATGAGTAGGCCACACACCTTGACTCGGACACTTGAATTCAATTTTGTACTTATTCATGGATACATGCTAAGCTTTATACTTGTCCTTTGTCTGTAGGTATAATCCCTAAAGTGTACTGCAATACACAAATAAAGGGCTTAGTCCACATGCATGATTAATTACAACTTCCAGTGTCCGAATTAAGATTTGTGTCCGACTCATGGTGCATCTACCCTTTGGATCTCTGTGATATGAAAAAGGAGGGCAAGGGATCCAGGCTGGAGCTTGCCGCCGACACGACTTAATCGTGGCATCTAGAGTGACTCAGTCGTGTCACCAAGGTGAAGGGGGGCAACTCAAAAAGTGCCCACCGCCCACAAATGAATTCTGCCCCGATAACGCCCCTGCACGTTATCCCCATAATCTATGAGGAAATTAAATTTAACAGAACGAAATAAGCACTTGGCGCGCAGCATATGGACAGCAGGCTACAATTAGATCAGTGGCCATGATGAATAAATGATGGGTTAATTAACTTTTTTTAATTACAGGCCGGGGTGATATTGTGTTGCTTGACTGGAGGTTCCTTTTGCCTGGCTGGTCCCATCTGGACCCTGCCCCAAGACCTTTTCATGCGAGAGACGAATGACAAAAAGGCGGGGATCCAGACTGTGAGCACTCAAAACATAACTATTAAGGCGCCAGATCCCCTCTTAAAGTTGAATTTAACAGCGCCGAACAACTCACTACCACGGAGACTGCCTACGCACGTGTGTATATTTTGTTATCAAATGTTTGATAGTAGAAATAAATCTACAGAAACAATTTAATTAAACAATGAAAACCCACTATGAAATTGATGATACTGCAATAATGTCTACATGGAAGAGTTAAAGTAATTGGTCGTAATTAGAGATCCAGATCTCATCCAGGGGGGCGGCATTCCCTGCCCCGATAATCATGGCTGTACCTCTCCATACTCACGAGTGTTCTCGCATATTAGCATATTTTATATGTGTCCCTGTTTATATACTGTTTTTCAAATCGATCACTGTATGGTTAGGCATCCAACAAAGCGAAACCCTGTCTCCGTTTATGGAGTAGCCGACTATATACATAGTGCCCCCGGGTGGTAATACAGCCGGTCGGCTAGCTCTAGCAGCCAGGAGACAAATGGTGCCGGATGCACCCCTCGCCCTCCCCCTTGACAGCTACACGGCACCAACTGTGCAGTTTAAAATTCCAAAATTTGACAGGAATGCCGCAAACAGCGCACCTCCGTGTCGCGCACTTGTCTAGGGTGCGCAGGCGCGGGCGTTCCGCCAGTCACGTGACAGCACAACGAAATTCTCCGTGATCGACGTGGGGTGGCGCTGTGATCGGATCGGTGTGGTTGGGGGGGGGGGGGGGGGCTCAGATGGGGGGTTGTGGGGCCCCCGGCGACCCAGGCTCTATTACAAGGTTTGCTTGCGGTGACGGAGAATTGGCAGGGTAGTTTGCATTCAGTCAGCTGCCCCGACCTGCACTTGCAACAGGGTAGGGTCAAGCCTCATCCTGGCTGTGTCTGCTGCATTGTAAGATGGACAACGGGACACCATCTTGGGAGTGAGGTGCATTCAGTACCGAGTGTTAGCCTTATACTGGTGTGTACGCTCAGAGCTCCTGCTCTCCCCCTCTAGCATATAATAATATATACAATGTACCAGGTATATATCATGCTCTTATGTGTCAGCAAATATTCGCCCCACACACCTGTATATATTGGCTCATTCTTCCGTGTGGATATGTTGTAGAGTGGTCATACTGTGTCTTAACATGACTATAATCGTTCATATTAAACTGGCAGGGCAGACATATAACCTGCCCCCTCCTCCAATGACTATTCTAAACACCTGTAACCTAGTCCATTATTGCCCTGAACATAGGTAAACATTTGTGTTCCATGATACACAGGTAAATCACCACCATGTAAAAAACATACGTGTTTCATGTACACCTGTGCCCATTTAGGTTAGGTGTATGATTCATGCATGGACGAGTGGTAATCACTCAGCTATAATATTAAGGGTTGTTCTTGCATGCATTATTCACCCAACACTTACATCCGCCCCAGATCACAGAATGTGAGATTAGCCTTGCCTGGCCTGTAAGAGCACAAAGTGGACTTTGTTCAGCTAGGTCAATATTATTCTGCTCTGAATCTGAAATTAGATGTTAAAAGGAATACACACATTCCGAAGTCTTGATCGTGCAAGGAGGTAGGGATAATGGTTTATAGTTTGGATTATTCAAATGGATTATTATGACATTGTGTCTCGATAGAAGCCATTTAACTCTGGTATGATGTAATGAAGTGCATGTATGTATATCCCAGATATGAAAAATATATTCTCAAAAGGAAGGTTCATAGAAACAAACAATGCTTTTAAAAGAAGTACCCTGCTAAAAAATATTTAATTTGTCCTCTTAATATACCATTTGCCTCAATATGGTTTCAATAATTAATAATCTGATGTACAGGGAATGTACCTGCACAAGTGGCTTCTCTATTCTATGTATATCTCTCTCGCCTATCACAGTAACGTGTAGCTAGGAGGTTACGTACTGGATGTATGCTGTCTTAATCAGACGTTATTAATGTTGACGTTAGGGGTGACCATACACAATTCTGGGGTCTACCAAAATGGGAGAAATAAGTCCCAGCGGAGGAGGAGGCTTGGTCGACTTGTCACTGCGCGCTGTGGTAATTAGTCCCCTGGGTGGCCGAGGTGCTGGCTGGTCACATGGTGTCGGCACACCCTTAGAGTTGGGGGGGGGGGGGGGGCAGTACAGCACCCAGCTTATTGTGAAATATGGTGTTTAGACTCTTAACTATATCCTATCTTCACCAACACCTAGATTATTAAGTGCAAGTCATTATTAGGAGCGCAATTACCAAGAGGCAGAACATACAACACAATACTTTTCATCTCATGCTGATTCAGCCTTTATATCTATGCTAAGACATGAGGACCTTCGTATACCATGCCCCCCCTCCCATGCCATGTTACACTGAAACCGAGCTAGATCGTGTTGCTTTTCTTTATTCTAGGGGCAGGTTATAAAAATTATATAGTATAGAATATCACTCGGTAGGTTCCAGCCCGGTCCAACTGGCGAATAAAGGTGTACCTGTGTTCCACTGTCGTTGAACTTTTTATATTATTTGTTGTTGTATTGGTCTAATACATTTTATACAATTGTGCTTGCAAATGTGGCAAAGGGATGACAATGAGGATGATGCCATGGAAATACATATTTTTCGTGACTTGATGTAAAGTAAGCTTAATGGCACAACTAGTGGCATTTGTTCCACACAGACACTGCATTAAGCACCACCCGAGGCACATATCTCTAAAATCCCAGCGAGGGACGTTCTTAAAGAGAGATGTCGTACCTTTCTCGCCTGTTTATGGCATCCCAACAATTAGGTAAGGCGAGGAACATGATGAATACCCGAGAGAACCCTAAGCATGGCAGCCCTGGTGTATTACATTCTTTGAAACAAATAGCATGTTTCTCAATTTCTGCAAGAAAGCTCAATTATTTCTGATTAGGATTATTTGTGTCAATCCACGTATACATATTCATGCTTATGGCACCAAGGTATTATATGATCTCCGTTTTGCCGTCACCATTCCCATACTTGCCTGCTATCTGACATGAATCTTGCCACGGGCCAGATGCACTGGAGAGAGGAGAAGGTTGTCATTTATGTCTCTGAATGTCTATCCATTTGCTATTCATGAGGCTAAGGTTATGGCAGGTGTTCGCGTATGCTTGATTGGTGAGGCCGTACCAAGGACCACACACATTGCTTCTGGCATTAAATGTCTCATAAAACCACTTGGCATTCATTGATATTCATCATCTAAAGTAGAAGTTGCCCTACAGATACGGCATGAGAAAGTATTCATATACACATTGTGTTGAATTCATGATTAAATCGCATATACAAATCGACAGTGCACTGTTGACCGAATATCACTTTATATTATACATGTAACTTACTACATAGACATACACGTACTTATACTGCATGGGGCCTTTAAGTATTAAAGCATCAATACTTTCACTGTTGACTTCAACGTACCGTGTGAACATACAGTATGCATTGTTCTAAATAAGTTCTCATCTATCATTAAAGTATGTAATCATCCTCTGGTACGTCTAATGTATTGTGGACGTGCTGAGAAACCGCTGCAATTTCAATGGATATAAGGCATATTTTATACTGTAAACTGCGGCTAGAACACACCATCTATAAGTGCAGCAATGTATCAGCAGTATTTCATAGCTCACTTGTATGCAGACTGTGTCTAGTTAAAGGTGGTACTGAATGTTTATCACCACCCTCCTACAGTGTAAGTGCCCTTCTATTATCAGAGAAAAGAAGAAAACTGCCCAAATACCAGGTTGAAATATAGACACATAGAGGGCATAGTCAGTCCATCAATAGTTGAACTGTTTCTTTTCTATAGCAGATTGTTAACAATTTAAAATCGGAGGTATTTAGGTGTAGAATTAAGCCTAGGGACGACTGGATGTTTTGAATAGGCGTCTTATTTCATGTCAGTAATCTGCAATGACAGAATAAAGAAAAGCCAGTTAAGAGGGGTCTGTCGCTGTCTGATATGATATAACACGTGTTTTGCTGGCCACTTGGGACTGTGGTAGGAACATAATAAAAACAACTCCATTCGTGATGCCTCAAGTATGATATCGAGTTGACATCTCTATAGATATCCTGTGATCAACCGAGAATCTGGAGCCTACCATATAGTGCGGGGTGGATTACAGGCATAGATTGAATCTTTTGCAAATTCAACTCGGCGCATCGGAGAGTCTTTTGCAGCCCCTAAAGAATACCTTCCACGCTGATAACCACTTCCGTATGGCGGCCTACACAAATAAAAGCAGTTGTAGAAGGGATTCTCGGTCTACAGGGACCGCGATTATTGCTAATTTGTTGGACAATAGACTGCTCGCCTGAGACAATACTGGGCGATAAAAAGGCCATAGAAATCCGATGAGGAATAGTGATGGTCGGCAGACGTCCTTCCCCACTCCCCACCAACATAGACTGACCTCGACAGGCAATGAATAGATCTAGCCCCAGGCCTGAGACCCTATACTATAGGTCTGTCTGTGAACCGATACCACTGTGTTCTACAGAAGTATATATGTGTAGGAATCCTATCTTAATACCTATACCATGCATGTCTAGTGGGCATGGAACAAATAGATCATATAGGTCGTATGTATACGGAACGGTGATTAGAAAGGGGTTTAGCCCCTTTCTCATCAGAAGTATATATTTAAGATGCATAGAATAGAGGAATGATCATATCAGTGTATCTCAGTATCTGATGTACACTTAGAGACAAAAAGCATGGACTAATAGACATTAATCATTATATAATGAATGTGTCTCTCAATTTACGATTTACCTATATCGGGTAGTGTTAATCATCTACACTTATGAAGACAGGGACTGACTTACATGGAGATAAATGTGTGTCAGTTAACCTAGTGTGTGGGCCCCTGAGAGGAGTGTGGCTCTTCTAGTCACCTGGCCCGGGGCAGGGCTGAGACCACATTGTTACACATGTTTGACTGACCCCTGACCCTGCTACCAGACATAATATATAGCGTGGGTGCAGCGAACCTGACCTGACAGTGTTAACCGCTGGTCTCTGTCCCACAGGTGGGCTATATACTCCATAGCAACTGGTCTCCACGACAACAACCATCCTGATACATGGAGTTTGTACATAAACCTCTGCCTTACTAATCAAGCTGACATGTATAGAGATTGGGAAATGCACATCTCTGGTTTAGGTGACTTCATGGAGATGTCAGTATGTATCATTTGTCATAATTTTCACATTTCAGTAAACTTCTATAGGATGCTTCCATGACATGCAGATTATACGCCCTGTTATTAGCAAGGTCACATCGGAAATCTCTCGCAGTAAAGTCGAGTACTCCGTGTGTACAATGCAAGATGCAATACCTAAAGCATGTACTAAACTTCAGTTCTACAGCAAAAGCAATCTCATTGTCAACTCTCAATTATTGAACAATAGCCTTGGACCTACTTTTGGAGGGATGCCTGAAGTTTTATACAATGTTATCGGCTATACCTATTCAAGAAAATAATGTAAGTCAATACGTCATATTTGGCTTTTCACTCTCAATAAATTATGAAACTTTCTGGGCATAGGAAACCATACAAATGGTTATTTGGAAGATTATATTGCCAGGATATTATATTACATGTAATGCACAAATTCATATGACTCGTGATGGGTGCTATATTGCCTATGATTGTTCGGCTTGTTCAGAATTTAAAATAATCCATTATGACATGGAAAACGGATAAATTCCAACTTACAGAGTATCGCCTGCAAATTGTTAATATCACCTCATCTTTCTTGCTGTTGTTCCACACTTTTGAAATTGACACAACGTACTACGACTATCCCAAATACCAGCATTCATCAATTATTAAATGGACAACTTGATAGGATTACATTGTACACGGAAATGTGTATATCAAATTTGTTGAGATAGTATCTACAACCTTTAACATCTACTACGTAGTCATCACCTCTTAGAAGGAAATACATTATTCCTGGCACTTACTCATCTAGGTAACAGTGCGGAAGCATAGAAGTGTGTGCATTTGAGGGTGTATGCAAATGTATTTTCTCGGGCCCGTTAAGCACAGATTTGGTAAAGTTGTAGTCTGATATTCTAGGTAGTGATATCTCATGGTTGTTCAGCACGCACTGTAAATAGTTAGTGTAGGTACACAGTAGAATCTACTGCAGATCTAAATCAGAATATACTATAGAATAGATTTACAGTAGAATCTACTGTAGATTTACTGTTTACCTACTATAAACTGTACACCTACAGTAGAATCTACCGTACAACTACAAAAATGGCAACCAACTTTTTATTTTACAGCACGAGTTAGAGAAGTACTCACCGGATACGTACAGAAGAAGGAAGGAGATCTCACCTGAAATCGGATATATACAATGTAATGAGAAGAAAGGATAATAAATATATACTATTAGTAGATGAACAGGGAATCATATTATCTCTGCATATTCGCAGAACAGTTGTATTTATCCTCGGAGGTTCTGTTTCGTGTAGAACAGTTGGATAAAGTCGGAGGGGAAGTAAAATTGATTTGCCTCTTAACGAAACATGACACGAGGACTGAAAAGCGTTAAAACGACGTTGCAGACAATGAAGCGGCGTTAACCTAATCAGACATTAGTGAGTCTGCTAAAACACCACGTGGAACCCCACAGGAAGTTCATGATCTTTGATGTCTGCAGAGGAACAGTTTTCTAGCAGAATAAGGTCACTCAAACCCTCATTAATTAAAGTCTTAATAGTTCATGTTAATGAGCTATCTAAAACCGACAGAACATGCATATGTGTCTATCAGAGATACTATCCTCCATGGTAACGCCTAGTATTAAACTCTCCATTATATCTACAATTTCTAGGAAGTAAAACTAATCCTTAGGATAAATTGATCAGCCCCAGGCATTATACTATTAAAAAACAAATGTTTTAAGCTGACTCCTTGATTGATTAGACAAATTGATTCTGGAGATTTGGGGTCACTTAAATGGCTCACATCCATAATATCAATACCTCAGCAACCGCTTAATGCATGATTGTAGTTACTAGTGCCCTAGGTGAATTAATGGTCAACAGCACACGGGGATGGGACAGTTGACGATCTTCACAACAACTATACACGTCTCACACACTTAATACCCAGGAGCTGCCACCACCGAAGGCATGTTTGACAGTGATAATAAGCACCTTTAGGTTCTGCCTATGGACATTCATTATTGATGACGACAGGACAGAGCTGCATGTGACCCCCTTTACCGGTGGGGGTGGGAAGGGTGCCTACCAGGTTAATGTGGTAATTGGTAGTCTGAGTACTGTGGGAGTAGTGCACCTCACAGGGTCAGGTAACAATGGGCAGTGGTGTACTGGGGGGAGGTCATGTGTAACCCACAGCTCCCCAGCCTTTGCTCTCTTCTCTTATCCACACACACTCACTTTAAAGCTAAAACTGCAGAACCACCGAACGTGTCCCACTCACAATTCTAGTACTGTTCTAGTCTACGATATGGTAGCTGCGCGAGTGGTGATATAGCTCGTTTAAAGCTATGAACTGAATGCAACTTGTTCCCGAGATCACCATAATATTGCACCCGCTGGCATAGGCGGATCTCCTGAGGTGTTTGAAATCGTTTAATTTATTTTTATTAACATCCTTTTAACCAGGATGCCCTCTAAATAGACATGCGTCCCTGTTTTAGTTTGTCTTCATGATGTTACAATGCAGCACGAATGAGTAACTCACAAGCGCTGTGCATTTGTGCATCTTGCTGACTGAAAGTGTATCGTCCTCGAAGAGCCGACCAACAGGTTACTCACAAGAGTATGTATTAGAATGGCAAAAGGTGCATTAATTAAAGCACTGTACTGGCCTAGTTTCTCTTTTTCCTTTCTTTGGAGTTGGGGTGGGGTAGGGTGAGGTTGGGGTCGGGGTTGGTTGTGGGGCGGCGTTGGAGGAGAGGGGCCAAGGCGGGGAATAAAGGATACGCGTTGATTTTCTTTTGTATTGATGATACACTATTCAACGTTGAATGTTTTAGGTTCTTGCTGGACATGAATGCTACACCCACGAAAAAGGAAACAATGAGCAGTATCGGATGACGGATACTGTTCACTCAGCTTTCATTTACTTCATCCTAACTTTAAACCCGGACATGATTGAAGAAAGTGAATCGGATACCATGGACATAATGAATTGACCAAAGTTTCCAATCATTTCAACTTTCAATAAATACTCATATAAAGGCTGATTATGGCTGCAAAAGGTCAGAGAACGTCCAGAATGAAAAAGGGCAGTGTGGTCAGAGGAGTCGTATGTCTGTTCGATTTTTCATGTCAGCCAAATGTTTTATGGCCAGGTCATTCGTCTGCCCACCAGTCTTCGTGGAACCCAGGGGCGGATCCAGGGGTGGCTTGAGGGGCACGTGCCCCCTAGACCCCTTGAAAATGGTATTAATTTAGTACGACTATTAACTATAGGAAATGTAGTACAGAACTCTACCTGTGTCCCCACCCCCATGAGCACATTTTCTTGGCCGTGCCCCCCCCCCCTAGACCACCCCTTCTGGACCCGCCCTTGGATCCCACGTCAGTAGTATAGTATGTATCGGAACGGGACTATAGTTAAGTACTGTTTATTACTCAATCGACATGCAGCCAATCAGAGGCCTCCATTTGGTCACGTGACCGGAAGTGACCTACTTAGGGGATTAGTGGTGACGTCACGTGACCTAGTTAGCCAATCAGAGGCCTCCATTTGGTCACGTGACCGGAAGTGACCTACTTAGGGGATTAGCGGTGCATTCTGGGTAACCCTGCAGCCAATCAGAGGTCTCCATTGGGTGACCGGAAGTGACCTACTTAGGGGATGGTGCATTCTGGGTAACCTACTGACCTACTTAGGGGACCGGAAGTGACGTCATATGACCTAATTTAGGATCACGTGATCGGAAGTGACCTGATGAGTCACGTGACCGGAAGTGACGTCACACGACTTAATGGCCAATCGGAAGCGACCTGATTGATCACGTGACCGGAAGAAGAAGAAGTTTTTTTTTGTTTAGGATCCCGTGACTGGAAGCGACGTCGTCACATGAGTGACGCTTTAAGAGACTGCGCGACTTACTAGTAAAAGAAGCCGTATGATAATAAAAACACAACAATATTTTCTTTTAATTTTTTTTTATTTTTTTTTTTCAATCTTGATAAACACTCTATTTTTGAAAAGATGCACACGCTTATTATTTTTTTTTTTTTTCATATCTCTAAAGGACTCGTTGTCACACCGTCAGAATGCACGCGACGCTTATAATACAAGTAGCGCACGCCGTCTTTCTCTATGGTGTAGGTGACCATTTTGTTTCGCACCACTTTGAAATTTCTATTTACAGCAATGAGAGTTTTTCGTTGGCGAAGAACATCCAAGAAGGCGTCTGGTTCCTGGGGGTTTTGTTTCTTCTGTACGCCTTTTGCACTCCATTTTTTGGATTTTCTTTCACCGGTGTCGCTGACTCGATCGTAGCAAATGTAAGTCTTAGGGTTGAGACTTAGGATCCCGTCACCTTCCCACTCCGCTTTCATGAGCCCCGAAGTTCTCAGATCGTGAAGGTACCGTCTCTCACAACATCCGCCGGGCGGCGCACACCATTCTCGCACTCTTTCCGTTTTTGTCTTCACGAAAAGCTCTAAGTGCTCGTCGCACACCGCTGTCGGAAGCCACTTTCGTTTCTCTCTGAAGTACGTCTCTCTCAGGCGAGGTTTCACTAGGTCATCCAACGTGGCACCGCTGAGAGCCATGTAAAGACTGTCGGTGTCCATTTGACAAAGGGCATAATCGCGCCGATCGACGAATCTATCCAAGAAGTCGTATGTGAACTCTAACATTTTCAACTTCGCGTACTGGTATACCATGAACCCTATCTGAATAGGGAGGTTGTTCTTGACCGTTTTCGGTTGTAGTTCGACTTCAAACAGATCGGAAGTCAACTCGGACGCCTTTTTGAAGCGCCACGAATTGGCCAATAGTTCGAACTTCCGACTGTCAGTGTATCTCACCGCCGTGTGTTTTTCTTTGTTGCAGATTGTTTTACCGTACGTAGCGTTTCCCATTAACTTGTAACAGTCTGACAGAATTTTCTCGTTCTCGTTCACGTCGCCACGTCTTCGCGCCGCCGTCACTTCGTCCGCGAAACCGGCAAAGGAGCGTTTAGGTAGGTATT
Source organism: Harmothoe impar (assembly GCA_947462335.1). Lineage (NCBI taxonomy): Eukaryota > Metazoa > Annelida > Polychaeta > Phyllodocida > Polynoidae > Harmothoe > Harmothoe impar. Next base: position 40,766,562 of record OX381710.1, read on the forward strand.
CTACCACCAGCTGCACTTTGGTGACTATCAAACCGTGCTCTAAATACCACTTGAGAAGCGGCGTTCCCAAGAGAATATTTTTTCCGTGGTAACTCCCTATCAGACATCTCTGAGGCGTGCTCAACAGCTTTTCTTCCTGCGCAAAGTCTGACATGTGAGGGCCTATGTCCGATTTTGAAACGGTCGCGTTCTTGAAAACGGGGGTCATTTCTTCGAAGTACTCTCGTAGGTGAGGCGGCGTAGTGATGTCCACTTGAACTAAACCGAACATTTTCTCCTCTTTCACAGCGGAAAGGATGTCGCTCTCGCTCATCGCGTTTCGAGACACTTTCAAAGCGTCAACCTTCCAGCGTTGTTGGGAGGCCTTGACCCGCTCATCTCGACGCTTCATCTCTCGCCATTCGCACTCCCACACGACGACCAGCTTGTAACCTAACGCTTTCAAGTAAGCGCTTACTCTGGTCGTTCTGTCGCGTCTCTCCTCTCTCAGTGAAGCGCACTGATATCGGTGCGACGGTATGCACTCGTGAGCGTGGAACCAACACCCGTGAAACTGGAAAACCGTATTAGAGGCCGCGTGAAATCCGTCCACGCGAATTCTCCGACAGCCTACCGCCATCTCGCCGCCGTTCAGAGCGTGGCGCAGTTTCACGTCGCGGTCGTGCTCTACGAAGCGTAACCACTCCAAAGCGCTGTGAGAGTTTCTTTGCCTGATTTCGGGCTTGAACTCGGTCTCGGGCCGTCTCACCGCGTAATAGCCCGTGCAGTGCGCTTCGCTCATGCAGCGCAAGTACAGAGAGTTAGCGTCTAGTCCTAGGATGTGTTGGCACGGTCTCGCTTCTTCGCCGTACTTGTGCTCCCTTATCCGCGTGGTGCCCTTCTCGTGAAATCTATGGAAGATGATGGAAGGACCGCCGACTAGATTCTCTTTGATCAGAGCGTGGAGGACGGCGTCGAACTGGGGAAACGTTGTGAACGCGTCTTCTAGGTTTTGGAAGAGGAAGCGTAAAGTCAAACCGGCGAGAGAAACTCCGTCTTTCAACATGTCGATGCCGCGATCTTGGAAAAATTTAGCGTGATTTTTCAGAGCTTCTATGAAAGGTTTCACGTCTTTGTTGTTGTAGTGGATCAAGTAGTCTTCCATAGTTTGCATCTTCTCGTCGGACCAAACTTTCTGACATGCGGCGTAGTCGGATTCGGACATTTTGACGCCCGTCAGCTCGCTGTCGAAAGCCGATCTCGGCGGCAGCGTTCTGTTTGCCAGTTTCCTGGTAGACGTCATCCATTCGTAAGGAAAGTGACCTTTCTCTTCGTTCCTGGTGAAAGCTCGCAAATAGGTCGCGTAGTTGTAACCGGGTGCCAAATAGTTGACTACGTCCAAGAAAACCGTGTGCTGTGTGTAAACCGCCAAGTATTGATTGCTTCTCTTTATGACGCTGAATTCTTGGTTTCTTCGGTCTCCGGAGGCGAAGAACGAGTGAAGGCGTATTTTGATCAGGTTCAAGTCGTAACGCCCCGAGTTGAAGCCCACCACTGGAGCTTGACGGATGTATCTCAGAAGACGCTTCTTCAGTTGAACTAACGGGTGTCTGGTCTGAGCCGCAGCGAAGCCGCCTGGAGAAGGGGTGGTGAACGTCGCCTCCTCCAGCAGGAGAGCTTCACCTATCGCCGCATCTAACTTCGCTAACGTCGGTCGGTAAAGTTCTAGCACAGCTTCCCCGATCGCTTTGGCGTTCTCGTTTATGTGATTTAAAACTCGGTCCAACAAGGGGTCGGAATCTGCGTCGGACGCTCTGACGAAGCAGACGGGCCCCTCCCACCCCGGAAAGTCGGATGCGACGCTAGCCGACAAAGGGACGTGATCCCACAGCAGGGACACGTGCTCCGTCGACGGTTCTTTGCACGGTCTGAAGAAAGCCTCGAAATCGAAGGCGATCTTGTAAGGGTAGATTCCGGAATGTCCGTCGGGGGGAAAAATGGAGAAGTCTGCTAGCGCTTCGAAAATCGTTCTCGAATTTTGGTAGATGCCACCTACGTAGCGCAACTTGACTTGTCGGCAAGAGGAAAGCTGGTTCCTGTGTCTCTTCAGCAAGAACTCGGTGGTGAACGCCGCCTTACACTTGCAACATTCGTATATGCCCGCGTACGCGTTGAAGTCCGTGACGAGAGAGACGTGCAAACCGCCTTTCGCCGTCAGGTGTAGGTTGACTTTACCTCGGGCGGCCACAGTTCTGGAAGGCGGTCTGATCAGAGTAACGCGTCTTCTCAACTTCCGCCCCGGCACTTGACGCGACGCGGTGTAAACCGCTATTTGTACGTCAAACAAGTTCTCTAACGCGGGTAAGTCGCGGATGTTCAGACCCGGAAAGGATTCAGGTGTGGCAGCGGGACAGAACTGACGTAACAAATCTGAAGCGCGCTTGCTGGTGTTGTATAAGTGAAAGGAAATGCAGCGGAAGATGCAGAGGTTGTCCTTGTTGGGAAAATCTAACACGCCGCTTCTCTTTCCAACTCGACCGGCCTGAGTGATCCTACCGCCTATGGGGAATTCCCCCGGTCCCATGTAAACGCAGATGTTCAAATTGGTAGGAAAAAGAACGTGCCACTTGGTGTCAGCGTCGCAAAGTTTCCGTACCTCCTCGCAAGCGACGGTGTTTTGCATCTTTGAGAGGAGCTCTTCCAAAGTTTCTGAATTAGTTACAGTAGGGAGCGGTTGTATGAGAGTTGCGTTGTTCTGGGAGGCGTGGAAGTAGCGCAGTTTGCTCTTGTCTTCTCTGTGTTGTAACAGTAAGCCTACCGAGAAACCCACTTTGTATCTGAATCTTTGTGTCAAGTGAATGCGACGCATAGTATCTACAGCGTCACTCAACTCGCCGGTTGGTAGCCTGAAGTTTGTTACACTCACGCGAGTCCCGTGCATCCTGACGCCCGTTTGTATCGCAGGCCAATTCGCCGTGAACGTTTCCTCCCCGTTCGGTACAGCACATATGCGCGGAGGGACGGTCACCCCGTCCAGAGATTCGCGTCGACAAGCGCTCTTTCGGCAATCCCCTTCGCCGCATAGAGGGCAAAACTTAGCTACTACTCTACAATTTTCTACGTGTCTCTCGTGGTTGTACGCTCTTTTAAACATTTTGAAACACTTTTCGCATACGTACTGTGTCATGTTTTTTTTCACTCGGTTACCAACTACTTAGCCGTCTAACTATCTATCTATCTATCTAGCCATCTATCAATCTGTCGTCTATGTAACTATCTTTTCTGTCTGCTGTCTGTGTATCCGTCTGTCTGTCTGTCTGTCTGTCTGTCTCATACAGCGTACGTCAAACGCTGTGTGTGTGTGTGTGCGCGCGTGAGCGTTGAGCGTCTCTCATTCCGAATCTATGCCGAGATATTTCAGAATGATCTCTGTTTTGTCATCCAACTCTTTGAGCGCTCTGGCGGACAGCGTCACCCCCTGCTGTGTGGGTTTTTTGTCAGGACCTTCGTACTTGCGCACGTGGACGAGGTTCTTACCGCTGTAGTAGCTCACAGCTGCGTACACTTCGCCCGCCTCATCCAGCACTGCGAACCAGGGGGTGTGATTAGGTTTTCCTTGCGCGGCCGCTGTGTCGCGTATGCGCACCACTGCGCGGATATCGGCGATGCGTGCTATGAGCTCGCGCAGCGCGTCGGCCGTGAAGTGCACTCGCTTGCTTCTGGTCAGAGACGCCTCTTTCACCTGGCCGTCTTTTGTGTAGCGCGGCCTCCTAGACAGTCTAGCCACGTCCTCCCAGATCTCCAGCGTCAAAGCTCCGTCTAAGCAGAACTCTAACCCGAGTGTTTTCTCTGCTTCTTCTCGTCCATCTCCTTCTTTTTCTTGTATTTTTCTCTTCTTAGTGGGCCTTGTTGTTCTGGAACTCACCTTAGAACGTTTCACACCCGCAGGATGAGTAACACCATCAGCGTGAGCTGAATCAGCAGCAGAACCGATAGCAGGAGCAGCGTCAGCGCTGGTGGTATCGGAGGTCTCGTTGTTGGAACAGCGCAGCCACACGCCGTCCGTGCTGTGTGTAGCGGTAGAAGATGAAGCGCCGCCGCCGCCCTCGTAAGGTGGCGGTGAGGGCAGTCGCCACGGACCGGACGGGGGGGCGCTAGCAGTGGAGGAAGTGAGGTCGAAAGGTCGAAGAGGGAAGCCGAAAAACGTACCGCTCACCCCTTGCCCTTCGGGTTCTTCGTACGCCTCGTCGTCAGCGTCGTTCTCTGTCTCACCCTGTTGCTGCTCCTCCTCCTCCTCTTCTTCTCGGTTCAGGGGCTGAGTGTCCGAATAGCTGTAACTCTCAGCGCGAGCGGCGTCGAGGGCGTCCGTCGATGTAGTGGTGGAGGAGAGGGGCTGTGCAACGTGCGGCAGGTCATCAAAGTCATCAACAGTAGTGGGGAGGTAAAAACCCGGTTGCCAGTACTGCGCTGTGCCAGGAGCGTTGTCGTCAGTAGTAGTAGCAGTAGCAGTAAGTGCAGCAGAAGCAGCCGCAGCAGGCGCAGCCGCAGCAGACGCAACAGTAGCAGGCGCAGCAGCAGCCTCAGCAGGCGCAGCCGTAGCAAGCGCAGCAGTAGCAGGCGCAGCAGCAGCAGCAGCAGCAGCAGCAGCAGCGGCAGGCGGGACGGCGGTAGCAGCGGCAGCGCGCTTAGCAGCAACGTGTACCGTCGCGAGTGTAACAACGTCGCTAGCACGACGACTGCTACCAGTAGTACTACTAGTACTACTACCACTACTACTACTACTGCTACTACTAGTGCTACTGCTACTACTACTACTACTACTACTACTGCCGCGAGCGCTCGCTACAGCAGGAGGGTGATAAGACCAACCGGCTGCGGCGGTAGTCTCATGTTCAGTAGCAAGAGCAGGCACTGACGCTAAACGAACGCTGTTCCGCGTAGTCTTCTTGTTCTTGAACGCCGCTAGCTGTTGTCTTTTGCTCATGGTGGTGACTGTAGAGAGCAGCAAAAAAGAATGAGTGAGTGAATGGAGGTTTCCAAGCCCCTTATATACGCCTTCTCGCTTCTAGAGCTAAGCTACTTACCGACCCTGTTCAGCTGCCGCCGGCTGGCCGGCGGCCATTCACAAAGAGAAACAAAAAGACATAAGGCATGACGTTTTCAGCTGGATCCCTTTCCCCCCCCCCTCTTTTGAGAGATCGACTGTGATGATGAGCTAAGCCGCTTACCACCCTGTTCAGCAATTCAACGCGCATTAGCTGTATAAAGGGTTAAGCGGTTGCTGCCTGCCGTCGACTGACCGGCGGCGGCCATTCACAAAGACATAAGGTATGACGTTTTCAGCTGGATCCCTTTTTGAGGGATCCACTGTGGTGAGCTAAGCCGCTTACCACCCTGTTCAGCCATTCAGCGCGCGTTAGCTGTATAAAGGATTAACGGTAACGGTGATGAGCTTACAGTGTGTATACAAAAAAAAACTGCCGTCGACTGACCGGCGGCGGCCATTCACAAAGACATAAGGTATGACGTTTTCAGCTGGATCCCTTTTTGAGGGATCCACTGTGGTGAGCTAAGCCGCTTACCACCCTGTTCAGCCATTCAGCGCGCGTTAGCTGTATAAAGGATTAACGGTAACGGTGATGAGCTTACAGTGTGTATACAAAAAAAAACTACAGGAGGCGTGTGGCGTGAAGCAGGACCCCCCTAAGACGAACGTGTCTGTCTGTGAGTAGAGGCGTGTGCATGTGGTGAGCGACTTAAGTGTAAGACAAAAATCGCCACCTCCTGCCGTGGTGAGTAGACCGGGCCGGCCAGGCGGGCGGGCGGCCGGCTAGTTCAATAGGGAGGGGTGACAGCTGCCTAAGGCTGTGCATGAAAAAAAATCCGATTTTCACCTGACCTCTGACGTTTGTTACAATGAATGTCAGAGGGAGGGAGACGTCCTCGGGTAGGGGGTAGGAGGTATTAAGGCTATGAGTGAGGAAAAAACACCGTTTTCAGCTGGTCTCCACGGATAGCGATGCCACACCCCCTCGTCATCTAAGCTCTTAAGGAGCGGAGCGGCTGAAAAAGCGTCATGCGGACAGGGTGCTAGACAGCTGGAGCGCTGTTGGAAATGGGATTAAACTCCCTCTGTATAAAAAGCTCTCATTTCTGTTGGAAAAAAAACATATCACCTCTGACCCCAGTAACGGCTACTACCACCACCACCGCCACCACCACCACCGCCGCCACCGCCGCCGCCGCCGCCGCCGCCGCTGCCGCCGCCGCCAAGACGAGAGGAGACGAGATGGCTCAAGCTATTCCACTTTCAAGCTCGCCTTCACCGCCTGGTGCGCCTGAAAAAAAGTTAATGCGGCTTGACGACGTGAGACGCGGCGCGAGGCAGCAGACCGATGATGGGGAGACCCGACAGGTAGGACAGCGGCGGTTAGCCTATAGCGACGCCTTGCTTCGTCAACTAGGTAAAGAGTTGAGCGGCTGTTGGAGAGAGTTGGGCAGTAGCTTAAAAGTCAGCGCCGCCCGTATGGATGCTCTAGTAGAGCGCAGTGTCAAGACACCGGAGGAGCTGTGTACGGCGATGTTCCGAGTGTGGTGGGGTGAAACCCCGCATCGTCATAGATGGGGCGAGCTCGGTCGCGTCTTCACCCGCATAAGACGCATGGAACTGTTGGCTCAGTGGATGGCCCTTCTCCACAGACAGGGGTTGGATTTCGAAAACCCCGACTCGCGCGCGATGCACAAGCACTTGGGCACCCTCGGCAGACGTCTGGGTAGCAGGTGGAAAGAGGTGGGGGACCATTTAAAATTGTCGCCTGAGAGGTTAGATAAGATCGCTGAAGAATGCGAATACGGAGGAAGTCCCGCTGAGTGGGCCTTCCGAGTGTTGAAAATGTGGCAAGATGAAGCTGACGGCGCCGGCGGTACGCCTTTTGAACTCCTTCGAGTGTTGACTGAGGACATGGGAAAGTTTGGCCTCGGCATCGCGATATTACTTGACTTTATCAAGCAAGAAACAACGAGAACGACGGACATGTGAATTGTTGTGTTTTATTTTCATACGTCTTCTTTATTAGTAAGTAAAAAAAAAAATATCATAACAATTAAGACGCGCGATCTCTTAAAGTGTCACTTCCTCCAGTCGCAGCTGATCGCCTCATCGCAGCACGTGATAAACAAAAAAAAAACGAAGAGACACGCTTCTTCCTCTCGAGAGGAAGAAGCGTGTCTCTCGATTGAAATCTTTTTCTTTTCTTTTTTTCTTAAAAGAGACAAACGCCCCTTAGAGTGCTCCCCCACCCCCCTAGAGTGCCCCCCTCCCCCCTCCCCCCCTCCCCCCCACCACTCGCCCCATGCATCCTAAAAGCGCCCCCCTCCCCATGCATCTTAAAAGAGCCCCCCTCCCCCCCTCCCCTCCCCTCCCCCCCTTATACACTCTAAAGAACGCTTCTACCTAGTTCAATAAGTCACTTCCAGTCGCTCGTAAAACAATAAAAAATGAAAAAAAATGAAAAAAAAACTTATATCGTAGTGTTTTTTATTAGTTTACCGAAAAAAAATAAGAGACTCGCCTCCTCCTCCAAAAAAAAAAAGATATCACATTTTAAAGCCCGTGACCCCTTAAAGACGCTCATCTCTTCATTAAGTCGCGTGACGTCACTTCTTCTTCTTCTTCTTCTTCTTCTTCTTCTTCTTCTTCTTCTTCTTCCGGTCACGTGATCAATCAGGTCACTTCCGGTCACGTGATCCTCAATGAGGTCACTTCCGGTTGGCCATTAGGTCATGTGACGTCACTTCCGGTCCCCTAAGTAGGTCAGTAGGTTACCCAGAATGCACCATCCCCTAAGTAGGTCACTTCCGGTCACCCAATGGAGGCCTCTGATTGGCTTCAGGGTTACCCAGAATGCACCGCTAATCCCCTAAGTAGGTCACTTCCGGTCACGTGACCAAATGGAGGCCTCTGATTGGCTAACTAGGTCACGTGACGTCACCACTAATCCCCTAAGTAGGTCACTTCCGGTCACGTGACCAAATGGAGGCCTCTGATTGGCTGCATGTCGATTGAGTAATAAACAGTACTTAACTATAGTCCCGTTCCGATACATACTATACTACTCACGTCAGAGAATGTTGTTGCGGTGTGTCTTTTCACCCTATACCAAAATACTATTCGTGAATATGCAGTAATGTAAACAGAGGCCACCTCCTGATGGCACTTTCAAAGTGCAGCAGTATTCCATCCATGGGGCGGTGGGGGCGGGGGCGGGGAGTTGGGAGCTTGAATGGTGGAGCCCTGTGTGGACAGGTTGTAACAGAACTTTCTGCGAGGCCGCAAAGGCCGCCGAGGAAAGGAAAAGGTTCTTTTTGTGTAAAGATATTTCTGGGAGCATGAATGGTAATCGGTGTGTGGCGGCGTGAAGCATGGGAAGGGTGTTAGTTGTGGCGGGTTAATCCCTGCAAACTGTGAATGAAGTGGATAAAAGCGGCTTAGCGACCAGCAGGTGGAGGCTGTGAGGCTGGTTACAGACAATGGACGCGCCACGAGCTGCTCCTTGTCTCTCTACAGCCGCCTTTATAAAACTTCACTGAGCTACTCACACTCACACACACTGAGCTGCTCACACACACACTGAGATGCTCACACACTCACACACACACACTGAGATGCTCACATACACGCACTGCGATGCTCACACATACACTCTGGGCTGCTCACACACACATTGAGATGCTCACACACTCACACACACACTGAGATGCTCACATACACGCACTGCGATGCTCACACATACACACTGGGCTGCTCACACACACATTGAGATGCTCACACACTCACACACACACTGAGATGCTCACATACACGCACTGCGATGCTCACACATACACACTGGGCTGCTCACACACACATTGAGATGCTCACACACTCACACACACACTGAGATGCTCACATTCATGCACTGCGATGCTCACACATACACACTGGGCTGCTCACACACACATTAAGATGCTCACACACTAACACACACACACTGAGATGCTCACATACACACACTGAGATGCTCATACATACACACCGGGCTGCTCACACACACATTGAGATGTCCACACACTCACACACACACTGAGATGCTCACATACACACACTGGGATGCTCACACACACATTGAGCTGGGCATACATACACCCATAAAACCCCCACCCCACCCCCAACATACACACTATACAGCCACCGCACGAATGCGGCCACTTTTCCATAGTCCCAAGGGTGGCCACATAAGAGGGAGTTGACTGTACCATACTCTACGTTACCTGAACTATCTATTTGAAATCATATCTGTGTTGAATTATACAAGAGATGAAATGAGAGTTACTGCATTGCAGCAAGACGTAGTCAACATATTTTTGAAGCACATTGTTAATGGATTGTTAATTAGAAAAGTATATTTCATATTCCATCTCCCCCTGAGTTCTAAACATCACCGAAGAATTATTTAGTTGTTTGTGCATGCTATAAGAAATCGATGTGCATTTGGTATCACATTTATTACTGTATTGAGGACTGCATTATCTTCTCATGTCCTCTGCACCGATTACTGTAACCGTATTCGTTTTCAGACGATTTGTCTGGTATAACAAAAGAAATAAAAAGGAAAGGGAATTAACTAGTACATACAGCCTCCAGCACACATGAATTTCTCATACGTCCTGTCCTGCACCGTCAGATTTATCATTTCATGGCATGCAGACATATATTTTTCATAAAGCTGATCTGGTCTAAACAAGGCTCAATCAGCCACTTTACGTGTATATGACCCCAACCATGAAGAACAGGAGATTCACTTCTTGGGGATGTTGATGCCAGGGGCTATACGTTAATTTTAGATTCATGTTTTCCCCATCTCCAAGTGGTACAGGGAACAGGTAGCATCTGGATAACGTAAATCTAGCGTCCCTCTTTTAGGTTATTTTCTTCTATACAGTCCATTTCTTCTGTACACTATCTAGCTAGTTCATTATTAAACCAGTGGCATTCCTAACGATGGCCCCCTGCACCTTGTACATATTTCAGGGTCCCTATTTAAACGCTATAATCTCCCCATCTTGTCCCAGATGGGTTCCTATAGTCAGATTGCCGAGGAGCCTGCGTGTATGTTCAATGGCCTCTTGTCTTCTCAAAATGTACTAAGAACAACAGGTTCTAAGCATACTCATATTCAGAGATTCCTTTCAATTATATCAGCAAAATTCCCAAGAAAAATATTAAAGAATGTGATATCAATTTTAGGAATTCCTAGATGCCAACATATAGAACGTATTCAATGATTATCTGGAGGATCGTTCAGTGTATACATACTTTATTGGTATTGCTGCATCATCATTGACATTTAGGTCTAAAATATGAAACCCTGCATCAAATTCACTATGTCTGTGCCTAGATAGGCTCTCCCGTCTTGTATTATTATACCTCCTTGTATCTGATACAACTACTGGGGTTATGTTTCTAGGAGAGGCTGTTGTGGCATGTAAGATTTCACACTCAGGTTACGCCCTCGATATTGCCCGAATCCCGATCACCCTGTAGGTATTGGGCGCATCTGGTGCTTAGCTGGGTGTGAGATCGATCAGTGGCATGCCAGCAGAGGTGCCCTGGGCAGGCTGTGCTGGGGTAGGTTCATTGTCCTATACTCTATGATAACAATGATAGGGCTATTGAACACATTCCAGCAGGTTTACCCATATTAAACACGCGCACCAATTCTCGATAAAATCTGGACGTAGATAATACAAGCATTCATAAGTAAGAGGCATCTGGGTACATTACCCATGATTTAGTGATATCGTTTTATTCTAAATGCTGTGTCCAGGAACACCTAGTTTTGGTCAGAATATAACAATACAATGTCATTGTAAATGTTCCATCTATTACTGATTGGGGCAGGGAACCCTAGTACTGCTAAATAGTAGTAGAGTTCAATAGTAGTAGAGTAATAGTAGAACAAAAAGGTGGCCTATATGATAGGCTATAGCTGCCATGCCAAAGACGTTCACAGAGCCGTTTTCTGCAGCTTAAAACGAATATGGACACTCTAGTCTGACCATACACCACCACATTGGGAGTGTAACGGGCAGCTATGACTACTGGGGTATTGTGGTATATCTATTTGTATGTTGTTATGATTGAACATAAGACGGTTCTACTATATTTTCATAACATGTTTATTCATTCCTTAATGGGTACCAACAGTTCATTACTTATACCATCGTTCACCATGTACGGTTTCATACCGAGGTTACCAATGTTAATTATCATTAAGGGTTTCATTACTAGTTACATAACTACTGATCTCTAGATGATGCTATGAGTAGTAGTCATGTGACCACCACAGGTTGTATATAAGGTTGACTGTCCTCTGTGTTAAAACAGTCAGGTTCGGTACATGCTGCAGGCATAACCCCCCTGTACTCAGAGCAGTAGCTATGCTGTAGTTATTCTCATTGGTTACCAATATCATTATAATACACTTTGATTCCTGTTGTACCGACGGTTCAGACAGAGCTACGATCCAAGTCTTACTTTGCAATAAAGTCGACGTATGTTAAAACCTAATTGAATCTGTGTCCGGTTGTTGTCTTGTGGTATCACAAGTAGTCTAGAACAACTGCAGGATCTTAGTGTCAGAAAATATGTAGTATGACCATAAATTGGCCTGACCAGGATGGAAAGTCTCAACCTTCAGTGCTATGCAGCCTAAATTCATTTTAATAGTCATTTATGTGAATGGCCCAACACCTTAATACCATGTGGTATATTGAACATATGAATAATCTATATACGTGTATGTCCACATAATTCTTCTAGATGTACAATCTTTTGAGAAATATACACAGAATCTTGCAGCTCCACAATGTTATTCTATTCATAAATCTCGCAAAATACAATGTAATTCGAGCAGATCTCTCTCCGACTTTAATGCTAAATGTCTCAGCTCGGGAACTGCATATCATCTGAGCAGTTTGGGGAAGAACAAGTCTTTCATCTCTACAGAGTATGGAGTTAATCTGGATGAAACTTAGCTAGTTTCAGCTCATCCCACCTGTCCTAGATATAGTTCAGTGAAGGAGCGCCTTTCTCTAGTCTCTCTGATGTATGAATCCTCAGCATAATTTTGTATTGCAGTGTGTATGATATACAATTCACAGATGCACTTAGAACAAACATGTCAGCGCAATAACAACTTCCAATTGTCATTTGTCAGTTAGTTTACATCGCACCTCATTCAGGAAGCTCATTGTAAAATTCCAAAAGTGCTACATCTGCTTCCAATTTGCTCCGACGATAAAAGCCCCTGTACAGCAGATTTTCTTCTGTACAGCTGATCTTAATGTGTTTCAGCATTTGCAATTTAAGGTTGCTGTGACCGTGCAGAACTCCAGCTTGTATTATGATAAGGTTCCTTGGATATGTATGAATAAACCCGAGATTCTCAATTTTCTAGTATTGATCTGCCCCAGGCACACAGAACATGCAGCGCCTTTCTGCTCATCATGTTATGATTATAAAGACCAGCACATGTATGATCTCAAAACTTTTATTAACAGCGACTTTTTTGTCATGATTATCGTATTGGTCTGAGTGATATGGTGAGGATCTCTGTATAACATATGATTACGTGTACTAATAAGGATATCTTAATGATTAAAGAAACAACGCAGTAATGAGTCTGTTTGGCTTGAGGAGATGTTACTTTGTATTGATAACACAGAAATAAAATGGTCGGGGTACCGGGGAAGGATTACATATTTCCCATTGCTGCTCTGTTCAGACTTCATTATGGTTATATATATATAGGCAAGTGATCAAGCCCAAGGCCACAACAATTTACGGGGATCCCCCTGCCCATACCAACCTACAGTTCTGAGCATATTCGTTGTACTAGCCTTACCTTGGACAAACGGAAGATGGCCTAGTCGGCCTCTGATGGCAGAGAGGGGCGACGCCTTGTGCTCACAATGTATGAAACAATAAAGACAAATGAATGCTGGCAGCCCGACCAGGCAGTATCGGACGTCCCGCCCTGGCCCTAAGCCTGCAAATGAGCTCAGCCGCCAGTTGCACAGGGCCGATGCAAATTCTCTATTATGTGATAAATGTTGCATAACGCCACCTGATATCGGACCGACTGCCAGATGATACTGCATCTTTCAAGCCTCACCGCCCCAGGTGGAGGTTGTAGTTTGGAAAAAGCACATCATACACGTATATATGTTACACAATGGTATTATAACATTTTTTGTTAATGCGATCGCAGGGATGCGGCTAGACCAGCTGGGATAACGCTGCAGGGATGGGTAGGTCAGTCGGGGGGAGGGGGGTTACTGGAATATAACCAGTGTATTTACCATGACATGGCTTCCATGAGGCTTGCGTCGCGTGCTTATGGTGGGGACTGTGGCTTCTCCAACTGTCCTCTTCCGCCCTCCATGCGTCTTGTGGTTATTGGCCTCTATCTAGCCAACTGGTGAATTTGGATTGTAGAGGAAAGCCCCCACGCGAAGGTCATAAGCCCTGCTGCTCCCTCCTCCTCCAGCATCCGCTGGCCCCCTCATCCCCCCCCCCCCACGCCACACATCTCACCAGCACACGACCATTGTCAGGGGGCTGCTGAAGGCGGGACCTGCTCGGCCGGGTCACATCAGTCATCATCTGTCCCTGTCCAAAAGCTCTCAGCTGTCATATTCCAACAACCCACCCCACGTGACTTCAACTCGGCCTTCTCCTCCCCCTCCTCCTACTCCTCAAAACGAGCGAGGCACAAGCGGTCACGTGATCGTAGCTCAATTCCCCATCGCCGCCATCTTTGAATTAGAGCCCATGTTCGAATATATTTAGCTCCACACAATAATTATGTGTAAAGAATGAACATAACCCCTATATCATGTGTGGCGTGCAATTGCCCCTACAATGTGATAACCTTGCAGCTATAGACCGACCTATTATGTAAGGATATTGTACATGATTCGTCAGTGCAAAATATTGTAGCTGCATCATGTCTTAACAGTGTGGGCTACATGGTTATGTATTGATGGAAGGGTGTTAACATTATGTGCACTTAAAGAATGCTGTCAATCCCCAATCAAGATGGATATCAGCTTGTTCAGCATACCAGGTGTATATCATGGTATATCTCATACGTCGGTAAGCACAGTACATTACATCACTTCTCAAACTTAATATCCTCATCGAATTCACTTAAATAAAGTACAGTAAGTTTAGTGCAATATTCATAAGTGCAAACCTACAAGCGAACTAACATGATTATCTGCTCAATATCTAAATTAATTTAGCAGTGAATAAAAGCATCTGCTGTCACTATTGCACATTTTCTAGTCACCCCGCCTAACACATCCACATACGGAAGTTAATAGTAAGCCAATAATTTAGTTATTCCCCCGAAAAGAAGCAACACGATCTCTACCTTACGTAATGTACCGCCATTTACTTAAAGTACCTCTTAATAATTAATCACATGCTTTAAAACGTATAACTGTGTAAAAATGTCGTGCAGTGTGTTTCTCACCCCTACAACATCAAGGCATCATTTCTTAATGTCGTTAAGAGCTCCTTAAGCCCCGAAGCACCTTGCAAGATCTCACTTTTATATGTATAGTTATTACTGATGGGAGGCGTCTCCACCCTTCCCCTGTAGGCGACAAGCAGGAGACATAGGGAAGACAAGAAATACACATCTACTTCTGTCAGAAGTCATAACCCTAAGATCTTGTCGGTACATTTGCATGGTGATACTTGCACTTAAAGGTGCATAATCCGATAAAAGTAGGCCAAAAAATGAAATCTGAATATCCACATACCATTCTGACGACAGAGCAATTTCTAATCTATTTGTGACTTCCTTTGTTAAGTTCATAGGCGTAGTTTTGAGGTATATCCACGAATATATCCATGGGCACATTTTCGTATGCATACTTTTAATCCACCCAGCTTTTGAAACTTTCAATATGGCGCCAGCATCTCGCAGTGGGTCACGTGACTATTTGACCCAATTAACTAGGTCATAGGTCATGCCCAGAGGTCGTGTAAACATCAACAGGAGAAGCCAGACGCACCAGTCTCGCCAGAGAAACTTTCCCTCCAAAAGAAACACCACTACGGACATTTCCTCATTCATTTTCCCCAAATTTTCATGGTTAAAGGTAAAGGGGGGCCTAAAGGTCGCCCCCCTAAGTACAAGACAGACTCTGCCAAGAAGGCAGCCCACAAGGAAGCTGTAAGAAAACGTGATGCCACACGGATTTTCTTGTTAGATGTCTTTGAAAAATGGGAAGATCTGAGACAGGAGCTCGATGTCGACCACGTTGCACTGGCAACCTTGCTAATTGACAAGTAAGTCTCACACATTATAGGAATAATTTTGTCTCATAGATCAATACATGGCATCATGCAATAACGCTAGGGGTAAACAAGAAATACCCTGACCTGTCAACTTTTATATACTAGGTATGCTATTTTAATAGGCCTATTGATGTTATGATTACGAGTTGCTCTGTCACTATTGCAACTCAGTGAGTGAGTGAGTGAGAAACATTGCTGTAATTTTCTCTCTAAGCATGCTGTCGACATGTAACTTGGTAATATATGTGCTTCTATATGGTATGCATTTGTAGGACACATCCTACGAGCATAACTTGAATATTCAGCCTTTTAGGAAACATTTAGTGAACCCATACCCCCATTTTGACGGGCAGTCTAGCCATCAAAATCAGTCATTCATGGAATCTGAATAATGATATTTCTACTTGTAAAGGCTTGGGAAATGTCCTGATATTATTACCCCTGGGTGCTGTTTCTCCACAATTTTGCGGGTGTCCGCAAACTACACATTCCGTAAATGTGTGCAGCTCTACAAATATACTTACAGGTCCGTATTTGTCTGTATAAGTACCAAAAATGATTTTATTCATCATTTTTATTTTCTCCGGAAATTTACGGAATGTGTAGTCCGGACGTCCGCAAGTTTTGTGTACGCCTGCAAATATATACGGAGGTCCTGTTAACTGTTAGGTGGAGGGCACTCTTTTAGCATTAAATTGTATGATTCAATACCTTTCCATGGATACTGTAACAATCGATTTCTTGGGGAAAAGTTGCCCTTGTTTTCTTGTTTTACTGCAGTGATAACTTAAGTATCATATGCTGTATTTAGATATCGAGAGCCACAACCAAATCTGAGGACTGAGATAATTGCTGGGCTTCTGACGTCAACACCTATGGCACCCGGGTTCCCCACAACTGAAGATGTTCCAGGACGTTTGGACCACACACCAAGGCCATTTGGACTTCTGACGTCAACACCCATGGCACCCGGAGCCCCCACAACTGAAGACGTTCCAGGACTTTTGGAAGATACCACAAGGCCACCCAGTATTATTTCTGGAATTGACCCTATCGATGATGCATCAATGACAAGTTCTGCACGGTATGTCTTATAAGATGAATTAAGTGAGTGCTCTTTTTTTTTTTGATAATGGGGGTTACCAATATTTGATACCCTGATGGGGGGGAGCGAAAAAGCAAGCAAACTATCATAGATAAGAATATTAACCCCCCATGTTGTTAAAATATGAGCTCTCAGTAATGCTGTCTACAGTAAATTAAGATATTTCGCATTTATAAATTTTGAGAATTTGCTTTAAAAATTGTGTGTATTTGAATTTGTGAATTGTGCATTATGGTAGGTGAATGATTATATAGAATAAATATTCCCACTGTTCGCAGATTCTTCCGAAAATATTTCTACAGTAAGGCATGTTTGGTATCAAAGAAAACATGGGTCTTGTGGGCATGTAATACCCGTCTTACGTGAGCAGTCAAGAGATAGATACCAGGATGGGTTGATACTTGTGGTGTATTTGGTACAGCATGAATAGTGATCACCTGCCTGTCGTTCTCTGATGCCCTCCTGTACACGGAATTTAGGCACCTGGTCTTTAGGCCCCCCTGACCACAGGCACCCTGCCCTTAGGCCCTCCGGATCTTAGGCCCCCGGTCTTTTGGCATCCTGGCCATAGGCCCCCTGGTTATAGGCCACATCCTCCTCACGTCCACTACCACTTCCTCACATCCACTACCCCTTCCTCACGTCCACTACCACCTCCTCACGTCCACTACCACTTCCTTACGTCCACTACCACCTCCTCACGTCCACTACCACTTCCTCACTTCCACGACCACTTCCTCACGTCCACTACCACTTCCTCATGTCCACTACCACTTCCTCACGTCCACTACCCGCTCCTCACGTCCACTACCACCTCCTCACGTCCACTACCACTTCCTCACGTCCACTACCATGGGGTTGGACGTGAGGGATGGGGTTGGAAATGTCATTTATAAGAGATGATGTTGGATGTGAGGAAATAGAATGAGATAATAGTTGTGGATGTTTCAAATGGACGTGAGATTAGTGCCTACAGGCCGGGGGCCTGTAGTCAGGGCGGCCTAAAGGCAGGAGGCCTCAGATCCGGAGGGCCTGTGGGCTGGGGGCCTGTGTTCCGGGGGCCTATGGTGTGTGGGCCTACAGTCAGGAGGGCCTTTATTCCGAATACCCTCTTCCACAGGTATCCACTAATAATTTACAACAATATTTTTTATATCATAGATGCAAAACACCAACAGCGATGTCCATAAGGGATGAAGAACACCAGGGTTTCTGTGATGGAGAGGATGAGGAATACGATGAAGATGAGGATGATGAGGATGATGAGGAGGACTATTATAGTGCAGATGAGGAACAAGATCTAGGCGAAGAAGAAGTCTCCATGTACATTCCAGGCGAAACATCAATTGCAGAACATGCCAGAGAGATGAAGACAAACAAGAGGTATGTACCATAGGTTTTATGTAGGATAGTGTAAATATGCATACCGTATTCGGCGTAATAAGCGCCCCTCCCCTATTTCGGGCATTTTTAGACTAGAACAAAAACACAAATTTCCCGAATTTCGAGGCAATTAAAATTTTGATAATTGTTATTCAAGCTTGTCCATGAAAATATTCATAGACTGTGGATCAGAGACCTGTGAGTCATTCTGACGAAATAGATTAATCTGAAGTCAGCCAGTGACCTTTCTACTTTGTTTATTTCTATGCCAAATATTTGATAGGTGGTTTGATGTAGAGGACCTAGAAGAATTGCCTGACGAGGTCCTAGTCCATGATGTTCTCAACACAGGACGAGATGCTCCAATGCCAACATTACAATCTGAGCCGCTATCCAGCCATGAGGCTGTGACCAAGACTGCATGTTTGGCATACGAGAGCAGCTTACTGGAACTCGCGGCTTTAGACGTGAAAGAGTGTTCAAAATGTAAGAAGAAGCTAGACGTTACTGTTGAGACTCTTGGGACAGCCATCATAATGAAATGGGTATGTTCTACATCTATGATTTATAATGTCCTTGCCCTCACATCCCTCCCCATTCTTAGCCCTTGCACCATTCTAATTTCTAGAAACTCAGATCTTTGAGTTTTGTTGTGTCTCCATTGGAAAAGGGCTGGTCAACAATCCCCCAAATGATCATTTGCATTACCATAATCTGACTGTATACCGCGCTCACTTATATTGCTGTGGTATCTTGCAGAAATGTGCCGATGGCCACAAGGGCCCAACTTGGATGTCTCAACCACCAATGCCACGCAAGGGAGTAGCATTAGGTGACTTCATGCTCTGTAGTAATATCCTGCTGAGTGGGAACAACTACTCGAAGATCGCGCTTCTCCTACGCTTCATGAATATCAAGGCTCCCAGCCCAGCTACATATGACAGACTACAATCAGCCTGTGTTATCCCGGCAATCAACAAATACTGGGATGAGTACAAGACTTCACTTCAGAGTCAATTCAAAGATGCTGATTTAGTCCTTGCAGGTAAGCAATAATTAACAACAAAAATCACTTGTGGCATATGCACAGACCGGCAAGACAGGCAGATCCTGGTGAACCCTGAGGCTGTCTCAAGATGGGTTCTGTCAGGGCAGTTAGAGCAGATTTTCTTTTAGAATTTTGTAAAATGGAATAAACCTTTGAAAATGCTTGATAGAAGTAAAATAGATGTGTAGGGGACATAATGACGATTCCGTACATGTATAATATGGGGACTGGATATAGTTTATGTGTCTTAGTAAAGATGGAAAGCTTGAGTACTGCAGTAGACTCCAGTTTTCACTCACATAAAATCAAAAAAAAAAAAAATTATTTTTAAGAATGAAATATACATTTGTAATTCAGGTGATGGCCGAAATGATTCACCTGGTTACTGCGCAAAATTTCTAACTTACACGATGATGGAGCATGACTCACATACGATACTAGACGTCGAGGTTGTTGACAAGAGGAAGGTCGGAGGGAAGTCACCCAATATGGAAAAAGAAGGCCTCGAGATGGCCTTAAAAAGCCTGGAAGAGTCTGATCTGAAGATAACAGAGCTTGTCACTGATGCCCACAGACAAATTGCAGCATGGATGCGTAAGTAAATTGTGACCCGTTTTAAGGTAAAAAACAGATTTCAACTCCCATTATTCCCAAAATGACGGCCATAGGATTTATAATTGTATTGTATAGTATAGTTAATATCTAATTTAAATATGAATTATTTCATTTTAATTAAAATCCATTTAATTCAACAAAAGTGTATCAAAAATATTGCCAAAGGGTCAAAACTGGCCAATATACTACATGTCACATATCAAATGAAAGCTTTTGATGAGCTGTACACGAATATTGCAATATCACAACATTTCTAATGTGCGACTTCCAACCCATTTCGTTAAAACGGGTCACAACTGATTTGAGGACTTCAAGAATTCTCTATTAGGGTTGTTGCTAAACCCTGTTTAACAAGATGGAGCCTTGCATTCGGAGAACACCCCCCCACACACACATACTCCATACTGCTGTGTGAAAACAATAGACATTGCCTACTACTATGGTAGGTATATAGATGGATCCCATCTGTAAATAATGACCACTCCCTTACTTTCTCTACCTTTCAGGTGAGAAGAAGCCAACCATAAAGCATCAATGGGATATATGGCATGCAGCAAAAAACCTCGCAAAGCACCTCAACAATGTAAGTCACATTAGCATGTAAAGTACATTAAATCAATGTAGGCATTAAAGGCCTAATTCATGCTGCCCTGGGCGCTTATAGAAATTGTTTGTAAGGAATTTTAGTTTAACTATCTACGAATTCATGAAAATACAAGCTTTCTTCTAGTCTAAAACATATCTCCTTGAAATTCAATTTATCAGGTCGCCAGTAGTCATGAGGAACTACAGCCATGGGTGAAAGATATCATCCGACACTTTTGGTATTCCTGCCAACATGCTGATGGAGAAGCCAACAGATTCTTGGTATGTATTGCATATTGAATACAGCATACGGAAGGCATGTCTATAATTTTCATGTAATATTGAAATAATCGCAAACCTGGTATTAACAGAGAAAAAGTAAATGTCAGAATGGAACATGTTATCAATTGTATGTACTGTAAAACCTCGCATATAAGCTGCGGATAGTCAGATTCTTGCTTATGAATCTGTGTGGAAATTAGTTATTGGTTTTCCACAATTACAGAGTATTTGGCGGTCACTGATCCACCACATAGTGGGGAGCCACTCCTGGGTAGTGGACGATGGCTATGGAATTCGCGAATGTGCCCATGGTCCTATTGAAGAGGATCCAAAGAAGCCTTATTTGGAGCCAGAAAGTCCTGCTCATGCAGCTCTGTGTCAGTTTGTGTACAGCACAAGGTACTTCAAGTCAGTGGCACACCACTACACAAATTTCAGGTGAAAAATTCTATATAATTTTATTTTAGTAATTTACTATTTGTGACCCGTTTTAACGAAATGGGTCCGAAGTCGCATATTAAAAATGTTGAGATATTGTCATAATCGTTTACAGCTCATTATGGGAGTTGAAATCTTGTTTGTAAGTTAGTTTTCCAGAAGAAAAGTATTCATATGTCAGAAAAATGTCAAAAACTTATTTTTCAAAAATTCAATTTTTTCCACCCTATACTACTTCAAAAGCCCATATCTAGGCTCTTTAAAGTGTGACTTCCAACCCATTTCGTTAAAACGGGTCACATTTAAAGTCTTAGAGATCTTAGATTCATTAGAATGCAGGAACTGAACACACATCTTAGAGTATTCAAAACTTTAATACTTTAATGCATTGACACTGAAGTTCTTCTTACAAATATTTGTAGGCACACAGGCATGCTCGAGGTGTTTCATCATCATATTCTGATGTACTGCTCCAAGAGATATGCATTTCAGTAAGTATAAACAGTTTTGAAACGATAAGACTACTCTAAAGTTAATGTACTGCACTACATAGTTGTCATTGTATTATTTCCCTCTATTTGATATATAAATTGTTAATTCCATTGTTCGTTTTCAGGCTCATTAAACTGAATAATACAAATTGGGAAAGTGTTTTAACAATATACCCACTTTAGATAGCATTCATACAAAGATGTCTCTTCAAATGTGTTTATAGGCATCCGGCATACAAGGCACGGAACTTCCTGGCTGCCATTGACTACAACAAGCACAAAGATCGCAAACCAAGGAAAAACAAGAAAGATGAATTGGTGTGAGTATTCTCCCTACTTTGTTCTTAGACTGAGGAAAGGACACAAAGAGCTCTATGTTTGATAAGCTGTTACTTTTTAAACATTTGTATCAAATTCATCTTTATCATTTATTTACTTCCACTTTATTACGTATTTGAGACACTTAATATATGTAGGTAATAAACTGTCGCAATGCTGTTTTCAGGTATGGCCGCATCTACAGCAAACGGTCAGACTCCTGGAGTGCTGTGCTTCTGAAAGAGCCAAAAAAGTACGAGTACATCACTGAGCTGCTGGAGTTAGTCTTCAACACTAGGATGGAAATGACCAAGCCACTTCAAGCAAAACGTGAGCTGGAAGCAGATGATGGCAGGCGCATCAGCAGTACCATTGCCAAGCATCCACCACCAGCTACCTCAGAGATTGTTGCAGCACAGGAAAGTCGCTACTCAGACACCAGTGACACTACAATATTGTATGAGTATAACCCATAAGGAAATACCTCCCAGACTTTGACTGATATGCAGATTATATCTGTAATCATTTATGTTTGCTGAAAATGTACAACTTACATGCAATTGGAGATGGGCGCCATCCAGTATACTGTGCGTGAGGGTCAGGAAATCTGTCACGAATTTTCCAGACCACGCATGATGGCACTACTACCCGTCGGCCAACTCCAAGACGCCCATGTCTCCACAGCACATACTGTCTGTAGGCAGCATGCCTCCTTGCCCTATGAGACCCATCATTCTGAGCATGGAGGAACTCTCCTCTGTAATAGTTTGCCACGTCCAGAACTTGGGGTAGAAGTACCAGGATTTCCATTTCCTTGAAAAATGAAAACGGAAAGATTTAGATCATAGCCGAATTGTTGTTATATTGATAAGGTAGTTCTAGGTTCATGTGTCAAATGTGTGGAAATGCTCCCATTAACATCTTGAAAATAACTCCTAAAAAGGGACCACACCTTGGGGCAGTCGAGGAGTTCAAAATGTGACAGTGAATTAAAAGATTGTGTAACTGTATGTCACTTACTGGAAGGTTACTGTGACAGTTTTGAGGTAGGCACTTGCAGCACTCCTGCTCCTTCCATGTAGGCATTGGCCGACATCTATGACATTTGCACCATTCAGGGGAGTTCTCCTCGTCAGGGGGTGAAGGCCCCGGTTCAGGCAGAGAAGCCTCACTGAATTCAATCACATCGAATACTAGGGCTGGGTGCATGCCACACATCCGCAGGAGAATGTCATGTGATTGTTCCAGGCTGAGTCTTAGGATATGTTGCTGTGTAGAAAACAAAAGAAGGATAAAGAAAACTGGATAACTGCTTAGGATGCATGTTATATAAACATTGACAACTTGTTATTCACTGTTTGAATAAAGAAATTTCTACTCCACTAATTGAGGAAAAATGTGTCATTGCTTTGCCTACTCACACATCTATTGACCTTGTTGGCCTATATAATATATTTATATCGAAAAAATCAATACCAAAATAGTGATAATAGAAATCAAAATAAATTAGATATCAATGACATCCCTAGATATACGACTATTCTTTTGACAAAACTGGCACATATTCAGTTAACAACTCCCAGGTCAACTCACGTCCGATCTAATAAATGGATATCCAGCCACTCACTCAATATACTCTCTTACCGTATTCAACGTGATATTAGGGAGTGATCATTTTTTAACAACAAGGGGGGGGGTGGCGGGTTTCCAAAATCTTTTACACCCCCCCTGGTCGAGGGGTCAACATTTTTTACCCCCCCCCCCTTACGGCCGAAAATCAGCTTTGAAGCATAGTAACGCGCTGGCTTTTTGGCTCAAAACTGGTTCAATTATTTTGACCCCCCCCCAAGAGGGGTCCAAATTTTTTTGCCCCCCCCCGGTCAAGGGGTCCAAATTTTTTTGCCCCCCCCCAAACACACCACCCCCCCCCCTGTTGTTAAAAAATGATCACTCCCTAAGCGCCCTGGGCACTTTTAAAATTATTTTTATGGCGTTTTTAGTACTTAGGAGTTTAATTGTCTCCAAAATCGTGAAATTTGAGGCTTATTAGGGGGAGGGCGTCTTACAATTGCGAATTAAGTACTGTACTATACTGCCAAAACCCTTGTGTTACCCGCACCTATATTTTGTAGACCCCGCATTTGGGGGTTGGTTCGCATCTAACCCGTGGGTTATATGTGGGAATTTACGGTAGTCTACATGCATCATGATGATAATGGACATGGCATATTAAAGTTTTATATGGCCCATAAAGGGTTATTACGAATTCCAATGTCACTATTGATAATACTTTAGAACCAAGTATTTTGATTGGGCTGTGCTCTACAGCATCCACACAGTTAAAATCATAAAGGGCAGTATAATTTGGCAGCTTTTGGTGAGTAAATCGCTATGCATGCAAGCATTATGCTGACCTTCCATGTTTGAAGTATCAAAGGGTCGGCATGTAAAATGCATAGATCCATGCATCATGACGACCAAGGGCATGACAAATTATAAAACTTCCAGTCAAAAAGAAATCATAGGCCTATTACTTATCATAATCATGAAATATTTCTCACCTTTGTATTTTCTTTGGATCGTTCTATGAGGTCCTGTACTCTCTTTTTTTCTGCCTGTGTTATCTTCTGTATAATTTTTTTCTTGGCCTTGGGTGGCATTTTCGCCCTGTAAATGTAAAACGAGATAGTGATAAGGGATCTAAAGAATTAGCCTTTACAACGGTTTACATTTTGTACGGAGATAAGTACAAGAAACAGGACATAATCTTGGCCATGACAAGAATAATGGTCTTTCAGAAAAGTTTAGTTTAGAACAGCATAAACCTCTTTACGTCTGTCAATGGTTGACAGCACTGTAGCTGCGGTGACATTCCTTTCTGTGTAATATAGACAGCAAAGTGCCGACCTTTCAACCCTATAAACTATCAACTATCAAGGTGACAACTTTCAAACTATGGTATTTATGATACATCAAGTTTTGAACATGAACATTCTTAATGAATAAAAAGGTCTACTTCGAAAATCATCTTGAAATCTTACCTGAAGTTGCAGTCACTTTCCCTCTGCGTATTACACGTGTTGTTTGGTCTCAGAGGTGAGTAGGGGTGAGTGGGGGGTGAGTTGTCCCACTTCTAGGTAACTCTAGGTCATAACAGACCACGAGAGGTCGCGAGATTGACCTTGTTTATACTTGAGGTGGCTGGAGGAATGGCCGCTACGACGGATTTGTGATAACGGCCGTCGTACACTTTCAGCCACATGATAGGCCATGTTACCATGTAAAACATGACTTTTCCTTCAACATACGATGTCAGGCATGATATATGAACCCTGTGCAACGAGTTTTGTAAGTTTATATTTTATTTCTTTGGCCTGCTTCTATCGGATTATGCACCTTTAACATATCGACCTATCTCATCTGTAGAGCTGCAATGCCATTACTAAAATGATGATGGATCATTGTGTCGTCTTTCAGACCAGGCAATAAATCTTATAGAAACCATAATCTGCATTTTTTACAAACACCACAGACTGGTGATTTGGCATCACACATGGACAGAAGAATACATTCGTTGTTTAATATGTCACCAGGCTAGGGAACAGACCCCTTCAGACGTTTTTTTTAGTTTAGTTATTGGCAGCCAGGGGGCACCAGAGTGGCAAAATAGTGATGAATACAGGATAAAATGTCCAAGACAGTCATTCTTTTATGAAGAATGCACTAGTTTTCACAAAATTGATACATCTTTGCTGCTAACATTCGGTATCTGGAGTGCAAAAATAATGTTTTCTATGAGAAATTAGTGCATACAACACTTTCTGTTTGTCATGGAAACCATTCCATTACTCAATTCCATCAGTTATTCAAAACTGAAAGCATTTTATTTTTGTTAGAATCAGTAAGTAATAATCACTATTTATTATGGGATGCAATGCATTTAGAGCTTATTTACCATTTTAAGTTAGTTATATCAACCATTGTTTGAAAAGCAATTTACACAAACCTACAAGGACTTTTTTAGCTCATTACATATGATTTTAAAGAGCATAAGTTTAATTACTAATTTCCGGTCCGGATGGGTCTTTTACTTAGTCTATATATATACACATACATATATACCTAAAATATATGATATCCTTAAATTGACCCTTTGCATAAACGGAATGCACCCAATGCCTACAGTCATAGGTGGGTTAGGCCGCCACAAATGGGAGCAAATCCAAAAAGCACTTGTTCCAGGTCGTCCAAGAATGGGGATATGATGGCTGGCTCATTTCCTGCCCTCCTCTTCCCTCCCTCCTCACTTAGCCCAGGACATTCACCTGACCCCCCCCCCCTCCCACCACACACACACCCTGTCACCACTCACTACTCGCACACATATCCAGTCAGCTCCCCCCCCCCCCCCTGTGCCCTTGATGTATACCGTCCCCAGATCGTGGTTGGCGATCGGACCCGTTTCTACTGAGAACGGAAACCCCCAGTCCGCTTCCGCTGCTGATGGATTCTAGGTAACACTAAGAGGGGGGAGGGGAGTGGAACCCATATAACGACCGCTGCAGCAAACAAAAACCTACTCCGATTGAACCTTCACAATACCATCATATGGTGAGAGTGGGTAGGTTGACATGAATGGGGAGAGCGAGTAGTTGGCTCGTGTATCATGGGTTGGTCACCCACGCTGGAAGGTTGGGGGAGGTTGGGTGGCGTGATAGAAGCGTTCCGGTTGTTCTCTTCATGCGTCGTGCTCCGGTTGTAAAACCCGAAATCATCAGGGCCTGGGAGAAAATGGACACTTCTCATGGCAGCACACAAGGCTGCATGTCGATGGGCTCCTGAAACTGGGACTGGAAGTGATCTCAGCAGCCCAGGGCCCTGAACGTAACTGGCAGCAGGCTCTGGCATGCATGGCCTGCTGCATTAAACTGGGGGCCCATGGGGCTGGCTGCTCTGACATGGGGGGTGGGGACCCTGCAATTGGGGGGATGCAGAAGTGTCCCCGCTGAGGTCGGAAAGTCGCCGCAATTAAAGGCATCAGGTCACAAAGTCGCCTTTTTTAGACAATTTTTACAATAGCCAAATTTGTCCAAAAGTCACCAGGTCGCTTAAATTACTTTACCAGGTCGCCAGGTCGCCTGGAAAACAGCCCAGATCGCCAGGTCACTTTTGACCCTTCTGCAGTCACCAATTGAGGCAGGACATAACGGGAGGTCTGTAGGTCGCATCCCCAAGTGACTCCTGCAATGGGAGAAGACCCTGCCATGGGGTTGTTATAATTGGGGAAGACCCCAGGTGACATGGGGCTGTTGTAATTGGGGAAGACCCTGCCATGGGGCTGTTGTAATTGGGAAAATATCTAGTATATGAGGCTTTGGCATAGGGTAGCTGTAACTGGTGGCAGCCTCTGGCATGGGACCGATGTAACTGGTGGCAGCCTCTGGCATGGACCAATGGACATAACTGGGGGCAGCCTCTGACATGGGACTGCTGTAACTGGTGGCAGCCTCTGGCATGGACCAATGTAACTGGGGACAGCCTCTGACATAGCACCGATGTAACTGGGGTCAGCCTCTGGCATGGGACTGCTATAAGTGCCATATGGATGAAAACTGTCCATATGTTTAAAATCAGCTACATGTATAAGCCTGCCTGCCCGAGCTCGGCACTCTTTAGTAGGCAAGTTGGTAGGGCACGTATAGTGTCTTCTTGTGCGTTGAGCTGGTTGGGTAAAGGCAGCCTGGCGGAGGAGGGAGGGTGACGCGTCAGGAATGGGACACGTGTCAGACGGCACGTATTGTTATGGATGAATAATTGATGCACAGCGTTCCTCCAGCGTTTCACCAGCGTCGGGAGATAAGGGGCCCGAGGTAAGCACACTTGGTGGCAGGTGTCATAGAGCCCCGTCCCCCCGGCCCCTCCCTGCCATGTATTATAGTAACATATATATATATACGCACCCGCTCACATTGGGGCTGGAGGTAGCGTGGGGGTGGGAGCACTGGGTCAGATAGATGTGACATTTGCAATCTACAGAACAATGGTGATGATATGGACAATTCGTGGGGTTTATATTAGACTCTGTTGTGCACATGATGATAGCATTAGTGGCACATGCATTACCCGATGGGCCTGAATCAAGGATGTCGACAGCAAGTTCATTATTTTTGTTAGGGGGAAGGGTGGGGGGGGGGGGGGGGGTACTGTAGCTGCCACCCCTAATCTGAAACCCCCCACATCTCCCTTGCTGACAGGATGGGATGGGCGGGGGTCTATCGTTTTTAATATTCCCCTATGAGCTTGACACTTGCTCCAGCAATAACAATGCGTGGCCCATTAGTGTATTTTTATATTCACTGATGCCCCCCAGCCCTATGTTTACGACTGTAAAGCCTACAGTCACCAGGAGGTGATAATGACAGAGTAGAGTTAATTATTCCCCGTGCGTTGCCCCCAGAGTTGCCGCCATTGTGCAGCATTACGTGGACGTGGTAATAGACACTTACACTTCAGGTATACTCAAGGCCTCCAGAGTGTTAAGGCTGCGCACCTCAACGTGTTTAAACGACGTCCATTTACAAAGGGCTGCCTTTAATGGTCATCTTTTGTCACTACACGGCGGCCAGTCTATGGTCCACAGTGTAGGGGATACAGGAGAGGGTAGGGGTGTAAAGAGGGACAGGCTGACACCTGAAGAGGTTGACATTGTCACCACACCCCGCTCAATGATAAAGGCTGAATTTAACAAGGAGGAAATGAGCAAGGGATTTACCTCGTTACCCTCTCAATGGGCCTCAAGTGTAGTTGGGGCTGCAATGTTGGTACAACTAACTCACAAAATACATGTACAACAGATTGGATCACGATGGATGTTATTTGAAATTATCTCTTTCAATATTCTCCGTAGGATTGGGAATTGAACAGATTCCTGTAAATATTCACACATGTTACATTTTCCCCCTTGCTTTCAATTTCATCACACAGAACAAATGTGTTTTCCAGTCGGAGCTCTTTTCTCCGTGCGATATTTCTTTAATACATTTACACATACCTTCCAGTAAGACGCTTTCAGATAGAGCGACTAACATTTACAGGAAAGACAACAATTCCTCAGCCGTCTCCATTTGGGGAGCTCTGCACATAGGGTACTGTTGCAGCTTTGGAACAGTTTGACCTTAGTAATATTTGATAGAGGGAGGCAGGGACGAAAGAGGCGCGCTCACATCTCAACAACAGCCACGTGAAGAGAAGGATGCGGCCTTTCAGGCAAAAAAGTGAGACACTTCCCTATGTCTTAGCGACATCTTGCCTTTTACCGCCCCTACAGTGTGTGTCAACGGGACATCAAGTAAAGTTTTCTCATGCACTGAAATGTCACCGATTTAGAGGATTTGTTGGGGGAAAATACTGATCTATTCATTTGCGTTTTCAATAGATAACTCCAGATACGTATTTTTTGTATACAGATCTAATATGCTCAATGGGCTAACATATCATCATAAACAGTCGCATATATATATGTTTGTTTTCTGTCATTCTGTTGCCACAAATTCCATACTCTAAAGTGTGGAAAACTGATTTCTACATCTGCCACCATATTTTTCATCCTACTACTAAATTTGGTTTGGTTGAGAAATAAGGTTTGATGTGATAGTTCACATTCCGGCTTAGAATTCCGTAGTACGTAGAGAGGGTGAATTTAAGTGTTAAATGATTTCGATAGTCATTCCAACTCCAAAAGATATTGCTGCCACAATGAAATGGACTTAACCAGGCAACATCAACAAGTCAAAACATGTGCCCGTATTGGTCAGGTTTTTGCTGATTTATGATGGATCGAGTGACTTATCAAAAGTGTGCAATACAGCCATGTAGGACCGTAGGTATGCCGATATATCTGGGATAAACAAGGCATTCGATACTTTATTATTGTAACCAGAATATCATAAATCTCTACACCCACTTATATCCTGGACACGACATGCACATGTTTGCGTGCACGATGAGCAGATGAGACTGGGTAAACATCAGAGGATACAGACAGATCTGTATAATACGACCGTAAAGGCAGGCATCATCGTGATTAAATTGCTAATTGGGTGTCCTTTTTGCCACATTGCCGCCTGCTCGGACCGTCTAAGTCAGTCCCCTGGGTCGTCTTTGATTAGCTACAGCGACCAGTATGGCCGCCTCCAAATGGGCTCCACTCAGCCAGCACAGTTCCATTGCTACGGCTTCAAGTTATTCCCCAAGAAAAACCTCACAGGTTTTCGTCTCCTGCCTTTCTCATAGAGCACTGCACGGTATTCTCCGACTTTTAGCACCCCCGGAGGAGATAGAGACAACGCTGCAAAAAGCTAAATGACAAACCATGCATACAGACAATGCAAATTAACAAGAATGCATTATCAAAAGCATTTTGAATTTTCCTGAGGCGCTATTTTCCGGTGGCTTTTCAAGATTCATTACTCTAAATGTGCAGCCCTAGCTCCCGATACTGCCAGCCAGCGTCGCAGAGGGTGCTCATAACAGTTAGATGCTACATTTAGAGTTTCATTGGCTAATAGAAGTCCATAAATCTACTTTGTATTGCCTCTATTTTGCGCATGGCTATCTTTATGCCCAGAAGCATGCAAAGGCGTCTCTGGTTTAAGGACATGACAATTTTATTGCATCGTTCTGCTGAATATCAAATAGAGTAACTGATCTAATTTGCGAAATGGATATTGCTGGCATCCATATTTGAATGGAATCTGGGAAATCTAAGAGTTTTCACCCGAATGCATTTTAATGTAATTTGCTGAAAATAGATCTAGGTCGTGTGACAGACAAAATCAGCAGCTTTCTAAATCTGGTAGAATCGGTTCATCGCTGGCCTAATCCTATCAATGCTTAATATATATTGCCGTCAATGTGGACCTCCCCCGCTTATCCACAGACGTGTACTCTCCCCGAGGGGTAGTGGCCGGTATATCTTGACATAATCCCAGGACATTATCCCTACATTAATCCGTGTCTGGGGATCAGGGTAGCAGACAGGTCCGGCCCGGCGGCCTCAATTGCTGAGGGCCCTGAGCGGCGATAAACGGGGATTAAGCTGGCAGGGAGAAGGCAGGCTGGCGGCCAGCCGATGGGAACAATACACGGAGGTTGAAGGGGGGGAGCATTGACGCGGCAATGGCTGGGGGTGCCATTAGGCTCTTGGCAGATGGTTTTGCAGGAATTGATTCCTTAAGTTCTTCAATACACCGCTGTGGCCAATGGGATACAAGCACAACGAAGGAAGTATTTCTTAAGATGTTTTATCATGTTTTCTAGAACTCCTTGATGGCGGATGCACCTGTTTATCTAGAAGTCTTATCGATGTAAGACCGTTATCTGCAGGAACTCCTAGGGGCATTGGAACCTTCTATCTGGTGTGATCTGGACATATGTAAATTACTACTGAGAAAGATGCAATCGGCTGTCATGATACTACATCCCATTCCTTAGCATAGATTTTATATCTATCCCAATTTCTTTTAAACACAGGACGATGATTTTATCCCTTATCCTTTATCAAATTAATTATCTTCAGATAAAAGATCTCCAGAAACCTTTCTAGGAAGAAACTGATTTTCTTAATAACCTGAATTTCCTAATACGTTACACCCCGGACACCGGACAGTGAGAACTCAATGTGATATTCTCGTTTATTTCAAGTCTAAAATATATCGACTCTGTTGATGGTCAAGAATATAAGTAGTAGTGACCTTCCGGGGTGACCTTATATAATTTGTCACAGTAAGTACAATTATTTCAATCAGGCATTGGTTTGCATGAAAATTAATTTGTCTAGATAAGTGCAATGCCATTGTTTGAACATACAAGAAGACAGGAAGTGGTCTATAACCTATGATGTAATCGTTGATGCATGGAATTGGTCAAAATAGGTCAGGGTGAATTGACATTAGATATCGCTAGGTCAAGGACTAATGAGCAGGACCCCCCCCCCCCCACTCCACCCCCACCCCCTCACCCTCCCTAGTGTGTGTGGAGGATGAACATACCTGCACACATCTTGATCTGGAGGAGGGGGATTAATCACTTAGTGCGGGTTTCCGATAAGTCCTCCTGGATGGCTGCTGGAGACCAGCTGGTGCAATTATCAGGAATCACTGGCACCATGCATCACATGGGTGCAGGAGCCTGCTGGGTGGGGGCCGCCAACTGCAGGAGACGGTGACGGACTCCCAGGCAGCTGACGCCGCCAAGAAGCTGCTCCACACCCCCTCCCCCCACCCCCCACTGAGCTGCTCCACCGAGCTGCTCCCCACCCCCCTCCTCCTGCAGCTGCACCCCAACCCCCACCATGTACCAGTGTGTACCTCTGACAATGGACAACGTTATGGCGCGCATCTCCTGTGTGGGGCACCTTATGGATGTATACGTGGGTACAGTGTGGATTGGGGCGGCGTGGTATAACGATGAAACGGGAGGGATCTTGTTCCCGTGACCAGCACGTGCATGCTGCCACCAGCAGCTCACGTGAGAAGTTGGTTCTGTCCACGGAACGTCACTTGTTACTGGCAAGCTATGGTGTGTGAGAGTCTGGTACGCAGCGTAATCTCGTGAGAGATTCCGTGGACAGAACTTCCATGGCCGCCGATACGGAGAAACCAGAATCATCGCTAGAGGGGTAATGGATAGTGTAGGGGTTGAACACTGCTCACAGCTCAGATGCAGCTGAGCGGCCTGGATGTATGATGTAGGGTGAATAAGACAGAGCACAGATAACATAACCTATATACCACCACGGTAGTCAATGAAGTATGGTTTCGTCCAAAACCTGGTATCTGCTATACATACGCCACTGGCATATTGTATGTAGACATACATCGTATGCAGGCAACATGAGCCTGGGGACTGCATGGGGAGAACATATTGAAAGGTCAAGAGAAAGGGAGTAACAAAAAACATTATGTGCAGCTGCTTGCCACGCCAAGTCAAAATGTGCATATACATATACACATAGGAAACAATTGATCGTCATGTCCACTTGTTATAATCTTCACTATATATGCATACAAGTTGTGAGTTTTACCCTTGTCTCCTATTGCTACCCTTGCGGAGTGAAACAGGCAGCTGTCAGCTGGTGGGTGCAGCAGTCAGTAATGGGTGGGTGCAGCAGTCAGTGATGGGTGGGTGCAGCAATTGGGTGGGTGCAGCGGTCAGTAATGGGTGGGTGCAGCAATCAGTGATGGTCGGGTGCAGCAGTCAGTAATGGGTGGGTGCAGCGGTCAGTAATGGGTGGGTGCAGCGGTCAGTAATGGGTGGGTGCAGCGGTCAGTAATGGGTGGGTGCAGCAGTCAGTAATGGGTGGGTGCAGCGGTCAGTAATGGGTGGGTGCAGCGGTCAGTAATGGGTGGGTGCAGCGGTCAGTAATGGGTGGGTGCAGCAGTCAGTAATGGGTGGGTGCAGCGGTCAGTAATGGGTGGGTGCAGCGGTCAGTAATGGGTGGGTGCAGCGGTCAGTAATCGGTGGGTGCAGCAGCCAGTAATGGGTGGGTGCAGCAGTCAGTCGTGCACTGTTAAAAGTTGGTTGCCTTTTTTTGTAGGTATACAGTAGACTCTACTGTAGGTATACATATTACTGTAGGTGAACAGCAGCCTGTTGAAGCGTCCACTTAGCCTATACTACTCACGCCTGTACACAGGAAAGTACCACATCTGCAGGAAGTATACACAGCCTTCTTGGCCATGTTCCGCCATCTTGATAACGCGGGATGAGAGATGTGTACTGATAAGTGCTATCACTCTTATCGTCATCCCAGGGCTGAATATTTTAGCTGAATGGTCTAGAATCTACCAGCCTGACCCTTATAGTTGCCCAACATATATAATATTATCTCCAAATGAATATGCATGTTTGTAACTGTGCGTCAATGACGTCTACGAGAGAAAGGAAGGGTTTGCCGCAAGTCTTTTGCAGGAACAATTTGGGTGAAAATGCTGTTCAGACGTTAGGTAGATCTATACGGAATTAGAAGACTCTGGTGATCTTGTTGAATGGCGTTGTGTGCCTGTCCCTCCGGTAGGGGCTTAAAATGTAACACACACTGAGAACTTTGCACAACCTTTGCTTATAAAGCTGTCCAGATACAGTGAGTGCAATAGATTAACGATCTCTGGCGCGATACACCCACACACGTCCAGAAGCAATTTGTACTAGTACCCGTCCTTTTGAAATTATACTATATATTTGATCCTTTTTACGCGGAGCAGCTCATGTAATTATATTCTCCTATTTTGCCCTAAGAATGACCAATTCAATATGCTCGCCACCCGCTTCAAAATAATCATAACTATTATTTCAATGTACAAACTGGCAGTTTGCAGAACCTTTTTGCTCATGAAGCTGTTTAAATACAATGAGTGAAACAGTTCAACGAACTCTTAGTGTTGTACACCCACAAGTATCCAGCTGCAATTAGTACTACCCGCCTTATCGAAATTGTACTATACATTCGACCTTTTTTACAGAGCAGCTCATAATATTCTCCTGTTTTGCTCTAAGAATGGCCAATTCAATATGCCTTGAGGGTAATGTACTTTCTTGTGAAACATATGACACTAAACCGACAAGCTATACATCTTTTTCAACCTCCATACAAATTAGGGTAATAACTAGAGGGCGGGGCTGCCATGGGCTATGTCTTCCGTTCTGAAGTGAGGTTGTGGCCTCGGGGCGGGTTTAGCATATTCAGCACGATGGGACAAACTGCCATGAAGCAGAGTGTTTTCCAGTTTGTTTCCCACGCAGCCCGAGAAAACGAATGTAGCTCAAGGTGGCTTTACAAACGACTCACACATCCATCATAGAGCCGGGCGTGCTCCTCCCGGACACAGGCCTGTCCCACTAGCACCGCCTTATTGTATACTGTGTAAATGGATGGGTATACATAGGGCCATCCAATCCTGCAGTATAACGCCATAGGCATCGGTTCACTTATCCTCGCTGCAATGTTTCTACGCCATTTATACCACTGGTGCATAAATCCATGCAGGAATTGTGATTGTGTTTCCCCTGGTGCCATTGGGGGTCGGGTCTGGTAAGGCATAGGTTCATTTGGGGCATTTATATTATGATTTGCCCTTATAACTGTGTAAACTCACGATTGGCTTAAATCGGCGGTGGGAGAAGTAGGATTGATTTCCCATTCACTGCTAGAAACAGACTGATGTGATGTATTGTACTGTGCTTATTGCTTTTGTTTGCAACATCTAGAACAAAGGTACGCAGAAAGGGTTATTTATCCTCATCCATCCTAAAAAAACACATTAATTATTATTCTCTGTGTCTGTTGCCTTTTTGCATAATTATAGGTAGCTACTCAGAGTAAAAGCTCCCCATGTTCCTACCCCACCCTGTAACTAATAGGAAACTTATGGGATCGCAGCATGATTATGTTCTCTCCTAAAATGTATGCATAAATAGAAACCTATAATTGTGAATGTAAATGTGGGATATGCATCTGCTGTTATCCATAAAAGTGCATCTTATTATGAACAACACACACCATATCTAATTTATGTCACCACCCCCCTCCGCATGCACTCCTAGCAAAACTACTAGGGATGGATTTGCACGCACAAAAACTAACACCAAAAACACCTCAGAAACCTACCAGTGCATGTTGGGAGGCTGAGGGTACTAAAGCTCAGCGTGATAATAGGGCTTTGATCAGCTGTCTGTTGCTGCCTGCCTAAACATGTAATCTGGCATGGCTGCACGGCGCACAATGCATTAGCTACTAGTGTTCCGGGGCATGCTGCGGCAGCAGCAAATGATGAATTACAGGCCGTGTCATTTGAGTTGACATGATGGATGGCACGTGTTGACATGATAGATGGCTGCAGCACTGATCCCCTGACTATGACCCACATGTGGGTTAAGGCACACTGTGGTACTAAGACTCCTCCTGTGACCTCCTCCAGTACCTGACACTTGTACAGCAGCCCTATATATGTGAAGAAGTATTAGGTTTATGGATGGCTACATTCTCCTGATCATCCTCAGCACTCACAGGCACTCCAAGTAATATAGCTACGGTATGGTACTGTCAGTATTAAGTAAGCTGATCCCTATACACAGGGATTATACCGTTGAGAGGTTTCATGTTTCACTTCTGCGGAGAAAAACCTCAGGAGTGAGATTCAATATTATATCATGTTTCATATACTGTCATCCCTAAATGCA
This sequence comes from Harmothoe impar, assembly GCA_947462335.1. Lineage (NCBI taxonomy): Eukaryota > Metazoa > Annelida > Polychaeta > Phyllodocida > Polynoidae > Harmothoe > Harmothoe impar. The sequence goes on from OX381710.1 coordinate 40,802,456, forward strand.
AGACGAGGGCGGCAACAGAGGGGCCAAAATGACATCCATCCAATCTAATAATCGAAGGGACGTGTCTTAAAACGCTATCCTCAGGAAATCAGATAGCCATCACTTGCCAATCATGTTCTATGATGACGTGAAGTGTAATGTACTCTTAGCAATTACCGAGCTATGTGTTTCATTTTTTCTGGTCTAATACCTCTACAAAAAGGAGGAATAACCTCACCTCTCTTGCAGTGATGGTCTGAACAGTTGCAAGCACAATGCTCTAGCCATATGAGAGGTATATCACAGATGCAACCATCAGATTTACTTTTTATGCACAAAATCAATGCTCAATCACTAATCTACAATGGCATCTATCATATGGGGAATATAATATTATACAAAATAAAACGAGGTCCATACCAAAGTGATACTTGATCAGTTGAATGTTACTCAGTGACTGCCCTACTGACCTGTCCATGGATTGTATATGTCGGGAGCAACTCAGGGATAGTTGCAGTCATCAAGGTAACCCGGACACTGCGTGCTAGACTATAGTCCCGAGCAGTAACATGCAGTCCCATTCATTCCTTTCCAATTCACTCATTGATGGCTGTGGGGATGGAGTAGCTCACAGACTGTTTCTTAGTGGGGGCAGCTCAGGAGCTGCCTCTCCTGCAGTGTTGGTAGAGTGAGCAGTGGCCCTCCCTCTCTCCTCTTGTATTCAGATCACATGATAAAAAGCCAGAAGCCAACATACTTTGTGATTACGTCACAACGTGTGGTGTCGTCGGGGTGTCATCACTCATCTCACCGATGTCTTTTACACTGAGGATGTGACGATCAAAGAACGGCAGACACTACTTGTATCTCCATGTGACGGACGGGGATAGGGGTGAGGTTGGGGGTAAGGACGTGAGGAAGCGCGTAAGTGTGTGTATACATGGTTGGATAGGGGGTTGCTGTAACATAGCCTTGTCAAAGATGTAGTGTACGGCAATCTAATGCCCAAAGCCCCAGGAGTGGGGCGGGGTGAGCATAGCGAAACACTGGACATAAAAAACATGGCGGTTTGGTGGCTGCGGCGTGGCAGGGGGCTGTTGATGGATGGCGCTATTGCCCCTTGGTGGCAATAGGAGTCAGAAACCATGGCAACCATATCCGCATTAGATAATGCAGTATCTAGTGGAGCATTGTTCTGGCGATAGTGGCGGCCGGGGACAAGGCTACCACAGGCAGTACTGCCTCGTCCAGTAGTCATGGCGATGGGCGAGGTGCCGGCTACCTGTGCCATCAAGCACGACTAAACATGTTATCTCTACTCCAGTGTAGAGGAGGGGATGGGGCATGTTATAGGGGAGGGACTAGTGCTTGGGGAGGGGGTGGTATATGGTATCTGGTGGTATCACTATGCGCCACTGCGTCGTTATTGGCAGATATTGAGTATGGCATATGGCGGTGGCTAATAAACGGTAAGTATCAGGTCTCTTTCTGGATAAACAATGAAAAAGACCAGGAGGCTATTTGCATGAGCATAACTAGATGAACATCAATATTACCAAGGGGTACTCCAATAAAGAGATGCAGGGATAGTGAGACTTGACCACGATGGAATTGGGAATTGCAGGATATGGGTAACACACATTTATTTCAGAATAGGTAGTCAAGGAAACTAAGATACTGTCAATGCCGTTAAAATATAAGGCTAGAAGTAGCACATGTAAGGGACTGCCATGACAACATTTTTCAATCCCATTTCCAACTTTGTGGCCATGGATATGTAAAGTTTTGTTCATAAATATGGACCGATTGAGGTGTAGCATGACATCGATGGCTACTCAAAATGTCAACATTGCATATTATGTGTCATTGTGACATTATAACGCAGGACTTATAAAGTATCAGCGTACACTATCCGGTGATCACGATTTAACCACGCACGTGCAAAAACAACGACTTTTAATTCAGAGATTCCAATAGGCTATGCACAAGGCGTGCCTGTATTAGATAATACCAGCCTTATCCGGTCTGGTTCTTTCCACCATGCTTACATAGTATTATTTCGACTAGACTACACAATATAGTGTATCTGTTTAAATACTAAGTTAGATCAATAACCTGAGTTAGTGTGTCTCTATAGAGACTTAATATTCTATAATCTAATCTCCTAAGTATAATAGGAGGTAATACATCCATGTAATCACATCAATTTCAAAGATGAAATATCTGCATTTACGCAAAGTCCTTAAAGTATACAACTTAAGGACAAATTTAGCTAATGGCTGGGTATGGCAGGCACCCCTAGTAGTATTGCATAATGTACAGGATTAGACAAGCTTAGATAGTGATTGCACATGGGAGGATTTGTGATGAAGAAGGAGTACTACATGCAGTGTCAGTGATTTTAGGGATTCTCCCTTGGAGGGCTGGGTTGGACAGACATTATATCCATTACCGTAAATTCTCGCGTAGAAGCCGCGGCTTGTACGCGAGTCAGACTCAGCTTTCTTTTGATAACAAACATGCCTATATAGGGTGCGGCTTATACAAGAGTTTTTAATATACTACAGTACCAAAATCGCAATATTCAGACCCCCTCTGCGGCTTATATAATTTGTCAAAGTTAGGGGTGCGGCTTATACGCGAGTTAGGCTTATACGCGAGAATTTACGGTACTCTCCATTCAGAAATCAAAACTAGTTTAGCATAGGCACTACTGATCTCTCAGTTGGATTGTGATGCATTATCAGCCGATCCATTAGAACAATTAACTAATATTCACTTTGTGAAGTGTTTTTGTTGTGGGTGCATCAGTCGATAACGCATTCAAAGTGGCCAATGGAAACCCACCTAGGTCAGGAGCAAACTAAAGTCGGGCCTCATCAGCAGCCCCACGTGCTGATCTCAGTAAACACTACACCATCAGACAGACTGACTGCAGCCTTGGCAGGCACACAGTAATTGGCAGCTTGGCAGGTATAGAATCACTGCTCATGTAGCATGCTGACACTGCAGCTTTGCACTTTGGTCAGATGCTGAGGCACAATGTATGTATTACACCATTATACAACGTCTATAGGATCCCCAATCAATAATGATTCTCAAGATATAGTATACAGTTAATGTATAATTATGTACCTCCAAGAAATGTAGACTAGTACATTGTGGTGCCTTGGGCTATTCTGAATAGTGGCATGCTATATTTCAGCCTTACCTTAGGCCACCTCAATAAACAAACTTGCTTCTCATCACCGCGCATCATACAATTGTCTTTAGGGATTTCTTTTGGACCTCCTTTTGCAGAATTTGATGGAAATAAAAGGAAGAGATAAATATTGGCATATTTGGTATCAAATTAAAGCTTACAGTAATATGATGGGTAAGGGAAAACATGGATATTTACATTTTCTCCACGTTCTTTAACTATTTATTAATTACTAAAATGTGAATTGAGAGAGTGAAAAAAGCGCCCTCGTCGTGTTTTTTCAGGGCTTGGTAATGAGAAACAGTTTTTCTTGGAGTGGCCTTAATCTCACCCACTTACCTTTATTTGCACGGCTTCGGGCTCTCTCTCTCGTGCTACTTAATCCGCATGGCGCCCAGACTCTAGTCTCTTCTAAATAATATGGATACGTCTGGCTCTAAGTATTTCCTCCGTGTTGGTTCCTCTAGGGAAGGGATGGAGAGTTAGGGGCGCATAGAGACAGACATGTCAACAGGCCAGTGGTGGCCACCGGTCCAGTTTCCATGCTATATAAGCGGCCCTGTCCCACTGTCAGGTTGCTGGCAATACATGGGGAAGTGGAACATGTCTGATAACATTGGACCCATCGTATGATTACTGTGGGGTGGACGTATGTCTATGCAGCAACTCTAGCCAAGGTAAACCCCAGTCATTTGGGGCTATGCCTCCTCTATAATGTCAAAACTACAGTATAGGCACCCACCCTCCCCACCCATGAACCCTCCCCATCCCATGTGCCGTGTTGTAGGCAGAAGGCTTGCCGTGAGTAGGGGAAAGGAGGGCGAAGGTGGGCGGGGGATTATGGGCAATTGAAGGGAAATGGGGAAAAAGTAGAACTTTATGGCCAGTAGGGGATGTAGACTACAAGAGCGCCTATAACATATTGTATGCAGGGTGAGTAGGAATGGGAATTGTCATGTATATTGTATATACACAGGCTGTGTGGTGGGTGGCAGAAATTATCTTTATCGTTTGGATGGGGTTTCAAGACTGGTTGTGGAAGCGCAACATATGGCCATTATTGTAGGTATGGGCGGCCCGCAAATGGGACTGAATGAGCGCCCGCGAAAACATCATAATACCACTTAGGCCTGCAGTGGGAAGCCATCGCTCACATGGAAATTGCCGACCTGTGAATCGTCCTGTCAGGCTAAAAGTCACACCTCTACAATTTGGGGCCATAGCCATGGCACTGCGAGGGCGGCAGTGTCGCATGGCTGAAGAGCATAATGTCTGTATTTGGTGGGTGATAACATTGGGCCCCCACTCTGCTGATATTCCATATCAACGCTACTGTTAGCGTGCACATAAACCTACACATTAAGTGTGGACAGCCAAAGTGCCCGGCCTCGGCCCTACACCACCATCAGCAATCGCCATCCTACAAAGACTGTAAATGTCAAATGGATTTCTCATAAGTGGTAAAAAAAACACATAATAAGCTTCCGATCTTCTGTTCTGTTATGCATGTGGACACTGACTATTGTAATAGGGAATATTATATCTACACTGATAATAAAAGCTATAGTCAGTACTGACTATACCACCATATTTTGACCCCCGTAGTCAGGTGATTACATATGTTAGTCACATATTAGTCATAAGATGGTCAGTAGTGACTATATATGGATCACACTCATTAAGAATACACAGACTGATGTGTATTTGATATAATTAAGAAGCTAGAGGTTTGGGGGGGCCCTGAAACATATAAGGTGATCATTTATGCATTGTCTACCTAGTACTGTATGATCATGGGTCATGTTTTCAAGTTATGTTATGAGCGATCAAGAAAGAATTTGACACTTCCATCCTCGACTAGTGTATCCCAGATACACTTCTGTCCTCTAGTGTATCCCAGATACACTTCCGTCCCCCAGGTATATACAAGATACACTTCCGCCCCTAGTGTATCCCAGATACACTTCGGTCCCGCAAGTGTATCCCAGATACACTTCCGTCTCCTAGTGTATCCCAGATACACTTCCAGTCAGCCATCTTGGGAAGCAGCAGATGCATCAGGTGCTGGCTCCTGATTGGTCAGATTGTTGTATATCTGAGGTATACTACTGGAAGTGTATCTCAGATGAACAGAAAGCTGAACATCGGCCCCACTGCTTAGGCGAACTGGACTCCACTAGAGAGGGGAGTCATTCTGGAGGCAGCCTGGACTCCCTTTTGACGCTGTTTCTTTTCTCTGTTAATGACGTGGGTGCAGGAGGCTGTACAGAGGTGGGGTATCTCTAATTGCTCCCCAGTTTGAGGCTGAAAGATGCCCATTGCTGTGTCTAGGTTCGAAACACAACAAAAATATAAGATAATGAATACATGTAGAGTTTAACCAGAATATGAAAATAAAACATGTTTAATCTCTATTCATATATTTCGGACGGTGTGTGCACTGATACAATATAATCATACTCGGGCAAATGAAGGATCATATAACTTATAGAAACCTAGGTAATTAATCGGCTAAAAAGAACGCACACTGTCCCCAGCTATCATTACACACTTAATGCGATATCATATTTCTTAATGAAAATACCATTATACTTGGTGGTCTATTCAGAAAACTTAGTTCTCCTGCATCTATAAAACTAATCTAACCTAGGTTGGATATAAAATGGTACTAGGATAACATCGCTTAGATGATGATTTGCACATTAAATCTAAATCTAAATTCATCTTGTACGTGTAGAATAACCATTTCTCATAATGTCACCATCAATTAATCAAACAGGTAACATAATATCAACTATTTCTGAACGCTTACTGTGCATCTTTTCTTATGAGCCACATCTCAGATGGTTACATGAAAAGATGTAAATTGTAACCTTTTAATAATGCGAAATAGATACCAGTATTATAAAAGCATATACATATTGCAGTACATATAGGAATGAATGTGAACCTGAAACAGAAAGGGTCCCCCTTTCTCTATCTGCGGTAGATATGGCACGGGTAGAGGACAATAACTTCATTATATACCAACGAAGACGATGTCAGGAGGGTCCACTGGGAACGGCATAAGGCAGTAATCCCGATACCCATGTAACAAATGTATTCTCTGTAGCGTATCACGTCACAGATTGCTAAGGCTCGCCTTCTTGTTAAGTCCTTGCGCGGCCCGTCTGCCCCCGTCCCAAAGGGCTTCTCACTACCTCCAGACACCTCGACCGACGACTCCCACACCAGCCGCCAGGACCCAGGCCTAATTCCACAACAGTGATGGCAGATAGAATCAAAGCTTCATATGCCCACCGCCACACTGGCTGAACACTAGACTAATAAGAGCCGGGGACGACTAATTAGTGTGTCCATAGCCCAATATCACCAGCCAAGTAGCAGCCTGGTTGCAGGCAGCAAGCAGCAACTATAGTAAATCCTACAAGAAATGGCCGCACCCATTGCAATGCTTAGATTCTTTTCAATGAAGATTGGCATAATTCCACATTTGCACTTATGTTTTATATTCATTTTCTTTCTATTGATAAATCAACAGTGCAGATGGTCTTCCTTAAACTGGGAGTTTTGCTACATTTCAGAAGTCTCCAATGACATGTGGTTTATATAGTTGTGCAGTTGTGGAGTACCCGTAATGAAATTGTACAGTGATACTTGATAAATATCGCGCTAAGGTAAGTTATAGTATAAAGTTGATACGCGTAAGGGATGTGACAGATATAGACAGACAGGTTGTCTCATTATATCCATGACATTTGCAGAGATAATATCGATTTCATCATTTATGCAGAGCATAGGCCGGGTTAGAAACCAGAACACATTCAGAAAAGTGAATTTGAACCGAGCCAGGTGCCAAAGGGCCCATTAGTAGAGATCTCCTCATGTTCGTACCCAATACAGGTTTGAATGTGATTCTGTCTTTCTCCCTTTGCAGATGTTTTATTATTGGGCTGATTTTTATTGTGAGCATTTGAGCACACTGTATGTTAAAACGAGGCAATATGCTTTAACATTGCACATACCCCACACACCAAGATGTATGCCAACACTCAACAATGTGCAGTATTCTCCCCCTTGCACCTTTTAACTACAGCACAGTCCATGGCGACAATTTAAAAAAGGATAGAACAATACTTTGTGAAAATCAAAAGGTTAAAACTAGACAAAATGGAGCCATGTGCAGATCTAACAAACCTACAGCCTAATAAAGGTAAACAGTTCATGGATATAGCTACCACAGCTGCAGTTATTGGTTTATGTCAGATTGTGGCCATTCCATTTAAAAATTGTGGGGAAAATGTGAGTGCATTTTCTTATTTCAAACATGACAACCAGGTTTAAGAGCAACAAGTGCAGAACACCCCAGGCCTAATTTAGTAATTCAGGACTAATTATATAATTGGTAGTAATTATTGTTTCTTCAATTAAGAGCAAGTAATATTTGGCTTCGGGCTACACAGTTATTTGGGGGCAATGTATTATTATGTACACAGGTGCGGCAGCACACATAGTTTATATCTCTAACACTGCCATTCTGGATAACATGCTGGTCAATTAATTCGATAATGTGGACAACCACCCATGTGTGGCTTATCTGATAGTATTGTATGTACACGTCACACATGCACATAATAATAACCAGGGCATCTAAATAGGTCATGTCAGCCCAATATAGTATTGCACACACATAATAATGATAATAACCCGCCTAGCTATTTAGCCTATTCAAATGCATGACAATTTATCACACAGCCCTAGGCCGAGAGCGATAGCTTTATGTACTACATTGTAATTGTCTAGTTTGCATAATTATTGATGTTTGCCGTATGATAATATAATCTCAATAGAGTGTACGTTTTGAGGGTTGAGTTAGTTCGCGTGATGCAGTCAGGAGTAGTTAGCCACAGAAAGCACAGGTCAATTTACTCGGTGGTTGGATTATTGTAATTTATATATTACTAAAGGGAATTAGTATGTTCTAGATTAGGTGCAATTTGTATCATACAAACTGAAACACATTAGCGTATGAGGGAGGCTGGGCCCTGGTATAAACACAATAAATCCAACACACTTAACGCGTTTAAAAAGCTACAGCCCGAATCCCAGCCCCAGAATCATTTCCCCTCAGTTCACTGCCCCTTGATTGGAATGGATTTTTTTTCAGTCTTGGCGAGAATCAATGAGCTTGTAACGGCACGTAACGCAGAATGCCACCATGCGGCACCGGCAGTAACAAAGACCCCCCACAGGGTCTGACCTGCTCCAAGGTCAGGCTACATAGACTCCTCCAGGGCGAGGGTAAGGGCCTGTGGCTACCTGTTCAGGTGAGAACAACAGGTGTGTTAAATATGCAGGGGCTATTGATCCCGTGTTAAATCACAGAATGGGCGGTGCATGTAGCATGCGACGTGTAGGCTGCGTGTGTGGGCACAAGTTCTAAGAGTTACCATGAAAACTATTGATGGAGGTCAGTGACTGGGGATGCACTTCTCCTTATCGGGGGCCATGCATGCATCGGGGTACTGTTTCTACATCAGGTAGTGTGCCTGTCTGTAGCCGGACACTGTCTACCACATTAGGCCATTAGCCGAAGCATTTTGTTATATTATATGTCAACCAGTGATAGTGATTGAGGAAGAAATGCCAACTTATATCATAATGCTACTTTTATTGTAGTGCGCCATGCCGGATACACGCCTGAAGAGGGGTCTGAAAAGCTTATGACAATAGACCTAAACCTATGTTCAGGAACATCTAACTCATCCTTTTATCATAATTTTATCCTTCCCTATAAGGATCAGAAATACATTTTATGTCAACTATTGATAGATATTGACGATGAAATGCCAACTTATATCATAATGTTGCTTCTGTAACGGGTTGACTATAAAGTCTAACTGTTATTGTTGTATATCTATTGTATGTTGTATGATGTAAGACAACACGGTTCTATTGTGTTTAATAACTGTTTTATTCATCTAACTAGTGTCGTCGGTTCGTTACATATACCGACTCCTCTAGTTCGGTTATCTATACGGTAGTGTACCGGTACCACCTTCGGTTACCGTCGGTAGTTGTTACATAAGCATTTTACATAACTAAACCTAACAGGTGGCGCTGCTAGTACGGTCACGTGGCTATGCAGCGCTGTATATAAGACGGCTACTTCTCCATTGGAAGTCAGTCAGGTTTGGGACTGTCGTGACATGACCACCCTGTGCTCACGGGCTTAACTCTATGCTATAGGGTTGCCCCACTGTATTATATATCTGTTCTGATCTTGTATATCCGCTGGTTATACTTGTACTATAATACCCAAGAGTTACCTTTACAATAAAGTCGCCGTATATTAAAGTCTAATTTACCTTGTCTGGTTTTTGTACTCAAGTGTTACATACGTAGTAAGAGACCAACTACATTGGTGCCGTGACCACTTGATCGAACCGACCATTGATAGGGTATTAAATAGACTTACAGTATATGGATTACCTATACGATTTTGTCAGCTCGTTCAGCGGCAGGACTAAAACCCCTGCTGAGGAACGTGAAGAAGCCGTACAGAATGTACGCTTCTTCACAGGCAAATCCAATAGGCGGGAGAGCCGGGCAGCCTTGGAGGTGCCCGGTGACGACCTCTCCCAAGAAGCAATAGGTGATCCTATTGTGGAAGCCTTTACCAAAGGAGAGGATGGGGAGCAATCTCCAATCCCGGGACCCTTTGATATAAGCTCCAGGAGATCGTTGGACTCCCTTTCCACGAATCTTTTCTGTCCTGAGGGTCAGAAAATACCGGGTAGAGAGCCTAAAACTCTCGGCCCAGCTGCCTTCGGTTCTACACCGACGGTAGCAGATCCTTCATTGGATCCAGACACGTCGGTTTTCACTGATGGTGCCACTCCTACACCGAACGGTATGGGGGGTGGCGGGCTATCAAAGAAGACTAATGTGGCAACAGAAGCTCCTGGTAAGGGGTACCCGCCAGCAGTAGATGAGCCATCCAGTTTACCACTGGATGGGGACCTACTAGCTGCCATGGGTATCCCCACCAGGAAAACTGAGTTGCATGAGCTCGCGGAAGCCCGGAGGGAACTTGCTTCCATCAATCAAACTAGGAAGTTATTCCTAAGGGAGGTTGATGAGAAGAAAAAGTTCCTACTGGAACTCCAGAACGAGATGGCTTCCCACAAGGTGGAGGTTGACAAACTTTTGCACCAGAGGGTGTCTGGCGAATGTGAGGTTGCAAGCTTAACTTCCTTGGGAAAGGATTTGAGCACGCAGCTCCACTTAGCCAGACAGGACCTCGCAAGCTTAAGGCAAGTCAATCAGGACCTGAAGACGAAGTCGGAGCAAGTACCACCACCTACCACGGTGGTACCTCCAGTCATACCCGTACCCAGTGTGTACACGACAGTGACACCTTCAAGTGTCCCGCCGCTAGTGCACACCACGGTAACAGGTATGACACCTCAGATGGGGGCTAGCTATCTACAGACTCCGGTCTGTGGTGGCGCCTTTGGAGGCACGGCAACACCTCCTGGGTACACCCACCCATCTACTGGTTCAACGATGTTGAACCAACAGCAGACCATGGTCTCAGTTCCAGTACCGAAACCCAGAGCTAGACAAGGCTTAACGCCTGTCCAGCGGGCTAAGTACGACCGGAACCCGGCTATTGAGAAGCTGGGGACAGACATCGTCCCGCGGGACATCGATGAACTGGATGAACGGTATGCTCCTTTCAACTTTGGGGAGATCAAACATCCTGATGCAGCCCGTCAAAAGGCCATCGATATTCCGCCTTTCACAGGGTCGCCACCCTGGAGAAAGTACAAAGTTCGGTTCAAGGCTATTGTGGAGAGCAATCGCTGGAACAATCAGCAAGCGCTGGTTGCTCTGAAGCAAGCACTCTGCAACGGGCCAGGTGAACCAGCCCTTTTGGCGTTCGAGAGAGTGAAGATCAAGACATTGAGCTCACTTGAAGAAACAGCTGAATGGGCGATGGGGAAGATTGGTGAGCATGACCCAAGGACTCAGCTGCTCAAACGTGTCCAACGCAAGGACGAGCATCTGAGATCCTACGGATTTGCTCTACAGGAACTGATATCCGAGTGTTATCAGGGATGTAGACCTGACACCCCCACTGTCATCCAGGAGTTAACCTCCAGGTTTGTCAATGGAGTCAGGGACACCAATCTCCAAGCATATCTGCGGGAGAAATGGCAGCCGGACTTGTCTCTAGCTGACCTTTTCGACCATGCAGATGTGTATGACACCAAACAGGCTGTTTTTCCTAGTGGAGGAGTGTCGGCAGCTCCATCTGTAGCCCCGAAAGGAGCTCAGGTGGTAGAGGCCGCCACAAAACCACCTAAGAAAAAACAGCCCGCCTCCGAGGAGGTGGCAGCAGTAATGCCTGACAGGGACATGGAAAAGATGATTGAGGGTTTGTTGCGGAAGCACTTGGAAAAGAGCTCTGCGTCCACTTCTGATTCTGGATCTGGAAAGAGAAGGAAAAAGAAGAAAAAGGACACGAAACCTCAGCCATGTAGACGCTGTCAAAAGATGGGTCATTGGGCTAGCGAATGCAAAGCCCCTGCACCCGTCGCTGCTAAAACTGAAAAGGAGACGGAAAACTGAATGGGGCCCATCCTCTTGGCAAGGATGGCGCCCCCACAGTTAGCCATGCCTGTAAGGGATTAGTAGACGGTGTTAACTCTTCCATGAACCAAGGCCGCGCAGAGGCAGAAGGGTCTGTACAACCTGTAAGCGTCTGGCAAGGCGGGGCTGGCAAGGACGAACGGAATCCGGAGGATTCTGTAGTCGCTGGCTTAGAGGAGTCTTGGTTAGAATCAATTGCCCAGAGCAGTGTGATTCAAGACTCCCCGAGCGACCCGTGTTGGGATTATCTCCTGACAAAAGGGGTTGCTATGGATGGAGGGGGAAGCCCGATGCTGACCTCTGAGTGTGTCCCTTTACGGGGACAGCGTTGGTACCTGAGTCTGGTTATTTCCGGGACGCGTGGTGAATTTTTGGTCGACACGGGTGCATCCCACACCTTGGTCGATCGTAAATTCATGGCCCGTCTTTGCAACCAGCCCGAAGCTCCGCTACTAGGAGTAAAGGCTCGGACTGCTACGGGAGATAGTATGCAGACTTATGGCAGAACTGTAAAACCTATGTTGGTTGATGGCAAGACATACTGGATATGTCCAACCATCACCGACATCACTGATGATGGCATACTGGGGATGGACTTTGCTGCTCTTTACGGGGTAACAATGAACACCGCAACGGGCCGACTTCAGATTAAACATCCTTACAAACAATCTGTACAGTGCGTTTTAAGGAATGGTTCTTCTGTGGCGTCAGTGGCACAAGACACAAAGTTGGCAGCAGGACATGTATCCGATGTCCTAGTCAGCTGCGTGGGAGTGCAGGCCAAACGGCCGGGAATGTTTGAACCAGAAGATCAAAAGCTCTCTGAGTTAGGTCTTGCTGGCTATCATACTTACCTGGCCAACGCTCGTTGGGGGGTGATACCGATTTGTAACTCGAGTAGTAGAGAAATCACTCTACGAAAGGGGACGCCTATTGGTAACACCACGCGAGCATATGGGGTAGACTCACTAACTACGGACTTTGTGGAAGTAGGTGTGGTGGCGGGAGACTCTTCCCACGAAGAGGCTCTAGCTAAATCCAACCTACCGAAACATTTAAGGTCCCTGTTGTGTGAGTCACACCTCACAACCCTAGAGAGCGAAATGGTGGCAAATGAGCTGTCGGAGTTATCTGACGCCTTTGCGCAACCAGGAGATCCTCTAGGGCGTACCAATACGGTACAACACCGGGTTGACACTGGGGACGCGCTTCCCAGTAGAATCCCCTACCGTCGGTTACCCATGGCTAAGAAAAGTGCTATGGAGGCTGAGGTAGAAAAGATGTTGGATGAAGATGTGATTCAACCTAGTGAGAGTCCATGGTCAAGTCCTGTGGTGATGGTCACCAAGAAGGATGGTTCCTGTCGATTTTGCATCGACTATAGGAAATTGAACGGACTCACTAGGAAGAATGCATATCCTCTACCTCGGATAGATGAATGTGTGGAATCTCTGGGTGGGGCGAAATGGTTCTGTACACTAGATTTACAATCTGGTTATTGGCAGATCGGCATGGACCCCCGGGACCGAGAAAAAACCGCATTTTCTACCCATATGGGACTATTTGAGTTCAACGTCATGCCATTTGGGCTATGCAATGCCCCGGCAACCTTCGAGGCAATGATGGAAACCATGTTACGGGGTTTACTTTGGAAAAAGTGCCTAGTATACTTGGACGACATCATCGTCTTCGGTGGTTCTGTGGAGGAAACTCTACAGAACCTCCAAGCTGTGCTGAAACGCATCTTATCATATGGTCTGAAATTGAAACCTTCAAAATGCAAGCTTTTTAGGAAGTCAGTTGAATACCTAGGTAGAATTGTTTCTGAACATGGCATCATGGCTGATCCTCATAAAATCGAAGTGGTACAGAACTGGCCTCGTCCGATGGACACGAAGGAGATACGCTCTTTCATCGGGTTTTGTTCATACTATAGAGATTTTATACCTGGATTCTCGAGAGTCGCAGCTCCCTTACAAGAGCTGATGATTGGAGAGAAGAAGGCTAAGGCTAAAATAGTCTGGTCTCCAGCCGCAGAACAGTCTTTCAGTGAGTTAAAGAGACTCTTCTTAGAAACACCTGTTTTGCACTACCCTGCACCTGTTGGTAAGTTCATCTTGGACACTGATGCTTCTAATACAAGTATTGGTGCTGCCTTGTCGCAGATCCAGGATGGGCGAGAAGTGCCGCTGGCATTTTCGTCCAACAGTCTAAGCAAAACACAACGTAACTACTGCACAACCAAGCGTGAACTCTTGGCAGTGGTGGTTTACACAAAAAAGTACAGACATTTCCTATATGGTGGGAATTATCTCGTACGGACGGATCATTCATCTCTGCAGTGGCTCCTTAACTTCAAGGACGCTGAGGGGATGATGGGTAGATGGTTGAACCACCTCTCTGAGTTTGGCATGACGAATGAGCATATCATACACAGGAGTGGAGTAGATCATGTGAATGCGGACAGCTTGTCCCGCTATCCTATCCGGAACTGTCACCGTGTAGACTGCCGAGACTGTGGGTCTCACAATGCAGTGATTGCGTCTGTGGGTGCGAAAGTTCCTAACTGGACGTTAAATCACTTGAAGGATGAGCAGCTTGCAGATCCAGCTATTTCGAGGGTGTACTCCTTGAAGTTGTTGGGCCTGTCCAAGCCTGTTCGCCCCGCACTTTCGCTGGAATGTAAAGAAGTTAGACAACTGTTAGCTCAGTGGGATAATCTTTTTATACGGAACAGTGTATTGTGCCGCTGGAGGGTGCAACCTGGCAGGAAGAGAACAGCTCAGTCTGTAGTGCCTTTGTCACTCAGACTACAGTTGCTCAATTACTGTCATGGCCACCGAACTTCAGCACACTTTGGCAGACAACGGACTGAGGCAAAGATTAAGAGTAGATATTACTGGCCTGGTATGACTTTGGACATACGGCGTTGGGTGAAACAATGTCCCCAATGCTGTTTATCAAAGCCTGGACCTGGTATTGGTAAACTACCTCTAAGTCAAGAGCTATTCGGTGTTCGATTTGCCCGGATCGCTGTTGATATCATTAGTGGTTTCAACACGACCCCCCGTGGGAATACCTGTATGATGGTGGTACAGGACTACTATACCAAGTATGTCCAAGTATATCCGTTGGTAAATCATACAGCTGTTACCTGCGCAGAAGCACTTTTCGAGAATTGGATCCTCACGTGGGGAGGTCCTTTAATGCTTCACTCCGACCAGGGTCGTGAGTTTGAATCTCGACTGTGGGCAGAACTGTGTAGTAAAATACACATCTGCAAGACGCATACGAACCCCTACCGACCTCAATCGGATGGTATGGTGGAACGTTTCAATCGGACGTTGATCCAATGTCTCACGACAATGGTTAATGAGCACCGGGATGATTGGGATGAGCACGCTCGCTATATCTCCCATGCTTACAATGCTACCGAACATGCGTCGACGGGCTGTACGCCTAATATGCTCGTAATGGGTGAAGACATAGTCATGCCTAGTGACATGGTCTATAGAGTGCAGGGACACCAGCTCGAGCAACCCTGCACAGTGATGTTTGTTGAGTCACTTCGACAATCATTACGCGAGTCCTATGGAGTAGTAAGGGACAACTTGGAAAAATCTGCTAGTTTGCAGAAGGTGGGCTATGACACGGGCCTTAAACTCCGCCAATTCAAGGTGGGGGATAAGGTCGCGAGATTAAGCACACCAAATTCCAAAGTCAAGACCCTGTACTCCTGGGATGGTCCGCATACGGTTACTATGGTGGTTAGTGAAACTACTGTAGTAATACGGTTGCAAAAAGGGACTCTCACTAAATCACATGTGGCTAGACTCCGACCTTGGTATGGAGTTCCATATATAGATGACGGTGAAGATTCCCTCGGTGCTGGTCGAGTACCAGCACCAACCGACCCTGCGCTACCGAAGATACCGAAGGCAGGACCAACGGTCATACCGTCGGTACCGACGGTAGCGCGCCGAAGGGGTCGTCCTAGGAAATTACCGATTGAACCACAGTCGTGTGTTACCAAGCCCAAGCGCGGTAGGCCTCGTAAAAAAGGGTCAGCTGTGCGTAAAGGACTAACCGTAGGCACCGGTAAACAAAGCAAGGTGATACCTCCGGTGTCATCATTGCTGGACATACCGGTACAAGGTCTACGGAGGAGCACACGTGTCAGAGAGCGAGATAAAATTGTGTAAACATTTTTTTCTTACCTTGTTGACGACAGTTAGCTGCTGGCTTGATTAAATTTCCATGGACAGTTCCGTACTGGGCCGGTGGTCATTGGCCCGGTACTCGATCACCAAAACACAACGAGAAGAGACGGGTTATCCGGTGTGGTTATCCGTTGGAGGTAGAAAAGCACGTGTTCAGGGCGGGTGGCTGGCTTTGCCGATTAGTTCTAAGTATGGGATTAGTTTTGACCACATATTGCTTAGTAACACGCTGCTGTGTATATCCTCTAACGCCGGTATATCATTCCCGGGTTTTCCGGTGGCTCCGCCACGAAAATTGTAAACAACAGTGAGAGTTCCCACCGTCGGATATGCCAGACGTGGGAAGGGCGCTGCCCGCGTCACCTGATCGATTTCTCCCGCCAAATGAGCCGTGAGAAATTGGGTCACCTCGGCGCGTCTTCGAGACGCGACCCCTGATTGGCTGAGAAGCCGGTCAAGGGGCGGGGTCACGGGGGACGGGTGGGGTATATAAGCCCCACAGGCGGCCAGGCTTCTTCAGATCAACACGTTTGCCCGTAGGGTAGCGTGTTGATCAGTGGTGCCTAGGTCTGCCCGGCAGTACCTACACTGTTGTTTACTTGCTGTGCTACTAAAGGCTCGGGTGAGTGAACCGTGAGGTTCACCTACGCCTGAGCTAACAGTATGGCAGCCCGTGTAGATGGCACATGCACGGCCCCGGAGAAGGCTGAGGCCTCCGACGGGGATGACCGAGTTCTCGAGTCTGACACGGAAATGGACACTACCGGTGCTCCAACCGTCGGTCAAGGCTCGGCTTCGGTACCAGCTGAACCTAACCCTGAGGGGTCGGGTGATGTTGTTCCGAAAACAGAACCTGGTCTGGGTGGTAGTAATACCAACCAGGAGGAGAACCCTGCAGGGGGATCTTCTCCGAAACCCGCCGGTGTATTGGCACAAGAACCGACGGTCCCTGATGGTGATTCATCAGACGGGTCCACGGTTCGTGCTAAGACCAAACGGAAGCGGAAGCGTAAGAGGAGGATTACATCTTCCCCTGAAACTCCTGCTACCGAAGAGGTCGCACCGACTGAGGCAGATCGGCTCAAAGCTGTTGCTGATAGAGTGTCCAAGGCGGAAGCCGAGGGATGGTCTGTCGCAGAGAGCAGAGCCAATCGCCGCCTCCGCGCCAAGGCAGCGCATGTTCGTCTAAACCTGTGTCTCCGTGATGATGACCGGAAGAACCTGAGCCTTTCTGACTTAGTTCAGGAAAATGGCAAAATGGCTCTTCCTGCACCTCACACGACCGAGGGTTCAGACGACTAAGACTGGTTGACAGGTGATTCCCACCCCATTGACTGGTACCTCGTGTACCTCAGGGCAGTGTTGGAAGGGAATAAACCTAACATCCACAGGTCATGCCGTCCCAAGCTGAAATATGCTTGGAAGAACTACGTGCCAGGGGATCCCTGCCCGTATGTTCGCTGTCAGCGCCTGAAGGGGCGTCCCTACTTGTACTGTGTGAGTGGGAGTACTAGTACTTCCTGCCCTGAGTACAGTGACGGGGAGCTATTCCGTTGCCAACGGAGGGCTGGTTTGGTAAGGCATCTTTGCGACAATAAGGGCGTTCACAAGCGCACTATTAGTCGTGGAGTTGAGGCTGCACTGAAGGTTTGGGGGTGCCACAAACGTGTAGGGAATCTACAGTATAAGTGGCGAACCAACAAACTTAAACAGTGGAATTACCTCACGGAGGCTGACTGGGAGAGATTGTGTAAGGGCGCCAAGTGCGAACAAACCGATCTCGGGCCAGATACAGAAACTCCGATGCCCACTGTCAGAAAGGATACCCCTCCTAAGAAGAAAGATCTGAAAAGGGGCCGCCAGTCATCCAAAGATGATACCAAAGGTGGACGTGACCGTTCCCGCAGTGAACCTGCGAAGAAACGTGTCGCCACCGCCACGGTAACATCTGAGGTCGACCGTAGCCAAACCGTCGGTACCGTCACGGTATCTTCGGTTGCATTGCCCCCGGTTGCTGATCAACTGCCCAGGCAGGAGAGACAGAGACTGGGTGATGCACTGGCTATTGTTCAGAACTCTTTGGGTGACGAGCAGGCGGGTCAGGTTGATGCTGACTATGTCAAGCAGTACAAGTGGAGCCAGAAGCAAAAGAAAGCTTCAGCTCCACAGGAGAGTATCTCACCTATCAGTGACGCTGAACAGGTAGAGGTACAACAGCCGGATGGGGCGTCAGCCCAGCCGACTGCTCCACCCCAGCACGGAGCAACCTCTGACCCCGCAAGGGATGACGAGGTGACTCCAGTACCTGAGCACAGGGCTGTTGACGAAGGGCTAGCAGGGTTACCTGTGTTGCCTGGAGACGGTCCTGCTTATGACACTGGATTCTCTGACACTCTAGTCCCGGAATTTGATTGCTACAGAGCTAAGATGGCTGAAAACGCAAGTAAGCTACTCAAGTTTCAGGTTTCTTTCTTGGAGAAGTCCTACTTTGAGCAGTACAAGTTGCTCAGAGAACAGGCTATCCGGGAAGGGAAAGCTTGGGTTGCTGAACGCACCAGAGTCCTTGCCGAGCGTGAGGCGAGTCTGGAGCAAGATCATGCCCTCTGGAGGGCTACGATCGAACGGCTTGAATCAAGGTTGACAACTTGTGACGCCAAGTTCTTCCGGCAGTTCGGGCTAAAGCTGACAGAGTGGGAGAGAACTGGTTTTCCAGATCTCCAGTCCAGGTTGGGGCTTGCCGCAAGGCCTGCTCCTCCTGTGACCCCGGTACTGTCAGTACACCCACCTAGGTATGAGATGCCATTTTCTTTCATGGCACAATCTACCCGGGTGGTCAGTGGCGGGGAGCCTACTGCGGCGCCGAGTACCCTCTCGGTAGCCCCAGGTGGAGCCCTTCCTCTCCAGGTGGAGGCTGCTGTGGTTTACACCACGGAGGCCCCTCCTGGAGGAAGTCCTGATGGGGAAGGAAAGCCATCCGGCGGTGTCCCTATGGACACCTAAGGATGGTCCCCTGTCAGGCCCTCTGGGGTGCACTGTTCCGCCCCTCGGAGGTAAAACTAAACCATCGACGCAGCTACACGCCCCTGGACAACCGAAGCAGACCGACGGTGCTGTCGTGACTTAACCTAGTCACTACTGCCACCACACTGGAAGCAGCCTGATGTCTTCATACCGTGGTTTACTACTAAGCCACAACCGTCGGTTCTCTACTACTGTCCAGGGCTCCTGATCCTGTGGTCGCATTCTACTATTGTGACCTATGAACTATTATGGATCATCCTCCTGTGATAATTATTTATAAGGAGGCACGGACCTACCTTTTTATATTTATATTTCACAAGAGATGGAAGTACTATACCGGTACTGGACTCTATCCATCTCTACCACCATAAACTGCTAGGTACTGGAGTACCGCCCCTAATAAGGATGACGATCTATCCCACCTTATTGAGGATACGCTAATATGGATTTTTATATATAAAACTTTTCTTCGCCAAAGGAAGGGAGAGCTATTATAGTTCTATTATTTATATATAAGGACACTAACTCCACACGGATTCGCACCATTGCTGAATGTAGTAGGTGATGTGTTGAGTTTCCAAGGTGGTTATTTGGTGCCTTTACTTTTAACTGATACTAGTCTAGGACTATCAGTTGGACAGTTTTTATATCATGTGCCTACGGGACTATGGTTTGATACCAAAGACTATATTGTTGATATAAACTGTTATATACATGTTAACCTGGTTGTTCATGTATGTATGCCTGTTGTTACTATGAGTAGAAATGTTACTTGTTGATAAATAGATATACGTGGTATATAATGTATCCAAGAGGTATTATTATTATAAAACCAACCCTTCCTACATTCTAAAGGGGGGTAGTGTAACGGGTTGACTATAAAGTCTAACTGTTATTGTTGTATATCTATTGTATGTTGTATGATGTAAGACAACACAGTTCTATTGTGTTTAATAACTGTTTTATTCATCTAACTAGTGTCGTCGGTTCGTTACATATACCGACTCCTCTAGTTCGGTTATCTATACGGTAGTGTACCGGTACCACCTTCGGTTACCGTCGGTAGTTGTTACATAAGCATTTTACATAACTAAACCTAACAGGTGGCGCTGCTAGTACGGTCACGTGGCTATGCAGCGCTGTATATAAGACGGCTACTTCTCCATTGGAAGTCAGTCAGGTTTGGGACTGTCGTGACATGACCACCCTGTGCTCACGGGCTTAACTCTATGCTATAGGGTTGCCCCACTGTATTATATATCTGTTCTGATCTTGTATATCCGCTGGTTATACTTGTACTATAATACCCAAGAGTTACCTTTACAATAAAGTCGCCGTATATTAAAGTCTAATTTACCTTGTCTGGTTTTTGTACTCAAGTGTTACATACGTAGTAAGAGACCAACTACACTTCTATTGTTGTACGCCATGCAGGAAACATGCTTGCTGAGTAGTCACAAAAGCGTATGACAATACACTACCATTCAGGGACATTTAGAGTTACCCCTGATTCATCCTCGAATCCGTATCTTATCCAGCATGGTAGAGTGGTAATTAGTAACTATACAGGGATGGTGGTAGAATCGAGGATTGGTAGGGCCGAGAAGGGCCGAAAATCTCTACCCCTTTAATTAAAGGGGTGGGATGAAATATAATGTCACCCCTTTAAGGGCATGGGAAGATTTTGGAGCCCTCTAGAGAGGGGGGGGGGGCAAAACCTTTCGTGATCAACCCCTTTGGTGGTAAATAATGATTACTTTCTTAGAATCACTCATCTAATGCTTTTTAGTATCATGAGTTGAGTGAAAATGGTCTGTTATAAATGGCATTGTATTTATTTGCACTTTATTTCAACACTGCAAAGTCACTCGGGATCAGTGTATCAGCGGGAACATTTAAGTCATTTCCCCCAACCGATTTTTCACATTTCCGACACCCATTTGTTCCAAGCCTGCTCTGGTGCAAGACGAGTAAAGTAGGCCCTGTGTGCTCGTGAAATCTGAATTGGGAGCCAAATAAATCCCTCTTCAATTCTTCCATTCTCTGATAAATTTAAAGGAATAGCCAGAATGGGCCAGTCTCATTTTTTACACAGCAACTAATTGAAAATCCTGAGAAGACGAAGCTTCTTCTTGGCGATATCAAATAAAGGTGGCGTATTAAGAAGTGCCTTAGTCTTCCAAGGCATGTGCGGGTGTACCAACACAAGAAAAACGGACCCGCTACGCTACTGTTACACCAGATCCGAAACTAATTTTACGCCAATCCTCCCTGAAAGCCTTTGGGGCTCTGGGTCCTGTTTTGGCGACGCAAAACACTTGGGCAGGGCAAGCAATGAATAAACAAGACCAAATGCTGAGGACGCAGTGCATATTTTTGCACAAAGCAGGGGGAGGGTCCGATGGACAAACTGTGTTGTGGTGGTATGGAAAGGGTAGAGGTTGTTGGTGCGTTGTGTGGTGGGGTTGGTGTAGCGTTATATATTAGCAACCCTAGGGAAATATATGTACTTATAGGGAAACTTGGGTATTGTAATGATAGTGTTAGAAGATTCCGTATGACACGAATGTGGTTCTAGCATTGTTTGTGACGTGTAGACGGTAAAGGTGGGCTCTACATCTCCTTGACGAGACCTATTCCATAAGTATTAGATTAGGCCCAACTCTTGACACACCTCCGGTAAGAAGCGCAGTGGGGCGACCAGTGGTGGCCTATTACGTATAAATTGACACAGGATTGTTATCATGTAGGGTAGCTTGACCTAGAGTCAACCAGGTACCTTGAGATGTCCACCCAATTGTGTAGTCATACATGCATGATAAGCCATCTTTGTGTGCATCACAGTACACTTTATGTGTTACTCTTCCCAGCAATGGACACATTAAGACATTACCATACACGAATACCTACTTAATAAATGTGGCCATATCAGGGTACGTGGTTGAATCTAGGTTAAGCTACCCTATGTCTGCTACGTCACCTTCACCTCCGACCCTCAGCTGCTCAGTCCTTTAACTGCTGACCCAGAGACCGCGGTGCCACACTTATATCCCAAACTCGCTATACTACTCACAGTCTCATTTTTACACATAGGCGCCTTCACTCTATTATGCACCATGCCTTCATGTAGAAACACCTTTTCTGCACCAATGCCCTCATCCGACACCCCCACAACCCCTATTTCACCCAACATCCACACACACACACCCCTGCTTAGGCCGGCGTTGGCCTACTCCCGTGGAGGATGTAGGCACTGGAGTAACCTCTTGGAGAAGACGCTCCAAACTGAAACCCAGTGGTGCTCTGCTTCCAGCGGCGTTTGATAACTGGCTTGGAACCTTGGGCCGTGGTTATTTACGGTGGCCATTGTCACCTTTTTTGGCGCGGCCTCTTCATCCCATGTCGGAGGGGTTCAAGCCACTGTGACAAGTGGAAATATGGACGGATGATAAGCGCCCCGCCTGGCACCAATTAGGGGGAAGAACTGCGCCCAGCCTCTTTCGGTAATTGTTCATCAATAGCGCCGATAAAGTGGCGTGTTCATCACGCACTAGTACTCTCGTTAAGGCAAGGGGGCTAATATTTAATGTTGGTGATTGCCTCTGGTCCTCTCATCTGGGCGGGGAGTAAATAGAACCCACTTTGTTGCCGTGATTAGATCATTCAGCATAACTCCATTGTTTTGCCAGCACATTAGGGCCCCACCGATCTGTATACAAGCTTTTAGAGACTCCTCTCAATGGCCGATGCATTATAGGCGCGACACGAACCCGATACATAAAGGATACTCTATCCATACATTACCCCACATCTAGGAGCATACGTTCACGTCTATTTTTATACCATCCATTTGCCTGATTAAAAAGGCTCCATCATAAATAGCATCAGCGTTGTTCTTGTGACATTATATTTTATCATCGATTTCTCGATGTTACCACATTATTGGCCACTTGGGAATTTAGAGGGAAGAATATAGAGCGGGATTATTATGCTTCTTTTTGTCTATGCCCTTCCACTATATATATACATACCAATACAATAGGAAGAAGCCAGCACCTACTTGAGCTTCTATTTTAAGACCGCCGAGCTGGATATAATCGAACTGCGGGTGAGGGACAATGAGGCCTGGTAAGGTGGTCAGCTGGGAGTCTGGGAGACACTTGATATAAAGGGCCATCATATATAGCGTGAGAAGAGAGCCAGGGACGGGCTCTCCCCTCCACCCAGCCCGAGTGTACGGCAGGGGGCCGTTTATTTCAAACCGTCTCCCTACCCTGACGCCCTTTGCTTTTTATCCGTCTAAAGGGACTAGAAGGATGAGGTCATGGCCCCAACTGAGCAATCCTAGATGTTTGATATGGAGAAAATGACAACTATATTGGAAAACGTATCACTCTAGACATCCGCCGACCTCTTTACCACTGCGTTTAGCTCTAGTCTATTACTAGTATAGAGACTTGAAACTGCCAGAACTCATTCAGGAAAGGTCACGTGTTGCACTTCAATTGTAAAATGAATGCCATGCGCATCCAATGAACATGGTTTTCATTATCTTTATCAAATAATTTAGAAAGGCCAAAGGAAAAGACCCGGATCATTTTAGTGGTATCACATCTTACATTCACCTAATGAACGTAATATTGAAAAAAACGTATACACACCTGTAACCAGGGACTGCGTACACACAGGGCGTACACACCTATAAATGTATGCACACATGGCGTACACATAGATGCGTACACACAAAGGGGCATACGTATCTGTGTACATACAAAGTTTCACACACATGTGTTCACACAGGGCATACACACGTGTATACACACAGAGGAAGACAGAGGCGTACACACCAGTGTACAAACAGGACGTACATAGAGGTATACACACAGAAGCATACACACCTGTCTGAACACAATGGCGTAACACCTGAACACAAGAGGCGTACACACTTGAACACAGAGATGCACCTGATCACCCAGCTGACCTGAACACAGGAGCGCACACACTTGAATACATAGGTGTACACAGCTGTTTGAACACAGAGACATGCACACCTGAACACAGATACATACACACCTGAACACAGAGACATACACACCTGACCACCCAGCTGACAGCCCAGAGGTGTGGTGTGTGATTCAGGTGTGCCCATCTAGGCGCGTGCTGGCCGGCATGCATCACGTGGATGAGGATGTATGCCGGCCAGCTCCACTCCAGTTATACTAACCAGATCGTCAGCCGCTTGGCCGCCCCGGGAGTGGGTACTTGTGAGCGAAACAAGAAAATGGTCATTCAATTTTCTCGCCGGACTGGGCAGGCGGGCGACCAAAGTGACATTTATGGGTCGTTTCCGGGCCCGGTTGTTGATCGATCAGGGCGAGCCGTGATAATTAGGGAACAAATGGCGGGGGCCGGCTGAGGGGAGTGGTCACTGATGGCCAGCCCAGACCCATGTGTTCTTCTCGCAGCCTGCTGACCGATGGACGACGCGGCTGATAGATGATAAACAGTCAGCACCCAAGGCCACTGGGCTACTACGAGGAAGTGAGGCTGGAAGAATGGGCTGGCTGGAGGTTGTGGGGGTTGGGGCTTAATGTGAAGGTGGGTGGGGTGGGATGGGACACAATGTGAAGGTGGGGAGGCTGTGTAGAGGAGGTATAGGAGTCAAGCTGCTGGTCCAATGGGTGCGACCATTACTGAAGCTGGTATTGGCGGGATACTGGCCTAAGGTCGGGAGTCAATGTGAATGTGAAATGCTGTGTACGAATATGCATGTGGGTAGAGTGGGGTGAGAGAAAATGTGAAGGTGGGGATGCTGTGTAAGAAAGGTAGGGGTGTTGGGCATGTCTGGGAGGAGAGGAGGTGGAGGTTGTGGCTTAATGAAGGTAGGTCGAATGGGATTGGAGGCAATGTAAAGGTGGGCATGCCTCTGTGGGCACTTCATATAAGAAGTGTATGAGTGTTGGCTGGGAATAGAGGGGAGGAGGTGGTATAGAGGGTTAATATGCAGGTTGTAGAGTGGGATGGGAGGACTGACACCAACCTTTGTATGTGTAGCTATCACAGCTTCAATACATACCCAGTTCAGGGACCACAGCTGCTATTTTCCTTAGTTCTTACTACAAATATCCAAATGCATGTATCCCCTTCAGGTATGCCGTCTCATAGACATATTGGCGTCGGTTCTCCTGATTACCTTCAAGAAGAAGCTTTCCTTTGGAACACGCCAATATCGCTTTCATATTTACCTTCTTTCATCTATCAGTTATGGGCCCAATCTAAAGCCATGGTGCAGCAGATGCCAGCTGCTTTATCCTGTACAATGTAGTTATGTCTGCTAGAGTATTTGGCCTGTGAAAGAAGAAGTCAGGTTAGCCAACATTGTCCCCGTTGACAAATACGATAAGACAGCACACTTATTATTCATGCCGTCGCCCCGCTGTTAAAGTGTTATACATGTAAACACTATATTGGTACCAGAGCATATAGTTGGAATAAGTGTATACATGCAGCTAGCAATATGAAGATGATGTAAGCATATACCGTAGAGGACCTTGATTTCCGAACAGATGGCGCATGGGGACTCTGATACCCTCAAATGTATTGCCTTCTCGATTGCACAGCCACAAATAGGTCTACAGGGAGATAACAAGCAGTTTTACAATTAGGCATAGGCCAAGAGTGGGGTATAAATACCCTATACCCCGCACCCCTGTGCCCCTGCAATAGTGAAAGGACGGTGAACTGATGGACTTTTAGGCCATATAATATCATTGAACGGGCTACCTGATGATACTTTCCAAGAAAAGATTGATCGTACGACGTCTACATTTCATTCCGATCGATTGATTGAATCAAAGCGATGCTTAAATCTTTGTCTGGTTGCTGATGTCCAGATTCTGTTTCAGCGATTCACCAACCTTTCCCTGCTTTTGAGCCGAATTCAGCTTTAAATGTTAAACATGAAGACCCATGCTCTGATTGTTCGGATTCTGCTGTCGGTGCTTCAAAATGTTTTTAAACTGTTTTGCAGACAGGTTAGTGTGTACATGTTTGTCCACACAACAAGTACCATCATCGACAGTGTGCATTGGAAGACTGGCTGACATTTGGCTTTTTAGAGACAGTTTGTTAGCTACTACATCCTAATAGACAATGGAGGACTGAACAAGATAGTGGAATTAAGAGCGCACTGCAAATGAATGTCAGGGAGTGTTTCAATTATTCAGAATGGTGCTGAAGGCAGTGGTGCCTAATTCTTTTCCCCTTGTAGGTTAAAACCTATGCATACCCTCAGAGAGCGCCCCATCAGCTCTATAGACAGGCCCTTGAATGGGCATTTATTTATCATTCATAAGCAGAGCATACAAATTCTGCTTCAATAAGGTGGTGAGCAAATGAGGCCGGGAAGTATAAAGTCATTCTGTAACTGCCGGCGAGACAAGAACAAATAGGCTACTAAATAATTAGGCATTAATAAGAGGTATAACATGAGTATTTAATACGTATGCCACCAGGGAAGTCATAATAAATGATTATCGCGCTAGCACACGGCTGTAAATATACATATTGCAAGCATCTATTACCAGTAAATTGAATTATTTGAGAATCATTGTAAGTAGTGGTAACTGCAACAGTTGAACAAATCTATTACATTGGGCGATAAAGTGGGAAACTTTGGCCCATCCATAACTCTACGTAGGTTTAAGTATGTGCCAATGAAGTATTGATGCACTTAAAGCAGCAACATAGGAAGTAACAATCGTTAAAGATTGATTTTTCTTTGATCTTGGAAAGGGGTTGCGTGTTTGAAATAGGCTATAAGTATCAAGGATTCTCAGTTTAAAAGGAATAGAATGTAGAATACAAGCATAAGAAAGTATTCAATGCGATGGCATTCAAACATAGATTGTTACTGCTACAGTGTGTATGTCAATATGTCTCATCATTGATAAGAGCGGTTCCTGAATATACATAACATACTCTGATGCCCATTATAGTATGGCTACACTCGTGTGAGCACACTGATATTCTTTATGCTAGAAATAGACAGAGCTACATGCAAAAGTTCCCTCTTCACTGGTTACTGCACTTGCAGTGCTTGGAAAGTATTGCACGCTGGTGGTAAGCCGAGTGCAATACTTCCCAAGCACTGCAAGTGCAGTAACCAGTGAAGAGGGAACTTTTAAGTGACGCTCAGTATTTATTTCAGGGTATTTTGATCTAAAATAGACATGCAGGGCATGTTAGTTTACTTCCACAGCGTGTTTTTTTAAATTCTGCGGTGTTTGTTTACTTCCGTCGGCCGCCATTTTGTATTCTGCGCAGGTCACGTGACTCTCGGGAGCGTGAAATACGGCCGAGGGTTATTTCATGCTGCTCTCGCGTACGGCACTCCCATAGGCTATGGGAGTGCCGTACGCGAGAGCATAGCTTTAACCTTGATAGGCCATATTCACCATGAAATAAATCTTAGTACTGACCAACGACCTTAGTCTCCTCTGTTTCAATGAGTATCCGGCTAAGTCCTTTTGAGTAAGCTATCAGTCATAATTTGTTTTGCCTCAGTCATTTTTGAATGGCAACTTGGTAATGCCTGACCAATGTCCTTATGACTAACCTGTGATAGACACTACAGACTAACGGTCGTAGCATCTAGATTATATGCGCAGGCAAGCAGAAAGGATTATCTATATACCTCAACACAACGCACGCTTTCCGTGTGGCTGCTCACATGTGATCAGCTTCATTCTACAGGTAGATGTACGTGGCTGCATGCCACTCACTTTCATTAATTTAAACACATTCTGAAATATCAGGCACGTGTGGAATCATTACAAAGTCTACATTGAAAAGGGCATTGGTTAATATCCATATTTATAGTAATTCTAACTCGCATGGTGAGATCATGTTAAATGTCATGCGCTGATTAACAGAGCTTCTATAATTATACACGTACATGTACTCGCTATCCGTTATACAAAATGCATAAATCTAAATGCAGTTACAATACATCATGGAGGGATAAATCTTAGCAATTAATCCCACCTCATTTTCATCACTGTAATAGGGTTTCCCGAATTGATAGCACTTGCTAACTGATCATCACTGAATAATAAAAATGTGATTGTACTAGAAGAGCTGGGGAGTTATTACCTGGCGTTAGAATAATTTGTTGTCGGCTTTAACCCACTAAATCATAATCATATATTCATCGACTCATTACCCACCGGCACGCGCATCAGTAGGCCCACCAATAAATAACACACTGCATTATTTTTAAACGAAACATGATAGGCCAACTGTCAGTTTTTCTGCGAGTTGGATTCAAGCTTGCTTCTTGAATTCTGCTCCAATTTTGTTGCTCGCGTGATTTTCGTAAAGGTCCAATCAGCGTTTCTATTGAGACGGGAAATCCTGTTTTTAGAAAGGTCATGATTTAACACGAGTAAAAGAAGCGTCTCCTCATTCGCACACTAAAACCAGCCAGGGTCACACCGCTCCAATTGAAAACGGATTAATTGGTACAACTTGTCACGTCAGTGTGTTTACTGATGGCAATTGTTTGAACCTAGTGTGCTACAGGTCACTCAGGCAGGTGCTGTGGTACCAGGGTTTAAAAGATGAACACCACGATTAAATACTATTGGCATTTCATACCTTTACCAAAGTAGCCAGCTCACCGGTGGTTGCAGTCTGGCGTTAGAATTAAACCCTTTTTTGTTTTGACTTTTCTTTTTGAAAGACACAACATTTTCAAAATTGCCATCATGGCAATGGATCACACTTTAAAGGTTGCACATGGATCTGGTTGGCAAGTGAACCGTATAAGCTTAGTTCAGACACCCATTGGGTGTGAGACTGAGTTGCCAATTTCAAACTTGTAAAGATCGTTAGATGTGGAGGGTATCAAATGTAAGGAAGACATACCGCGGCCAAATCAGTCGATGTTCCCAACAGCAACAGCACAATACTTTGAAACTGATAGAAGAAGGCTTAATGATGCAACTGGGGGCTGTTGGCATGAATAATTTATTCTGAAAGTAGATCCAAAAATGTGTTGAAGATGTTAAAGCCCATCTTTATACAGTAATGTAGTTGATCCTGCGTTATTCTGCCACACATGAGAAATAACCTCTGAGCCTGAGTAGTAATTGGTTATATATGCAGTCTATTATACTATATACCTATGGTGTATTGAGCAGGTAAATAGTACAGGGAGCAAATACACTCACGAGTAGCTGGTATGATTAGTCCACATACAAGTATAGTACAATGCTTTACCACTGCCATGTACCACGACGTGCCTGAGTAACACCTACAGGTTGTATCTACAGAGAGTACTGTTACAAATGAGTATGTACAGTGAATACAATGAGCTGATACTCCAGGGTGGCACCTCTGCAATAAACACACCCAATCTTGGCCTTCCTCCAGCAC
This sequence comes from Harmothoe impar, assembly GCA_947462335.1. Lineage (NCBI taxonomy): Eukaryota > Metazoa > Annelida > Polychaeta > Phyllodocida > Polynoidae > Harmothoe > Harmothoe impar. The sequence continues at coordinate 40,831,973 of OX381710.1, forward strand.
ATCTATTTAATCTTCAGCTGTGGGTAGTGGGTTTCCGACGTCCTAATGTACAACAGTTTGTCGGCTTGTGATTGGAATATTAACATGTGGTCTCTGATCAGTGAGTATTACTCGGGTAGAGTCGTCCATCATCCACTGTCATATACTGCACGTGGAGGCATGCTATAACAGTTAAGGGGGATTACCACTCTATGTACACATACACAATACTGACCCCCCCCCCCCCCAGTATTATACTACACTAGCTGTTGGCCTCTACAATACAATTTATAATGTGTTATGTAATCTTCCTTAGGATTATCATAATTAAAAGACAGCAACACATATCAGTAAATGAATAGACAAAACGTGTAAATTGCATCAATGCATACAGTCACAGGTTTGGAAAGTAAAACAGTATCCAGATTCCCATTGTAGTATTCCAAAAGGACACATGAACAATGTAATATGACGTATCACTTCTAACTGTATCACTTCTAACTGTCTGGTTCTAGGTGCCATAAATCAGCACGTCACAGTGGGGAGGTGGGTGACAGAGGCTCCCCACTCACATCCCACAGTGCAGTCAGTGCCAACCACCAGGGTGTTACAAACCACATATATGAACCATAACTGTATACCTTATTTAGACAATTGGACATGGGTGTTGCTCAGTTATCTACAGATGTGTTTCAGTGGACACCCTCTGATGTTTTTATGATGATGTCGGCATGGGGACCTGTAGCCAAGTGCCGATGGGCACAGGACGTAAACGATGTGCTCTGAGCCTGCCATAGCGCTCTGATCTTGGCATACTGCCCCATTGCACTCGATCAAAACTAACTTTCATTTCATTTGCACCATGTTAAGCTCCCATTGATTCTCCTCCTCATGTGGTAGTTTATCTGTTGCCAATATCTGACAAAGGCCTAGTTTATATGGACTATTTCAAAAGCCGTATCCAATATCCAATGTGTAAAAGAAAGAACATCGATAATCTCGTACCCATCACAAAACGTACTGTATATTAGTATTATGAACATGATTTAAATGGTTTCTATCATGTTCATAACCATCATCACAAATGTTTCACTGGGTTTACACATAGAAAGTGGTAACATAATGTGAGATTTCTATGTTCACATGTGGCCCCATACATATATGGGCAGGTTGGTGACATGTATGGAGATACTTAGCCATACATATTTGTATGTATCGCTAAGTATCTCCATTAGAATTGGTATACAAGAGATGACTGTCCTCGATGATAATATCTGAGCCCAAACATGCAATTGAAAGTGAATAAAGTTGGATTTAAGCTTGTTTTACCATCTATATACAACATACACGAAGGTGATATGTCGTTCAACTATGTCGACAATTGCCTTCCTAAGGTTAAGCCTATACTCCATCTCCCATTTAGCAAACACTATACCCAGTACTTGTAAATATTATCATCTGGTAGCCTGGGCCAACAAGACCATTGCTCCCTCCCATCTCTCCCTATCTCCCCGACCATATTCCCAAAGCAAACAAAATGAATCACCTGTGGTATAGGGTAGTGAAAAACATGAACAAACAGCTTCATCGAATATGCATGGGCGCCCATCCGCTGCAGTGATTCCGTGTGTTAGGGAACAGAAATCTTTATTTGGCTATGCGTGTGTGCTCTGGGGGGTAAGAAAGGAGTGGCTGAGTATAGGCAAGCTTGTCTAGGGGGCTGGGGTTGGCAGTGGGCTCCTGCTCCTGGGAGGAGAGCCAAATGGTTTTGTACTGGAGGCTCCTCGGTGTTTCCGCGCTAATCAGCCAATATCTACTGGATAAATGACAGGGCATCAATACGGGCTCTGCTCCAGGTGGTGCCAGTGGGACTAAGCATGCATGAACCACCCCTACCCACCCCATGCCCATCCATAGCCTCACATACTCACTCATAGCTCCACGCCTTCCTCCCCACCTCCACTGCATGGGCACTGCCTCCCCCTACCCCATGCAGCTCCTCCTCTCACTTCCCACCAACACCATCAGCTCCCTCTGTGGTCGTTTGCTCACACTCCTGCCATAAACCGCTCCTCTTCAATATACCAGCTCCACCCGTTCATCCCTCATCCCTCTCATCCACCTACCCCATGGATCGACTTCACTGACCGTCCTGTCTGAACCCACCCAATGAGCAGCTCTTACTTTATTTCTCTGCACCAGTGTACCGACCATTGCACCTTCCGCTCACCCCCCCCCCTTCTCCAGCTCCCCCCCCCTCCTCCTCCTGCCTATATCACCCTACAAGTTCCTCTCCTTCACCCTACTCCCCGTCCTGTGGCAGCACGAGTAATTAGAAGCACTCAGGGGCTGCTCTGTGTTTGCCTGAGCTGCTCGGCCCTGATCCCACCATAGACTAACCACCTGCCCATGTCTGAGACCGGCATGAGCTGCTCTTATTTAGCTCAGTGTCCAGGGAAACTCCCCCTTTGCGTCACCTGGTGGGCGGCTGCCGGGCTGCCAGCTTCTCATGTACTGTAGGGGTGGGGGCTGGCCTTTACCCTAGTGTTTGGGTGGGTGGGAAGGTAGACACAGAGAACATGCTGCAGGGAGGGAGACCACTTGGTACCAGAGTTGGAGAGCTATACATGCTGATCTCTGTACCCGAAACCAAGATCACTGACGTCACTGATCCATAGTACGAGGAGGTTCAAGATGAGAGACAAGTGCTGGACATCAAAAGGAACTCAGCTACAAACTCGAGTCTCAGGGATGCCCACCAAAAGTGGCGCTTTTTTGCTCTCTTTTTTTCTGACATTATTTTAATGTGTAGACTAGAATCTTGCTTAATTTCTTCCAACCTGTCTCGTGACAAATCCATGAAGACAATCCTGACCACTGGAAGTGCTCAAAGATAGTATTATTATAAATCATAATATCAGACCTATCATAAGTAATATTATATATGCTACATGTTATTGTGAGAAAAGAAAATGTATTAGTAAGACCTAGCACCTAGCCTAGCTCAACCTAACACTACATAATAGTGGGTTTGTAAACGTTCTCATGGGTGTACATTCCATATCACAAAGGTCGACGGTTTACTTTTCATGTCCAACACAATAAAGTATAGAAACACGCTAGGGCTGAGAACACTGTCGACATTTTGTGCTAACATAGAAAAACGACTCAGAAAAACCTGACAACCTTTAACTACGTAAATAGAGACCTGGACATGCCACTATAAAAAAACAGTCACATTCTGGCAAGTGGCTCGATTCATTCGCGAGTCTGCCAAACCAAAGTGCTCACGGCCATTGGAACTATCGCAGGTGGACAAAAAAACAGGGTCCCCAAAACACATCCTGTCGTTTCCGCGGGGCTATCTAAGCGAGGTATATAAGTGGCAATGAGGGAAAATGCCTCTTGCATATAGAATAAAACAATGACCGCGTGTTTAGCCTATGGTGTGGGTGGTCTTCTGGCTATAAGGACCTGTTTCTGAACTGTATGTTAAGCGATGTAGAAGCAATGTATAGGAAAGCCTCCTATTGGAACAGCCTGATCGCTGTTGGGAGATCTATACCACTGGAAGCAGTTACCGTAGAACGAGGTAACCGTCTAATTGAATACCCTGACTCCACCCGACACTTTTAGGTATACCCTGATCGGGCTATGGCAGTGCATGCCATCTTAATGGAGCCCAACGGAGGAGCCAGACCCGCCACACGTCTTAACATTAGGGCGCGGCAATACGATTTGGCCTGGGAAGTCTTAGAGGGCTGTGCCCTGGAAGCTATTGGTTGGAGCAGCACATACGTCCAAGGTGAGCATCTCCAGTGGACTGTAATTGGACGGCCTAGACCTAAGATGTGGCCGCCAGTGGCCGCCGTCGGACCTCTGCCGCCGGGACGTGTGGCTAATCGCACCGACAACTCGCAGGCCAGCTACAAACTATGGCAATTGGCGCAGGAGATCCTTCACCTGCCAATTACCTCCACTGGGCCCTCCCCTCCCCTCCCGCCGCCATTTTAAGTGGCGTTGGCAGCATGTCACGTTCTACAACAAGATGGGGTGAGGGAGGCCAGCGACCTGTCCCAAGGCCACCTCCATGCAGCAGGCAGCAGATGTAGCGTGCCACCTCCCGCCAGCTTTTCGGTCGCCAGATTTTCTTTGTCTTTGTTACAAACCTCTTCTCCATCCATAGATCCTCACCCCCCCCTTCTGGACAACTCCCGCCCCCTTCCTCCTCCTACCCTTTAGTAGGTACAGGTGAGACAGTGTCAGATCCAACCCTGTCCCGCCATGCCCCGCGGCAAGTTCCAGATGATACAAGATGGCGTCGGTGGTTGGCCACAAGAGGGCGTTGTTGTGTCCGGCTGTGCTGGTCAGCCTGGTCTCATGCACATGGAGCTTGTTTGCTGCTTGATGGAGCTAATTTAGCCAAGACAAGGCGCGCTGCTGTAAATTGACCTTAATGTGTGTTGTCACGAGCCTGAACATGGTTAGACGGATCGATTCCCTGGTCACATTTCTTGGTATCCTTTTAGGAGTTGTCCGCAGGTGTGAAAAGGCTTATTGGGATGTGTCTTATCATATTTCTTGTTTCATATCTGGGGGAGGTCAGACTGGGACATGTCTCCGATTAAAGCAAAACAACAACGCATTCTTGACAATTGCCTGGCAATGACTTGACCGTTAGTGCAGACTCAGCGTATCAATGTACCTTCAGAACACACTCTTGAAAGGGAATGTCGTGTCAACGTGCATATGTAGGTATCACTAATTCAATATGGTTGAACTGTTGGCTCTGCATGCAGTGTGTTTATTATGAAATTTCACTTACCTATTTATGACTTGTGGCATTGACATCTCTTCTAGGAATCAGATGAGCAATACCTGCGAGGAAGATAAAGGAGAAATATTAGCCTCCGGTATATATCAGATATAGCATATGAATATTGCTTTCTAAAACTAGCCCGCCCCTTTAATTTATGAATGTATATGACAATGTCATATCAAATACAAATTTTGTGAAAGATACATTGTAATCACATCAGAATTTGAGATGCAGCGTTTCAAGTGCATTCTCCTAAAACGGCATCGACAACCAACAGGACAGGTTAGTATTACATATATACATATTAGTTGATGTGTTGATGGGGCCAACCTCGTAGATTGAATTACTGTTTAATTAAATAGCACGATTATTTACATGGTCTATGGTCGGGCAGTTGTGTTGCAGCCGTTCAGAAGCTTGAAGTCATGTATATATGTTAACATTAATTCCGAGACCGACAGCCTCAGAAGTAGCATTATACCATTCTCCCAATTATACTAAAGTTCCCGCCCACGCTTCTTCCCTAATGTGGCAGTATTTCTCACACTCCTTTTCTGGGCAGGATCCAGAAAGTGCCCACCTCTGTCCCTGCCTGTACCTCACACCACCATACCGCAGGGTACACGCTAAACTAAGGCTAACGACTTGCACTAAAAATGCGCGGCTCCTGCACCCCGCAGCTACATCTGTATTTTGTGTATCTAATGGCGACGAGTCTGACAGACGTTCGACAAATTAGAAACCGAGCTACACGAGTTTTTACTATTCTTTTAAAACACCCCCACCACGACACCACCTCCATGCACACCACCTCCCTGCCTATTACGGCGAGGTGCCAGGGGCTACAATTAAAACGGTACAGGTGACATGGGTCTAACTCTGCCAGTTCATGGTGGGACACGCTGGTTGAAATAGTGAACAGTTCTGGCCGACCTGAGAGGGTGCCATGATATTGTTAATTAAAATGTAGCTAATAGGCTCCCCGCAAATACTGCAGGCGCACAGGGTTGGGGTAGTACTATTAGTACCTCTTGCACCCTTACAATGCGTTATGCTCTTTACAGAAATACCGGTAGTGAGTATTGGCACACACTTGTATGACATAGGTTTGTACTCTCAGCCATGAATGGAATCGGTATTTTAAGTAAGTATCCGGATATTGTGTTTGATATCCCAGGCACTTCAAATGTACTACTGTACATGCTAAATGTATACTATAGTTCTATTATCAGTTTAAGGGTCGCATATTACTTTGACGTGCTATCCCGTTGGTCGACATGATGCTTTAATACAGCCCTGGGCCTGGCGAGTCAATGCCGACTCTTTGGGAGTATATATATATACCCCATATAGGGTTGGCATGATGTATTCATGCAGCACTGGCGAGTTACTCGCCATTCATAGTCACCTGCAAATGAATGCACTTATACATTCAACAGGCAATTATATACGCATTGTATATTTCGAGTCCACTTCTGACAAAGCACATCTACTTATAATCAACCCATTGCAACCTAGCACCACCATAGCAACGGGAGCACAGGTCATTGAATATTTTTCTATTCATGCTCACAGGACAAACAGAAACAATAACTAAAAGGTCAGTGAATATGAAAAAGAAGACGGATACTTGTTATGTCACATCTATAGCTATACTTCCCATTTGACTTTCGAATGAACTTTGAATTCATTGTTGGCGTGGGAAAGAAAGGTCGAATGAAATGGCAGGGTGTGATGTAAACTTTACATATACATTATATGCAATGTGAAAAGGAAACCACCTGCCTTTCTCATTTTTGACCTTTCAAGTTTGAGCCTTCGAGGGAGTGGCTGATATTCATTTCGGCCGAGCCACCGCTCTGCACCGATTGAGTACAGACCATTGAGCTGAAGGAAGCTTTATTGCCGATGACCTGTGCTCTCTGGGTCTCTATCCTACAATACGATAAACTAAGCATTAATATCTCCTAAGAACCCAGGCTGACCTGCGACGAGCGGACCGTAAAATTGATTGTCCTTTCACCCTGGAAGGACTGCCTTTAGTCGCTGCAGCCGCTATCAGCGACACTCCGGAGGAGCCCTGGAGGCGGACTGGGGAGGGGCTGGAGGAGCCTGGTGGCGCCCACTAACCTTTGGCGTTCAGCATCACATAGATTACCGCTGTGGGAGCATGTATAGTTGTGCTGCTGTGATGTATGTAAGTCTATAATACCACACACACCTATATACCAGTATTATACAAGGTATAAATCTATACTGGAGGTGCCCCAATGCCCGCTGTTTCTATACATAAATCACATACACCAAGGCTTTGCTCAGACATCTCTTCTCCTGTAGTCCCCTGCCTTCTGTGAAAAAGGGAAATGGCACAGGGGCCGCATTTACTCTGTCGCATTACCCAGCCGAGGGACTGGGGGAAATAAAGAAATAAATAAAGGTAATCCCACGAGCGTGTTATTACAAGCCATTCTTGGTGGCTTGCCTTCATGGCGAATCAATCTAAATCCAACCTCCCCATGGTAGCTATGATGTCATATTGAAGTAGACTTTTTTTTATGTCAATCCATTGGATTTTCTTTTATGATCGGAATTAATGGTACCTAGAGGGGTACCACAGGCAACATAAGTTTGCAATGTAATTACTTGAATTAACTTTCATAGTGAATAGACAAGGGAGTAATGTATATGCAATGTACCAAGGTACGCTGTATCTGGTGTTGCAAGACAACTTTGTCCCAATAGGTGTGACCACTATCGGTTGTCATATATACGTCTGTATATTTGCGTACTTCCGGTTCAGCACTTTGACAGAGTTTGCTCCGTGAAAGCTCCTACCTACCTTTGGGCAATGCAAATGTACACTGGATATTCCAAGAGATAAGCATATTATGTTTATTGCTGCGTTAATATGAGTACATGTTTCCTATGGATATGGTCACAGTTTACGAATAGGGAACTATTTGACCCACTCGGGGCACATTTCGATGCCCCTCTTTTGTTAAAAGATAACACCTTGCTAGAAATAGTGCTGAACTGGACACATACACCAGCCAATATTCTGGCCCTATACCAAACGAGAACTACCACCACCAACACAGCCCATTATACATTCTGGTACAGTTGGTGTGTTAACGACCGTTCTAGGGGTTGCCTCGTGTTGATACACTTTCCGGTGAGCAGTCGGCTGAGGTGCTCACGGTTCACGCCGAGTGAATTAGACAAACACCATTGAGCTGGGCGCCTGTTGTCCACCTACCAAAGGGCCTCCCTCCCTGACCACCTCCCACCCCACCCTGCAAACACTCCCAGTGCTGTGGCCATCTTGTAGTCTGTACCTCATCTATAGGTGCCGGATGAATGCATTACCAGGACGTTCCTCCCCTGTCCCTCCCCCACCCCCACCCCTCATCCCTGTGAGCCTGGCGACCCTGTGCACTAAGCAAACACGACCAACTGACTTGACCTGCCCAACAGGCCTGTATCGCTGACCTTGGAGACCCATCAGCTCCCTGTGACGTCATGCAGAGACAACATCTCATCATGGCGTCCTAATATTTGTCTTCCTTCAACAACAAAGACACTGCTCTTGAACCCAAAGGCCCTGTCAGGGGCGAGCGGAGGATGGGGATGGGCCATGGTGGAGGGTGGGGACCCTTAGTTACTGTGGTGGCAGAAAAAGCTGGGGACAGCGTTTACTCACCCACATTAAAATGTCATCCTGTCTTTTCTCACGATTCACCTCAATCAGAACCAAGTGCACCCCTTTGTGATGCAGCTCGTACTGTCTTCCTTTTCTCTTTTATTGGACCTGTTGACACCCTTCTCTCCACACAGAAAAAAATGTCTCACAAATTTGCATTTTCCTAGAGCCACACAGAATTGCCTTTCAAGATGCCAGAGGACAGATTTATAAAGGAATGTGTGTATGAGGGTAATTGGATTCCAGCCAACCCCCACGAATATTGCCCTTTTCAGTTAAGTGTCTCCAAAATGGGGGATTCTGTTTACCCATATATATATAAGTAGAGACTGCTGGTATCATATGTTCAAGGGTCAATGCCAAATGATCTTTTTATCACTGATTCCTATTTGATCCAATTTTCCATATTTGATTAAACTACTCAAAAACCATTGAGGACGTATGGGCTTGTTCCCTTGCATATGTTTGAGGAAATCCTATCCTAACACTGCTCTATTGGCACAGAAAAGGGACCCCTCCTCTGCTGCCTTTGATAACCAAGACTTATAAAAACGCCTAATGTACTGTATATTTGTGTTGGTAATAGAAGAACTGAATCACAGAGAAATGCCTTCCTGTTGATTCATGTTCCCGCTGTGTGAAGAAGGCAGCCTAAAAATCACCTCTGGCTTTTGTGTAATTATTGGTGAGAGGCGCCAGAGACTTTCCTCTACCCACAGAATCCGGGGAAGCTGGCCAAAGGAACCATCCTTATTCACCGTGGGATTGCAGGGGCACGTTCGCCGTCAGACACGTATACGATTAGGCTGAGACTTGGCCAAATGCCCTGACTCTTATTTCATCTGTTACAGCTATTGTCGAGACATCATCCACATTGAACTCCCCAAGGGCAATACATGTGATCAAAAGGCAAATATTATCACACATGTTTTGGTTTGAAATATTAAGTTCATATTGTATGAACCGCGTTTGTACATTGTACATGTTATTTCATATCCCCTTCGTGGATAAAGTATTGTATTGCTGTATAACAACTGAAGGCGACACAAGTAATCATCGAAGGGTCAAAATGAAGCTCCAACGAATAAGATATTCTTATTGACAGGTGCATCAACTTTCAACTTCATTATTCTTTATAGCTTTTCTTTCGAGTTCTTTTGTAAAGAGGAGAATAATACTTCTCATTTCCCAAAAGAAGTATACTGCACTTTTATAGATTAAAATCCCATAGCAATGGAGAAAGAGTCAACAAAATGAAAGAAGGAAACCATAGGTTTCGAAAAAACGAGGGATGAGTTATATAACATATATATATATATATATATATATATATATATATATATATATATATATATATATATATATATATATATATACAGTCATGTATAAATGATATGTACACGTATATGATATGATGGATGTGGACAATATACAACTGTATCATGAATCTTGAAAGGAGTGTATGGATGAGTCTAGACAGGATAGACAAGAGTATGTAATTAAGATGTATTCAATGTGTGCTGTGCTGCATGAGTTACCATGTGTTACACACAGTTAATGATGTCACATTATACTCTATTACCACCACCTAATACTGGACTAGTTGGGGCGGAATGCACCCAGCTTATACAGCCCTCCTTCACTCAGCCTTATTAGCCGGCTTCACCTGGGGAGCCCGGCAAGTGGGGCCTGGAGCGCCTCCCGGCTGCCGGCCTACCATTGTAGCCTCTCAGCAGGTCTGGAGCATCAGTCAGCACCCATCCACACATATCAATACCCTCTTCAGCCACCCCTCCAGTCCCGCCTACAGCCAGAATCAACATTCACCCCCATGCCGCCGCCTCTCCAATGCCGCTCTCAGTAACGGCTCTCCCTCTTCCACCTCTTCCTCCTGGCCCGCCGGCCCTGAAATGGGAGAGAAGGAAAACACGCTTTTCTAAAACAAATTCCAAGATAAGGATTTCTTAGCAGGCGATTTCAGGCAAGTGTTGATTGCAGGCTTGAAAAAGACTGGAAAGCTGAGAGTGTCGGCACGCCTGGAAGTTAACTGCAGCCTGTGCGCGCTGCTGCTGCCACCTGCACCCAAGTCATCCTCTCGCCTCCCTCTCATCCTCATCATCACCTCATGGGTTGTGTCTGATATGGTACAGCATACAGTACACCCAGGTCTGCCCCCATCAGCACCTCATGGGTTGTGTCTGACAGGGTACAGCATACAGTACACACAGGTCCGCCCCCATCAGCACCTCATGGGTTGTGTCTGACAGGGTACAGCATACAGTAAACACAGGTCCGCCCCCATCAGCACCTCATGGGTTGTGTCTGACGGGGTGCAGCATACAGTACACACAGGTCTGTCCCAATCAGCACCTCATTGGTTGTGTCTGACAGGGTACAGCATACAGTAAACACAGGTCCGCCCCCATCAGCACCTCATGGGTTGTGTCTGACAGGGTACAGCATACAGTACACCCAGGTCCGCCCCCATCAGCACCTCATGGGTTGTGTCTGACAGGGTACAGCATACAGTACACCCAGGTCTGCCCCCATCAGCACCTCATGGGTTGTGTCTGACAGGGTACAGCATACAGTAAACATAGGTCCGCCCCCATCAGCACCTCATGGGTTGTGTCTGACAGGGTACAGCATACAGTAAACACAGGTCCGCCCCCATCAGCACCTCATGGGTTGTGTCTGACAGGGTACAGCATACAGTACACCCAGGTCCGCCCCCATCAGCACCTCATGGGTTGTGTCTGACAGGGTACAGCATACAGTACACCCAGGTCCGCCCCCATCAGCACCTCATGGGTTGTGTCTGACAGGGTACAGCATACAGTACACCCAGGTCCGCCCCCATCAGCACCTCATGGGTTGTGTCTGACAGGGTACAGCATACAGTACACCTAGGTCTGCCCCCATCAGCACCTCATGGGTTGTGTCTGATGGGGTTTAGCATACAGTACACCCAGGTCTGCCCCCATCAGCACCTCATGGGTTGTGTCTGACAGGGTACAGCATACAGTACATCCAGGTCTGCCCCCATAAGCACCTCATGGGTTGTGTCTGACAGGGTACAGCATACAGTACACCCAGGTCTGCCCCCATAAGCACCTCACGGGTTGTGTCGGAGAGGGTTTGATAGCAAGTTTACAAATGACATTTATGGTTTTGGATTCGTTGTAAATAATCATAGATAGGTGTATGGGTATCGCAGACTGTTTTGTACACGATGTCTGATCAGCCTGTCAACAAGTTGAATAGCCATGGTTAGCTTTTACAACGACATGAATTCAAATAAATTTAAAACTATCATTACACACCCTTCACACAAACACCCCCTCGTTGCTTCTCAAATAATGCGGTGTCCCAATAACCAAGGGCTCAATGGCTCTCCTCCCACACCCTCTGGTGTTCCCCTCCAGGTCTTCTTCATATCTTATCTCTCCATGCCCCACGCTTGGCAGCACTTGCAGATCGGGTGGCTGGCCACTGTCGTACCATCAAGTCTCCTGCTGATTAATGACACCGTTTTGGCACAGAGGGCGCTGCAGTGCTGGCGGGCGCTGCTTTCCATCTCCAGTTTCCGGTATTGTGTACAGTCGTTATCGCTGCCCCAGAGTCTGGCGTTATCATAAGCTGATAGAACCCGGCTTTGATGAACCTCTTTTAAATGGTGTTTTCATCTCAAGGGTAAAATACACTTTAAAACAGTCATGGTTCCAAGCAAACACACAACACGACAGAAACGAAATGACAAATTATCTTGGTGAGGTTTTGGAGGACATTTGATTCAGTACGTCATGTGTATATAGATAGAATAGGAACGATGTGTATTGTATCCAAGGTAAACTCGCTGACTTCGCATATTCGTCTAGTATACTAAAGGTTGGAGTAATATAGACATGCAGTTATTAGTGCTCTCCCCTAGGAAGCAACATGACCCCAGCGTGATGATTTCCGGTACATGTAGAATAAACTAAATGTCAACTCTAGCTAGATAATAGACATGAGAGAATGTCATTCCTTTCTCATCAAATCGAAGATGCTACTCTTCATATCGTTATAATTAACATCGCTAGGATACAATATGTGAACCTGCTCAATATGGCACGGCCTTTATTCACATGCCTTAAGCGTCCAGTCCGTAACAAATTGCTGATTAGCGTGACCGGTGGTCAGGTGGTACACGCCCACTAAGCCCCCGTCACGCCCCTCGCCCCCGCCCATCTTCTGACATGTCTACTTGCCACGACAGCCCCCTGTATAGGCCCTACAACCCTAGGGGGCAGTGTAAACATTACCTTCCCCTTGCTGTATGCCCCATGCATGGCCCCAGACCCCAGGAGCTGACCCTTGAAGCATGACCATTAAAGACACCTGGTCCACTGCAGGAGTTGACCGCTGCCCAACCCCCCCCCCCTTCCTCCCTGTGGTTCCTCATAGTTTGTTCAGACCATGGATAACCGATAAGTAACTACTACTGTGTTAAGTTATATACTGGTATTACATGTAATATTATCTGAGTATTACTAAAGGTGTTGGTGTCCTTTATGTGTGATGAATATATAAATCGATATCCATAATAAAGGGATGAGTACCATTCCAATGATGGTGTGAAATTCCCCATACAGGACATGTATCTATTCCAGCACAATTCCATTTGAATGTTTAAATTCAGCATGTGTAACAGCATATGTAACAGCTGAATGTATAACATATTTGTTTACTGCGCATGGGTAGTTCGGCTACTAGTATTTAATTTTGGATTTTCTCTCTTAGATTTTCTCTGCATCGCCGATTTTGAACATGGTATTTATTAGAATAATTATGCATGTCCTGGGCGGTGATTCTGCAGCTGCTGTTTGCCCAGTCGCTGATAGCATTAGCATCATAATTTAATCTGATTCATATGCACGGCGGGAGTATCACAGGGTCACTCAGGGTCCATTCTGCAGAGATACATCACTGGTACTGCACCGTAGAGGGGCAGAAGGCCTGGAATAGTAATCTGATGTAGCTTGCAAACATTACTAGTATTAACCTCACAGCAGTTTCCAGAAGACGTATTAGAAGGGCTCCGCGACAACAGTATGGGACAAGGAGGCTGCATGGCTTTCCTTATATAGAATAATTGGACAGCGTGACTTTAAAATGTACGACAACGAGAGGACGTGAAAGGTTGCAAATGTCAAGGGCTAACCCTCACATTCTGAATGGCTGATGGCACGAGTTGTAGAAATGGTTGCCGTTATACACAACAGCACTTTCAAAAAGTCGCCATCTCTACGTGTCATCTCCAGCTTGTACAAGCCAGGGATGCAGTGCAAACATGTATAGTGCGAAGTACTCTGATTTAGCATCTTCTTCCGCGTCGTCCCATCTCTGGATATATAATTATTGCAGATACAAGATGCAGATTATGATAACACATTGCTATATTCACTAGTTTAGGCACTATGAAAAACTTGCGAGTGGTAATTCTTTGTCTTTGTTAACATTTTACATCAGTAATCAGCCGTGAAATTGAAACAATAACATATACAATATCCTATAATTTCCAGACCAACTGCGCTGATTTATAGCAACCAATTGCAATTGTAAAGGAAGTTTACCATCGCAAAGTTCTGGCATTATCAATCAGTTTCTGTCGATAGGTGTAAAGCTCTGTTTAACATTAGTGTCCTGCATGAGTCATACAACGTAAGATATGTGTGGGCCTGTGTGTAATATTCATTTCCATACACTACTTACATTAACTTGATACTAGTACTCGTAATATTGAGTCTAACCTCCGCTTTCCCATCAACTTTTAGAGTTCAGTGTGGATATATTATGTGTAACGTGTTGTGGCTAGCTAAATAAATCTTTCTACTTAATCTGCAGCTTTTAATGGCACAGAAAGAGAAATATTCCAGCCCCCTGGAGCTTCTAATGACCCACAATTTCCTGCATGATTTCCATGTAGAATCCAACAAAGCGAAATGTGGATAAGGCTCAATGTGGAGGGGCCCCCCTGCTGGTAGGTGTGACAAAGGCCCTTCTAGTGTCTTCCTCTGAGCCTGCACCCTCAGGTGAAGGTGTCTGACCCAGGTAGAGGTCAGCACTGACCGGTCAGCATGGGTCCCATCCTCATTCAGTCAGTGCGTGAGTGAAGGTTAACCCTTGCCTTCCCACCCCACCCAACCCACAACGCTGGTGATCACACACGTGTTGTGGCTAGCTAAAATAGCATTTCATTTTATATCATTTTTTTAGTAACAATTCTGTATACTTGGAGACGGTGCCATTGCATTATTTAAGTTAAGAGACGGCACCAGGTCAGAGACAAAAACATTGGCTCAAGGTCGTGAGACACAGCCATCTACATGCTGTCTGAACAAATAGATGATATCTATTTGCAAAGTATGTATAAAATGCAATTCCCTAAAATGTTAGTGCAGAAAAAGCTCCCCATTCATTTCAGTCCTATAACAGAGAATTACCCCATTTTTTACCACAAAACTCTGAATATCACCAAAAACTTAATTGAAATGTGAACTTTTGAAAACATGTCCAGATAGATAGATATGTGGATCAACAGGGGAAAAGGGACCTCCGCGGGGGATTTTTAGTACCAACTTAGGCCACCAGGGGGCTCCATATAGCCAAATAGGACCAAGATATAGCAAAAACTTATCTATACTACTTTTTTATGTAGAATATGATAGGCCACGTTAGAAGATTCCATTTTTGGTGAAAACCTTCCATATTTGGAATGTAAAAAGAACGTTTTTGGGCCTAAATTGGTGTTTTTGCACATGTTGGTTGCCATGGAAACCAGATTTTCATTCTAAATCGAAAATTAAAAAAAATTGAATGAAAGAAGGCCCCAAAACGATTTCTATGCTGAAAACAGAATGTAAATACCATTTTTAGATCAAAAGTTGTGGCCAATTGTTTGAAAAAGTTTGGATACTTGGTAATTAGCATAATTATGCTTATTAGATAGGAATATCCCTTAAACAAAGGAGCTTATTGGCATTTAAGATTGGACAGTGACCACACATATTCAGAGAGCCAGTACTCAAAAACTAGAAATGGTACCCGCTTATAAAAGATATCACTGGAAAGCTGATGACATCAATTTTATTATCAAGTTTTTACCTTGGAGGGCCCTTTTCCCTCGACCGTCCACATATGTTGTGCACACAATGATGACACTGAAAATATCAAAATGAGTTTGTATCAATGTGCAATTTGACCACTTAGATGACCAAACCACCTAGATCCAGGATCAGACCGCAGTGACTAGTAAAGAAGGTGCCATCATTATAAAGATAAAACACTATAAAGATAAAACACTATAAAGATTAATGGCACTGTCTAATAACTCTATTGCATTTTCTCCCTTTATCCACAGCTTTTAATGGCACAGAAAGAGAAATATTCCAGCCCCCTGGAGCTTCTAATGACCCACAATTTCCTGCATGATTTCCATGTAGAATCCAACAAAGCGAAATGTGGATAAGGCTCAATGTGGAGGGGCCCCCCTGCTGGTAGGTGTGACAAAGGCCCTTCTAGTGTCTTCCTCTGAGCCTGCACCCTCAGGTGAAGGTGTCTGACCCAGGTAGAGGTCACCACTGACCGGTCAGCATGGGTCCCATCCTCATTCAGTCAGTGCGTGAGGTTAACCCTTGCCTTCCCACCCAGCCATACTCCCAACATGACTTCTTCCATCCCCCATGTCTCTCACTCCCTCTTCCTCCTTCCCTCCCGCCTTCCTTCCTTCCTTCCTTCCGTCCGCTCCTGCTCTCTTCCCTATCCCCACCTCTCACCTCAACCAACCCACGGTGCTGGTGATCACACACCGGCGCCGGGTCCGTGTGAAATTTGGCGCCGATCGAACCCAGCGGATGGTCTTTAATCTGGGCGGGAGGAGCAGCTCGCCAAGCTACTCACGGCCATCTGAGCAGCTCAGGCAGATGAAAGATGGTGGTGAGCAGGAGACATGTGCAAACACGCCCCAAGTTTCTGACCCTCAACTTGACCCCCACATGACCTAGGGCTTGGCGAGATGCTTCATGGCAGTGGCCATCAGGACCACGGGGGTCATTTAAGATTCTCCTTGAGGGGCTTATTTCAGTGAGCCGCTCGTTTAGTCAGGTGAGTAAAAAGCACTCCCGCATCAACGTCCCACTAGAAGGGGCCGTAATGGACGGGACTAAAAATAAATGCAGAAGCCTATTTTGAAAGACTGGACCAATGTTTTAAAAACCATTAAAGCGAGAAACACTTTGATCCAGGCCGATTGCAATTCTCTAGCATGCATGCATACTTTTCTTTGGTACCATAACTACAAAGCAGCATTCTCAATTGTGAGATTTATTGTAAGCTGTTACTATTTGTGTAGCTATATCATTCTGTACCTAAACAACATCAGTGATATTTTCACTGGTCACCCCTTGGGTATACATGGCTTGGCGTATTAGTACTATAGTAAGTAGAGATGTCCTCACATGGCTCACACATGTATGCCTACACCCCTTTTAGCAGGGCATCAAATGCCATTGCTTTACGTTTTAGAAGTGGCATTCCTGGGTAGACACCCAATACCTTAGATGTTATCTGAGGGACTAAGTATTTTTCTTCTGGCGTTTGATGTAGGCTAAGAAAGGTGCACCCCGCACCAGGTGTGCCCAGCCCTGGATGGGGGCGTGTGATGCCCAGGGTAGGCTGAGGTCCTTGTTCGACACCTGGCTTGAATTACAAGTAATCTAAGGTGACACATTCCTCCCCATCACATGGCTAATAACCTACGTTTTATCTCCCAGCACGGGCTTCCTTATCTCTTCTCAAATTATCCAGAGGTCTCTAAGCTGGTGGAAGGGCTGCAAAGTCAATGATCAACGTGGGGAGATGCTATATGTGGTTTACTATGAGAAGAAAGAAGACATGTATTTTCACACATAGGATATGCATATATGGCAACCTTTGCTAAGCAACGTGGAGCTGGGACCCTGGCCGTTATCCTAGTATTATAGTATGATTATTAGACTAAAGGACAAAAGCAGGAGGAAAGAGAAAATGCATTACATTGAATTACAATTGTCCTGGTCTAGCCTGAATCACCGCTGCCGCTCGTTCATTCAAAATACCATACATAAGACAAGAAATGCTGCTGCTGCTTGGTCGTGCTAAACACGTTACTGTCTCCTTAATCCCGGAGCACCCAAGCAAAGGATCTGCGGCCGGATACAGAAGGGAAGATCAAGATTTATCAACTTTCTTTTGACAAGGGCCTTCCAGTCGGCATTCCTCCATTATCATTAGCGTATACCACTGCTCGGTTGGTGTGGCCCAGGCCACATAAATCCGCGTTATTAAGCACCCCTATAGCACAGGCGGCCTATACTAGTAGGCAGTGTGCCGCATCGCCACTACTATTAACAGCACTGGGCTAAAATGGGAAAGGCAACAACTCCATTGGGAGGAATCACTGAGGCATTGTTGGTGCTGCGGCTGTATGTCAGTATGGGTTGACCTGGTAGGAGCAGCAGACCCAGGAGGTATACACACACACCATCCCCCATCACATACAATACTACTACCACCCCAATGCCTCGTGCTTGGACTGTGGCAGGTCGTGGACGTTTTGTTATAGGGATCAATACACAGCTTCCATGACGGTGCCGATTCTCTCCCAAAGGTCACACCAGGCATAGGGCCATTTGCAATGACCTTTGGTGGTCGGAAACGGTGAGGTGGGAGGAGCTGCTCGCCGCCTTATACTCGGGGTGAGCTGCTCACGGCGGGGGTGTAGCCTGTCATTAGAGCGGCCCACAGGCCCATTATCCACATGAGTCAATTGTGGTCTGTATGAGTCAGGTGATACATAGAAGAGGTGTACACTCACAATGCTAACACATGCTGACACATCCATAATATACACCACATTATGTATTCCTCAGATATTCCTCAGATCTCTTTAGTACTTTAGAACAGCACGGCGAGTGTATAGTCAAATTGGTATCCATATCCTTTGTCCTTGGTATTCTAGGCTCTTTATCACAGATGTAAAGCTGAAATGCGTTTCATCGTGTATCGGTTGGAATGGGGCGCATCGATTGGATTTGCTCCTAAGAGTACATTTGCCTTATATGTTTTTCGTCGTACACTGATAATAAAACCTATAGTCAGTACTGACTATACCATCATATTTTGACCCCCGTAGTCAGGGGACTGTACAACTTAGTCACATATTAGTCATAAAGATAGTCAGTAGTGACTATATGTGGATCACACAAATTGATGATGTCACAGGAATGTGTGCACAGGAAACAGTTAGGATTCAAATTTGAATGGTTCATGGACTTCAGGTAGGGACTCCAGAAAAAAATGAGAAATATTAAATGATCAATTCTATTTCTTTTATGATGTAGAAAGTGAGAGATGTAAACTAAATCTTTTGGAATTTTCTTTCTATCTATCATAGAACTCAGACAATCTTCAAATAGGTATAAATAAAATCCACCAAGTTCCTCTAGTATATTTCCTATATAATTGTTATCCAGCTTTGGAGTCCCAGTGAACCTGTGTGGGGGAGGGTGATAGGGTCTGCCAGGTGAGTGGGGTATGTGGGAGGTAGTTATATAAGGGGTTTGGAGGGCATTTGAAGTACTGGCCAGGCTAGGCCATGATTGATAGGCCCTCTTAACATGATCACCCATTATACTAGTATAGAGTAAACCAATTGTCTTAATTACCCAATCATAGGTTTTATGATGTTATGGTCTAGGAAGAGGTGAGAGGATCCTCTGGTTGCTTCCATTTTCTAACATGATATAAAAACATATTGGATGAGATCACAAACCGAAAAGCAACGGAAAGCATTCATAATTTCATAGGGTTTTGATATAATCTATTTTATCTCCAAAATATTTGGTAACTGCTCTTAGCTGCAGTCACTTATTATAGGGATGGCTGGATAGGCCTTTCTCTTGAGTATATTTCTGTGTGATTACCTAAAAGTAATAGATGAAATATCACTCCCTAAGAGGGGAGTTTTATAACAGTGTCTGTGAGGCACAGCTGCACCAAAATACTCTACTGCTGTGTGCACTGTGCACAGGGGCTCACCTAGCGGATTCTTGAGTCCCTACTTCAGGTAGGCACATCCTCTCCTAAACCACTGTTCTATGGATATCACTGCTTGTTACATGTTATGTTACAGTTGACTATGACAACTTAAGATGTTATAGGGTGCATGAGTTCTCATGTTTGAAAGAGTTATCATGGTAGTTTGTTCCAATTTTGATAACATAGAAAGACAGTGTATACATGTCTAGACTGACAGAGCATGATAGGCCTACACAGGAGCCTGTCACCTGCTCTGCCTTATCCTAGCCTATCCCCTGGCCTGTCTTATCCTAGCTTGTCCCCTGGCCTGCCTTATCGTAGCCTGTCACCTGCCCTGCCTTATCGTAGCCTGTCCCCTGCCCTGCCTCATCCTAGCCTGTCCCTGCCCTGCTTTATCCTGGCCTGTCACCTGCCCTGCCTTATCCTAGCTTGTCCCCTGGCCTACATTATCCTAGCCTGTCACCTGCTCTGCCTTATCCTAGCCTGTCCCCTGCCTTGCCTTATCCTAGCCTGTCCCCTGGTCTGCCTTATCTTAGCTTGTCCCCTGCCCTGCCTTTTCCTAGCCTGTCACCTGCCCTGCCTTATCCTAACCTGTCCCCTGCCCTACCTCATCCTAGCCTGTCCCTGCCCGGCCCTACCCTATCCTACTAGCTTGTCCCTGCCCTGCCATATCCTAGCCTGTCACCTGCCCTGCCTTATCCTAGCCTGTCTCCTGTCCTACCTCATCCTAGCCTGTCCCTGCCCTGCCCTACCTATCCTACTAGCCTGTCCCCTGCCCTGCTTTATCCTGTCCCTGCCCTGCTTTATCCTAGCCTGTCCCTTGCCCTGCCATATCCTAGCTTGTCCCCTGCTCTGCCTTATCCTGGCCTGTCCCCTGCCCTACCTCATCCTAGCCTGTCCCTGCCCTATCCTAGCCTGTCCCCTGCCCTACCTCACCCTAGCCTGTCCCTGCCCTGCTTTATCCTGGCCTGTCACCTGCCCTGCCTTATCCTAGCTTGTCCCCTGGCCTACATTATCCTAGCCTGTCACCTGCTCTGCCTTATCCTAGCCTGTCCCCTGCCTTGCCTTATCCTAGCCTGTCCCCTGGTCTGCCTTATCTTAGCTTGTCCACTGCCCTGCCTTATCCTAGCCTATCACCTGCCCTGCCTTACCCTAGCCTGTCCCCTGCCCTACCTCATCCTAGCTTGTCCCTGCCCTGCTTTATCCTAGCCTGTGCCCTGCCCTGCCATATCCTAGCTTGTCCCCTGCTCTGTCTCATCCTAGCCTGTCCCCTGCCCTACCTCATCCTATCCTGTCCCTGCCCTATCCTAGCCTGTCCCCTGCCCTGCCTCATCCTAGCCTGTCCCTGCCCTGCTTTATCCTGGCCTGTCACCTGCCCTGCCTTATCCTAGCTTGACCCCTGGCCTACCCTATCCTAGCCTCACCCTGCCCTGCCTTATCCTAGTCTGTCTCTGCCCTGCTTCATCCTAGCCTGTCCCCTGCCCTGCCTTATCCTAGCTTGTCCCCTGGCCTGCCCTATCCTAGCCTGTCCCCTGGCCTGCCTTATCCTAGCCATGTCTAACCTGCTGAACCTTGACCTGCCTTCAGTACTTAAGTTTCCCTTATGTCTCATGATTGACTATATCTATTAGTCATAGTGACTACGTTAGACCATGAAACCATTAAATTCATGGTCACTTGACTATATAGCCCAAATCAGCCGATTTAATGGCTGACTATAGGTTGACTATATGACAAACTTACTATAGACATAGGTGACTAACTTGGGATAGTCGTTTTTGCTACATTCATATGACTATAGAAATGTAGTCCGTAGTGACTAACATTTCCAGGTCCATTATTATCAGTGTATAAATATGGGCTTTCTTGTGTTGAAACTGACACAATTATGCTAAACGATCTGCAACTACCATGGGTTAAGTAGATAGTGCTCACATAATTTACAAATCCCCCAAGACCATTAGCCCCCTCCTCCCATGGCACTAATCCGCCCTACATGTACAGGTCCCTAGACTTGCTCAAGTCTTTGATTTTTAATAACGTCCAAAAACGGACCTTTACTGTACAGTCAGCCCTCACTACCTCGAAGATTTACTTCCTCGGATACCTCACGCCCTTAGACAGTTGCCTGGTAACCTTCCTTATATATTCCATTATAGTTTGACTTAATTCCTCAGATAATCGGCGTCCTCAGACATTTTTCTTGCATTTCGCAAATTCGAGGAAGTGAGGGCCGACTGTATTCTACTTTCCTGAACTGAGAGCTCACGCTGATGCAGGCCAGTAAGTCCTATTCACTTGCAGCTTCATACTGCATTTGGGTACAGTACATCGGGCATGGATACTTACAGACCATGCCTGTATCCCCTCCCTGCACCAACATGAATCCTAATGTGTGCCCCATGGGACTCTTACTCCCAGGGGCTATTTTACGTCGTGTGCCGAGATGTAGGCACTAAACCCTTAACCCGAGAG
This sequence comes from Harmothoe impar, assembly GCA_947462335.1. NCBI lineage: Eukaryota > Metazoa > Annelida > Polychaeta > Phyllodocida > Polynoidae > Harmothoe > Harmothoe impar. The sequence goes on from OX381710.1 coordinate 40,854,064, forward strand.
GTAATGTAAATAGAAAGGCTTTTTAGAGTTGTCTCTTGCTCCACGAGAATGGAGGTCAATGTCAAAAAGGGGTTCTATCTCCCCACTCCACCTATACAAACTCCTGCCCCAGCTATGCCCCCAGGCTGCCCCCTCCAGCCACGGGTCACATAAACGAGCCCAGCATTGACGATGCTATAGTGGATCCATGAATAGACCTAACCGCATTGGCTTTTGATGGGAGTTGGAAAAATGACTCTCGCAAGTAAAGCAGACACGCACAAACGGATGTGTTTAGGAACTAGGCTGGGCAGGGGGTTAGGAGAGCGGCTCGGAGCAGCTCAGTGAACACCATGGTATTGATTAAGTATAGCACCACAACAACACATTGCCTGGTTCTAGCCAACTAGGTCAGTAGACTAATTGCCGGTACGATTGATATCTTCCGAAGCCCATCTGTGTACTGATACGACGTACAGATAGGCATATATATCACCCCACAACTGTCAGGTTAACATCCCCCCTGCCACTGTATCCACACGTGCATGCGTCCTTGTATGAATGCGGATATGGGGCAGACTGTATGCACACTGTAAAGCCCAAGGTATTTCTGGCCGACTTATTTACAAAAGAACACCTCATTAGTTGTATTGAGATGCTAAAGCATAGGACATGAAGACTAGGAAAAACTGACAAAAAGAACTTTTCTTAAAAGAAGTCATAGTGGCAACCTACATTTTTTTTCAAAGAAGTGCACCATTCAAAAACGTCCAACCTAGTTTCACCTGTTAATTCTTTACATGTTCTTCATGAAATCCCTTTTGATGGTCCGTGCTGGATGTCATGGTAACATTAAAGAGTTTCTTGGAGACTTGTCAAACATACCTAATAATTTCCCAATGTTGCAGAAAAATGGAGATTTGGATTAGTTGAACTATACTTTACATTAGTTTCCTTTATATCACTCACCATAATTCTGTATAAATGACATCATTTACTAATACAACACCAACTACCCTGACCATGTTTAAATATAGACTTGTCCGGAGAGTATTCATTGTGTCCTATATTTCTTGTAGTTATAGTACCACAACCCACCACCAGCCTCACCCCAGAGCACACCGGAAGCTGGCCTCGTGGGGCCCTGCGGCGCCCCCTAGATATATTCACCACCGCGGGTGATGGTTGGACAATGACCAGACCCCTGTTTATACTCCCTAATTCCAATATACGGCCTCTCCACTCACCCACTCATCCTCTACACCCCGCCATTATTTCCTGAGAAGTGTGTCATGTACGTCCTTATCACGAGTGTGGGCTGCGGCCAGATAAACCTACTCATTCAGAATCACAGACCTGCACACTATGACCTTCCATTACCATCAACACTAAGTTACTGCCCACTATGGTCTGCCATTACTGCCAACACTAAGTTACTGCCCACTATGGTCTGCCATTACTGCCAACACTGAATTACTGCACACTATGGTCTGACATATACTACCAGAACTACTCAGGCCATATTGTACCTGCCAATGGGACAATAAAGGGGGCTGAGGGCCGGGCATTGTAGGAATCCTACATTAGACAAACATGAATTTATCCCCAAAACAGGGAGGGCACCTTCCTTCTTAATCAGCCACTGACTGTTCGCTATAGCCTGCTGTTACTGCCAGACTGAGGTACTGCTCACAATGGTTTGCTGTTGCAGCCAGCCTGATGTACTGTTCTGGACTGTCTGCTATTACTGCCAACTGTTGACTATGGCCTGCTGTTACTGCCAACCTGAGGAACTGTTGACTATGGCCTGCTGTTACTGCCATATGTGAGGAACTTCCCATGATGGCTACGTGTTTACACATGGGTTTGGAGTGTTGGTCCCCTGACCAACCCATGAGGCCAAGATGGCAAAGCCATCTTGGCCTCATGGGTTGGTCAGGGGATCCAACATGACAAACTCATGTGTAAACATGGTTCTATCAGTCTCTCATGAATGATATGATAGACATGAAGTAGAGCTTTGAAATTAGGCCAATTGGAGCTCTACAAGTCAATTGTTATGCTTTGTGATATCACATTACTTTATATGACATCACTATACTGTGCGTTGGTCCCCTATTGGTCCTCTGACCAACACCATAAACGTTGGTCCACTGTTTTCAATGGGAAGTGCATAGCTGACCATGATAGAACCTGCTATTACTACCAACCTGAGGAACTGCTCACTATGGCCTGCTGTTACTGCCAACCTGGGGAACTGCTGGCTATGGCCTGCTGTCACTGCCAATCTGAGGAACTTCCCATGATGGCCTGCTATTACTGCCAACCTGAGGAACTGCCCACTATGGCCCACTCCTATATATGTGTGTTGACTTGCACCTCAGGTTGGGGGTTCAGAGAGCATCATTACACCCTGATAGACTGTGTGATGGTGCGTGGGATAGGGCACCAGTTGGCCGTCGTATCCTATACAGCAGGGTTGTAAAGATCAGGATTTGTACAGTGTGTGTGTGTGGGGGGGGGGGGGGGGGGGGGGTAACCCCTTGTGGTTGAGAACCGTCTATGTATTACAGCCCATAATAGATAGATAACTAATGACCCCTTTGGGCCTCATACCATAATTCACATATATAGCTGTCTGTGTCCATGGATATACAAAACATGTAGTCCAGATATATTTGTATACATTGGAGAACTGAGGTGGTATATAAGGGAGGACTAACTGAGGCTCCTCAGTGCCAACTTGGCTGTGATACTGTTAGACCTGCAGGGCGCGAATGCCCTTGGGGTAGATGCAAGGGTGATCAGAGTGTGTATATACCTGGATAGGCTGAGCACGGTCTCTGCCAAAGGGCCTCCTTATACGGGTGCTGAAGGGACCCTCTGATCCATTTACCCGGCCTGTATGGATCCAGTCTGGATACACCCGTGTTGGCAAGGCCCAGTGGAGGTTAACTCACTCTCGTTCCCAGATCCCTCCATGGGAAGGCTCTGGTGACTACCACTATGACCTTGAAGTTGAATTTTGCTGGATTTGGGCAATCCCTGCTTATAGCTTGGAACCAGTGAACAGGAACAGTTCTCCCATCATAGTTATTGGTTCCAGTCCTGGTTCCTGTGTGCTAGTTCCAGACTTTAGCTAAGAACAGGGATTGCTCAAACCCAGTAAAATTTCAAGCGCAATGTCATAGTTGTGTTCGTAAATGCCATTTTGTATCATAATGGTGCGTGGAACAAGTGTAAGGTTAACCCAGCATGGTAGGTCCTGTGGGGGTTGTGTATCTCAAATACGCGCTTTACTTTAACTGAGTCAAAAATACTTTTACAAATCAGTACATAGGGTCATAAAGAAGGACATTGTAGACTCATTCCATTCCTATGATATCTCTGACAATTTAGTAACAGCAACACATCGGGGACATGACACTCTGCTGTGAACTATACCATAAATAGTGCCATGAATTTGTCTCCCTTTTCGTTCGCTCTGATCCCAATAAGGCCATACCCATATCTGCCAGTGCATAGGATCGTTTCATTTTACTATGGAAGTGATTTGTAAAATTGTAGAGAAAAACTAGAGTAGCCAGTGAACACTATTTAGCACTCCCCATTTCCTGTAGTGGAAGGGGTACATGGGTCTGGGGTGATCCGGTCAATAGTGTATTGACCAGCGGCCACCCGCACTCTCCTTACTTGCTTGACCCCAGAGGAAAGCCCACGATGCCTAATCACTGGACAGTGGTCAACCCCAGAGCCGATTTTGGCCCTTTTTAGAGGAGTAGCTTTATCGACTTTATTTACATCTGAATGACAAACCTCCCCCAGCTCCCCCTTCTGGTCGCATCATTAACCTCAGTGGGCCAGGGTCATGCTTGTGGGCCTGCCCTAACAATATCTTAGATTGCTACGATTTTTGGAGTGGTTCAAATAGAAAATCCCCATCGCCCCCATCACTGGCCACAGGGGGTGGAGGGAAAATCAAGGAGTATTCCTACTGCTCCGTCGCTGCCCAGACCATTGGTCACTGGGAGATGTTTAATCTGGGAAATCCTGGAAACCAATAACGGGTCACTTTGGTGGGTGTGGGTGGCGTGGGATGGTGGCCCTCAGTGTCCAATCTGAGTGGGCAACACAGCCATCAAGATGCAATCAGGGCGCCGCCGACGCCAACCCCTGCCTGCGGAGGACAACCTGCCCCAAGATGGGCTGCCTGCAATTCAGCAGGAGCCCTACAAGGCTCAACACCACAACTGCGCTATATAAGGCGTTGAGTGAGGGGACTTGCTCCACTCATACTCTTGGTGCAGGGGCAGTGAGAATTGGGCATTTGAATTTTCAAGTCAGTCTTTTCTAGGAAGCTGGAGGTACATATATCATTATGTATTTTGCAGCGAAAGCGACTTCCCTCACTTGACCTATTTTAACTGAGATGATAGGATTGTGAGTATCTATCTACTATATGACTTGGCATTGCCCATCAACAAAGGGATTCTATTCTAAAGATTGAGCCGTTCCAGGTATTCTTGTAACCGTGTCTTGTATGTCTTTATTGGCTTTGGGACCTTGTCCCCAAAGCCATTTGCACCACAGAGGAGGGTTTAGATTTTTGACAAGAAAAGACTAGCATAGGCCCCCTTGTTCATTGTTAGATATAGCCCTAGCTGGCACTTAAACCCTGCTAGGACTGGTATCCCCATGTGTCCTTGCAGGTGTGTGCAAGACTAATTTATCCTAGATCTTGCTTTCAGTTACTACATGTTGAACCAATGTGCCTTGTGGTAAGGCCTAGACATCTTGTGAACAGCCATATTTTGAGTTCTCTAATGTTGCTGTCAATGGCAAGGATAGGCACCAGCCTAATAACTATTGACTCCCATGCCAAGCCAAGCTGTCAATGTCAATGCCAATTCCCATACTATGCACATACAGGACCTATACTAGAAGTTGAGTGGGTCCAGGGTGGCTCTTGAAATCACTCAAGCCCGCCTAAAGACAAACTGTGAAGTCCAACATAATTACCCCTCCCCCACCTCACACACACATGCACCAACCCTGAAATAATATTTTACAGTCTTTAAAGGAAGGCCATCACAAGTCCTCCTTGTGCCCCCCTCCTCTTCCCTGTGCCTCCCTGTGCCCTCTCCTCCTCCTCCTGCCTCTGCCCTCTCCTCCTCCTGCCTCTGCCCTCTCCTCCTCCCTCCTTTCTCTGCCCTCTCCTCCTCCCTCTACCCTCTCCTCCTTCCTATGCCCCCTCCTACTACCCCATCTACCCCTCCCCCCCCACTCTACCCCATTTTCCTCCTTCCTGTTACCTTCTCCTCCCTCTGCCCTCCCTCTGCCTTCCCTCCTTCTGCCCCCTTCTCCTCCCTCTGACTGCCAAGATGGCCACCAAAAACTCAAGGTTGTCTGATTTCCTTGTGTGATACATGGATAGTAGGGTTTTCTGGGATGTAGAATCCATTTTCAGGCTCAGATTTTCAATCCGAGAAATTTCCAAGATGGCTGCCAAGATGGCCACCAAAAACTCAAGGTTGTCTGATTTCCTTGTATGACACATGTATAATAGGGTTTTCTGGGGTGTAGAATCCATTTTCAGGCTCAGATTTTCAATCCGAGAAATTTCCAAGATGGCTACCAAGATGGCCACCAAAAACTCAAGATTGTCTGATTTCCTTGTGTGATACATGGATAGTAGGGTTTTCTGGGATGTAGAATCTATTTTCAGGCTCAGATTTTCAATCCGAGAAATTTCCAAGATGGCTGCCAAGATGGCCACCAAAAACTCAAGATTGTCTGATTTCCTTGTGTGATACATGGATAGTAGGGTTTTCTTGGATGTAGAATCTATTTTCAGGCTCAGATTTTCAATCTGAGATATTTCCAAGATGGCTGCCAAGATGGCCACCAAAAACTCAAGATTGTCTGATTTCCTTGTATGACACATGTATAATAGGGTTTTCTGGGGTGTAGAATCCATTTGTAGGCTCTGATTTTTGATCCAGGTAATTTTCAAGATGGCTGCCAAGATGATATTTGCATAGGCATCAATGGAGTTGCATTGGTACCTATTTGATTCCATTGGCACATATTGGATTTTATTGTTATACCAGCTGCAGTAAAACCAATAAAAATCAAAAAGATTTAGCTAAGTGCATGTAATTGACTGGCCATGCAGTGTTGGTGCAAACCATCAAACTTGAATTGCATAAGAACCCCAGAAACACCAAAAATTATAAATCTATGCCCCCTCGTTTTCTCACCTGTAGTTCATAACAATCCTATAAAACCCAAAGCCACTACGGCTTTTCCGTAAAATCCTTGAATTTGTCCCCTTGTTTACAGATGATAGGCACCAGATATCAATTTTGATGAATAAAAGTAGCTGTGCTGTGTCTCTTTTCAGATATTTAGTTTCCAGCATAACATCATTATATAAAGTAAATGCACATGGGCAAAGGTCGCATTGAAATACGTGATTTTTGATGCGCTCCTTTATTATTGCCTCTTTACAGAAGATTAATACACATATGTCACAAAATAATAATTGTTTTCTATTTTCAAAATGCAATTGGAATTGCTAGATTTACTGTACATATATGTATTTATAAGTACGTAACATGTCTTTATATCCTGCCATTATTGCTTTGCTTCGTCTGCTATATACATCTTTGTGATATGTTGCATACTCACACCTGGCATTCAAGGTTTCATGCATTATAAACCAGAATACAACACAAATCCCCAGGCTCATCCTTCACCAGCTCATGTACAACAAGCAGGTGGGGTGACACGAATACGTATTCATTAGCCTACATGGTGAATATGAGAATTATTATCAAGTGCTGCAATTCACATATTCCCTCCCCCTCCCCTTGAATACCATGTGGCATTGCCCCGGGGGGGGTACTTGAATTTTTTCTGATATGGGTGTGCGGCTGTACCAATGACAACCCTTACCCTTGCTAGGGAGCTTTTGCTTCAAAAACCTACCCTTGCTAGGGCACTTTTGGCCGAAAAGTCCTAGTTTTGAAGAGAAAAAACACAAAATTTACAATGGATGAGTAATTTCACCGAGAAATTATACCCATGTCCACAAATTTTAGCAAAAAAATGGGCAAAAATGGGACATTTTGGTGAAAAACAGTTCATTTTGGTGAAAAAGTGACCCTTGCTAGGGCGATTTTGTCAAAAGTAGACCCTTGCTAGGGACATTTTTCTCTGAAACAGGACCCTTGCTAGGGAGATTTTGTTGAAAAACTACCCTTGCCAGCCGCACACCTGTGTATACAAAATATACTAAGTGCCCCCCCCGGGGGCATTGCTCACTACCTATTATCAGTTGCGGATTTTGAAAGGGGGGGGCGCTATTGGAAAAAATCTTCCTCCCCAACCTTTGGGCCAAATTTTACATTAGCAACATTTTGGAAACACTGCATAACGCCATGCTTATAAACTTCACCAATGCTGTTACAGAAATGTTCACGTGTATTAAAAGCCCACGTAGCAGAGTCCTTTGAAACCACTCATTGGACCCTGGGTCGTATCCCACTCAATCTATGGTACATGTATTCAAGACTCCACTATCGTGGCCCTTTGTCTACGTACTATACATGTATATACTGTGAAAGTACTTATTTTCACGGGTGTAAATTTTCGCTGAGGTGGCAAAAAAGACTAATTCGCGGGTATTTAATCCATACTGTAGCATAGAAGAATTTCGCGGATTTGTTATTTCCGTGAATATAGCGAAAATATATACCCAGCGAAATAAAGTACGACCACAGTAATATACATGAGAGCAGAATAAATGGAAGCACCCAGAACTAGGTCGGCATGGGATTATGGAAATAACACAATTGTAGATTTATTAGTAACTGGTGGATGAAGTGGTGGGCCGCTTAGGCAAATGCCTAGTCGATAAGCTGTGGGGGATTCTTTAACTTTTTTGTGCACAAAGATTGGTTGCCTGGCTACGATGCTCTGCATCCGCCCTCCGTTTGCCATTATTGATTTCACATTCATTTGGGGCCGATGTTCAGCATCAAACACAGCCCTGACGTAACTACAATGGAGATACCATCGGAAATCAATGACTGGTTAACGTCAAAATATCAGTGATATTAAATCCTATTGAAATCTCAATTCTGCTTCACCAAAGTGAAAATTGGGCACATGTAGTATACTGTACTATACCCTATAACGGTCACCCTTTACTAGGCTTTAGTTATACCATAACAGCTAGGCCTACTCGGATAATACAACACATTTTTGAATGTGGGGATACACAGTTATATGCATTATATTCTGATGTTTAATTTGATAAAGAGAGCTGCTCGATAAATACTGATTAAGGTCGCTGTATCGCTATGCATTGATAAGGCATTATTCATATGTGAATAATGTTATATATAACACCAGGGACAAGGCTTCTAACATCAGTCCCATAATCAGCACAGCAACCGAGTTGTCAGTGATGCATGAGATGAATATACCAATAGACACACTTGTAGCTCAGACCCACGCCAACTGCGAGGGCTATTTCTGGCCTGTGCAGACTGCCTGCTTAGCACGTAGCCGAATATGAGCTATCAAATCAGCGCTAGAACAATTACTGATCAGCACAGGGAGCGTTGGGGCTGGGCTACAGACACCCTTCACACTCCATCAACGCGTCAGTCAATCAAACGCCAATAAAAGCTCACTCGATACCGGAATACGGCGTTCACGGCAGCCAGCTAAAGCAATTGGGATGCAGCAGCGAAACCTATCTGGTGGGACCGTGCAGGCGGCGGCAGGGCCACCTGGTGGGAGGCTGGAGAATCAGACTGGGCTAGCTGCACTCGGCATGCTGCTGGGGTGAGAGGGGTGCCGGTCTCCTCACGTGGTCAGCCTGCCACACGTGCTGATCAGCGACCACCTGGAGGAACCAGTTAGCAATGGACAATGGTGCCAGGGGGCTGTGGTACAAGGGGTGGCCTATGTAGTGTACACAGGGGGCTGTGGTACAAGGGGTGGTCTATGTAGTGTACACAGGGGGCTGTGGTACAAGGGGTGGTCTATGTAGTGCACATAGGGGGCTGTGGTATAAGGGGTGGTCTATGTAGTGTACACATGGGGTTGTGGTACAAGGGGTGGTCTATGTAGTGCACATAGGGGGCTGTGGTATAAGGGGTGGTGCCCTGGGGGTGGTGCATCTAGGGGGCTGTGATACAAGGGGTGGTCTATGTAGTGTACATAGGGGCTGTGTACAAGGGGTGGTCTACCGTACCGTCACGTTTAAGCGCCGGGTTTTGAATAAGCGCCTGTCTTGTATAAGCGCCGGGGGTAAGCACCCCTCCAAAGTTATAAGCGCCGGGGCGCTTAAACACGACGGTACGGTATGTAGTGCACACAGGGGGTGTGCTACAAGGGGTGGTATATGTAGTGTACACAAGGGGGGCTGTGGTACAAGGGGTGGTCTATGCAGTGTACACAAGGGGGGCTGTGATACAAGGGGTGGTCTATGTAGTGTACATAGAGGGCTGTGGTACAAGGGGTGGTCTATGTAGTGTATACAGGGGGCTGTGGTACAAGTGGTGGTTTCTGTGCATCTAGCTTATTATTACTATCAAATGACACGTTACAGACTTATACCAAATGATGCGCTATATTTATACAATAGTATACAATATCTTATCCTGTAATATTTCCTGCTTAGTCATGTGCCGATTTTTTACAACCTATCTTCAAACATATCCTGTCTAATATATTATGCTCATTATCATACTGTCATGTTGATCATTTCATTTCCATGTGTATTAACAAGAGTGATACTGGTTGATCTGATATCGGACGCCGATTTCAATGCAATTTTGTATACTGTAAGAGGCTCAATAAAAAACTTTTCTACACCCAAAAACAGAACACAGGAGAATAGATCTCCTTCTATCAATTCGACTAGAGATTGCTTTGTTCATTCTGTCATACTCCTATGCAATACACCATTGTGAGCACTTCACTTCTAAGCTTCAGATGTCTTAGTGTATCTCTCTCATCCAATATCAAGGCTTAAAATGTAATGAAATATCACATACTATGTGTCACAAATTAATGTGGTTATTTTAAAGGTAAAATGTCGACATTGGCAACTCGAAACCCGACCTTCTCCATGTAGCTGGATCGGAAGAGAGCTCACCAAAATTGGAAGTGACTGCAATTCAATTTGACGTATTTGTTCAACAGTTCCGAAATTAATTTCCAATGCTTTACAACATTATTTCCTCTTCCCCTTCTACAGGAGGACAATAAGGTATGGTATGAAGTGAGTCTAATTACGGCGCTCTGCTCTCATGTCCGTATATAGACATGTTTGCCGATGTTATTGGGAAAGTCTCGACACATTATTAGAAATTCAACACTAGCCAATTTGTGGAGGTGCGGACATGTCGGCTTATTAAACTGGAATGTCATTGGCGAGGTCATGGCGGTCCACCAGCCCCGTCCGATAGGTGTCCTACACGTCGGAAGGTTTCCGAAACTTCATACCATAGTTTGACAGGTTGTCTGAAGACACAATCCTTACTACCCCTCCAGTAAGACTTGGTGTGGTGCGAGGATTGGTACTCAGGGTCATATATAGCGGAGCTCGGGGTTTAAGGTTTACAGGGCAGGCGGCAAAAACAAAGACATCCCCACAACGACATGTGAGCCGCTATATGCTTTACATGACGTATCGGTGACATACGGACGCGTCCAAATCCCTCATGATTCTAAGAAGCTTACACAACCCACGCTGCCAGGAGGTCTAGGCCCCTCCGTCCTCCAGTCCGGAGTATCCATGGCAACCTGGTGCTCATTAGTGGCGCCATCTTGCAGAGAGGTAGGTAAATTGGGATCGTCTCCATGCTGATCTCTTCACTCGGTGAACAGTCTCGGCGGGCGGGCAGCCACGACCACCTTATGTCAAGCCGCCAGTGGACCCATTACCCTTCAACCCGCCCAATGACGTAGTGCCCTCATCGGGCGCAGATCTCACTTGGGCCAATATCATTACTCGTATATAAGCCCCGGGTGGTGGCACTGAGGGGCAGCCATTCACCCAGGAGGAGTGTCCACATGACTCCTCCAGCACCTCCCTCCCCACTGCCTGCCCTCCCTGCACTGCCGTGTGAGGACAAGGTGGTTCTGGCTGCCCACCCTGGAAGAGCCCCAATTAGGCCGCCTGCCAACACGCCGTCTGGCGGGGCGGGCAGCAACACCAATACCCAAGGAAACAACAGGCAGACGACTTTGACATCTTTGTGTAATACGTCATCATTGTGTGTGTCCCCTGGCATCTCCACGGTATCTAGTGTGCTGTGCTGTTGGCGGCGCTCTGTCAGACGAAGCACGTCCGATTACACCATCAATGACAACGCCATACGTCAAAGGCAGTCCACCATATGACGTTGTCTGTTGTACTGGGGCCTCCTACGTATATATGTGTTATTTAGGTAGCGCGCCATCCGCTGGGCGCAATTTAAATCAGGGGGTGCTGGGCTGGAGGGTATATATGTAGGCGGTATGGGGGAAGTATGAATTATGCATAAGTCCTATACTTCCCGCCGACAAAAACACACAGACTTCTATAATGTTGATAAATGTCAGAACTGTCTGCCGCACTGCCAATAACGGCACTGGAATAGGCGGAAACCAGCCTGCAGCAGGCGTAAATGAACTGATAAAGTAAATGACAGTATTCAAGTTGCCATTCATTGCCGCTATATTAGATGCTAAAATAGTGCGATTCCTGCCCGGAATTTAATATAAAGCTGAGGTGCATGTTTAACGGCCAAACCAAGGACGATGTGGCAGAAACTATGGTCGATATGGCTAGAAAAATATGGACGATGTGGCGAATCCACCAAATAGACATAGCAGAACTTTAGGGCAATGTATTGCTTTCTTCTTCGGGGAGGCCAGGAAGAGACCTGTTCATAGATAATATATTGTATTAGGGCATCCCCCATATACAAAGTTCTACAACGTCTACAGCGATTGGCCACATCGTCCACGATGCTGTTCACACCGTCTATGGGATTCCGGATAAAGCCCCCTACTGCAGTCTAATTGGCAACTTGCAGACAGAGATCCGCTTTACCTTGGTACGCCAATGCCCCTCCCCCCCTCACCCCCCCCCCCCCCCCCCCCTGCAGTCACCCTCAGATCTTTAACAGTAAGCGCGTCGCCCGTGCACTAGAACCGCGCCTTCCCAGCTCAAACCATTATATGCACAATTTAATATCCGATTTATTATGAAGATTGTGTCTATTTGTATTCATGACTGACTATTTTTTAAGGCATTAGATGCTCGTCGCCATTACACTCTTGCCTAGTTGGGCGCAGGAGTTGTCTCGTGGCTCATTGTATGGTATTTTGTCAATTTGCTGCATGCGCCTCGCTATTTCCGTTCTGTGCGCTGTTGCCCCAAGCTCTGCAATCTCTGGGTGTGCCCCCATATAAAGAAAAAAAAGCTACATAGCAAAACAGGTTTTAAGAACTACAGGAGCTTTGTTATCCAGCTGGTAGCAGCTGAAACAATACGAAACCATTAGAATCTCATCCAAGGCCGAATTTGCCTAATCCCGTATTCACGCAGTTAATCATTTTGTGTTTTTGCCGATGCTAATTCAGTCTAGATGGTAAGCTTTGCCTATCAGTCGACAGAGAGAATGCCATTGGCTGACAATATAAGTAGGTGAAAAACTGTATAAACTGGTGGAAATTGAGACTTGAGACATTCATGGAGTTAGGAACGGTCGATTCTAAAATTCTTTGTTTTCGCGGAGCTTGGCCACTCTGGCTCCTGGGGCCAATGGTCGTTTTGGAACGGTACTACAACAACAATAGCGAAACCTCACTGGAGACTCTCGTAAAGTTGATGAATGGGAGCCAACGTGGGATACAATTAAGCAGTTCCCATGAAGAATGCAAGAAATAATTATAAATGGAGCATAATCATACCCATGGGGGTTTGGTGCTCGGGCAGGAGGGTGTCTTGAAAGTGGACAGAACAGAGTCTTGTGACAGGGTAAGAACATTTCTAATTTCCTTTTCTGAATCTTTGACATTGTGTCTGGAAAGAACTGGTGTCAGAACGCGTAATGGCGGACATAATGTGGCGTTGCTCTAAGGGCTTCCGCCAGTTGCATAATTAATGTCTGTTAGAAAATATGTTTTTCTAAATAGTGTCCACAACGCGGTGTAAACAAGGCATGCAATAATATTTCATGTCTATATTTTCTCCTAATTATCATGACATTGCGGGAAACTGAATTCCAGGGACGTATATTACCCAATAGCTGTATCAACACTAGTTTTATATGGATCGACTACCAGACTACTAATAACGAGATAGTACCACAACGAATGGGAGAACTCATGGCAATGCCCATGTATTCCCATTATATACTACGGCCTAGTAGCCTGTTTCGCCTCAGCCAACATTAACTATTTAACAGTGTTTTAAAATCCTGGATGAATAGCACAATATATCCATGATGTATGAATGACAATTTTGCTAACCCAATTACCCACCTCAGAATCACACCTAGGCATAAACAGACTGCATAGCATAGCCTGTAGTGGCATACAGGCAGTAGAAGTCTGAAGACAACAATTCAGCAAACTACATTTATAAATTTCAGATAATTTAAGAGCCAATTTCATCCAGATTGCGCCCACCATAAACCTTGAAAGCACACAGAGAAATATGTGGCTGGCCATGTCGCCAAAAGCCCTCACTTACAAGGTCCAAGCACTTTGGTAAGGGTCAATCAATGCTGGATCCTAATTTAAATGCTGGACCCAGCATAACTGCAATAGTGGACCCTTTTCCCAGAGTCAAACAATGCTGGACTCTTGGAGGCTGAGTTAGGGGCTCCATTGAGTTCAGCATTATCCGAATTTCTCTTTAACTATCTAAAAAGGCACAATTAAAACGTTTTCTTCCAAAAGGGTTGGCATATGTCCCCCCCCCCCCCCGACTCCTCCCTCAAGTAAGAATGATCCTGCACCCCCCCCCCCCCCCACACACACACACATACCAACACACATGCCGTCTGGGAGGGGGTACTGGAGGCTCCAGCAGGTCGTCCGCCAGACAGATAACGGTAATTCAGCAGTCCGTTTCATACCTTCCACAATCTGCCAGTAGCGGCGCGGCGATCGGCTTTGGTACAGCGCGGCACTGACAAGTCCCTGATTGCATCTTACATACACGGACAGGAGATGAGCCCTCCACGGGCTGCAAACAGGCCTTCAGACTGTTTCATCTTCATTAAGAGCTACATGCTGATACCATCTCAGCACTGACCAGGCAGCTATATGGGTCGGATCGAAAAAAAATGCTGATCTGGGGGTACATAAGGACAAAACACAAAATTCACAATTTCACTTAACAATTTTATTTTCCTGAAAGGGTAGCATCTTGGCTCCCTGAAACCGCTGGGGAACTCTGTTTCGCCCAAGAATGCAGTTTTTATTCACCGTAGACCACATGCTACCCTAATCCCGAGGCGTCTGTGACGTTAATGAATTGTGCACTGCAGGAAACTCTTTCAAAGTGACCTAGGTATTCCAAATTTTGGCTCCTAGTTGGTTGACTAGGTACTATTAATCCTGGGAAGTTTCAAAGCTGTAAGTCATAAATTAAAAAAATTGTGGTATTTTTAATTCTGTAGAAAATAGAGAAATCCAAAGCATTCTATTACACTTTACTAACTTTAGCCTAGTTTCCTTAATCTTGCTTTGATTACCATCAAAATTACTGTCTAATGTCCTTAGTACATCTGGTTGACAAAGCAAAAGGTTTTAGGTGTGAGTTTCCGACCGGTTGGTCACACTAGTGTGTGCAACATGGTACCAAATACCCAGTTAACGTCACAGACGCCTCGAGTTTCACAGTAATATACTAGAATGGTCACAGAATCATTAAAAGTGTTTAGAGCATCTTAATACCTTACACACATGTACAGGACAGGTTGGTGCATGGTTTAGAACCTTAATTAAAACATTTTTACAATTTTTTGAGTATGTGCTCAGTCTTTAAACCCAAAAAAGTCACTTTTTTACCGTGTGTCGGCACACGCAGCACCACACAATCAAAATATTTACATTATAATGGAACCTCCTGGGCTCTAGTCTACAAGGCAAACCTGTTTGCAATCATTTAAAACAGTAATAAAGACCCTACTAGCACTAGCAGGGCCATACTAGCTGTCTGGCTAAACCCATACATTTACCCGGTTAATGTCACAGACGCCTCGGATATCTCTATTATAATAGCGCTTTACTAGGATGGTCACACAGCCATCAGAAGTGTTCAGAACCTCTTGAAATCTTACACACTCATACAAAACATGTTACTGCACTGTCTTATGCCAAGATAGCATTAGATATACCACATTTTGACCATGCACTATGTCTTTAAAAAAAATAAAGTCACTTTTTTACCGTGTGCCCTGATGCGCAGCACCACACAATCAAAATATTTACATTATAATGGAACCTCCTGGGCTCTATTCTACAAGGCAAACCTGTTTGCAATCATTTAAAACAGTAATAAAGACCCTACTAGTACTAGCAGGGCCATACTAGCTGTCTGGCTAAACCCATACATTTACCCGGTTAACGTCACAGACGCCTCGGATAGCTCTACTATAATAGCGCTTCACTAGAATGGTCACACAGCCATCACAAGTGCTCAGAACCTCTTGAAATCTTACACACTCATACAAAACATGTTACTGCACTGTCTTATGCCAAGATAGCATTAGATATACCACATTTTGACCATGCACTATGTCTTTAAAAAAAATAAAGTCACTTTTTTACCGTGTGCCCTGATGCGCAGCACCACACAATCAAAATATTTACATTATAATGGAACCTCCTGGGCTCTATTCTACAAGGCAAACCTGTTTACAACCATTTAAAACAGTAATAAAGACCCTACTAGCACTAGCAGGGCCATACTAGCTGTCTGGCTAAACCCATACATTTACCCGGTTAACGTCACAGACGCCTCGGATAGCTCTACTATAATAGCGCTTCACTAGAATGGTCACACAGCCATCAGAAGTGCTCAGATCCTCTTGAAATCTTACACACTCATACAAAACATGTTACTGCACTGTCTTATGCCAAGATAGCATTAGATATACCACATTTTGACCATGCACTATGTCTTTAAAAAAAATAAAGTCACTTTTTTACCGTGTGCCCTGATGCGCAGCACCACACAATCAAAATATTTACATTATAATGGAACCTCCTGGGCTCTATTCTACAAGGCAAACCTGTTTACAACCATTTAAAACAGTAATAAAGACCCTACTAGCACTAGCAGGGCCATACTAGCTGTCTGGCTAAACCCATACATTTACCCGGTTAACGTCACAGACGCCTCGGATAGCTCTACTATAATAGCGCTTCACTAGAATGGTCACACAGCCATCACAAGTGCTCAGAACCTCTTGAAATCTTACACACTCATACAAAACATGTTACTGCACTGTCTTATGCCAAGATAGCATTAGATATACCACATTTTGACCATGCACTATGTCTTTAAAAAAAATAAAGTCACTTTTTTACCGTGTGCCCTGATGCGCAGCACCACACAATCAAAATATTTACATTATAATGGAACCTCCTGGGCTCTATTCTACAAGGCAAACCTGTTTACAACCATTTAAAACAGTAATAAAGACCCTACTAGCACTAGCAGGGCCATACTAGCTGTCTGGCTAAACCCATACATTTACCCGGTTAACGTCACAGACGCCTCGGATAGCTCTACTATAATAGCGCTTCACTAGAATGGTCACACAGCCATCAGAAGTGCTCAGATCCTCTTGAAATCTTACACACTCATACAAAACATGTTACTGCACTGTCTTATGCCAAGATAGCATTAGATATACCACATTTTGACCATGCACTATGTCTTTAAAAAAAATAAAGTCACTTTTTTACCGTGTGCCCTGATGCGCAGCACCACACAATCAAAATATTTACATTATAATGGAACCTCCTGGGCCCTATTCTACAAGGCAAACCTGTTTGCAATCATTTAAAACAGTAATAAAGACCCTACTAGCACTAGCAGGGCCATACTAGCTGTCTGGCTAAACCCATACATTTACCCGGTTAACGTCACAGACGCCTCGGGTATAATAGTGCTATACTAAAACGGTCACACAGCCATTAGAAGTGATCAGAACCTCTTGAAACCTTACACACTCATACATAACATGTTACTGCATTGTCTTATGTCAAGATAGCATTAGATATACCACATTTTGACCATGCACTATGTCTCTAATAAAAATAAAACACATTTTACCATGTGCTCGCGATTGGGAGCATCGCGCTATCAAAATATTTACAATACAAAGGAACCTCCTTGGCTCTAGTCTACAAGGCAAACCTGTTTGCAATCATTTAAAACAGTAATAAAGACCCTACTAGCACTAGCAGGGCCATACTAGCTGTCTGGCTAAACCCATACATTTACCCGGTTAACGTCACAGACGCCTCGGATATCTCTAATATCGGATCAAGTTCAAGTCCAGGGGCATTCAAAGTGTTGGCATCATGGTTGAAGTTCTTCAAGATGTCAGGAAGAGTGTGTTCACCTCCTTCAGGACTGCACTGGGCAGTGCATACATGGATGCTAGCTTGCCGTGGGTTGAGATGCGCTTTGGGGCTGCAGCGAGCCTTGTGAGGATGTCGGTTGTAGGCAGACGGATGAGGTCCTTCCTTGGTGGCCATTGGAACCGGTTCAGTGCTTTGTTAGCACGCTCCATGAGAGCGACCTCGTACATGCCTTTGGTGTCCACTCCATCTGTCACTTTAGCGATGAACCACTGGGTGTTGTGCATGCAGGCCACGAACTCACCGACGGTGTAGCACTCCACGTCTGGGACCTCATCAACCTGGACTGGGACCTCCACAGCAACGACTGGGACTTCCACGGCCTCGACTGGGACTGGGACTGGGACCTCCACAGCACGCGCTGCCCTCCTGCGGTTACTCTTGAAGAGGACATGCTCAACCCAGCCGGGGCAGTTGCGAGTTGAGGTGTTGTCTTCCCAGCAGCAGGGACCGAAGCACGAGGTGTCTCTGACAGCGATGGAGACATTTGGTACGGCCGGAATCGCTGCGTGGACCTTCATCGTGCCAGGCAGGGAGTTGACACAGACTAGACTCTGCAGTAGAGCGCGGGCATCCTGGATCTCCTCGAGGGTGACATGGATGTAGTGCACGGCCCCCTCTTTTGCATTACCAGTGTCAACAAAGGCCTTGGCGTTCTCGATGACAACTCCCGCCTTCACCAGTAGATCAGCGACTCGCTTAGCAGAAGCACCAATGCCATCGCAGGGACCCTTGCCATGGCCAGCTTCATAGTAGGTCCAGGTGGCTTGGATCCCCCCCATCAGCTGCTCGTGCTTGCAGAGGATGCTGAAGATGAATCGGTTCCGGTACTGCGAGGACGGCGAGTCGGAGCTGTAGTGGATGGTGGTGCAGTTGGGAACGTGCTCATCGATGAACTCGCGAATCTTCAACATGAAGGCGAGGATGGCTCCGGCATCGTGCTTGCGGTCATCGGTGCAGAGGGCTAGGGAGTGGTGTTTGGTGTTCCCGTCCTTGTCCTTGTAGTGGATCACGGCCGGGTGGAGAGTGACCGGATCCTTTGCGTAGTAGACGGCTTGTGGGGACTCAGGGAACGACACCATCCAGTTTTCCGAGAAATCCATCTGCACCGTGACCTCCTGCTCCGACATCGTTTCCCGTACTTCCCGGACGACTCGGTGCTGGTTCTGGGCGCGGAACGAGTGTTCTCGCATGGTGACAAAGTCCTTGCACATCATCTTGATGAAGTCTGCCTTGGTGTCGGTGTCTGGACGCAGTCGGAGCTTCTTGCAAGTTTTGTTCTTGCCGGTCTTAGGGTCCTTCTCCTGGATCTCAACTTCCACCATCTGCCATGTTTCCACGGTGACGGTGGAGCCAGTGATGCTCTTACGCATGTTCTGTTTGAACTCCTCCAGTGTGTTGGTACGCACTACTGCATCGGGTAGTCCTGGGAGGTGAGCAGCCCGTAGCCGGAGGGTGAAGTTTTGGTGTTTGGTGCAGAGACAGATGCGGGTGTTGTTGCACTGCACACACTTGATAAACTGGGCCTCCTTCCGGACTGCTTTGAAGGTGGAGAGACCGACCTTTCTCTCAGGGTACTCACTCTTGTAGATGTCGTGCAGTACTGAGAGTAGATCAGTCAGCACCACCTTCTGCACCTTACGGTTGGGCTCACCAGCCTTCCTCACCGTGACGACATCCTTTTTACCGGGCAGAGTGTAGGAGTGCTCGGGCCTGCAGAGGAACTCGACGATGTGGTTGACCTTCTCCTCACGGTCCCTGCACGCTGGGGACACCTTCGTGGCATCCTTTGGCTTGAGGGACCGAGGATCCACGCCGATGTCCAAGCAGAAGCGGGTCAGCACTTTGCCCTTCTTTAACTTGTCGCGGGCGGAGAACTTGCGGGCGATACGGGTCCGTACCACACCCCGCAGTGACCGTACCCCAGATGCGAAGATCTGGTACTTGGCAGAGTCAGCTTCAAGTTGTTTCAGCTGGTCTGCAGGCACGTTGACGGTCTTGTCGGTGGACGGGCCGGGTTGGTGGGCATCTATGAGGCGGCGGCGAGTGTTCTTGGCGTCGGAGGTGGTGGCCTGCTGGGCATGCCGGATGGTCTTGGCGGACATCTTGAGGATTGTCGCTGCTTGGTCTTTGATGGTCTGTTCCTGTAGGTCGATGGTCAGCTTCTGTTTGTGTACCCGCCTGAAGAGCCCCTGTTTTACAGGGGTCCTCACTTTGCGCAGCCTGCCTGCGGGGGGACTCCTGTAAATAAAGGTAATGGTTAAATATCAAATTGATGCCAAAGTAAATCATTACATAATAAATTATAATAATGATAAATACATAGACTACATGAAGTGTGCATTTGTATAGAATAGTGGAAGGGGGGAGGGGTTGACAACTAGCACCCCCCCGAGGTAGACTCTGCAACCCGATATAAGCCGAGTCTCCATGCTGCATTCATGCATCATGCCTACACATAGATACACATACACAAATAAGCAAATTAGAGGGGGGTGTCTCAGCCCCATGTGGTAGTCATGGTGCCTGCATGCAGCGCTGGCGAGCTACTCGCCAGCGCTGCATTGGTGCATCATTCCGACCCACGCTGCATTCATGCATTATGACAAGCAACTAAACAAGCAACTAAACAAGCAACTTAACAAGTGACTGAACAAGCAACTGAACATGCAACTAAAATGAACTGAGCAACCTCCTATTCTATTACTTTTATGGTACAATTACTTTATTCGTCGTCGCTATTATCCTCAGACTCCCTGAGGATGGGGTGTCGCTCGATGGTGTCTCTGTAAATTGTGAGTTACCAGTAAAGACAGTTTAATTAAAGATAGATACTGTATACCTACATGGATTGACATTGTGTATTAGCTATGCAAAGAGGTTTTCTAGATTGTATAGATTATAATGTTACCACTGGTACTTACTGCAGGTCGAGGGCCAGCAGCAGCGGATCCGGACTGAACCGGGTGCTGCGGGTTGGGCTGAGGGGTGGGGGCACCGTCACTGTGCGCTGTGGCCGTCCGGCAGGGGTCAGCGGCGTGTCACTCAGAGGAGCCTGGCGTAGTCCTGCAGTCCGCGAACACTCGGGGGTGGGGGTAGCGGCGGCGGTGGTGGTATCGGTGGCTGGCTGTAAAATACAATTTATCCCAGATTTAAAATAGGTGAATAAAATATATATATAGAGGTTTTTTTTTTTATTAAGGCCAATATCAAAATGTTTATATTTAATTATACTAGTACTAGAGCTGTCACAGATGCATTTAAACTGAACACCGTTACTTTGTTGGACACTGCAGTTTAAACTGAACAGAACATTGAGTATACACACACAGTACAAATTGATTAATCACTGTATCATACAATAAGATAGGCATTTTGATTACACTTACACGAGTGCTTAGGCGCTTGTATACCACGCCGCCCGCGTCCACGTAGTAGTCTCCGTGCACGCCAGTCGACGAGGACTTGGCGGCAGGGACTGACGTGGCGACGGGGACGGACGTGGCGACGGTGACAGGGGTGGCGGCGGTGACAGGGGCGGCGGTGACAGGGGTCACGGCGGGCCTCCTGGCAACACGGGTGGCGGTGACGGTGGCGGTGACGGTGGCGGTGACGGTGGCGGTGACAGGCCTGGTGGTGACGGGCCTCGTCGACACAGGCGTGGTGACGGTCACGGGCGTCGTTGTCACGGGCGTCGTTGTCACGGGCCGGGTGTCGGAGCGCTGCTGTAAGAGAAAATCCGTTATTGAAATATAAATTAGGATTAACACATACATGTGTAAAAATATGCAATTGTAAATAAAATTAAAATACAGAATTTGTATACTTATTTCCTTCTTAATCTCACATTTACAATGAAATTAGAACCATGGTCGTAGTGTGTACAGATTCAGGGACTAACATATCTAAGAGGTTCCTTAATATGTGGTGAATGCTTAGTTGCCACCGTTAGGTATCCACAGGCACCACATACATCTATCCAAAATGATAGGGAACCCATTAATTATGCAGTGATCTCCTACAGACCAGGTGAGAGGGTCATGTGAGATTAAGTGAAATAAGCATTTCCCATGTCAGAATTTCCCACTATGTTACTATGTGGATACTGAATACATTTATGTAGTTTATTGCATTTATAAATAATACTATACAGGATAATCATAGAGGCAGGTTCATAAAATCTAATGTTTATATAAATACTTATTAATCATAGGGAGGCAGGTTTATACAATCTAATATAAATACTTAATGATCATAGGCAGGTTCATACAATCTAATATAAATACTTACACCTCGTGGTCGAGTTGCCACAGGGGCAGTAGAGGCGGTGGCAGCAGTGGCGGTGGCAGCAGTGGTGGTGACGGTGGCGGTGACGGTGGCGGTGACAGGCCTGGTGGTGACGGGCCTCGTCGACACAGGCGTGGTGACGGTCACGGGCGTCGTTGTCACGGGCGTCGTTGTCACGGGCCGGGTGTCGGAGCGCTGCTGTAAGAGAAAATCCGTTATTGAAATATAAATTAGGATTAACACATACATGTGTAAAAATATGCAATTGTAAATAAAATTAAAATACAGAATTTGTATACTTATTTCCTTCTTAATCTCACATTTACAATGAAATTAGAACCATGGTCGTAGTGTGTACAGATTCAGGGACTAACATATCTAAGAGGTTCCTTAATATGTGGTGAATGCTTAGTTGCCACCGTTAGGTATCCACAGGCACCACATACATCTATCCAAAATGATAGGGAACCCATTAATTATGCAGTGATCTCCTACAGACCAGGTGAGAGGGTCATGTGAGATTAAGTGAAATAAGCATTTCCCATGTCAGAATTTCCCACTATGTTACTATGTGGATACTGAATACATTTATGTAGTTTATTGCATTTATAGATAATACTCTACAGGATAATCATAGAGGCAGGTTCATAAAATCTAATGTTTATATAAATACTTATTAATCATAGGGAGGCAGGTTTATACAATCTAATATAAATACTTAATGATCATAGGCAGGTTCATACAATCTAATATAAATACTTACACCTCGTGGTCGAGTTGCCACAGGGGCAGTAGAGGCGGTGGCAGCAGTGGCGGTGGCAGCAGTGGTGGTGGCCGTCGTCTTCGTGCCCCGGGCACGCTTCCAGAGGGAAGCGGAGACGCGCAGCGGCGCAGGCGGCGGCCCTCCCTCGGCGGCATCCTGCAGCGCGTCCGCGGGTGGAGCCTCCTCGGCCGGTGGAGCCTCCTCGGGAGGAGCGCCAGCTGCAGCAGCGGGGGCAGGCCGCTTCAGGCGCCGGTCGGGCGAAAAGACAGGTGGCGGTCGACCCTCCGCCTCGGCCCTGGCGACCTGGTCGAGCCGGTCACGCCACTGTGCCGTCTGTATGAAAAGTACAAGTATTGTTTAATTTGTGCTAAACAGTTGTGGGAGTTATGAACAGATTGAACACTGATTACTAATTGTATTAAGAGATTCATATGCTTATCCAATAAAATCCATACCTATATTTAAAATTTGTCCATAAAAGTAATTCTCAATGTTAGAAATTGCAATTTACTCACCCGCAGGTTTGCCTGGTCCTGCTGTAGCCTTCTCTCGTCATCCGTGGACGCCGCCTTCACCCGAGCCCTGGACTCCTTGCGGAGCTCGGCCTGGTGGCTCTGGTAGGCCGCCTCGTCCTCGCGCTTCTTGCGGGCCCTGCTCTCGGCTTGGCGCTGGGCGCCCGTCTTGGCCGTCCCGGGCGGGAGCTTCGGACGTACCATACTGCAAAATAAACAACAATTTATGATTATTTAAGGGAATTTCAGACCATTTAAATAGATTAACATCATGAATAATAATTGCTAATTATTGGCAAATGTTCACTTTAGTTGATTGGATAATTAAATACAGGTGTATAGCCAAAACATGGAGGATTTTGAGCACATCAGACATACATAAGTGGGTCTGCCACAGCTTTTAAGCAAAAATAGCCAGGGGACAGAGAAGTTGGAAAAAAAAGTTTTAACTACTGCCAATACACCTTACTGGCTCTTTAGATATATAGTAGGGGCATGCTGACTAAAAATATGGAGAGGTTGGGTGCAAGGGAACTACTATTTTTATTCGATTAACTGCTTTCGAGGCGTCTGTGACATTAATGAAATGTTCTATAAATATATGTAAACTTTGATAAATAAAAATATTTCTTGGTCAGGGCATTAGCTTACATACCCCTGAAGCATGGTACGAAGTTACATTGTTCAATTCGATCAAATAGTCACTGTACAGTGACATTTTCATTTTCGTCGGAGGCGTCTGTGACAATAACCCGAAAATGCATGAATAGGCCTACAGTGGCCAGAAAAAGAGTACCAGTGTAAATATATCCCACTAAAATGATAAAGGGACGTAGTAGGAAGAGAATTAACCATAATATATTAAGTTAGGATAGATTTCAGCTGAGTGAGAGTACATTTTCTGACCCAATTTTCAAAAAATTTCCAAAATATTTTTTTAAAAGGCATGAAAAGTAGCCTTATTTACATGGGATGGCTACTAAACTACATACGAGCATAGAGGAGCATCTTATCTATTGAATCAAGTTCGTATGTACCCGCAGGAAACGATAGAACGATAGCCAGAACGATTTTTCGCCGAGCCACCATTAATGTCACAGACGCCTCCGGCGAGCGTACACCGGTGAAATTGGCAAAAAACAACATGGCGGCGACTGTGACAATAATACGCGAGCACTCGAACGAAAGTAAACGATCAAGTCTACCTAAAATACACCGTTCGAAACGAAAATAAATGTATCAGCGTGGGCCTGGGGGCATAATGAATCAAAATATAACACATTTTTGGTACGATCACTTACCTTTGCTTAGCTTTTAGCTGAAAAAGAACGCTGATCTGGCGGAATGTGGAGTCGCTCCATAAAGATCTGACGCTGCTGTGCTCGCCGAAACGCTACCCGGATGTTCGGCGCTTCCGGCGGGTAACAGGAACGCCGACAGCGTTCCCGCGCTAAATTTGGGGTTATTGTCACAGACGCCGCCGCAAAGTATAAATACCCCTCCCGCGGTGCCCGTTCACTACATATCGAATCAATTGCAGTAGACGATCCTCAAATACAACCCAATAGAGTACACAGGGTACAAGAAATATATATAAAATCATAATTAAACGCTGGAAAGGCTATAATGCTTGGAGGCGTCTGTGACAATAACTCGAGTTCCAATACACTATATTGCCAGTAAGGGAGAGAAAAAGTGGGCGTGGCTAAAAAAAAATTTTTTCATGAGCACACCCATAGGGAGGCTCTAGATTGCTGGTAGT
Organism: Harmothoe impar; assembly: GCA_947462335.1. Taxonomy (NCBI): domain Eukaryota; kingdom Metazoa; phylum Annelida; class Polychaeta; order Phyllodocida; family Polynoidae; genus Harmothoe; species Harmothoe impar. The sequence continues at coordinate 40,879,043 of OX381710.1, forward strand.
ATGGATATTTAGTGAATACTATTATTAAAGATATAGGCCCTTTTATTAATGTCACAGACGCCTCCAAAACATGTAGTTGCTACACTTGAACGTCACTGTTGAAAAATTTGCGCGGGATATGAAAGTGTAACAAACTGATTTGTTCACATAACATATATAGCTACTAGGAAATGCTGTTTAGTGATAGTTTTTGATGTCTCAGTTGACGTGAGGGCCTTGTAAAACATGGATAATTAGCTAAAAATCATGGATTTTAGCCATTTTTCAACTTTGGAGGCTCATAAATCGGCCAAAAATCATCGTAAATGCAAAATTTTAATTTTTCCCGAAAGCCAAGAGTCTGCCCTCTTATGAAAAACCAACAAAGACCATACTGGTGTATGTATTTTTATTCTGTGGCTGTTGCAAAGCAGAAAACCCCCCAAAACCCAGATCAGCATCTTTTTTCGATCCGACCCATATATGTGTATGACATCAAGTTAATTCTGCACACAGACGTGTTCTATAGAGTTAGCGTTATAAAGCAATACCTAGTTTTAGGCCCACAAAATTAGCTATAGCTAGCTCATGATTATAGACTTCTAGCTGACAACACCATGTGATGCTTTATGAATGCAGGTTTGCTTTCGAGGAAAACACGGATGGCACCTATTGCCGGACAGGGTGGCAAAAACCTGACATTACAAGAGCAGTTTTCTTGCTGAGAAGACATTGCTTACACCATTTTTATGATGGAAGTTTTCTTGCCAACTCGGCCATTGACTAGGTAGTATGTAATTGTCGCTTTAGATCACGAGTTCCTGGTTTGTAGCACAGACACACATACCTTATAATGAAATGTGGGAGAACATACATGTATACAAAACGGTTTTCTTTTATTTCTACATGGTCTTGCTCTAGATCTTCAAAGTGATAGTTTTATCATCAGAGATGATATTTCAACAGGCAAAATGTATTTCTTTGCATTAGAATATGCATGATTCTTAATTGGATTTGAATCAGTCTCATGCATAGGGCGTCGAACTGCATCGCTTCTACTATATAAATTCTACTTTTTACCATGCGTAAAGTAATTTATACATTGGTGTCGGCCACAGAGCACAGCCCCTTTTCTAATCATAATCCTAAATAGGAAAAGGGGTGTCGTATAGGGTCCTGGTGCAAATAGCATATCAGAACATGGCTATTGAGGTAGTTATTTATAAGAGGAACATAACGTGTATGGTGGAAGGAAGGGCTCTCTCCATGTGCACACATTAAATGGCAAAATAACATGAACTGCAGCAGGGTGCATCATGTGCTCTATGTATCTGACAAAGGGGGATATCTTTATGACCACTGCCCCTTCTCCTATGTCAACAAGGTGCTTGGCAGTAGGCATAAGGCAGCAAGTAGAGATATGAGTGAGGTGGCCGCCCAGACCATCAGGGCAGAGTGGTGATTTACTCTGTGTATACAGGCACTGTTGAAACTGACCCCCACTAAGTATAACAGATGATGGGTGATGGGGAAACTGCACACAACCATAAAGCCTCCACATCTGTACAGTTGAAGTACACTGATAATCTGAACTAAGTCAGTACTGGCTAACATCTCTGATATGGGTAGTCTTTTTTTTGGGTTCCCTTTACAACCAACCACAATTAGTTAATACCACCAGATACAGCCAATATATCAGTGACCAACTCACCGTAGTCTTTCCATTTCTATGAGTATTAGGCTTAGGATTGTAAGCCTTTTTGAGTAAGGCATTGGTCATATTTTGTTTTGCCCCTGTACTTTTTGAAAGTCATTCAGACTAATACCCCTATGACTAACCTTGTATAATTATATACAACAGACTAAGCACCGGAGCATAACGATTGTCAGTGTAGGGACCACAATGGGAGATGCAGCACGGGACTGGTGGTGGTGAGAGCAGTACACCACTCTTCTAAGATACTGTGCACTTCTTATAAACAGGTGGGTGGGTTGGGGGTAGGGGGCAAACAAATTGTATCCCTCTTGGGAGGGATGCAAAGAATTCCACATACATTGGCTTCAGTCCACACGCGTGGAGTTCAAAAGAGCCAACAGGAGAGCTACACATAAGAGAGATGTGAAGAGTCAAAAGGGGTTGGCTTGTATTGTGTTGCAAATCCTTGTATTTATCCTGGAGAAGCAATTAGACTAAAGCTTCTATGCCTTTATGCTGCCGTTAATAGATTTGCACTACGCCCCGAGTTATGTAGCTATAACAGTAGTTTACCCACACACCCCACTCACTAGTATGCATTGTCATTGTATTTCAGCGGGGCTAGTGTGTAGGTGGATAGATTCCGCCCAAATCCATCAATATGCTGGATCTGCTGGCAATGTATTGATTGGGAGAGTGCCAGGGGAACGATTTAGGATTTGGCGGGAAAAGACAGGGTGGCGGCGCAAAAAGTCGTCTGCGGGCGCGGACTAATAACGGACGCCGCGAGCCGCATGCTAAGCTGGATATGACCGGGTGACGTGGGTGACGTGACAAAGCAGGCTAATAGTGCCGGATGGCACTACGTCATTGCGACGCCATGACACGTCGCCTGACGACACCTCGGGCCGTGCTGTCAGGTGTCACACCTGGCTATCCCTGATTGTGTCATAATGAGCAGCCCCTGTCAATCTACGTCACGGAACCATGTACGTCACAGCTTCATATAGCTCAATACTAACGTTCGAAGTACATGTATACACTATTTCGTGGGAGATATATAACATATATGTGCACTATATATATATGTAAATATATATATCATCATCCTGGGGTTGTATGATAAATGGGTATCATAATGCAGTGGTTAGGATTAGTGCGGTATAGCAGGAGGGCGATGTGCATGTATACAGTGTATGTAGATACATAGATGTCGGGGTTGGTGGGGCTGTATACTAAGTGAGCAGCTCGTCGAGTATAGCGACCAGCTCACGCACTCTACCTGCTCAGCATGCAGTGATTGATGACCGGGGTCATCAGTCAAAATATGATCTCAGATGGCGATATGATTAGCTGCGTGTGTGTAGGGGTTGGTGGGTGAGTGATGGCGGAGGGGAGTAGCATTACCAAACAGTCGCCGGCGTCAGGCGCGCCTCCATACAGAGGGCCGGCGCTGTGCGGACGTTGATGAATACGGTGGGCGCGTGCCCAGAGCTGCTCACACAGTAAAGGCCGCGTTGTGAGCAGCTCCCGAGCAGCTCCCGAGCAGATCCACCTGTAGCTGCAGCGGCACACACAGATACACCATCTATCACAGTGCGTACTCCATGACCGTAATTCTGAATTACGGTCATACAAGATGGCGGCTGCAGTTGAGTTCAGTCTATTTCTTCTCCAGTCCATTGTATGAAATATATAACATATTGAAGGCTGCTTTTTGGCCAGGCTGTAGTTTATATGACAATGCTACTGACCCAACACTCGGATCTTGTTCATGTGTACTGGTTTATGCATAAATCGGTCATTTAGAGCTGGATTGTATGACCGTAATTCAGGCAATGGTATGACCGTAATTCTCTCATGAGAATGTCAGGTATGACCGTAATTCTATCAAAAAGTATGACCGTAATTCAGGTATTCAATATAAATATGCCTATTAATGATGCATATGTCTGCATTTTAGGCTTGGGGATGAGTGGCTCAATGAGTACCATAATTACATACCTAGCAGCACACAATGATACAGGCAAGTGCCAGAAGGAAAGTGATGGGAATGTTGTGACTGACAATTGGTACTGAATTACGGTCATACTCTATTTGTAAGTGAGAATTACGGTCATACTGTGTGAATTGCGGTTTTACTGTGTGAATTACGGTCATACCTGACCACATGGTTGGCATTTTGTTCTCTTAGGATGTTTGGTTAAAACTTATAGGGAGAGGAGATGTCCTATTACTCCTGGGCACATGTCTCATATATGGGAACACTGAACAAGGCATTATAAAGCCAGAAATATGACTTCAACTGACCTTGAACTGACAGAATTACGGTCATACCTGAGGTGAATTACGGTCATACCATGTTTTGATGCAAACTGAATTACGGTCATACCATCCAGCTCTAAATGCCTGATTTATGCATAAACCAGTACACATGAACAAGATCCGAGTGTTGGGTCAGTAGCATTGTCTTATATACTACAGCCTGGCCAAAAAGCAGCCTTCAATATGTTATATATTTCATACAATGGACTGGGGAAGAAATAGACTGAACTCAACTGCAGCCGCCATCTTGTATGACCGTAATTCGGAATTACGGTCATGGAGTACGCACTGTGATCTATCACACACAGCGCCGACACACAGGACCTCAGCATCAACTTTACCCTCTAGAAACGTTGGTCAAAAGTTGGGGGGCAGAGGGGGAAATCCCCGGGGGGAAATCCCCCAATACACATGCCTATATACTATTGCAACTAAGGGCACGTTCGCAAATGACGTCACCCAACGTGAGTAATTTTATAAAGACCCCCACTCCTTGTTACTATTTTGGGCCTATACAAAATGTATGGTGCGTGTCACGTTTTGTCACAAAACCCAAAGACCCTGGCCACTGTCAGGCACTTACCACTGCCTAAACCGTTGCGGACATGACAGTTCCATAGCTATACCCGAGCCGTGCTGGTTTTGAAGAGGTCCCTTATACATATTATGGCATTCACCAGCTTTAACAGAAACACACAAACATCTGGTGCTTGCCACCACGCCGACCATATAGCCCTCCGAGCTGCGCAGTCTCCCATAAACATGGGTTGACATTTATCCATGTAGACCCTATCCATTACCGTCACAGGCACTCATTCTCGCTAATCAATGGTAAGAAATGTCAGGAGGGCCAGCCGATCCATACTCATAAGTGGATCCGTCATACTTGCATCAATAACCAGCTTACAACTCGGCCCCTGCCCAGACTACACAGCTGGGGTTATAACACATGTTTATAGCCTTATAGGACAACACGCCGCTTCATAACACCCCTGGTTGATCGAGCACACACTCAAACACAAAACCAAGTGTTGGAGGTTAACATCACAAGTTGGCATTTCTTCTACTTCTTTGGTTATTGTGCGAAGGATATTACTATCATGTAGGGTACAGCTTATTGCGTTGTGTTTGCATCTCTTTCCAAAGTTCACCTATACCTTTTGCAGTCGTTTCGTGGACTTTGGAATTTTTGGCATTACAATGAGAGATTTACAGTCACACATCTCAAAATAGTTTCCTGATAGAAGTGTTCATGAATACCTGGTTTAGACTTGAAATAAGCTGTGGCAGATTGTACATCAACCCTGGTCAACCTCCTTTATCTCTGCATTATGCATTATATCTAATTATAATATTTTAGAAAATTGGTGCTTCTACAGCAACCATAACTTATAGAATCACGATACATGTATTCTTATTAACTTTAGAGTGAGTCCTAGCATACCTCGACAATGCATCTAGAATCCTGTGCAGTACTGTACTGGGGATTGGATGGATTGACCATTCTCGATTTATTTAACAGACATGGACCTAATTGTTAAACGTTGCCAATCAAGGACTACGTGTACCATACGTTATAAAACGTATCAGGTACTAATATCTATAATATATGTGAGCGAAATGGAATCAAAATCACAAAACCAAGCATAGGTAATGAACTTTTTGTACATATTGCCGTGTTTGCACCAACCGTCCACGAATATTACATCTGTTTTATAGTCTCAGAGCATCCTTTACATCATTATTCCCATCTGTCTCCGAGGGTCTAATGGGGATTAAACATAAAAGCATGCACTGACCAATCCTTTATGAATGAGACGTCACTGAAGATTTCCTCTCAAATGTCCTGGTATTATTAATGAAAAGCTGTGGAATATTTCCCACATGTCGAGAGGAAGTCGAGCAGAAGTATCAACTTCAATGGGGCAGACGTGGTGGTGATTCATTAGGTGGGAGGCTGCCACTTTTTGAACCCCTGTGCAGAATCAACTGTCTGGGTGTCATAATTCAGCACTGTGTGAGCAGAATGCCTGTGTCTACAGAGCAGGGGGACTGACAGCCAGACGGCGACCATACCTACAGAGCTGACAATCTAACACCCACCTGACTAATTTGAACCATTAAACATTAAGCCCTCAGGAAGACGCGACTTGTGACACCACATAGTACGAGAAAGCACCAGTCCTGAGCCGGGATGGAAATATTATTGATGGGGACGTTTTTTGTGTGCTTTTCCTTGCTCACCAGCACTGCTGATTGATAATGATCTCATCTCAAACAAATCACTTGTTTGCCGAAATATGACAATCTTAAAGATTAATTAGAGACAATGAACAATAGAGAGGAGAGCACAGCAAAAGTAAATATGGCTGGACTAATGACTATGCTCTTCTGGCTGAAAATAAGCACAATTAGTTAGAAAGACAGATATGGTATTTTTGTGGAATCTCATGCAGCTAGAGAACTTGAGTGTTATCGTAATTATCTTAACTATTCAGATAAATCCCTTGTACGTAACTAAATGAGGGACTTGTCTACCGCGCAGTAAGCACATCGGACGTGTAAATAGTGTCTGCTATCTAGATTTTGTGTTAGATTATTGTTAGAATGAACAAGATGCATCGATGCCATAAATCATAGGCCTGTACTCATGGGAGAAAATGGATACCTAGGGAGTGAAGTCATTAATGCAAGGATGTTCACTTTGAATATCATATTGATAACTGTACACAATGGGGTTTAAAACGCTGCACCAGATCCTTTAAACTACGTAAATATGAACAGTGCCATGTGAAGACATTGAAGGACGATGGAATAACGGATAAATGAGGGTAAAGGGGTTGGATGTCTAAAATGGACATGGCGACATGCGACATGAGGCCTAGTGACATGGGACAGGAGGTTTAAAAAGATGGTGATATGGGATATTTCTTAGAATTGACATTGGACCAATGAGCATTATCGAGCGGTATAGACATGCGACATGGCCATTATAATTTTCTTAAATTCGACATGGCACATGGGGATCCCCCACCCCCCACCCAGACCCCTCAATGTTGGGTTGTATATACCATATATAAGACGTGCTCAGGTAGTTTCAGAATACCACCCAAAGGAGAGCTCGATTTTATAGCGTTCTACATGACATACACATATAACAAAGACCCTTAGTTCAGCCTGAATTATATATTGGCATACTGCACCAAAGTAATAACTGTACACAATTTTATATGTTCGCCATGAAAGATAAGTGTGGGGTACTATATCACGAGGTGCGCAAAATATACACAGCCTGCGGCAAAAACAAGGATTGATGTCTCAATTAGTAAATTGTCACACGTTTTGAGTTATTGCCTGTCATTGTGTACTATGGATGCCTCGGTGTCGTGTGGGAGGTCCCGCTGGTATGGGGACATGCGATATATATATATATATATATATATATATATATATTGTAAGGAAATTAAGGGCATCGGATAGAGAACACGACAGCTGACCATGTAGGGTATTCCAAGCGATCCTTTATTGTAGGTAACATAAACTCAACTGACACAACTGCGGCGGTGCCGCTCTTTATATAGCCCCCGCCCACCCCAGCGTCCATACGCTCGTCCGGAAAAGGGTCGGGGCGGTTCCGTACGACTTGTCCTCGTACGAACCCGCCCCGCCCGAGAGTGTAGCGACAGGGGAGGCCTCGCGTGACCGTCCTCCCCTCTCCCGCCCGCTACACTCTCCCCACCCTAATTTATAACATGTCCCCTTAACTTATACACTCGGTTAACATCAACAACGTAGTCGTCATAACTTATTTCTATACATCTTACGTCTAGCCCCAACCCGTACGAAATACTCCCTCCCCTTACGTTTCCCTGAGCACTATCCAACTAAACTAGCTCGCCGTTCGAGGCTTCGTCGTGGAGGGGGCTCCGCTGCCCTCCGTCTTGCACCTAACTATTTACACTGCGTTAGTCGGGGAGGGGGCCTCCGCTGCCCTCCGTTTTCCGTTCCTGCGTCCCCGTCGTCCTCGTCCCGGAGTGGCCTCTCCGCCCTCCGTCCGCCACGACGTCCCGGCGTCCCCCGCCGCCTCCGGACCCACCCGGGTGCCGACCCCCGGCTTCACGGCCGCTCCGGTGCTGTTCTCGGCTGCAAAACAGGAATGATGCCCTCGTCAGAACTTACACCCGGTCGTGTTACCCCCGCCCGGCAGAATCCCGTCCGGATACCTCTTCCCCGGGGGGCGGGCCCCTACAGGCCCACCACCGCCACCAATTCGGACAGCAAGTCGATGTAGGGGCTTGTCTCCTGTACTGGAGTTGCCCACGCCGTTCCCGTCTCTGCCTCTCTACTCCCCGCCACCCGTACAGGTGCGGTGCCTACTTCGGCCGATACAGGCCCGAACTGCATTTCCCCCGTATACACGGTCGTCCTTTCCTCTGCCAGTACAGGCTCGTTTTCCCCCACCTCGTGCGATTGGGTACGTCCTACTTCCCCTCCGGCCGGTACAGGCCCCTCGTACGGGAGTATTAATTGACTTACCACGTTACTCTCGGTGTAGACGTAGATTCTTCTCTGCTCGACCAGCCACTCCCCTCCGCCGCGCGCCTCTATGGAGGTGCTGTTTCGGCCGCCGACCAGGGTCAGGGGGCGCTGGTCCAGATGCATCCCGGTGGGGGACAGGTGCCGGCGCAGCTCGAGCTCTGGATCTAGGGGGACGGTTGCTCTCCAGGGCAGCACCACCTGCACCCCGCAGTGGACCGCCTCCGTCGATGGCACGCCCCGGCCCTCCCGAGGTCGTGGTGTGGGGTGGCGGGTCGTCGCCCCCCCAGAGCCGCCCGGTACCGCCTCGTCCGGCGGGTTCGTCTCCGTCCGCCCTCCGTCGGGTTTCTCCGGGGTGGGCTGCTGCGTCGAGTCGCCCGGCGGCTGTCCCTCGGGGGAGGTCTCCCCCTCGTCGTCCGGTTCACCCCCCTCCTCCAACACCTCGATTGCCTCGGACCCGCCGGCGGCGGCTTCGTCCGGGGCGGTCTCGCTCTCCTCCTCTCCGCCCCCCTCCCTGTGCACCTGGGCCACCACCGTTACCTTGGTACCAGTGTCCGGGGTGGTGGGCGATACGTCCGAGTATAACTTTCGTCGGGGCGAGGAGCGTGGGGTTGCCTTATCCGGGGAGGCCCCCCCTGCTCTCGGGGTCCCGACGACTTCCGTGACTGATTCCCGGAGAACTGTCACACTGCCTCCCGGCGTCTTGGTCAGCGTCGTGGTCTGGGTGGTGCCGGAGGCACCCATCACCTCCCTAATCGTCTCCTCCGACAATCCGGCCAGGAGGTGCATCAACCCTTCTTTCCCCCCGATTGCTGCCAACCGGGCGGATCTCCCCTCCTCCGGTTGTCGGCTCCCCCCGCTGGTACTCCGTCGGCTCGGGGGGCTACGCCCCTCCGCGCGAGGTGACGGGGTGGCCGTGTCGGTGACCGGGGAGTGGGACCTAGACCGCCGGGGGCTGCTGCAGGCCGGCGTCTCCCTCTTCTCCGGCGAGGGCGAAGTCGTTCGGCGAGAGGAGGAGGAGTCCCTCCTCTGGCGGCTCTTCCGGCTCTCCTTCCTCCCCGGCTCATCGTCCTGCTCCTCTTCCTCCCTGGAGGCCTTGGACTTTCCTCCCGCCGAGTCGGAGGACGCTCTCCGCTTCTTGGAGGACTTCCCGGTGCCGGTGCCTTTGGGAGCGGGTTTCGGTCGTTTGGTAAGGCGGGTGGCGTCCGGCATCCCCCCTGGCTTCTCCCACGGGTGCTTTTTGCTGCTGCGGGCACCCCCCTCCCTGTGCTGTTTCATATGGGTTACTAAGTCCGCCCTCCGGTCCTTCGGTTTCTGGATGCGGCAGGGGTTCCCCTCCTCGTCCTTCTCCGGGCAATTCCACCCGATGATAGTCTGTGGGTGGGCCGCAACGTGGGCCTTCCACTCCGCCGCCGGTATCACCCAGGGCAGTTCGGGGTCGAGCTCATGGCAGAAGCCGCAGTTGTAGCTCCCGGTGGCCATGTCGTACGAGAAGTTGTCAAAGTTGTCCCGGCCTGACTCCCCCTCCGGTTTATATACTGGCGGCCCTCCCGGCTCCTCTACCTCCTCGCCTTCTGATTGGCTGTCGTCCTGCGGCGCCGGGTGACTTCCGTCCGTGCGGAAGATTTCCAAACCGCTGATTGGCTGCGCGTCCGCTGGCCGGACCGTGGGAAGGTGCGGCGCAGCGTCCGCTCGGAGCGTGGGACCCGCGCCACCCTGGCTGTCGTCGTTCCCCGCCGTGGGAAGTGTCTGTTTCGCGCCCGTCTCGTCGCTTTTCCCACCCTTCGCACGGGACCGGGGTGGGGAATCCCCCTTTCTTTCGTCGGACGCTCCCCTCTTGTCCCCTGCCCGCTTTTGGTGGGTGCTCTTCCCCCTCCCCTCCCGGGAGGACCGTCGCTCTCCCCTCTCTGTGCGGGACGATCTTCGGTTTCCCGAGCCGTCCGTACGGGAGGAGCCCGAGGGGCGTCGGTCCCTCGACCTGTCCGGCCGGGAGGACCCCCTGCTATCCGACTTGTCCTTTTCTCGGCCTCTCTTCTCTGGCGCCGGGCGGTCGCTTCCTTCCCTGCGGCTCGTCCCCTCGTGCCGACTCCCCGCGGGCTTCCCTGGGGAGCGGGACCTGCCCCGGCTCTTGGTGGATCCCTGCGGCATCTCCCTCCCCGGGAAGGGTCCCCCCACCGTGATCGTGCGGGTTTCCTTCCCCGTTTTAGGTAGTACCGGGACGGAGATCGTTTCGTCTCTCCTCCCCCTCGACTTCCACGGCCTGTCCCGCTGCGCTGTAGCCGTCTCCCACGTAACAGAAATTCGTATGGTGTCGTCCTCTTCGTCCGAAGAAATGTTGTTCAGCAACTGGAACTCCCTCTTCCTTCCGTGGGCCTCTTTCCAAATATAATACTCAGCCGGCGGTGGCTCCCGGTCCCCCTTCTCCACCCGTTCTACCCACTTCCGCACCACGGGAACGTTGTTCCGGGCTATCGCCCCCCAGTGGGTCGGCGACTCGCTTCGTACTTGCCTCCTCTGTTCTTCCGCCAGCTCCTCTTCTCGTACCTCTCCCGATTCCGCCGACTCAGATCCCGACTCCCAGCCTTTCATCCCACTCAGTATAGCCGGATAGAAATCGTCTCTTGGGTGTAGAGCCATGACTGGCCGCTCCCAGCCATCCCCCGGGCTTATATAGCCCTCCCGGGACCCGTCTTTGCCATGGCTACCCCCGCCTTTTTCGCCGGGGCGAATGGCCGGGCCGCCCCGGTCTCCCGCCCCGCCCTCCGGCCGGCCCGGGGACCCTGGATCCCGCGACACGGGCGCCCCCCCCCGGCCGGCGGGGTCCTCTGCCGTCCCGGTTACCATGCCCACCAGGTCCGCCCCCTCTGCTGGGTTGCCCGGCACCACCTTGAGGTTGTCGTAGTGCTCTACCCGCCGTTTTCGACCCATCTCTATCTCATAGACGGGGCCGCCGATGCACCTCAGAACCGTCCAGGGCCCCGTCCAGTACCTCTGTAGCTTCGGGCTGAGCCCCACCTTCTTTATCGGGTGATAGAAATACACCTGCGCGCCGTCCTCGATGGGGTCCAACACCGCCCTCTGGTCGTAATTCCTCTTCTGTCTTTCCACCGCCCGGCCCAGGCTTTCCCTAGCCGAGGCATGCGCCTCCGCCATCCACCCCTGCAGGCGGGCGACGTAGCCCTCCCCCGGGGGAACATCCTGCAGCTCTCGTACGGGATATATTAAGCTCAGGGGCGCTGCCGTCTCCCTCCCCAGCATCATGGCGTTTGGCGATACTCCCGACGAAGAGTGTTCCGTCGCCCGGTACGCTGCCATCACGAAGGGGAGCTGCCGATCCCAGTCTCTTTGGTCCTCCCTCACAACGGTGGAGAGGAGGGCCTCTATGGTCCTATTACACCTCTCCACCATCCCGTCCGATTTCGGGTTGAAGGGGCAGGTACGCGACTGCCGGACTCCCAGCAGCTTCACCACCTCCCGGAAGGTGGAGGATTGAAACTCTCTCCCCTGGTCCGTATGCAGAGTCACCGGGGTGCCGAACCGGCACACGAAATTCTCCACGATAGCTCGGGCCACCGTGGGGGCCCGGTGGTCCGGGAGCGCGTACGCCTCCGCCCATTTCGTGAAATACTCCACGAGGACCAGTATGTATACGTTCCCGCCCGCCGAGGGGCTCAACGGGCCCATTATGTCCGCCCCTATGCGCTCCATCGGCATCCCGACGGGGACATGCCCCATAGGATGGCGGTGGGGGGCCGCCGGCGGCTTCCGTTGATTGCACGGGATGCACCGGGCGGACCAACTGGTGAGGTCCCTCCTGAAGTTCGGCCAGTAAAAGAAATCCTGGCATCTCCGGATAACCCTACGCCGCCCCAGATGCCCCGCCAGTCCGTCTCCGTGCAGCCCCTTCATGACCTCCGACTGCATTTCCGCCGGTACCAGTATCTGCAGCCTGTCTGCCCCTCCCGGCGTGTACCATGCCCGCGATAACACCCCTCCAGGCCCCTCCTTCAGCCGGGTCACCTGATGAGCATACGTCCGGTGATCGTATGACTCCGTCTGTTCGTCCGCCCCGGCGGCAGGGTCTCCCCCACGCACCCACTCACGGACCCGGACCAGTAGCGGGTCCCGGTCTTGTGCCGCCTTCCACTCTGCCGGGCTCCCCAGCCGGGTGACTGTGGTGTCATCCGTCCCCTGCTCCATATCTTCCTCCTCCGTCTCCGCCTGAGCCCTCCCCCGGGTCAGGGCGAAGCACGCGGTAGGCTGCGACCCCCCCAGCCCGCACTGCCGGCACGGTCGTCGGGAGAGGGCGTCCGCATTGCTGTGGTCCTTCCCCGGGCGATGTTGTATGGTAAAATCGTGCGTCCCCAGCACCTGCAGCCACCTGGCGACCTGGCCCTCCGGTTCCTTAAAGTCCGTCACCCACCGGAGGGCCGCATGGTCCGTGCGGATAAGAACCGGCCGACCCACCAGATAGTGCCGAAACTTTTTGAGCCCAAACATGACTGCTAGCAGTTCCCGCCGGGTCACGCAATAATTTCTCTCCGGCCTAGACATGGTGCGGCTGGCGTACGCCAACGCCCTCTCAGTCTCGCCCTGCTGCTGGGAGAGCACCGCCCCCAGGCCGAAATTACTGGCGTCGGTGTCCAGGATCAATTTGCCCTCCGGTTCGGGGTACGCTAGAACCGGCGAAGATGTCAGTTTCGCCTTCAGCTCCTCGAACGCCGCCTCGCACTCCGGGGACCAGGTGAACCTTCGGTCCTTCTCCGCCGCCGCCGAGAGGGGCTTAGCTATGCTAGCAAAATCCCGCACGAATGTCCGGTAGTACCCGGCCAGCCCTAAAAAGCTCCGGACTTCCCCCACCGTCTGTGGTCGGGGCCATTCTCGTACGGCCCGTACCTTTTCGGGATCCGTCGCCACCCCGTTCGTATTCACTATATGTCCGAGGAAGGACACTTCCCTCCGGGCTAGTTGACATTTCCGCGGTTTTACTTTCAGGCCCGCCCCTACCAGCCTCTGGAGCACCTCCGCTACCCTCAGAAGGTGCGTCTCCAGGTCTGGAGAGAACACTATGACGTCGTCGAGATATACCAAACACGTTTTCCAGTGCAATCCTTTCAAAACTACCTCCATCAGTCGCTCGAACGTCGACGGCGCATTGCACAGGCCGAACGGCATGACCTTGTACTGAAAGAGGCCACTATGAGAGACGAACGCCGTTTTCTCCCGATCACACTCATCCATGGCCACCTGCCAATATCCGTTGGTCAGGTCCATGGTACTGAACCAGCTGGCCCCGGCTAGCGTGTCCAGCGAGTCGTCTATCCTCGGAATGGGGTAGGCATCTTTCTTCGTAACCGCATTAAGTTTCCGGTAGTCGATACAAAATCTCGGGCGGCCGTCCTTCTTCCGTGCCAGGACTATGGGCGACGCCCATGGGCTTGTGGAACGTTCGATAATGCCGAGGTCCAGCATCTCCCCGATCTTTGCCTCAGCTTCCGCGCGTTTGTGGGGTGCCAATCGTCGGGGCCGCTGTTTCACCGGGGTAGCTTCCCCCGTTTGAATGCCGTGTTTCACTAGGTGCGTCTCCCCCATATCGTCTTCCCAGTGCGAAAATGCCTCGATGTTCGCCCGGATCATGGCCTCCACTCTCGGCCGGGCCCCTTCGTCCACCCCGTCCAGCAGCGTGTTGACCACCCCGTCCGCTCCGTCTGAACCCGCCGGTGCCGCCCCCAGCATTGCACACGACGCCCCTTCCTCGTCCGACTCGTAATCCTCCAGGGGCAGCGCCGTTCCCAGGCGGGTGTTCTCCCTTAGCCAGAGCGACCTGGCCCCCACGTTCAATAGGATGACCGGTGTACGGCACTTCTTGTTGGGTGCCACTATCCCTCGCCCGACCCGGAAACCTTCCTTCCGCTCGTTCTCCGGTGTCCCCTGGATCACACAATACAGCCCGTCGTCGAAGTCCCACCCGGCTATACGCGCCGTCACCACCAACTGCTCCCCCGGCGGTATACAACAGTCTCGTGTTAGTATTGCCCCACATCCGCCCGTCCGAGCCTTCTTCGTTTCCGGGGGTCCCTCGCTCGACTCCTCCCACAGCAACCTCTCCCCGTTCATATCTACCAGTATGCCGTTGCCCCTTATGATGTCGGCTCCCAGTATCCCCTCCGGCGAGATGTCGGCGACCAGGAAGGTCCCCATCATTTTCTCTCCGGCGAATTGCAGTGCCCCCTCCGTACGGCCTTTTATTTGCATGGGCCTCCCGTCCGCGCACACTACCGTCCGGTCGTGCGCCACCAGGGCCGCCGGGGCATTTTGTCGCTGCCACCACCGCGTGGATAGCATGCTGGCCGAGGCGCCCGTGTCCACCAACATACTGATGTCATGTCCGAAGAGTTTTCCCTCCACTATGAGGCCTGTCCCCTTCTTTTCTCGGCCCTGTACCGACGTTACCGATATTTCCGGTCGTCCTTTCTCGGCCCCAGGACTCCCTAGTTCTGGGGCCGCTGGCCGTTTCCCGATGCCGGTTTCCCCTCCACCGGTTTCCCGCCTTCCTGTCCTTGCCGGCCCTCCTCGGGAGGCCGCTCCGGGCATTCCCGCCGGAAGTGTCCGTCCTTTCCGCACCTGAAGCATCCCCTCCCGGAGGGCCGCTGCGCTCCCGTCGCCGTCCCGGGACCCCCGGCCGGCGGGCACAAATCCTTTCGGAGGTTGGCTAGCTCCCGCATGAAGTCCGCCCTCAGGGGCGCCAGCTCCCGTGTGAACTCTTTCCGCAAGGACTCGAGTTCGTCCGCCATGGTGGCGTCTGTGGCAAATACCCGATCGTTCCTCTTCCCCGACTGCCGGTCCTTCGTTAGATGGGCTTCCGCCCGTACCCCCACGGTCACCGCGTCTTCCAGCGTCCGGGGCTGGGAATATAATATGAAGTACCTCAATTGACTGTCCTTCAGGCCGTCGAGGAACCTGTCTTTTGCTAGACTGCAGATAGTCTCCCCGTCCGCGTCCGGATATCCCAGTCTGGCTAGCCGCTCCAACTCCTCTGAGTAGGAGACCAGGTCCTCCTCTGCTCGTCGGTCCCGCCCCCGGAATACAGCCTTGTGCGACTCCGCCTGGTTTCTCGGTTGGAACCTCTGCTGCAGCGCCCCGACCAATTCCGCGTACGCCAGCTGCTCCCCCGGCGCCAGGCGGGACAGGAGCCGTCTCGCGTTCCCCCGGAGGCTTATTCCCAGGAACATCCCCGCCGTTTGGTCGTCCCACTTGTTGGCCTGCACACAAAGTCGGAAGTGCGCCATAAATTCATCCAGGTCGGTCGTCCCGTCGAACTGTGCGGGCATCACCACCGGGCGTCCCCCGTCTCCCGCCGGCGTATTAGGCACCGTTACCTGCAGTCCCCCTGCCGGTCCCTGCTCCCGGACGATCCGTTGGCCCCCCAACTCGTCCCCTTCGCCACTTCTTGGTCTCTCCCCTCTCCGGACGGCCTCCTTCCGCCGCCCTCCGGTCCTTTCTCGCGGCAAGTCGCCACCGGCCCCTGCGGATTCTGCCGAGCCCCATCCCGTCCGTCGCCGGCCGTCTGTGCGCCACGGCGCCGTCCCTCGAGCACCGCCCGCTGAGTCCGGCCGTCCGAAGTTCCACACGTCCGGCGTCCGTTCTGTGTCCCTGCTCCTCCGCAGGAAGACATCCTCGTCCGCGCATTCGACCAAGTTGCCGCCCAAGCGCCCTTCCAGCGCCGCCCCTCTCGGTTCCCCCGCGGTTCCCGGGTCCCGCATCTCCACCGTGCGTCTTCCCTCCGGGTGTTCATCACCCGTCCGCGCTGCCTCTCCCCTCTCGCCGCTGTCCATCCCGTTCTCGCCCCTTAACATCGTGTAATGTCCGTGGGTCCTATGCCTGTTGTTCACCGCTGTCACCAATGTAAGGAAATTAAGGGCATCGGATAGAGAACACGACAGCTGACCATGTAGGGTATTCCAAGCGATCCTTTATTGTAGGTAACATAAACTCAACTGACACAACTGCGGCGGTGCCGCTCTTTATATAGCCCCCGCCCACCCCAGCGTCCATACGCTCGTCCGGAAAAGGGTCGGGGCGGTTCCGTACGACTTGTCCTCGTACGAACCCGCCCCGCCCGAGAGTGTAGCGACAGGGGAGGCCTCGCGTGACCGTCCTCCCCTCTCCCGCCCGCTACAATATATATATATATATATATATATATATATATATATATATATATATATATATGTATGTATATGTATTATATATAACATGAAAGATGACAGCCTGTTCATTTGTCACGGGATTTGTCATCATTTGCCCCAATGACGTTGCCGGCACTTCATTGGGGCATCATGCCTATCCCCTGGGAGTGTATCAACCC
The DNA here is from genome assembly GCA_947462335.1 of Harmothoe impar. Taxonomy (NCBI): domain Eukaryota; kingdom Metazoa; phylum Annelida; class Polychaeta; order Phyllodocida; family Polynoidae; genus Harmothoe; species Harmothoe impar. Next base: position 40,895,947 of record OX381710.1, read on the forward strand.
GCTAATGTCGGCATGATCCTGACAGTAGTAAGGTACTGATTGATGCCAGGCTTAAACGTACTTCTCCAGTCTCTACAAAATCACTTTTCAGTGAATCAATTACACTTGGAGTGTGTGCGTTCATTTCTTATCTAATCAACTCTTTACTGGACGAATTATTATTTGCAGTACGACAAATTCAGTCCATAAGGCTGCATCAATAAACATGCTGAATATTTTAATAATATATAAGAAATAAGCAAATCTCTACCATGTAGGAGATACACTGTACATTTGATTGGATTGTAAATGCATGTTAAGAAGGTCAATTTTCTCCGATGGTTATAAACCGATTTTCAATGCTCAGTGCTTCCATGTCAAAAAGTGACTTGTTAAAACAGGCCAACCAGAATTTTAAAAAAAAGGCACACAATAACTCAAACATTTCGATTTGAAATCGAAAACCTCTGAAACGAAACAACTTTCACCATTTCAATCACTGCCGAAGTGGACAAATTAAACCAAACAAATCCTTCAACAATTTCATGCAATGGGGAAGAGGGCGAACTATTTGCAAATTTCCTGCAAAGCTGGATGAAATCAACATGTTTTAATACAGTGTAATCTGGCTTGCTGCTGGATAGATTGGCAGTGCTCACTGCAATAATGCCAAGCAGAGTCCTTCCGTAGAGTCTGAAATGTCGACCAGAACACTTTGCTGTATAGGTTTTGACAGAAGGCCCCTATAAACATGAACACTGATAAAGTCGTTTATTAGCTCTTCGTTGAGTACTGGGGTTCTGGACAATATCACATCCACTGCCGAGAATGATCATTCGTGTTTGGATGGAAACTCCACGTTATGGCTCAAAACCTTAAATCCGTTTCCTAAGTTGGTAATAATATCGGAAAGGACTATGGAATCTGATGACGATCACAGTAAAAAGCCCACTGGATCCTACATTGTAGATGGTGCTTGCCTTCCATGTATGGCTGGATAGTGCAGACCCCTAAGGGGCGCGTTATGATACACATGCTGCCTTAGGAGCCCCAACCCACTGCCATGGCCCCTTAGCAACACTCAGGTACCCTACAGCTTACCAATCATTATCTATTAATATAAAGGGAGTGTTCTCCTTTACTATACTATCTGATTTGTTTCATGGTAATCAATTGATGCCCATCGCCTTTGCATTCATTGATCCAACGATAGTGCTCTACTATTTGAGTCACCTGTTCCCTTGTCCACTTGTACCCCTCCCCCCCCCCCCCATTCGCCTGACCATCAAACACCAATCCGACCTCCCCCTGACACATACACTTAGCTGTATGGTCTCTTTAGAATCATTAGTAGTATCCCTAATACAGGTTAACCCTACCCCACATTACCAACAATATAAATACGTTACACCCCCTTTACAACCTTCTAATATCCCTCTCTCCCAATGCATGTCGATCTCTAAATGTCACTATGGCGGCTTCACATGACGAATAAACGATCCATTATTTGGGTTCACAGGGTGCGCTTTATCACGTGGCAATCAGATTTATGCATCTCCTTGTGTGATGTCTCTGGTTCCCCAAGCAGGCACAGGGGGCGCCTCTGTCTATCGGCATAAAGATCAAACCCTCTACTGCGCATGCGTTGCGGAAGTGGCCTCCTGGCTGTAAGTATGGTGCTGAATGGTTTGCATGTTGTCAAACACATGTTCTGGTGTTTTGCCATCTCTTTCCCCCGCATGCTAGGGGGTCTTGAAAGGAGCAAATTAGGCGAATCAATGTAGAAAGGCAGTTGGTCGATGGAGCACCCATAATAAAACACACATTGCAGATGAGGGTCAACGTGTCAAGAATATCCTGCTTTTTTAATGGTCATTAGGATACTTGGCACCTTCTGGGAGTTTATGTATAATTCACTGACCGTGATTATACGGTTGCTTTAGTGAAACAGAGATAAGATCTTTAGATCATGAAGTATTCATGCTTTGAGGTCGTAATGTTATTTTGTAGTGGTAGTAGTACTACATGTACCGTGCCGGGATTGTTACTCAACACGCAATCGTCATATCTTCGTGTTGAATATAACCATGTACTTTTATATAGAGAATAAAATGTCACCTTTTGATACCACCGACTACTACAACAGTGAAGCCTCCAATTCTCCAATCCATAGTGCAATGATTTCCCACGTGTGATTAAAGGAAAGATAATGAGCTCCATTTACACATAATTATTCAAAGGTCATGGAAGTCCCCCAAGGTATACTAACTTACAGAATTTCATTCTTTATGGAATACGACAGCCCCATTGACTCAACTAATGAGTGCCGTATTTCACACACCCCGTGAAATAACCCATGCTCGTATTTCACTGGCCTGTGGCGTCATCAAAAAGGCGGTTTGTTTACATTTGAACGGCGTAGAAAGAAGCCATTTAGCCCTTTTACGCCCCCCCCTACCATAATTTCGGTATTTTGAATGGAAAAAGATGAAAGATAAACACAAAGGTACACTCATTTAAGTCTGTTGACTGGGTTATTTCACTTGTTGACCCTCGTGAAATACTGCTCGAGGTCAACTCGTGAAATAACCAAGTCAAGACTGAAACTCGTGCACCTTTGTCTATATATCACACCCCCACACCTCAAGCAGCACCAGTATGTATAACACAATACATGCAATACAATAGGCATTTCATCTATGAGAGGTATAAACAGCAAATAATTACGGTAGTATACACTGGTAAACAACAAACAATGATATTGTTATGGAAATCACCATGTACATGAATTACACACGCAAAAGACATGGAGAAATGAAATCACACATCTAAATGCAGAATACAGAGATCCATTAACTCACCATGCAATACATACATATGTACGGCGCTACGCTATCGTAGCTCTGATATAACATGACAACTATTATCCTTCTTTGGCATGACCACCATACCACAAACGTAGTATGTCGATGATTTGATGATCATGTCCAAGTAATTGCTTCCACAACCCACGCTATACAGGTCTCCGTAACGGATCGTATTGTTCACCACCCATATGCATTATTGCATTAGTGATAACCATAATAAAACCCCAGGTATATTAATCATCTTTCCTATTGGACATGAAGCCTGGAACCCATTAGGAGGCGCGCCCATGGGATCAGTCCTTCATCCCCTTGTACATCCGGGCGGTTCCCCTTACTTCAGCTTACTTCTCCATGCCAATCTAGGTATAATTATAAGAAAGGTAAGCCAGGAAGAGTCCTCTGGTTTCGGCCTAGCCGGTTGGCCATTACGTCGAGTCATTCTGCTTCCAACTTCACAAATCTCCCGGTTCTGTCCCTAATGGAGGTATCGTCATGACTCGGGGCCTGCACGCACAGATATCCGAGGTCCCCACACAGGCACACCTCCTCCTGAGAGCCAGGATTAAAGATGCTTTCAAGGGATGCAAATGAAAACGATATCTCCAAATCACCAGATCCATTGGGGGTGCTTCTCTCCACCAATTACCAGGCACATATGGTAAGGTTGCGACAACTATAAAAGCCATAGATAGACGACACGACTTGAAACGCAGTGCAAGGGAAATATTCAATTTTCTAATTAGTAATAGAATGTTTAATCAGGTCCACCTGATTGATTGCCCAGCTGCACAAAGTGCTTTCTAAGCTGTGGATAAGGGTACTCCATAAATATCCAGTACTTGAACAATCAATGTATGTAAATGTCTTGTAATTTCTCTTGTAACTGGACAGGTCAGGTAAATCCTATATCATCACAAGATGAGCCTACACTTCCCAGCTTAATCGCAGTTCCATCTTTGCAAATGTTGGCTCTAATACTCAGGGTACTCCCTATGGTATGATTGCTTCCTGAGTTAATCTTCTTGTGTATGTATGGTATTATCAGAAAAAGGTCCAGCAATTTACCAATCTGAGATGACAGGAACCTAGCGAACCCCAAAGAAAACGTGATGATATGATTGGTATATAATCGAATATATACTGTAGAGTGATGCAATCAAGTCTGGCTGTGAAAGAAAAGAAAATGAAAAAAAAATACCCATCAAACTATCCGGGCAGGCATTAATCATGAGAGAAGATTTGACAGGGAAATAAGCAGGCTCGGGGTAGGTCTTCATCTCAGACGTCCAATTCATTTATGAAATCCTGTTACTCCTGTCAGCACGGGCAGCGGCCTAAAGTTAGCACCCACTTGGTCAGAGACAGATTGGGGTTGTCTACGTGAGAGATTATTATTCCCGACGTCCCAGGAGGACTGGCTGTGCGATGGGTATAGCGGGGCCTGCTGTGTGATGTATACCATCATACTCAGGAGGAGGGGAGGGCACGCGCCCATCACCAGCAGGCTACATGAGGCTGTATAGCCGGGCTTACCCTGCCTACAACTACTCTGTGGTCACGTCCGGCCGCCTGCTGGAGAAGCCCACCCTGGAGGATCAAGTCACAAGATGCCGCCTTCATCATCAACCTGGTGCAGGACTTCCTGGTGCAGCACTCCATCCCCCTCCTCCACGGCGGACATCTCTCACGTGCACAGCGACCATTTGACATGGGTGCTGGGATTGTGGAGGTTATTCTTCTTTATGCTATGGAGTGCCCATGGTTGGGATATACAAACGAGAGAGTCAGCTGGACTCTCATCCCAGGTTCAGGCTTACGTCACCAAAACAAAAACAATCCCCCTCTAAGACACAGGCTGGCCCTCACTGTACAGTGAGTCCAGCATTGCCTGATCCTCCTGATATAGAGATCCATGCATCGCTGTATTCTTTCTCTAGTAAGAGTCTGACTCTCTTCAGACGAGACTCAGACAATGTTGGATTCTCTTTCCGTGGAACTCAAGAGGGTCAGGCTAGACTCTCTCTCTCTATGCCTGGCCCTTCTCACAGTGAGGGTCATAATCGATCCCTGTGATTGTCAATGTTTGTGTAAAATTCATTAATCCATAGGAATGGCCTCTTAACCCACCATATATATGCTTATCATCATAAATCTTGACTGACTATTTATAAACTGATGAAGTAGGACTAATTATTCATTCATATGGGCGTGGGCTAAGACTTGTATGGCCGGCAAATATCTACATTCTAATGCTGTGCCTTAACCTAGTAGCAAATATTCACTTCACAAAGCCAGATCAGGCTAACTGACTCTCTTTTCAGAATCAGACAATGTATGGTAAGAGAGTTGCTTGACCTCACCCTCTTACCAGAGCCAGGCAGACACTGTTTAATCATGGGGAAAGTCCAGTAGACTCTCACTTTTCCCTGTGTACTAAATATATCTCTTAATATCACCTTTATGTATGTAGACTGGTTCTGGTGTGTACTAGAACCTTCTCCATACAAAAGATAGCACGACATACATGTATGATAAAACACCCCCCCCCCCCCCCCTTAAACACCCCCTTTCACGTGCACCAGTGGCCTATGTATGTATCCCTCTCCTCCTACAAAATATGGCACCACGTTAATCCACTATGCTTATATAATACAACAAGCACCCCCCCCCCCCCCCCCCCACACACACACACTTACTAGTCCTGCATCAGTGCCCTACTCCTCTCCTTGTATACTGGTATAATACATGCCCTCGTTCATATCTGTCATCCCCTAGAACCGCGCCAAGGCCTTGCCCGCCCCCGCCCCTTGTCTCCCCAACCATCCCTACCGTACCCATCTATACTTCTCCTGCACAGCAGGCCCCTGGTGGCAGAGAAATCTTATCGTCCCAAACCGAGGCGTGCCTATATATAAAACGCACTGTGGTGTTGGCCTCCCTGTAGACGCATATAAACTACGGGTTTGAGTAGGTCGGGGACCCCTGCGCCGCGCACAATGTTTTTGTATGATTGTGATGCGTTCCTCATTTCCCCACGGTTTACAGGTACACGGCCAGGTGGCGTGACGGTCAGCGATTAGTCCGGGTAGACTTCGTGATTGCTTCCTTGAAGTTCCCATCTGCTCTCCCCTGGCAATTGCTTGCTATTTAATTAGCTGATTATGACATATCCCAATGCTTCTATTTTTTTCAATCAATGACTCCCATGATACGGACTGTGTGTTAACGCTGGATCTTCGCTAAATTGAACATGCTTCTTCTTTTTTGCCTACACGATTAGACTGTAGGATTCAGTAAGACAGTGGCCATGCATCGATAAAAGAGTAGGAACAGAATAGCTGTCTCTGTTTGGCCCTGTCTGTTTTCTCTGTTTTCTCTGTCTGTCTCTGCCTGTCTCTGTCTATCTCTGTCTGCTTATGTCCGTCTTTTTCTGTCTGTCTGTCTGTCTGTCTATGCCTGTCTATCTGTCTCTCTCTCTTTAAACACCCCATATTCCATAGCCCGATAGCCATGAACACGGTGGTAGCTGAGCACCAAGGGCCTCGGAGTCTGGGCTCGTGCTAAATCAAAGGTTCGGCCCCACAGCGTCCCATAGGGGCTGCCCATACGTGCCTGAGGCGCAGTTTATCTTGATCACAATTCAGGACCAGAGAAAGATCATCACCGGGCGAGCTGCTCATCTGGGGGAGCTGCTCGGGGTTGGTGAGGAGGAGCAGGCGCCGTGAGGAGGGTCTATTAGGCAGTGGCCTCCTGTATGCCGCATGCCGATCATGAAGGACTCCCTCCTCCAGCGCTGACCAGGTTAGGGTCAACTGGGGCCACAGCGGCACACCATTGGTCACCCCCCCCCCCCCCACACACACACACATACACATCTCCCGCTGCAGCCCTACCCAATGATGCAGGCCCTTGGCAGCGGTCAAGCTTTATTGTATGATCCTTCCGGTGAGAATTGCCCTTGAGGGCAGCGATTCTGATGTAAAGCGTTTGATAAGTCATCACAAGGGTAGTCCCATAAAGGGGTGGGCAGGCATATGCCCTCCACCCCTCCCCACCCCTGCTCCCATGCCTATTGGGAACAGAATTGATTTGGGTATTATTGCTCTGATGAGGTTTATGTCCCGGTGCCCCCATGCCCCAGCCCGCACGAGCGGGACACATGCGATATGCACGTCCTTCATTCTAGGGTGGACATTCATTTCCCAGAGTATGGAATTCGGAGGTGAATTTCTGAACCTCCATTATCATGTTCTGGGTCAATATATTAATGCTGGACTGTCGTCAGTGGGATTCAGGGCGGTGCATCATTCTGCCCTGATTCGCGGCCATGGGGAATAGCTGCCCTCTGGTCATGCATCTAGGGCACCGATAGGGGTACTTGCCTTTCAGAAATAAAGCTTACCCAAAGTATGTGTGTCAGCTTACTGTAAGACCAGGACCAGAGTTTACAACTGCTAATAACACAAAAGTCAATGACCCTTTCTAACTTAGAATTTCCCGAGTGCACTGTTCTAAGCAAGAGCGTATACACGTCATGAGAATTATAATTTTGGCAGCGGCAGTTCTCGCCTAAACGTCAACATAATGTGTTCGAGCAATCTATTTGGTTAATTTGTTCATGGAATAACAATTACTCCTCAATGAGGTGAATGTCCAATAAACATTTCGGTACTTCAATACTAGTAATTTTGAATTCACCACAAGTTTACATAAGTACTATTCAATAACCTCAGTTGTATTTTATTGCTTACGTTACCAATGGGCTAAAATACGCCGATTTAATCCTGATAACATATGTGTGGGTAGCTTTGAAAAATATGCACAATAAGCATGATTTCTTGATTACATCTGATATAGAAATAACGACACATATAAAGTATCCCTGTCTTTTAGCTAAGTCTGAGGAGACTAGCCACCCCTATTATAGTCACACCAGTACTAAACTGCATCCATATATTCAATACAGACAGGTACCCAGACTCTAACACACCTAAGTCCCCTAGCCTTAAACTTCGCCCACGGCTATTCCCAGCGGCGTGATAATAGTCTTTGGGCGGAATGTTATAGAGGATTCTGAGAGGCAAGTTTGTCTGGGCTACTAAAAGCAATTATGCCTGGTTGCTGTGGAGAATTCCGTGGGCACGAAGAATGCGTTAGCATTGTGTGCTACCGCTCTGCCTCATCGATTATTTATTCAGTCCCATCGTTATGGACTCATTACAGTTCCTGTTGATATTTAAATCATCCCAAACGGAGATTATTTTTAACAGCTGCCTTAATGGTTGATCGGTGTTTTTCCTTCCGCAAGCGGCTTTGGAGTGGACAGAAATGCAGAAGTATTGTAAGGATGGAGGCCTGTCTCATTTAGGGGTGGGGGTAATTAATGGCTCGATGCTTCGTTGGTCGCACCCGTCCTCCTCTGATAAACGGCTCTATAATTATTACCCATCCATGGTAAACAATCATGATTCAAGGTAGTGAAAGCTGCGGGCAATTGTAAAATATTCAGATTTTACTTCATAACTTTCCTCTTGGGCACTTTTCTAAACCCTCATTGTCTAAGTAAATATGGAAATTAACCTCATCATTAGTTCCCAGGGTTTTCATCCCATTTAAGGATTCAAAGAATGTTTGGGTGCAGTATAGTATCTCACAATTTCGTTGAGAATGAATTGCGAAGGGTGAATTTATCTGTTTATCATCAAATAGCCCTTAAGAATGGACAGCATGTATAATACCGCAGCCTTGGAGTAGAGATATCTACTGATCGGGGACATCATATTGATGCTCTATTTATGCTGATAATTCCGAGAATGCCCCTGCGGAAGATTATAATAAAAGATATCTTAGCACACCCTCGGTAGTGTAAAAACGATAAGCGGTTTATCAAACAGCTTAAATCAGGAGACTAGATTTGCGACCAGTGCATATGTATATATTTCAAATGGCATTGTGATAGGACCCGGATGTCCTTTGATATGAAGCATTGGCTCCCACCAGCTCCACCAGGTGGCGTGGGCGCTGCACAGTCTGGTGTGTATATTGACCTTGGGGTGACATTAATTTCCGGGATCACTATGCTCCTTCCTTATCATTGACACCCACAACTCTAGGGGCAATGTCCTAACAGGGTAGGACATTGGCTGTGGCCAATCACATCATGGCAGGGATCGGGGTGATGTCCTAGAGAAGGAGCAGCTATATAGGTACAAATTAGCAATGAGGTATATAAGCCCCTACTCCATGCCAAGAAGCATTTAATGTCTATGTACTAACACATTGATGTACCTGTTAGAGATAACAGCTAGATGTATCGATACCAAATGCCTTTTCTATACGTTAGAATGCTGGCCTGTCTTGATGTCTGTCTCTGTCTCTCAGCCTGTCTCTCTGCCTCTGTCTCTGTGCCTCTGTCTCTCTACCTCCGTCTTTCCGCCTCTGTCTCCCGGCTCTGTCTCTCTGACTCTGTCGCTCTCACTGTCCCTCTCTGACCTGTTTCCAGAAAGATGTTAACTTGGTGAAGCCGGTGTAGAATGTAAAAGGGAAATTTAAAACTCTGGCACAACTTCGATCAAGAGGTCCTTCACAATAAAGTGATCATTAACACCCATTGAATTGCACGGCGTTAATGTAATGTCTGGTAATTTGAATTTCCACTCACATTTTTCTGACGTTAAATCGAATTGTTTTAATATTGTTTCAAGATGAGGAGCCCTAAATAAACAACCTTAGAATCTTCAGTCTGACCATTAATCTAAATGAAGTACCATTACAGGGGAACTACCCTTAATTAGCCGAGGGTAAAAAAAAATTATGACGTCCAATCACGGTGGCTTTTGATTGCTAATTATATTGCAGTGATGCGGGCTCCTAATGAAGGGACACGTGATGCCGAGGGGAATCATCATACTACGCTGTGAGTTTGCTTCCTCCAGGCGCTGGCCGACCCGGTATTCAGTAAGGCCATATTCGCCAAGAGAATATTGAAAGGACCTGCCTGCCCATGGTCTGCAACACATAGCCATTGTTGGCTATCTTGCTGCTACTGTAACCATACCTGACCCCTCTCAGAGGTTAGACCTGGGGCGGCGGCCACTTGGGGCGCCACTAGTATGGTGCCAAAGTGGACTGGTCAGGCACTGGACAATGGCTAGACGCCTGCAGGCTAAGGCCGACTTAGCCCCTGTCCTGCTACATCAGAGAGGGCATTAGGTAAGCCCCTCCAGGACCTGCCTCCTCCGGGAGGACGGCCGTGCTGCTGCAATAAGCAGGTATCTACAGTCTCCACCCACCCTATAAAAAACGTAATGAATGCATGTCAGATACTACATCTTGATCTAGAGTTACAGTAGAGAATGTATATTTCGTGATAAATTGTGGATCATGCATGCATTTCAGATTTACATAGATCAGTGTATAAAATGGGTTTCCAATGGAGAGGAGTAGAGGGCCTTATTATACTGAAAAGGCATGGAGTATGTAAAATGATGTTCGTCTACCTACAGCTGGCCATACCTTCTGGTTGGACCTCAGCTAGGTATTCATAGCCCTGTCTGCTGGTTGGACTACAGCTGCCCCTGTCTGCTGGTTAGACCACAGCTGCCTATAACTGGTTCCGTCTGCTGGCCAGACTACAGCTGCCTATAACTGGTTCCGTCTGCTGGCCAGACTACAGCTGCCTATAACTGGTTCCGTCTGCTGGCCAGACTACAGCTGTCTATAACTGGTTCCGTCTGCTGGCCAGACTACAGCTGGTTGTGTCTGCTGGTTAAACTACAGCTGGTTGTGTCTGCTGGCCAGACTACAGCTGGTTGTGTCTGCTGGTTAGACTACAGCTGGGTTTGTCTGCTGGTTAGACTACAGCTGGTTGTGTCTGCTGGTTAGACTATAGCTGGTTGTGTCTGCTGGTTAGACTACAGCTGGTTGTGTCTGCTGGCTAGACTACAGCTGGTTGTGTCTGCTGGCTAGACTACAGCTGGTTGTGTCTGCTGGTTAGACTACAGCTGGTTGTGTCTGCTGGTTAGACACCTGGGTTTCTCTGCTGGTTAGACTACAGCTCCCTACAACTGGGTTTGTCTGCTGTTTGGGCTACAGCTTCCTACAGCTGCCTACAGCTGCCTACAGCTGGGTTTGTCTGATGATTAGACTGCAGCTGCCTACAGCTGGCCCTTCCTGTTATAGTTGGATTGGCTTAGTGGTTGGCCCTCTATACGTTGAGCCATTAGTGTAGATTAGAGGAAGGCTCGCTGGTGTCCGTATCACTTCCTTCCCTAGCTGGTTATCTATCGCCTCAACCCGGCCCCTGACAAAAAGGGGCATCCTCTATCTCCTCATCCTGCTATTTAATTATTGATGGGACGGTCTCGTCGTTACTGCAGTTTCACTGTTGCCATAGATACTGGACACGTCTTGACTGCTAGAACAATACATACTTACCGTTATTAGTTCACCCTAACTGAGGGTGATGTTTAACACGCAAAACCAAAACCAAAACCAGACAGCCAGGAAAGGTAAATGAAATTACACTATAATATACATCAGATATTGGAATTATATTAGGATGAAAGTGACCGACGGTTCGAACAACTTGATTGCTACTTTTCAAACTAAAGTTCACCTTGACTATACCCATGTGAAATGATAATGTGTAATGATATACCGTAAATGTAGGAAATATACATAATATATACTACGACCTTCTTCTGAATGCCAAGGACGGTGGGTTTTTCTATTCAGCCACAAGACCCATTTTTCGTTTTCCATGTACACGCATATGGCATTTGCAACAGTGCTCTTTAATCGAATCAATGGAGCACCGTGGCACCAAAATGCGTTTAAGTAACGTTCTATCGATTATGCTTCAGCTACATGTCAAATAAGTTGAATCCATGCACATCGCTATTAGAACCCCTTATGATGAGGAGGCGTGAGTTATGTCCGCTAGCTATTTTGTTTCACATGCACATAATTCTGTTTAGGAGGGGAGGATGTTCTTGTTTAGTTGCAATCATGTAGTAGATCCTCTAATGCTGCTAACTTTCGGGGCCACCACCCACGCCTGGGGAATTCTAACAAGGTCAATAAGTATTCTGGAAAAATGGCAAAGTAAATGGGGCTTGCTACCACGGCAATAATGACGCAAAAAGAGCAATAATCAGCAGTAGTGATATGCACGCAATCGGCCCCTGGCGGCTGGGATCTAATTCATCAAGGCACAAAACAAACCACCTTTTTCATGGATGCAGCTATCAGGCTAGCATCCAGAGGGAGCTGCCAGTCTGTGTGTACTACACTGAGCTACTCCTCCCTATAGGCCGAGCTGCTCCGTTACAGTGCTCAGATGGCAGAGCTGCTCTAGTGTAGTGCTCAGATGGTGAGCAGCTCTCAAGGTTACCCACGTGCCCTCACTGTACTATAACCCTGGTGTATGCCCCCTCCCGTGCTGCTTTTGACGTTTCCGCTGTCCTTTCCTCCTTCCACTGTTTTCCTCCAGCTAGTTACTTTTGGTTGCTGCCCCTGCTGGCCTCGACCCTCGCTTTCACCAGTAGAGCTTTGCACTCTTTCATCATCTCACCCCTTCTCCCGCCAGCTCTCCCCACCTCCTCCCCCCCCCCCCTCCCCACACCCACTTCAGTCCTCCTTCCCTCCCCTCCGGTCTCTGACCATCTACCGGGGCGGCCACAATGAGCTAAGAATAGACCCTACTCCGGACAAACGGCATCAATTCTCCTCACCAGAGTTGGTGCTCCCAACTGCTCCTAGGCACTCTGGGCTGCACCCACTCGACATCACGACACTCCTTACAAGCTCAATCTTGCTCGCAATCGGTCAGTTGACCCGTCTTATCTGCTCGGGGACGTAACGCTGTTGTTTACAGCTTTTTGGGGCGCAGTTCGATTCGTTCCGTGGAGACAGGCTGACCGATTGGACGTCCCTGTGCCTGACAGAAGGGAGACATCAATTCCATTGAGACGAAGCTCCCCGCTAGTGAGGATAACCGCTCCTTCGTGGGGGCTTTTTGTATTCCATTGTTGTCACTAGTTTGGGATTGGACGGGAAAATGGTATGTATTCGTCAGCACTGATCTATGGTGTTCCGGTCTGCGAGGAAAGCAAAGCAACATGAAGTCATTTGTAGCCATTTGTCCTCCTGGCTATTCCGCCCCACAGCATATAAATGGCATTCTCTGTTTAAATGCAGGTGAATCTATCTGGACGTTCTCTATACTGAGTATACAAGACAGGAAAATTTTGCTCCATTTTCGGGGTCCGATAGCATATCGACTACATGCATCATCCCGTGCTCGGTTCAGTGCAATTACATGTGCAAACAGCTGTTCTTGAGGGCTGGTGATACATACGGTGATATATAGCAGTGATATGCACAGAACATGATGATATTACAGTAGGGGGCAGTCAGTGGAGGACACGCTGATTTAGTGGGAATGGGGTTGGAAGTGATGGGGGTTGTAGCGGCCATTGGGAGTGGGTGGTCGCACTTTACCAATCGTTTACCCTCACTCAGTATTGAGTAGAGAACCTGGGCAAGGTTCGAGACAATCGTTACTTTGCAGTATTGCAAAAGCATTATATAGTATTATATGCATATAGCGTATGGTTGCCGGAACAAAGTGATTAACTTTTAAGTAAACGTGAGGCCATATTTTGTGTATAGTAATGATATACTTGGGAAGAGAGGGTTAATACGATGTGGGACATAAAACCATAGGCTGAGAGGGATGTCTGTGGTATGAGGGGGGGGGGGTTGCAATGGCGGGTGGCTACACGCACAGTCTGCCATCCTAGACCAACACTATGAATATGTAATGGTGCAATACCGCAGCCGCTATCGTGTTTCTTTATTCACGGCAAATTACAGGCGCACCCGGTGCGATACACATCTTGCAGGGCGATTGATCATCTGACTAGACTGCTGTTTGCGTGTCCCCCACCGTTTTATTTGCCCAAAGCCGGGCTTTGTTGGATCCTCACCCCTTGGTATAATCAGCGCGGCTGGCCACCTAATTGCATGTTTGATGGTGACGTCACCCATGTGGTCGGCGCCTTTGGGGTGGGGCGCTGGAGGATCCACATCCCCCACCCCTCTCACATGGCAGTATTTGCATGGAATGATATCTGTGACCACGTGTGGTCCTATTACCACCCTCTCAGCGCCAAGCCACACCACAACACTGCAAATAGGTTGTGGGTTTCTCCTAATCAGCTGGTAATGAATCAAGCCTGATCTAATACCGGGTCTTTGGTTCTATAGTGGCGTTATGATCGATGAAGGCAATCAAATCGGAAACAATTTGCAGCGACTGTTTCTCTCAAACGATCGCACAATTCAGTATACATGCTATATTGTGTAAATGTGTTCCTAGTAGACAGCTACGATTCCCTATACCACGTAGGACCTATACCATTGTGCCACCTCCGGGTATACCACTTTATCCCTTATTTGATAATAAAACATTGTTTTGTATGAACGCTAACGAGCAGGAAACAAAAAAGCATATCAAACATTGTTTTCCAGCGATATGTACAGGCCCGTATACTATTTATCCTACCCAGTGCTGCATTGTCTCAAGCAGAAGACGGGTATAATAGTATAGCATATTATATCCGTGGTCAGCGATCGATACATGTTGTTTTGCCTCCTTATACTGGTGCCTCTTCCCCTCCACCACCGCCAGTGTCTAGACCTAGACAGCACCATACCAGGCAATGTGGAAACTAACAAGGGGCTTTATCTCAGGTATAATGGGCCCGCGTAACATCGAAGTTATATGCACTTATTGGCTACCTTACTCGAGTTCACGTTCATTCATTATAACTTTAAATCCATACTACATGATGTACACTTGACTGGCAGAACAAAATATAATAACTCTACACTTATAGCTCAACGTATGATAGGTACAAAGGGTGACAAAAACAATAACCACTGGTGTGGTATAAGTCAGAGGCTTGCACTCATTATATTGGCTTAGCCACGGCGGAGTACACTCGTCTTCGACTCGTGATTGGCCTTGACTGTCGCCAATATAATGCGTACAAGCCTCTGGATGTGGTTTAACTACTACGAAATGGTCATTATGCCAACAGGAGGCGGGGGCTACGGAGGCTTTAGACTAAAAAACTAGACGTGGTAATTTTTTCTTTCATGAAAAAAGATTACAAATGTTGATGTTAACCCCTCCACCCCCTTGTTGAATAATGGCCACTTCCTAAGTGGCATTGGTGGGCCGTAGACCTGTGGTGTGGGGCCGCAGACGCCGCAGTCTCACTAATGGGGCCCGGCGGGAAGTGCACAAGGTGCACAAGGAGGACACCACCTCCTGGAAGCACTGACCCCTCTGACCCTGACCCAGCCCAGCCCTGGAGGGCACCCTGGAGAAGGCCATTCTGGGTTAGTGGATCAGCAGTGACGCGGCCTGTCACACAGCAGGGCATACAGATCGGCCCATCGCTATACGCCCAATCACCCCAATGGCCAACCCTCCTCCTCCTCCCCCCTCCTCTTGTATGCCCCTACACCCACTACCCCCCCCCCCCCCCCATAGCATTCATACCCCCCCACACACACACACACACTCCCTTTGTTTATACATGTACAATACCATCTATTATTTTTGCACATCATCCATGAGAGCACGGATCCTTCATTAAATCATTCACCACTTCCCCTCCCAAAGTTCAATCTTATTCATATTTCTTGATGAGATTGAACATCAGGTATTATCCTCAGCATCCATTGAGTGAATTACAAAGCAGTTCCTCAGAGTCAAGCCGCCAAGTCTGTATGCATGCATCATGCTGATCCTTCGATAGTGTATGTCTACCATAGAGTATAGGCATAATGTATGGCGAGAAGACTCTCCAGGGCTTTATTCATTAGGATGCGGCGGGGCATATATCATATGGATACACATCTGTACATTACAGAATGATGTAATGGATGTATAATACATCCCATGCTATAACATACCAAGTAGATATGCACCACAATAGAAAAGATTTTCTCTATTTCAAACCTCCCTGCCTTCTGGTTGTTTACATAATTATCAGATGGCTCTGCAGGCCGAACACAGCTCTTTGCCAACCCCACAGTTATCTTATCATGGGAGATATGGAGGGGTGGTCAATCTGTTCAATTGGGCTTTGTGGACCAATCACTTAGCACCATGCGCACTTCCAACGGGCAAACCGGTCCAAGAATACTGCGAAATTGGTCGTCCTTGGAGGGCGATCGGGAGGGCAATCTCGTTGAGTCCACAGCCGGACCATCCGGAGCCAGATTCGCCTGGAGTATGGTTGGGGGGTTGGGTGGGGTGTGGGTTGGGTGTGGTGGATAGGGGGATAGTGGGGGATGACCAGACTCTGACTTATTTCACTCTGAATGGGAGTGGACGTTTGCCACCCTTCTACCAGGGGCCGTGTAGAATGGGTGTGCCTCTTCCATAAACCCTGTAGCCGGGGCCGGGCAGGTGGGGGGTGTATAGGGGGTGACATTCAGCACACTGCCCGTGGGGCTCCAGCGTTATGAGTCGGCAGCACAGCGTTTGCCAACCTGCTCCCACCTTTTCAGCGCAAAAGGTCAAGTTGAAAAGACCCCCCGTTTAGTATCCAACTCGTAAAGCAGGCTTATCACAGGAGCCTGCCAAGGGCCATGTATAAAATGCAATGGGTAAAAGCCCTACGTCAAACTCATACAAGCACCGTCCCGTCGCAACCCACCCCGAGCTGAGCCATTAGCGTTTGCTGCCATGGGAAGCCCCCCAATTCTATATACTACTTAGCCTACCTCTACCATAGTTATAAACGTGGCTAGTTCACGGCTCTAGTACACGTTCACTGAGGGAATATTACACTAAATCAACCCTACATGTATGTGTATAGTAAGCGGTTCCAGGGCAATTTGCCCTCATTAAATGGGACTGCGGCCGTTGGAGTTTTACCGCGAGGCATTTACGAGTTCCGGCCTGATTTAAAGTGGAGGGTACCTCAACGAGGGAGCCTCCAAAGGTTACCCTGAGCTCGTAACTCACAGGGGGGGAAACGCTCAACAATGACATGTAGCTTAGTTGGTGGTGCTATTCGGTGCGCTCGCCGTCGTCCCTCGCGTGGGTATAATGTTGCCATACACACCCACCGCGCATCACACGGAATATATTCATGCCCAAACAGTTAAATGCTTGGCGGCACGCGCCCGCCCGCCCTCCTATGGGGCATAACGGCCGCAGGTCTCCCCCATGATTGCCTCCACTAAGACATGGAGATATGCATGTAGGATTTCACACACATTAAGTTTTAATGTGCGCCCTCAAACCACAGCGGGAACGGCAGATAAGGTCTGTGGCTGGGGACCGGGGATTGCAGCCAAGCCCTGAGGGTGTGGAGCGAGGGAATGGGTGAAACGGGGCAGATTTTGTGGGATTTGACTATATGAGGCGGGAAGGAGGAAAGGATAAAGGATGTGAAAGGGGAAGAAGCAGGAGGGGCTGTGGGGATGAAATGGGGTTTGCAATAAGGGGTTGGGGGCTTGCAGGAAACGCAGTTAATGGAGTGGTGCACAACTATGGCTGATGGGTGGGGTGTAACCGGTGGTGTGTAGCCGATGGGCGGAGGGTGCTAATACAAAAAAGGGGTTGGAGGGATAAGGACATAAGGTTGGCCGATGGCGATGGGTTGATGGGAACCGAACGGGGGAGGTCGGTGGGGGCACGCAGGGGTCTCGGCAGGAATGCAGTTGAGTGGCTGCAATGCTTAACCCTTTAAGGGCCGCATAGTGCTTTAATCTGTCCTTTGTCACCATGATACATGAATGCAGGCCTGGCGGGGAGACTCGCCAGTTACTCATCCATGCATCATCCCGACCCTATGGGGTTGACACACTCCCGAAAGATCGATAACAAGATGCACCAACACTTCATACATCATGCCAACAGAGGACTATACAAAGTAAAACACGATGCGGTCCTTAAAGGGTTAACTAGATGGAATCTTAGAAGTGGGAGCAGATAGCATCTCGGCCATAAAGCACGCCACTGGCAGGGAGTTGATCTTCACCGCGCCGCGCCTCCCTAGAGGCCCCCCGCACCGCGCAGCACCCGCTCGTAAGACATGATAGCTACAGATTATCTCCCCTGATGGCCAAGATTAGCAACAGCCGGAGCAAAGTAGGCCGCGGCAGGGTAGTGGTAAAAGGGGAGTCGTGTGAAGTCAGGAAGACACAGATGAGGCCGCTCACATCCTCCCTTTGTGCCGTCTGCACGGGCCGGGCTAAGACAATGTTTATAATCGACGGACACCGATAGGGTTGGGCTTAGTCAAGATGGAAACTGTGAAGGGGACGTGATTGCCTCTCTGTCACTAAAGTGGGCGGCACAGGGGTAGAAGGTTGACGCAGCCTGTTGGTGTCTAGTGCAAGGGCGAGCTCATTATTTACATACGGGAAGGGGATGTCGGCCCCTTTTGAAGGAGGGGGGCTATAGTTTTATAATCCGATTTTTCACCTGTATTATCATTTAAATTGAGTGGGGTCAGAAACATAGATATAAACTCCTTTTAAATCAGTGGGGGGGGGGGGGCAGATGAAACATGTCCCTGTGTTCATGTAGAAATCCAGAACCCTCCCCACCGGTCGATTTTAAATGATGACCACAAGTCGTCAAGGATCGTCACACCCCAACCAAATCCTATGTCAGTATTTTTTCTAAATCTTTAATTGGAGATTAATCAATTAAAGTGGGGATTTAATTTAAGGAATATTTATCGCCCTTTTTGATCTATTCAGATTGTCTCATCCATGCACGCCTCTATGTACATGTATTAACAATGCGGAGAACTAGACCGCTATTGACATCCCCTTCCCCCAGCTCAGTTGTTTACCTGTGTCCGTCTAGGCTACACCAGACTGCCTCCTCCCACCATGTCCCTCTGAGGTGGTCACGTGACCCCTCAGTCTGTGGACATGCCCAGTCTGTGTGCACCTTGGTGACTCGTCCCCTGGGACACCCTCCTTAACACTTTAAGGACCGCAGAGTGCTTTAGTGCAATATGCCTTTTATCGTCATTATGCATGCATGCATGTACCCCGGGTGAGTAACTCGCCAGTGCTGCATTCAAGCATCATGTGGAGATTACGGGGTTGGTATACTCCTGAAGGATCGGTATGATGCATAGATGCAGCTCTGGTACTTGAGTAGACTCGCCAGAGCTGCATTCATGCATCATGGGGACAAAGGGCAACAAACACATCAAGTCTGGTACGTGGTGCAGTCTACGACCTTGGCGGAGTGATGAGAAATTGGTCTGGGGGCGGGGTAAAAATGAAGAAGGGATGAGAAGGGCCAAATGGAAATGTGAATGGTCGTGTCAGACATACATATATTGTAGTTGGGGAGCAGATAGTAGGTCTATATGTACCCCGGGACATGTATGAAACACTGGCCTGCGCCACATTAATCAATTCTGGGACTTCACCGGAAAGGTATGGGGGCGTATGTCATTTTTACCTTTAGCCCTCACAGTGCCAGCCAGTTCCTGGTAGCGAATTCGAAGTAATCTGATAATGGCAATGTATGGCAATTCTGTAATGTTTAGGGGAGGTCACGTATCGGATGGCATCACATGGAAATGGAGTGACCCCCCTCTATTACAACCCAGTATAGTATAAAACTAGTTACAGCCATCTACGCAACCTACGCTACCTACGCCACCTACGCCACCTACGCCACCGCCGCCACCTACGCCACCTACGCTACCTACGCCACCTACGCCACCACCTTCTGTACACAGAGATGTCGGAACCCTGGGGCAGTCTGTCCGTCTATGTAGAACCTACATAACTTGCATTTTAGCTGTCATTATCCATATCATCCTGGCTAATTGGCTGTGGTACTGCTTCCGTGACTACATGGCAGGCGGATATAGCATTCATTGATAATCCACTACTGCAACCTTTATAACTAAGCCATGCCCGTGCCATAATACCGCAATGCCAATAATAGTAAGTAGTATATGAAGAAAGGATCCTGACTCTGGCATGAACATTTATCTTTGCCATCATGTACATCAGGGACAGTCAGCATAACAATTACTGTAACTCCAACCGTTAACTGTTAAGCTTATATATACGTGGATATCAAATACCAAAATTATATCGGGCTTAGGTTAAACCGAGAACGGTTTTGTACGGCGCCGTCGAATGGGATATATAGATGTGTGTGTACTGCATAAGATAGGCTGGACGATGAAGGGAGGTGTGACACCGCAGTACCCCATCATTTATGGATGCTTGACCCCAGCAGTAGGGGTTGGGGGTTGGGGCGACTGGCCAATAGGCACCATACACTGGACGCCCGACCATCAACGGGCTCCGTGACATAATACCTCTGGCAAAAGGGGGATCAAGAATGCGAGTCAGGAACAGAATTCCTGGTCGGAGAAGGGATTGCAGCTCGACAGGCAGCGCCTGCTGAATTTACGGTGCCGGTAAATCTACCCCCCCCCCCCCCACCCCCACCCCACCCCGATCTCTCACTCCTCTCACTCCTCCCACCCACCAGCCCAAGCCTGGGCCGTTTGGCCGGTCTCATATTGGCACGTAGTCACCCCGTCAGTCGACAGGTGGTGCCGGGGTCGCCAGAAGACACAGCCCACGTTATCTATGGAGAGGTGCGGGCGGCGAGGACGGCGCCACTGGACTTCCTACATCAGGCTATGCTGGCTGGGTTGGGGCTTCATGTACATGTATAAGGTGCAGCAGTGGATGGGTGGGTGGGTGGGGGTTGTAGGTGTGGGGGCTTAGTGCTTGTGATGAATGCCCAACTGTGCCAACCCTGAATGTACACAACCTGGCGCGCCCTCCAGGGGCTGCAACCCTTAGCTGCAGCCAACAAACCTGACCGACGCGCACACACATCCAATATGTCCTTACCGCCCTCCGCCAGACACCAATACCTTATCATTCAAACATACTGAGCAGAGGCCTCCACCACCAGCCCTCACAGCCCTCACCTCCTCCCAAATTGGCTTTATTTCAACTAAGGCCCGGCGCACGCTATATGACAAATGATGACATGGGGGTAAGCTGGGCTTGCCGGCAGGAGATTACCAGTCAGGTGTCTACTGCCAGACACTGGAGGCGCTGTAATCTCCTCCTCCAGCCTCATGTTACCCAGGGGGCAATTTCAGTCTATTTCCCATTGAGCACCCAGCCCCCTCCGTCCACCACCACCCCTCCCTGCCCATCCCACCCCCACTCCTCAGTACCAGGGCTGCTAGCAGGTCTATAATCCCTGTGCCTAGGTTGATAATGGACTGTTTGACAGCATGTTGATCGGGCCCGGCCCCGGCCCCTGATTATGCTTTATTCCCACCACAGATGGACTGAGTGTGGCGTCAGGGAGACGTCTCATTACCCCTCACTATCCTAATCAGTGATTCATGACCACATTAAGCTCAGTTAATTTCTACACATCGCAGGATGGCGGGAGATTATAAGATGAGGCAGTGGCCTCTGACTGCAGGCCTCTTATATACATGCACTGTGTGTGCAGACTCACCAAATACAACAGATCAAACTGGATAATACAGATACATACACTGTACAAGCAGATCTGTACTCATATGCATAAGTATATCACTGCATGCTGTTTCATTGCGATTCTAACCTTAAGGCACATAATCAGTTACCATGCCTAAGGGCAATGTTAGTTGCACATACTAGCAGTGGTATGATGGGACTCTCAAATAAAGTACAAGACTTAGCAAAGGGCAGCCCCAGATTGGGCGCATTGCTATTAGGCTGGCCGTAACTCCACAAGGGCAGTGAACTCTGTGTGTAGTAGAGCTCTATTTGAAAGATTCAATGCCTAACTGGTTTGTACGTGCCACTCTCCCAGCTAAAAAAAATAGTCTAGTCCAGGAAATGAAGCAATCTGCACTGGGACATGACTACATAAGTCTGCTGCCCACCAACAGTTGGATCTTACTAGATAGGGGCGAGGTGTGGAGTTCCTAGTTTCTGTCTGGTACACTCACCCATGGGATCTATCCTGATTCCCAATATATGCTGCGTCAGATTCCATCCCATGACTCGGCTCTCAGATCCCGGCCAATACCATAATTCCTGAGCAGATCACATCATCTGCCTCGACTCTCAGATTCCAAACTATAGGTTGCTTCCACTGCCAGGTCAGTACCGACGTCTTCACTCTCGGATACCACCCCATGCCTCCAACATCAGAGCAAATGCTATGTTTCGGCTCTCAGATTACAGCCTATGTTTGACTCCCAGATCACACCTATGTCCCCACTCTAAGATCAAACCCAATGGCATGCCTCTACTCTCAGATCCTACCTCACATCTTCACTCTCAGATCCCAACCCAAGTCTACACTCTTACTCAGATTCCACCAGATCAGAACCAAAACTATTCCACAACTCTCAGACCCTACCAAATACCCCACTCTTCATGGATCAGACACCCTTATAGGAGATGGGAGAAGCTGCTAATCAGAGCTGCCCCTCACTTTACTGGAGCCACCTTGACCTCGTCTAAATCAAATCAAGGCGCCTCCTGGTGGGGTAGTGGTGCACAGGTAACACATCCAAAACGAGGCCCTCTAATGGATATTTACCCTTGTTCCCGTCTATCCAGCCGATGGAGGCGCCATCTATCAGCCTAGCCTACTTCTAATTACGCCCTAGTGACACCTGGAGTGTTTCCTCCAGTAGGTGAGGTGTAGGGGCCGGGTCGCACCTCCACCTGGAGGTGGGTGGGTGATTACAGGGGCTGATTACTGGGGCCACTCGTGCAGAGCAGGGAGCCAGGAGTGGTTCTGGAGGAAATAAGCTCACTTACAGAAGAGTATAAGTACATTGTGGTAAATTATTCTGAGCAGGAGGAATATGCAATGTCATGTATAAGTTTGTACAATTTGTGTAGAATTTCTTCTGAATTGAATTTATGATATAACCCCTCTGGTGGCGACGGAATGCTAAATCATGGTATAAATGGAAGGTTCTCCATGCTCTGTTAAAAAAAAAAAAAAAATTATAATCAATTTTATGAATACCATTATAAAAATATCAAGTGAGCAAAGTAAATGCATTCGTCCTGGTCTAATGTTCCATAAAATGCCGTACCATGATGTGCAATGCCATTCGGCATAATGTGACCCGAGGATTGCCTCCGGTGGAATACCCATTTTACACGAGCTCCCTCCAAAAGTCAGGGGGCCAAACCTGTCGGGTGGTAAAAGTTGGTGTTTATACAGAATAGCCTCCACATAGATGGTAATTACAGTGATATCACAACATCCAATTATATTGAAAACAAACTACAGACAATGTCATGTTTAGATATGATATCGGTTAAAATTATATGATATATAATTAATATAGGATTCCCTTCGATAGATGCAGTAGAAGTCGGGTGAGGCTAAAGTATCATCAGTACTTCCCCAAAACCTTCACCAATTATATACAAAAGCTTTTACCTGCTCAGAGAGCCTTTTAGTAGTGCCGCTCTAAAGGATCCTCCTGGTGCCATTTAGGTAAATGGTGCTGTGAGATCAGGGGAGGAAGGAGGCCCTCATCTAAAACACCTGTCCCCGTCCTGTGTGAGCCGAGCGTCTGAAGGCGTTGGTGAGGTGGTTGTACTTCACACAGCTACCCGGCCATATAGAGCTGTTACCCCATTCACCTACCCAGAGCTGCTCCATTCTGCTTAGAGCTGCTCCATTATGATTATCTGTTTGTTTTTGGCTCATCGTTGCTTTCTCCTGCTGGTGCTCGTGAAGTTTGCCCATCGCTGACCAGTGCTGCTCATCGCTTCTTTATCTTGTTGTCGCTGCTCTATTCCTCTTTTGTGCTCCATATTGCTCTCCATTGCTCATCATGTCTTTATTCTACTCACTGCATGTATTTCTATCTATTCTGCTTATCACCGCTATATCTGTTATCATATGCTATCGGTATATTTCTTGTTGCTTGTATGTTCTGCTGTTGCTGCCATATTCTACAGTTCATTGATCTACTCTACAGATGATTGCTTTGCTCTTTTTTTTTTGCTTCTCTGGTTTCCTGTTGTTCCTCTCAAGCTGCACACCACTGCTCTCTTCAGCACCTATCGGTTCATTGCTCCAATATGCTGACCGAAGTATTATTAAGTTATTCGATATACTGTATTCTGCTTGCCACTGTCTAGTCCTACAAATTCATGTTACTACCACGACCTACACCGTATAGGCCTATATAGCTAGTTGGGATACACAGTATAATCGACTGTAGTTTAAATGTCTACGATACCTCTACACTAGAAGTGAACAACTACAGTATATTCTACTGTGTACCCGCGTTGATTAATTGCAACTGCCATAATTATGTCAGACGGGGACATCGTTACGGAGTAAAATACATGTAGGACTATCCAGAAGAGATCCAACTTGCAGATGGATAATTGTATTTGTGATAATATTTTGTTTGAATTTAATTAGACTCGCTGACATAATTAGTCTAAGGGTCATCTTTGTACGTTTCCAAGTCACACAGTTGCTCAACTTGCTGTCTCACTCGATGTTTACATACCAGCCCCCCCCCCCCTGTGTCTAAAGAAGGCGAGTACACTGCCTGACTGGTGTTGCCAAACTCCTCAATCGACCTCCAGCACCTCCGATCTCCCATCTCCCTTTACTGACTTCCTGATTCGATTTACTTGGAGGCAGATTGAGGATGAGACAAGCCAGTCTCACCGCTCTGCAACCTCAGTGAATGTGGGCCACCCCAGCCCACATCCCTCACCTCTCCCACCCCGCCCACCCCTCCCATCCCTGCATCCTGCCGAGCCGGCCTTACCTAATCTACCTGTCCCTGAGACGCCCTAAGTCTTCCCACATTCTCCAGGCCCGGGCAGGAAAGCCGCCCAATGGATGTAGACTTAGGGCACCCCACCCCGGACGGACTCAGCCCACCAGCGTGCCACCAGCATCAGGAAGGTGTTAGCAAAACGCTGCCTTTTATTATTCTGACCAGTTTCTTGCCGCTGACCCGAAAAAAGGGCATGCTTTCCCTCGCCTCGCTAATTCCCCTGATTCATCTTTATTTGAGACCACATTTTCGCTGTCGTTGTTACTTTTTACCCAGCCTAGTTTTCACTCGATCATATTAAGTTCGGAAGATGTTTTTGATGGCTGATTTCTGTTTTTCAGCCGACTAATTGCAGTAGTCGAGTTTGATTCTGACACTCGTTTCCAGTTATTAATGGACTTTCTATAAGAAAATGAAGTTTCACGAGTAAACTCCATTACTATTATAGTCAGGCTTATACACATACACAAACTGAGAAATGAATAATGTTAACGGCACTTTGAAATAATGCTGTATACGAAATCTTGAGTTGTCTTCACAGTCATGATCTCTATGATAAACAATGCTCTCTCTCTCGGGTCTAAAAATTAAACTAGCGTTGGAACGCTACAAAAATCACAGTAAAATAAAACTACCCGTCTTATAAACATAGACATTCAGTAAAAGCCATTTCCCTGAAGCGTCAACAGCAACGGCGTGGGCAGACCACGGCAGATATCCTAACAGTAACACTATGCTATGGTGGATGCAATATTCAACCCCAAATTGGATTGCAGCAAGGCTCTGACCAATCCCATACCAGCGAGAAATGGGTGATGGTAGTCATGGGAAAGGGAGACAAGAAAGAAGTCAGAAGCCACACATTGCTTCACAGGGAGGCTAGTTTGGAAGCCAACTGCCGACCTATATCAGAACTGGGCACGGGATGGATGGGGACTATACAAGGGAAGCCCCTGTATAAGCAGGCAGGCCCAGTCCCTGTGCGATTAGCTTACTACCAGGGCTGTATATGACGTACTGCCCTATCCGAGCTGCTCACTCTCCCAGATACACAGCTCAGTCACTCACAGAGATAAACAGCTCACTCCCCAAGATATACAGCTCACGCGCTCTCACGCAGATTTACAGTTCACATACACAGATGGACAGTCACACATATGTACAACTCACTCACACAGATATACAGCTCACACAGATATAGATATATACAGCCCACAAGGACACGCCTACATGATCATAGCTCACTCACACATACTTACAGCTCAGCCACACAGACTTACAGCTCACTCACACAGACTTACAGCTCACTCACACAGGCATACAGCTCACTCACACAGGCATACAGCTCACTCACACAGACTTACAGCTCACTCACACATAATGCAGCTCACTCACATAGACATACAGCTCACTCACACAGGCATACAGCTCACCCACACAGGCATACAGCTCACTCACACAGGCATACAGCTCACTCACACAGGCATACAGCTCACTCACACAGAATTACAGCTCACTCAGGAATATACAGCTCAGTCACACATATAAACAACTCATCCAATGAGTCACACAGATATGTAACAGCTCGCTCACACAAATGTAGGGGTCACCCATACATATATACAGCTCACTTACACAGATACACAGCTCACCCACACAGATATACATCTCATTCGCACATCTAAATATCTAATCCCCCAACAGATATACAATTACTCACACAGATATACAGCTCACCCACATAGATATACAACGTACTCACTCACGGATATATACCACTCGCTCACCTCACTCACATAGATATAGCTCACACAGGCATATAGCTCACCCACATCAGACTAGTTCATATGTTAGAGGGTCCCATATGGGCGCTGTGTAGAATATTCTGGTCTAGATACTGCAATATTGATTATAGAGCTGCCACAAACCCATGTACTATTTCCGCACGGTGTAGGCATACCAACATAAAAGTGGGCATACGACATGTCATCCTAGTAGTCGACCAGGCCTTGCCTGTCACCCTGAGATCTACATTTATTATTAGCAACGGAACATTTCGATTCCAAGGGCCAACACTATGTGACATTCCAAATTCTAATCCAATTCTAGAATTAATCAGCTATGCCATCCTATTTGCGCCCTATGGGATGTGCGCCTACTACAGATGAAATCATCTAGGCAAGGGCGTCGTTGTAACTGCCCCTCCATTTATATGCTAAACTGAATTACATGTGGGAGTACATTCCATCTGATACATCAATCATAGTCCAAGTGAAAACATTGCTCCCAGTATATAGCCCTGCATATTGACATAAAATTCCATTGAGGTGTTTCTAAAAACAGGAGCTGGGCCCTGGGGTCTGGTTGGTTCGCGTGCGACGCCATTTCCCTGTGATAAAGTCACTAGAAATGGTCTATGGGCTTGGCGTGGTGTATATTTATTCGCCCATGTTTTTTTGTATCTCGATCCAAACGCTATAAACATACGAGTCGTATGTCACCATGGTTATATTTGGCAATCAGGGCCCAATCGCTGACTGACCACTGGCCGAGTGACCACCCAGCCAAGCAGGTCTAGTGGAAGGAACCGCCGGAACACGGCTATTGAGTCCCGATCAAGGCTTAATATCCCCGAGGATATATTAAAGGAGGGCGGAGTCACTCGAGGGGATGAAGTGGTTACAGTAGGGTAGTGGTGTCAGGGTCTGCGGGTGGCTACTGGTTGCAATACTGACCAGTCTATATTCATCTTCATACCAACGTTAGAGGTCTACACAGAGAAAAAAGACAGCGTCAAAAGGGAGTCCAGGTTGCCTCCAGAATGACTCCCTTTTATAGAGGAGCCCTGGTCCTTATTTGACTCCTTTCGGTGAGTCAGGGAGCTATGTGACTCCCCTTAGTGATTCCCTTAGGTTATCCAGGGAGTCACCTAGGGTCTTCTAGGCAGCCTGGACTCCCCTACAGAGGTGAGTCAATCTGGACGCAACCTGGACTCTCTTTTGACACTGTTTCTTTTCTCTGTGTACACCATTCTATGTTGCCGTTACAATACTGCATTCCATGAGAAACTAGTTGTTGGGGACTCTCTCATCTGACCACCATTGGGAAACAGGCAGCTGATTATGATCCCCATTCTCCCCAGTTTATCTCCAGGTTATAAGCTCTCCTACTCGACCCACCTTAACTCATATCCACCTCATCCATATTCGTATCCTTAACTCCAACCATAACCGACTAATAAACCCCAGTCCATATCGCCCCCAACCCACCCTCTGCCCCCACCCCACAACACCCTTATATGCTACTATGATCTGTAATATCGCGAGTCATGCCTCCTAAAAAAGGAACCCTTGATACCTCAGCGCCTTCCAGACCCATCACCTCCAAAGCATGGCTTCACTATCAACAGACCTTGGGCGCCCAACGTGTTTTACTATCATGTATTGGTGACCTTGGGTCACATTCTGCGACCATTACAAGGACCATAACACCAATGACATGGCTTTTTACAGGTTGCCAGGGTGGAAGAGGGAGGGGGAATCAGGGCAATCTTTATTTGGAAAAGCCACGGGGCACTCTAGAAATCTAATGCGAATGTAAGTGGACTATTTGTGATTTAACATGGCAAGCAAAGTGGATATGCCAACTAAATGGCCCAACTCTGGCGGTGTGTTTTATTAGGGGGGAAGGTCGAAGAAGCCCATATACATACTATAATAAAGTCATAGGGAATATCAGTTGGATACCACCATGACATGGAAAACACGCAGAAAAGAAGATATCAATGGTTACTGCCATCAGTTCACCGGATACCGGTATAAAGAACTAAAGCGTTTCCTGTGGGCGACGAGCATTTTTCACAACCATGAAAGGCAACATGGCAGCTAGCTGCCAAAGTCTACAGGGAATATGGGGCTCAGTCTATACAGCGTTACAGATGCAGAAGGCTAGGCACAGCCTCCTATCTATGTACATCTTGAGCCAACTCTTTACATTAACTATAAAGAAAATCGCCTTTTTTCAGTGTATATTTTTGGACATTATGATTGGCAATCGATCATCAGACACTAGAACGTGCTTGTGTGCAGAGAAATAAGTGTGACTAGACAAGACAGTGTGCCCAGATCCCCCCTAGCTCTGAGTCGTTAGGTTAAGACAAGCTATAGGCATGTGGAACGTCTGATCTAGTGGGAGCTAACTGTCTGATGAACGGAGCCCAACGACAGATTTGGGACCAATTAATCATGGGTGGCTTTTTGCATGTGCTCATTGATAGAGAATGTCAAACTATGATAGATCTGCTGCCCTAACAAGCAGCGTACTTTCTGGGTTTCCGACGTCCCGTTTTAATTGCCACCTTTCTTATTCCGTCGGAAATAAAACTTTGAATCACTTGCGAGGGTTATTGGAAGAGAGGCAAAATGTGAACCCTATAGAACTATATTGGTGGCTTGTTTGTGGGCAGACTGGGGAGGTTCTAGTAATTGCCAAAAGCTAATCTTTTCTACCGAATTAAAAAGATAAATGTCACCTAAAGTCAAATGTACTATTAAAGCCAATGTCGCAATCTAGCCAATTATCTTGATTGTAATAGATTACACAATTATTTTAGGCAAACAAATAATGATAAGCTGCAGATGTCAAATCAAGCAAGAAGCATGAGATGGGTTCCTTAATGATGTACATTATTCAATGATCCCTTTATAAACAAGTATCATCTTCACTGCATAATCCCATTACCCAATGTACCGAGAAGCAATGCCGCATAGGGAGTAATTCAATATGGTTTGGGTCTACAAGCAGTATAGACGTAATCTTCTATACACTAAATAGGTTTGACTTTTTATATCTTAGTATAATGCCAAATAATATCATTTTGCAATACACTTTACAGCATATAAATGTCGTGTTCATAGTTTATAGATCGATAATTGTTGCCAATGTCCCAGGGTCTATACTACATATTGGCATGAGAGAAGTAGATGTTTGGTTCATCTGCCAAACTCAATATTGATTACATCCATTATTGTTTCCTTTATCGACTAGTGGTGGGAGGGTGGCCGACAGGCTTGGTCGTCGTTATCAGCCGCTGGCAGGGGCACAATGAGAACATATTGATAACATCGGCACAATATTGACATTCTTAATGGAATTCCAGTTGGACTAGGTCATGGTGGCTGGGTCAGCTGACAGTGTGTCATGTTCTCCTGCCACTAGTGTCCAGCTTTAACTCTTTTAAGGCTCGTATAGTGTTTTAGTGCACTGTGTACTGTATGAGTCTGCTCGCCGGGGCTGCACTCTAGATAGCATCATGCCAACTCTATATGGTGATGATACACTAAAAAAAGTAGATCCACCAGGAATGCATCATATTTCACAGTAAAGAGTTGCCATATACTCTATGTTATGCTGTGTAGGCATTGAAGGGAACTTATACATGTAGTGACCAAGGGCACGGCAGTCAATCATGTAGTATCTTTAGACTGGTCAGACCAACTGCCAAATATGGACCTAAAATGACAACTTTTAGATAACTTCTGTCCTGAATTAAAAGCGACAAGAAGAGGAGATCAAAGGAGAAAAAACACCTCCCGCTCTCATAAAATGAGCCAGAACATTTCGGAAAAGATAAGCAGACGTCAATTCCCGGCATCCCTCTCACGATAAGCCCTCCTAGCTTAGTCTTGATGTGTACACGATAACTGGCTGGATAAATATGGGCCCATGGTCAGTATTTATCATTGCATTACAGTAATATGCATTGCATTTTGTAACACATCTCGGAATGAAAACGATTCAAATATCTAGTTTCTCGAATGAGAGGACCATGCTGAACAATACGCCAGTTATACTGGGTATCCCTTTCTTGCCATCCCTTCCACTTCCCCATACTAAATCGAACTCGCTACCAGCCTACTATCAGCCTTGGTCCTCCGCTTAATTGACCGTCGAATGCCATATAAAAAAAAGCCCGTATGCAAACCGCGTACACCACCCCCTTTCCTTTCATGTTATGTCCGCAGAATAGGGAAAACATTCCTCTCTTACTGACATACCTATAATGTCTACTCTCACCTCCACACTCACCACTAGGGCCTCCCGACAGACACTCTATAATGAAACACCTGCACAGGGTGTCCCTACTGACTTCCGGTTTAAAAGCTTGTTCCCGGCGTGTAGCGGCCTTCACCGAGGTGGCTGCTGGACACCAGCACCACCAGGTTAGAACCCGGATGACAGCAGCTGACCCGGAAGTCTCCCAAAATATCACTTCCGGCGTGTGGATCTTGGTAGCATGCAGGGTGAAGCCCTATCTGCCAGAGACGTCGTTTATACATAGAGGACATTGGTATTAATCATCCCTCCTCCAGCCAGTTGGAGGACTGGAGAGTTACATACGACCAAAATATTATCGGTTATTTCTCTGACAGTTTCATAAATATTCTTTAGAAAAATAGGGAAGCTAGTTGATGGTCAACACAATGAATTCAGTAACTATTTCGAAACTGCAACTTTAGTTCCCGATATGGGGTGAGTACTTCATTAAGACATAACTCGATAACAAGTCCTCCTACAAAAGGCAATCATCATACACAGAGAGTCACACTCAGTGACCCTTTATAAAAGGTCTTGCCGACAATACAGACTATCTCCAGCCCCATATGTGTGCGTCTGGTAGATTGCTAGGGCCTAGGGCCTAAACAGGAAACAAGCTCACAGCCCGTAGGCCACTCACGCTCCAGGCGCCCTCTGTGCTGGATGATGATAGCTGGGGGACCTCACCCCCTGGAGCTAACACTGCCCCCAGCTGCTACTGAGATGTACCGTGGTGAAGGGAGAGTAGACAACATACCTGAAAAGACACAAAGGATGAACACTATAAGCAATAGCTTCTGTACACATATAAAAAATGATTTAATTTCCAGTGTCAATTAATTAACTCAGTGGTATGCACTTTTGTCTAAATCGTATTTATAATCAGCTAATGGTGGCTATAAGTAAGGCATTCGTATGAATGCCAATGGATAGATGTAGACCTTAGTATTGTCCTTCTCCTTTCACTACCCACCTCAGAAACCCTAATTTCCCAAAGTGTTAAGTCCCCAATTTGTATTCTATCCCGCAGAACCCTAACCAGGACAAGTTGGGGTTTTACGACAAGGACCCTTTTTCACTAAACCCGCAACAGGTAGTGCAGTCATGAAGACAATGTACGGCCAATTTAAGGGAAGGCCAAACCCTGATAACGTATTCTAGACATGCCCAGCTGGGAAAAAGACGTAGAGCCACTATCACGTTTCCCACTTTTATCAGCATGTTCAGCAATCTCACAAGAGACTCAAGAAAAGTATTTTTATGAAATCCAGAACAGGATACATGATCTATGGAAAGTACCTTCAGAATGGCCCATGAAATGATGTGGGTTGATAATTCGTTTGGACGGGAGGCGTGTACATGCATAGGGTGCTTTTCGTGACATGTATGTAACCCCTACACCTCATTTCTGGCCCTAAACGGTACCTTAATTGACATGGCAAAATGAACTTAACAACCCATTGTGACTTGGTCCAAATACAATACAATTTTCCTATTTCTACAAAGGCAAAGGTTCTCAAACCACAACAGTACTTTGTTCTTGGGAACGTGCAAGCGTTTGAGGCCTGTCAGGGTCAAAGTAATAAAGCTGGGGGGTCAGTAGTAGTATAAAGGAGTGGTGTGTAGGTGCAGGGGTTGGGGTACAGGTGGGTGGGGTGGGGGGCTCTCATCAGCTCATGGCCCTCACACGTCCTCAACATCCCCTGTACACCATGACATGCCTGCTGCCGTGTCCGGACCGTGTTTACAAGGCCTTCTGTCAGTTGGACGTGACAATAACTGCCCCCATGCGGGTAGACTAAATGTGTGCCCGCAAAGTCGCTACAGTCTGGTCATTCTTACTGTGTTGGGTCTAGGGTATGTGTCTGTCAATGAGAGGGTAGACGTCTTAAAGCTCAATTCTCACCACTAACACGCCACTCGTCATTGGACTATAACAGTATGCTAGGAAAACTACATTTAGACCCTTTGTGAGAATGCCAGTTTAAGTCGATCTTTTGTTGGATACTGAACATGATTGTGCACCCTATTACCTTTAAATCTCAAATAATCTTGAAGGTACCGAGTTTAAGATGTCCAACTGATGTTGAGCAACTGCACAGTAAAATTGCACAGCTTCTTTCCAATTTAGTATATACACTTATCAAAGTGCTTCAATTTCACAAGCACAATCCCAATTCTGATCCAATGCAATGAGTTCTTGAAACCTATACATTGATGCAAAAACATTTCATAATTCGTGCAAGCAATTTTATTTTTGGTTCACTATTCCCTTCATCAATATCTTTAAAAAAAAGTCCCATTCGTCCCTCTCCTGTTTGAGGTGTACACTGTACCCTTAACCTCCTGTACTCAGAATAGCGTGAAATGGAAATGGAAGGTGATCCCCTGTCCCTGTGCCGCTCCCAGTGGTCTAGGACACCCGCGGTGACTGTCACCTTCACGGCTATATCAGACAGTCCCACAATGGCCACTGGTCGGCCAGGTAAGACGACCCGGCCCCACACACCTGCCTCCCAGGACGCTGCAGGTAGGGTGGATATCCAGTAACCAGGGGCTGACCTGAGAAGGGCCTGTGACAATGAACCCCCGCCGGGACCTGGAGCATTGCTGAGAGTGCCAGAGATGTGATAATCCGAGTGCTGATTCGGATTAAATCGAGAGGGAAAAGCATGTATGTATGGGTGTGTGTAAACGCTAGCTGCTTTAGATATCGAAAGTGTGATAAGGCATAATATACAGGCCGATGCAATAATGTTTTCCGTAGAGTAGGCGGTAAGATCGGTCACTAATGTTAAGAGGCATGTAACATCCACGTCACCTTACACTCTAAGAAAAGTGTGATATGTGTACATGCTTTTTGAAGCCACTTTCAACACACTTTTGTATTGTTCCACACTACACACTTATCAAAGTGTGTTGATCTCAAAAGTGTGTTACTATGTTACACTACTCAAAGTGTGTTACTCTTTAAATGCATGTTCCCACAACACACATATTTTAGAGTGTATGAATACATACACTGCCCCCCCCCCTTTTTAAGGTAACGGAGGTACCTCTAGTAGGTCGTCACCATAGTAACAGAGCGATTGGCACCCCTAGACAATCCTCTCTATACTGCACCACCCCCACCCGTCATCCTTGCTATCAACCAAAAATGGATGACCCTTGGTATTACTACCAACAAACGCAACGCCCTTGGTGTGAACAAAATTGAAATAATTATGTAACAAATAGGAATGATATAAAGATGGAGTTGGCAAGTTAATGGGTGTGGTTCAGTTGGACGTGCAAGTTGTTGCCTGGGGGTGCCTGGTTTCTTTATGGAGTCACATCGGGGAGTTGCGTCCTGCTTTGGGTGACAAGCATGCCGCCCACAGCCGCCCAACGAGTCTTGTTTTAGCCGACACGAGCGCTAGATTTGCCCGAAAATTGGTGCATAAATCATGATTTGTGACCCCAGCACTGGCCGGCCCAAGTAAAGCTATCGCTCCGTAGGCACTCCCAGGAATGAGATGCCCGGTCTGCGTGGTCAGAGCATCAAAGATGGCGGATGGTAGGTTGAATGGAGGCTTGTTTTGGTTAGTTTTGAGGGTGTTATGAAGGTTGGCAGGTTGTACATCTCAGTATGTAAGACTCAAATATCAATACAAACAATCTGGATAGTAATTGCACTGCAATAGGAGGCTAAATTCACTGTATTGGGCATGCTAGAATTGATGAGTGATGCCCTTGCCACATATCAAAGTATTTG
The DNA here is from genome assembly GCA_947462335.1 of Harmothoe impar. NCBI lineage: Eukaryota > Metazoa > Annelida > Polychaeta > Phyllodocida > Polynoidae > Harmothoe > Harmothoe impar. Next base: position 40,930,521 of record OX381710.1, read on the forward strand.
TTGTGATGCCCGTAACACTTTTCTGTGATGCCCTGTCCACAGGCATGTGTGCCATAGCTTGATAGCTAGATTGTATTTTCAGTAGTTATCAACGGAAATTAAGATTTGTAGGTACAGGCCATAGGCCTACAGTAGTATTGGACTGATTGATTGATTGATTTGTTTAACGTCCAGATGTACATCAAGTACCTCACAGGGACATATCTCAAGTTGGCAAGGAGTCAGCCACAAATAGTGGTAGTCTGCCTTGCAGTAGTAGGACAGATATGTATATGCTGCTTGCCCAATACAGCAGTGACTGCATCTATGGATGATCTAATCTATGAAAAGAATGACCGCATCGTCCCCTGCTCTTTCTGAAGGATAGCAAGTTTTTTTTTTATTTGCCTAGTCTTACCTACCTGGGCTAGCCTTTGATATCTCCGATGTGGTTCCAGTGGCGGATCCAGGATTGTCTAGAGGGGGGGGGCCCAAACCTGGCCAACCTGGAGTAACTGTCTGTTTCTCGCGAGCGAAGCGCAGCGGCCATTTTAGGGGGCTTTAGGGGCATGCCCTCTACACAATTTTGATAGTCTGGATGAGAAATGATGCATTCTCATGCATTTTAGGATGCAATATGTTAAGAATCAGCCCCCTTCCCCCTCTCCAGGTCATGTTATATAATATTGTCTCCATCTCTCTCCCTTTCCCCTCTTTTTTCTCTTTTCTTTTCTCTTCTCCCTATTTTTTTCCCCTTCCCCCCCCCCTTTTTTTGGGAGGGGGGGGGCCAAGGCCCGTCGGGCCACCCCCCTGGATCCGCCGATGGGTTCACTGAGGAGAGACCACAGAGTAGACCACCAGCATGAAGGCCCGGGCCCGCGCATATGGGCAGCGGCTGCCAATACAGCTTGGTTAGTGGCAATCACAGTAGTCCACAAAGTGACCCCTCAAGCTTTGTCGCCTTTTATGATTCCGGTATGCCCATTGGTATTATGGAAGGCTCCCGGTGAAGTTATTCTACTCCTTCATGCCCCCAGTATTGGACTGAATTATAGTACCTTCTGCAGTGGTGATCACTGACACAGGCTATAGGCCAGACTCCACTAGAGCAACACTACTAGCTGCGAAACGTGGCAATCTTTTTATCCTTTGTTCCCGGTTTCCCCTTAGTTTCACCCTGAGTAACGCCATGAAGAGGGCGACCCTCAGGGCAAAATGCAGGCGAAACATGCTGGAACAAAGGATAAAAAGATCGCCACGTTTCGCAGCTAGTAGTGTCGCTCTAGTAGAGTCCGGGCTTATTCAGGTTCCCTTAGAATAGGCACTTAGGACCCTATTCAAAACAGCCACCTTTTTCCCCCAAACTATTTACGATATATATATATTTCATATAGGAGGTAAACACCCTACACAGTGCATTAAGAACCTGTACATCGATTCTCCCCATCCATGCACTCACCACTCTCCATTAACTCCATGTTTACATATGTCAAAACTTGTCTGTGTGATCTCAAGCTATATAGTGAGTTCTGAAATAATGATGTTTAGGCATACAAGTTTCTGCACTATACTACTAGCTACCTTGAAATTAAATGAGGCTACCTTAGTTTAGTATTTTAAACTGATTATATAAAGGAATCTATTTGCATTTCCCGAATCTTATATGAGTATTATATACAAGTCAATAGGAATAGCATGGAGGCAAAGACACTCCAGAACTGTGATTTTGGACCAATTTGAGTAACATTTACATACATGTATATACACCAAAAGAATTGTGGTACGGAGCATCACTTTCATGCACTGACAATGTGTTACGGGCATCAGTGGCAGTGTGTTACGGGCATCACCATGAATTCACAAAACCCATATTTCTCACTAGTCTGTAGGGTTTACCTTGAACAATGAATGGTTACAGCCTTGTTAATTGCTTATGATCATCATGTGTAAGTTTAAGCATTCACAAGTCAGTAGAAATATGGCAATCTTGCCTTCTCTGTTGAAGCAATAATAACAACTCCACCATCTTTGATGCTCTGACCACGCAGACCGGGCATCTCATTCCTGGGAGTGGTAGGGGTAGCCAACTGGGCAACTGGGACAAGAGGTAGATGGAGGGATGGGAAGACATGGTTTTTGGAGAGGTGCTTGAAGGATATAGTGTGATAGTGATAAAGGGTCGATTCCACAAAACCAGGTTTGCCACATCTTCTATGTTGGATCTACAGTCAGTGATCGTTTTGGCATAATAGCTCATCTGTCCGTTTCCTGGTGTAAATTAAGGCGCGGGTCTTATCCCTCTCGGAGCTCAGCCATGGGAAAGTATAGCCTATCAGGGATTGGACACATGATTATTAGACACAATAATCTATTCCGCAAGAACGTCGATTGAATACATGACTAAATATTTGTGAACGGTTAAAGTCCTGTAGTGTAAATGTGAGATAAAAACCAGCCACCATCCGACAAAAGACTTGGGTTGTTGTCCTGGGAAACCGTATCCTTAAGCTGACCCCGCCACATGACACCAAGCGCCTAATCAATGTATCAAATGGATCCAAGATTCACCAACATTTCCCTTATATTTAGAATAATATGTCCTTCTAATATTCTCAGGTCTAGGTAAACGATGTCCGGTGCAAATGAACCCATACAACTGTGAGATGTCGAGGAGCTATTTTGTAGGAGGGGTGTGCCTGTCCAAGGGCTAGGCCTCGTCCCGTGGTATAATCATGAGCTGGGCCGAACAGCATGTATATGCAAAATAAACACAAACTCATTTGTAACGTCTATTTGGAATTGCCGATTATGTAGTTATTGTCATAAAGGTCCTTAGCATTATTTAAATGATGGACATGTGTAGTATGGAAGAAATTGTATGTAGTCATATATTGTTGATGGATCACACCCTGTCCCTCTTTACCAGATTATACCCCTCACCCACCAGTTTCTCCACACACCACGTACGTTCATCTTCACATAAGGGGACTTGTCGGGTGTATGTCATTCAGTCAGTGTGATATATAGTCATACTGGTAAAAGACAAACACAAATCAATTACATGGTGAATATAAATCTGCATAATTAGACTTGCTTAATGTTGTGCACGTTTGATTAATAATCGTATTCCATGGCCACAAATCCCGATGATAAATTCACCACTAGCATGCCTACAGAAGGCGCTAATGTAATTACTATATCAAAGACACACATCTGGGGCCTGAGAGAGAAATAATTAAGTTTAAATGAGATTACTTCATGCTTCAGAACGGCATAATGATCATTAACACAAACGTGACCGTCTTTGTGTGATATAGGATATAAAAGACTCTATAGTTAAATTATAAACTATTCATCAAAAGCTAGTGGCTTCCTTTTATCAAACCTATTCAGGACACGGTATTGGAGGAAGCACCCGGATTTAGCACTGGGATTGAGACGATGTGCCAATAAACCCCGCTAATTACATTTTTATTCCCCTGGGCAGGAGCTTGCAGCCCTCCTTAGTTTCAGCCTCCAGTGAGCAGGAAGCCAGAGCTGGCCTAAAGCAAGCTTATAGCACCGCCCTGACCTGATTACAACCACGGATTCCTTACACTAAAATAACCCAAGTGGTACACCACCATAAAACAGCGTAATGTGGTCAGCATTGGCAATACCCTCCTAAAGGCAGTCAGCACTAAAGCCATATACCACATGGGAAGTGATATCATGTGATTGGTGAGGTCTGTGGAATGTGGTTGCTACTCTATAACCAATGGCTAATGCTATGATTGCAGTCCATTTCTCCCTACTTGAGGTATGGTTACTAGTACACAAGTGTCCTCTAGGTGGTCTTAAGGTAGTCCACTACTGACGGCTGCAAATAAATCACCACGTCCCCACAACACATGTATCACGACTGGAGGGCCCTCCATTGCTTGAATAACCTTTCATTGACTCAGCCTTCAGAATAAATAGAACCCTGCTCGCGACACCTGTATGGTGGGCCCTCCAGGTGGCATGTTGCCCCTGTGGTGATCTATGTTCAACGCTTGGCTTCCTCCATGAGAGGGGACATAAACCTTCATAGGTAGAAAAGGCAGTAAAGCTGTCAGCGCCGCCAGCACAGATAATTCACCACCACCAAGTGTCTTGAGTTTACAAACACTCAGCCTCCACTGACCAGTCCGAATAGATTAGAAAAAGGAAGCCCTGGGTTTCTCCTCTGCCGACTTTAGTCAATAGCGCAATGTGTAGACCCTCTACACCTGATTACTCCGCCATAGAGCCACCCATGGAGACTGCACACTTTAGCCTCCTGCTGTTAACCTGGCTCACTGGGTGGGGGCAGGGGATGGGGAGACTGAGAGGCCTGGCTGATGAAGAAATCAACACTGTGAGCCGGGGGTGTCGCTGCAGGAGGGACACACAACAGTGGTCAACAAGCAATCCTCCTTCTCCATCTGTCTCAGTAATATCCACACAGATAACTTATAGCTGTGGGAGCAGTCAGAACACCACCCGAGGTGTGACGATCAGCTTCATGAGACCACCCTCCTCCTCCTCCTCCTCCTCCTCCTCCTCCTCCTCCTCCTCCTTCACCCACCCACCTCCTGTAACTCACCCCCCCCCCCCCACCTTTTATAACAAAGTGGTCAGTGGTGTCAGTTCAACCTGCTCCCAATGCCTTCAAATCCCACTCATCATCATCCCCGGATCGAATGGTTTCGGACGGATTGCAATTAACACGACTGAAAGGAGAAGCCATGATTTGTCCGACTTCAGGGGTCAGGTCAGATGTGGGATGATCGCATGCTGTGCCAGCTCAAGTGAGCGGCCAACAGGCTTTCCCCTTTTTAAATGTTGGATGAGAGTAGTAGTTTCCCACGGGCTTTGTGTATGGGATAGGCTGACCTAAAGATACACGGAGGAATTAACACAGCCTCCAGCATTCTGTTAGTGTTCGGTGATGTATGACTGCTCAGGTAGACATACTTTTTCTTTCGGAGGGGAAGAAATGTAGGGGGTACTACAGTAGCATAGAGTGACTTTCGGAACAGTTGATTTGAGGCATAGTGGTCCAGTGGCGTGAAATAGCATATTCAGCATATATCTTAAGTCCTACATGGCTCTACTATAAAGGTATTGAGTGTGTACCACTGTAAGCCATACCAACATCTCGGGGCTAGGGTGACTTCAGCTTTTCATACATGGGCTTGCAACTTGCATTTGTTATCTGATAGGCATTCACAATTTCAGAGAAATTAAAGTAAGCAAACACTCTTTTAAAAATTCAAGTTTGCCTGCTGGCTGAGCTGAATATTCTCCCCATGATAATTATTATTATTTATCATCTCAGTTATATGTTTAATGCAATATGAGAAATGTACATCAAACTTGGTAACCGATCTCAATAAGTGGTATGTTATTCCTATGCTGGGGATGTGATACGAGAATACCATTGTTGCCATGGCAATAGAATATAATGTTCCTCCATGGTTCAAAGTACAGCCAATCTAGTGCAAAGTTCGATCAATTTAACAAATGAAAACTATTTACTATGCATTTGATATCATTTAACCCAATAAAACACTTAGAAAAAAAGCTTTCTAGTTGCTATGGTTACAAAATTCGTTTCATGCAGAGGGCCTGGCATAAGAAAGGCAGATGTCTTACTTTAGTTAAACAGTTCTGGGCCTGTGAGAGTTGAAAACATTGGACTACGTTATGAGAAATCATGCCAGTCTCATGACGTAAATAGCATACACCCATATAAGCAGAGAAACCTTCAGTTTGTGACACTGAACGTTATGACCATAGACGCACCCACTGGTGGATCCCCCGTAGAGCAGTAGAGTACAGTGACAAAGGGGCTTCGGCATAGTGAGGGCGGGGGGGGGGGGGGGTGGTAGAGCGATCTGACCTCAGTTTGATACTCACTGGGGTGGCTGCCATATCATTACATCTCCCCACTATAAAGTTGCCTCGCTTGTCACATGGACGGCTATTCATTGTTGGGGTCGGGTCCCAGCTCGACATACAGCCTCGGCTCAGATTCCCGCTATAGTAAGGAAAAAATGGTGCACAGCAAATTGGTATCACAGGAAGCTGATGTGTCTGGTAACAGGTTTAAGTGTTCTACAGGTAAAAACCCAACGGGAGGGCAGGGGTTATGTTGGGCATTTATATATAGGCACTGTCAGGTATAACAGGTCATCGGCACTGTATGCAGTCCGTCTTTTCTGGCTTCTTACCATAGTTTTGGTTATATCGGTGTAGGAGTGAGTCAACCATGTATGGATCTATATATGAAAGGGAGAAGAAACACCGGTCCATCAAAATTTAATTCGGATTCCCAGAGTTAATCGAATGGGGAATTCAAAATAGATATAACGGTGCCCTGTATATACCAAAGGTGATCGAATTAAGCAGTATTATACGAACATAGTTTTGTGAAGACAGTTCAAGATTCAAATCTCAAGGTCCCCCTTCTATTAAACCTCCCTCTTCCTTCTGTGTCCAACTTGTTAAAGGGCCTTTACAAGTGTGGCGGAGGGTGGTTGTATATAGAGGGCGAGGGGCGGGTGAGTGTTGGACCCTTGCAGGGAATCTGATAGCATAGTGGTGGTGATAAATATGGGTGAGGTTAATGGCCTGCCTGGCCTGATTACCTGAGTCTACAGCTAGTGTAAAGCAGGTGCCCCACACCTTTATACCTTTATACCTTGGTCAGGGGCAGGAGGAGGCAACATCTCCCTCACGTGTTAACCACGGGGGTACCCAGCCCGCCGACCGTTCCCGCAGGCCAAATACAAATCGATGCAATTTCATTGAAAATTTGCAGCAATTTAGCGCATTATGCCTCTCTGACACGCACAGGTCTCCCCGTCATTACTAACAGTGATTGCCTTTTGATTTCGGCCAAGTCGAATCCTACCAGGTTGGCCGACCGCTCTTCCTTTTCATCACTGTCAATAATGAGAAGTTAAAAGCACTTCTCGAATTTAAATCCAAAAAGACCAAATTCAGGAATCATTTTCCTGGAATGAGGATACCTCTCCCTGCTTGCAAAGTCAAATGGGGTGTGACTAAATGTGGGCAATGAAGTCGTTTTGGTCGATTTGGTAAACCCATGAAAATGAAATCTTAAGTACCAGAATATCCTGCTTTGTGAACAGTATACTGCATTCCATCGATCATTGCTTGCCTCAATTCCCAACTATTTCCGCAGACTGATTCAGCATTGTGCAGAGAAAATGGTCAGATTAGAGCAAGCTCAATAAGTGGTGAAATGCTGTAAGGAAGTGGGTGAACCCCCCCCCCCAATCGACGCCTGTTGTTGAATAACGATCACTCCGTAATAGAATAAAAGAGCGCCATGTACAATGTAATATATATTCTATAGTATATATACAAACACCACAGGGGGTCTCTGAATGATATCCCCGATGGTGAGGATGCATGGGGTAATCATTTTATGTCTGATCTTGGACCAACATAGGTGATATGTACTGGGAAAAGAAACCTTATGTACCCTGCACTAAGGTCCCTTTTTGCACATCGTGTCATAAAAACTAAATTGGCCAAGTGTTGGACATATGGCTTCTACCAGGGTGATTGTAATTTGTATTAGGAGTTGTTGACAGACAAACTCCTGTTTCGTCATAATAATGAGGGATGAAACTGATCCTCACCGCGCTTTTAAGGTCAAGGGGATTTCAGAGATTAAAAGCTGGATACGAAAGTATTAGCTTTCGACAGGAAATGGCTAAGAATTTTGCAAGAGAAGCGTGAAAACATCGCTCTTGGGGTAGTGAAAGGTCGATAAGTTCTAAATGTCATTTGACATGAGTATTTGTATGTGACGTGGTGTTGTACTTACTGTCTTTCCACTACCGCTACACAGAAAAAATCCAGAGTCGGCAAACCTGGCACTGCCTTGTCAATTTGACAAGGAGAGGGGCTGGCAAGCAAAACTCTTCAGTAAGAAGACCCATCTAGAGCTACCTGGCATATGCCAGCCCTAAACTTGTCTAGAAGTGATTCACCATTCTCCCTGCAGGTGGCCATTACCTAGCATAAATATGTACCCTTGGGAACAAATTGATTAATTCCTATGTTGATATAATACTGAGTATTACAATACATAGATGTTAATATGGAGGATTATGTGAAGTATCTAGGGAAAAAGTAAGATAATGTAAAGAATGCATACTTTTGACAACATTTAAAAAATAGAGCACATGTGTAGAAGGAAGACACCTCTTTTGTGTCTTTCACCAGGGCACAAGTAGGTGCATGCACCTTATATTGGTATTATACACACACAAGCCTACAGTCCATTGCTGGAGAGTAACCTTTTCTCAGTAAAGACTTGGTGAGACACTATGTGAATCCTTGGTGGCACTAGTGTATTAAATATCACTTCTATATGTGGTTATGTATATAAACAAATTGATAAAATAATCTTGTCATCTGGAACCAGACCAAACTCATACATTTGAAACCCTAGACCTACCACCATTATGCAATGATGAGCCCCCAGCTGTGGCTAATCTAGGCCTGCATCAACTATCTTAGTTTGACCACCTTGACAAGTCTAGGGTCGTCTTGTGGGATAGTTACCTGGCAGGTTGTCAATTTGACAAGTTGAAGCTAGTTGATTCTATGCTGTTCACTTAGAAGACCCTAGGGTCGTCCTGTAAGACGACCTTACAGACTCCAGACCTGTCCAGAGTTTTTCAGTGTAGTACTCGAGAGGACCACTCGCTGGGGACAGGCCAGTTTATGTAGGGGTACTGGGGATTCAGTCTCCCCCACCTTACTCTCGTTCCCAAATCCTTCCGAAGGAAGGCTCTGGGGACAGCCAGTATGACCTTGAACTTGGATTTTGCTGGGTTTAGGCAGTCCCTGTAGTTAGCTTGGAACCAGAGAACAGGAACCAGAAATGGAACCAGAAAGTATGATGGGAAATACAGGTAAAACTACCATCATACATTCTGGTTCCTGTCCACTGGTTCCAAGCTACCAGCAGGGATTGCCAAAAGCCAGCAAAATCCCAAGTTCAAGGTCATACTGGCTGTCACCAGAGCCTTCCTTCGGAAGGGTTTGGGAACGAGAGTACCCCCACCTAGGCTGTTTTACTAGACTGGATATTAGGAGACCCTTGCATGAACTGTATTTGACATGAGGTTGGTATCAGCACCGATAAGCATGGGCCAGCACTGGAGTGGTGGTCAAACCAGAATTGGACCAATATTAGAACTTCAACATTGATCTAATTATAATTATAATGAGTTTCATTGGCCCAACATTGGCCCAATGGATAATTGCTACCAGGGTAGCAGCTCCACCAATACAACTTCATCCTCACGCTGCATCCCTTTATAATGGCGACATGAAATCATTGTTTATTGTTTACAGATAATAATATGTTGTACTGCCTCAGGACATAGCTATGCTACCACGTCCCACCCAAGTGCGTAGATTGGTAATGGGAAAGGGGGAGGGCGGACCTGAGACTAATGGCAACCCTCCTCCTCGAGGCCAAACTCACAAATATGTCTGAAATCAATTCAGATTCTTGTCTGGGCCGAGTGGTCACCTGCTCAGGTAAAGTGATACCCCCGGGGCGGCCCCCTGCCGGCCGGCCGGCGGGACGTGTCAGCGCGGGCTGGCCGCCGGACGTGCCCCGAGTACCGATCTCCTCCTGCAGGCTGACAGGCCGCATCAGCCGCCGGACCCTGGCCGCCCTACACCCTATACCTGCCGCTAATTCCCCCACATCCAGGCAGACCACAGGTAAGGCAGGCTGGTGCTGACCACTACTGACCACCAGGTATAAGAGAGGTCAGTGGGTGCATGGGGTGTGCTGTCCTCACTGATTGGTTGTGGCAGGGGCAGGCTGTCTAGGGCACCGCTGCACCTGCCAACCGACAACAAGCTTTTTATCGACTCTTAGCCTCCCCTTGCATAAAAGGGCTCTATCTGTAGAAATGAGAAAACACCCTCTTTGCTCTTCCTACTATTCCATGAGAATTGCAAGCGATTCCCCTTCTATAAACACCGCTTTGTTGGTGTACAAATAAGTCCTTGTTTTATATTGGCATCTGAAGGTATGTTCCTACCCATACAAGCCATGTGTTGGACATGAATAATAATAAAAGACAATATCGACCCAAGAGAAAGCAACACCTGTTATAATGCCAACAGGCCATGTCTTCCTATGGTAATTTGACGTGGGACAGACTAGCGAACACTGTGACCCATTCTCCTCGTGCCTAGAGTCTGGGTTTGGCAGCAGATGCGGAAGACACAACGTATGGTTAAGTAAATTCGCACGTGACCACCAATGCACCAGGATTGCGCAACGCCTATCAGTTCTGGTTTGTTCTGGGAAATTTGGTAAATATTAATTTGTCTCGGTTCGTGCCGGCGACAGACTGAACGCCGGCTTATCATCTCACCAGGAGATTCTGTGGATGTGTGTGGGTAGGTGTGTGTGTGGTGGGGATGGGATGGGAGGGATGGGCGGGGGGGGGGGGGGTGAGGACGTGAACCCATCTAAGTGAACTCATCTACAGAGATTGGCACGGCTCACTGTATTAGTCGGGTAGGTGGTTAAATCGACAGCAAAGAGAAGGCAATCTAAATCCTATCACGGTAAAAGCCAGGCGGCCTCAGAACCGCTGATACTAGACCAACTTACAAGGCAATCTAGCAACAGTAGAGTTTCTTGTTGCTTGGTCTAAGCTGGGCGTAACTGGTACAGAGGAACCAGTCTATCGGATACTTCAGTGGAGAAATTTAAAGGAGACTGGATACGTTGGTGGTGTATATCTATTGACATGCACTGAAAGCTATGTTTATAGGTCTCCCTTAGATCGACTCGATTGGTCATATTGACGGTAATTGAACACTATTCATAGTCAATATGAGAGAAGGGTACTTTGACAGGTTTATCTTGCTGCGGGAGAGCATTACTTTGCAGAATCCATTTAAACCTATATTCACCAGCATACTTCAAAGTCGCCCGTATAAAGGACAAGATTGACTAAAAGCAAGCCTGATAGAAATGTCAATGTTCAATGTCCATGCCCCCTTTCAACATGTCCTAATGTGTAAGGCTCAGGGTGGGTGAGTGTATTAAAGGGCCTCTCTATATATAGACATGTAGCGCCTAAACCTTAAGCGTCTTACATACCATGTGCATATCAATATTGAATTTCCCTGATTATAATCTTCAGAACGTTAACATATGACATTCTACTACTTGCAAGCATCATAATTTGAATCAAAGTCAAACCTGATTGATGTAAATATACACATATTTTAAGAGTGTACATGGATGTGTCCGATACTATTGATATTTCCTTCCTACACATTTTGCTAAATTTAATTGTTCGGACAAAGAATTGAAGGAAGGCAAAGTCAGTGGCAGTTTGCTGGCCTGAGCTAACATGTCATGTGCTCTCGGCTGTGATATACCCCCGGAAGATACCGAATGCCAGTATGATATGCTGAACTGGAGTTACAGCTTGAACCCCTAGGTTTATATGCTATTTCTAAACACTTGTCAATAACATAATGCAAATGTACCCAACAAAATGTATGACAAATGACAGCACTGCTCGTATGTGTACTCTATAGGATTTTAGAAGCACGAATTATCATTGATGTAGTACCTGTGAAACATACAATGTATAGAAAGATCCGTCCATGGGGTGCTTAACGTGTCAAGTTACGGCCGATTTACCGATAGTTCAGGGTCACTGACGTCGCCGTCGGTGGGCCAATGTAAAAGGCAAATCGATGAGAGTTGTCATGGAAACATGATCCTGATCCTCCCCTAGCATGTCACCCGCCGCGTCAACATGGAAGTCTCATGTGACATGTCAGCAACAGTATGTCCTAGCCATACCCAACTATGGGCGATAGTTTATAGTCAGCGTGTGCTTGTCAATTGAACCCTTGCCTGGGCGAACTTGAAATGAAAGGGCCCTTTCGCTGAGGTCATAGGTCTCCTCTTATTTAGGATACAGGGCCTCAACTGCTGTTCCCATGGGCATTAAACGAGTAACACCCAAGTATAGATTCCCTAGAAAAGTAGTAAGATTATGTGAATTTCAAAGTTTCAGTAAAACCTTTTGATTATATTAAATGAAATACAAATAACCAATACACATGATAGTTATACCATTCAAGCCTATGACAGTCTGTAGTACCACAGTCGTATTTTATAATTAGAGAAAATAAAGCACTAGTCTAGGTTAATTCAATGCCTCCCGTTCCTCACTCTCACCAAAATAATGTTGATGCCCCCTGAGGGGATTCTATGATCCCTTCTCTGAATTAAAGTTGACTTTAAAAGAAAAAATAACTTCGTGACCCAGTGGTTGATAAGTATGATGGTGTTGGGAAGGACTAGTAAATATTGTAAGGGCTCTTTGGTACGAATATCTATAATTGTTTAAAGATCTCAGATTTACTCTCCGAGACGATATCTATACTTGTGCTGTATATTGTCTGACGAGATATCAAAATACATGTATACCATATTCTACGGATGATGTTCTTTGGCTACAGCTAAAAGGCATTTACATGGATTTAAGGCAATAGAACTTATGTCAAACTCAAACCCGTCCCTCTCTGTTGCCCATGGTGTACCACTTCGTCAGTAATCCCGTTTAATCAGACGAACAGACCATCAATTTCGACATAGGGATGTCAAATTGTATCTATACAACATATTTATTTTTGGTGACTTGGGTGATGCGTTAAGTTTTATATCCATTGATTCTCACATATTCGTTTTGATACACAGAGGGAAGAAATAGCGTCAAAAGGGAGTCCAGATTGCCTCCAGAATGACTCCCCTCTGTAGGGAAGTCCAGATCGCCTAAGGGAGCCTAGGTGACTCTCTGGCTGACCTAAGGGAGTCGCCCGGGGGAGTCATATAGCTCTCTGGGTCATACGACCCCCCCCCCCCCCAGGTGACTCCCTCAGGTCACCTAGGCTCCCTTAGGCGACCTGGACTCACCTAGAGAGGGGAGTCATTTTTGGAGGCAACCTGGACTCCCTTTTGACGCTGTTTCTTCTCTCTGTGTACCGTTTAGATTTCGCTTCAATTCCCAACCGAATTCTGAACAGAATTATCTTCGGCGTTGTCATGATGCCTTTGAAGAGGGAAAGATGCATTTAATCTCAACAGGGAGCACTCAGCGATGCATTAGATGCCACTAGGCACATGTAGAGTACGATTTAAGCTGTCTAGTATGATGGATTGAATCAAGATTTCCTTTTACACACCGATCAATCTGACAAGTGTACAAATATAATCCATGTACAGAAATCATACAAGCAACAGCTACTCATTGTAAAATAATGTCCCGAAACCATAATAGAAAGAGGTAGGAGTCAAGGACCAAAATTACCGATATGCACATATAAAAAAAGACAATTGCACATATAAAAAAGAGTCACACAATTAAAGGTATTATTGACGGTGGTACAATAGTATTCTTATCAAGGTCTGGATCCAATGAGTTACTAGGATAAAACCCAGTACTAATGATGGGACGAGGGCAGCTTAAGGCTCGTCAGAATCTGTCTTGCTGATATTCTGAAATGTCGTCTTTATGAATAATTGAGCTGCCAATACTGTCAGCGGCCACGACGTGCTTCCTGTCTGTGACCATAACGGGAGGACGGGGGGGGGGGGGGGGGGTGTATGGGGGGGGGGTGTACGGGGGGGGGCAGGGGAGGGTGTATGGTGGAGGGTGCGTGTAAAGGGGAGGGTGTGTGCATGGAAGGAGGGTGTGTGTAAGTGTGATGGGTGTGTGCATGGGGGAGAGTGTGTGTATGGGGGAGGCTTGTGTGTATACGGGTGTGTGTGTGTAGGGGGGGGGGGGTGTATGGAGGAAGGGTGTGTGTAAGTGGGATGGGTGTGTGTATGGGGAATGTATGGGAGAGGGTGTGTGTATGGGAGATGTGCATGTGTATAGGGGAGGAGGGGTGTCTGTATAGGATGACTCGTGTGTACAAAGCGGTTCCTGTGTGTATGGCAGGATAAATGTGTGAAATGTGTGTACAGGAAGACTTGTGTTTATATATATGGCAGGAACCATGTGTGAAGGGAAGTGACCAGGTCCAGATAAATAGGAGTTAGACAATCGACAGTGATTGAGTCACACAACAATTTAATAGGATCGGTGTGGGGGTTGGGTTGTGAGATCCCTCTGGCCAATAGTACATTATGGGCGCTACTCTGGAAGGCAGTCTCATGTGACAGCCCTGGAGTGAATTGACCTGCTCCCACCACCTACCACCTAAGATACAGTGTGTGCTCCCCACCAAATCCAGCCTATGCATACCCTGTGCCCCATCCCACAGTGCCCTCCTGTGCTCCCAACAGTTTGTATCCCTTATGAGCGGGGGTGGCCAAGAACATCGTATCCTTTCTGAGGGAGGACCAAATTAATGTTATCGTAATCTTAGCGCAAAAAATCATTCAGGTTACTATAGCTATTAATTATCAATCATATTGTTTGGGGGGAGGGGGTAAATAATTTGTTTAAAATGACAACTCTCTTAGCTAGCAACACTTGACCTATCAGCAGCTACATGTTTAAACCATAGCGGAGGGTTAAGACAAAGGATTTCACACCATGGTCATTTGGCAAACCCTCACATAACCTTTGAGCTGTGGTTTAAAACGGATAGACAATGCTTATGAAAGGATGAATATGATTAAGCGCAGCTTTGCTCTCGTCTGGCCCCACCAGTCTGCTGTGGTTAATTCGACTTACCCTTCCATAACCATAGTCTATCTGTTACATAGCCTGGACTGATGCGCCACTCACTGTGGCCCTAGCACACTGTCCGGGCACTAATGGACCTACCAGGTTCTGCAGCAGGTGTCCTGATGTAACAGCCACACCTCACCTCCTCCCTACCACCCACAGTAAAGGCACCAGGCACTGTCATGTCTGCTCCACACATCCAGATGTCATGGCCGACCGTCTCTGGGCGTTAAGAGGTAAAACTGACATATTACCCTGGTACTGGCCGCGCCCTGGATAATGTGATTTACTCACCCTGCATCACTCCATCAACCATGGAGGGTGGGGAGGTAAGGGGGGGGGGTGAGTGTGTGGGGGGTGGGGGGTTGTAGTTGGTAGAGTAGACCATAGGGGAGATGGACATTTAGACTGACGGCTCCAGCTCTGTCTCTACTATTGACCCTTCCTGGATCATCTCAAAGATCAACGGATCAAGACAAATCGTAGCCCTACCCTTTACCTCCAAGACAGATCACTTTCACGCAGATCTTAAGGGCAGATGTTATGGGATCAAACGTACTGTGTGATTGTTTCCATATCCTATCTAACTGTGCACGGGAGTTTGTAGTATTGAACACAGTGTATCCAGAATTTCAAAATGATTAGGCTTTATATAAAGTTAAAGCCTTGGACATGCAAAACAGTAAGTCACCACTGGCATCATGCTATACACAGATTATATAAGTAAACAATAAAGTGGAGGTATTATTAACTCTCATGTTTTGGTCACATCTCTAAGGATTTATCAATTCGTGTTACAATACAGAATCTACAATGTGTAGTGGCACCATTGTAATCGTCTTGATGCTGGTCCATCTCCGTGATTTATCAAGTGCCGACTGACGGAACACGCACCAAACTGGCCCAGTAGCCATTTTGTCACAAATCGGGTGTCGCCTTGTGTAAACACCACCTGTCCCAAGTTCACAAGCTCACGGTACGGCAAAGCAGACATTTGGGGTGTAAGAGGAAGGGAACATGCAACGCTGCCAATAATTCACTTTCATCTACAATAACAGTCCGATTTGTACTTCAAATTTCATCACGCGGCGCATTCATTGCATGCAGGGTAATTCCCGGTAAATGGGAAAAGTTGGTGGCGGCTACACCGGAAGTGAATGGGCTGGTAGGACGCGGGTTGACGGCTGGGCCTCAGTCGGCATGCAAAACATCAGACGACAATTGGATTTAAAACAAAGAATGTGAGCGGCTGTCGTGAGGCTGTGGGCACGGCTTAGGACGATAATCACAAGTCATCCTGCGGCTGTCACGTGGTGTGGCGGGCAGACGACATTCGGCCTACCCGGGTTCCCGCCAAAACCCGCCCCCACCCACCTTATCATTGGGCGGCAAAGCACTCGTCGTCTGCTGACGGCAGACACAGGACATAGACTGGTACAGACACCCGCCCAGCCACAGTAATAGACTTACAGGGTCGGCCGAGGTGAGAGATTGCTTTATTCCATGTACTGTCTGTTTCCGTCTCACCCCAGCCACGCACCCTGCAGCTCCCGGGGATTTGGAGGCAGGAGGCAGGAGGAAGCGGCCGAATGGAAATAAGAATTGGGAACGGAAAGAAACTTTTTCTAGTTTAATACTCTTAGTGCCCCTATCCATCATCAATAACATTTCAGTTTCAGTTTGCATCTGCGCAACTTCGACTCCCGGCAGGATGTCACTTACAAGTGCTACAACTAATTTATAATCAATACATCATGTCAGTAGAGTATCATAGCTAGCTACATAGCCGGCATGATGCCTAAATTTACCACTGGAGGTCGCTCGTGCTATGTTCTTGCATCATGTCGATCCTTATAATAAAATATAGAAAGCCAAATGAGATTGGCATGATGCATGAATGTAGCACAAAAGAGTTTCTCACCTGTAATGCATTCATCCATCATGTCCACAATCCTAAGAGATTGTGTTACGAGAAATCCATCTACTGTTTTCTGTTTCTAATAATCGATGATAGATGAACAGTTGATGCTGTCCTCCTGTGTCCTCGTAGTATAGGCGTGTAGCTGGTTGCATTATCAACCAATCAGATAACACCTTGCATTCACTGCAGACTTCGAAGGGGGCATTATGTAACAGCCTGAAGCCATTGTGATTGCTGTATCAGTGCTGGTTTTGCCGGTACAAGCTTAAGTAATGGAGCCGCCCACAGGACGACCAGCCTGACCCCTATAGGTAAAGTGTACATGTAGTCAGGGCACTGTGGGTGGTGTACTCCTGTACCCTAGTAGTATAGGTAAAGTGTACATGTAGTCAGGGCACTGTGGATGCTGTCCTCCTGTACCCTAGTAGTATAGGTAAAGTGTACATGTAGTCAGGGCACTGTGGGTGGTGTACTCCTGTACCCTAGTAGTATAGGTAAAGTGTACATGTAGTCAGTGCACTGTGGGTGCTGTCCTCATGTACCCTAGTAGTATAGAAAAAGTGTACATGTAGTCAGTGCACTGTGGGTGCTGTCCTCATGTACCCTAGTAGTATAGGTAAAGTGTACATGTAGTCAGTGCACTGTGGGTGCTGTCCTCCTGTACCCTAGTAGTATAGGTAAAGTGTACATGTAGTCAGTGCACTGTGGGTGCTGTCCTCATGTACCCTAGTAGTATAGATAGCGTGTACATGTAGTCAGGGCACTGTGGGTGCTGTCCTCCTGTACCCTAGTAGTATAGGAAAAGTGTACATGTATATTCAGGGTACTGTGGGTGCTGTCCTCCTGTACTCTAGTAGTATGGGTAAAGTGCACATGTAGTCAGGGTACAACTGTTGGTGTGCCCTCCTGTATCCTAGTAGTATAGATAAAATGTACATGTAATCAGGGTATAACTGTCTGTGATTTAGAGCACTGAGGGAGAAAGAGCCGTTTATCCAAGTAGTATCTAGATAGTTGGCACGCCAGTAGTGCAATATAGATTGCATATGTAGTAAATATGAACGGTTTATCTGAAATAAAATACCCCCTTCTATAGTATATAGTAGACCTAAACAGAGAATGTGAACTGATTCCCTTCCAGCCATTTGATTCCCCTGGAATCCTGAGGGTATGTTTTACACATCTCCAAGGACTAATCTGTCTTCTTTTTGTTATTCTCCCCGAGTGTACATTAAAAATGCAAGTTGTAATAGCCCCATCTCACTTTGGATCAAGATTAATGGGTCGATAGTTCCCCAAAGATTGATGGCACCCCTGTCCCTGTAACATATATATCAATGGGTAAACATCATGAAACAATGCCAACGGCCAAGTTTTATTTCAAGTTTACTTCACAAATCTGTTGCAGGCTCTGGTAGGCTCTGACAAAGGAAGCAGCTATATCATGTGAGTGTCTTGTCGCTGTAACAATGGGCGGAGACCCACACTCCATCACCGCTAGTCCCAATCTCTCCCTACCGCCATTAAGAAGGCAACGTTACAAATTTAGCCGCTATTATGTGCGACGACCAGCGTCTGTGGGCCTGGCCGGGATGGATAAAGATGTCATATATAACGCCGACAGTACCTAAGCCGCCAGCTGGGCCCGCCTTAAGACCCACAACCCGACTCCCTGACGCCTGTTAGAGGATTCTGTCACGGCCAACTGAGACAGCAGCAGTGAGGCAAGATGAGCGAGATAGAAAAAAAATAAGAAAAATATACGCGAATAACAATAGAGTATGATGAGACGGCAAGGAATGTGAAATTCTTTATAAGGTGTATAAGATAGTGGGAAGGTTCCAAACATGGAGAAAGCATTCCAAGGTGCGATTTTAAAATAAATGTGTAAAATGTCAGTATGACTATGGAACAGAACACACGAAGGAGCTGATTAAAGAAGGATGCGCAGTACAATGATATACTATGCAGGGCCAGGGATGATTAAAGGAGTTGGCTGTGGAGAGATGACAGGACAGTACTTTCCCACTGGATGTCTTGATCCTTTGGTTTCTATGTTGTGTTCGTTTTTATAAAAAAAAGTATTGCCAACGAGTTCCTCCTGGGCATCTCAGGTGCAACACTGATTGAGCGCCGTGCTCCTCCTCTATATGGCGTTTAAGGTGGGTTGAGCTCTTGGGCTATGAGTAGCTAGATTTTCATCGTGTTTTCACCATATGACCAGAATAGCATATATTTTCCAGAGAAGCTGAGAAATTAGGGTGGTCCCAAGCTATATTTTAATATATTCAAGCTTTAGGTTTATGGGACAGTTGATAGAATAATAGAGTATCTACATGAAATAGTTTCGCAAAGTAGCCAAAAAGATATACTTCTTTAATAGGCCTTAATGTTCTCCATCTAGAAGATACATGAAACATAATGGTCCCACGCATGTTCTAAAGGTTTTTGGTAACTGAAAAAGGGTTTAAATGAAATAGAATTACACTGAGGCACCTCATGTATAAAGTTTAGAGTGTGTTTATCTCCACAGACGGATTGGCACAGTGGTTTGCTGTCTGTCTCACAATGCTAGGGTTAAGGGTTCCAGTCCCATTCATTCCATTTCCAAGGAGTTTACCAACTTACTTTCTATCAAATGTCTAGAACAAATGGTCTTTAGTGAACTACAAAGGGATCGGGCCACCTTAAACGTAGAGAGCACTGGGCAAATGCATGGGTTCTGCCGTAGCATTCTCAATGTTGTTCTTATCAAAGAAAAAGAAACTCACATATTGCAGGGCATCACTATGGTATCATTTTCATCGTTACAACGTGTTGAAGGCATACGAAAGTTCACAGGGCCCTGTATGACAACGGTGTCACAGGATCTAGAATAATGCTCTTCTCATATTTCTTTTCTAGTGTGTAGTTGCTTTTTATATTGTATTGACGTTCAACCTTTGGACGAAACTGCATTCATCATTTCATTCGCATCAAAATTAGCTAAATAACTTGTATACTATATTGTACATAATGTAAGTTCTTCGTTATGTGGCTATTTGATAATGCTTATTTCCCCCTGATTAAGTTAGGTCCAACATTAGCCACTTGATCAATAAAGAAATGCACTGTTATATATCATACAATGTATCTTCATTTTCTCCATTTCCAGAAGGCGCCTTTCTTGTACACGTGTTCTGGTGACAAACGGTTCCATTGGTGGGTATCAGTGGGTGGCCAGGGCGACGTCTGGCCTGTGAAGCAGATGTATACCCTACTCTCCTGGGGACCAGACCCCGAGCCGGCTGCCAATGGAACAGGCATTAGGCACGCCTAACCCTGGGGCCCAAACAAAGTTAGGGGACATAGAGGTGTGACATACCTACTCTGTGCCCGCTCCTTCTCCACCAGACATCAACCATGGAGGACACTGAGTCAGAGCAAGGTGTGACGACCATCCTTCTCCGTGCCAACTCCCTCAGGGTCCCATGCTACCACTCACTTTGTCTATTTCTGACTCCCGCTGACTTAGTCCCCACCTTATTCCCCCATACTACATCTGCCACTCACTCAATCTTGCTTGTTTAGGCGACTGACAATTATCACTCATCTAGTCTCCTTCACCACCCCCCCATCACCAACTCTCCACCTAACTCCCCAACCGCCGAATGCCAATCTTTCATTCTCTACTTGACTCTGTACCACTAACTGAGACTCACCTGATCTCCATGCACCTGCCTCTCATACTACATTACCAACTACTACTAACTTGGTATCCAGCTGACTCATCATTCACCAACTACCACTCACTTAGTATCCAGCTGACTCATCATCCACCAACTACCACTAACTTAGTATCCAGCTGACTCATCATCCACCAACTACCACTAACTTAGTATCCAGCTGACTCATCATCCACCAACTACCACTAAGAAAGTATCCCACTGACTCATCATCCACCAACTACCACTCACTTAGTATCCAGCTGACTCATTATCCACCAACTACCAGTCACTTAGTATCCAGCTGACTCATCATTCACCAATTACCACTCACTTAGTATCCAGCTGACTCATTATCCACCAACTACCACTAACTTAGTATCCAGCTGACTCATTATCCACCAACTACCACTAACTTAGTATCCAGCTGACTCATTATCCACCAACTGCCACTAACTTAGTATACAGCTGACTCATTATCCACCAACTACCAGTCACTTAGTATCCAGCTGACTCATTATCCACCAACTACCAGTCACTTAGTATCCAGCTGACTCATTATCCACCAACTACCAGTCACTTAGTATCCAGCTGACTCATCATCCACCAACTACCACTAACTTAGTATCCAGCTGACTCATTATCCACCAACTACCAGTCACTTAGTTTCCAGCTGACTCATCATTCACCAACTACCACTAACTTAGTATCCAGCTGACTCATCATCCACCAACTACCACTAACTTAGTATCCAGCTGCCTCATCATCCACCAACTACCAATAACTTAGTATCCAGCCGACTCATCATTCACCAACTACCACTCACTTAGTATCCAACTGATTCATCTACCACTTACTCAGGATCCACCAGACTACTCTTCACCTGGTCTCCGACAGATTCCACTTGCTCACTCTGACTACTTCCTTCTGACACCTACTTAGTGCTGACAAAAGCCAATGTGTCTTCATCTACACTCGTGTTAACTGTTTCTGTTCTGAACTCATTAACCCCTCATGACTCCATACCATGCACTGAGTAGTACCTACAACTTTAGACTTAACACAACTCATACAAGGACCCCCCCCCCTTCCCCAGTTCCCACCAAAGGTATTGGTGACAATGTATTTAGAATCATATTATATCGCCATGGGATCTGCTGCATATTGTAACATACCCCTCAAAATGGGCCAGTGTAACGTCAGTTGTGTCAGTTTGAAGGGATGGCAAAAGCAGGGAGTGGTGATGGTGGTGAGCGCCTTCCGGATTATCTTCCTCTTACTGCGCAGGAGGCAACCTAAGGCTGACTGTATACATCAGCAGGCCTAATTAATTGGGTTATAGCATCTTGCCGTATCGGTGCTCCTGGTGGTGATCGGTCACTAAATGCCTTAATAATCTTCCGTTTTAAAACGACGCCGATTAATGTTGCATGTGGTGTGCAGGGGATGGGTGCTCATGTCATTATGCACCATTACCCTGGGCCCAGGGGTGAGCGGCACACTTACTAACACCCCACTACCCCGCGCCACAATGGCCATGGAGGCTGTAAGCGATGGATGATGCAGCCGGGGACTTCCCCTGGGAGGGGAGGCCAAGAGAACAAACAGGTGATGGGTGGACGGGGCTGTGTTGGTATGCAGTTACTTATACAGCGGTACATGCATACACACATATACATACAAGTACATTCATCCATCCATCCATCCATCCATCCATCCATCCATCCATCCAAACATCCATCCATCCATCCATCCATACATACATACAAACATACAAACATCCATCCATCCATACATACATATATTCATACATAAATGTGAGCAGGCAAGCAGAAAGGATAGTCCGTGGGCCCTCTTTTGGGCCATCCTTTCTGCTTGCCTGCTCGCAAATACGTAGATACATACACACTTTCTGTATACATTGATACATGCATTCATACATACAGACATTGGGAGGGTTATTTGAAGGGGTTGTGAGTGATGGTATTCATTGCTAATTTGGTCAAATCATTGGGGCTGCCGTATTGACCATGAAATAAAGGCATAGGACTGACAATGCCTATGCTACACATACCCATGTCACTATCATGTTTCCTGTGAGAATTTATTGGAGATATCTCGTCAGAAACACGTGAATGTATGACGTGACTAAGATATGAGGAGCCGAGCCTGATACTCATGCTCCTAGTATCAGGTCTCGTAGTAGATACATTACATCCAGGCAGGTCCACTTGCCTCTCATTGGCAAGAAAGCCCCGGCTGCCTCCCCTAGATTAGACAAGTTCTTCCTGTAGCCATCTAGCCCAGCCTGAAACCGTATCTGCCGTGTGGTTAAGAACTAGCGTCCTTGCTCCTCCCCTCGCGGCAGGCTTCAGGAGGCGACCTTCCCGCGGCCGTCAGGGCAGGGTATCAATCCGCCTTAGCCAGATAGCGGTGATCAGGTCGCCAGGAAGTGAGTGGGCAGCAGCAAATAGTGCCTGCAACCGAGCAGCCCGGATGTGGCCAGGGGCGCGCTGATGGGAATCGGGCGTGTTGATAAGAGGCCATCACTGCAGTATCAACAGGCCCACCTCCACCTTCCCACATCCCTCTGATACCCCCACCCCACAGCCATGACCCCCCCCCCCCCCTCCACCTCCCCCAGATAAGAGATCCACCCTGCGGTCTGTTATGAGCCGTCGTCACCTGAGCCCAGCACCCACCTGTTCCCATATTAGTTTCTGAGAGTGAGAAGGGAGGGGAGTATCTGTTATATGTATAGGGGATACATGAGGACAGTAAGGAGAGTCTATGGACATGTATACCCTATATTGCCCTCTTGCAGTAGGAAAGATGCCCAGCATATAGAATCCAGAGGCAGATCCAATAGAAATATGTGGAAAAAGTGCAGTATTATTAGAAAACAGCGGAAGATCCAATAACTATAATATGTTCGCTATATGTCGCAGTGATGTCCAACTGTTCTATGCCAGAGGTGGAGCACTGCAGGCAATGGGCAAAGCTATGTAAAGTATGGAGAATATATCTGTATAATATATACACATAGAAGGGGGACACTGTGGTCATTAATCAGTGATGTATTAATGTAAAGTTCCTATTGGTGAACCCAGGGCATGATATAGATGAATGGGCGTTCCTTGGTCAACCCAGAGCATACTATAGAAGGTTCATGTGCGTGCCTATTGGTCAACTCAAACCATGCTATATAGCGGGCCAATTGGTTAACTCAGAGCATGATATAATGGTCCATGTGCGTGTACAAACCCATATTGTCTACATATGTATGGCAGTTTAATAAACATAAAGTGGTTAAAAAGGTTGTTATAAAGAAACATGCCGCAGTATGAATGTACGCATGCTAACATATCTACATATTTTGTGGATTCGATTCATCACGGACAATTCAAATTATGTTTAGAAGAAATAATTTGAATCACTGAAGACCAACCTGAGAAGAGCATACCATTGGTACCATAGATATCCCTATACCCAGGCTCTTTCATATTCACCATATACTACACCAATATTAGATACAAGGAGGTTCAGAAATACTTTCCCTTAGGAGGAACACAAAAACAGACTGCTTCCGTGCTAGCAAGAGCAAGGAGAAAAAAACTCGTTAGTGGAAAACAATGGCTTTTAATCTGCAAGGCCAAGCTGTGGGAAGTGATGGATACGAGCCGGGCCTTCACCCCTCTCCATCTTGTTTTACATATAAGGCAAGAGGTCACGAGCACAATCAATGTCAGGGTCAACAGGGGGGTTAGCCGGCCGGTAAGGCAATCCTCAGCATTGGGAGGGGCGGGCTGTGTGCTAGAGGCTAATGAAGGGAGTGTCAAGGCCCGGCTGAGGGCCTCCAGTACCCCCTGATCCCCTCCCCGGGGGCGCGGCGACCTCTGGGCCCCAGCCTCCAATGGGACTGTTCGCTGACTGGATAATCAAACCTGTGGTCGGGAGGGAGGGTGGGTTTGTATGGAGGTGGGGGTGGATTGGGTGGAAGATGGCTGGGGAGGTTCTCAACATGAAGAGTGAGCGTGCTTTAGGTGGGTGGTGGCTGGTCCAGACTCAGACTGCTAGAGTGGGGGTGCAGCCACCCCCCCCTCCCCCAGCTTTACCCTCACAGTAAGGGTCAACATAATCCCTGGTCTAAACCAGCCCCTCCCCCCAGTTCCATATAAGAAGGGCAGTTTATACGTTGTTTACTAGATTTTTTACATTCCTGACATACTACCGTTTGTAGATGAGACTAACAATACCTATCTTGCCTTCTCCATATCCCTTACAGCCTATACTACTCACACGACCTTTACTCCACGAACCGCAGTCATGATATAGACAGTTAGTTTACTACAATCAGAAGTTGGCAAATATCAAAAGGTTGCGATATAGTCTTATATATAGCTGGATATATGGTATTAATATGTCTACAGCTGCAGAGATACTAGTAACACTTAGCGATAACTCTATAAATCTAATAGATACATTGTATACACCTCAGTCCTGTATCTGGCACTAACAACCATACATCCCCGTTACATTCATGTGTATTAAAGTTAACAATGTCGCCCATTACGTAGGAGGGAAGCGCAGTATGCAACAGTGTGCTCACCATAAAACATGTTTTTGTTAGTATACCATAATTGATATCATATGAATCATACTCTTCACTTTATTAATAAATAAATGTTTACCTCTATTTAGTAGGATAGTACTAGCACTTGAAAGCCATATACAACTATACAACATACATTTTTCCATGGTCTCCATAGTTGCTCACCATGGATACACGTGAGGGGGCTCACTAGGTGGGGGCCCTCTGAATGTGGGATGAGGGCTGAGGGCTTAGTGAGTGAGGTACTGCCGGTCGGAAGCAGCGACTCGGCAGGAGGCCCTTTTTGAGGCACTTGGCGGTGGTGATTGATTCCCTGGGCAGCCCGGCCGTTGATAAATTGGTGCCGGATGGTCCGGCCGAGAGGGTCATGACTGCATTCGACCATCTTCATCTGTAATACCGCCCCCCCCCATCCACCCACCTCCAGCCCCAACCCCCCTCCGGCGTCGGCGGCAGAGCAGAGTGTGGTATGGTATAGGTGCAGGAGGCTGGGGAGGGGGCTCTGGTGGTACGTGAGCACACATACAGGGCCCTCCTCCAGGTAGTTCTAGTAGCGGCCAGTGGTAACTGGTGTATTATAATGGGCATTTCTGAGATGATACGCTCTAAGAACTGGGTGTTATGTTTACACACTTTTCAATAAGCTTTTCTTCAGCCGCTTTTAACACACATTTATGGTGTATTAAACACACTACACACTACTGACTCTTTGCCCAAAGTGTGTTGATCTCAAAAGTGTGTTGCAAATTTGTGTGTGTAACTCCTTATGCATGTTCCCACAATACACAGTTCTTAGAGTGTAGTACATAGTGTAATCGCGTTACAAGGCATATGTGTGACATTATAAAAACCACTGTTGGTCAATCATGAAACATTAATTCACTACAGGGGAGGCATTGCAATGATGTAGCATTTTAGATCTGTTGATGTTCGCTAAACATAATGCATGCCTTGTCGAATTTCAACCTGGTTGAAAACCACCAAAATATTTCAACTTAGGGATGTGACTTTTATGGCAAATATTGCTGACTAAGCTACATACAAATGATTGAGCAATGGTTAAAAATACATCAGTAGCCCATACACTGTTTATTTCCACTGGTGTTCCTAAGGCGCGTGATGTCTTCAAGGGGACAAAGAAGCAATGTCCGCACCAGTCCCCAAGATCAATTGTAAATTCATCTGGTATGATCGACTGGCTGTCATACAAAGGGGTTTATATTGGTTAAGTCTGGCAGGTAGGGGAAATGGGGCTGGGGACCGCTGACAGGGGTGCGTGCCGCGCCACCACCGGGGAGACTGGGAACTAGAGCTATAAGTACAGACGCGGCGGGGGTTGTCTTCAATGTCACATAACAAACAGAATCACTGGCTGTAGGATACATCCACTGTGGGGAATTTGGGAAATGAATAACAGAACTTTCTGATTCATACCTCCGACCATAAGATGCAATGCCATGTGTCTTGTCTTCTCCTAGAGAGGAGTTTCTGAATTGGGTAATTTGACTTAGTTCAATTGTCAGCTAGAATCATTGACCCCCTGGATAACTGGTCCCAACCACCACTGGTTCTGTACACAGTCAGCCTCCATGAGGGAGTATTCAACTTCACAAATTCAGCATCAGTATCTGCCATTTGATAAGCATCTAACAGTAAAAAGAACCAACCTCTCTGAGAGAAGAATCAGCATCTACAGGAAATAAAGGACCTCTTGTGGGGCGGACTATTCCCTAACGATTGTTGAAATATAACCTCCTGGATGCTGAATTAAATATGTATATAGGAACTGGGAGTGGATGCTTAGAGGGGGTGGCCAGTCTTGCTAACAAAGAACGCTTCTTGTTTTCGCATAGGCGATTGTACTTGTTGCAAGATAATGATGTTATTCTGCTGACTGCAGACGTAGACAGAAACAGTCAGCGTTATCTGATAGCAACGTAGAGGGGATAATCATATCTGTATATAATGTACTAATATATATGGAGATAAATGTTTTGTGTCCTGGCGCATACAAATACACTAAGCGCAGACTGGATGTAAATTAATCCCAGTCAACAGAAGCTAGGATAAACATCTGAACGCCATACTTAGGGAATAGTAAATTAAGGGGGGAGGGGTAATATATATATGTATATATATATATATATATATATATATATATATATATATATATATATATATATATATATATATGTATATATATATATATATATATATATATGTATATATAATATATATATATATATATATTAATATATATTTTATATATACATATAATTATATATAATTACATATAATCATATATAATTATATATATGTGTGTGTGTGTGTGTTAATTTATAGCTAAGGGCGGGGGGGGGGGGAGGGGATTAGACCCCTCTTGCAGCTGGGGCCGAAATGATTTCAGCCTGTTTCGTATGAATCCCCCCCCCCCCCCCCCTGTTGTTAAAAAGTGACCACTCCGATAGAAAGGCTGGAAGGGAGCATATATCACAAAATTACCGCCCTTGGCACCAACAAGCCAAACAGCTAGTTGTAGTACATGCATGTAATTGTTACGTGGAGCTCAGAGAGGAACCTTAAGAAGCTATCAGTCACGCAGTCACAATCAAAGCGGCTGTAGACAACTAAGCTCATCAGGAGATATAAAATGTACACCAACATGAATGCACCCCAGGCCTACAGCCCCAGCCCCAGCCCTACTTCTGCTACTTTCTTTGTGCAGCAAATGAGACTACTATCCTCATTTACCATTGTCTTTTGATCAGGGATCCACTGTTAGTTTGTGTTGTCGGTGAGGCTCATCAGGCCTTTGTCTGGACGTACTCATGTGGAAAGCCTGAAGGAGGAGTGGGTGAGAAGACAAAGTTGTGGCGCAGTGTGACAGTGGGGTGGTTCACCATCCATCGTCAGTAATCAGATGATCGCCGCGCCCGTTTATCAATCAACCACACACGATACCATAACCTTGCCACTAGTCCCATCACCAACTCTTGTATATATATATATATATATGTGGACAGTCGAGGGAAAAGGGTGCTCCAAAGGTTAAACTCAATAATAAAATTGAGGTCATCAGCTTTCCAGTGATATATTTCATTAGCAGGTACCACTTCTAGTTTTTGAGAACTGGCTCCTTGAATATGTGTGGGTACTGTCCAATCTCAAATGCCAATAAGCTCTATCTTACTTTGTTTTAGAGATATCTCTATCTAATTAGCATAATTATGAAAATTCCCAAATATCCAAACTTTTTCAAACATTTGGTCACAGCTTTTGGTCTTAAAATGGGATTTACATTCCGTTTTCAGCATAGAAATCTTTGTGGGGCCTGTAATCATTAATTTATTGAAAAACTCAATTTAGAATGAAAATTATGTTTCCATGGCAACCAAGAAGTGCAAAAACATCAATTTAGGCCCAAAAACGTTCTTTTTACATTCCAAATATGGAAGGTTTTCACTAAAGTTGGAATTTTCTAAAGTAGCTTATTGTATTCTCCATCAAAAAGTAGTATAGAACAATTTTTATGATATTTTGAACATTGTTGGCTATATGGAGCCCCCTGGTGGCCAAAGTTGGTACTAAAAATCCCCCGCGGAGGTCCCTTTTCCCTTGTTGATCCACATATATATATATATATATATATATATATATATATATATATATATATATATATATATATATATATATATATTATAATATGCATACACATACTTGGCACAGGACGAGTCTGTAAATCGTCCATCATGTTATGTCCTCATATAGTCCACCTTGCTCTTGTATTGTTAATGTCAGACTATAATTCATAGTGCGGCCTTGGATTGAACACCAATCTGTCAGAAAGTCAGGGAACGTAGACTTTTGGTCCATAACTGCTCGCTGTAAACTTGAAATGAGACTGTGAATTTGTTCTAGTGTGCTATGTAATTGATTAGTTCCAGGCGTTGTCACAGTTCTTGGCCTTGCAGTAGTTTCGGATTCTAATACCAAAGAGTTCGTTCTTCTCGTGTTTGGAATCCATGCACATTACAGTTGGTAGTATTGTTCCCATGTGAATATCTGCAGTCTACCATAAAATATGAATAATCATGCCTATGAAGAATCCATGTAAATC
The DNA here is from genome assembly GCA_947462335.1 of Harmothoe impar. Taxonomy (NCBI): domain Eukaryota; kingdom Metazoa; phylum Annelida; class Polychaeta; order Phyllodocida; family Polynoidae; genus Harmothoe; species Harmothoe impar. Next base: position 40,959,637 of record OX381710.1, read on the forward strand.
TGAACATTAAAGACCTCTTTATATGTATCAAACAAATGATATCATGTAACTGTTCCTTTATTGCCAACAACTAAAGGAAAAGGAAAAAAAAGTCCAGCAGTCATAATTAGGGCTCTAACTTATCTTACCAGAGGCAAAGATTGGAACGGAGGAAAGGGACATAAATCGAATATCAGAAGACTCTAGCTTATCTAGTCGGGTTAGATTGAGGGACGACTTTGTGGCAGATAAATCGGATTGCGCCGGCCGGTTGTGGATCTATGCCATGATTGAGATACGCCAGCAGACAAGATAACCGGTAGAGAGGAGCTGACAGCTCCACATCCCCACCCCCTATAGCCACTTTATCCCCCCAGTCCACCCCCTAGGTATGCAGCCCCAGCCCCTGGACACCCCGCCATGCCTTAACCATTTAAATGCTGCAGAATGCTTTGATGCATCATATCTTTTGATGTCATAATGCATTATTGCAGTCCTGGTGAGTGACTCGCCAGTGTTGCAATCAAGCATCATTCCAACTCCATTATGGTTCAAACGCTCACGTGTAGGGTACACATGATCCATAGATGCACCATGACGACGAAGGACATACCACACCAAAGTACTACGCGGTCCTTAAAGGGTTAATGGTCACCTTACAGCTCGACCACTATAGATACACACCTGAGTCAGGTTCTGCGACTCCAGACCAGGCTCTTACCCGACACCAGACAACTTTAACGGATCCACTGGGTTACATACAAATACGATCGTCCATCTCACTTTACTACACGCTAGCCAGACAGTTTACGATAGCCGACAGCCTATTCCTTACCGGACCCCAATGTAGTTACTTCAGTAAACAGCTGGTAACCTGGGGTCCTACAAATGGAGGATTGGGAGAACAAGTGATGTGTACTATATTACAGCCTTTATAGCCAAAGGATGAATGTTTCCAGACCAAAACAACAGTTTTGATTTTTCTTTTCTTACGCGTGTGATTGATTCCCTATTCTGAAAAGGGAACAATTTATTATCAAAATAAGATATATATCATGAAGATACGTTATCTCTAGGTCTCAAGAGAAGTCAAATACTGAGATGTCTAAGTCAATATTATATTACGTTTAGGAAGGTAGATGTCAATAGAGTCGTGAATTTGCCTTCCGAGATGAAGACCCTGGCAGTTCACCTAGATGTATATATATACACACATATACCCAGTTACAGGACCCTACTAGTTCCATAGACATATCTATATTCCTATGTGGTCTGTGACGATAGATCCTGTGATGTCTTCCCATGGGGACATCAGAAAGTCTTCCCACATCAAGGAGGGGCGGCGCACTATTGCTGGAATCTAGGTCGCCGGCGCCATCTACAGGAAGTGCTTCCCTCTATTTGTCAGCGGGACATATTAGCTTAAGGTAGCTCTTTGCGAGAAGCGGGTCAGCGGAAGGCAGGGAGTCACAGATCGGTTATAAAGCACCTTGCAGCGCCAGTAAGAGCTTTCTCCATCCATCCAGCCCGCCACCCAGCCCACACACCCGCCCCTCTCCTCACCCAGGCCCACCTCCCCCAGTCCAGCACTGATCCACGTGCTATCAATATTCCGATCGGAGCAGTGGACCAGTGTTTTATCTGGTCGTGTGGCAAATACGGACCTTTCCTACATGGCTTCCTACAAGCCCCTGACATGGTCAGCCAGGTGATACAACATATTCTATGGTGGGCTTGGACTACAACTGGTAGGACTTAGCAATGCAGGGACTTGGAGTGAGAGGCCTGGTAGAGTATTTTGATATGTTAGGGCATAGACTAGAGGGGGACATCTTGAATGGTCATTTAGAGGAATTATATGTTTGATAACTGCTTATATTATACTTTTTTTTGTAATGATCATATGATCAATTATGATGATGTGATAGGCCGTGAAATAATTGTTTAAGGTTATTTCACTGCTCTCTAAGGAACAGGGTGTTCCATTTGCACACTTTTTTAAACACATTTTTCTGCAGCCAGTTTAAACATACCTTATTTTGTAACACACTACATATTCACTGCCAAAAGTGTGTTGATCTCAAAAGTGTGTTGCAAATTCATGTATGTCTCTCTTTATGTATGTTCCTGCAACATCCATTTCTTAGAGTGTGGGACCGGTGTGGAATACGGCGTCCTTTGGTTGAAAAAATGGCGCTGCAGTGTGTACCACGAAATAAAGCTTCATATACATACACCCAACACCAGTACAGTGTTGACCATTCACCCACTCCATCATGAGGCCTGCTGCATTTTGCTCTTTATGCAGAAACGTTAAGACCTCTACTATTATCCTGATATAGGGCCTACTTCTTAGAAAGGGTCAGTTTGACCACATATCAAAATGGTGTCTGGCAGAAGGACTTCAGAAGCAGTTGGCTATCAATGGATGGTTGGATTAGGCTGTATCATCAATCATGTGGTCCACTATGAGGAAGAGGGAGGAGTGGAATTTTCCTTTAGCACCTGGTGTTATCAAGAGTCCCAATTTGCAAAGCATAAGAGCATCAACAACAAAGTAATCTAAATGGAAATGTGATTATAACTCCCCAGGGACATAATTATCGAAAATGACGTATTATTGCGCATACATAAGTCCTCAAGCCTGACTAAAACATGTCCTCTCAGAATCAACAGACCATATGTATCTAGAAGTATCTTCATTAACCCAGGATGTTACCATGTTAAACACAAAGGAGTTGAGCTTTTAACACAGATGACAACGTTATTTTGAGCCTTTAAGCGCAATTCTTAGTATACGGTTACAGTATCAAGCATATAATCAACAAATAGAAGACATGTTCAAATCCTTTTATCCTTTTATGAATATGGTAGAAGGATACCGCTGAACTTTATGACATCCGTTTTATCTGCTATACGTTAGACTGTTGCTGTTTTCTAGTCCTCGAGGTCGGGGCTATTAGTCTTCCTAATAGGGTGGGTCCAGAAACAATAATACTGGCACTTCTTTGGCACTGCCATTCTACCATCCATCATTTTGCTTGGCCAAAGCTTTAAGCTTTAATGCCGCCTGTCTGGCTAGCTCTTTGACAGCAGACATATTGAGGTAGAATAGTGGTCTAGAAAGAATAGAACTGAGGAAAAGGGTCATATCTACAGTAAAACACTAAGCATGTATTAAACTATAAATACGTAGTTTACTAAGATCTGGTTAATTCTTTTCATGATTCTGGGTATTTATATCGTAGTTTACTATCTTTTTAAGTACATGTAGATACACTGTTTTCCTGCTGGGTTACACTCTACTTTCATATTTAGTTCAAGGGATGGCAAGAGGCAATTTGTAACCTCTCATAGCTGCCCTAATTGCTCACAGTAATTCGTATTAAAAAGAGGGCTGCAGTGATATTCAACATCCTGCTAGATACTACCTACTTTCAAACAGGGAAATAAACTGTTATCTTTTGACCTAAAGTACAGAGATGAGTCTTCCATGGACGGTAGCACTAAGTGCCATGTCATTGGTCTATTGTTACTCTGAGTGGCAGCCCTCCCAAATAGAAACAGTTGACTGTCATGTTGTATGAGCCACTCTGTTCATTCTACAGAGTGCTTTGTGACTGCAAACACCACGTCATGCAGCCTGGCCGTTGTCCCCATCTTCCATAAACGACACACAGTAATGAGACGTAATGAACAAATTGAGGTAGGGTAGCCCAGTGGTCCATATGTTGTCACATAATCAATTAGTATTTCCGTGGGCTCATTAGGTCTCGCATGCTATGTGGTGATCTGTCGGAGATTCATTTCATCTGTGGGCGTGATTTGTCAGAAATCAATGGAGGGGAGGAGAGGGCAGCTTGTAGAATGAGGACAGAGGACGAGTGGTGGTGGTGGTGGTGGGGGGGGTGGGGTAATGGGAATGCCACTGATGGGAAGCAAGAAGGAGAAAAAAATAATATGTAAACAATGAAATGGGCACTGGTGATATTCATAATAGTCAATGGGCATTCATGCAGATTCAGGAAGGAAAATAGGCAATTCAGGGCGGAAGAGTGGCATTAGAGTATGGAAATTGGAAATAAAAGAGATTGAATCAGTAGCAGTGTCATACACTAATGATTATATTCTTATTGTGCATCAAATACGTGTAAAATAATGGGAAAACGATATTATACAAAATTAATGCTTTCACCAACGCTGCAAAATAAAGGACCTGACACAAGTGAGATCGCTGTACGTCATGGTATGGTGCTTTGCATCATGATAGGGCAGGGAGGTGGATGTGGGGTCTCTTACCATCTACATTGAAAAGAGAATATAACTGCTGTTTGAAACAGTCGTACATTCTTCATATACCAATCTGTTGGAAACATAGACTACTGTATTTAATATAGAGGTAGCCATAATGTGGACTCCTCTCCAAACCTATATGGCATAAGTATAGCAAGTTCTAGTGGACACCGCCCACCCCAAGCCTGAGCAGGAGGAAAGGTAGGACTGATGCCGATAGGCAAGCTCCCTGTGATGGTGAAATAGTAAACTGGACATAGACGCCAACTGCTGACAGGATTTCATATTGAGGAGTAGGGCGTCCCCTGGCCGGCACCGGACATCAGACGATGCCGTCCCCTCGGGTATTAGCGTGCAGAGGGCTGAGCGCCATGAGAAATTGGATTTTCTGCCAGAATGAGTCGATTTTACGATGAAATAAAGGACTAGACCCCGGCCACGGCGTCCTGCAAGACGTGGGGCGTGGGGCTCAAGGTCTCGTCGTTGTAGTGTCTTCTATCTATGATGTGGCTGTGGCGACATACTCAGTCTTTGTACAGGGCCGTGGCGTCACAAAGAAGGTCAATTTGATGTAAAATGCCATGAATCAGGAACACCTCGTAAAAATGTCAGATGGAATCTCCTTATGGTAAAGTCACGTCTGCAGGATCTATTATAATATATGGTCTGGGCAGGACCAGACTTGCTGTGCTATACAACAACACACAGGTCTGGCTAATCATAACACCAAGTGGGTATGTTGAGGGATGTGCAATGCTGACCGCCTGGTTGGGTACCTTGTGCTTTGGAGGAACAAATGGATGCCGCTCATGGACAGCTGTAGATAAGAGGACTGAGAAAATGTGTTCATCATAGTGGGGTTGTAATTCATGAGGAAAAAATAACATGATTCACTTGTTGGAAACGCCATGTAAATTGGTGGTTGGGTAAGACTTGCACTGTTGCATGGACCTTTGGACATTGTAATTATACATTTAGGAATAGCCTGCACTCGAAGAATAATTATTATTAGATAAGTGAATAACTACAAAAGCTTAGTATTTATTTGAAATACGCTCAGATAATTGTGATACAATTGTGACCATTTGCAAGTGTAAATGGCCACATAGGACAACGATATTAACATAGGGATGTGAGACCTGGTGTAAAATTTACTTAATACAATTTTTGATGTATATGTATTAAACACAATGATGTTTCCCATACTATTTTATGTCAATGGCATCATTCTATGAAACCCCCTGCTTTTTAATACGGATGGTAAAACTCAACTGCATAAGACCACGAATTGTTTTGGTAGGGGTATTCTTCCATCAACATGTTTGTATATACCTTTGTATACTCCATATGGCTTTGCTCTATCATAAACCCAAAAGAACCGAAAGTAATTTGTTAAGCTACTTCAGAACAAAATCCTCTTTCATGGAGGGTTATTGCTCTGTCAAAATGACAAAACACTGTTTGATAGATTATCCACAGGTTCCTACCTCCCCAACCTGAGGTATCCTACAGGGTAGGAGCAAAGAGCATGACAAGCCAATGAGACCCGTTCTCCTTCCTCCTCTCCTCTTTTTGGAAGTCACAAAGCTCGACATTTCAAAGAGGTCTGAACCTCACAGACATCAAGTGCTTTTAGTTCTGAGACAATATAAGAGGGACCAAGGATGTTTACTACTGTATCAGAACAGTTAAATATTATAGGACGCACGGTATGTAATAGATAGACAATGGTTATGAAAAGGTATACAGAATTAACCACAACTTTCTGGTGGGGCCAGACGAGGGCGAAGCCCAAGTCGCCCTACCAGAAAGCTGTGGTTAATCCTTTTTACCTTTTCATAACTATTGTCTATCTGATTTAACCCTCGGGTATGCAATATACTAGTACCCAACGTGTGAAGCCCCCACAATGACTCCCCTCTTTAGGGGAGCCGAGGTTGCCTCAGTGAGCCTAGGTGACTCCCTGGCTGGCCTAAGGGAGTCACCTAAGAGTCACATATCTTCCTGACTCACCTAAAGGAGTCACATAAGGACCTAGGCTCCCATAATAAGCCTTCTGGAGGTAACCTGGACTCCCTTTTGATGCTGTTTCTTTTCTCTGTGTACATATGTATTGAGGCAATGTTTAACTATTCGCCAATGCCTGATGTATCATTGCCACTCTGCATTAATTGTCACTTTAGCATGAGAACATCAACATGTTCTCAGAAGTGTAGGTGATTCCGTCCTTGTTCAATTAGAAATGTTTTCAGATTTACAGACAAACACATAAAATGAAGAATTGCATCACAAGACACAAGGCACATTAACATTACTATCTATACGCCACTGTAATGCCATTCCTCTAGTAGAATCTGGTTGCCATTTGAGAGAACCTATAAATGCCTGTAAAGTGCCGTCACAGAAACATGAGCCTATGCGTATGAAGAACCCTGCTTCTCATAGAGCCTCATGGAATTACCTTATGCCATCATTCACAGTCTCTTCTAATCCTGCACAAACACTCACATCAGCAGTCGGAGGCTGTAAGTATGCAGGACAGCAGAGACCGGGGCGGACAGATGTCAGGGAGGCTATGCTGCGTGCGCCGACGGCGGATCTAGGGTAGATTCACCTTGAGTCGGACACATACCTTGAGACGGGCACTTGCATTTGTGCTTATTCAAACTTTGTAATGTATTTGTTTGTGAGCAATTGTAAAGTTCAAGTGTCTTTTTTTTTTGATAATTCAAAAATATAAGTATTATCATAGGAGTGATTGGAAACATCAGTGTCCGTCTCATAGTATGTGTCCGACTCATAGTGAATCTACCCTATACCCAAGGTGTTAGGGTGACTTCAGCAAGGGGAGTCGGGAGCGTGTTACCCGACGTGTCGGGACCTACCTGAGAATGTATACCTGTACCCCTCCCCCTACCCCCCCCCCCCCCTCCCCACCCCCACACACACTCACCCCCCCCCCCCACACACACACACACCCCATCCCCGACACCCCGTCCACCAGGACCTGTCGCCGTCCTAGCGCCTTCAAGGTGGCGCCTCCCAGTGACACCCGATACTCGGCCTCGATTATCCTTACCTACCCTCAAACGTTTCCTATATCACCCAATATACTGTGGTACTTTGTAGTCTAATGTTCCAGTACAGTAGCCATTGTCCTAAAGCAGTATAATATCATTTTTCCCATCAATTCTTATCCTACTGTAAGCGATTGGAAGGCCAAGGAGAAGGGCCGCAAATACAGATACTACTCTATTTAATATCATCCTTTTAATGTCAGGGTTTTTGTAGCATTCTGTAGTATTGACCACTCAGCATTGGTACTATAGAGTCGATCACTATTCTCTAAACGTCCAGATATGTCCGCTATGGTTCGCATCGCCTGACACAAACCTCCCACCTAAATCCTCTTTTGTTTTAGGGTCAAGCCCCATAAAATGACCATTTAGGTGCCTCAACGTTTGTAGGGGTGTAGGAGTAGGGGTGTGTCTGGACGGGGAACTGGGACCAAAAGGGCCAGAGGCAGGCTCCAGTGTCCGACAGTCAGGCCCCACAGGCATCGCGTGTTAGAGGGTCACCGGCATGTTGCCTGCCCCATGGACGTCAGACAGGCCACACGCCGGGGATAAGCCGAGCCTGCCATTTCCACCACGAGGTGGCTAACCCCGCCCAGTCAGCATAGACTTTAAGGCGGGTTAGTGGGAGGGAGGGGATCGGAAGTGCAGAGAGCAGAGGGGATTAGGGATTAGCAAGCAGGCAATGCCTGCATCCTTCAACCTGGCCTTTTTTGTAACGTTTGGCAACTTGATCCCCACATCGTAGACACGAGATGAGAGGGCTATAAGGAAGGAAACGTACATGTTGGTATTAAATCTGCAAATATCCTCCAGATCCATGCGATAAGATGTTTTAAATTCCCCAAGCTAATAGCAACGCTGTAAACATCACTTCATATGTAATATGAACTAAGGTTCTTGGGTGTCTAACATCTTAGAAGAAACGTATTCCATGTATGCGTGCAAGATGCCAGGGGACCCAACATATATACATGCAGGCGTAACGTATCGCGTGTTTATTTGGACTAAGGGGATAGGACATCCCACATATTAATATAATATTATGTTTTAAAGACCCGGCTAAAGAAACGGTGATATGACCCTTCTGTATATGGCGGATGAGAGACAGTATAGAGATCAAGATCTGGTTGGGTAACACTATAGAGGATCTGTAAGGGAGAAGGGAAGGGGGTCCTTTGGAGAGCATTGGCAAGACGCTGGAGGAGGAGAGATTGAGACCATGGAGGAAGCTTTGGAAAACATGGATGAGACATCCCTGGTCGAGGATGAGAGGAAGATCCTGGAGGAGGGAGAGGAGACCTTGGAGAAGGAAGGGAAGACCTTGGAGGATATATATATATTATATATATATATATATATATATATATATATATATATATATATATATATATATATATATATATAGAAACCCTGGAGGATGCATGGACACAGGTTTCACACACAGGGTACCTAATCAAAATATTGCATTTTTATTATGTTTAATTCATGCAGTGGGCAAGCCTGCACATCAAAACACAATCCATCCATCGATAAGGTCATTCTGTAAACATAATATTCACCAGCCTTGATATCAGCTACATTTCCAGACCCACATGTCCCCCTTTTGATCCAATATATACGAATTAGTCTCAACTTGGCGTGTCTCCCGATCGCCCGGCTGTGGCGTTTTAAGCGGGCCAGGACGACCACAATTATGGCGAGTCGGCGTGGCGGCTCTGACAATCATGTTGCCAAATTACATCAGATATTCGGCAAAACGACGTTCAGCCGCGCGCCCTTGATTCCATCTAACAATCTTTGCGTGTCAATCAGCCACTGACAATTTGATGCATTTGCCTCGTCCAATTTAATGCGCATCCCACGTAATCGCTAAAGAGGACTACGCCATATTTCACCAATCAGAGCTGCGCTGCTCAGGCTTGGCGGTTTGCAGGCAGCAACTGCCTTCCGTCTCAGAGTAATTGCGGATGGGTAGGACTGGGGTGGGCAAGGCGTGTTTTTAGTGGTCAGGAATCTCTCACTGTGCTTCCCCAGCGGCCCCCAGCCCCCACACGTCGTCTGTTTTGTGAAGTAGTAAAGACGAGAAGTACTACGGCCCCCCTGTTCCATTGTCACAAAACCATCTCCGTTTTCTTCCGCCAGTGATTATTAACCTGCAGATAAAACGGCCGTCCCCAGCGGACCGTCTGTGCCTGATGACAAAGAAGGATGGGTATTAAGAAAGGACCTCTAGAGGCATTCTAACAATTGCCAGTTCTGCCTCTGTGTGTAGAGTTTGTGGCTTCAAAACATTTCATTTCTTTACATAATGTCGTTAACACGAATAGAAACTAAGAGGTCTGAAATTATCTATAAATGCTGAAACAAAATGTGAAAAAAAGTTCCCCAGTGAGATTATTACATGATAAAACATCGCTGAAGGACATGAAAGAATCAGAGCACATTAGCGAAACAGCGCAGAACAAAACATTCATAACTGTGGGAATTCACTGGGATGAATCCAGTACGAACCTCGATTAAAAAAAATAGAAAAAAGCCTAGCCACATTATAGCTCAAAGGCGCTAACGTTCAGTGGCATGCTCGATCTTGATGTCGTAAGTAGGGTGTATTCCGCATGGGTGACGACTGCCTCAGAAGAAGGCAGTAAAAAAGGAATCCCACGAACGCCTACAAATCGCCAGGGCGTCATTTTCACAACTACTGACCTAATTCTGAGGGAGAAAGTCTAGAAATCATCCCACCCTCTACCCCACCCTCTACCCCACACTCTACTCCACCCTCTACCCCACGCTCTACCCCACACTCTACCCCACACTCTACCCCACACTCTACTCCACACTCTACTCCACCCTCTACCCCACACTCTACTCCACCCTCTACCCCACCCTCTACCCCACACTCTACTCCACCCTCTACCCCACACTCTACTCCACACTCTACTCCACACTCTACCCCACACTCTACTTCACCCTCTACCCCACACTCTACTCCACACTCTACTCCACACTCTACTCCACACTCTACCCCACCCTCTACCCCACACTCTACCCCACCCTCTACCCCACACTCTACCCCACACTCTACCCCACACTCTACTCCACACTCTACCCCACACTCTACCCCACACTCTACCCCACCCTCTACCCCACCCTCTACCCCACATTCCACTCCACCCTCTACCCCACACTCTACTCCACACTCTACCCCACACTCTACTCCACACTCTACCCCACACTCTACCCCACACTCTACTTCACCCTCTACCCCACACTCTACTCCACACTCTACCCCACACTCTACCCCACACTCTACTCCACCCTCTACCCCACACTCTACCCCACCCTCTACCCCACACTCTACCCCACACTCTACTCCACCCTCTACCCCACACTCTACTCCACCCTCTACCACACACTCTACTCCACACTCTACCCCGCACGCACTGATTGGCCAAGGTGGCAGAGCGGTCAGTCTGAATTTTGGAGAATGATACTTCCTATGTATACTGTATTATTTTATTCACCCAGATAATGTCCTAAAAACACTCACTCACATAGACTCTACATGTACACCATCCTGTACGTCTAATGTTTCATTTCAGTGAATCCATTTCAGTCATTGTGGAGACTTAAAATTAGTGATAAGTGACAGTATGGTACTACTTCTGGATTGGCATCCTCACAATGAATAGACATTAACGTATGGAACTTTCACCGGATGTTAGTTGCCCCCGGGCATGCGTGTTTGGCACCTTGTCCGACCGCCTTCAGACGTCACCCATAATGGTGGCTTAGTGCTTAGTGCTGCCCCTGGTGCTTTTGGATAACATTAATATTGGCATCTCGGCAATTGGTGGTGTGACTAGGTAATGGTACTCCTCTACTTTGGGATTAATTAAATTGGCTGTTTGTAATAAGAACTGCGCCCTACCCCCAACGCCGTCTTTCCTATATCCCATAGTGTCTGGAATCCTCCGTGACCGTTTGCCCTCTGACCTTTGACACTGGGGTCGGATGAGGGCCTGGGGGGAGTACAGAATTGCCAGTACCGCTGCAAGTTGTGCCAATTAGAAGTGCACTGTCTGTGCATTCCTGCAGATCTTATCAGATGTAAGACTCTGATGAAGTAATTAATCAGCGTCCATACATCAAAGAGGAACGGCACTAGCCTTGCCTTAATTGGCAATGAATAGAAACAATATAGGCGGAAGTTTATAACGTCGCGGCCGCGCTACTTCATAAGACGAGTTTGATTGTCCTGCAAAAAAGGCCCCACTTCCATATCCTTCACTATATGCATGGGGTACCTCCACGGATCGATTGGATGAGTTCAAGCGAATAACCACAGCAACTGGGGGCTAATACCGGGAAGGAAAAATACAAAGACCACAGGTTCCCCTTTAGTAAAACTTAATCATTGAACATGGACTAAAGTTTTATATAAGCCTATTTTTTGTCTGTTAAAACAATGAGCGTGAAATATGGGCTTGTTGAAAATAATATTAGAATAATATAGTACTATACATGGAAAGGCTGTGATGTAGATGTTTATCATTTTCTAATCTTCTCCCAAGCCGGAGCCATTTATGTATAGGGGATAAATGCAATTTATGCGCAATATAGGGATAGAAGCAGAGAGAAATGCTTTGTAGATTAGTATGACAAATGTCATCATTGTTTGCTCTGATGTCCATGGGAACAAAGCGTGCTGAGGGGGTGCCTACTTCTAACGAATGGCCCCTCATTGGCCATGCGTAGTGGACCCCTAGATGTATGACCCCACCCCTGACAGACCGAACGTGGTGCAGCATAGCCTACCCCTCTGTCTACCTTTCACGATCTGTCTCAATCAAAGAAGTCCTCTTCTAAAGCTCACTATGGCCGGGAAACAAGCATACAATGAACATATATGATTCTGTTGGTACTCGTACATTCCACATGCAATTGCCGCTGCGTCACGTTGCCATAGGAACCATATGGAGCAGGGACCTTATAACCCTTTAAGGGGCGCATAGTGCTTTAATGTCTTTCTCAGTTGCCGCCACGATGCATGAGTGCAGCCCTGGTGAGTACTCACATCATGCCAACCCTTCTGGTGTGTATCAACGCCGTTAGGCAGGCATGATGCTGAACTAGCGAGTTACTCGCCAGGGCTACATCAAAGCATCCTGGTCACGATAAAGGGCGTACTGCATTAAAGCACTATGCGGCCCTTAAATAGATAATGAGGCCGGGGGCGCTATTGATATGAGTGCTCATGAAGTGTAGGCTGCCGAGTTGATGAATCAAATCGTACACATTGAAAACTGCAGCTGTTGCTTTTCGTCGACCGGCGACTTAATTGCTATTATAGACGTGTATGTATCGACTGCCTGTGCAACGTTGGATGGGTGAGGGAGGGGGCTTCATATCCTAAGGGGCGTAGCATTTCGTACAAATAGTTATTTTTTAATGTGGCTAAGTATGATTTATTTTGAGAAAAATATCATGCAATAATCCTACTGTTTGGGGCGCAGGTTATGGAAAGCCGAATGGGTAAATTTTCCCAAAATCTGGTTTTAGGCCTTAAGATTCGCTTTGAGTTACCTGAAACCTGGTCTTATTCGGCCTGTCATTACAAGGTGGGAGTAAACTTGGATGCTAAGTGTGGCTTCAGGTGGGTGGGAAGAGGAGGATGCTGCCAGAGGTACAGCTACATTTTCCTTCCTGCCTTTCTGTTGGATAAATAAACCAATTAGGTAGAAGACGGCGCAGGGCAGAGTTGGGGGACTTGCCGACGACGACTGTCTTTTAATCAAAGACACCATGGCACGGCGCCTCTGCTGGGCCTAATTAGATGGCAGTAAGTCTGAATAAAGGGGCCTGACTGGATTTAATAAAGGTGCGCGTCTGCCCCCGGGTGAGGCATGTTTGGATCATCTGCTGATTTGTGTGGGCCTTGGTGGGGCAGCAACAAAATGCACCAACATGGGGTCTTGTTGCTGCTGCCCTGCACCCGGCGCCCCTTCATGTCGTTGGGACTGTGTGTGGCCCTCATGGGTGCTCAGCATCACATGGCCTTGTCTGCAATGTGCTGCAGAGGCCTCCATGCACATGGTGGTGTCTGGTGGTGGTGGGGGGGGGGCAGTGCTTTAATATGGAAGTAGATTAACGTCAAAATACAGTAATAATCCCCACCAAGGTCGTGGTTGAATGTAGTAGAGTAAGATCTCGTTATAAGGATGGCTTTGGCACCAGCCAAATTTGCTCCTTGTAAGCAAAGTTCCTTATAACCAAGGCCATCTGGCCAGATACAAAAACGCTATTGACAGTTCTAACTGTCAATAGTGGAAAATATTCCTGTTATTGACAGTTCACACGGTCAATAGTGGAATGCCTTACTGACAGTTCCTCATGCAGACTGTCAATAGTGGAAGATTTCGGTCTTTTTGACAGTTCTCACTTTTAGCACTGAAAAACGGCTTTGCACTAAATGACGGTTCTGCACTGAAAACGGTTATCTGCACTGGAAAAAATGTTCTGTACTAAAACCGGTTTTGCACTGAAAAACGGTTCTGCACTGAAAGATGGTGCCACGTGCTCCTTATAACAGGAAGTTCCTTATAAATATCAGTCCTCTTTATAACGAGATGTCACTGTACTACAAGTCTGCCTGTCTGTCATTGCTCTTTTATTCCTGACCCCCCCCCCTCTGCCACCCCCCCCCCCTCCCAACTGCCTGCCCCCCCCCTCCCCATGTCACGTGATGCAGCACATGAATAGTTTAACACAGGCACCTTCCCTTCCACATTGGTGCAGGGAGCCCTAATGAGGTGACAATTAGCACAAGCTAACATAGCTTCACCAATTAATGCTCATAACTCTCCTCCTACGTTTCTTAAGCCAGATGTCATAGTCGTATTCAGGGACGACATATCTGATTAGAGACTCCATTTTTTCCATAGTGGAAATATGCACATATCGCTTAGTAATTACAACAACTGGCAATTCAAATTCAAATTGCCTCTATACAACTGTAAATACCGGGATGCAGAATGTTTACTATGATGGAACCTTTTTGGTCCAATGAATTTTAAACTTTCCATTGGAAGCAATAACGTAGAAAGAGAATTTAATCTTATCTTTCGTATAGTAGACATGTTCCCAATGAACTCAAAATGTTTGATGGAGCCGTAGCTAAAACAATATAATAATTACCAGTAATTAACATCATGACACATATTCCTCACAATCTCAATAAATCAAACATCACGATCTTAGGCAGTAAAAATCCAACGAATGCCTTAGCTTATATGCACCATGATCGCCTTGACCTATATATCAAATTTTAAATGCTGCCGGCGTGACTGACGTGGGGCCTATGAGGCACTGTTCTCTCCAGGGAAAAAAGCTGCAACGGCATGCACGAGAAGTAATGATCAATTACCGTAAGCCATGGCGCGATAATGATACGTGTATGGTCAAAGGGGCTGATATAGTAGTATTATAGACACCTACCGACATGGTGCTTAATGTGATCAGATATGTACGCGTGAGTGAATATATTAATGGAGTTGGTGCACATGTAGATATGATTAAATTAACTAATTGATCTAAATGATAATATGTATGATATGCACATTTCGATGGTTACCGATAGCAGGACAGGTTTTCATACTTTATCCAGTTGAATATATATTGCACTATATATATATGGCCACCATGGCAATTATTATTATAAGTTGTTGCATGCTTGTGTGATGAATTAGACCACACCACGACGAGCCATTTATTATATTTTTTTATTATATTATACCCTTTTCTTTAGCGTAGTAACTAAACTGATTGTATTTCGTTGTATCAGACGACATTTGGTAGAACCCTGAGATCTATAACGTCATGACAATTATCATCTGGACTAATTAACTAATGCCGTGATAACACGATTGGGTGGATACACTATTTAGTGGTAAATACACCCTCAGAAAAGTGAGAGTCATTGTCGCTAAAACTACCCTCACCTGAGAGTCAGGCAGTGCCTGAGGGTAGTTTTAGCGACAATGACTCTCACTTTTCTGTGTGTGTATGACCATGTCGAAATGGCCGTAAATATCCATTTCTCTCTCACTCACTCTTCAGTGGGGATCCTTCACTGATTCGGACTCAAACTATATACCACTAATATGTATATAATGTAATCGTGTAGCCATTGGGGACTTTACCACACTATCTGAAGCTGACTGTATTGTTAATAGTCCGGACATCACAACTGATTCATATCAACAAAATGCCTTTTACCTAATTTACTCAAAAACGATTATGTTTCTGCCTCTGCAGATTACAAGGTGAGCATCAAGCCTTCTGAATCTTCAATGTTTAATTTGTAGAGAACCCCCCCACCCCCACTCCCCAAACACCTCCACCACTCCCCCCCCCCCCCCAACCCCCAAATCCTGCCATCTGGTAATCTTAAGATTAATTGCTCTGACCTGGATGACCTCTCGTGCCCTGTCGCTTTGGTGGAATTAGTGGCGCCCGATCACATCGTGGCATGCACCCCTCCCCCCACCCACCCCCATACTCTCGTCCCTACAAGCCCCACCCCTTTCCCATCCTCCCCCTTCCTCCATGTGGCTACCCCCACCCCAACACCCCCCCCCCCAAACTGGCACCAACTGCATCTTGGCAACAAGTCGCCCTCGCCAATACAAATGTCCTCACCAATTTGTGTCCTGGCAAAAGGATTAAAAGCTGGTGTATTGGCGGCGGGCGGCACTGGCAGCAGTGGACCTGGTGGATGCTGTGTTTGGGCCTGCTGTGATGTAGGGGTAGGGGTAGAGGGCAACAGGAGCTGGGGTCCGAGTGAATAGTGGTGCCTGGTATATAGACGTGTGTATAGTTAGTGCTGTGTGCCCCATACAGGGCGGCTTACCTTTAAGGATGGATCACCATCAGGGTGCTGGAGGATGGCGCAGGTGCTGCCCTGGGTGGTACTGCAGACCCTGGAGGTGCTGGCTACAGGTAGGTGGGAGTCAGCGGCATCCAATGCCTCCCTCCAGTGGGGGAGTGGTGGTGTCTCCCAGTAGGCCCTCGAGGTTAGCAATCCAGTCACACCGAGCAAACCCAGTGGTGTACACGTTCTCTATAGTAGTGTTGTGGGTATAGTAAGTATGCCACTATACTGGTGGTAGTCCGGCACCATATACTACTAGCAGATAGCCCTCTGTGCCTAGACAATGCACAACAGGAGCCATTTGCAGTGTTCCTCCTGGGTTATAGTAGTCACGTGCTGAGGCTATAAATGCCAGAGTAGGGGGTCAATTGTATGCATCCCTGAATACGGTCATTTTGTCAGTCCCCTCACTCGCACCCCCATCACAATGGTCAGTCCCCTTCTCAGTCAGTCAGTCCAACAGTTAGTGGGCAGTAATGGTATACGTCCGACTGTATTAGCCATCTGAATGCCCTATGACATGGTGACCACTGGGTTCCAGGGGTAGTGGTTGTGGTGGTGTGTGTGTGTCCTGATCCTCTGTACGTACAGCTGTGGTGGTGTTCCTCCCGTCCGTTCAGCCAGTCAGCGCAGCACCTGTCGATGGAAGAACAGCCATGGTGTAAAGCCCCACATGTAAGAAGGACAAGGAGAACATATATAGAGTAACACATATATATGTAAACATACACCTTAACACGCATCAGAGCAGGGCGCGCTGTGGGACCTCGACTGCTTTAGCAGTTCTGGCGACGTTCAGTCAGTCACACGGGTGGAGGCACAGAAGTCTGTGTGGTGGTGGTGGGAAGTGTCTAACGAGAGATGAGAGAACACGGAGTAGGACTAGGAGGAGGAGGGTGGGCACCGAGTGGTGGTGTTTGGCTGCCATGCTCGCAGCACTCAGCCATCGATACGAGTCCCACTCAGGTTCAGACAGAGGCAGAGCCAGCTGGCCGGCTGGCTGTATGGTCAGCCCTCACTCTAGGCGCCTTAAGAGAGCCAGGCGAAAGGAAAGGGCAGAAAAGGGCCTCTGTTTGGTACCCAGAGGGAGAGAGTGGGGTAGAGGTGGGGGGATGGGTGGGTGGGGGGGGGGGGTGGGGGGGGGGGGGTGGCTGCAGGCATCAGCATCAGCATCACAAAAGGCGCTGGCCAACAAAAGCCTGCCACAGGTCATTGGGTCGGGTAATAGAGGATGACTTGAAGGGGCAGTGGCCTGGATGGGGGCAGTTGGTCATCCCCTCCTCCCCGCTCTACTCCTGCCGCCCCCTGCTTTATTTTCAGCAACAGGCATTAATCTGGGACGGAACAGGAGACCCATTGGGGAGGGCAGCGACCGGCTGGCCAGGCTGCGTGAGCACGGGGTTGTTTTCTATGGTAACGCCTAAGCTGCTGACCTATACAATACTTGCTTCTGGATATATAGGCAATAACATCAGCATACACCACGCTATTTCCAAGAACTCCACACCTTCTAGTAGTAAACATGCTCAGGTATACCTGTCTGGTCAAAATTACCTTTATTTCCATGTATTGTATACCCAAGTATCCATTATGCTGCTCCTGTTTTTTGTGTGTGTGTTTTTCTGCCTTACATCGCTTGATTTCTCAATCCCATTTAGTTCGAACCCCTAGATACCTGTCGCTTTATTATTTAATCTCATCTAGACAATCTATGCATAAAAGTATGCTTAGAAATATTCGCAAAATTACTACATCTTATGATGGTAAAGCTTCACACTCATTCATTCAGTAAAAATATACCAATGCTCATTTTATATTCAATATTGCACTTTGCTAGGTTGTTCCTTGCCACGAATGTTTACGTACGTAATGCAACCTTTTATCAACCTCCCATTTCAAGTGTATGTGTTTTGTTTTTATGTGTTGGATCCCAACCTTTTCCTGCCCATATACATGTCCGCCTTCCTCACCCACATACAGGTGACCTGTGATCTCGGCCCCACATAAATTCCACTCACCTCAACCCCCTTACCACTCACACTGCTATCCCTGGGTATGAATATGCCCTCCCTTCACAATACGATAGCCCCGATGGGAAGATACCCGAGCACTCATACAGAAAGCCACATATAATAGTTACATGTATAAGGCATTGCTAGCTGTTGATATGGCCTCAACGCATTCCCATGGCCTTTGGCTTTTTGAAGCCTTCCTACCCCCCCCCCCCCCTCCCAAACACACACATGGGATCTCGTACTTCTAGATCTATGCCAGCTCCATAACTCCATGACTCCAAATAAAAAATACGTCTATTTATACTGTAAATCTACAGAATAACTCACTTTGCAGCTACACTAACTTCTGATAGTGTGAAATGCATAGCCGCCAACCGCAACTACTAAAACTTGAGCCTAATAGTAAGAACATAGATTGTTTAAAATAAGTCTATGAAAATCAAAGTGTGCAAGGATGCTTCTCACACAAAAAGGGTTCTACCTGTCAGCTCATGGTACATACAGACCGACTGCACAATCGATAATATCACACTCGACTCCAACACCTTCTCCCCAGGCTAGACTTATGGAGGATTTGGGAACACTTTTTAAATCCCTCAGTGTTGGTGAGAAAACCAGTCATGTATATGGTCCTCCTGTAGGGTATGAGCAGCTCTGGTAGGATACAGTATAGGGTGGCAGTAGGCACCTTCACACCCAATACTGGAAGTGGAGGGGGGGGTGGGTTGCAGTAGGGAATGGAGGGAGGGAGGGAGGGTGGTGATCAATATAAGAAACCACACTAGTCTAATGGAAATTGTTGCCCTGATCTGTGGTTAAACGATTATCTCAGCACTTAATTGTAAATTGCAAAAGAACATCAACGTTATATCAAGGATAATGAAAAACATACATTTACCAAAAAGAAGTAAATGCACACATTATACGCATCTGGAATTATACGTTTTGCTCAATTGAATTCACAATCTCATAATTATTAAGTATATTAGTTTGATGATGAAAACAGTTTTGGTTCAGGTCTGCTGGTAAATATTATATTCAGTTTGAGATATGACATCTGACTTGACACTGTTTAAGGGTTGAGGCAACCCTAAAGCATAGGATATCGACCTAAGAAATGGCGTCCTGTTGATAAAGAACAGGTTTCTGTGTGGGTGCTGCCTGCAGTAATAAAACCCAGTTTCCATCCTTCTCTAATCACATCCCCAGAATTACGGCTGAGGGATGGTATCAGCTTCAAGGGCCTCGTTTTCTCAATGAAGATTTAAGGTGACCCTATCATGGAGCAGCTCAGCACTGACTCAGAGCTGGGGAACATTAAGATGCATACTTCATGCGGAGAAGGGGCGTGTCTCTATCTGTGGGTCTTTATGGGGTTATTATTGATCAATTCTGGGTGTCAGGAGTAATATATCCAGACACCAAATAGTCGACCCAGATATTGAGCCACTTCTTATCGGTTGAATAACACGCAAATAAAGTAAGGGTTTTAATGGAAAATTGACAACAGAAGAAATAGGGAAATACCTTATCAACCATTTTTTAAATCTCAAAATCGCCAACAACAGATACAAATCGATGTGCATCCTAATGCAACCCAGTACCTGAATGAATAATAAGGACGTTAGCTGAGAAGATATAAAAGATCTTTTATGTATAGTAAAACAATTTGCAATGAGACGCATCAGAAAATGAATTAAATCATCTTCATTCAATAACAGTTATTTTATGAGTATGATTTCATTATTTAATTTAAGCTGGCTCAATGACTATGGACACGTGTCTTTGAAGCACACTAAGCCCATTAGGTTTATGTCCATTGCAATGGTTGATTTTCCCCGTGACAAGTCCCCATTAATTATGCCATTTGGGCAGGGGTTTTATGACAGCGTGCAGATAAGGCAGTTAACTTATTTTTCAGTTACTCGGGGGATCTTTCCTCCTTTGAGCCGCTCCCTTACCAAGGAGGGGCTATCTGAAAAGGTTATGTTTTTGTAGAGCTTTGGATAATATTGATTATGCCAATTCTTGTTGATTCCTGGGTCCCAGGCCCCATCGCTGTCAGACTTCCTCCAGTAAGCTGCTCCTGGGTCCAAACATCAGCCACCTGGTCTGTCACATCATATATACCACACCCTCCAGGAACATACCCACCACAGACCTCCAGCAGCTACTGAGGGTAAAAACGGCCAACTAACAGTAAAAAACTCACAGCCAATTCGGCTCTTGTCAATCAACATTTGCTATTTCAGCCCCCGCCAAAGCTAGATAAAAGCCTGGTTGTTTTGCCAGACAACAAGTCGGCAAAAGGTTAGCCAGGGCTCATGTTGGAATTACCACCACAGTCCGGCATTGTGTATTCTGTACGTGCTTTAGAGGGATGCCCCTAGCCAGGAGGCCGGCATCCGCCAACTGTGGAGCTGCCCGAGCCGCTCCGTGAGCTGCTCGGCTCGTTGAGTCATTACCAGTTTGCTATTAAGGGTTGATTTGTATAATTTACTTCACTCGCTGGCGGCTAGACTAATGCTGTGCTTGTATGTGGGGCGTTGACAATGGCGTGCTAAGCCTGTCGTCAAGGCAACCAAGGTAGTAAGAGGAGGAGGTCAGGATCTGGACCCAATCCCTGTCTACTCGACGTGAGATTTAATTCTGAATTCCACTCCAATTCACATTCCGTGCGCGAATCCTGCCTCTCTATGTGGTGGTAATGATGATTGTACCGCGGTACAGGGGGCTTCCCCATTTCACTGTTTTAATTGTATTAATTAATGTAGTTACTTGACAGCTATCTAAATTGGCTCATCTCCTAGGGGGAGAGGTTGTCCCGTACAAATCAATTATGAATCATTAGCATAGTAGATTCCTCTACAGATAGAGTTTATACAAGGACTAATATTTGAGATTCAGTTGTGAGAGTGTCTGACAGCGAGACACAAGGAAATGGCAATCGGATCTCAGGGAATGAAGTTACAAATGTACATTATCCCAGATTCCCAGAGCATGTACAGTTATTGTCGTGACCACCAGTGATATAAATGCATTGTGATACAGCAGTATGGACGAACACAGTATTGTTCTAAATCTTCAGGTCTACACCTTTCAGGAATTTAAGATTAAAAGTTAGAATTTCATGATTAATTTTTCCCTTTACTTTTCGGTAATAAAAATTGCAGGATATATCTAAATCCATGAGCGCAATTTAAGTGCAAGGGAGAAAGGTTCAAAGTCGAAAGTTCATTTATTTGGAGATGGTCTTCAGGTATGCTGTAATATTCATTTTACCTGTACACTAGATATTGCTGGCTAACACTTCACTTCGTATCGTAAACATGTACGCCCTGCTGATGTGCCGTTATAACCACGGCACGAGGCATCCAATTTAAGCAACTTTAAGCAGAACTGAAAGTTGATTAATGTTTTTTTTAAGCAACGTGAAGCAACTTTATTCTGAAAAAAAAGTTGCTTACCGGTACGTTAGATAGTTAATGCAGTGAACCCCCTTGTAGACATCCCTGCTATACACCTTCACAAACCTCCCCCCTCCCCCGTCCAACCAAGGCCTTCCTCTGTGCTCTAAATGGCTCTCCATTGCCTAGCACACATAGGGTAGATGAGGACATCGATTAAGACCAGTAGCCCCCTTCAGATGGGGTGTTAAAGGGGCGGTTCTCCTGCCGTAGATCCAACAGCTTAGAGTAGAGCATGTCGTTCATAACCAAGTGACCTTTCAGATGTGTCTGTAAACAAGGCCCCAAGCCACCAAAGGCCACTTGGTAGACTGCAGTCAGTCTTGAGTGTGCAGACAGCCTTCAAACATACACTGTAAAAAAGTGTTTCTAATTTTTAAACACATTTGCCCAAACATACTAAAGTTGGACACTGTCACTGAATCTCAGAATCTCAGCACTTTCTTCTGTCAGCAGGTGCAGGGATATGGCTGGTGGTGGTGGTTGAGCCTACAAAAGTGAAATATTGGTGGACAAGGCCAGTTTGGCTGGCCCACTGGAATATTTTGGACAGCACTATGTACTTATTATTGTTGACATTATCTAAATTGTCATTGATGTCAACCAATACAATGGGTACTACATTTGACTAAGGAGAGCCTGTACATGGGCAAAAACCTGAACAAGGAATAGGAGAATAATACCAGTGGGCTAGTTAAACTGCCCTCTCCCACGGTTTTTCATTGTTGTAGCTCACCCCTCACTGACGGCCATATCCCTACACATAGTTAGAAAAAAGCTTGCCATCAACATGTTTGGGTGAAAGTGTTTAAATTATATTCACATCTTTTACAGTGTATGGGTGAAGGGTGCAGTGAGCAGTGGGACCAGGTAATCATGCTGTCCTGGCCAAGTGACTTCAGTAGGGGGACCATGAATCAGGCTTTCCTTGGAATTAAATAGTCTATAAAAGCATAATGAAACTATAGCACCCTATTAGATTTGATGATTACACATTGGCTTCTAGGTATAGACATTGTGTAATGGTACCATTGTGTATAGATGTTCTTCTTTTACCCAAAATAATAGCATGTGGCCTATTTAAGGGGGAGTATACCGTTTTCTGTGGGCACACTGGTGACAGTCAGTACACTGGTGGGTATCACTAGTACTCAATACTATACCACTGGCAGAGTGCAACTGCAGGTAACACCAGTGCAACTTATCTAGGCCAGAGCATTGCTGGGAAGGAACAACCAGCAAACTATTTGTTGGTTGCCTGAGCCTTTATTCATGGGGTACTGGTGCTGGGGAATACAGGCTCACAGGGCTAGGATATGCCTGCATGTTTGAGGTTTCTGTTTGGGGGATTCTAAATATAACTAAGGTGTTATATAAACTTAACAAGGCTGGCCTAGAGGTTTGGATCTACGGCAGGATGACCGTCCCTTTAAAAGGGTTGCACCTCCCGATCATGGTGTATAAATTTATAATACACACCGCCACTCACATCGATTACATTCTCCTCCAAGTACATGCAGTCTTCCATATCCCCTATCTGATGTGTTCAAGTTTCAGCGGTAAACGGCAGGGGCGAATGCAGTGTGTGTGTGTGGGGGGGGGGGGGGGTCTTGGACTCTGACCGCCCCACCCCCCTTTTTTTTTAAATAAAGAGTTTTCTAATGATATTTTGATCCACCACTCATTTAGTACGTTGGTGTTTGGTGGACCCCCCTCCTCCATTTTTTTTTCGAATTCCTGGATACTACTAGATGGTCCGTCCCCATGCTGGGGATGGTTAAAGCATGGAACTAACCAGTTCTATGGTTAGTTCTATGGTTAAAGTGACTACCTTCATGTCCAACTGTGTGCTTGTGTTGGTGATGAATGCTACTGGTTAAAGTAATACGGCAACAATATGCAATATTCATAATGCTGTGTGTAAACTCCTCTTTCATCATCGGCCAAAAGCATCCTCCCGGTTTTACCACCTGTTCAGAGAACAGCATGCGGCTTTCATGTGAACATGGGTTTTCACTTTGAATCTCATTTCGAGGGGAGTAAATTAATATGCCCCAATTCTTTCCTACATGTGGAAGGGAAAAAAAGAATCCTACAACGGTGCTGATCGGATGAGGAATACTAATCTCTTATCGCACGCAGATTACGCCCTCTCCCCAGTGAGAAATGTGAGAACTCGTGTTATCTTGGACCTGCGTTCAGCCCTCGTTCGCTTGTTCCTTGTGATCCGGCGGATTTCTTTGTTAAGACCTCAGAAACGGCTCTCAGTTTGTTCCGTATGCAAAGCCCCTGTACAACCGTGATCTGCAGTAACTGACGTGATCTGCAGTAGTGCAGATAACGGCAGACCATCCAAACGTGATCTGCATCAAAATAACATGATCTGCATCATTTTATGTGATGCAAAAATCCTATATTTGCATCAAGGGAACTCGTCCTCCCCCTCATGTTATCTGCATCAAAACATGCAGTCCTATGTGGTAATTATTGAGGGGTATCTAGAGGTAAATAATCTCATTTATGCAGAGGGACATATGGGGCTTCTAGAAAGTATTTCTGGGGTTGTTTCACATAATCCAGAGGCAACCTGGGGCATCTAGGAAGTATATACTGGGAGTTGTTTTACATTGCCCATGGTCCACTTGGAGGGTTTCTTTCCTAAAAATAGTCAAATGGTCAATTTTACTAAAAATGGCTAACTTCGTGAGAAAAGTGTTAAAAATTGCGAAAAGGTCAACTTTTCCTAAGAATGGCCAATTTGACGAGAAAAGTATCCAAAATTACGAAAAATTAGGTAAATAACAATTGGATGGTTTTAGCAGATCATGTTATTTTGCTGCAGATCACGTTATTTTGATGCAGATCACGTTTGGATGGTCTGCCGTTATCTGCACTACTGCAGATCACGTCAGTTACTGCAGATCACGGTTGTACAGCCCCCCCTGTACAACCGTGATCTGCAGTACTTAACGTGATCTGCAGTAGTGCAGATAACGGTAGACCATCAAACCGTGATCTGCATCAAATCAACGTGATCTGCATCAATTAATCTTGTGTAAAATGTTGTTATCTACATCAATAGAACTCTACTTTATATATGCAGAGGGACACATGCGGCATCTAAGATGTATTTGGGGGTTCTTTCACAGAACCCAGCTCTTTTATTGGGCAATGGTGGTTTACTAAAGGTACTATTCCCAGTCCATTTCATGATAATTCCTTAATAATTGTGAATATACTGGTTAGATAGAGATGTTTTGGAAACTATGAGACTTAGAACTTATTGGGATTTTGAATAGGGCAATACCCATCCATAATATTCACAAAGCGAATGGTTGTAAGATTGATGCAGATCACGTTGATTTGATGCAGATCACGGTTGGATGGTCTGCCGTTATCTGCACTACTGCAGATCACGTTAAGTACTGCAGATCACGGTTGTACACCTCCCCCCTCACCGCCGCCCCCCCCCCTTTCTCCACTTGGCTTGTAGTCGAGTGCTCCGGTAGCCGTACTAATGCTTCGGGTGGCTTGAAATAATTAATGCTGCTGGGCAGAATTTGGGAGGATCATCTTATCCTGCTGCAGGTTAGAATACCTACTCCCTCTTATATAGTACACAACTAATTAGTGGGTTTCCCCTTGCTGCATAAAAGACGGCACGAATAATTAATGAGGAGAGTCTCTCTAATCGAGTCATCTACAAGGTACGGCTGATTGCAGCCCCCATGTACTACACAAGAAGAAACTGCAAGGGACCACCCTCCTTCCAGTTTTAGTTTCTTTTTCCCCTCATGTACCCTACTGTTCTTTTTGTTTGGTTTCAACGCATACAAACACAGGTACATTATCAGATGGGTCTATACCAATTCTTACCCCCCCCCCCTTCGTATACACTCTCTAGCTGTGTGAAAACAGCTCACCCATCTTAATTTGCCACTTCCCCCTCCCCTCCCCCCCAGTTCTCCCATCCATGCACACTGCCACTGTACCTGCCCAATGAACCGTGACAATCTGCTTAAGGCTCCAGTGTCCTTCAAAGGCCGATCACGTCAATTGGACGTAATTCCAGTCTCATCAGCCAATCATCAAAAGTCGGACAGCAGAGTCGGGGGTCGGTGGTGCTGGTGGTGGTGGATGGGGGGGGGGGGGAGGGCCAGTTTCCTTCAGACAATGACTTGCCGAATATTCTCAAAGCGTGGGCAACAACAATTAATGACGCCCCTTAAAACGCATCGTCCTTTTTCATAGGAATCCAGGGATGGCACCGAATGCGCAGTTCATTGAGATGTAAATCCTGTGCAATTTTCACGATTCCATTCGCTTGAGTCGAATTTGATCATTGGCGCAATTTTTCTTGTGACAAAAAATTGCATGTCGTAGGGATGTAATTCCGGCCTGATTAGGCCCTGATTATTGGACTAATGAAAAGCTCCCTTCGATACTAGGAGATTCCCTGTCCACCTTGCCGATTTGTGTACGCTAGCTTAGGCAACTGCAGAAAGAAATCCCTCGGGTTTGGCAGAAATGAGAGACGGGCTTTTAAACAAATGACAAGGCCCCAGGGATAAGGCCTGCATGCAGGGATGCCACACGGGAGGTATGACCACTTATTTAATTTACACATACGAAAGAAAAAGAAGCCCAAAACTATATTTTCGAAAGCCCGAAACGCTCTAACTATTATTTGAACCTGGGATGAGCTTCCCGCCGTTTAGTCTCCGGCAGCAGAGCACGGCGCCAATATAAGACAGCCAATTAGTGTACATAAGTAGGTGACGTTGTACATTTCAGTAATTAATGATGGACTGGTGATTGGTCTAGACGCAATTAACATGATTCCTTGATTGTTTACTCGGTCTTTTCTTTTGTGGCGCCCTTCTCACTTGGCCACACGGAAAGTTATTGCAAGTATCAAGGATCCAGATACTAGTTAGGTAGATATTGCTTAGTATGTGTCCATATAACTGCATATTGTAGACCACTTGAATCGAACGACCTCTTAGGCCTAAGGTGCAGTTGATCCTAAATTTACCCAATGTACCCAATTGGCTATGGCCATGTACTAAGGACATAATATTATTTGGTGTTCTGGATCACAATACATACAGTTACTATAGCTCATTGTGAGTGGTGTGTGTGTGGGGGGGGGGGGGCTTGTTTAAATGTGCTGTGATACCTTTAATAATGGTCTCCTTGATTAGCTTACTAGCTGGAGTAGGGATGGTGTGCGTCACCATCAGGAAATAATTATAATCAAGGTAGACCTGTGCATATATGTGTGAATAGGCTAAGCATACTGAGCACGGTGAATATGTTATAGCTAAACGGCCCCTACATACAATGACATGGGGAAGGTTAGTGGGGCACTCAGAGGCCTTTCTTGGATCCTGCCGATCTAATGTCCCAGGAGACTGTCACAGGCGCCGAGACAACGGGTCACGGTACTTAAAGTTAGATGTGTGTCCATGTATACAGCCCCCCGGGGGGTACTGCATCCCTCACCCTGCCTGACCGCAGACCTCAGTCCTCCAGGGTGCCTGCACAACCACCTCTTCCTGGGCAGCAGGCCGGGGGCACCAGGAGAGGGCCGCTTTGGGGCTTAAGGGAGCGTCTAATGGTATAACTATTACGCTAATGCACTCACAGGCAAAGACACTAGGGGGCGCATGGCGCCCGGCTTGATTGCGCGTTATTCAATTGAACGCCGCTCGTAATAAGATTTCCCGCCGAGCTGTTGTGTGATTGCGTTCTCAGGGACGAGGAGGAGAAAGCAGAGGAGGAGAGGGAGGATGAGGGGTGTCGTTTTTGTCTAACAGGTTGGCAGGGAGTGGTAGTGGTGGTGGTGGTGGTGGTGGAGTAGTAGTGTCTGGTGGTCTGACACTAACCCCATTCAGGCGGCCCTCCAGCAGTCCTCCAGGCACCTTTTGCAGCAGGCCACTGCAGCAGGCGGCCAGACTGCGGCCCACCCTGGAGGAGCCCTGACCAGGGCAGGGTGGATACAGACCAGCTGGACGGGTCCTGCACTTCCTGCTTCCTACCCCCGGTTCCTGCTGGAAACTGCCTCCCGTCCATCTGTCTTGCAGCTGCCAGACCAGCAGTTAGGGAACGCAGCACTACATGGGTCCCCTGTATCCCAACTTACCATAAAAACTACTAGATTCTTAGCTAACCAATACCACTATTCTACTATACTACTATCAACCCTAGCACCACTGCCACTATACTACCATCAACCCTGGCACCACTGCCACTATACTACCATCAACCCTAGCACAACTACCACTATACTACTACCAATCCCAGCACTATACTACTACCAACCCTAGCTCCAGCACCCTTATACTACTGCCAACCCTAGCACCACCACCACTATACTACTACCAACCCTAGCCCCACTACCACTATACTACTACCAACCCTAGCTCCACCACCACTATACTACTACCAACCCTAGCTCCACCACCACTATACTACTACCAACCCTAGCTCCACCACCACTATACTACTACCAACCCTAGCTCCACCACCACTATACTACTACCAACCCTAGCTCCACCACCACTATACTACTACCAACCCTAGCTCCACCACCACTATACTACTACCTACCCTAGCTCCACCACCCCTATACTACTACCAACCCTAGCTCCACCACCCCTATACTACTACCAACTCTAGCACCACTATCACTATACTACTACCAACCTAGCTCCACTACCACTATACTACTACCAACCCTAGCTCCACTAGCAACATACTTTCCTATCTGAAGTGTTTTATAAAGGTTACAGGTAGTACTTTATAAAACATATAGCTGCTACGCGCTATAGTACCATAGGCAATGCTGCTACGGTACTCATGTATTTGCACCACTACACTTCTGTTCAACAGGTATAACTTGCACTACTATGTCAGCTTTTCCAATTTTTAACGACCATACAATCTGGGCTAGATCATGATTTACCTCACCCCCACCTTGTGTATTATCTGACAATGTTTGTGTTTGCTATTTGTGTTATGTTATACAACATCCCGAGATATTTCATAATCGAAATACGAAAAGAGGCGGTAAATTGGACATGGATGATTAGATTACTCCCCACGTGACAAGAACACACAACGTGCAAATTCAAAAACGATTTGTTGAGATTCGCGGTTGAGGGAGAGTCAAAAAATTTACGTAGATGGATTGGTGTAATGTCTATTGCAAATAAATGTGTTTTACGGTGCGTGTATGTACATAGGTTGGGGAGTTGGGGGGTGAGGGGTGATGAGAAGAGCAGGCCAGGTTTAGGTGACTTGGCGCATCTAGGTGCAGAATCAGCGGGACCAAGGGATGCTGTTCTGGGGGAGATGGCCTCCCCTGTGAGAACCCACCGTTCCGCGGGGGCTTTGATCACAGTGCGGATGGAATTATCTCGACGGCCAATACCCCGGCCTCCCTGTAGAAAAAAACCCCTGTATTTTTACCTCTGTCCCTCGTCTCAGGCAGTAATGGAGGGGTTGAGGGGTGGGGTGAGTGAAGATGGAGTAAGCTTCCCAGAGGACACAATAAAGACAACAAGTTGTTTCTAAAGCAGTATCTCCCTGCCATCACAGTTACTGGGTATTTGTCAAGGAGGGCTGATTTCCCTGTGTTCGCCTGGAAAAGCTGCCCTACAGCCCTTACCTTGGGGGGAGGGATACTGACAAATGCTTTCTTGGTTTGGCAGATCATTGTCCTGAAACCCCCTGAGCTGGGAGAAGGGGATACCATGGTGCTACTCACATTGACGGAAACCTAATTACCTCTGGAATTATATTCGCAGTGCAGAGCTATGTATTCAGCATTGGAGTAATGAGATGGGGTCTCATTGTTTCCATGTCATGGGGAATTAGTCTCCGGGTGCAATAAACCCCCATGTGTAAAGGCTGTAACTCTGTGCCACCTGTCCCAGCTTTAGGACTACTGTAATAATAATAATGATGATGATGATAATGATGATGATGGTGATGATATTACTTTCTAAACTTCACCAAACTGTATCAATATTACTGGACTGTGCTTGAGAATAGATGATATTTTTTGTAACCTGCAATAAAATAAGAATATAGACATAGGCCTACCCAGATAGCCTTTAGTAGATAATGTAGGTTTACCCAGGTAGAAAAATATCATGATAAATATCATGGTTTTATTGTGTTGAAAAAATCATGCGTTTTTCACGGAAATCATGATTTGTAAAACATGATTTATCATGATGATTAGTATGATATATCTATAGATATATCTATAGATGTATGTCCAGCATGTCTCCCATGCACCCATAACGGTCTCCCCGATGTCTGGAGTTTGTTTGGGGTGGTCCCCGTGAGTACACCCACAGGTAACCTGATAATGGTTCTCATCTGTTCCTCAGGTATGTACAGGTGTAAACTACCTGACGTTGGTCTGCCCCGAACCCAATAACCGCACCTATAAAGTAACCTGTGAACTTAGACCTCAGGCCATCCTTTATGTCTCTACCACTACCACTACCACGCCCCCAAAGTGGACATCACCCCAACTCTAACTGCCCGCAATCATAGCACCGCTGCATATTACTGAGCAGTGTTAACCGTGGCAGCCCTCATAGTCATAAAACTACAGCAGCAAATTGCCTCCACTTTGGTTTATGGATTTGCAAATTCAATAGCCGCCTCTCTACACGCCATATCCTGGATGTGGTGACCCGGCCTGCTCGGGTCACAACCCAGTTTTAATGGCCTTCATAAGATATTTTAGAGTGGGTTGAACTATTGGATGTTTCTGGGTGTTTGGTTCAAATAGGGAAGGCGCAATAAAACATCCCTTTTCCATTTCCTTAGTGGTGTGGAACCATAAACAGATAGGGCAGTGTTGGCTTCACGATTACAAGCCTCGATTCACACTGATCTCATCTGGATGCTTGACTGATCCGTGCATAATTTTGCAAAGGGTTGGGGAAGAGGGGAAATGCGTCTACTTTTCTAATAATCTAATTAAGTCTCGAGCCGGAGGTACCTTGACTAATGAATTAAATTTAACTTATAATATCCGCTGGAGATTCCTCCGGTCTGGTAAGATGGTGGTATAGCGTCTATTTGATTAGACAGTGCAGAATAGCGTGCTATTGGCAGGAGCTGTCCTGAGGAGGAATGCATTATCTCAACAAGAGGGTTGAAAAGGTATAAAGGGAGCCCCCGTGGATATACCACACACTTATACCATAGACCAATGCAGTGCTCAAGAAAGGGGTGTCTTTTCAGAGAAGTTGTTGATAAAGTTTTTGAACATTTTTGAAGTATGACCGACAATGACACAAATATAACCTGAAAAGCCTGCATTCTAGTACATACTTTTTGAAAGACAATTACCCTGTGAATCTCAGACAGTATTATAAGTATTCTGCTGAAACCAACGTAAACAGAACTTTATTATGAAAAAGTCACCCTTTCTTGCTGAATTGGTCTATAGCCTCCTGTCTGCCTAGGTGCATACCCCATGGAGGAGGGCCCGGGGTGGAGTATTGTGTGTCCCTGTGACAAATGATAGCGACACGTGTCTTCACACTGAATCATATCGCCACCTTCCATCAGCTCTAGCCGGGGACCTTTTAAGGCATCCACTGTATGTGCAGGTTAAGCCCCCTCTGGTGCTCCTCCAGTAGGTATACTCAGCCACACAGCAGGGGGTGGTATAGTGCCCAATACAGGTACTCGACATCCTCCCCCTGCTACACAATGGGCCATCCTTACAGCCTCCTTGGTATTACTATAGATAAGATGTCTCATTCATCCTTGTGTCAATATCAACACTGGACAGGTGGAGTAAACTTTAGCCCCAGTGGAGCTGGGTCATATCCCAGGATAGCATGCCCTGACTTGTGAATGGCATTTTGGGGATTTCCTATTATTGTCGCCTACCCCCCAAGGGTTGCCCTCGCAAAAATGAAATCCCACCGCAACGTAGACCATTAAGGATCCGCATGACCTCTGTCCAAGCAATAAATGTTCTGATCCTTTGTTATAGGCATCAGTTCAACTTTAGGAGGGGGTGAGCCTCTGCAAATACGGTGTTGTTGCACAAAGGGTCATAGACCTTGTTATAAACATTTTAATACAGGAAGAAAAGTAGGACGACGACATTCGACAGCATGGGGGACCTGCCATTGATCGATCGTCTCTACAATATATATAGCCCAGCGGTTTTATAGTCCCTTCAACTCTAAGCCTGCCCTCACAGGCTCTGAAGTTCCATTTGCTGTACATGTGTGTTCGGCCCTAAATCGATAGAAGTATACCCCAGAGACTTAGAACCCGATCTTCCCCCGGAACTATCGTTGGATATGTTCCCTACCAGGACATTGTGGAAGCCTGAGTGGCATAGTCACTGAACAAGGACATCGATTTATAAATGAGACCCTGACCTTGGAAGAAGGGAATGTCCTCCATCATATATACTTCATAACAGGAAATGCTATCTCAATCCTGACAACAACCCTTACCCCCTCTCCAGCGATGGAAGGCAACACATGCTGTCTAAGAGAATTATCATCGCATACAATTTAAAACACCTCCCTATATTACCATGCTACACTCACCATGTCGAATGTTTTTGCATATTCTGATATATATTATATATAAGTATGAAAGTTGCAATTATCCAAGCATTGAGGACAATGTGCAAATGTAACTCATAGAAATCTCATTCTGATAGGGAATCGGGAGAACTAAACCTCAGCATCAACAGTAATAGGAAAACTTGTATTTATCAAGGAGAGGTCTCGTTAGCCTGCAGTATAAGTCCTATATATGCTGCATAATACATCAAAGAAGAGCAGACAATACAAATCTATTTGCAGACTACTGTGATTATAATATTATCTTTGTCAGATACATAAGCAATGAAATGTAAATTTCCCTATAAAGACAGAAAAGAGTCTTTTATCATGTGCACTTTTTCTTTTTTACCTTGATAAAGCAATCTGTCTCTGGCCGTTGGCACGTTATTTTGATAAGGAGAGCAGCACTTCACAGCGACTGATGTCCACATTTAAAGATGTCAATATTCACCATTCACGTTTCGACAGTTTTATCAGGGAAATCATCAGTAGTATTACAGGTTAGCTTATAGAACGTGATAATTAATCTACCTTAACTAGGTGGTATGGTGTGCACCAGTTAAATTTCCAAAGAAAATAAAAGATTAAAAAGACTGAGGATTTTGCTCGCGTAAAGCGTCCCATAGAAAATAAATTACATTAGAGTCTCATGTATACCACTGACATAGTGCTGTACATACCCTCCTATCCGTAATGCATATGGATAGCCAGTGCTGTACACAAGGTTATAGTAATATCATTTATACATGGTATGGTATAGGACACAGACCTGCACACAAGCTTATACCATCCATACATGGCATGGTATAGGACACAGACCTGCACACAAGCTAATACCATTTATACATGGTATGGTATTGAACACAGACCTGTGCACAAGCTAATACCGTCCATAACATCCAATGGTGTGGTATAGAACACAGGCCCAATACAAGCACTGTTATATGTGCTGTAGAGCACCCCCATTGCTGGATGGAAGGGGAGGCTGCTGTTTCGCTCCCATTGCCGGCTGTATCTGCAGGGCTGGCCGTGATGGAGAGCCGATATAATTGGGGTAATGAGGCCCGGAAACACTGCCACTGGGCACAGCAACAGCTGACCACAGACCCCATGCCCACAATCAGGCAGCCCGAGCCTCTTAATCTTCTTAAATTACCTCCTCTCTCAGACTGTAATACGCCGAGGGGCGCTATACTATAACGGGGAGGGGCGGTATCTAATTACAATCGAACTGAATTGATTATGGTAAGACGGGCAGTAAGAAATGGGCTCCCACCGGGTCTAGTCTGTGCTGCTCCCGGGATTAATCATAGAAATGCCTCAAATCAACAATGCAAATTAACTAATGATTTTGTCAGTGGTTGCTGGGACTGTGTCTCATTGTGGTAATTACAACTGCTGTGGTATTTTATTCTTTTATATACAATAGCTTAGACAGTGGTTATGTTTGGTTAATGCTTACATACGGTCGATGGGAATATGTACCACTTGGGTCTTCTAGCTGATTCAAACAACACAATATTGATTCAGCATATTCATAGAGCTCTTGTCTGCCTCCTAAATAGTCCAATATTGCTTTGGTCTATGGCACTGAGGCCCATAGATAAAGGCCCTTTCCATAACGTTGGTACCACTAACTCGGCTTCAGCGCAGCTGCCGAATGTAACAATATCCGTGACTAGTTTTTAATTGAATTGAGCAGGCAGAATCGAGCAGGCAATACCATTTCACCAGGGAAGTCAATAGTGATTTCCCTTTCCGCTGGCAAACCTTAATTTCGATTTGTGAAAGTGTCTAGACTAGACCTTGAAATATCTGGGGAAATCCGGAACCACATAATCTGCGCAGACCCAGGGCGTAATGCAGTTGGCGCTCACGGGGTGAGGACGGCGCCGTATCAGCATTTCTGTCAGCAACAGCAGGAAAAGGTCATCAACCCCAGCAAATAGTGCTAAAATAACCTCACAAACTAGACAGTGCAGTCTGGTGATAATCATAATGGAGAATATCCTATGCATTCTGAAGGCGTGCTAAAACTCCGCACTGTAGGTGTTCAGTTCTAAAACACGTCAAGCCTGCCAAGGCTGTAAGTAGTATATGGACAGGGGCGTTTTTGTCAGGGCATATAGTATATAGTATATACTATCCAAATGGCCCTGCACTGTTTACAGTAGGTTCTTCTCACTATACAGCTGTGGGGATTACCGATAACCCCTTAAAGCCGCAAATCTCGGTACCCCTCCAGCGACAGTCGGAGTGCAGTCGGGACAGGTACACAGTCCTATAAATAGGGGCGCTGGGGCTTTAACGTTGCCGCCTTACCATATTTCTCCATGCAGTTATCTCATAGTGCGAGTACCGATAGCATATATAAAATATGTGCCTCTTTCTCTCTGATAAGGATAATGTTGTGCTCGAGCCTAGCACTGCATAAACACTTCCTAATGCTCAAATTGCCTGACCTCAAGGTAGAGCTATTTAGATAACCATAGTGATCTCTGTACTGCCTCATTCTCTATACCGCTGGCGGCTGTTTAACTCCCGTAGGCAGGGCACTTGACCAATTTCCGCTGAACTAGTTGTCTTGTATTAACGCTGTATGTATAATTTACATACATTTCTCCCCTATTTTCTAGGGAGACTGCTGTGCACTTAAACCTAGACCCAGCTTGCTATAGATCTAAATGGGTAATGTTGGGGAGGGGTGTGACTTCTATGTATAATAACCTGATCTTTATATACCGGTAAATAAGTGTCTTTCCAATTCCATTATAGCCAGGTGTAACCAGTTCCATCATCCCTACCCCTACTTCTTATGGGGTCCTTAGTTCGCAAACGCGCCCTCATCTAATACAGGGGTACGTGTTTGTGAGAAAGGGGCGCATACACGATGGTGAGATATAGACACGTGTGTGACCTAAGGGCCCCACACCCGTGCTACCTGACAACTGTCAGCAGGTATAGGATACAACGTATGGTGTGTGTCTATCACCCAGGCTGGACGTGACAACTGTCAGCAGGTAGCACACAGTGTATGGCGTGTGTGTCTATCACCCAGGCTGGACGTGACAACTGTCAGCAGGTAGCACACAGTGTATGGCGTGTATGTCTATCACCCAGGCTGGACGTGACAACTGTCAGCAGGTAGCACACAGTGCATGGCGTGTGTGTCTATCACCCAGGCTGGACGTGACAACTGTCAGCAGGTAGCACACAGTGCATGGCGTGTGTGTCTATCACCCAGGCCGGACGTGACAACTGTCAGCAGGTAGCACACAGTGTATGGCGTGTGTGTCTATCACCCAGGCTGGACGTGACAACTGTCAGCAGGTAGCACACCGTGCATGGCGTGTGTGTCTATCACCCAGGCTGGACGTGACAACTGTCAGCAGGTAGCACACCGTGTATGGCGTGTGTGTCTATCACCCAGGCTGGACGTGACAACTGTCAGCAGGTAGCACACAGTGTATGGCGTGTGTGTCTATCACCCAGGCTGGATGTGACAACTGTCAGTAGGTAGCACACAGTGTATGGCGTGTGTGTCTATCACCCAGGCTGGACGTGACAACTGTCAGCAGGTAGCACACAGTGTATGGCGTGTGTCTATCACCCAGGCTGGACGTGACAACTGTCAGCAGGTAGCACACAGTGCATGGCGTGTGTGTCTATCACCCAGGCTGGACGTGACAACTGTCAGCAGGTAGCATACAGTGTATGGCGTGTGTGTCTATCACCCAGGCTGGACGTGACAACTGTCAGCAGGTAGCACACGGTGTATGGCGTGTGTCTATCACCCAGGCTGGACGTGACTTGTTATTGCCAACAGACCCACTAAAATGGCCTCCCGTCACCAGAGGGAACAGGTCACTGACAGGCCCCGGAAGGTGCCAGTAGCTGTAAGGAGAAGGTGTGGTGGGTATGTGGGGAGAGGGGGGGGGGGGTGGCCACAGATGAGGGCTGGTTGGGATAATTTAACACCGTCCAAGTGTTTTGCGCAGCGCCCGGCAGTTGACAGCGCTTGTCGGCAGCGCCCGGCAGGGCAGCCAGCTTCTAATATGAGCCTGGCCAGGCGCCGACTCCTCTCATTAAATCGCAGCCAAATGAATACCATGGGGACAGGAAGAGGCCTCCCTGCAATATAACCCCAGTCAGGATTATCATTATATGGACCTTCTCACTATGTGCGGGGAGGGGTGGACCTAGCAATCTGTGGCAATTGCAGTCTCTCCTGTAAACAGTTGCTCGCCCCAATCAGTCTACATTTAACAATCTCTGCACGTGCTTGTAATGTGTCCATTTTAGCTATTAACTGAAATACATTGTGTAGACCATATTCACTCTACTACTGTTAAATTAGTACAGTTCTGAGTAGCTCTTTCTCTGTAAAGAATAACATGTGCCATCTATACAAGTTATAACACTAGAATAACAGTATACATATTGAATACAATAAATATCGGATATACCTAATGCTGACTCATCACTTCTACTTTGTGAAATGCTGTCGTCGTAGAACACACAAAATACGTCCAGTGCCTAGTATTACATGTCCCCCATGTCTGTTTTGACCCATACTTGTCACTTTTGTAGCCTACCTGTTCCAAGCACTGAGCACAGTGACACTATAGTTGTAGCAGGGGGAAGTTGGGTAAAGTAGGTAGATGTGTGTGTGGAGGGAGGGGAGGGGTATAACTGTTCATCATAAACTCATGTGGTAGGATGAAAGGCAAACTGCGTTTATCCTGAGTAGGTTCGATCCCGGATATGATCCAGGTGATGGAGTGGCCACGCATCAATGGAGATTACCTGTAGTACACACACGGTAAGGGTTCAGTCAGCTTAACAGCTGGTATACCCGCTCCACTCAATCCCTGACCCAGTACCCCTCATCTGATTCTACCATAGTTTAGTATGAAGTAGTATGAACCGATGCATTTTAGTCATTTCTAAATCATACAAGAAAACCTGTACAAAACAATTTTCCATAATAAATCGGACAAAATGCCAATGTTACAGCGGCAAAGGTTTCTAATCTAGCCATACATACCATTCCCCACAGATACAGTAGCCACGCAGAGAAAAGAAGTAGAATCACTGTGACGCCCGACTCGATGACTGAGGGAACTCCCCCCCAGGATTCTAATGTGACTCCCTCAAATTAGCATTATTCTATAATGTCTCCTATTCTAAGACTCCCTAAACATTGGGAGTCACTTTAGAGTCATGGGGAGAATTATAAGTAACCTGAGTGATTGAGTCTGGACTCCCATTTGGGAGTCACCGTGATTCTACTTCTTTTCTCTGTTCACCCGGTTCTGTACGATTGTATATCCCCACCCAGGCAAATATCAGCGTCAGCCTTTGTCGTTGGCTTTGCCGCCAAAAACACTCATAATTATACTCAAGTCAAACATTGCTGGACTATAATAGATGGGTCAAAGGCCATTCTAGTGAGGCTCAGGCTATGCTGAGCCTTCATCTTGGGCCTCTACTCACCCAGAATTGCTTGAGAGTCTGGCCATGCGGGGTCCTCATGCTAGAGCCTGGCAATGCTGGACTCTAGGGAGAGTCTCTTTCAGCCTGCAAGAGTCTAGCATTGTCAGACTCTGGCATGAGGATCCAGCATGGCCAGACTCCCAAGCAATTATGTGATAGTCCAGACTGTTGTTTAAGGTCCAGCATAGCCTGGCCTTCACTAAAATGGCCCTTGACCCATCTATGCTAGTCCAGCATGAGAGTGTATGAGAGTGCTATAGGCGTCATTGGCTGATGCTGATATTTGCCTGGGTGCCTATATAATGCTTCATGTACTGCAGTGGGAACTTAATCGGTATTCATACAAGCACCACCCCATCTCTCCCCCATCCATCTGATACTCACATTACATGACTGCTCTCCATATTCAGCTCCTGTTGCATCGGTTCAATATCTACTTCTAATATTTTATGTATTTGCTGTGAACCAATAAGCCATCTATTGGACATTATCTGCGCTTTTTTAGTAAAACATGTGTATTGCTTTCTTTCATACATTTCCCAGGTCCCCTTGACCTCGCTTGTTACTAGCTGAGATGAGCCACGTGTGCTCATTTAAATTTCAATTATTTAGACGCATTTGGGCGGTATCGGGTTTCAAATTTGAAGATTGAAAAGTTGTCGCAGGGACATAGGATGCAGGTTATGTGTATAATAAGTTGGGCCTATTGCTGAACAGGTAATGCAGGAGTTGGTAACTTGAGATGTCTCGGTAGCTGTAGCTCTTGTTGGGGGACACAATACCTCCTACATGGACTGCTCATAATGATGAGATGGAGCCTTTCATGGGCACAATACTGCATTATGAATAGCCACGCTTAGGCCTAAAAAAAAAATTTGTTTCAGGTCACCCGACCGACCCTATCAAAACAGGGCCGACCCTACGTTTTTTATGGAATTCTGAAAGAAATCTCCGTACTTCCCCCCCTTTTTTTTAGTGAATTTTAGGGTCTTCGGAGAGGCTGGCTAGTACTTTCATGGTAAGGGAGTGATCATTTATTATCAACAGGGGGGGGGGGGGTGGTGGGTTTGGGGGGGGGGGCAAAAAAATTTGGACCCCTTGACCGGGGGGGGGCAAAAAAATTTGGACCCCTCTTGGGGGGGGGGGGGCAAAAAAATTTAACCTGTTTTGAGCCAAAAAGCCCGCGCGTTACTATGCTTCAAAAGGCCCGCGCGCGAGCCGATTTTCGACCCTAAGGGGGGGGGGTAAAAAATTTGGACCCCTTGACCGGGGGGGGTGTAAAAAATTTCGCACGCTCCGCGCGGAAACCCACCACCCCCCCCCCCTGTTGTTAAAAAATGATCACTCCCTAAGAAAAAGAAAAGTGAAAAAAAATCCGATCTACCGACCCTACATTTTTTTCCCATGTTACCTGAAACATACTTTTTTGGGGGGCCTTATTCGGCTTTGGCTTTAGGAAACTAAAACTGCACACAGCTTGTACCACCTTTGTGTCAAGTATGTGTACATCAACAAGAGGGAAAATCTGAAAAGTAAATTTAAATAACGTACACATTTACATATCACTGCATGTCATCGGTAATTGATCACATGCTTGGGAGAGGCTGGGGAGGGGGGGGGGTGGAGTCGCTTAAAAACATCGAGTGTCTTATAGCAGAGATGGCACAACTCCTGTATTCATAAATTCGTCCCCGAGATGCCTTTTTGACTCATCCTTCAATATCATTGCATTTGTGAAGAAGCGGGCTCACTGATTTGATATTGGAAACTATACCCATAACCATAAAGATAGAGGAGACAATAGGAAAAAAATCCCAGCGGTCAGTTACGCGGCCATTCCCAATATGTCAATGGGATTTTATGCTTGGGTGGCACCATAAACACGGATCAGCCTTTGGCACGGGGACTGGCATGCCAGCTAATCTTATTGAATTACCATAATGCAGTTAATGCCGCCCCCAGACGCAAGTCTACCCCAATAAATAAGGACAGCCAAAGAGGCCCAGACAAGGCGAATTGGCAGCGACGGACACGGGAGGCGTTTTGGTGGCACCAGGAAGGGTGGCACTCCGGCTAGGATGTCCCCTATATACAAGGTTTTATCATGTGGCGGCTCATCTGGCCGGGATTCCGAGAAATACTGAATTGGCCACGGTGCTTTGCTATGCACTGCAATCTTACTACAGTATGCCCATAGTATGCCCATAGTCTTCTCATAGTCACCCCATAGCACTCCCCCATAGCCCCCCCCCCCACAGTCTGCCCATAGTCTCCTCACAGACTCCTCTTAGGCTCCCCCATAGTCTCTCCCAATAGTCTCTCCTCATAGTCTCCCCCATAGTCTCCCCCCATAGCCCCCCATAGTATCCCCATAGTCTCCCCATAGTCTCCCCATAGTTTCCCCATGCTTCCCCCATGTGTTAGTGCGTGCGTATACTAGGGCCCCATTGTAGAAGGCATTTCCCTAGCCCATCTATCCAGGAGTCTTTATCGGTATCTATAAGGAAAATAAATGAAGGAAACACATCCATCACATTTCGATTATGAGTACGCACCCATACGTCATTTGGAAAATGATGAAGCCTGATAGATGGCCGATTGTTGAATGGAGCAGCTGACGGTAATGGGAGACTAGGTGTATCGTGATGTAGAATGAAATTCTGGGGTAACATGTTAACCATTTAAAGACAGGATGATGTCTCAGGGTGCATGTTCATTTGTCAGCATGATGCGCCAATGTAACCTGCCAGCACTGTACACATTGGTGCATCATGCTGACCGACCCTTTAGGAGTGTATCAAACTCACAGGATCAGCATGCTGCATGAGATACTAGCTAGGCCTGCATCAACGCATCACAACGACAAAAATACATAGAATATCAACCACTCGGCTGTTCTTAAAGGGCTAGCAGGGGTGGAGCACTGCACCATAGGGGCCATGTCCGTCAGCTATTCTGCTGACACAGGTCATGATGGGACGTGTAGAACCTCCCCCTTACCTCTGACAACCCCATGCTGCGCAATCTGACCGTGTCTATATACCACCACATATAGTGAAACATGTAAAGTGGCTGGGTGCTGGCCGTCCTGTGTTAATATTGACCGGCTGGTCAGGGCTACATAGACAGACATGACTACCGGACCACTGGTGCATGGTGCCGACAGGACCGCCCCACAAGAGAGTGTAACTAGAATGTCCTCATAGTCATACCCCATATCATACAGCTACTCCTAAAGGAAATCAGCCTGTTCCAAGAGATGGTGTCCCTCCTGCTGAAAGACGCAATTTGGCATCATGTTGGAAAACAGGGTGTGAGTGTACAGAGTACAATCATTTTTTCCTACGTTGCTTTAGCATACAGTAGAAGGCCAAGTAATAGACTATGCTCATGAGAGGCTAACCCAAAATAACCACAGTAAACTGGCTGA
Source organism: Harmothoe impar (assembly GCA_947462335.1). Classification (NCBI taxonomy): domain Eukaryota; kingdom Metazoa; phylum Annelida; class Polychaeta; order Phyllodocida; family Polynoidae; genus Harmothoe; species Harmothoe impar. The sequence goes on from OX381710.1 coordinate 41,000,951, forward strand.
CACCCTTATAGGGTGCCTAGCGGGGTCTATTCAGTAGTAGGCCAACACATAATCATGGTTGGAATATCTTGAAACTGAGACTTATGGCACATTTTTGGATTCAGTGACCTCAAATTAGCCTAGTCAGGTAGGTCTGCCCCCGTTTTTTGTCATTGCACAGTGTAATCATACACCCAAGGGTCAATTATTATAGTGTGATATAGCCTAAGCTTGTAAAAGAGATGCTTTAATAAACAGATAAACTGCCACCTACCCGACTTCCTCTTCCTTGATGGTCTCAGGTGTCCTTTATATTACTCCCACACCCAAGGCTCCCAAGACCTCATCAGGAGGCCGTGCCAAGGTCCGATAGGCTGTGTATACAGACGTACTTCCAAACCCACAGCTTAATCCTCAGGGAGACGTTCAGAGGACACGCAGCTTAGTAAGCAGTTAGGGCCTCCTCCTGTAACGAGGGTATAGCATGCTGAGCTGCTCCTCTCAGACTTATTGTCTCCGAGCATCTCATCAGGGCAGGATGAACCCATCCAAGGTCCTTCATACATGTTAATGCTTCCTCGCCAGGTCTCTCCACATGTACTTGTGGTTTCATTGCCATTCACAGATGCTGATGCTCCATTAAACATGTTAAGCACCCACTGGCTGTTGTTTAAATGTGTTTGGGTCAGAGGAGGCGGCGGTCTTGCTTCCAGATCAGTGCTGGCTGCTCAAAGCGTTTTCCTCCACGTGTATATGTTACAGGTTTATGAGGCAGCTTATAAACAGTCAGGTGGAATGTGAATGTGGTAAGCCTATAACTACATGGCTTCCTTCCACTTCCAGCTCACTGGCCACCCTACCTATGTTACATGTATAATCACCATCTGTACAAGCCCTACACTGGGAGTAAGCAGCAACAAACCAGGGCGACCTGTAGGTCCAAATTGGGTAACCACCGTCAGTGAAGTGTCGATTATAACACTATATTAAGCCCTAAATTGATCGACGACCAAGGTTCTTAAAGGAGCAGTTCTCGGTACCCCTCCAGCGACAGTCGGAGTGGAGCCGTGACAGGCACCCAGCCCTATATGTAGGGGCGCTGGGGGTTTAAACCCCCAGCCGCTCTATTTAATCCCGCAGGTCTCGGTACCCCTCCATCGACAGTCAGGGCGCAGTCGGGACAGGTTCTCAGCCCTATTTATAGGAGAGCTGGGGCTTTAAGCCCGGAGTGCCATTCCTCGCTCAACTCGGGCTGTTACTGCAGGGGCAGCAAGCGTTTTACCTTTAATAAAAGTCGAATATCAATATTGTAAATGCTCCTTGAATAGACTGCCAAGTTTGATTATCTGAAATCTCAACAGTCCACTTGACTGGAGTATTTGCACAGAGGTGGTAGGTTATAGTATAGGTGTAATTAAATCGACATGAGATTACAAGGTGTCGGGGTTCTCCTTACCACGTGGGATGTGCCTTTGAAAGAGGTCAATGCTATGATTATGTAACATGGTTCATACAATTTCAGAATATGTTACATGATACATTGTGTGAAAATTATGATAACGATATATATATTCAAACCGACCAGTTTGGTTCTAAAACCCACCAAATTCATTTTTTGATTAATGAATATGATTTTATTACGCCATTCAAATTCATGTATTTAGGCAGTGACACAGTTTTGGAAATAAGAATGTACATACCCAAGACCCCTAAGGGAGGGTTCATTATTTATGGCAGGGGGGTGAGCATTTGGCAAATCGAAAACGTCAAAAATAATTGCCCACCCCTCGGAATAGGTTGAAAAAAAGGGCCCCCCCCCTCGGAATAGGTTGAAAAAAAGCGCCCCCCCTCACCTTGGACCGTTTTCAACTTTATTACAAAAACAATGTTGGTGCTTACTAGTTGTATGCATTTAATCCTGGGCACTTTTTTACATACAATTCACTACCTTGCAACAAATACATCCATTCGTAAGGTGTTTTAGTGTAAACGTCTCATGATACTCGCTGGTGAGTGATAATAGTCAAGCCTCAGACACTCGACTTACATACCGTTGCGTTTAAGGGCCCCAGTGCTTATAAATTGGAAGCTCCCATACCCTCAGTGCTTACATGAGGCCGGCACATTTTTGAAGACTGACAAAACGGTGGGCTATTCTGAGTGTCAAAAGTGATGCAGTGAGAAATTTGCTGGCAGTTTGAGGAACATTTTAGAAAATTTAGAAAATATTGACATAATTTGGTAAAATATAACACAGGCTGTTACCAAAATTCGTGACATTTCAACTTACTAAATTCGCGACATTTTTAGGAATACCCCTAAAAAAATTTGCCCCCCTCCTCAAATGCTCACCCCCCCCGGCCATAAATAATGAACCCTCCCTAACCACATTGAAACTAAACGTTGAGGGTGCAGGCTTCCTCAATTAGATCTTTTTTTTTTAAATTCTGATAATACAAACATGACAGGATGGCAAATATTGTTGACAGTTGATGTAGGATAATAATGTACACTGCCTCCATGGTGGGCGGTGGGGAGGTGTGTGTGTGTGTATGGGTGGGGGGTTGACGGTTTAGACTCTGAGAGAGGACGTGTGCTTGGTGATGGCGGGGGGGAATGCGGGATGGCAGCACAGTGAAAAGTTTGTGGCCGTCAATCACGTCCTGTCGCCGTGACACAGGAAGACGTGTGCTGCAGTCGGCTTTTGTTGTTGTTGCTGCCACCAGCGGGAGAGGGGCGGGGGTGGGGGGAAGGGGACAATTAGTCCTGGCTCTCATTAATGAGAATAAATGAAGCTTGTCCGCTTGATGGATGGAAGAGGAGCACCCTTGGCAGCGTTTTGAGCCTGTCGCGCAGTGGGTCCCGCCGTCACGAGTGGCTTTTTAGTGGTGGTCACCAGTACTGGGTTTGTCATAGGGACCGAGCGCGGGGAGGGGGACACGAATTAAGTCACCATGAAATCTTATTAAGTGAGTACCCCCGTGGGACTCTCTTAGCGGGGATAAGGAGCAAAGCGGGCACTTGATCGTGGTTGATCGTCGGCCTGTTTCCCCTGGCCACACACAAGGTGTGGGCCGGTGTGGTATGGGGCCTCATGAATACCACACGGCTACTTAAGGCCTGACCACCCACAGCACCCTTATCGTACTGCACAGTGTTACTGACCGGCGCCAAATGGGATTGGACTTAACATTAGCATGTAGTGACGATAACGGATACTAATTGCCGCCCATAGCTATCATGATTGAGCCATGCCAAGAGGCTTAAGTGGTGGGGGAATGGTCCGCCAACACTACACTCTATTATGAATGCTACCTATACTGTAATGCCAACGTTAGTAATGTAGTACCGCCAAGGCACAATGCCTTTGTTGATGGAACTGCAATTGGTGTGCATATCCCACCCATCCATCCTTGGAATTCTTAAACTATCCCATTTCCAGTCAAAACCAATAGGAATAGTTTGGCTCATGATAATCTCATTCTAAATACCCTGCTGCAAACCTTAATCATTGATCTCCCACGGATATATGCATTTTCACCTCTCTGGTCCCTATTGTGAAGCATAGATTATGATACTAGTAACTGTATTCAAGGGTATGGTGTCAGGACAAATATCCCCCGGAGATCTACCCCCTGGACATCTACCCCCTAAGACATCTACCCCCTAGGACATTTACCCCCCTGGGTAGATGTCCTAGGGGGTAAAAGTCCTAAAGGAGTAAAAGTCCAGGCAGGTAGATGGCCGGGGGGGGGGGGGGTAAAAGTCCTAGGGGGTAGATGTCCAGGAGGGTAAATGGCAGGGGGTAGATGTCTGGGGGATAGATGTACAGGGGGTACTTGTCTTAGAACCACCGTTTATAGCTTATTTGCAATCAAATCATACTGCATAGGTCATTCCTACACCACCATCAGAGATGTTTCAGCTCATGATCTGGGCTAAAACTGTAATAACAAATTTCCCCTGTATGTCATCTCTCACAATAGTTCATATTAATTCCCAAGAATATTATTGCTAAAAGCCGATTGTGCAATATGGATACGCCAATAAACTCTCAGGTTTACTTCTGACATGGAAATACAAAAACTATTAATGTCAAATTTGGCTTTATATTACGAATATAACTCTGCTCATCAGTACATTGACAGCAGAGAAAGGTGTCATTTTATGCTGTTCATCTGACATACTATATACAAAGTTTATTAAGCCACGGCCAGTGTGATAACGATGGCTACCTTATGGTGGTATGGACACTTCTGTTTAAAACCAACATACTGTTCTTTTTGTATTGCAGCCTCCAGCGGGGTGTTTCAGAACAGATTTGTGACTCATGATATTTGGATTTTCGTCAATAGTGCAATATTTACTATTGAGGAGGATATCCGTAAAGGTCAATAGGTGGTATTTACATATAATTATTGTTGTATAGGTTTCAACAGGATCTCTTCAAGGGTCACGTGACGAATCCTGTTTCCTACGAATTCGTGACCTGCTCTGAATATGGGCTTCCTGGCGCAGTTATGGGTTGTGCATAGAGTGTCCTCAATAGTGACGAGACGCCCACTGTATTCTGCGGTTGTGACTCAGAAGCCCTTTCTGTGCGATTCAAATCTCCAGCATTATAAGTTAACGCATTCTTGGTCTAGATTCAAAACCAGTTTCACAAATTACCATACATTGAATTAATATTCCTCTGTGGCTGTCTGCTCAGAATGGCTATACCAGTCGGCACAGACGCTATACTGAATCTGGGACCTGCTGGCAAGGCCGACAAAGGGCTACCCTAATGAACTCACAGCTGGACAGGATAGGCCATGTCTTTGGGAAATTAGCAGGACAATAAAATGTGGGATGGAACTGGTGTTATCTTCAAGGGTATCCACTGTGAGTTGTAAAACTGGTGATACATGTAGTAACCAATAGGATGCAAAGTTTATTGATAGTGCCTGTAAATGATACATAGGTTAGGTGTTATCTAAATTTTGATTGATTTTATCAACGTGTCCAATAATGACCTCACAGTTGGGGGTCTCGCCAGCAGGTCCCAGATTCAGTATATACCCATACGCTGACCACCTCCAGAAGGCGGCGTGGGCAATTATCCCACCCACTGGAATTAGGTCAGGCACCCACAGCTCACAACCCATAACGCCCTCACTGCCGGCGATTGGGCTTTATGGATATTGGCCGGTGAGGTCCAGTCACATACACATTATTCTATTGGTTAGTGTGCGGAGCTGAGTGGTCTGGGTGACCGGTCGCTCAGTCATACGGTGATGTTCCGTGTCAATATCAAATCATCCCACGTCAGAATACAATCACAAAAACAGCCCGGGTCCACCATGCAAATCCTGGGTTTGCAGCCAGAAGACGGCAGGCCAGTGCTAGGAAATATCATTCATATAGGTTGGATAAAGCATGGGATGCCGATGTATATAAATGTACTATGGGGGAAGACGGGGTTATGGAATGGGGCTGAGAAAGGCAACAGTAGGGCAGCCTGATAATTGAAGGTTGACATTGCAAGTGCAAAGCGGGAGTGAAGAGTTAGAAAGAGAGGCCAGAAATCTGTGAGTAGTTTATGGAAACGTGAATTCGGAGGAGGTGAAAAGAGGCATATGCTACCTTACACGGCTGCGTAGTAGAGGGCTCGGATGGCATTGGGAGGGTGGAGGCTGCTGGAAAACTACCTTCAGGGGGAAAAGGTGATCGGACCGGCCAAATATGCACCCGGCCGATATTGTATAATATAATCAGACTTGATTGGCGTTGTTCACGGCTTATGAGAGGCCGGCGGTGGTGGAGCTTGGGGCAGCAACTGAATCTGCCACACACAATCACCGGTCAGGCCTGAGCTGTTGGACAGGTATTGTTGTATAAAAATAGGCGAGCCTCACATCCACCACTATGCCCACCCATTCTGCACAACTATTCACTCCTCATGATCTTTTCACACCATCCCTGAGGCCAGATGTAGATCTAGGATAAGTGTTTTCAGGTGCAATGTGCCCTACCATTTCCATCAACAACTAGGCCAATCGAATATAGAGTGGATGTCATGTCATTGACACTACCCATCATAACAGATACGACACAGGAACTGTGAGAGAAATTTAGGTAAAAATAACTAGTCAACCAGAAATCCATGCTTCACGTCCCGGATCTTTTTTGAGTAAAATATGAAGGCAATATAAAAAGGTTTTCTAAGGTAATGAAGTTTAAAAGAAATGCAAGTCGATGCTGTGGTTCACGGTGTAGTGAGGAACATAATTTTGCCTATATTTCGTTTTTATTATTAATAAGCGATCTGCGCAGTTATGGATAAAAACCAGCAGGATAGCGTCATTTCCACTTTTATAGTTCTATACAGAAATGGCCGGGCTCCAAACTGAGAATAAGGGGCCACTAACGTCAATATACATACATTAACCCTTTAATGGCAGCTCTACTACTGAAAGACGACCGGGGACATTGCACATGAATATGTCCTACTAAAACCGGCACTACATTACAGATAGTGTCCTGGTACATGTACTGCATATATGCAGTATCAGTTTTTGGGTACTAAAATACAGTACTGCATATAATATGCAGTATCGGCTTTACAGTGGTACTGCATAATACAGTATCGAGAGGGAAAGGGTTAACCCATGTAATGGGTAACGGCCAAGACAAAGGATCTCACGCTTTGGGTATCAGTGGCGGATCCAGGATTTTCCAGAGGGGGGCCCAAACCTGGCCAACCAAGGAGTGACTGAATGTTCCCGCGCGCAGCGCAAATGAAGCGCAGCAGCCATTGGGGGGTTTGGGGGCATCCCCCCCCCCCAAGAAAAGGCTGATGGTCTAGACTATGTCTATATATGGTATTGTTCCCTTCTCTCTTTTCCCCCTCTTTTCTCCTCTCTTCTTCTCTTTTTTTTTTTTTGGGGGGGGGGGGGAGGCAAGGCCCGTCGCCCCCCCGGACCCGCCAATGCGGTATATTGAATACCCTGACATAACCGAAGGTTAAGTCAGATAGCCTACACCCATACAGGATTATGCCACATAACCACTGCCCACTGGTCATTGACGTGTTAGATAGACTACACCTGGACCTGGTTCTTCCATATACCCACTGCCCCACCAGGTCGAGACGAGGTGTTATACCCATGTTACACCGAGTCGCTGACCAGTGGGCAGTGGGTATGTGGGAGAATCAGGTCCAGGTGTAGTCTATCTGACTTCACCCTCGGGTATTCAATATGCCCAACGTGTGAAGCCTTTGTCTTAGCTGTCCCCCGTGGGTTAATCGGTGTTATCACACCGTGGCTTAACCCTGTGGGGCAGTGGTTATAATTATGGCATAACCCTGTACAGGTGTAAGTTATCTAATACTTGTTTCCTGTGTGACACACACGCCCATATGTACCAGGATCTGTGTTGTTCTAACGAAGCCAACATCTACTGTGTCTAACTCACACACTCATTATTGGAGCCTGGTAGGCTGTCTGTAACTGCCACACTGGAGGAACAACCTGTCTACCACCCGGGAGGAGCAGGGACTGGTCACGTGATCACATCGTCTAAAGAGGCTGGTGTGGAGGGTGGAGGCAGCCCCTGGAGGAGGAGGTGATGGGTCTAATAATGACTCTTACAGCTGTGTAGTATATAGTGCAGGAGCAACTAACCAGGTACACAGGGTATCCTCAAAACACTCACCCTCAGTGCTACAGAGAATGTCCTCACAACACACGCCCACAGTGGTGTTGAGGGTGTCCTCACATCACACCTGCAGTAGTGGTATAGAGGGTGTCCTCATAACACACTTACACAGTGGTATAGAGGATGTCCTCCTAACCCATCTGGGCTCCCACTTATAGCCCTGGACAAAAGGGACCATAACCCTGATATGGGCAATCAGCTTGCCCAAGTAAAAACACATATTGGTCACACTAATCAATGTTGGTTGGCAACTAAAAGTATGGTGCATAGGTTAAAGTAATGCATGATTTCTGTTACATTTCATACAAAGACAAAATTAATGTGAATCTGTGGCCTATGGTTTTGAATCAAAATCAGGGCCACCCGTTTTCCGTTTGCAAGGATATGGGCCTGAGTGGGACCCCTACCATGATCCGCCACTTTGTTAAATATAATTCATTGAACTATCGCCATCCCTGATGTGATGTCATCTGTACCTGTCACCCTAAAAAGATTGCAAAATGATGGGTTCGACATTAGATCAATCCATAGCAATTAATGGCGCCTGTCAAAAAGTGGTTGATAAAACTCACCTTAACTACCGATTCTGTCCTTTTTAATGAAGGACCTCTTATCTCAATTACTAACACGCTGCTGTGAATCCGTTTTGCAAGTCAGTTAGAAATTCTCGGAATTACTACCTCCGCACTTCTAAAAAGGACCTGAAAGCAGGCGCAGATTTTGGGGCAAAGTGAGGGATGGATAAAAAGGAGAGGCAGTACGGGGGACATCCTGCTTTGTTTTGTTCCAGCGCTCCACTGCCACAGGACAATGATTGAAACTTGGGTCTGTGATCACAAGGCATCACCGATCCACTCCAGATTAGGGTTTAAAAAATGTACCCTCCCCCCTCCTCTCTCCCCCACTTCCCACGATTTATGCATGCTTTCCTATCACACAAGTAGATAGGCATTTCAAATTGGGCCAACTTCCACTCTCATTCCATTCTATTTTCAAATGAGCATGCTGCTAATTGTCGCCACCTGCTTCCTGAGTTACTTTTCGACAATTTCTCGTTTAAATTTCAGTTTTTTCGCACTCATCTCCGGGTGATTCTACTAGGTTAAATGCTATTATAACGATGGTAATTCGAATATGGAATGGAAAAAAAACTGAAGTGATACAATGATGTATTTAAAATTAAAGTAGATCATTATATATCATCTAAAGAGTGTCTTATCTCTATTTAATAGTTACGACCACCTGCCCACTAATGTATCCTATTTTCAGAGAGCTTGGTGTCAATAACATGTCACTTGATACCATTTCCAACTGCATCTTTGTATTTTCGAATAAGAATTATGGGAAACACTTCTGATGCCACTCAAAAGTTTATAATTGCCACGACTCGAAGCTGGGGAAAACGTATCAGCGAGACATTCCAATAGGGAACAAGATGACCTACTTCTTGGAATGCAACTAGTAGCTTCTGTACAGGGGAGGTGACATCGTTAGAGGCATACATGTTATTGGTGAACTTGAAAACCCCCCAGTTTAATTCAAACCCCATCCTTACACTATACCCCTACGCTGTCAGACCGTTTTCTGTCTGTCTTCCACTTAAACCAGTTGAAAAGGGCCCCCAATGTGTGATAGGCGGGGGAGAGCAGTTGGTGAGTTGCTCCTGGAGGCTCCTGGAATACGGTAATGGTTTAGCAATCCATGCCAGGCGGCGGCATCAAGCGAATAAATGGGGCCTCGACAGTTGAGTGATGGTCGGCGGAGTGATGGGCTTACTCGGCACCCCCATTATGGTTTTACTCATCTGTCTTGTAACAATCTGTGAGTGGTAGAGCACTTCAGCCAGCCAACAGTCGCCGTAGAAAATTGCGTCTGCTGCAGCTTGTTGGGCATGCGGGCCGCCAATTATACAGCAGAGACGGCCTGCTGTAGCACCTACATATGGGTGGGCCGTTAGTGTGGCTGTTTGTCGACAGGAGCCCCTCACTCCTCAGTATCAATGGGCCGTGACGCCAACACCAGCTAAATGACTCAATTATTTTGTCTCCGCCGTCGTCAAAAGACGCCCAAGGAATGTGAAAAGAAACTCACAGCATTCTTGCAATGTAAGAGGGTGGTATGAATGTGGTGGTATTCTAAGGGGACGCGGATGAATGTTTGAGACAATTAGAATCTATTGGGTGGAGATAATGGGCAACCACAACCGTCAATATCAATGCAATGCATTTAGCACGACACAGTTCAACACGCTGATTTTACATTTACAAACATTGTACAGAGACGTTCCGTTAATCCATGGATGAACTAAATAGCTCCCCTGCCACGGGGAAATAGCAATGATAGTTTCTTTAAAATCTGCATAGGTTTTATGGAACATGTAATAGATAGCGTCACACTATCAAAATTATTTTGCACATGAATAATCTGACCTTAATGATAAAAGTATTCTCATATCCAATAAAGACGGATGTTTCCAAAGGGTAAACAATATTGATACCAAAATCATTCCTATTTATATAACCTTTTGTCTGGTTACTTGTCTATTACCAAAACTGATATCCATGCTATGGAATGTTGTTGTCATAATCTGGGTATCCCACGTGCTGTATCCGATCTGAATGAATGATTTAATGGGCCACACCACGTAATATAGCTGTACTATGGATTGGGACACACGAGGGAGCTAAATTAACATCATTTGTCGAGCACCACTGCTGCTAGACTTGCTTTCCAACTTGTGCCGCCCGTTTTTCTACGCGATATTAGTTCTCCAAATCGATACCTCACCAGTTGGCAGAATGCAATTAGACCTACATTTGTCCCTTCAAGATATTTCACTTTAGAGCTTTCATGATTTAATGGCCGGGCACCATTAGAAGGCCTGTTGTACATGGTATGAGGTCGATATCGATGGAACTGAACGTCAATTCGTCCAGCAATCATTTCTTAATAGACATCACACTTTCACAGGATAGACAGCTTCTGAATAAAAACAGAATAAAATAGTCGTGGGAGCCGTGGGGCATGTCTATGTTGGATCATGCCATGTGAGATAGATCCCGGGCCTGGATCAGGCGCAGTGAGGACTAGAAGATCAAACAGTGGCACGGCCAGTTCAGGATCCATATTGCCACACTCAGCATGGTCGGGGCCCGCAGACAAACACACACCAAGCATCACAACCCCCTCATCTCACCCCCCCCCCCTCTCACCACCCCTGCCGGACGCCATCTCTATACCACTGACCTGTCTTGCAGTTTATCAACCTAATTTGTGAACCTTTCAGGCCTTGGTCTCCAACACTGTAAACAGTTGGTTGCCCTTTTTGTAGGTATACAACGGATTCTACTGTAGGTGTACAGTTCTTTCTGGGTAAACAGTAGCATCTACTGTAAATCGACAGTAGGTTCTACAGTAAGTCCATTCTACAGTATATTCTACAGTCGATTTTACTGTGTATCTACACTAACTATTTACGTGTATGACGTTGCTCGTACATCAATCAACAGTTAGTGCTTCATGACATGTAACCACTTGTATCTAATGCTTTATTAGTGTACACTGTGAGCTTCATAGATCGTTTCTTTAAGACTTTTTGATATCACGTCTCTTCTCACATCTAAAAAAAACATGTATTCATCAATACATGAAGGAAAAAACTGAAATAAATATGTGTTCATAGAAGGTGCATAATATGTGGTTCATTACACGGCTTGACATATAACATGGCCAGGTTGAAGCCATAGGTGATGAGCATGGGATAAAGCAGGGCAAGACGTACGTGCCTTCCCTTCGGCTGAAGACCACCAAATCTATTTGCCTGACAGGGCACTAAAATGAGGTCTCTTCTTATAGCCGAGGGCAATCCTTATAAGTTAAAGCTTATCTCCCAGATCCAGTTGAAAACTGTTCCGATGAATAATACAAACACGAGGTGCAGTTACAGGGGCCTATCACCTATAGATATCATGGGATACCTCCTGACGTTCTCACAACCTTCTCTGTTGACGGACAAAGAGGATAGGAGCTTTCAAGACGACTATAGGATAAAGGTACATGGAAGGTCGGGGTTGTAGTCGATGAAACACATAGAAACTAAGTGTTAGACTTTTGGACAACGCAAGGGTGATGGGAAAGGGGTAATTGATACTAAGCGATTTGTGCTCACGTAGCTTGATACTAAGATACTACAGGAGGGTAGGCTACATACTCTTTATCTCTAATACACCGATTTTTCCAGAATTATTTAAAGCAGTTAGTTTCTACATGTATTTACTATATAAAGTGAGAAAGATATAGGACCTTACGGTTGAATTGACCAGAGCAGGGCAATGGCTCATGAGTCACTTGTGTCAAATCATTGAGATAACTATAAGTTACAAATTAGTTACGTACAAGGTTGTTTCTATCCCTAATTTGTAATCGAGTCACCTCATATATATCATTACTTTTGATAAAACATATAGATATGAAGACATCAAATGGAAAGATGTCAGTCGTTTTTACCTCAAAGTTCAACAATTACAGAAAAAACAACACATTTCCTTTAGTTTATCCCAAATAATAAAAGATCCTATTCATGTATTCTTTTCATATTGGGAAAATGGAACAACAATACACTTATTCATAACATGAATAAATAAGAATGGAATGTAGCGGTATTCATCTATCCACAACCGTGGGTTATGCAAAGTAAAGTTTATTCTGAGGAAAGAGTAAGTCTAAGGGCATGTTTCAAGCAATAACAGTTTACTCCTTCTCTATAAAATGTTAACCTAACTTTATTTGAAGTTCATAATGTATACAATGTATTGATTCAATCATATAATTTATATGATAAAATGTTCCCAACTTACACTATATCGCTCTACGTGTTTCTTAGTTTGCTAGTGTGTGTGCTCCCCTTTGCCCACAGGCTGCGCAAAATGAGGTGTCTCCCAGTGGGCACAAAACCTTGTTTCAACGTTGACAACTGGTTGATATAGGGTTACAGGGTAGATCAACCTGTTTTCCTGGTTAAAGCAGGTAGTGTCTACTGTAGGTTATACCATATTGTAGGGTAGCTGTAGGTCAATCCAAACATCCTTCAAGTTTTTAGTAGGTTTATTAGTCTGATTCAGCTGCGATATTAGTGTATATGGGCAGGAGAATTTCATTTTGGTTTACAGTATAAAAGGCCGTACATTGTTTACAGTGTGGCTAGTCTATTGCGTCCGCTATTGTCAACTTTGGGAGTTAAATACATTAATGAGAGATGTCCTCATAATCAGCATTCTCTATTCAAATGTGAATCAACAAGCTTCTAAATACGCCTTTGTGATTTGCAATTAAGGCGAATTAAGTCAGTGTCTTGTGAATTATGTCCATGTCCTCAATTGTGGATAACAACCATAAAATAAAACAATAATCTCATTAAAATGCAATGAATAAGAGAAAATAACTGCTTAAACAGTTCATATTGGCACGGATAATCTGTCCTACTACAAATAATTTGCTACATCATTAATGCGATTTGTTTCGTGAGTACACTCCCACCAATATAGTGTTCAATTCAAAGTCACGAGTGGGACCTGTATCGGCTTAGCATATCAATTTGCCAAGTCCGACTGTCTGGGGGCAAATTATGGGTGGACATTGAATATACTGGAACAGGTAGAAAAAAGTCCATATATGTGGTGTCGATCGATTACCAACGGACACCCCATCCCCCACCGCCCTGTCGTCTCATCAGGCTCTCCGGCTTTTAGTCCGTGGCTATATGTGGGCCTGAGTGGTCGGGGTGATTTGATACCTAGTGAGGCGATCATTGCTTGCACTATGCATGTACACCCAACACATAAACCCTTTCTGCGATTTGCCTGCTTTTGTATGACCCACCCACAAACCCCCACCAATAGAGCCTTCCCATGTTGGCTCGCCAATCTCCGGACTAGCTATTTTCTCCCAGGCAGTCTGCACTCTTATACTCTATGCTATTTGCTCCGAGCAGCTCCGACTAGCTCCGCCTCATGTTGCACCCTGCTAAACAGGTCGTTTCTTCACCATTAATACTGACGGGGGTAATTTGCCTTACATATCCTGGTTTGATTAATATTTGAATGATCCGGGCGGCACTGCGGCCAGGGGCGGCGTACTGTGGGGTAGTGGGGGAGGTGCGGGAGGCCGTGTTGAATACTAATGGTCATAACACCGCCCCCACCCCTGACACCGCCCCTCCCTGGTACTATGGTGGCAGGCAGCCCTGCATGGTATAAGGCTGCCTCTCAGACTCACATTAACATCTAACACTGTATAAACGAATACCATGGTAACCCTCCACACCAGTGAGTATCTGCTCAATAATTATTAGACAAAAGCCAGGTTCTAGTTGCAATCTATATTATAGTGATAGCATTTTTATATTGATATGGAACTTTGACATTTAATTACACATGTTTTCACGTTTCTCCCTCACTGCATTTATTTGTCCCTGTAAATTATAATATTGCCAGCCCAGCTAACAAAGAAAAAAGTTATTTTACGTCAAAATAACGCTTTAAAACGTTAATATAATGTTATGCCATAGTAATAGGGATCCTTAGACTTAGAGAAATGTTATACATTGTATAACGTTATATAACGTTATAAAATGTTGTATAACGTTTTTTTTGGTTTACTGGGAGGTAGTCATTGGTTAAACTAATTCCCCTATGAACATTTCAGCATCCTACCCACACCAGCACCTGATACATTAACGAGTAGTAGTGGATAAGCACCTAACAATGCCGGATGCGGAGGGCTGGAGCATATAATGTCATGATCAGGTACCCCGCGACAATAGCTTCAAAGGAGATGTAATAAGGAAAAGAGACAGCACCTATATCATATAACCCATGTATCTGCCCATTATCATGGTTCATTTCCGATATGGATCCGGAGATAATTACCATCGTGTTACATGTGATGACACATATCATATTTATGACGAGGGTTGTGTAGGTATTACTATGGTGGCATAAATGGGCAAACTGAGTGCTGTACATAATGAAGCCTGTACCTAATGTAGCAAAGCCATTCCAGCAAGCAAAAATACGTTATTTTACGTCAAAATAATGTTTTTAACGTTATATAACGTTTTACCATGATAAAATGCCATAAAGAAAGGTTATATAACGTTGTATAACGTTGTTTTTGTTTACTGGGTACAGCCTGTACGTAGCATAACATGGTATGTATGTAGTGTAACATGGGTAGAGGATCAGTTGCACACTAATGTACCAAATACATAGTAACTTATCCAGGTAATACAGATATGCATGGTTCTGGAATCAGGTTTAGAGATCTGATTGGATTCATTTTACAATGTGGAACGTGTAATTGCTGAATGGTGGTCGTGTCTGCAATTTGTTTGATGATTTATTTATTCAATTGTGAGGACCTTTCTAAAAGTAGAAATCACTTTTTGGAATATGTAAAATAGCTAACAGAAGGTATCAAGATAGCAACGTGGTGAAGGCTTCCTGGTAGCAAAAAGGCGTTATTTTACGTCAAAATAACGTTGTTAACATTATATAACGTTTTGCCATAGAGAAACGTTACATAACGTCATGTAACGTTTTTTTTGTTTACTGGGTTAGAGCATGAGTAAGGACTGTGAGTGACATTTTGATCTACATAATTTTGTAGGTCATAAGACAGATATTCGCAAATTAATGTACAATGAGCAGATACAACCTATCCCTGGTCCCTGTCTGCAGCACCTGACAACCAGGCTCGACCCATACTATTGACAGCACTACGGTGTAATTATACACGTGCCTTATGGTATGTGCCCTGTGACAGCTACCCTTCAGGGTAACCATTGGCTGTCATGCTCTGTGACAGCGGGGTGTTGGCAGGAATGTTTGTGGGCACTAACTGACCATATCTGACATACCACACAAGTAGTATAGGACTTGCGGCCACCACCCAGGCGCCCTGTGTAGTATATATCACCCAGCTGGCCCAGTTTCTAAAAATAAACCGCGAGCAGCTCGGCCCACCCCAGCAGTACTGTCCGACGCCTCCCCTGCTGCTCGCTGATAAAGCATCTCTGTGGGGTGGAGGGGTTGAGGAGGTAGGTCCGTAGACACGGGGGCGATGGTTTATTAGACGGCGCGGGCAAAACGCCGATCTAATTAGGGAAAAGATAGGCCAAGAAATGTGCGAGACTCAGCGTTACGGCAAGCACCCGGTCCCTGCCTTAGCGACTGAATGGTTCCTTTCCACTGACTTTATGGCCGGGCTGGGCAGATCATAACGATTAGTGTGGTCGTAAAGACGGGAGGAGCCCCAACTAGGCTGTAGAACCGGCGGTAAACATGTCGCACCGGGAACATATAAGGAAGGTGCCCTAAAGACACCACCCAGCATGGGCAATCTCACTGTAGCATGGGCCTATTATGAAGCCAATAATGTACAATTGACTTGTTGTACATTTCTGCACCAAGAGCTAGAACAGAAAGGATAGACACGTTACATACATCAACTTTAAGAAAGCAATTTTATGAAAGATGCAATTCAAAAGAGATGTGCACAATGTTTTGAATTTTCCAGGCACAGGCAATGGGTGCATTGGTTACTTTAATACCTGTTCAGGAAGCGCCCTTATAATGTATCATATGAACATTATTGAAACTATATCCCCAGCTACTATATACCGCTACAACTAGCAGTGTGTCTGAAGTCGGACATGATTTGTGGGCCCTGCACAGTCGACTCAGTAATTCGTATACAGTAGACTGCCACTGGTGTATACATATTCTGCTCAGTAGTGGGCAGACCAACATCGGGGCATCCGAATCTGCCTAAACTATACACAACCAACCAACAGGATGTAGACCAGAACTAAGGCACTCTTTTGCAGGGGGGTCAGGCCATCACTGGCCTGAACAATGGAATTAAAAACTCGTCCAATGTCTCCAATGGTATGCAATTCCAGTTAGGAGATGGGAGTGCTGTGTGAAGGGAGTGCAAATTCTATCGGCCCACTTCAGATGATCCTGTGCATGCTGGAGACAAAACCCTATGGGATGCCTGCAATATCCCTCTGTTGATGGTGTGTGAAAAAGTATATGACTTTCCAAGGGACATGGATATAACTGTAGGCGTATAGTGGCATGCATACAAAGGAGAAAGCAGCCGAAGTGGGATGGGTTTATGTATGAGGGCACGCCGCCTTGCCCCACCTGGGGCTCGAGCTGATCAAGGAGATGCTCACGCCCATATCGAGCTGCTCTCCTCGCACTAGAAGTTTCTCCCAGCCACCAGACGTACCCTGGCCCCACCTCAACGCCAGGGCTGCTCCCTACCCACCAGACCTGTCAATTTCACACCATACATTCTCCCCTCTGCCAGACGTGCTTCTCTCCAGGCACAAGACCTATACTTCTGTCATTGGGGCCTTACTTGTGTCATTGGGGCTGTTATAACTGTGGCGTTATACAACAAAATGAGTGTCCTTTTGTAGTATAACACTACCCCTAGGGCCTCGATCTTTACTCAAAGGTTTGAAAGTCGTACCGAACCATTTGTATAAGCAGGTTGATTTGTAGTTTATGAAATATTTGCTTGTGTCCAAAACACAGCACCTTAATGCACAACTATGCCCTGAATGAGTTGCTCACCTGCCGTCTACATTATAACGAACTGCTCGCCATTGCCCGATACCATTGGGCTACGTGGGGGTACACCGTCAGAAGTGCACAGTGAGATATAACTGTAGAATTACAGTAGAAAAGGAGGTATTTTTTGGTTTTGAAACAATAAAAAAACCTTTATACTGTAAATCTATACAATGTAAATCACTGTGCAGCTACAGTTACTTCTGACAGTGTAGACTGCAGTTCTCGGAGCTGCAGGCCTACAAGGTGGTGGCAGCATTCGGCTGATCTCCCTCCTGCCTGACCATATATGGGCCGGTAGTCATAACGTCCTCATCACCCATACCCGGCTGGAGGGCAATGCTGCCCGCACCCCTAACCCACTCTACCCACCAATCCAGAACATAAAGAGCCCCTCCTCTGTATAGCCCTATTAAATGTGCGTGTGTGACTATACTGGAAGTCCCTAGTGTACTGGGAAAATAAACACGAGGCTAGATCGACAACTGTGGGAGTGTGTTTTTGCCAGGATATTTTCTTGATATATATTGTACGAGTCCATTTTCACAGAAAGATGTATGTATACCTAGGTGCTTGTTCCCATTTCAATGCATATAATGATGTTCGCCCTATAAAGCTCATCAATTCATACTTGCGCATCTAAACGTATGATATAATGTGATGTTTAATACTTATATTCTGCACAAGACCATAACAAAAAAAACTATTGTATATATCCTATACATGGTCGCAATGAAAACGAGAAGGAATTGACATCATGTGCATAATGTATTTGTAGGGCTGGCAGTCACCCCGGCTCCACAGACCACGGGGGCCCGTGCGACAACAACCGGTATTCTTATTACTGCATTAATTATTGCGAGCCAAAACTCAAAAAAGCCAAGGGCAGGGAGGAGGTGAAGTGGCATTTTAATTTGAGATTGAATTTCGCATGCAAAAAGGCAGCCGTGCATGGTTGTCTTAAGGTGAACAGGCTGTGAACAGCGCAGAGATGGGGCAGTGTGTGCCGTCGGTTACTGATGGATGACTTTAATAAATCGCCCATACCACGTCAACCGTTGGCATCTATTGTCCATCTATGCCACTCTCCTATTCCTAGGCCCCTAGGCTGCCGAGGGTTAATTTCTTGGAGATTTCTGAGTGGCAGAGCAATTTCAATATGGGAAACGAGGCACCCAATCAGAAATAACATCCTTACCACGAGAATGACAACAGTCAACGAACACATTCCACAGTTACGGAGGCTAATCATTCGGCTTACAGTGCCCTACGAATGTTAATCATTTGCAACTATTTGTATTTAAGCTTGTCATTTATCTCTTATTTTAATAGGCCGATATCAATCTACTAATGAGCATTGTTTGATTAAACAGCAGCCACACTAATCGGTTTGTATTGTGCATTCATTATAGGTCCCTATACTTTTCCATATAACATGCCGGGGGACCTGCAGTGTGCAGTTTACAACTGATAGATAGTAACCACTGTGTGCATCTAACATGTTGGTAGGTAGAACCATTATATGCAGATAACATGCTGAGTGGTAGGTGTCACTGCATGCAGTTAATATGCTGATAGATAGCTACCACTGTGTGCAGTTAACTTAAGAGCCTGATAGGGAGGCACCACTGTATGCAGTTAACATGCTGATAGGTAGTTACCACTGTGTGCAGTTAAGGGCCTGATAGGGAGGCACCACTGTATGCAGTTAACATGCTTATATGCAGTAACCACTGTGTGCAGTTCTCCATTCCAATCTGGAAGTGGTTCTCTGCCTACAGCTCTGCTGTCTTTAAGTATGAGGTCTCATTTGACTTGTCTACATGTCCCCCCCCCCCATTGCATGATGGTTTCGTTTCCTCCTTTAATTCTCGGTGGTATCCTTACTCACACCTCCATGAGAAGCTCCTCCCCCTACTCTCTGTCTGCACGTCTCTCTCTATAGTCCTTTGGCACAATTCCTGCAGGCAAGATGTTCTGCCTCCCCCTCCTGGACTTTGAGGTTCTGCACAAATCACACCCCTCCATTCCATTTCATCCCATTCCTCTAATTCCCTTTCTTGAACAGCCCTTTCCTCCTACCCTAATACTCCCACACACTAAGCCGGCTCGCCCATCCCACGCTCGTCCCATTCCTTTATTGGTTGCCGCCCGAGTGGGCAGGCATTTCGCTGGGTCCGACATGTTGGAGCAAATGTTTCGCAGTGACGCTATTGACTGTAAGGGCTGTCATGGAGAGAAGGGACCGCTGCTGTGCGTGATGGGGGCCCGGGCCTACTGAATAGACAAATATGCAGCCCCTAATGTCCGGCTCAACTACCAACTGTCATTACAGGCACGGGCATAGATAGCGGCTTATGTAAGGTAAGGGTACTAACCCTGGATGAGGACGGAGGGAAAGGAGGGAATGTTTTCCATTGTGGCTTATCGGTGCCATCTTCTTTTGCTTACTGATGCTCCTTTTCCAATCTGGTTTGCTCTCAGCGTCCCACTGCTCTGCTGGCACATTAGCTCAGCCAGTGTGTCTCCCGTAGTCACACAATCAATACTTATAAAGCGTTCAGTGTCGCCGATTTGATTTGGAATTGGGTCAGTCTGAAATGTACTTAGGTTGCAAGCCAGTGACACTGAACAGTGACCCTTTAGGGTCTATAAATGCACTTCTATTGGGTCTGTATACTGAGATCCTTTGATACATAAATGCACTCTCCTATGCAGGAGAGTTATATACGTAGTAGTTATAGAACGAGTACCAAGCTGTACGCGAAGCATTTCACACCTCTTGTATACTGCATACAGATAGTGGTATAAAGTAGTTATAGGCCTTGTGTCAAGCCTATAAGGCTCCCTTCGCTGTATTTCGCGTACAGCATGGTACTCGTCCTATAACTACTACATAAGGGAACGTAGCCTTCCCACATGTGAGAACTAGCCTTACTCCTACATCGTGCTCATGTAACAGTATTTATATTCAACCGATTACCTCAGAGTCAGGACGAATTATTTTGCGTATCATTAGACCCTATTTGACCCCGAACTGCCTTTGGTATTGATACGCTGTACAATGAGTAGCAAACAGTTTGCATGAGAATGCGGTTCGTAGGGATTGACAAGACAGGGCACATGCAACATAGACATCATCGGGTGAATAGGAACCCCACTTTCCTACATATAGTCAGTTTGATCCCTATAATGCCTAGATGGGACTAGAGAGCTGGATGCGGCAGATGATAGGCTAGGTACAAGCTTGTTCCTGGAAGTGATGGTTACCTAGGGACAATATACAAGACAGGGTTTGTCTTATCAGTGATTGTAACAGCACCCAGCGAGATTTTAAATGGCGGACCCACTGGGTATGACCCTACAGGCTCATAGATGGAGAGATCTGCTAATCATTGGAGGTATGAGTATGGTAGACCTATAGAGTATAATATTATACCGCAGCAGGATCCAACAAGGAGGCAGTACGTTCTCATTCCTTGCCGCATGCCATGAAGCCCCCAGGCGATGAAAGCTCGCTGACGGTGGGAATAAAGACACAAAAGAAGACCCAGTTTGCATTGCGACTCACGTCTGTGGGCCTGGCTAGCGGATTACTGACGGCAGGGATGGGTGTAGAGGGGTATGGACGTCTTGGATTTGATCTCACCCCCGCCTTTATGATCCAACTTCAGTGGGAGATCAGCCACAGTTTGGCATCCCCTTTACCCCAACACCCCTCACCGACCACTCATTCTGTATGTCACTTTGTCCTCCAAGGCCGCCTTATGATTGAGTCTAGTGGGATCCTCGACATGCAGAGCCCATCCCAACACCTCCTATCCTACCCCATAGAGTTACTGTCTGATTTCCCCGTCCCTGTCTCCCCTCTCATCTCTAGACAGGACTCTACTGAGGTCATCTAGATCATTGCCATCTTCCCATCCACCAATGGTGTTTCTCACATCATGGATCATCCCCCTGTGATCCAACCTCCACCACACCACAACGTTCAGATGATCCATGGGTGTGTTTCTCCGCATGCACGTCCTATAAGCCATGCATGCAATGTCCCTGTACTTCAGTAACGTTATGTTTATCTTATATAGAGAAGCTAATATGGTTAGCTTGGTGTGAGCGGGTATTACCTCTAACAGGGGGGGGGGGGGGGGGTCCAGAGGCAAGCTGCCACAGCGCATCGCTGGACAATTCCTAGTTAGTGATCACCAAGATAACATTTTCCATGTCAAAATATTGATAACATGTTTTATGAATCGTGGGCAGGTATCGGTGAAACAAGCCATCATCCCTATGTAGACCTGTGTTGCTGACTTGCCATTCCCTTGCCTTGGCTTTTTTTTTGTCGAAGCTTCTCTCTCTTATATATTATTGTCTTGTGTCTTATTCACAATGTAATACTTATAACAACACTTTCCCCCCGTTGCCGTAGACTAGTCCATGTATCATGTAGGAAGTTAAGCACAATTATCCTTAACGACTTCCTACTGACAAAGGAGGATCCCCCTGTCCTTGAACACGTTTTGAATGGGATGGGATAAGATTAGTTTTATTCATGGCCTATGTTTCTTAGAAAATGACAAATGATTACAAGAAAGCCACACAATCCCCGTTTGTCGCATTTTCATCCACTGCTTATTTTAATGGCAACATGTGCCGTTTTGGGCATTACATCATTTCCCTCTGTTTAAAACACAAACCTGTAAATGCTGCCTAGGTGTTTTCACTAAATTCGTGCAATTAATAACGCCTGCAAAATGCGTGTGATCTGAACTTGATCCCATGGCGGGCGTAGATGGATGGATGTGTGCAGACAGATTTTGTTCCTGAAGATGGGGTGCCATATAACACGGGGTAGAATGGCTTTCCTGTCAACTTCTTCTGCAGGTGGCAATGCGTTGGGGATTTCCTATCCACACACACAGGAAAGAAGTGCTGCCAGCATAACACTCATGAGCCCAGGATGACTCCTGGTGGAAGGAGTCCAGCACTACCCACATATATAAAACATAAAAGGGTGTCAGGTAATGATGGACTCTCCCTCTAGACCGCAGCATTGCCTGGCTGCCTTTCTAAACTGCCTGGTCCCTATTTAGACTGGGTGGATGGGGCCGGGTCCAGCCTGGCCTTGCACCCTGCTGACAACTGTGGACAATGCTGGATTCTCCCAACAGAGGGTGATAATTTGACGACATGCCTGACTCTTGAAAGACACCCCTCTCCTTCTTTACTACACTCTAAGAACAGTGTGTTGTGGGAACATGCTTTAAGAGTAACACACATAAATTTGCAACACACTTTGAGATTTTACACACTTATGAATTGTAACACACTTTTTGTCAACTCACTTACCTGCTTACACACTTGAGGTCATAGAGGTGTGTATCATATACAAAAGGGGGCAGCAGCAGTAAAGGTCTATCATGTACCTATGCTACATTCTTACAGCCATATAGTAGCTGTCGCAGTGGCTCAGTGGACTAGTCTTTGGACTGAGAACTTGAAGATCCCCGGCTCGATTCCCTATGGGGCTGACCGTCAAATGGAAATGTTTATTTTCTAAGAAGGACCATAATATTTTAGCCCCCCCCCTCAAGAAGTGTCAAATTTCTCTTCCCCTCAGGAGGGGTTGAACTGTTTTACAACCCCCTCCCCAACCAATCCCCTCTACTACAATGAAAGATATGACACCTATTTACTTTGCAATGAGATACATACAAAAACTGTATTATTTGAAGCTCATTGAATGAGCAAACTCACTCGATCCATATTGGAAATAGATGGGAAGTTTATTCTCTTCAACTATACACACATGCTCTTTGCATGAACCAAATAACCATCCCATATAAGATCTCATTACAGGTTCTGCAAGGCTGTAAAAGCATGGCTTATTAATAGCTGATTAACTATTGTCTTTATAATAGATATAAAGCCCTGCAAATTATTAGTCAGTGCATTGGCATCCCTCAATAAGGGCGGTCTTTGTATTGTCTAAGAACCACTTCCTGTCATAACATATCAATACCCAAGGGTAAGTTATATAGCTTACTGGTAACTGGTAAGAAGTTGTGTGATCTTTGAGAATACTTTGTGTCTCCTCACTGTTGTGTGTTCTGGTACCTATTTGAGTGGGGAATACACCATGATTGTACAAGGAGATTTGGTGGCCTACTGAGCAAGTGGCTGGACAAGTGTGTGAGAGGTCCTGGGTTCGATCCCCAGAGAAGACCTGGCACCAAATCTTCCCAAGTGAAACAAGTTGTCCTGACAGGAGTTGCGTCTGTAAGTGTCGGTAGACAGACTGCGGTGAACCTTCGGTGTCCTGGTCTCCCATGAGACTTGCACCGATCCGCTTCAACCCGTAGAAGCATAATACACTTGTGACTGGTAAAGATATAGCAGATATCAGTGTTGACGAAGGTGGTCCTAGCCGGGAGGGGAAAAGGCTACAATGGACCACTGGAGACTCTGAGAAAAGGTTGTGAGAGCAGCCATCCCACGCTATCTGACAGTGGTACGGTCATGGCACATTGCGCCACAGTCACCAGTTGGTTATCAGGTGTGTCAGTTTCGCCAGGGTCATGAGCTAGGATGTGTTCATAGTGGTTGACTAAGACTTGTTTACTGTCAATACAAAGTCAGTTTTGATATAATACTTCTATTCCCACTTTTGTATATATTATGAGCGGTTCAATAAACACTTTTCCTAGATATAAGAAGCATTTAAAAGTGATACGCACAGTATATGCACAGTATGAACATGAATAGACCTGACAAGAAATTAAATAAATCTATACTAATTTAACTCTTAACCCATATAGAAAGTAATCATACTTGATATTGAAAAAACAATAATTGTCAAGGGATTCGAACCTGCATGGATAGGACTCATGTGCCAGCCCCTAGACCACTCAGCCACGGCACCTGACACACTCTTTGAGGTGTAGAACAGCTATTTTAACCCCCACCTCCTCAATACCATGGCTTTGTACACCAACACACTTTTCAGATTCAACACACTTTTGCCAAAAGTGTGTAGTGTGTTACCACAAAAAAGTGTGTTAAAAGTGGCTTCAGAAAAGTGTGTTGAAAAGTGTGTAAACGTAACACACTGCTTTTAGAGTATAGCAGCCTAGGTGCAGTCGCTCTCCTTTACCTGCATGCCACCTATAAGACATCTTTGATAATGATTGGAATCCGCATGAAGATAAAATTTCGATTTGATTCGTCTTCAATAAACATAGATTCTAGTCCCATTTTGTTTTGACAGTTTAGACTGATAACTATGTCTAGCATTGATATACAACATATAATAGTTGGACTTCCTCCCAGGGACTTTCTGCAGGTGTCGACGTTGTCATGTCTTGTTGGGGTCACTTTCAAGACTGAA
The DNA here is from genome assembly GCA_947462335.1 of Harmothoe impar. Classification (NCBI taxonomy): domain Eukaryota; kingdom Metazoa; phylum Annelida; class Polychaeta; order Phyllodocida; family Polynoidae; genus Harmothoe; species Harmothoe impar. The sequence goes on from OX381710.1 coordinate 41,025,659, forward strand.
ACACTTAGTATGTCTATTGTACAATGTATTGCTAAATCCAACAGTTATTCCCACCTATAGAGAGCTTCTGCTTGAAAGTAATGCCATTTACACATATACAATGTTCCCAGCTTGCGGTATGTACGTAGTGTAGACGGTGTAGGGAAGGTTCAATACAGCGGCTGACCAGAGGCGGGGTGGTTATACCAGGATGATGCGGCCCTATCCCCCTGTGTCCTCGTTAGCTCCAGTGGATGCCACACCTCTAGGCGGGACCTAGTCTCTGCTGGTTATGAAGGTATTACACTAAGTAATATACCACACCAGTCCTTCCCTAGGGGAGATCTAGCTGCAGTCTGAATAGACCAGGCCACCGAGCCGGATCATTGAATAGCACCCCCTACAATCCAGATCCCACCCCCATCCTGTAATTGACAAACGTCCCCTTCCCTAAACTATCCTACCTCCAGTATACCCCCAGCGTTAGCGACTGGGAGGCAGGTCGTAAGGCTATAGGTACCCATGCAGAGGGGGTGTATGGATAAAGGAGAAGGCAGTATCCAGTAACCAATAGGTGCACCCTTACCCACGAGATGCTCGCTGTCGGCCTTTCTCTCTGGCCCCGAACCCTGTAGTCACCTCCCACCTTCCCTCCCTACACCGTGACAATGACGAATAGCAGGGTCCATTTCCATCTATTGAACTGATGATCACCCCCTTCCGTGGCCACCAAGGCCCTGCGGGTTGGCTGGGATGGGGGTGGGGATGGGGAGGGAGTATAAAGCAGGCGGTTGGTGGGTGATGATGGCAGTGGCCGTGTATGATGGGGGTGTGAGCTAGTGTGAGCAGATGAGTAGGGTACGGGAGGGAGAGGGTCAGGGGATGCTTGGTGGTTGACCGGCCTCTACACGCCTATCCATACACGCCCCTCTACTCTAGGCCGCCCGAGGCACGGAGAAAGCGGCTCACTGATACGTCGTTAGAGTCGCGGTCGTTCATTGGATGACGCCCTTGACAAAACGTGCGTGCACCCGCCGGCCGTCCGCCGCCAAGTGGCGCCACCATCGGATATGGAGCCGGAAGGAGGCCAATGTGATTGTGCGCATGTGGGCTGGTGGAGACACCAAATGCGTTTTGTAATCAATAGACCCTACCGGACGTTGTGGGCCCGGCTGGCGGATAGTGGGGGGGGGGGGGGTGAGGGGTGGGGTAGTGAGCTGGGGGAGAGCAGGAGAGGGAGGGAAAAAGACATATCGTGTGGGTAGCGGACAGCCCAGCGACCTGTGCTCTTACCGAGGTCACCATGGTCCCAAAGCGCCAGTCCAGCACAGATCTTGCGTCCCCCTCGCAAACCAAATCATCGACCTAAATGTACTGCCCAGCACCACACTGTTTTCTAACCACTATAGTCTGTAGAGCACAATCTATCACATTGTCTGGTATATCTCACACTTCTTTAGTGGGTGTGAACCCACGTCAAGCTTAAACATTCTGCAACGTCTCTATCTCCCAAATAAGATTGGCTACTGTGTGTTTAACTCCATAACCCTGACTTTGACCTAATATACGTTAATAAGGGCAGCAAGTTACAATTATCATGCATCAAGATCATCTGACCTTATCTTGGCCGATATATACAAGCACACAAGTTAATCAATCACAGTATTTTTTTGTAACAGCACACATTTGAGATTCCTGTTTTGTTATGATTCAACGCAGCAGCTACCTCCTCTAGTTTCAACTACATTGAACAGTTTTTAACTGAAACAAAATAATCCTCTCCTCACTGCTGAACAAACTCCTACCGTATCAGTGCCTTCCTATCACCAAGCCGCAATTCAATCAATCCATACCAACGTTCCCATTTACCCCCTCTCTCTAATCCTCTTACCTGCCGATCAACCCTCAATTCCTTTACCCATTCTATTTCCACTCCTCAATCCCATCGGCACCCCGCCTATATCTACACCACTCGCACCCTTCTATCAATAGCACTCACTGCCCCTCTGACAGCAGTGCTTACATTTCACTTACATATGTCCCCTTCTCCCCTTCCTCGTGTCTCCCTCCCTCCCTCCCTCTCCTCCTCCCTCCCTCCCTCCATCCCTCACTCCCTCCCTCCCTCCCTCCCTCCCCCCCTCCCTCCAGTACCTGGTACACAGAAAAAGTGAGTCAGCTGGACATACCTAAATGACTGGTGGTCTGTGATAACGCACCCTTCGATCCCTATTCAGCAAAACAATCCTGGAAAGGGATTGGGTGTTTTGAATGGGATTTTTGAGTGCTAAGAAATATGAATTATAGCTAAATTATAGGTGTAAACCTCAGGTCATACCATAATGCTTAAACACTCACCGCCCCTATCTATAGGACTGAGTACCTCTCTCGACTGCACTCAGACTTTCGCTGAAGGAGAATCGGTATTTGTGCCTTTAACTTTGTCTCTGAGATGAGAGTCAGATACTGCTGGACTCTCGTAACAGCAGCTGCCTGACCTTCTCTGTGATCAGGGTCAGCCACTGAGAGTCCAACATTGTTTGAATTTCAAGTCAATGAGTCAGGCATTGTTGAACCCTATTTGGAGAGAGAGTTGGGCAATGCTGGACTCCCATTGCCATCACAGTCAAGCAATATATTATACACAGGTAATTGAAACGAATTCTAGGCAGGATTGCTGCTGATGTCCATTGTATTTGCAGGTTTGGTGGTAGGTATGTGGTGCTATGCGTTTGAAGGACTACACCAGTGATGTATCACACCTGTGTACATAATCTCATTCATATTGGGATTTAGTTTTCCAAATGTTTATCTAATGAGGGCATAATAAAGACATTTCCCCGGATTGGAACGGTGCCTGTGCAGAAATGCTCAAGAAAATGAAATTATGCAAAGGGCAGTAATTTGATTTAGGGAGGAGTCGGGGAAAGAAACCTTGGAATTGACAATGGCATGGGCACATTACTTGTCCAATGATAAGGAGATCTTAGCTCCGGCGATCCTGAATGGTTGTAGATAAAATGGTAATAAGAACAGATTTAATCGACCATAGCTTTATTGAGTTTTCTCTGGCCATCTAAAGAAGCAATTCGCTGGCAAAATAAACGATGTATTGAAAATTAGTTAGCCCCCCTTTACCCGGCCAGTCAGCATTTGATGAATTGTGATATAATTCTGAGCGGCAACACAAGAATTCAGAATCTGGAGTGAGAACAAATTACATCAAACACTTGGTCGCGACCCACATTCCATTGAATTTCTCGACTAAACAATACCGCAAAATAAGGCCATTACAGAACAGGATTCCAATGAAAATTCGAGCTTTTCACTAAAGGCACATCTTGATGTCATTTCTCCAAGAATTCTTTGTGATGCGTGATGCATCTATACACGTGCATGCACCCTACCGCACCATGCATAAACAGTAGCTTGTTCTTTCCGTCATCCTATTAGCTCTATGATGGAAACAGTATTGGTCACGTAGAACGCTGAGTATTTAGATATAAGAATAGGCGGAATGGGAAAACATGTCCATATATATAAGATAAAAAAAAGACATACCATTTAGTTATTGTTTCTCTGGAGATGCTTTCCAACATTTTCCAGTTAAGCCCTAAATAGCTTGATACAGAGCATGAATATGTACATACCGATTTCCTTGGATCCCATCGGTTCTTGTACTTAATGCTAATTAGGAAAACAATCTGCCTAGCAAAATTACTCAAAAGGGCATTTTTATTCATATCGAATGATAATAGTTAACTTATCGATAGAGATTACATTATCCAGATCTAATGTGTTAGCTTTGCTGTCATACTCGTGGCTATGCCTGTTCCATCAGCACTGTCATTATTTATGCAAATCAATTCTCTCCAACTCATATATTGAATCTCCATACATATATGCAAATCGACTTTTCTGTTTCGTTCCAAACCACCGTGCAACCAAATCAATGGACTCATGTATAATGATTTGGGAAATTGTCCTCAGATATATAGAGCAAAGCTATTTTACATCACTGTTTGTTTGAGTACTGAATATATCAAGTAGAGCAGGTTCTATTATACATAACCATAGGCTTTGGTATTGGCACATGTCTGTTTTGGGGACAGTCTGACTGCAGAGAGCAGATCCAAGTATAGACAGTATACTATAGTGTTGGTATATGTGACTGTATCAGAGTAGCTCTTTATGTATTGCACCACTACATGAGCTGCTCACCCGTGCCTTATCATCTAGTATCTTACGTCCCTGGACCCAGGGTCCCATTGACGTAATTAAGACTAGCTGCTTACCCAACCCAGACAATCATATACATCACAGAAGGAGAAGCTCCATTAGGCTCTGTTATCTGTCCATGGCTATACATACCATGATCATCCAGGGATTGAACTGATAGCTCCAATATTGCAGACCTGGGAGTTCTCTGGCTCTCCTCCAGGGACTCTCTTCTACACATCTAGTAGTTAATCAAGCTGGCCCCAACTCGTCCTCGGATGCGTCCGAGCGACATTGCTGTGGTATCTGAGGGGCCATGACCGCATCACTTCTCCCGTATATGGGGGGGGGGGGGGTCCTTCCACAGTACCCATCCACATTTTTAACATTACAGCACCAAGGGCACAGGAACTACTTCTACCAGCAAGCTTTGGTGCCGGCGATGACGCTCGGGAACAGAGGTCGAGGTGGGGCCAGCTTGGTAGTTAATGGTTAGTCTGGCAACTTAGTTTAATGGTGGGGAAGGTGCTCCTTTAACCTATTGATGTTAAATCTATTTGTAGAATAGAGCTAAACCAGAGTGCCATCCGCGTAATGATATTGTATAATATGTCTAATGTACATACATCAAATGGCGTCTAAGCTACTGACTGTCCAGTAGATGTGAAGATAGCTCAATCGATCCTCCTCATTTCATTGCAAAGGACGAGTCTCAACATGTGTCGAACTGGTCTAAAACAACAGATTGGGGACTGGCCAGACTAAATGTAGAAACTCTGAACCCTCTTGACCCTTTTGACCCTTTTGACCCAGATCCGGCTTCACTTCCGTTAACGCACCACCAGCAGAGCTGAAGGATCCATTTTCAGGGCAACTGATCAATGATGATTTCCCGGATAGGGCGGTGCTCGCGTATTATCAACTAGACAGGGTGCAGTTCGATTGACATTCGCCCCACAAGGGTATCTTATCCCTCGTGTCTGGTCACAGGGGCATTTATTGGCCAATCGTCAGGACCCAGAAAGCAGGAGTAGGATGAGTGCATGGTAGGAGGGTCAGTAGCTGATCCTCCAGGGTGGATCCCTTCTTAATGATAGCACACTCCACCAGACACACAGGACCGGGACGCATTGTGGGGGTTAGCGAGGATGACGTTGATGGCCTCGATTTGAGATAGCTGTTGAGGAATTCCCCTTATCTTAATGGCTTTGAAACACTTCTTTTACGTTTGGTTTGAGAGAATATGACGCTGTGTTGGGTTTGAATATGGGTTCAGATCTTTCGATCTCTAGATCCTCCATAATGCCCCATTTTGTTAGGTGATAAGAATCTCGTATCCTTTGTGGGATAGTATTCAAGTAAAATTCTTTAAAAAGGGCACACTATAATGATCATTTAATGTGTCTAATGTGATAGGGCACTGGGTCATCTCCTTAGGAACTAATGGCCTTAAGGTTTAAGTGACTGAATGTACCTTGGGCGAATCGGTAAAAGAAAGGTGATAGCATCGACTAAACATCGCAGTAAATTAGGCAGGGAATCGGTCAAGCTGCTATTAAGGTTGTGGGGAAGCCCACAGATGGGTCCTTAAACTAATGCCGAGCATTAAAGTAGTTGTTTTCTGAGGTCGACTTTCCCCATTTACCATTGTTCTATGAAATCAAATTAAATCAAGTTAAATCATTGTGTTAACACGTCAGCTGCACAGCATATCGTTGTTATTTCGCGTGTTTCCCCGATTTGTGTTCACTCTGCATAATTCCTAACTTAACTGCAGTGTTTTAATGAGTAAGGCGACACCTTCAGCAAAATACTGCCTCCGACAGCAGTGCCCTAATTTCAAGACATGTGGGAATGGGAACTACTCACAGACTGTTTCACCTTCAATGGTAAAAAATAATATAGGACATGCATCTGATATGAGAGGGGAGAGAATACATAGTATATTCCCAGTCAAAGCAAAAAACTGCCAGGGTATATCATATTACATATTATAATTCCATATAATGGTGGCCACAGGAAGAACCATGTGGAAGCTACAGCAGGATGGCGCTACCCCTGGTTAAGGAGCCCCTCCCTGTAAACACGCTACCCAGATCCAACGTAGCTCAGGAGTTTCTCCAGGTATTTTTCCAACCAAAGGTCTGATTTTCGACTTTTTGCAAGGTTTGTGGACGTCAAAACGTGAAGGTTTACTTACGTTCAATGAACGTTTATGTCTGATTTACGTTTTTCAACGTAATTCAAACGTAAATCAACGTAAGAGACTTACGTAGATCTACGTTAAAATTCATATATCCTCAACCTAAAATGTTTATGTAACTCCTGAGTGTCCCAGTAGATGGCAGCACTATCAAGTATTGAGAGAATTATACTGCACTATAGCAGATCTATCACATTCATAGCAGGAAACTATTGTTGATAGCGAATATGATATAATGAAATCAGCCACAAATAATTGAACATTCATATAAAGGAGAGTAGACTAAGAAGTTGTGGTTAATATATATCTATTTGGGCACTTTACTGATCAAACACCACATTGCTGGTAATGAAATAATTACAAAGCATCAGTGCAGCCAAAACCGGATATGGACACATAGTACAGGGGAAACTGTGTCTGCAATGCTGTTTAAACAGGGCATTTAACAACTTAAACAAATCCAATATAAAATACGATGGTGCTTTGCAATTATAGCAGTTATCTATACGAGCCATGTATGTGGGTGAAAAAATATGAATGGTACAGATCTATAGATAGGTAGAACTATTTTACCTCAAATTACTGCCAAGTTTATGCTTCATTTTAATATATAATTACGTCTGAATTACGTAGAAAAACGTAAATCATACTAAAACGTCCATTGAACGTAACTAAACCTTCACGTTTTGACGTTCATAAACCTTGCAAAATTACGTAGTTCATACCCCCAAATAAACGTAGATTGACGTTTAACCTACGTATCTGTGCTTACAGGGCTGTTAGCAAGCACCACGTGGAAGCCAACCAACAAGAAACACAGCAAACCCAACGAAAATAGAGCAAGAAACACTAGGGACGTTCGTAAATGTTAACAGTGAGTGAGCTCGTAAATCACCCTACAGATACAGTATTTCCTTGGGAGTTGAAAAAACAAAAGCGTTCGTGTATCTTATGTAGATTTATAATTTCTTATTAACATGACCAGTCCCTTACCTTGCGTATCAATGGTCTTGATGATGATCGTCATCATAGGTGATGAAGAGTACTTCTTTAAACATAGTGTTACATCCCTTTTTACATCGTTATTACTTTGATATATAGTCTGATGATTATATCTCAAATGTGCCTCTTACCTACGCACTTCTCTGTGAAGAGGAGACGACGTGTGAAGGAGAGCAATAGTCAGCTTAGCTCCGTGTTGTGTGCCATACATTAGTACTCCATTAATCTGTACCACGGTCCTGCATGTGAACTTGTGCACCTGTGAATGGGAAACGTCATACTGTCAGTTGTGGAGCTAAACACCTACTATCAGTAATATGAAGCGCTATATACACTATATATATATATATATATATATATATATATATATATATATATATATATATATATATATATATATATATATATATATATATATACAATCTATATTAGTATAATAGTAATGGGGTGAACAATAGCTAAAAATTAATGGAGAGGTTCCTGCATTCCAGCTAGATCCAGTCTCTCTGACTCTCTCACTCTGTCTCTCTCTCTCTCTCTCTCTGTCTCTCTCTGTCTCTCTCTGTCTCTCTCTCTCTCTCTCTTTCTCTCACTCTCCCTCCCTCCATCCCTCCCACTCCCTCTCCTCTCACAACACACACAAACACTCTATCTGCCCCTTTTTCTTTGATTGCTGCAATTTTAGTATTGGTCACGGGGACATTGTCCTTGGAGAGTACAGAGCAGACAGCTCGTGGGGCGTAAGCTAATGGCGGATGTAAAGAGGCTGACAGGGTTCCATTCTCCTGTGTTTGAAGTCAGGCACCCTGGAGGCGTGGCGGGTTAGCGGCCACTGGAGAAGGTCATCTGATGGAGTAAAACCCCGTGTCCATAGGGGACTGGCATACATACCTCCTCCAGGGGCGGTGGGGTATTTGTGGGTGGAGGCCGCATGGATGGGGACATGGCCGAGGGGCTTATAGCTGGGGACCATGGAGGACCGGCTGGGTACAGGGGTGCCTGGCTGCCGACTGGTAGTGGTGGTCTGGGGGAGGCCGTATCACCACATTCCTCCTGCACACTGGCAGTGAGGCCCCTTTATCAGGGCCTCCAGGCGGCTAGAGGCACAGAAGGCGACTGTTTGGTTATGTGTTTGTGTGACGAGGAGTGGGGGTTTGTTGGAGGTTGGCTGTAGAAGGGATTGGCAGAGAGCCAATGAGGAGAGAGATCCTGTAGGATGTGGACAGGGGCAATGATTGAAACTCTGGGTTTACAGAGTAGTAAATGGCGTGGAGTGTGTGGTATTAGCCAGAAGTGATCATAATGTCTGGGCCATGGGTCAAAGGTGTTATAACGAGATACCTAAATTTAGACGGGGAATGGAACGACCATTTGCCCATCCCCCTTCCTCATGCGATGATGCTATGTAGAGAGTGTCGCCGTGCGTGGAGTTTAGATTCACCTATGGGTCGGCAGGGCACCGGGCTGTAACTACCAGGGGTGGACCATGGGGGATCAGGGGTTTCAGGGAAGCCAACCTTTCCCGGCGCGGCCACGAGGTCTGCTCGGTGGAATGAAGGCAGGCTATATCCCGGCAGGGCCCCGGCCTACTCTCCGGCCTTATCTCGTGTCACAGTGCCCGCCCAGTGGGGAGCTCAGCAGGGCTGGCCGATATGTCAGAAATCCTCACCACCCTAGCAACATCCCACGCCCAGTATACATGACCTGGACATTGCAGCTAATTTGGCGGCAGGCAGAGCTGCAGCCAACGACCTTGGCGTGGGCCCGTGCCTGCGGCTCCGGGCTGATCAGCCTGAAGCGCCAGGCGCCACCAGGGCACCACCGCCAGCCAATGTCCTTAATTTGCTCTCTTCACGACCCCAGGGCCTGGCACACTGTTGGCATGCCACCATGATAATTACTCGAGCCCAAATTAATCATAAAGTCCTCGATAAATAGTGCAGCACTATTTGGGGCTCCTAATCCCCGCGCCCCTCTCCGTGTCTGGCGGGAGGCGTATGTGAGGCCCACTGGAGGAGGATCGTCTTCAAACAGATAACTACCCTGTTGGCTTGCTAACCAGGGAGGGTCATCAGCACACAGAGGTTCCTCCTCCAGCATCTAGCCGCAATGAATCCTGCTTGATACGTGACTCAAGTGTAGGACTGCCAAGGACATTTATAAGGAAAGAGAATTAAGGGACATCTATGCATACTAGACTAGAGTAGGATGAGTCATATTTACTATTGAAACTACTAGTTTATTTGTTTCTTTCTTGAGAAGGTGCTAGCAGAGTGGGGATAATTTGTCCTTATGAACTCATAGACCATAAGGCATGTGACAACAAAAACATCAATTGGAATATACAAACACTAATACATGAAAGGCGCCATCATTTATAACATGAATTAGATTCCTTCCTCATGTTTCTTCTCCATATACTTATTTGATAAAGGTGCCAATATGATGGAATTCCTTTGTTCCAAACAGAGATAAGCTAAACAGCAAGAAAACATCAAAACCAACGCTAATCCCCATCATACATTGCACGCAGAGCCTCCTACTGAAACCCACTACTTGGATCCCTTAGAATTGCCCGATGAGTGTACGGCGGGCCTGTGAATGTGTACGGGAGTATCTGGTGAAGTGGGTGGGAGGAGGGAGACGTCAGGGACCTATTTGGTGTGGGCGCCACCCTGTTCTGTGAGTGGGTAATGCGATTTGCATCAAGACTATCTGCGACCCCAGGTCCGGGGCTCGTCAACTGGTGGGCACTTGACGTGTGAATATGTCGGACAGAGGGGTGGTCAAGGCCGAGCGGGGTAGTGTGAAAGGTGGTGGGTGAAGATGGTGTTAATAATTCATAGGTCAGCACAGGGGGTGGTGGTGACAGCGGCGACACCCAGCCACACCCGCCGTTAACATACAATGGAAGATGGATGGGGCCTGGATATTGGCACTGACTGGTGCCGCTCCTGGGGCTCTACAGTATGGGGGTAGTGGGGAGCAGCTCCATGCCCTCACCCATACTAACTCACTCATTGACTCGCCGAGCAGCTCACTGCCTAACCATACTGTCCAGCGGGTTGCCATACTGGATCCACAGAATAATGGGTGACTAGGTTCTTCATAGTGTATTGAAATTGAGGCAGTAGGACATACAATGATGTACGCATTCAATAGCTAGAAGATATCCTCCGCATTTATACACTCATATACTTATGCATGTTCTCCAATATCTAATGGAATGTTTGAATCTAATCAAAATATTACGTTCACACTGACTCGGGCCGATCCTACCATACACTAATCGCCATTCGGCTATACTACTCACGCCCTCACTGTAAGTAGTATAGCGACTAAGGCACGTGCAGATGGCGTCGAAACGGCGTAGTTTTAAGGATTGATACAAAAAGGACTTAGATTTACATCTAAATCACCAGGCTGCATAGACTATTAAATCCTTTTATTAATGCATTGTAGGGTGTATGGTAATGTTGGTCATTTAGGCCAGAAATACAACTACACATCACCAGAACTACAAGCAGAATTTAACGGAAGATACAGTGGTCCTGCTGCCTATATATCGGTGGACCTCAACGTACGCCTTAACCCATACCCCGCCCCCTCCCCCTCCCCTCCCACCACCAGAGACATTAATTTTACCGAATCACCTCCCGGGTCCCGACAGGGTCTGGTCCGACCCGCCCAGCAGGTCTCTGGAGTGGTGTGAGTGTCAGAGGTCATGTGGCCAATCCAGCTGCCCTTCTATGCCTGGTGCCCGGAGGCGACCCAATCCCACGCCCTCCAGTGTATGACCCATTGTAATAAGGGTATTAATCCTCCCCTCAACGCGCCCCATCTAATCAGGGCACTGCCTCCAGGGCGTAGACAAACACACCAGGCCAGAGGCCAGCTCAAACAACCCCCCTCTCTCCAACACTACCACCTACCATCTCCCCACCTCACCCCCATTCCTACCCCCCCCCCCCCCCCCAGTCAGGACGACATCTGGGCGGCAGGCTGGTCTGCCCTGCCCTGCCGTAGGGCTGACTAATGATACACAGAGCATGGGCAGGATTCCCTTTCAGCAAATTAATATTCCTGGGTTTATAGATTTAGCTTATTGGATGATCTCTGGGATGCAACGGGATATGTGTTGGTATTACAATTCATCGCGCTACGTTCGAATTTAAGATGGACGGTGTTCCTTGGACGTCATACTTATAATTATGGGGGCTTCAGTATAGGATCTGAAAATCTACTGTCGATGTGCTGTGATGCAATTTAGGCCCATAAATCAGGATAGAGTTATTTTTTAATGGTGGTAGAAATAGTATTGCATCTGTTAAATGCCGTACTTTGACAGGGCGTCTTTCTAGCGAGAATGTGTTCTTTCTTTTCGCATACATATATTGCGTTCCTATCCCTCACAACCATTTTTCTATGGGTAGAGAGCCGACTCATGCAATAATGACATAGTTAAAATCAATTACTTCTGAATACGTTGGGCGTTGCGTGTCTGTGAGCACCTTTGAGTAGTGTTGAAACTTCAAGAATAGACCGTTGTTGTCTGATATACTACGGCGTTTTGATAAGTGATGTACCTATAGGCAAAGTCAGCTATGATGACAAAGGTTGACGCTGCCTTATAGCATTAGCCTTTTATCACTGACACCAGAGGAGATCTTTGCCATGTAGTCGGTAAGAAGATACAAGTATGTTTACCTATAGTACCAGCTCGCTGGCTTTCCCCCGAATTTAATCGCACTACGTATATTTACGTATATCAAATGCTAAACAGGTCTGAAACACCAGAACGCACTCGCATCATGCATACCGGTATATGTAAGTGTCTTCTATACGTGTAATATATCCCTGACAGCTGAGATTCCACTAATGGGCCCGGGCACCTCATAGAGCAGCTCAGAACTGCTCCCGCCGTTAGGGCCAGGTAGCCGAGTATAAGTACTGTAGACAATAAATCTCTGAGACATGCCTACATCAATGCTGAAAACCGGTTGCATCTTAGTCTAACTGCGACAAGCATGTCCAAATATTTGGTTTAAGCTACCATTTCTATTTGCACTCGATGCCCAGCGGCGTCTGTATTGCCTTTTTGCTGTTGGTGTGCCTAGCGCCTTGTGTTTACGCTACGTGTGATGTCATTACGTTATTTCATAAGGAGAAGAGGGATCAATTGAATCATGTCACAACAATTCCCTTTAATCCTAGGTGAATGATAAGCACGGCGGGGCTGTAATTCTAACTGCCAGTCGCTGACGGCCGTTTAACTGCGCATGTATACACACGTGCGACTTATCAGATTATACTATAGCTGTCCTATCATGAATATAAAAATGGCATTTAATGCATAATAGCCAGCTCACTTCTGTCGATTAACACCCACAAGAAGTATAAGCACAAAACTGTGGTTAGATTATAATACATACCAACGTCCATTGAACTATACCATTTTCTTTTATTTAAAATTGATTCTTGGTTCCAAATCTTGGGATTTCAACGAATTATGTTCAAAACCTTCTCAAATCTTATGGGAGTTGAATACTTTGAAGAAAGTACTTCTCGTGAAAACGCTATAAAACCTATGCCTAACAAATAACTTCAGGCCAATTACGTTTTCCTGTCATGCAATCGGTTAGCTCGGGGCCAAAGTTCTTTAAAGCAAACTACAAAGAAGTATTGATCACCATGGCACGTTTTTGGTGTAGTGTTGGCGGGCGGTGTCAGTAGGGGAGTGGGGTAGCCGCCATTAGGGCAGTGATACATAACCATATCATATATCTGTACTCCCCATCTGGGGGCTGGATTAGAGCAGATTCGGGGCGCCAAGACACTCATCAGTTATTCACGATAAGCCATGTTAATATGGCCTGATAGGCACCTCCATATTCCGCAGGTATTTAAGATAACACGCCAGGCACACGGAGAATACCTTATTACCATTTAACGGGCTGTCGCCCCGCTCTGGTATCTTATGCATGAATGGAGCTCTCACCCTCTGGAGGTGCCACTGTATTGTACTGGCACCCTTAACTTCAGCAGTTCCCTTCCTCCAGTCGCACCTCCCGCACAACCCCCATCACATAGGCAGCGTCCTTCCCCGCCATTTATTCCCATCCAGGCACTTCCATTAGTAGCATAACCTTCACAATCCCTGACCACTCTCCACCCCTGTATATATTTGTCATACCTTATGATACACATTAGCCTAATGCGCTTGTATTCATCATATATATTCACACATCCGTCATCCCACATACATATTATATCTTTGCACTCAGCCCTAAGTCACTTGGGAACCGTCGTACATATGCAGCAAATTAGTGTCATGCCATGTGAGGATGCGTTATGATTGTGCTACACAAACATCACGCATCCTCACGCGATATGTCACTAATTTGCTGGGTGTATATGACATAATGAATGGCTCCTGCATGATGACGAATACCATGCAGATAGAAAATATGCACATGCATACATATAACCATAGCTATTGTATCATACCTTCATATCATCAACATTTCATGACTAAACGTTAACCATTCAACCCTCATTCAAGTTAATAGTAAATGCACTAACTGGATTCAACCAAGTATGGTCCTGAGATCACACATCATCCAGTAGCACCCGGACCAATTTTACCACCCACCACCCCTTCCTACCATCACCACTTCGGCCATGGATCCTACCCCCCCCCCACCCTACCCCCGACCCCAAACCCCACCCCCAGACACACACACACCCCGTACCGTACCTCTGCTCTGCTCAGCTATTCACTAGGAGGGCGTCACGAGCTCCTCCCGACTAAAAAGAATGGGTGGAAATAATGATGCATGTGTCCCCAGAGTGGGCGGTGTTAACTCGAGTTGCGCCCACCCTGGCCAATGATTAAGCGCCGGGAGGCGGGGGATCATCACCTGACGGGGGCCACCTCCACCTCCTTCTTTTAACCATAAATCCGAATTGACCTGCTCATTAATTCTCACCCTGCTCCAGCACATGACGCCTCCATAGGAGGGGTGTGCTTCTCCTCCCGGGTTATTCCCAAGGTCTTAGTGCTTTAGTGTCCCTCATCTTCCCAGCCTGCTCCCCTGTCTTAACCCTGGTGGTGGTCTGCTGTGCCTCCTCCTGAGGGTGCTCTATCCACACCACTGTTATCTATAGTCATATGCAACCTGATATATGGGCACCCGTCTAGAAAAATAGATGTGACGTTGTCTGTGAAAAGGGACATTCTCTCAGGGTGCACTAAGGTCCCCATTCCCAGTACATGTCACATGTCTGACGGGTGCTGAGCTAAAGGGTAATACTCGTAGTGAAGTAGGTCTGTACATCAATCATGATTATCCTATATTCAAAATATAACACATCATAGGTCCCCCCTTAGCATTGGGAATGTGTTTATGTGTTTGCATTTCAGTAAAGTAGAAAAACAAGTTGGTTGGGACTTGGAGTGGGGTTAGATTAAAATGTAATCCACTTGATTTCTTCCATTAAAGTATTTCGTTTCCCAAATCCCCTGATCCCTTTTCTGTTTATACCGGCGGGTCGTAAGTAGTATAGTATGTATCGGAACGGGACTATAGTTAAGTACTGTTTATTACTCAATCGACATGCAGCCAATCAGAGGCCTCCATTTGGTCACGTGACCGGAAGTGACCTACTTAGGGGATTAGTGGTGCATTCTGGGTAACCCTGCAGCCAATCAGAGGCCACCATTTGGTCACGTGACCGGAAGTGACCTACTTAGGGGATTAGTGGTGCATTCTGGGTAACCTACTGACCTACTTAGGGGACCGGAAGTGACGTCATATGACCTAATTTAGGATCACGTGACCGGAAGTGACCTGATGAGTCACGTGAGCGGAAGTGACGTCACATGACCTAATGGCCGACCGGAAGTGAGTGACCTCATTGAGGATCACGTGACCGGAAGTGACTTGATTGATCACGTGAGCGGAAGAAGAAGTTTTTTGTTTAGGAAGTGAGGGTCTTTAGGATCACGTGACTGGAAGCGACGTCGTCACATGAGTGACGCTTTAAGAGACTGCGCGACTTACTAGTAAAAGAAGACGTATGAAAATAAAAACACAACAATATTTTATTTTATTTTTTTTATTTATTTTTTTTCAATCTTGATAAACACTCTATTTTTGAAAAGATGCACACGCTTATTTTTTTTTTTTTCATATCTCTAAAGGACTCGTTGTCACACCGTCAGAATGCACGCGACGCTTATAATACAAGTAGCGCACGCCGTCTTTCTCTATGGTGTAGGTGACCATTTTGTTTCGCACCACTTTGAAGTTTCTATTTACAGCAATGAGAGTTTTTCGTTGGCGAAGAACATCCAAGAAGTCGTCTGGTTCCTGAGGGTTTTGTTTCTTCTGTACGCCTTTTGCACTCCATTTTTTGGATTTTCTTTCACCGGTGTCGCTGACTCGATCGTAGCAAATGTAAGTCTTAGGGTTGAGACTTAGGATCCCGTCACCTTCCCACTCCGCTTTCATAAGCCCCGAAGTTCTCAGATCGTGAAGGTACCGTCTCTCACAACATCCGCCGGGCGGCGGACACCATTCTCGCACTCTTTCCGTTTTTGTCTTCACGAAAAGCTCTAAGTGATCGTCGCACACCGCTGTCGGAAGCCACTTTCGTTTCTCTCTGAAGTACGTCTCTCTCAGGCGAGGTTTGACTAGGTCATCCAACGTGTCACCGCTGAGAGCCATGTAAAGACTGTCGGTGTCCATTTGACAAAGGGCATAATCGCGCCGATCGACGAATCTATCTAAGAAGTCGTATGTGAACTCTAACATTTTCAACTTCGCGTACTGGTATACCATGAACCCTATTTGAATAGGGAGGTTGTTGTTGACTGTTTTCGGTTGTAGTTCGACTTCAAACAGATCGGAACTCAACTTGGACGCCTTTTTGAAGCGCCACGAATTGGCCAATAGTTCGAACTTCCGACTGTCAGTGTATCTCACCGCCGTGTGTTTTTCTTTGTTGCAGATTGTTTTACCGTACGTAGCGTTTCCCATTAACTTGTAACAGTCTGACAGAATTTTCTCGTTCTCGTTCACGTCGCCACGTCTTCGTGCCGCCGTTACTACGTCCGCGAAACCGGCAAAGGAGCGTTTAGGTAGGTATTCTACCACCAGCTGCACTTTGGTGACTATCAAACAGTGCTCTAAATACCACTTGAGAAGCGGCGTTCCCAAGAGAATATTTTTTCCGTGGTAACTCCCTATCAGACATCTCTGAGGCGTGTTCAACAGCTTTTCTTCCTGCGCAAAGTCTGACATGTGAGGTCCTATGTCCGATTTTGAAACGGTCGCGTTCTTGAAAACGGGGGTCATTTCTTCGAAGTAGTCTCGTAGGTGAGGCGGCGTAGTGATGTCCACTTGAACTAAACTGAACATTTTCTCCTCTTTCACAGCGGAAAGGATGTCACTCTCGCTCATCGCGTTTCGAGACACTTTCAAAGCGTCAACCTTCCAGCGTTGTTGGGAGGCCTTGACCCGCTCATCTCGACGCTTCATCTCTCGCCATTCGCACTCCCACACGACGACCAGCTTGTGACCTAGCGCTTTCAAGTAAGCGCTTACTCTGGTCGTTCTGTCGCGTCTCTCCTCTCTCAGTGAAGCGCACTGATATCGGTGCGACGATATGCACTCGTGAGCGTGGAACCAACACCCGTGAAACTGGAAAACCGTATTAGAGGCCGCGTGAAACCCGTCCACGCGAATTCTCCGACAGCCTACAACCATCTCGCCGCCGTTCAAAGCGTGGCGCAGTTTCACGTCGCGGTCGTGCTCTACGAAGCGTAACCACTCCAAAGCGCTGTGAGAGTTTCTTTGCCTAATTTCGGGCTTGAACTCGGTCTTGGGCCGTCTCACCGCGTAATAGCCCGTGCAGTGCGCTTCGCTCATGCAGCGCAAGTACAGAGAGTTAGCGTCTAGTCCTAGGATGTGTTGGCACGGTCTCGCTTCTTCGCCGTACTTGTGCTCCCTTATCCGCGTGGTGCCCTTCTCGTGAAATCTATGGAAGATGATGGAAGGACCGCCGACTAGATTTTCTTTGATCAGAGCGTGGAGGACGGCGTCGAACTGGGGGAACGTTGTGAACGCGTCTTCTAGGTTTTGGAAGAGGAACCGTAAAGTCAAACCGGCGAGAGAAACTCCGTCTTTCAACATGTCAATGCCGCGATCTTGGAAAAATTTAGCGTGATTTTTCAGAGCTTCTATGAAAGGTTTGACGTCTTTGTTGTTGTAGTGGATCAAGTAGTCTTCCATAGTTTGCATCTTCTCGTCGGACCAAACTTTCTGACATGCGGCGTAGTCGGATTCGGACATTTTGACGCCCGTCAGCTCGCTGTCGAAAGCCGATCTCGGTGGCAGCGTTCTGTTTGCCAGTTTCCTGGTAGACGTCATCCATTCGTAAGGAAAGTGACCTTTCTCTTCGTTCCTGGTGAAAGCTCGCAAATAGGTCGCGTAGTTGTAACCGGGTGCCAAATAGTTGACTACGTCCAAGAAAACCGTGTGCTGTGTGTAAACCACCAAGTATTGATTGCTTCTCTTTATGACGCTGAATTCTTGGTTTCTTCGGTCTCCGGAGGCGAAGAACGAGTGAAGGCGTATTTTGATCAGGTTCAAGTCGTAACGCCCCGAGTTGAAGCCCACGACTGGAGCTTGACGGATGTATCTCAGAAGACGCTTCTTCAGTTGAACTAACGGGTGTCTGGTCTGAGCCGCAGCGAAGCCGCCTGGAGAAGGGGTGAACGTCGCCTCCTCCAGCAGGAGAGCTTCACCTATCGCCGCATCTAACTTCGCTAAGGTCGGTCGGTAAAGTTCTAGCACAGCTTCCCCGATGACTTTGGCGTTCTCGTTTATGTGATTTAAAACTCGGTCCAACAAGGGGTCGGAATCTGCGTCGGATTCTCTGACGAAGCAGACGGGCCCCTCCCACCCCGGAAAGTCGGATTCGACGCTAGCCGACAAAGGGACGTGATCCCACAGCAGGGACACGTGTTCCGTCGACGGTTCTTTGCACGGTCTGAAGAAAGCCTCGAAATCGAAGGCGATCTTGTAAGGGTAGATTCCGGAATGTCCGTCGGGGGGAAAAATGGAGAAGTCTGCTAGCGCTTCGAAAATCGTTCTCGAATTTTGGTAGATGCCACCTACGTAGCGCAACTTGACTTGTCGGCAAGAGGAAAGCTGGTTCCTGTGTCTCTTCAGCAAGAACTCGGTGGTGAACGCCGCCTTACACTTGCAACATTCGTATATGCCCGCGTACGCGTTGAAGTCCGTGACGAGAGAGACGTGCAAACCGCCTTTCGCCGTCAGGTGTAGGTTGACTTTACCTCGGGCGGCCAGAGTTCTGGAAGGCGGTCTGATCAGAGTAACGCGTCTTCTCAACTTCCGCCCCGGCACTTGACGCGACGCGGTGTAAACCGCTATCTGTACGTCAAACAAGTTCTCTAACGCGGGTAAGTCGCGGATGTTCAGACCCGGAAAGGATTCAGGTGTGGCAGCGGGACAGAACTGACGTAACAAATCTGAAGCGCGCTTGCTGGTGTTGTATAAGTGAAAGGAAATGCAGCGGAAGATGCAGAGGTTGTCCTTGTTGGGAAAATCTAACACGCCGCTTCTCTTTCCAACTCGACCGGCCTGAGTGATCCTACCGCCTATGGGGAATTCCCCCGGTCCCATGTAAACGCAAATGTTCAAATTGGTAGGAAAAAGAACGTGCCACTTGGTGTCAGCGTCGCAAAGTTTCCGTACTTCCTCGCAAGCGACGGTGTTTTCCATCTTTGAGAGGAGCTCTTCCAAAGTTTCTGAATTAGTTATAGTAGGGAGCGGTTGTATGAGAGTTGCGTTGTTCTGGGAGGCGTGAAAGTAGCGCAGTTTGCTCTTGTCTTCTCTGTGTTGTAAGAGTAAGCCTACCGAGAAACCCACTTTGTATCTGAATCTTTGTGTCAAGTGAATGCGACGCATAGTATCTACAGCGTCACTCAACTCGCCGGTTGGTAGCCTGAAGTTTGTTACACTCACGCGAGTCCCGTGCATCCTGACGCCCGTTTGTATCGCAGGCCAATTCGCCGTGAACGTTTCCTCCCCGTTCGGTACAGCACATATGCGCGGAGGGACGGTCACCCCGTCCAGAGATTCGCGTCGACAGGCGATCTTTCGGCAATCGCCTTCGCCGCATAGAGGGCAAAACTTAGGTACTACTCTACAATTTTCTACGTGTCTCTCGTGGTTGTACGGTCTTTTAAACATTTTGAAACACTTTTCGCATACGTACTGTGTCATGTTTTTTTTCACTCAGTTACCAACTACTTAGCCGTCTAACTATCTATCTATCTATCAATCTATCTGTCTATCTATCTATCTATTTATCTTTCTGTCTGCTGTCTGTGTATCCGTCTGTCTGTCTCATACAGCGTACGTCAAACGCTGTGTGTGTGTGTGTGTGCGCGCGTGAGCGTTGAGCGTCTCTCATTCCGAATCTATGCCGAGATATTTCAGAATGATCTCTGTTTTGTCATCCAACTCTTTGAGCGCTCTGGCGGACAGCGTCACTCCCTGCTGTGTGGGTTTTTTGTCAGGACCTTCGTACTTGCGCACGTGGACGAGGTTCTTACCGCTGTAGTAGCTCACAGCTGCGTACACTTCGCCCTCCTCATCCAGCACTGCGAACCAGGGGGTGTGATTAGGTTTTCCTTGCGCGGCCGCTGTGTCGCGTATGCGCACCACTGCGCGGATATCGGCGATGCGTGCTATTAGCTCGCGCAGCGCGTCGGCCGTGAAGTGCACTCGCTTGCTTCTGGTCAGAGACGCCTCTTTCACCTGGCCGTCTTTTGTGTAGCGCGGCCTCCTAGACAGTCTAGCCACGTCCTCCCAGATCTCCAGCGTCAAAGCTCCGTCTAAGCAGAACTCTAACCCGAGAAGACGGGAGAAGGTTTTCTCTGCTTCTTCTCGTCCATCTCGTTCTTTTTCTTGTATTTTTCTCTTCTTACTAGGCCTTGTTGTTCTGGAACTCACCTTAGAACGTTTCACACCCGCAGGATGAGTAACACCATCAGCTTGAGCTGAATCAGCAGCAGAACCGATAGCAGGAGCAGCGTCAGCGCTGGTGGTATCCGAGGCCTCGTTGTTGGAACAGCGCAGCCACACGCCGTCGGTGCTGAGTGTAGCGGTAGAAGATGAAGCGCCGCTGCCCTCGTAAGGTGGCGGTGAGGGCAGTCGCCACGGACCGGACGGGACGCTACTAGTGGAGGAAGTGAGGTCGAAAGGTCGAAGAGGGAAGCCGAAAAACGTACCGCCCACCCCTTTCCCTTCGGGTTGTTCGTACGCCTCGTCGTCAGCGTCGTTCTCTGTCTCACCCTGTTACTGCTGCTCCTCCTCCTCCTCCTCTTCTTCTCGGTTTAGGGGCTGAGTGTCCGAATAGCTGTCACTCTCAGCGCGAGCGGCGTCGAGGGCGTCGGTCGATGTAGTGGTGGAGGAGAGGGGCTGTGCAACGTGCGGCAGGTCATCAAAGTCATCAACAGTAGTGGGGAGGTAAAAACCCGGTTGCCAGTACTGCGCTGTGCCAGGAGCGTTGTCGTCAGTAGTAGTAGCGGTAGCAGCAGGTGCAGCAGAAGCAGCAGCAGCAGCAGCAGCAGCAGCAGCAGACGCAACAGTAGCAGGCGCAGCAGCCTCAGCAGGCGCAGCAGTAGCAGGCGCAGCGGTAGCAGGTGCAGCAGCAGCAGCAGCCGCAGCAGGCGGGGCGGCAGTAGCAGCGCGCTTAGCAGCAACGTGTACCGTCGCGAGTGTAACAACGTCGCTAGCACGACGACTACTACCAGTAGTACTACTACTACTACTACTACTAGTACTACTACTGCTACTACTACTGCTACTACTACTACTACTGCCGCGAGCGCTCGCTACAGCGGGAGGGTGATAAGACCAAGCGGCTGCGGCGGTAGTCTCATTTTCAGTAGCAAGAGGAGGCACTGACGCTAAACGAGCGCTGTTCCGCGTAGTCTTCTTGTTCTTGGACGGCGCTAGGTGTTGTCTTTTGCTCATGGTGGTGACTGTAGAGAGCAGCAAAAGAATGAGTGAGTGAATGGAGGTTTCCAGACCCCTTATATACGCCTTCTCGCTTCTAGAGCTAAGCTACTTACTGACCCTGTTCAGCTGCCGCCGGCTGGCCGGCGGCCATTCACAAAGAGAAACAAAAGACATAAGGCATGACGTTTTCAGCTGGATCCCTTTCCCCCCTTTTGAGAGATCGACTGTCATGAGCTAAGCCGCTTACCACCCTGTTCAGCAATTCAACGCGCATTAGCTGTATAAAGGATTAAGCGGTTGCTGCCGTCGACTGACCGGCGGCCATTCACAAAGACATAAGGTATGACGTTTTCAGCTGGATCCCTTTCCCCTCTTTTTTTTTTGAGGGATCCACTGTCATGAGCTAAGCCACTTACCACCCTGTTCAGCCATTCAGCGCGCGTTAGCTGTATAAAGGATTAACGGTGATGAGCTTAGAGTGTGTATACAAAAAAAAAACTACAGGAGGCGTGTGGCGTGAAGCAGGACCCCCCTAAGACGAACGTGTCTGTCTGTGAGTAGAGGCGTGTGCATGTGGTGAGCGACTTAAGTGTAAGACAAAAAAAAAATCACCACCTCCTGCCGTGGTGAGTAGACCGGGCCGGCCAGGCGGCGGCCGGCTAGTTCAATAGGGAGGGGTGACAGCTGACTAAGGCTGTGCATGAAAAAAATCCGATTTTCACCTGACCTCTGACGTTTGTTACAATGAATGTCAGAGGGAGGGAGACGTCCTCAGGTAGGGGGTAGGAGGTAAGGCTATGGATGAGGAAGAAACACCGTTTTCAGCTGGTCTCCACGGATAGCGATGACACACCCCTCGTCATCTAAGCTCTTAAGGAGCGGAGCGGTTGAAAAAGCGTCATGCGGACAGGTCGCTACACAGCTGGAGTGCTGTTGGAAATGGGATTAAACTCCCTCTGTATAAAAAGCTCTGATTTCTGTTGGAAAAAAACCATATCGCCTCTGACCACAGTAACGTCTACTACCACCACCGCCGCCACCACCGCCGCCGCCGCCGCCGCCGCCGCCACCGCCGCCGCCGCCGCCGCCAAGACGAGACGAGATGGCTCAAGCTATTCCACTTTCAAGCTCGCCTTCACCGCCTTGTCCACCTGAAAAAAAGTTAATGCGGCTTGACGACGTGAGACGCGCGAGGCAGACCGATGGGGAGAACAGAGAGGTAGGACAGCGGCGGTTAGCCTATAGCGACGCCTTGCTTCGTCAACTAGGTAAAGAGTTGAGCGGCTGTTGGAGAGAGTTGGGCAGTAGCTTAAAAGTTACCGCCGCCCGTATGGATGCTCTAGTAGAGCGCAGTGTCAAGACACCGGAGGAGCTGTGTACGGCGATGTTCCGAGTCTGGTGGGGTGAAACCCCGCATCGTCATAGATGGGGAGAGCTCGGTCGCGTCTTCACCCGCATTAGACGCGTGGAACTGTTGGCTCAGTGGATGTCCCTTCTCCACAGACAGGGGTTGGATTTCGAAAACCCCGACTCGCGCGCGATGCATAAGCACTTGGGCACCCTCGGCAGACGTCTAGGTAGCAGGTGGAAAGAGGTGGGGGACCATTTAAAATTGTCGCCTGAGAGGTTAGATAAGATCGCTGAAGAATGCGAATACGGAGGAAGTCCCGCTGAGTGGGCCTTCCGAGTGTTGAAAATGTGGCAAGATGAAGCTGACGGTGCCGGCGGTACACCTTTTGAACTCCTTCGAGTGTTGACTGAGGACATGGGAAAGTTTGACCTCGGCATCGCGATATTACTTGACTTTATCAAGCAAGAAACAACGAGAACGACGGACATGTGAATTGTTGTGTTTTATTTTCATACGTCTTCTTTATTAGTAAGTAAAAAAAAAAAAATCATAACAATTAAGACGCGCGCCCTCTTAAAGTGTCACTTCCTCCAGTCGCAGCTGATCGCCTCATCGAAGCACGTGATAAACAAAAAAAAACGAAGAGACACGCTTCTTCCTCTCGAGAGGAAGAAGCGTGTCTCTCGATTGAAATCTTTTTCTTTTCTTTTTTTCTTAAAAGAGACAAACGCCTGTAACGGGTTGACTATAAAGTCTAACTGTTATCGTTGTATATCTATTGTATGTTGTATGATGTAAGACAACACGGTTCTATTGTGTTTAATAACTGTTTTATTCATCTAACTAGTGTCGTCGGTTCGTTACATACACCGACTCCTCTAGTTCGGTTATCTATACGGTAGTGTACCGGTACCACCTTCGGTTACCGTCGGTAGTTGTTACATAAGCATTTTACATAACTAAACCTAACAGGTGGCGCTGCTAGTACGGTCACGTGGCTATGCAGCGCTGTATATAAGACGGCTACTTCTCCATTGGAAGTCAGTCAGGTTTGGGACTGTCGTGACATGACCACCCTGTGCTCACGGGCTTAACTCTATGCTATAGGGTTGCCCCACTGTATTATATATCTGTTCTGATCTTGTATATCCGCTGGTTATACTTGTACTATAATACCCAAGAGTTACCTTTACAATAAAGTCGCCGTATATTAAAGTCTAATTTACCTTGTCTGGTTTTTGTACTCAAGTGTTACATACGTAGTAAGAGACCAACTACACGCCCCTTAGAGTGCCCCCCCACCCCCCTAGAGTGCCCCCCTCCCCCCTCCCCCCCTCCCCCCCCCACCACTCGCCCCATGCATCCTAAAAGCGCCCCCCTCCCCATGCATCTTAAAGGGGCCCCCCTCCCCTTCCCTCCCCTCCCCTCCCCTCCCCCCCCCTTTATACACTCTAAAGAACGCTTCTACCTAGTTCAATAAGTCACTTCCAGTCGCTCGTAAAACAATAAAAAATGAAAAAAAAAAACAAACTTATATCGTAGTGTTTTTTATTAGTTTACCGAAAAAAATAAGAGACTCGCCTCCTTCTCCTCCTCCTCCTCCTCCTCCTCCTCCTCCTCCTCCTCCTCCAAAAAAAAGATATCACATTTTAAAGCGCGTGATCCCTTAAAGACGCTCATCTCTTCATTAAGTCGCGTGACGTCACTTCTTCTTCTTCTTCCGGTCACGTGATCAATCAGGTCACTTCCGGTCACGTGATCCTCAATCAGGTCACTCACTTCCGGTTGGCCATTAGGTCATGTGACGTCACTTCCGGTCACGTGACTCATCAGGTCACTTCCGGTCACGTGATCCTAAAGTAGGTCATATGACCTCACTTCCGGTCCCCTAAGTAGGTCATATGACGTCACTTCCGGTCCATAAGTAGGTCATATGACCTCACTTCCGGTCACGTGACCAAATGGCGGCCTTTGATTGGCTAACTAGGTCACGTGACGTCACCACTAATCCCCTAAGTAGGTCACTTCCGGTCACGTGACCAAATGGAGGCCTCTGATTGGCTGCAGGTCGATTGAGTAATAAACAGTACTTAACTATAGTCCCGTTCCGATACATACTATACTACTGTCGTAGTTTGTTGAAATTCTCCCGCACTATAGCTCTGCAGGACCCGCCACCCGAGTGCAATTTCAGCGCAATTTAAGTATTTAGAGGACACAGTTCACACATTTACACATTCTCCGACAACAGCTGCATCTCCATGGTTCTGTTTTATCCCCATTCATCACTGTCAAGGCTATGTGGAGGAGCGCTCGCCCCTTAGTTAATGCCACCATCCATCCCATCCTGGCTCTGCTACTTGCACCGCCCTCTTGACTTCAGCACTGCCATCATGACTTCAGCACTGCCATCATGACTTCAGCACTGCCATCATGCCTAAGTCTTCCTTACTGCCATCATGACCTCAGCATCGGCATCATGCCTTCTTTACCACCATCATGACATTACCTTGTATTGGATATGCATACGTCCGTGGTCCAGGTTTATTGTCTAAGAACAGAGCTAGTACATATACCGGGACTATACAAGGTATATGAGTATATATGGGAGAAGACTTATAACCTGTCAGCTGCTAACTCATGTTGCTAACACCGAACACCATTGTAGTTGTCACACTAGACACCTCCTTTTGTTTATAACCGTTCCATTCACGCCATGGATAATACATGTCGAAGGCGTATTTCTAAGTTCGCGATGAATACATGAATTTTCACCTTCAACTTCAGGCATTGTCATTCTAACCTTGTGTCTACCATTGCATAATTCCCGCGTTAGCTTGTATCTAAACATGCCGGCCATGCTATATAGCATTGTGGATATATAGCGAGACATGCGATATCATGTATATTGCTAACCTACACTGTTAGTAGTTAGGGTAGCTGAGCAGTAAAATCTACAGTTGATTTACAGTAGAACACATAATGGTATTTCTAGGTTCACCATAAGTGTATACAGTAGATTTAAAGTGCCTCACCCTCACTAACTATTACCAGTGGTATACCATCCACTCCTCTCCAGCTCCTGTAGCCAACATGAGCTGCTCCCCAGAAATCCCTCTCACTCACCCTACAGGCTGTTCCGGTATGCACTTACCGCTAGGGCTTCTCGCCCTCGGCCATCTTTGATTCCGGCACACGGACAGTGCTGCCATCTGTCGGAAGCGGACCGCGCCCGTCACTCAGGGGCCCCGGACAGGATTGACACGAACGTCCGTCTTCACCCATATAGAGCCGTCAAAAACAATCTAGGCAGAGCAGAAATAGATGCCCCATACGCCCCCCCCCCCCTCTGGTCGTGGTCTCAGGAAATAACATATGGCACCATCCATATAAGCTAGAGCCTGCTTTACCCTCGATAACTGACCTCCTAAATTCATTCAGGAATGGCAGTGGATGAACTGATGATTTGATTTAGGCAATTGGCTTCAGTGCAAAGCAAGGTCCACTTAATTTGTACATATTCATACTCAATTACAAGTGTTATAGCGATGTGTAGATTATAGGTGAATGGCAGTTCCGGGCATATAGGGCACCGGCCACATCTCATGAATATGTATTGCACAATTCTGTCTCGTCGCGTCACTAGGATATGACAATATGGCCCTCTACAACTGTCCGGGGAATTCAGATGTATTCCAGCTCCTCTGTACAGTATAGTACGAGGCAGTGGAGGCTGGTGAATATCTCCTGACGTCTGTCTGTCTCTGGTAGTCTTTTATCTCACCTACTAAATCCTTGAGTCGAATATAATGTCATGGACCTGATAGCCCATCTCTGCACTAGACTATATAGCCGAGCAATGTGGAGATGGCCCAGTGGCGGATGAAGGTAGGGGGTGTCTATCAGTATCTCCTCCACCCATCTCAATCTGCCTTATCCTTATCCTTATACCCACCTCCTCAAGTGCGAGAAGGGGCCAGTCTTCAAAGGCAGACTTGGCCCGGTGTGTACGTGCGACTGGTGGCTCTGTCAGCGCCCCCTGCCGCCCTCCCCAGTGATCAGACACCAGTCTTTGTACCAATCTGCCGGGTAGAGACAGTGGGGCCGTAATGAAGCGCAAGAAGTCAATCACTCAGCGATCACACGCGGCCGTAATGCAATAGGCGCGCCTAGGAGGAGGCTGGGCTTAGTGAGTTAGTGATCAACAGCACCTCCTTTTCCTCTCTCCTAAACAGCAGGCCATCCACCCACCCAGCTAGACCCCCCCCCCCCACCCACCCACCGCGCGATCCTTACATAGCATGCCAAGCAGCAATACAATAAGGAGACGTCCATTCAAACTACATGTACTTCTACAGAACTGTTCACTGGATCTTTCCTTACAATGTATGATCCGTGCCACGTGCTATTCAACGGACTTGATCGTAGGCTGCTATAGGGATACTCCGTGACGTTACTAAGGCAGCCACGGCATTCATCCACTGGATGTCTATTGAATAATAGCCACAGGTGTATGCACACATCATACATGTAATCTGATATGATGTGTGGCACTTATTCACCTCACCGTTACAACGCGCTCTGCGTGTACATAGATAGTATTCAATGGAAAACCTCTCCGCCCTAATTCTTTACCCTACTCCTTACTTTATATCTACCCCTCTTCTTACAACCCCCTACGCCCCCTCCCTCAGTCGCAAGACATTCCCCCGTCCTATTGCATAGCAGCGGTATGACAGGGCCGACCTCTCCGTCACATAGGATGCCCATCATCACCGACTCGGCCCCCACTAAAGGCAATTGCTCGCCGCAATCAGTCGGAAAGAGTTCATTATTTGTCGCTTTGTTCTGACGTTTGAGGCCGATCCACAGGAATAAACCCATTACTGATTGCATTATGCAACGTCTTGGGGGCAGGCTAGGATAATCAAGTCGAAATCAGGACCAATCATAACGCAGGGGTGGTGGCATGTGCAGCTCACCCAGAACCCACCGTGCAGAAGAATATAGGGGCCTTCATTATTGAGCTCCCCTCTAACTTTACAAACACAGCCAGAACATGTAGGGTCTTTATTACTGAGAGTAGCTCCCCTGTAACTTTTCAAACAACCCCAGTATATGTAAGGCCTTTATTACTGAGAGTAGCTCCCTGTAACTTTTCAAACACACCCAGAACAGACATGTGGGGTCTTTATTACTGAGAGCAGCTCCTCTATAACACTTTCTGATACATCTAAAAGCCTTCATTGCTGAGCAGGTCCTCTGTACCTTTACAAACACTCCCAGAACATGTAGGGCCTTTATTACTTAGAGCAGCTGATCTGTAACTTTACAAACACACCAAGAGCATGCGCGGCCTTAACTGAGAGCGGCTCCTCTGTTACTTTACAAACAAACATAGAGTATGTATGACCTTTATTACTGAGAGCAAAGATCTGCTCTGTAACTTCACAAATACACCCAGAACCGTTGGGGAATTTAGTACTGAGAGCAACTCATCTGTATCCTTACACACAAAGAAGATGTTGAGTCTTTATTCTCGAGGAAAATTCCCCCGTAACTTTACAAACGTACATAGAATATGTGGGGACATGTAGGCTGTGTTATCTCCTGAGATAATATTTTCATATGCATATACATTACACCCCAATAGAGGCTTAAACTTGGTATCAAACTATATAAGGACACTCCATATAATAGAAACCATAAGCAGAATTGGAAATCTCTGTATTGACAGTGCTCTTGAAATATCCATAGACAGTTCAGAAGGCACACAACTTCACAACACCCGAGCTCCTAGATCAGAGCTGGAAGAGCTCTCTGACATATTCAAGGATGAGCTGAGAAATAGGTTCCTTCATGGCGAGATGGGCAATAGTGAGAGCAGGTGGAACCATTTGGGACCTCCCCTCTCAGCCGACTGGATCGATGCAAATGTCAGTAGGAGTGGCGTGAGTGAGTGAGCAGGTGGGGATTGGAAGGTGATATAGAAGGTGGGGCGGTGGTGGGTGTGCCAGGGGAGGGCATCAGATCTTGCTAGATGAAATATGGAAGATCTGTAGAGATGGATGCTCACAATTGTCTTTTCACCGGGTCTACAAGTGCAGCATTCAATAGCTGGAATTTTGTTGTCTGTTGGGAAGTGCATGGTGCCAACTGCTTGCCCATCCACTGTTGGCACAGATGCCTTAGAATGTCTGGAAATATTGGATTTGACAATAGGCAATCCCCAAACGCCTCCTCCATCCCAGTGAATACATTGTCTATTTTCACTTCAGTTATTCAAGGTGAGTAACAAGCCGTGGCTGTATCTTTAATCTCTTGGCCTTGAAGAAATAGACGTTACTCATCTGACACAGCTGCATATAAAAAGCAATCCCCTGGAATTGACTTTAGATACTGTATGGGGCACTTATAGAATGCTGTTAAAGGTCATCTTTATAACTCCAATACAGGATGATGCAGCTACTTCCATAACTGGTATAACCTAATCTCCGCAGGAAAGAAGGCAATCAGAGATAGGAAGTGTATGATAGAGCCTCTCTGTGCCCAAGTCAAATTGCCAATGAGATTTCAGTAGTTTCCTTAGTAGCTCATATATGACCGTGTCTTTTTTGCTGGCATTGTAATCTCCGGCGAACATACATGTAATTTGTATCCCGGTAAATGGAGAGGACTATGCCTATTAGATACTGATGGTAATGGAACCTCTTAGAAGACTTTTCATTACGCAAACTAATTGTCTTTCTTCCCCTGAGGCGTTGGGATGTAGAAGGTGTATTCCAGCTCCATTTTCTATACCTTTGATCTCAGAGACTATGATAAGCCCAGGCGGAACGTATTTATGTATTTTGTATTGGGTATTGTATTCGCATCCCTGTGCCGTCTCATTGCAGTAATTCTGATTTTGCTTCAGTCAGACAGAACCCTCACATCCTTCCCTCTCAATAATAGTGTCTACTTCTATTAAACTGGAGTGGAGTAATGAAATAACTCTAGACTCTCAACAGCAATAACCCTAGACTCTCGACAGCACTACAATCAGGAGTGGTTAAACATTGATAACACATTAAGGACTAACTGAGTTAGGCACAACATAATGGGTTCTTAACCACCAAATAGATCTGCGTAGTGAACTTAAAGCCACGCACAAAGTAACATTAGAAATACCCCTCAGTACTAGGCGAACAGATGAGCATCTTTCCACAGTCATTGACTAGCTTTACCAACGCGTTTCAAGCGACATTGGATCTGTCCACTGTACGACATTTAGTTATTGCTGGGTACAAACATTTTGACAATCTCAATCTACCGAATAAAGCTATAACCTTTATAGATTTTAAAGCTCTGCGTTGGACTTTTCATATCATGTATGCCTTATATTCCTCTCTACCCACGCCTTGCTACACTTCCACATAATTGTTGACCGTGGCAATTTAGTGCATGTGTATACTGTTATGCCCACATGTATTACTACGCATGACTCTCACGTTATTAACTTTATCCAACATACTTATCAGATTATACCCGACTTTACGTCCTGGTTTACCGCGTTCACCCCATGTTATGACTCTCATAATGGGGTAAATGTAGATTCATATTCCTTTTACCACGGATATCACTAATCTAACCATAATTTTATGGGGAAGATCATTATTCCGCTCGGCTGTGTATTGATATAGCCGTTGTGTTCTATAGTTGTTTCGGTCTAGTGTTACCATGGCCACTAATAGGCCATGACGTGCATCGATAATGTACATGCATACTTGTACAGTCGACACGATATAAAAGGTCAGTCTCTCTTTGTGTTAATCAACATCAGTAAAAGGGAAAAAAATCAATCATAAAATACAATGTCAAACAATATTTGTCGACAGTCAGATTTAAGAAATGAGACATATGGCATATAATACATTTAAGCCAATGCTCCTAAGTTCCTAATTGTATAGCTATAATTATTGGGCAGTTTGTATGCGGGCGATTCTAAGATTAATGAGGTGCAATCCGCAAGCTTCCCACTTTCTATTACATATTAACTATTTGATATCTAACTTGCTGTTTCTGCCACCGAACCTAGCCTGTAAATCGTTAACTAGTGTAGGTACACAGTAGAATCCACTGTAGATCTACAGTAGAATCTACTGTAGAATGGATTTACAGTAGGGTGTATACCAACTTATTACAGTGTACTTCTTATTCTAGGCCATTGTCTATTCAACGCAAGAAGTGTCTAGCCGAACTGTACTGCTGTAGTTAACCAATAATGTATGGCTGAGGGTCGCACAAGGGGCTGTATCGCTGGATATCGGCGCGAGTGCGAAGCACGAGTGACGATATCCAGCGATACAGCCCCGAGTGCGACCCTCAGCCATACATTATTAGGTTTATTATACGATTTTTCAACTAAAATGTCTTTAATTACCTTAAATATGTCCTAATTTCGCCATTTTGAAGGATTATTGACTGGATATCACTCGTACAGCAGTAGCGCCATGTTGTTTTGACCTCCCACCAACCCTGCTCGCTGATTGGTGGAGCCTGGTGACGTCATATCCTCAATCTCCAACACTGAGTTCAACAACGGAATTTGTGAGGGGGCCAGCTTGGGGCTATGTTATATACTAACCAGCGTTTCCCCCCGCATTCACCACAGCCGGATAGGCACGGCAGCTAGCGTCTCCGCCTCACACACCAAGGGTACCTGGATCGATCCTGGGTGGAAACGAACCTTTTTCAAAATGCCTATTTCTATGTGAAAAAAAATCCCTAGAATTATTTTAACGAAAGGCTAAGTAAAGTCCAACTTCTACCTTTATAGTAAAAAAGAAATTAGAAAAAAATTTGGATTTTCAAAGAAACTATACCAAAAAATGCCTTTTCTTCTGTAACTCGGTAAATAATGGTCCTACAGGGCTGGAAATCCGCCTGTAGACTCCTTGTTTCGCCACCCACCTCTACCAGCGCCTTCACGGCGTGGTGGTTAGCACATCGGACTTCAAGTCTTGATGTAGCGTGTTCGAGTCTCCATAGAACCTCGGATTTTATGGGGGACGAAATTTCGGAATTGCTCAGGACCACCGGAAACGGGATGATATCCCCCGGAAACGTGCTGATATCCACCGGAAGGGTGCCGATATCACTAGATATCAGCACGGGGATATCACAGAAAAAGCACGATGAGTCGCCCGATCGTATAATAAGCCTATATATACCACGGACACACACACTTAGACTGAACATTAACACGGCCTCTAACGAGACCCCAGCAAACAGCTCCACATACAGCTTGAGGGAAATGAACGAGTCCCTCCGAATAGCTCGCACGCCAGATGAGACTTGCTCAAATAAATTGCCTAGAGTATTTGGGCAACTCGAGGCAATAGCTCTTAGTGCAGCAGGCGAGCCGAGCTGCTCGTGTTACCAGTGTGCCCATGCGGGTTAGTAATGGTATGTGCAATACCTTAAGTATTATATAATCTGGAGACTGGAAACTATATTTGTGCCGGTCAATAATTGAGTGGGGGAGAACAGTACCGTATCATTTGTAATACATTGCGTTTGTCCTCTACAATTCAACCTACACTATGCGATTTATAGCCCTGAAAACTCTTCAGATTGGTACAAAAGCAAGGTACGCCTAGGCACTTATGGGCGGTAAATCTCTGCCGTTTGGACTGAATTGCTGCGATTTGGACAGATTTTGGGTCAATAAGAGGATAAAATACAGATTCTTAGGGAGCCTTAGAGCTATATATCTAAATGTTTTGATGTTTGATTAAATTGCTACACATGGGCAAGAGTTCTTATCCAATGATTTTGTAGTAGTAATAACACAGTGGCTTTGTTTATAAGCAAAGCCTTACCAAAGTATTCATAGGGTTTGACCCCTGAATTGCATAGTAGAGCTGGGTGCTGTTTCTCCATACATTTGTGAAGAAAGAAATATATGGATAAAATAGTTTTCTGGGTACTTTTTCATACAAATACGGACCCCTGTATATATTTTCGGAGCTCCACACATTTATGGAATGTGTGTTCCGCAAAGTTGTGGAAGTCCGCAAATGTGTGGAGGAACAGCACCCTGGGGAATATCAAATGATGTATATTAGTAGAGCGTTTAGCTGCAGCAGTATATGACATATGGCACACATAATGTACAGTATACATAGAGGTTGTACTGTGGACAGGGGGCAAGCCCTCCGGCTGGCTGGCCACTTTGGTTTGCGATTTCCCGCCACTTGATTTCCCGGCATTCTGAATTTATGGAAACATAAATCAGAATCCATGGGGGTCCGAGGCTGTGTTGCCACCTTCTGCTCTATCACAGACCCCTGAGGTCTATGTACAGTGTAAGGCAGTAGGTCAGAGCAAGGTACTATGTAGGGGGTAAGTGAGGTGATGGGGAAGGTTGGTGAATGTAGTGGTGAGTGTACCATGTAGGGGGTAAGTGAGGTGATGGGGAAGGTTGGTGAATGTAGTGGTGAGTGTACCATGTAGGGGCTAAGTGAGGTGATGGGGAAGGTTGGTGGATATAGTGGTAGGTGTACAATATAGGGGGTAAGTGAGGTGTAGGGGGATAGTGGATGTAGTGGTAAGTGTACCATGTAGGGGGTAAGTGAGGTGGAGGGGAGGCTGGGTGGATAATAGTGGTAAGTGTACCATGTAGTTAGTAAGTGATGTATAGTGAAGGATGGGTGGATGTAGTTTTGGTGTACCTTGTAAGGCGTAAGTGAGGTGTAGGGGAGAGTGGATGGATGCAATGGTAAATGTACCATTGTACCATGTAGGAGGTAAGTGAGGTGTAGGGGAGAGTGGGTTGGATATAGTGGTAAGTGTATCATGTAGGAGGTAAATGAGATGTATATTAATGTGGATAAATCTTGGTTTAGGGATGCCACAACTAGGGGGTAACCTTCAAACGGTAGAGGGTGGGTGCAGTTAGGGTTAATGCTGGGGGTTAATGTTACCACATCGGGGGCGAAGTGGGGTCTCTGAGGTTGGGTGGATGTAGGGTTAATAACCGTTAAGGGTGCCACGGAAGGGGTTGGTTAGGTGGAGGTGAGAGTGTGTATAGCTAGGGTTAAGGGTGCCACGTAAGGGGTAAGTGCAGCAAAGAATCCGTGGGTGGGTGGAGGAATAATTAAAGGGGTGTGTAAGGGTAGGAGGCTTGGGCTTAGTGGAGGGAGGTACTAAGGTCAGTGGTTCTAGGTGCATTATGCCTGCGTGGTTCCCCTGTGTTGGGACCCCATCCCAGCGCCATAGCTACAAAGCCCCCACCAACAACCTCCAATACTAACGTGCTGGCGTTGAGCACTGTGCAGTGCGCTAGCAATATTCTAGGACCCAGGCCACCCCTCACACACTGTCACTGGGTACCCAATTAGGCGGCCCTTTAGCCGCACCCAGCAAGGCCCACAGTTGTTCCTTTTAGATTTATGACCCTGCCAATGTCAGATACCTCGACTGCAGCGACTGCCAAGTTCAGCCAGGTCAAAGTAATGTTAGACGGGGTGAGGCCTATTGAATAACACAGAGGGAACCAGCACCCATTGCCGTATGCAGCCCTACGAGCACCACACCTCACCACATGGATCTTTATTCGGAGTGTACTCGCCCACTGCGGGGTGTTATATGTTTAGCTGTGTTTATGTGGAAGGGGATAATGTTACCAAGGCACGTTGCCAGTAATTGACACATTAATTAATGGCCGGAAGCCGTCTACCAATAAAGCAAGGCACACTCGGTCGGACAATTTGTATTGCTGTGGCCGCTGCTGTGCAAATGGATTCAGTTGGTGTGTGGCACGTACCAGCTATATACTGCCTACTTTCCCTATACTACTGAAGCAGGCAGTCTACTCGACCTGTACCTAGCATATGTAAAATGTGACATGTTCTGGGAAAAGGGACCTTAGTGCACCCTGCACTGAGGGCCCTTTTCGCAGATCGTGTGACATAATTATATTGTGGCCTTGGGGACGGAATTCGTATTACTGAAGCTGTCCCTATCATATAACCAATATAAATATATCAAACCACTCAACTACCTCATGGCCTTCACCACAAATATGTAGCATACTACACAATTCTACACTTTCCCCTTCATAGTTGGAATCTTGTGATAGGTGTTTGGCATTCATGTCCAGATAGGATTAAAAATAATGATCTAATTTTTGAACCTCTCACACAGCATATATGACAGGCATTCCGGCTGTCCCTAAATACCCCGTACTGTACAGCAATCAGGAGTCTGGTTTCAATCTAAGGTAATCTCGCAAATTGTTCATGGAAGCCACATGTAGGCTGTAATCATGGCGTATCTCTCCCTATCAGTTTTTTATGTGAGCAGCTGCTCCCCACTATCATTCTCAGCTCTGGCATTATAGCGTCTGTCATGGGGCACCTCTCCTTCCTACCTCTGTATCAATGTCCCTTTGCATATCCTACAGTTACACAATGGTTGTACCTCTTTGGGGGTGTTGACTGGTATTGCTGGGGGTGGTGACTGCTGTGGCTTATGGGGATGGGAGTGACTGCTGTGGCTGGGGTGGGGCTGACTTGTACATGGCTTGGGGGTGTGGATGGTAGCGTGGCTAGGGCTGATTAGTCTCGACATAAGGACAGATACTGTTACACTCTGCTGACTCAGCATAACCCAGCGGCATTCCTATGCCATGATCATTCCCACCCCTCTTCTTCACTGACCCAGAAGCAATTAATACTCACTAATTAATGCACATCGCCGCCGTCCCCGTAGGACCCTGTCCCCATTATATCACACCCAGGGAGGCAGACCATAACGTGGAAAACGATGCCTAAGCTGGGATTACAATATGCAATACATTGGTTGGGGGCTACGCCAATCGACCCAACGAGCCCCACCTCCCCCTCCTCCCACACATACTCAGGTTCGTACAGTCCAGTTTAGCCGAGCCCGACCATTGTCCTGGCTATGGCCCGTTGAATATGCATGAGGCTGGTCGGCTAATGGAACATGATAGGTTCTAAGTGGGGGAAATAACTTTCTGCTCCACAGCTTGGGGCTGGCACATGGCTGAGGTTTCTCACCTCAGGCCTTTGGCGGACTGACTTCCCTTCCCCCTTTCCTCCACTGTCCTTTACCTCATCTCCTGTGGGAGATTTTTTCACCTCTCATTTATTTCATCAAAATTCTTTGCTGGGTATTAATACCTCATTGTTTTAGGATGACCACCGAAAAAGAGCTTCCTACATCTGCAAGCAAGTCTGATTGCGCCGATGGCAGGGACGGTTCAATCATTCATTGCCAGAGGGGAGAAGGTGAACTCCGCCACCACTTCTCCTCCTTCATTTACAGGCCCCACACTACTTAATTAATGGTGTTCCGCATGGTATGCTAATGACTATAAGGCTTAATGACAAGGGGAAGGAAAATATCTCTCCAGCCCTTTAAGCTTCACATACAGATACAGGATAATGTACCCTCAGATTATAATATTATACTTAAAAGTCGCATAGTATGATCTCCTCCTTCCTCCCTAATGATGATTAAATACTAACAGAATACATCCTATTTACATAGCAGTTTCACGGCAGCTTTATGATTATGAGCACTGATGGACGTTTTATGCGCGATGGAGCTACCCTAAACGGACTTTTTATGCAAGGTTAATTGCTTTATAATCACAATTCATGTCAGTAGCTTATGATAGATCTTTTAAATTCCATTTTCAGAGCTAATCCTCATATGCCAGAATCTGAAAGACAGGATTAGTGCAGCGATCAGCCATCACTGTCCCGGAGATAAGCCAGGCATTGTGACGTTATAAAAGATAAATAGAAGCCGCCTTTACGAGGTGGTATATGGAGGTCTAGTGGGCCTATATAAACATAGCAGGCCAGGATATAGAGCATAAAAAAGTCGCATAAAATACAGACTTAGAAGCAATGGTCGGCGCGTGAGCTGGAACCACCTGCTCCGTGTACAGCAAGCAGCCCGAAGTAATCCCAGACTAGGAGCTGGAGGTGAGGAATAAGGCAGCTGCTCTCGTTAGCCCACTTTGATTAATATTACCAATTAGCTGTTTGTTCCTTGCCTGTGTTTGATAATGTTAATCAGCCTTATAAGTAGCTCCATATGCGCAGTCATATCATCAGTATTCGGGGTAAAGAAACCAAAGCAGTGAATGGATGCTTTATTATTGCATCTGTTCATGAATTATTCCCTCATAGAGCGGTGTCAGAAGTAGGCATGCTAACAGGGGGCTGGATGCATATACCACAGCCCCTTCCTGATGCAGTAGGTGCCTGCCACAATGGATGAGGCCTGGAAGAATGACACTCCAAAAGGAAGCACTATAACCCTGGGTGCCCCACCTGATGAATGGCTGCTCCTGGTCTTTAACATTTCGTTCTCTATTAGGTGGCCGTGCCAGGAGGCCAATAGCTGTTTATGGAGACTGCCAACTCTATAGACATGCATCTAGCTTTACTTCATATAAGGGCAGGTACGATTGGTAACCAAATCAGCTTAACAATTATGCATATGTTTATGTATTTGTAAACGTTATTTACAACCGTACTGCAGACAGAACAAAGAGGGAGAGAGGGAGTCAGCTGAACTCTATTAAGGGCTGGAGGGTGGGGGGGGGGGGAGCCAAGGATGGACAGAATAGGGTGGACCCCTAGAAACAGCTGATGATCACCACAGATTGACTCCTTTTTTGCTCTGTGTACACATTTCAGATTTGCCTGTTAGAAGGAGCGACAGAGATCAATCATAACATACTGATACACAGCAAAGGGATTCATCTTTGGAGGTGATAACAATAACATTATATTAAGACTAGGATACTGTTGCTGCCAACCAATTATATGCTGACAGAGCGGCATCTTGCTTTGGACAAATTAAGCCTTGTATTCAGCAGGGGTGTAGGTTGTAATGTAAGTCAATGACCACTTTGTATCAGTATGGAGCTTCTGTCTGTGGAACCGTAAGGACAGTATTCACCCAGCAGACACATTGGCTCCTCATTCCTCTCACCCCATTAAGCCTGCTCCCTGCTAAGGGTAGAGCGGAGCTGCTCTGTGAGCTGCTCTGTCACGGTTGTAGTAGTAGCTCGCACCCACCCCCGACACCATCCAGCCACATGTCTCTACCACCTTCGGCACAGTCGTCCAGGAACTAGACCTGTCTGTCCATAAGGAGTAGGGCCAATTAGTAGATATTCATGTCGGACACTCGTAAATCAACACAGGCCATGGGCAGTGGGTCACTGCGTTACTGAGTATGAGCATGTGGCTGGTGTGGCCATATCCAATCTGGACAATGCTACTGTGTGTTTTATAGAATTAGGCACGTGGGATGCAGCGATGGTTAGTGGTTGAATTATAACTTTTCAGAAAAAATTTAATCTAGCGATGACTCGTTGCTAACATGTTGCATACAGATATAAGCAAAAACAAGGCTAGACTTGTCTCAAATGAGGATAGATACATTGTCTACCCTGACCTACTTTCTACCACCTCGGAGATAAAAACTCAGACATAACCAACACTCAGTGATGTATCGACTGGGTGTGTTTTTGTCCCATGCTTCATAGCCCAGGAGGATAACAGCAAGAAGTCACTAATTAAGTGTTATCAACTTCAGCAGCGTGACATAGAACAATCAATTAACCAACCCCGTAACAATTGCTCCTTTGACTTCACTGGCGTGATACTCGAGTATGTTGCTGATAGGCCAGGAACTAGTCAAGCCAGGGATCTGTTGTCCCTTGGTATTCAATGTAAGGAACAATCAATTCAGGTCCCGCAAGCCCACAGGACTTATTCCTTGGCCCACTGTGGCGGGCATGACTGCCCCTTATGTCATCAATTATGACCGTGCTATAGAAGAAAGCCACGCTTAGCCGACTGTAAACATGGGCGTACCCAGTAGTGGCTAACCACACCCCTCCTTAGTCGGCACGAGCAGCTCTAATGTCGGCCATTCACAGAGTACACTGTAACCCTTTAACACCCCACTAATCTTCGCTTTCGGGAGTGTCCATGGGCGGTCTCTGTCTCAGCCAATTCCCTATAGTGCTCGTTAATTCATTTAGGGCCGCATCTCCAGTATCTACAGAGCTTTCACAGATTAACGCTGGGTATTTATTCAGGTCATCCATCAGGTCCTCTAATCACCATTGCTGGGTTATTTCATTAGGATGGACTAGATTGAAGAAGGCCGCCCAGGAGCTTCTTATGAATAGCCTGTCTACAGAACACATTTCCCTCAGATAAAGCATAACGGCATGAAGGTAAAGCATCTGCGTGGAGGCAGTTTCATATTATCACAGCCAGAAGATGACTTTCATCGATGTGGTGGTAGGTGGGCTATTGTTTGGGCTGGGCGTGTGGCCTGTTTAGATTAGCTAGGGGTGAGATTATTGTAAAATATGGTTATGTGCTGGGAGCAGATGGTTGGGTGAGCCTGGCTCGTGTAAATAGGGGATTATCCCTGCTGCAGGGGGAGGGAGAATGATGAAGTAGGGAGGGGGAGAGGTGTGCAGGTCCTCCCCTTCTCCAACATGGGCAATCAGTAACACGACCCCTTGTGTGTGTGGGTGTGGGTGTATGTGGGGGGGGGGGGGGGCTCCATGTGGGTGTGCAGGGCTGGGAGGCTGCTGTCAGAGTGAAGGTGTACCTGACTGACAGAGACTGACACCGTGTGTCAGCACTGACTGAGGGCTAAATATGGTATCACTCCACCACTGCCACACCTGATAATGGAAGGTTGAGTCGGCTTACCCTGCTCCCAGCCCACTCCTGCTGCCATAGGACCCGTTTTGTCATTTTCCCTGGCTGCCCTAAGGCCCTGCAGTAGGAGTGGGTCTGAGGACTGACAGAGTCAATACCGGTGCACTGTCTGTTAGAGGGGAGGGGGCGTCTTTATGCCACTCGTCTAGCATATTACTGTTTAAGACTAAGAGGTCAAATGATCCCCCAGCCACTGTGCTGAGGAGCGGACATAGGATAATGCAGTATGCCTGTAGCACGTCTCGTATTACTGCTTTGTTCAAACAGCGCAAGGCAAAAATGCGTACAGTCCATTTCGCTACACCTCAAGTTCCACTAATGGGAGCCTTTTTTTAGACCTGTGCATAGCCAGCGCAATACTCACATTTCCATATACTACTCTCAGTGGCTGGAAATGGCTTCGCGCACGCAAATAACGTTGAACTCGTACAGTCTAAACGTAACTGAATAGCGCCGCCATATTTTTACTGTACGGCTCCGTCATGTCCCGAGGTAACGCGGTAACAGTGGTATTGTGTTGACGCTTATGTATGCTAGGTTTTTGTTCTACAAGTGAATGGCGTTCAATCAATATAATTTCTCCACAGACTGCGATTGTGCCGAGTATGTAAAATATGGTAGCTACATACTTCATAAAGAGCGTGGTGTATCGAGGAGCAGCGGCAGATGCCCACAGAGACCAAGGCTATTATAGTATGTATGTGCGTGGGGGCCTCTGCGAATGAGGAGTATATTGTGGGTCTGAATAAAATTTACAGCGCGAGGGAGACAAAGGAGGGACACATAACCGACGTTAGGACCCACACGGGGACAATATGAGTACTGGCCCCATGTAGCATTAAAATGAATGACCCATATAAAGGGACAAGTAATCTCCCCGAGACATAAGCGTGTGGACTAAAGAGAAACTAGTGCTTCTAATTTGAGCTATTCAGTGGTGCTGTTGTTATAGGGCCGTGTGTGAGGGGTGGACAAGGGCCATCACTCCGTCAGAGATGGGGCTAAGATGGCCCTACACACGTGCATATACCCGCCGAATAGGGTTAACAGGAGCCCAGTCCACCTCCTGCTGATTTCCCACGAGACCAGGGGTAAAATGGCAACCAAAGAGGGACTATCGTATACTATGGCCCTCTCGGTAAGGTTAGTGGTCCCTTTGGGGCATGCCTCTCCCTTCGAATGTGCCTAGATTGCTAACCCTTACCTCTCCATGGTCAGCCATATATGCAGATGTTCTGAGCACCAGTCCACCTGAGTCTCCCCACAGAGAGCATCATGGTGAGACTAACCAGTGGTCAAAAGGTCATAATGCCTCGTCTACAAGTCAGGCCTGAATGGAGAGCCCAGTGCAAGGCCTGTGTTTAGTTCTTTTAAAATCAATTATAAGTTGAGGCATGTCACCAACAGCACTCGGTTGGAAATTGCACTCCAATTTCCATGCACGGGGCTTTAATTTGCCATTCCATTACCATACACTTATGCAAATGAGTTGCCGCTGTGTTTATAGCAGTGAGGGACGGATAGATCATATCTCATATGCATATTATTTTATACGTCTAGCACCAAACAGGTGTGTTGAGGGTAATGAATAAAGAAAAAGGCGAGACAAACATAAATGCATACGTTTTACGAATGAGTTTAGATATTTTACTTCACTGAGTTCAAACGATCCACCGGATATAATATGCAACCTTTAAAAATACCCCAACTTTGATCCAGCAAATTGATCCACATTTACAAATTGATCCACATCCACGCTTACTAGTACCAAGCTTGAGACATCCTTAATTCTGTGCAAACTTGGAGCCACGATCCCCTTGGCCGTGCTGCCTCCTCAGCACAGCCCTCCCCGAGGTGACCTACACTGTCTGATTACTGGTTGGAACCTTAACAACACAGGGGGCAGGGTGCTGGCTGAATGGGCTGCTGGAGAGATGGTGCCTGTAGCATTCTGTACCTCCCTCCACTGCTGAACTGTAACTGCCCCCACACCCACACACCCATACCCACACCCACACCAACGTCCATTACTCCGGGCAATTTGTAAGTAGCCTCGTGTAGAGCCGTTGTCTGGTCGGTGAATTTAACACAGAGGTGGCCTGCCCTCCCACTCAGTGGCTTTTAGCCAGCCCCACTGTGTGCAGGTGCCACGCTAAGCCAGACCTGCAGGTGCCGCCATTGGACAGGCCCTCCAAGGTGTCCTCTGAGAGGACAAATAGACAAGGCCTATTCATCTAGTCTGTCTAAGACGTCATAAACCTGGGAGATCTGTAGCTATCCTGGCACCCTGTTCTCCTTCATTGAATTGCCAACTTCTAGCACTGCCATCTGTATGGTGGG
Organism: Harmothoe impar; assembly: GCA_947462335.1. NCBI lineage: Eukaryota > Metazoa > Annelida > Polychaeta > Phyllodocida > Polynoidae > Harmothoe > Harmothoe impar. The sequence goes on from OX381710.1 coordinate 41,067,584, forward strand.
CAAGCTATATAGGAGATGTAAGAAGCTCGAAATGATTCTCATCTATACTGTTGATGATCAATGGAAAGTGATAGTATCAGTCGATGTCCTTGTAACGATGTATTTTGATGGACATGAAACGCAGCTAGCAAGCATTGGCTACGTAATTCGTAATTGGGAATGACTATATGTGTGTGTGAGCCTGTAAATATATCGACTTCTGTATCAGTAGAAGATGGGTTTGTTGGCTCACTGCTTGTTTTTCCTAACGCCGTGCCTAATGCCAAGGTGATCTCCATAATTCAAAACCTGCTGTGTAAGTGGGGAAGGAGAAGAGACCAAGGACACAGGAGTCATGTGGCTTTCATCCAATAGAAACAGACCCGGCCTGAAGGCGGACATGCCCAGCCCCACGTGCATCCCACCCCCCCCCCCCCCCACTTCCTCCTCCTCCTGCACCTTCCCACCCAAGTATGGCGCCAAGTTCAGATTTTCTTATTTTCATCTTGTTGTTGTTTCGGGAATTATCTTATCTCTTGAGTTTTTTTTATCATAGTTTCCATCTGCTTTTTCGCATCATGGTTATTATTGAAAGCAAAATGGTTTTATAAATAGGTTTCACGAGGCAGTGGATAATGATGAATTCAAAGGCGGACAGTATGGCAAATCTATATGGGGAAAGGAAACATGTGGCCATCTAACTACGCAGTGACTTCCTTGGGTTCTCTCAATTTATGGGTGTTTAGAAACCTTAGAAACCTTAGAATATGCCTGACAGCGGAATGTACAAGCGGCCCAATCAATGTGCCGTCGCCTTTGTACAATTGATATGTGCCGCCTTTTAGCCCAAATCTGAAGGCTTTTTACAAATGCAGGATGTGTGTAGCAAGCGTCTGTAAGGCTGATGATAGGAAATAGGAGCACTGCAATCAATGTGCAGCCTGTGTTGGGCCCCTGCTATATATATGCCTTACTGACCCTCAAAGACGTAGCCGTCCCTCGGGGCTGTTGGCACCGGTTCAAAACAATTCCAGTCTTCTAAGGAGAGGCGGCTGGCCGGCTGGTGCCTGCCCGCCACCCACGCGGTCACTTGTCATGTTGCCTTCATTATATGCCGCATTACTGGTACAGATTAACGCTGAAAGGTAACAGCACCAATCGCATGCTCTGCAGAGGGGAAAATTGAAAGTCTCACTTCTTCCAAGGGGGAGGGGGACAAATTCTAAACGACACTAGGTTTTAGTCTTAATGGTATTCTGTTTTCTCGCAGGCGATGTCAATGTGCCTAAAATGGACAGAGCCTACCCCCCCCCCCCCCACCCCTTCATCCACTGGCGAGAGAGGAACTGTCACTTGGCCGTAGACAGAAATGCTGCTATCACAGAGCAGGATGTGTGTGGGGTGGGGGGGGGGGGGTGGAGAAAACAGTGGAAGGATCAATCACTTCTCTCAATTGCTGTCTCCAGCCATCTTAGAAGTCTGCACAACCCCTTTCCCAAGTCCAAAGTGTTCTTAGCTAAAAATAGACTTTCAGTGAAGGATTCATGGCACAATATTACGTGGGTTGTGACCGAGTTACAATTGCCTGTATTTAATCAAATCGAATCCTCGGTGTCCGATTCATTTTGGGGCCTAACTCATGGCATTTGATATTGATGTGTGATTGTTTAAAAGCCAGACCATGCTCTCAAAATATGTTCTGTAGGCCTACGGTTCTATTTGGCATCTCTGATTATGCCGTTTATCTTATATATTGATATATATATATATATATATATATATATATATATATATATATATATATATATATATATATATATACGGCAAATAACATCGTGCGACAGAGCTACTTAAATCTACATATGTTATATATATGAAGGTAGGCTTCCCGGAAGGCTCTGTGGGTAACAATAGCAAATGGGTGGATATCGCCAGATCAAAAGGAGGATACTGCCGTTAAGGAGGTCTAATCATTGGGGGAGGCATAGCACAGGTGTAGGCTGGTGTACAAAGGGAGCTCCTCTCACCTGATTAGCCCTTTAAGGGCTGCATAGTGCTTTAATACCATACCCTTGGTCGTCCAGTCTGCTGCCCACCTGGGCTCCAATCATGCATCATGCCAAGTCTTCAGAAGTGTGTCAACACCGCACGGTTGGCATGATACATGAGTGCGGCCCTGGCGAGTTACTCGCCAGGGGTTGCGTTCAGTTGGCATGAAGACAAAGGGTTTATACAAAGGGCATAATGTGCATTAACGCACTATTCGGCCATTAAAGGGTTTGTGCTCCCTCCAGGGCAGGTCGGGAGAGGCGCAGGTGTCTTGTTATAGCAGTTAGGCCTGGGTCCAACCATCTGAGCTGTATCGTACCCTGTGGTACTATATGTACCATGCCCTCACTGATCGCCAATATAAAGACTCTACTACAATGGCAGATGTAATAATGAATACCCAGCTAACAAAAATATGGCAAAACACCGTTTTCCCACAATGAGGAGCCATAGAGAAACGTTCTATAACGTGTTTTTTTTAATTCATTGGGTCACCACATTCAGATGCAATATCCAATAACATCAGTTTGCTGGAAAATACATTGCACAAAGGATGTATGTTGAATGTTTCTGGTGTTCTACCAAATCTAGTGGCACTGCTATAGCAGCCTTGTGTTTTATGAACCAAGTATTAGCGCAGTGGGGTCCTGTACTAGGTTCGGTATACGTAGACGTTTATGAGGGACGGTCGGCTGCGGGTTCAGTACCAATGAAACAACCAGAGTTTTATGTTTGATTCCATGCTACAGCCCCATCAGACTGACACTGTACGCACGCCCATAGCCCCGTACTGTAGCATACAGCCGGATGTAGCCGAGCAGTACCGAGCAGTACCGAGCAGTACCGAGTAACTCGTGGTGGGACGACCACATGTACAGGGCCCTGTCAGGCTGTACTCACACAGGAGGAGGGGAGAGCTGAAATTGCATGCATATATGCATGGGAGTGGCCACAGAGTCTCAGTTCCCTTGCCTTTGTTCCATAGAGAAGCAAAGATAGAGCACGGGGCGCTTTAAACAACTCCCTATACTTCCGTACCCGACTTGGCAATACATCAGGTAGAGGGGCGTAGAGATGTACAATGTAAGTGGGGAGGGAGGTTGGGGAGGATAGTAGGGGAGGGTGTGTTGGGGAGGGGTGGTCTGGTTGCCATTTGAGAGGTGGTATATAGTTGGATCACAGTCTGCATGGTGGTACACGTGATAAGGGTTGTGGGTGTGGTCGGCAGTACTCGGGTTCCCCAGTCAGGACTGACACTGAGGGCCCTGTGATAAGCTCCCAACTCAGTGATAGAAGTCACAGATAAATAGATAAGGGCGGTAGTGTGAGCGACGGGTACCGTCATCGGTTTGTGGGGGGGGGGTGTATGGGATGGGATAAGGGTGGGTGATATATTCCTGTCCTAGCGGATAGCTGTGAGCATCTAGGACGGTGATATAACTGGTGTTATTACACCCCACGGGGCCCGGGATCGATGGCCTGTGGACCCGGTACCTACAAGTGGGCTGCGTGATAGGCAGTCCTCCCAAAAACAACCACATCCCACAGCAGTCCTGGCAGAACTCCTCTCCTCCCGACAACTTACCTCCATCTACCTTTCCACATCTGATAATACACTAGCGTACTCCTCAGATTACTAGCTGATTCATGATCAGTTCCTTCTTCATGTATACAGTGCCTCACAATAGGATAGTTTTGCACCAGGAGTGTATATACGAAGTTAGACCTTCCGTTATATCCCTATCATCACCCTAACCCATCAATGTCCGTACCAGAATGGGGGGTTATATACGGAGAGGGGAATATATATGCTGACCTATTTAGGTGGAGGGGCCACAGGGGGAACATTTTGATGAGTGAACCTGCCGTCCGTATTCAGTATACACACGTCCATTTTACCATCTTACGCCCAATGCTCGCTGATCCTTGTCGACTTAGAACCCTCGCTACAGGATCCTCCCTCCATCCCTAACTCGCACCACTACTACCACCATACACAGCTTACTTCCACTCCAACCTGCCCGGCGCCCAGTCAACTTTCAATCTATACGAGTCAATACCTACTAGAAGAAGCATTTGGCGCCGGGTAAACCAAGCGGCAAAGCGGGGCTGGTGAGATGGAGTGGTCAGGCGGTGTCGCCATGTCCCGATTGGTGCGTCGGTCAATGGCTGACCGGTGGGCCGTGGCTGTAAGTGGGGGGTTAGGCTAGGGCCCGTCCCGCCGGGGACGGCCGTGTATCATCACGGCCAAATGAGCAGCTCCGCTGAGCGGGTGAGCAGCTCGGGGAGCAGTTCCGGCGAGCAGCTCCTCAGCGCTATAGCATTGATACAGCGCGGGTTGGAGGATGGCACCCTCCTCCTCCTGGGCCTCTCCTCCCACCGGCCCTTCACAGCCGCCTTCCCCAATAAGCGGCATCATCCGGTCTGGTCCACCCGAGCAGCTCAGCCTGGCCTGCTACATAGACAGGAGGGGATATGGGCAGGCAAAGGGACAGCGAGCAGCAGAAGGAGGCCACAGCTTTATTACCAAAGTCTACACCAGCCTTCTTTTCACCACTCAAAGAGGCTGGTCTCGATAGAAGCCTGGTTCGTACCGGTTTGCATTTACATGAATAACAAGGCCTCAACAACACTCCATCACTCAAATAGCTCCCCTATAAATCCTTCTCTAATCTCCTCCCTCCTGTTTTTCTTGTGCGCTGTAAACCGTTTTTGTTGTTGCTTAACTTGAGAGGTACAATGGCAACTGTTCTAATTGTATCATTACATGCTGTTCCATTATGTGAGTCATCTCTAGTGTCAACTCCTTTTCAATAAAAGCTGTATGTTCTATTGTGATGAATAGTTCTCTTACAATTCCCCCTTGTCTTTATCGTACCCTCACCCTCTTAAGCACACAGGCACACATTGTGCTTCTGCCACTACACCCATCCTTCCCCATGCAGGTATTGACAGCCGTTGGCATAATCCAAATAATCCTTCTTTGAGGATGGAGTTATCAAGCATTTTGTTGATTGCTTACTCTATCCGTTTCGGATTTGATTACACCTTACTTGCCTTAAGCAAGAAGATTATTAGTCCAAACCTTCCTTTTGATACGAAGGCTGCCCCGGCTGTCTTTCATGCCAGCCTACCTAACAATGGCCGATATGAATGTTGTGTGGGGACCTGACTTCCCAGAATCGGCTGAGAAGAGTGACTCCCCTTTTTAACGTCGGCCAACTTGTTACTATGACAGCGAAGCCTCTCTGATGTTCCACGGCCCTGCCAACTTCACAATAAAATACTTCGTTGGAAGGAAAATTTCATTAAACCCGATCTCTTTTTGAAGCTTTATCTTGTTTTTATCCCGCTAAGAACTATCAATGCCATTAAAAAGTGGCTGCATGTGATATGAATATAGTCCCTCCCCTCTCGTTTGCCGTCAGCCGTGGAAGCCGCTTAGCCACGGTGCCATTAATCTGTGTCCCCTCTAACGACGGGATTAGCATTTAGTAGGATCACGGACATAGGCAGTCGTGCCGCCCAACCAGCTTGCACTGCCCATCTCCATAGCAGCCCCATGTTCAACATACAGTCTTATCAATATCTAGGGCTGCCCTCCTCCAAAGCCATACATAACGGTTTTATGCTGGTGGTTGCAATTCATACGAGCCTGGCACACAGCTGCTTCCAGCTCGTTTTTTCCTCTACTAAATTAGCTTTATTAGAACATTAGTAATGGAGTCTATCATAGATCTACCCTGGGCATAGCTCTAGGGTAGGCGGTGCACCGCTCTGACACTATCAATATTGGTAGACACCGGGAATATGGTAAGCACCACACTATACATTCATCAGACGTTTACTCACCAAGCTCGCGTGGTATCGCAAAGATTATAGTGCCCTTGTTCACAACTTGAGCTGATCCAACATAGGTTAGAATAGGTTAGAATAGGGTAACGTCTTGTTCAGTATCTACCCTCTATCTCCACAGTTGGGAGATGTTAAACATCCTGTACTTGACGCAACCTAGTGGTAGAATTCGAAACCAATCGGGGCAACTTCTACCAAATAGTTTATAGAAATGGGAACCATATAGGGGCAACTTGAACTACCAAGTAGTATGTCGAAATGGGAACTATTATAGGGGCAATTTATACCAAGTAGTATATCGAAATGGGAACCATATAAGGGGTAACTTCTACCAAGTAGTAGGCTATATCGAAAATTAATGGAAACCATGTATATATGGGCAACTTCTACCAAATAGTATATCGAAATGGGAACCATATATGAGTAACTTCTGCTAAGTAGTATATAGAAGTGGGAACCATATAAGGGCAACTTCTACGAAGTAGTACATAGAAATGGGAATCATATAAGGGCAACTACTACCCAGTATTATACTAGAAAGGGGAACTATAAAGGGGTAACTCCGACCTAGTAGTGCTGCTATAGCATCGAATAGCATCAATGGTATATAGAATAGGGACGCATATAAAGGCACACTCTACTATCAAGAAGTATATATATATACAATCTGAAAGAATGGCCAAACATTACATAGGATCTGTATCCACCAATCGAGAACAAGAGACACCTTTGTATGTCTAGTGCGTTGAATTTCGTCATGTTGATATAGTGTTAACGTATCATCAATACGGTGCTGGGTAACTGTAGTGGCTAGTCAGAGTCAGGAGAGATATACCATTAGAGACCATCGGAGGTCATGGGTGCCTCACTGTCTATAAATGGTGTCAGGAGAATCTACACAATAGCTGAGGGGCCTTAAGGGTGTCTCCTCCAGGGCATGAATGTGCTAAGGGGGCTACTACCAGCAGACCTGCTGACGGCAAGCTGGGCCTGCCCTGGGTGCTGCTGGGTCTGGTGCAGGGGTCTCTGGCCTACCCTAAGTCTGTCTAGCTTCTACCAGCTCCATTCCTCACCCTTACACACCCTTACCTTATCCATGCAACCTTACCTTGCTACCAGAGGCCGCTGCCCGGATGTATAAATATATATAAATGGGGCCAGGGTATTCCGGAAGTGGCTCCAGACCACGCGTGACTACGCATACGGATAGGCACTAAAACGGATAAGAGAAAATCAATTTGCGAAAATAGCGGCAAGGACGTGGGTCCGAGTAGGCTCTCCTGTCCTATCTAGACGTTGATGATGACCTGCATCTTAGCGGGCAGTTCACATGCTCCACCCTTCCCAGCCCTCTTTTCTCTCTCGCATCTTAACCCTATGGGAACCGCAGTCATGATAAGGCAATACTGAGTGAGCTTAAGACTGCATTGAGTAAGACCCCCCCCCCCTCATCGTTAGGCTGACTACATGTACATGCACATACATACTTGTAGAATTATATTAGCTCAGTCACAACAGGGAAAGACTGAACGCAAGTATATGTATAATTATATAGACCTATCAGTGTCATGGACAGACATGTGTAATTTCATATTCTAGTATGATACAGTAGGAACGCCTGTCAAACGAGATGTACAGCAAATGTAGATAAGTATGCAACTCACTTTTACCCCCAGACAGTTTTGAGCCTGATATGGGTATGGATGGATAGACTAAAATATACCGCGGCACTTCAATCTATTATCACTAGATCAGTTTACTGTTTCGTCTTTACCCTGCTGACTGGTCGGAGGGTCGCACCCCACTGCACAATGCCCCCGTGGTTGCCGCTATCATACTCAATTCTAGAGTGCCACCATTCCCATGCCCACGGGAAATGTTGGGACTTTGATGGAAGCGAGTAAAGCTGAAAGTGGTGTTGTGTATCGCCTCAGTAGTCTCCTCATACAGTGGGATCTACCTTTTTGTTAGGGGTGGCGTTTGATAAAGGCAAAATCATACACGGAAGGAAGAGTCACTATCTCTCCCCGCTGTGGATACGCCCGCCCACTGAGCATTGGCTTGTCAGAGTGATTCGGGAGAGTACATGGTCCGACACCCCCTTGACGAGGGTCATTGAGATAAGGTGTGAATTGAACCCTCTCGTAACTTACCCCTTGGCGATCTCGGCCACGCTTTGGATGTATCCCCTGGACGGTGTGTAGAATATATGCCGGGTGGCGGGCGGGGTTGTATGATGGATGAGCCGGGGGCAGGCGCCCGGACACGGCCAGGGGCGGGGTGGGAGAGCAGCTCACTGTCCTGCTCCTACTGCTCGGCACTTCTCATTCAGACCAGTGGCTGGGCGCCGTGTCGGCGATGATAACTACACTGGTGTGAATATTGCGGAGACGGGCGCGTGTCTTCATCTATGGCCCAGTGGCCAGCAGGCCCCCTGCTACACTATCAGTCTGGGGCTGTCTGCAGGTTGTCAGTGACCCTGTGTGAGGGGAGGGTGAATGGAGATGAGGGTGTTGATGGGAATACAGGTAAAGCTGCCCACCACATACACACCTCTGTGGCTGCAGTCACATAAAAATATGGCCTCAGATTTATGCGCTGCCCTGTTATAAGAAAAAGGGCAAGACAGAAGAGAGAACGGGGTGGGAATAGTTCCGTTCTACCTGAATTGTTTAGGAATTCTAGAAAGAAACGTTGAGTTCTGTCCTGCCTTCCACCCAGGATTCTAGGAATGGCAGGGGCTTAGACTCTTGAAACCTTTTTCTAGCCTATATCACCCCTCCCCACTGCCATAGAAGCTTCCCTATAGTACACACCGACCACCCAGTACAATACGACTATAGCCGGCCCGCATATTCTCAAGCTTTTCATTGACAACGCCACTTCAACTGTCACTCCCTGGAGGCCCCTCTAGAAAGAATTACCAACTCCAACCGCCGCCATCTTGACTGCGGCCCGCCGGGACCAGTCTCAAGTCACGTGACACGAGATTGGCGGCGTCTGCTGGTGCCCACGTGTCGGGGCAGGGAGCAGGGAACCAGCAACAAGGTCGGCGCTGCAGGGCTTCCTCCAGGGGGCGCGGCTAGCACAGGGCGGTCAGCCGCACTGCTTGGATACACACTCCATCCCCAGAAGATTAGCATCGCTGGGCCAATATTGGATGCTGGCATCATCTCCCTCCACCACTACTGCCGGCTCTTTCTTATGGACATTGGCCGCGTCCGGCAGCCCGCGGTGGTGCCACTGCACACACCATACTGCTGGTGGTGGTGGTGTGGCAGGTAATTCAGATTTGAGTTTTCGCGAAAGAAATCCCATATTGTTTCATTCGCTTGCAATATTAACCTGTTTGGTGCATGCATGCGATTACTCAACCTGGAATAACCAAACTATATCTATAAACTTTTTTTTAATGCTACAAATGTAAATGACAGACTGAAGATATAGTACTGTTTATAAGATTGGGGGGGGGGGGCTTCATCTTAAGAAACCACAAGTGCGGGGCATCGAGTAGCTCATTGGAATGTATGCGCTGTGTGTTATGGATACGGGAGAAGTGACCATCTTACTTGAAGTCACTTCCCTCACCATGTAACCCTACACAACACAGACTGACATTTGCATGACATGTACTCTGGATTCACTGGTAAAAGGAAACCCTCCAGGGGTTAGAATTTCACGAAATGCACCAAAATGTTGCTGCCGGGAGTGTAGGGAGTGTAATGGATCCTCGGTAAATGGAGAGGGCAAACTGCACGAATGTTTGGTCGCTGCCACCGCCGTGACATGCGAGGCGGCAGTGTATATATGTTGAAGTAAAGGACAGTGGCACTGCCCTACCCTCACCCCTCCAGACTACGGCCACCTGCTCCCCTCCTCCCCTGACCAGGGTGCCACTCCTCATGTGAGGCCTAGGGGTGCCGCCAACGCGTCTTGCGATACAAAACCACATATGTGCATGTGTATGTATACGCATTCAATTCCAACTAAAAATGTACCAGATCAAGGCCATCATATGTTATAGGAGCTGTGGGCGTTTATAGATGATGAAACAGTATTTCTCTAACCATGCCTCGACATATAAAATACATAATTATCGAGGGGTTCAATGCTTATAGCGATTTATTATCATCATTATAAGTACATTAGTTGCGCACTATACAGTTATATCCAGTAACATTCGGGATGATTAAGTACAATATCAATGATTCATGCAGATAATTTTTAGTTTTGCCTTTAATGCCTTAACCAGATATAGATTTCCACCTCTCAGAATCAAACAGATGTGGAACATGTGGCACGTGTTCGGCCACGTACTTGTTGAACTGGGAATCAAGTGTATTCTTTTATATCTAGCCATTTAGTAAACTGATAAATCCCTTTTACAAATAGCACCCATCGGCAGTCACTCGGGTGTTTAATAGCATCAACCGATCCATCTTATTTCACCCTACAGTTTTTCCCCTCGTGTATCTGCCTGTGGTATTTATCTCATCTCCGTCATCATTTTTCACCAGGTACACTGTTAATACTGCATGTTTCACCTAGTATACAACCCACGTGAGTCATGTAACTTGTAACCCAGTTAAGAGGCTCTCCCTCCCGCCTCCTCACGCACGACTTAAGACGCCGCCTGTGAGGATCGTCAATCACTCCTTGATCCGCTCAAAAATCCAAATGGACAGCATTTGTCATCGACCTGGCCATAACTGCCAGCCTCACTCACTGTCACCGGGCCTGCCAGCTAAACCCCCGTGCACGCCACGCTAAGTTGACCATAAAAAAAGAGCCCGGGGTATTGGGGCGTGGGAGGGAGGCTCCCTGAATAGAGGATCATAAGTACACAGAGTGGCAGTGGGACAAGTAGTGTGCTGGAGGAGGGGCGCTGTAGGTCGCGGCACCCAGGTCATGGCTGGGTGGCTGGGTGGGACAATTAGTCTTGGCAGCCAACCCAGAAAGGACATGATCTACAGGAGGAGCCCCTCTACGCAGGGCCCTATTGTTCTGCACCAGAGATGAAGGCAATCGATGTTACATTATTTTCACGTCTTGCCTCTTCGATCCAATTGCTGGGCACGCTGGTTCTTTACAGGGGGGGGGGGCACCCCAAGCTGGCAGCAACTCTGAAAGGGGACACCATTAACAAGACGACGTGCTAATGATGACTCAGCCCGCCCACCGTTACTTGGGTTGTGTGAAGGTTGTCATGTTTTCATTAGATCAGCAGGGCTTCTTTTCTCTAATATCTCCGTATTCACCACCGCTGTCTCGATCAACAGAAAGGCTTGCCACGTCGCTGGGCAAGCGAGCCGGGTGCCCAGAATGCCTGCCAATTATCGTTTTTCACTGTAATCACATCAAGGCAAACGTGTAGATCGTATTTAACAACCCAGACTGTAAATACTAGAAGTGGGCTGGATCGTTGAACCGGAGCTGTTAATGCGCGTAAAAAGAAAAGTGAATTACATCAGAGGGAGAGGATATGAAGGGCAACCACTCGGCCCCGGACCCGCACTAGTTCGAACCCAAGGCAGAAGATACAGATTGTCAGTTACCATGGCAACACTGCTATCTTAGATACTTAGAAAAAGACTAAAGGAACTCCTTTCTGACCATTGGAAACTGGTGGATTGAAGTAGATCAAAGACTGAGTCTTTTAAGGGGTGGTAGCTAGCAGCCAATAGCACATCCCGAGTGCAGGAGGTCCCCAGCATATCTCTCCGCAATCAAATAAAGGTCCAAGATCCAAAGGATCCAAAGGGTCCAAATCCCTCCGGACAAGCAAGACGGCATTGAACCAAGCAATCTATGAGGCTTGGTCAATGGACACTCACTTATAGTTTTTCTATGCACAAACACAGCTCCTTAGCAGGGCCTGGCTCGTTTTGACAGAGAGTAACGGGATTAGAACTTCACTCTGCCCGTCGGGTATAGCTACAGAGGATTTGAGGGGACGACACAGTTGTTTACTTTGATGTCCCATATGGAGTTTAATCTATACCCCGACAGAGGCAATGTGAGACAGCTTTGCCAACGAACTGGGGAAATGGGATGGAGGAAGTGTGGTTTCTGCTACAGACATATAGAGGGCCCATCCAGAAGGAAAGGAGACAGCGCGAGGAAAGTGCGAGAGGATTCCTTAAAGGATAAGAACAGTGAATGTAGCAACAACGCCATCTTCGGCCACTGGCAGAAAACCCATGCTAGCTAATTCTTTGGTGCATTTTACAGAAAGCTTTCGGTTTGGTGCTTCCCATGCAGGGAGCCCAGCGTTTTCTTATAAATCAGGGCACAGACTTGTATTGGCGTCCCCAACAGGTGTGGGCACTCCTAGACCTGCATCTTTCCCACGGTACACCCCCTCCTGTAGAGCCAATACCATTGACCTTCATCAGCCCTCCTCCTCCAGCATCTCAGAAGCCCCCCACCAGAAGCCCCCGGGTACAGAGGGTGCTCATCCCAAGGTAGTGTATGTCTAAACAGCCAATGTCCAGGCTGTTTTTGTTTTTTTTTGGAGGGGAAGGGGTGTTCAAGATGTGAGTTCCTGGGTAGAGAGATTGTTGTTCTAGACCCTATTAATAATACAATGTAGTTTGATCTTTTATGAGTAATAATGCCTACCGACCATTGGGGTATGTGCATAGATGGCCAATGGAGCCAGATATTCCCTATATCAAAGCCGTATTCAGCCACATGGCTGGTGGACATGAGGATCTTACAGCTCCAACCTGTCTGACATAATAGTACTTCTAGTCACACCAGTGTATACTATTTTAACTTGATTTCCCCCCATGTTCGCATTTTAGGCTGTATTTTATGTATACTTATTGTGGCTCAGTCTGCAGGACATTCGAACAGAGAGGATTTGCACTGTCAGTTATGTACTTCATAGGAGGTTTGTCCCAGTATATGCACATTGTCAGTAGTATACTGCGAAGGGGTTTTGTCCCAGTATATATGCACACTGTCAGTAGTATACTGCGAAGGGGGTTTGTCAAAGGATATCAACACTGTCAGTAGTATACTGTGAAGGGGGTTTGTCACAGGATATTCACACTGTCAGAAGTATACTGTAAAGGGGGCTTTTGACAGGATATTCACACTGTCAGCAGTATACTGCAGTCAACGGGGATTTGTCATATGATATTCACACTGTCAGAAGTATACTGTAAAGGGGGCTTTTGACATGATATTCACACTGTCAGCAGTATACTGACAGTCAACGGGAGTTTGTCATGGGATATTCACATTGTCAGTAGTATATTGAAAAGGGGGTTTATGGCAGGTTATTCATACTGCCGGTAGTACGCTGCAGAGGGAGTTTGTTTAAATATATTCACACTGTCAGCAGAATACTACAAGGGGGGAGTTATCACAAAATAATAAAGATAATAATTATTATACTGCATAGAGAGTCTGTCTCATGGGATTCGTACTGGCAATACTTTATTGCGGAGGGAGTATTATGACAGGAGCTTCATACTGCTATATTATAGTCCAGAGTAGTCACATGAAATAGCTTTTTTAGTAGTATGAACACAGTAGGTGGCACGGGGTATCAAAATATAACTGATAGCACAATGATAATGTCTGCACATGACAATGGACAAACACGTATCATTACGGACGAGCCATTGTCAATGGACCTTATTGCCCTTAACAGCAATCTATAAGAAGATGACTGTTAAGCACTTAGATATTAAGGCACTTAGATATTGTCAAGGCTATTCACAGCAACCTGTATGTAGTCAAGAGAAGAATACCATGATCTGCCCCCGGACTAATAACATGTGACTACATCATAATATATGAAAATATGAGAGCATATATTTATGGATCACACAGGTAACATTTTGAAATATGCTATATTTGAAAATGATTTATTCAATAAATACACGTCAACAATTCAAAAATGAAATATAGTAATCTCCCAACCATGCCCATCATGTACAATATTCGACAATGTTATCAAAGGACATGCAGCGTTCTCTATAATAAACAGGCGTGTGAGAAACCCTGCTAGGTGTTGGAGAGGGGGCGGTCAGTGAGCGGCTTGTAGAGTGATGAAGAATACATTCCCCCGGCATTAGCGGGATTCCCATCATTTGTACGGCCACTCAACAGTAGGGGACTGGCGGGTCTCAAGTCCTGATCCTTCTCCCGTTCCCGTGCCGACTGACTCACTTATTAGGCCGATGAAGACGTCGGCCGCCCCAGAAAGGGCTCCCACTGGCCACCCCTAGTCGACCCGATTAGGTATTGACCGACTGGGGAGAAAGTCCTAGTCGTTATTTGTCATTACCGTGCGGGGGAATTAGCCAAGGTGATTTAACGACTGAGAGTGTGTACTGTCAGTTGGCCTTTATAAGAAAGGGAGATTCGATAACACAGAGAGAGTGTACCTTTAGAGAGTATGTATATAAATATAGCAGAAATGTCTACCTTTTTATGATGCTTTTATCTAAAAGGGGACAAATTAACTCCAACGTTATGAGCTGCTACTAATTTTTTTTTAGGCACATAGTAGAATATATGGTAAGTGTGTAGTTCATTGTATATATACAGTAGAATCTACTGTAGGTGTATAGCTTAATGTAGATAAATGGAATAAACTATTTACAGTACACCCTCATGGTGAATATTGCATGTACATGATGTGCAAATAGGTCGGATGGAGATGAAATGAGGGCAATCACGTAGCTGTAATGTTCAGTAATCCAAGCTACACAGTCACATACGTACAGCCATTGTTTTTAGTTAAGGCATGTTCAAGGGCACTATGGGAATGGGAACATGGACTTTAAGCCCGGAAGTGCAGATATGAGAGAGTTATCATCTAATAAGAGACTGTACAGTTCCACTAGACACATGAGCCAAGTCCCTGAAGCAACAAATTATTCATCGTATCATCTGCGCTGCCACTATAATCTCCTTCCACTAATCATGCATTTTTTCTCACTGGACAGTTATTATCAACTCGATTACGTCCCTGTAGGCAAAGGGAATGTGATTTCCATGGGCGTCTATCTGCGTGAATGTGGAGCTTATTAATCGGCTTAATCTTCAATATAGTTGGCAGCGTTTTGCTCGGCTTTGTCTGGGCAGGAAATGAGCAGCTCACCCTTACGTTGAGTAGCTCAGGCCGCCCGCTGTGTGAATGCTGGTGAGGGTCGCTGATAGTGATACTTAAGGCCAGGCCTCCCACTGCAAAGATCCATCAAGATGGGAGCAACTCTTTTAGCATCCTCCTTTCACAAAAAGATATAACGTCAAATTAGCAGTGAGTGCGGCGGAAGGGCCCAGGAGGATCAACTGAAGTTGAAATACACATCCTAGCGGAAATACAGGGATTTGCTTTGGATAACTCCGCATTTTGCCCTGAATACTGTATTGCCCAGATCACCAGCTTTCTGGGGAGAAAAGAAAGGCATGTATGCATTTATAATAGTTTTGTTCCTGCTGAATAACTAGGTCGTTCACGTTATGCTCGGTTGGATCTACTTCAAAAGACATTTGGTACAAATACCATCACCAAGGCGACTTCAATGTGTTTTAAAATAGAGGGTAATGCAAGTGAGGACAACTACCCAAGGATGATACTTAAAGGCGTTAAAAAGCCTCCGCCCCCACACCCTACACCTTCCCCCAGCCACCCTTTTCCGTAGGAGTGGATGAGATGAGAAGCGTGATTTAGAAGCAGCAGCAAATTGCTAAATCACTCTCCTGACCGTGGGGAAGAGGGGCTCGGTGATGGTGACGTCACCAGAATTAGAAAGCCCATAAGGGTCTGGAGTATCTTCCACAGGATCTGGGGAGGCTTCAGTAAACTTCAGCCGAGGGCTCCAGAGGCAGATCCATTGAACACAAAGGAGACCAGGGACAAGGAAATAGGACAAAATGTGGCCAGTCTGGACTGAGCTTCATGGGGCAGCTCCGGCAGGGGCCATCCTCGTCTGCATGGTCTCTGTCTCTTGGCTTAGATGGAGACGGGAGGGGGGGTCGGGGGTGGCAGAAGGAGTGGGGGTGGGGGTTTTGAGCCGCTATAGACCTGTCTCAGCCTGATACCCACATTCCTGTATATATGCATTATAGTCTGTCCCAAGACTGCACGCCTCAGATCGGGGATTTCATTCATTTGCTGCTGGACCTGCTCAGACTCTGGAGCCGATTGTTTGGTGAGCGGGTCTGGGACTGTGTCCTGGCATGGGAATGAGGAAGGTATTTCTCCACGTAGTCTTAGCTTTACGATGAAACTATCGGGGATTGTTCTCCAGGACTGTGTGTCCCACTGATAAGAGAATTTCGCCATTCCAAGAATTTAAAGACATTAGTATGGTACTTTTATGGAATGCTCTCTTAAGTCTATAGGGCAGGTAAATGAGGGATAGGCATGTCTAGAATAGTTGCCCAGACTAGGGGATTGTCAATATTCAGTTGTTATGATAACTTGCCAGACTGGCGCCAACTCCTATCTCTGGCATAAAAACATCTAGACCAGCTACGTACCACTATATTATCACAAAAAGCTGCAGCTTTATGAGATTGATTTTCAGCTCCGTCCAGAATTGCCTTCTTAAAAGATACTAATCTAAATCTGATGTATCCCCCAAGTTAACTACTTTAATTGACCTCTACGGCTTATATCTCAAAACTATCTAAGTCTAAAAAGGCTGTAGAATAAAATGGTATATAACTTTCTGCGATGATAGAAATAGTAGTGAATTGTACAGGTACTAGGGAATAATATTACAAAACATAAATGATCACCTACTATGATTCGTGCATGCCTTTCTTTCTTCCATGTGGCATGCAACTCGTAATATAATAGAGAAATAATCCCCAAGTAAATTGATTTGTGACTGCTTGACAATTGACAAAACGTAAGCTTCACAACCTTAGCTCTTCTTGTATTACTGCATTTCTGAGAGAAATAAATCCTCCTGCGTACAACAAGGGTCATCTCTCGGAGCTCTGTGTATGAAATAACATTATTAATTCCACACACACTACATTGATGGCGAATGAATGCGTATACAGCTTAAAAGTGGAACAGACCCCAGCCTAAACGTATGAGTTTGCCTATCGACTTCACTTGGTAATTGAATTCAGCACCAGCTAGTCACATGTTTCGTTTTTGATCGAAAATATGAATTGGATATCAAGACTCATCTGGCTATTGATTCGCTAGATATTTGTATTTGAGAGGATACTCTGTCGATCTCAAAATCATTGCACCAATCTCAATTGGGATGTTTAGCACCATCTAACTATGGCTCATGAATCATGTCCCGTAATAGAACCAGGGACGTATGTATACTGAATGCAAAGACAGTGAATATTTCGTGAACATTCATTCACGATGACAATCATTTCGGTAAGAAGTTGTGTTGGCGTTGTACACTGTGGCAGGTGTATACCCGCATGGTAGATCACAGGCACCTACGCAGTGTACCTTGGTCATAGTGTACCATTGTATGGGTATATTGTGAACATTACTTATTATACACTTCAAGCCCTTTAATATGTAACTATTGCAGTTTACATTAGTATAATCTCAGTTAATTTATCATTTATAATCTTCACACTATGGATAATCCGCTCCACCACCTCAATAATATGGTTATGGGGGAGATAGTGGGTACATGCACACTCATCTTCACCTACGGGCCATAACCCATTAGCCGATTTGGATGCATTATCGGCCAATACTCCCTCGACAAACATACCAAATGTAGTACTTTGTAGTATAATTTTGTGGACATATCAGCCGATAATGCATCCAAATCGGCTAATGGGTTATGGCCCTTATTGATAAATTTGGACAGTGTGTATACCTGTTGCAGACAAAACCATAATTAGAGGGCCGTATTAGAAGGACTCAATTCCCATACTTTCTAGGTTGTTCATCAACTATCAAAACCGTGCTTTATTCGAGCAGGTCATTCGAGGAGTCGCTGTACTAGGGGATGTCTTTACCTAGTATAAGTGTACTCCAGTGGACATACATATGTAGTCAATAAACATGTCAACTGCTACATAGCTTCAACAGTGTTCAACATGCACATGTCTTACGATGACTTTAGTAAAGAAAAATAAGACCATTCATATGTGCCTAACATTTAGATCCCGAACAATGAAACATTAAAAGCCAGTGTGGGTTCAAGAAATAAGAGGCTAAGTAAGGAGCAAAGGTATCAACTTATCAATGAATAAAGGTTATTCTTTTTAGTTTCCGGCTGAATAAGCCTAGTATCATGCCGTATCTGTGTTCACTCTACTAGCTCTGTGTCTACTCTACTAGAGTTGGATAGTTCTGTGTCCATGCATTCCCTTAGAGTTAGGTATTTCCGTATCCTCACTTCGAGAGTTGAGTGGTTTTGTGTCCACTCTACGCTTGCGGCTATAGCTGAGGAGTTACGTGTCCACTCTACCAAAGTTGGATAGTTCTGTACGCTACTATAGTTGGGTAGCGCTGTGTCCACTGAACGGTATAGTTTGGTAGTTCTATGTCCACTCTAGGATAGTTGGGTAGCTGCTCATGTGTTCACTCTACGAGAGTAGGGTAATTCTGTATCCATGCACTCTACGATAGCAGGGTAGATCTACGTCTACTACTCAGTGGATATTTATGGATATTATGGATGTATCAGCGATATAGCAGACTCATGGCACGAATGAACATGCTAACAAGATACGAGTAGTCCCGCCCCTATCCCGCCCTGTCCCGCCCTGTCCCGCCCTGTCTCGCCCTGTCCCGCCCTGTCCCGCCCTGTCCCGCCCTGTCCCGCCCTGTCCCGCCGGACTCACACGATCACACACATTTACAGGGGCTGGGCAGGGGTGGATGTGTACAGCTGGTGTAGGGGGCGGGGGTGATGTGTGAGCGGCCTCGGGGAGTGGCAGTAGGAGGTAAATGGGCCTACCTGATGTGTCCTGGTGTAGATAAGTATCCGAGTGTCCCAGTAGGGGTGTGACCAGCAGGGTAAGGAGCCCTCAATGAGCGGGAGGATGCACCTGTATATATAAGTGCACGTAACGCACCACTCCAGCTGCTGCTGCTCCTTCCTCCTCCTGCTGCTGTTGTTGTTGCTGTATAGGACGAGCAGGTCCTGAGCTGCTCAGCCAGCAAGCACTGAGCCCTGAGCCGCCCAGCAAGCAATCCAACCAGCCGGCCGGCAAAAGGGGAGCTGTGTATGCCTCCACAACGGACACCGTCTCCTCAGGGTGCCGCCCGCCTCCTGCGGTAGTAGTAGCACGAGGGCCGAGCACCACTAGGAGCAGCTCCCTGAAGCCACCAGGCGTGAGCAGCTCAAGGCGGCTGTGCACAGCCCAGTACCACCACCTCCTCCTCCTCCTGTAGCTAGCTGCCACTGCTGCTGTTGACCCAGCAGGTCCTATTCAGCCTTCTCCTGGTGCAGTTGGCGCGCTAAGAATGGTCCTGCTGGGTATATACTACAAGTAGGAGCAGCACACAGCAGTGGGACTTTAGCAGTATAGTATCAGTAGGGGCCCTACCCTGTGCTGTATGTGCCCCGGGCGGCGAGCTGCTCGGCGCTCGACATTCACTCCTCGCGGGACGGGTAGAGGCGGGGCAGGAGGGGCAGGGAGCAGCTCATGCACCACGAGAGGCGATGAGCAGCTCCGCAGGCGGCGACCTCTTGCAGGTTAATACCATTGACATCGGCAACTGTCTAAGGAATAGGCTGAGCCAGGCGGCACGAGACGCTAATGTATATCTCCAGCGGTCAGAGCCTCGGCCTGCAGGTCCAGCCGGGAGTGACGACCTGCCGTGCCTCCTCCACCACAGGAAGTCGGCGCTGTATAGCCTCTGCCGCCGACGCCCGCGCACCTAGTTCACACGTTAACTCCTAGGTGGCGTCAGTGTATCACGCTACACAAAATCGCATTGTACAACTCAACTGTTTTATCCAAAATACATTTTTGGTGGAATAGGATGGAACATTTCGCCTCTAGAGTATAGCCCTATTCCCCATTGAGTAATACAACAATGCCTAAATGTATTTCATGAGATCTAACGCAATATAGCACATCATATGTGGCATGTACTGGGATAGAGGGCTTTAGTGTACCCTGCACTAAGGTTCCTTTTCGCAGACCGTGTCACATATGCTATATTCTTCTCTATCAAAGCTAAGGAAGTAAGGTATATAGCAGATTGGTAGCATCATTTATTCTAATGTCTGATGCCGTTGGGGGATATCTTATGGAGGATCCAAGTGTTATCGTGGTCTGCAGCACGAAGCATTTCCGCTTGGTAATTGGGGGCCTATGCAAATTTGAATGTTAATTGGTGTAACACTGCCCATTCTGTTGAAATGATTGTATTCTGATTCGCCTCCCAATCCAATAACAAAACGCCTTTCATAATGCAATGTTCCCTAAAAAGCGTTCTCATGTTTCTGCGGTAAGGCTCGTGCTTTCACAGTTGTGAAACAGCATGCTAGGGGAATAACTAGTTCGAATATTAAAAAGCACGCTGTTACCTGATGTTGTTACCCTTTTTTGTCGTTCCCGGGGTCTGTGCCTGCATAATATGATATCAGAGGACGAGAATTAAATTTCCCCAACATAACCCTCTTTCCCTACAATGCATCCTTATTCTAATAACTTGACAACGTGGAAGTGAATTACCATATTTTTAAACAGTAACAGGCAGAAATGTCAAGGACATGACCAGGATGTGATTTAGTTCACTTAAGACGAGTCAGTATTGTATAAAGCATGTTTCATGAGCAGCTCCAGCTTAGGTCAATATAATGAGCTGCTCAACGAGCTAACCGGTAAGGGTAGAAGGGAATGGGTGCAT
Source organism: Harmothoe impar (assembly GCA_947462335.1). Taxonomy (NCBI): domain Eukaryota; kingdom Metazoa; phylum Annelida; class Polychaeta; order Phyllodocida; family Polynoidae; genus Harmothoe; species Harmothoe impar. The sequence goes on from OX381710.1 coordinate 41,088,294, forward strand.
ATGTCAGGACGTGATGGTTTGACAGTGAAATCAGTGAAGGAGGACTATTATAAGGAGGTTCCTGTTATGAGGAAGACATTTCCATTGCCAAAATTGTCCATTCTTTGTTTATCTAGAATTGGTTATAAGGAACATTGCTTATAAGGAGAAAATTTGCCCTGCCAAAAGGCCTTTCTTATAACGAGATTTCACGGTACTTCTGTTTAGTAATTCACTTAAAGGGTTGCATATAATAGTATTTGCAGTCCGTGAACGGTGAATGCAGCATTGTCAAGACTGCATTCATGTATCATATGTCGGACCCTCAAACGCCACTGCGTGTATCATTTATGTGGGGTTGGTATAATGCATAAATGCCTCCCTGGCGAGTAGACTGGCCATGGATTCACCCATGTATCATGACGACAACGGACATTAAATATGATGCGGCCATTTTAGGATTGTCACTTTAACTGTTCGTGCAATACCCCAGCCAGCAGTCATTGCATCTTTCACACGTTCCGTTGTGGAGTGCCTTTAAACAGATAACTAGTGTGTGTTAAATAAGCTCTTCCCACCCACAGACACGTTCCAAGAAGTTGACATTTGAATTTCTAACGACTAAACTAGATTATGACCATGTCTTTGTACATTGTGATCTGGTATAACTTGGTGTAATAGAAATAAATTTAGAACTAGAGCGTGATGTTCATGATATTATGTATGAGCCCTTGAAAACTTCTTTTTAATATGATTGACATTATGTCTTTCAAGTACATGTTAGGTCTAAATTGACTAGAATGTTGCTATGAGTTTGAACATAGAGGTAAAAACACATCACACATTTGTAAAAGCCAACACCCACAAGGGGTTCTATGCTGTAAAATCTCTGCGATTTGAGAATCTGTTGCGATTTGGAGGGCTTCCTCTAAATCGCAACAGATAAAACTACAAGAAGCAGATGTACCTACAACAGATCTGTTGCGAATTGAGCCCAAACTAAGATCTAAATAATAATTAGATATTTTTTCTTGCTTAACAGGGAAATCTCTGCGATTTCATCACGCACACATTGTATATAAAGTAATGATACACAGACAATATTTACGGACCATTTTCCACGAATAATGTATATAATCTGCCCACAATTAGTTCTACATAATGTATTAGTTTAAATATCCCAGAGTAGAAGACCAAATTACCAAAATTATTGTGAAGTAACTCCCCCTAGATATAACATGTCATCCTTGTAAATAGAGTCAATTCAGTCCAATATGCAGAGGTTCAGTGCCATATAACATGCAACAGTGGGATTTGAAACTTGCAATAGTATTAAAGAAACCTTGCGATATGGAGTATAAGCATGCCTCCTAGAACGCAATGGGCATAGAATGCAGAGGGTTTTAAGCCATAGATCGCCTTGTGGGTGTTGGCCTTATGGCAAAATATTTAAAGTTTAAAAAGGGCCGTCTATAATAACAACACTGTACCTATATATAGCAGCTGCGAACATACATCTAATATATAATTATGGGCATGTATAAGTACTAGCCTAGATTCCAAGTATGCAGGTTGTGAGATATGCCTCCAGTCAATTTTGCTACTGAGCCCCTGCAAAGACCGACGTCGAGTTTAGCTTCAGGCACTCGAGAAACGAGGACATGGCAGAGAGCTGCGAATGGCAACTCATCGATTGGAACTCTTCACTGGAGGAGGGCTGGATCGAGTGTTACACCAAAGGATGCAATATAAACAGCGCCCACTGGAGGGACACGTGACCTATTATAGTGGCCCGGTGCTGAAGAGTCCTCCGTGATAATAGGGCATGTCCCCTGGCCTCCCACACTGTGGCAGTAGGGCCAGGTCAGAGTCAAGCAGGTGGGGCTTATTTATACTGTGTTTAGAACTATTTCACATGTAACTGAGGCAGCTGAGACATAGAGACAGCTCATATCAAATCCCATCATATATGTTGGACATAATTCTCTCTGTAGTACTTGTTTTTGTTATCAAAAAACAATTTAAAGGACTGTGTTATGAGTTGTGGGGCAGTCAGTAAAGCTCTTGGTACCATTATATAGATTACAATGGAGACCAAAGGATTCACTGTTGTCTATAACATACATTAATTTTATCATTTAGTGTAAACCACAAAATGTAATAGTGGTGTGATCAAATACAGTTATGCAATTTATTCACATACTCACAATGTGAGTTACCATGGCTTCCAGTGCATAGTTGAGAGACTCGCTGACTCGTGTTTGATCTGGTTCTGGCTTTAAAGTGACAGAGCAGCAACTGGTGCTCACTGACATCAATCAAAGGGAGGATCAAGGTCTGGGCACACATTCAAGTGAAACCATAATTGAAATAAAATCCACGCTCGATGTTACAGTATGTCAACTTGGTGCAGTCGCAGTATCATTCGTTTATGCCCCAATGGTTTTTGATTAAACTAATATGCGGCACGACTCAATTCTAGAATGACCTAAAGAAGAATTGAGTTTGACAGGATCTCATCCCTTATTTGTCATCTTAGTTTTCCTTCCCACCTCTCAATGAGAAGGCCTTTCCCCACGTCTGCTGTCTGAATAATAACTGAGCATATAGCTGCTATGTATTTAAGACCCCAGAATTCTTGAAGGATATTCGGGGTACGAATCTCGGCTACATTAGCTGAGAGGCTGACGTCGAGTTTATTGTGAAATCGTGTAACATGCAAGGGATGTTGCTTATCTTAAGGCAGAATAGATCCTATAGGAGAAATCGGGGTAATGTTCCAGCAACTAGCATCCTTGCACCCTATTGTAATACCGGGAACATTGGCAATATCCTCCTCAATACTAAACAGAAACACATCGCCTCCACTCCCATCTACCCATCTAGCCTTCATTCCCACAATTTAACAGAACTGAACAAGGTAGGTCCCTTTTTAAAAGAGCAAATGATGCAAATTGCATCACACACCCATTGCCGATGTTCATCCTTCGCCGAATTCAGCCAATACCGGCAGGCAATTGATTTCAGCTGCAGCACACAATGAGCAAAAGAAAATGGCACTAGTATCGATATTAGAGTAGGAACTTAAGTTTCCAAATGGGATGAAAAGGAGATGCAGGTTGGAGACACTTATCGCGCTAAACAATCATTATTTTCCCAGACGTCCTTATAACACATCGATCCGTGTGAAAAGGGGTGGGATAACAGCAAAAAGAACCCTAGATATGGGAGTGAACAGGTTCCAGCCTACTTTATCGACCTTTTTTTATAAGGCATCAAGAAGACTACAGTTTGTTCAATATCTGCTCGGCCGCCCACCGAGACAGGGACAGTTATCCCATCGTGGTCTATTAGATGAGGGACCCAATGGGGTCATTGAAGTACCACATCCATTTAGTCTCTCCCTTACAAAATCAAGCGATTTATACATATATGTCTTTATTCGAAGGCTAGTTTGGATATGAGAAGAAGCAAACGCTCGAGTCACATCCACTTTCTTTAAGATATAAACCCTCAAGGCATTACTTAGTTAGTTCAAGATATGTACAATATATATTTCCGACCTCAAGATGTACAAAGAAAACATCGCTGGTTATGAAACAACTAGCCTTCTACCGACCATATGCATGGATCTGCTAAATGTCTATGTCTATCTCTTATCTATCTTAAGATGGGACATACACCTCCTCAATAGCTAATAGTATCATACCACGTCCTGTACCATCTTGTAGTACGAATGGACAATTATATATTAAGGGTATGAGGTTGCCATCAAATTAGAGGCAAACAATATCAAATTTTGTTACTGCTCTCTCTATAAAATACAATTATGAGTCAGCTGCGATTCATGGTCAAGCTTGATTATCATTGCAAATAATATTATGTATAATGTGTAGGAAAAGACCAGACACACTGACACAGCTCCTGAACGGAGTCTAAGTATATAAGATCTGTAACGTCCCTTCTAACTTTCTTACTGAGGTGGTAGAGAGGAGATTCACAATACAGAACCCTATTGCCTTCACTACATACCCTTGTGTCTTCTCCTATCAAACCATTCTCCTCCACAAGAACAAGCACCGCCATTCAGGCAATTATCCATCACGGCGTCAATGGATTATTGAGCTCTTCTCACCTTGGGGCTGAACGCACAATAGAATCACATTTCTGCACAGCAAATGCCAATAATGCATCAATAGTTCTGGTTCTCCCTTCACCACTCCCAATCATCCTATGATCTAAAGAGAACCCCCTTCATAACCCTCCTATCCTTCTCATGAATTCTGCAGGATATCAGTAGACAGACTGGTATATATATATATACATACCCCACCCGGGCACCACCCTATACATACAAGTTGTCAGCATTATGCCTGTTGGTGAAAAACTGGAAGTAGGACATGCCACAATCAGGGGTGGGTGTTCTCTAGGAGAGTGCAAATAGGTATATAGACGTATTCAAGCCTACTTATGGGAGGCGCTGTAGATGTCAGATACGATTTGATCATTGCCCATCTGCTTTTTATCGGACAACGGCATCACGCATTGAATGGAGTATATCATCCTCTCTCATGTTCAGAAAGGACAATGCAACATAATTATTATCAGGCAATGTCCTGGATGAATATGATAATTTGACAGGGGGTGGCATTTTCTTCTACGCCAGCAAAAACCTGGGCAATTTTCGCTTTCGTCGTTAAATAGGATAATTAATTGCAGGGGAATCAACGTTATTCAAAGTCCAGGAATTGGAGATCCTCAAAAGAGGGGCACAGGAGGGTGAGTAAAAATTCAAAGAGGTAAAAATCAATATCGAATTCCCCAGGAAGATTATGTGGAAAAGGGTAAACAATGGCGTCCATTGTTAAAAGTGCAGAGAGGAGCTCACAGACTCATTGTCCTCCTACTGTAGAAGCCTGGGGTTGGCCTGCTCCACAGGGGACCAGCAATCAGCCCTAGAGATGGACACAAAGGTCAATCTAAAGAGCAAATGGTTTCCACAGTAGGACGCGCGTAAAGTTGAGATTCTTGGGGTGACACTTGGTTCCTCCTGGGTGGAGTTAAAGGTCAGTGTGCGGCCACGATAGCACCTGGTGGGCGGGGTGGGCAGGCCCTGGAGGACCCTTCCGGCCAGCAGCAGCCGCCATCTACTTCACACACGGCCAGCAATAAGCAGTGGTTACAGTGGGTATTTCTAGGTGCTCCAGGGCGGCCAGACGTCTACCAATGTCTAAGTGCTACACGACAAGGCTGAAGGCTGGAGACTGGGGGTACGAGGTGGTCCCCCAGCCCCATGGGTGCTTCTCAGCATGGCCTTACTCCATGGACGTCAACTGACCTAACTGGACTTGCACTGAGTAGGTATCAGGGGGTGTTTAGAGGTGTACATCAATACATATAAATATGTGACGACGGAATGCTTATCGACTAGTGTGTCACGTTCAATAGCGTTGTAAATTTAACCGAATTTGCATCACCAACATTGCATAGCATACAACGACGCTGTCATACATACTTGTATTTGTAGAGCACCCATTAAGCACTTTCTGACCTCGTTCTGTGAAACCAATATGTGGGTTAAAATATTCACAGATGGATATCTAAGCTAGGGAATTATTTAAACCTAAGGAAATGTAACAAAACAACAACATCAAAATAATTTCGCTCATTCGTCTTAGGGCTAACCAAAGGTTGTTTTAACAATTTCTGTTTCTTGGTTTTACTTTAATTTCCAAATAACACTGAAACTGCCCCTTTCTTAATGGAGGAGGGAAAACATTCTGATGAATTCACGCTTTTAGCATTTTCCACTTAACTCAGTCTTCAGCAAAGGACAAAAGTGTTGCAGCATCTTTCCTCATGGCTGCCCCTATGGGACCCAGATAATTGATACTCTTACGGAATCAAAGAAAACTCCATTACAAAAGGGTAATGCTCAATGAATCCATTCAGGATTTCTTTTTACTGCAATGCTTTTATCATTCAACTGAAACGTATAAAAACAAAAATTGAACCAGCTGTTAGAAATTGATTCGTTTTGCTTGCTAACGCTTACTACCTTTTACAATCTAATGCCTTTCATTAACTACTTTACCAAGCTGGTTATTTCTACATCAACCTCACTGGTGTAAGGTGATAAATGAAACCAGAAAACATCTAGTCAACGGACACAAGGCACCTACTACCTCTCAATGTTTCCTAATCAGTTCATGGAAATCGATTAATTCTAGCACTCTGAAAACCAAGCACTGTCAATGATTGCGTCCAGTGTCAATGGAAGTGGCAAATGGCTAGAGAAGCAGACCATTAAATATCCCTTTATAACTGCTGAGGGCCGGAGCTGTTTTTTAAATTTTTACTGGAAATGACATGATATTCTACTGACATTAAGATTAAATGTTCAATTTTAACTTAAGCTTACCTATCTTTGCAGCTCAATATAAGGGAATGAGGCGGGTGTGGGCGTTACCAAAGGTGGATTTGGAGTGTTTTCTTTTTAAAATAGAACAAAGAAACCTGACGCGTTAATTCATAACCCACACCCACTCGTGAACCCCCGCCCCCTCGGCGTTGACCACTCCCTAAGACCATGCTAGGGTATTTCTGTTATCGTTTGGCTTCAAGTGGGTTTTGGCTCCTCTGCTGCTCCCTTATAAAATTCGACAAAATGAGACGTTGCGCAAGTCACTCACCCGTGGGCACAAAATTCAATTCAACAGTGAAACGTTGAATCAATGTGGAATCAACATTGAACCAATATTTACAACCAGTTGTCAATGTTGATTTAATGTTCTGTGTCTACTAGGTAGTTAGCCTGCCAAAACTGGAATGCCCCGTCTCCTGTGGGTAGCATATATAGCACAGACCCCTCGGGAAGGGACCCTCCCTGGGGGTTTATTTCCCCCAACGTGTCAAACCTCCGGGTTCAAGGGGGGGGGGGGGTATGAGGGATCCACCAGATGCCTCACACCCCTACACAACCCCCTCTTCCACCCCTCACACACCCCTGCATGGCCGTGATCTATAGTAGTGTTTTGATCGCAGCCACAGTGGATGCGTAAATCTCTATCTTTATGTTTCAGAAACGATAACCGTCCCACCATAGCATACAGGGTCATGGGACTCTCGTAGGTGGGGAGGCAGTGTATGTGTGTAACATGGGAGGGTGTGTGCGTGTGTGTAGGGGGGTGGGTTCGGGGCTGTTAGGATAGGAAGGGGATTGGAAATATGAGGGTAGGATGAGGTGTTGGTCTATGTTATAGAAGATGTGGGGTGGACGAGCAGGGTTCCCAGCGGACGGATGGAAAGGGAGACAGAGAGAAGACAAGACCTGATGAAGGAAAGATGAAGTTGGTGCCCTCAGAAACAAATATATTGGTGGCATGTACTAGGAAAATGGACCTTAGTGCACCCTGTACTTAGGGCCTTTTTCTCAGATTGTGTGATTATTTTGATGTAGGGGAAAAGATCATTTGATGCAAGGACATGTTTACAGTAAAGGGGTTCATGTCACGAGCATAGTTATGATCTGAAGAGCATCATGTTGGTGAAATTTGTATACTTTACTATGAAAGTAGTATCGGAATTCCTATATATGTATACACACTAAATACCATAATTCTAATAATACATGTATACGAGTTCAATGCCCGGGAGACTACTGACGTGTATTATAGAATGAACTCATATTCAGGAGTGGCCTGGACTGGGTAAGACATGAATGCTCCCCTCCTTATCACCCGTCTTTAAATATTCAGATGGATGAGTTTAGAGCACATAACGGCATACAAGAAGCACCATTATTATGCCAGGTTGCTGTGATATACAGTGACCCGGCTCCAGAGCTTAGCCAAATTACCCCCGCTCTTCCCTTCTCCCGACTTTCTGGATGGGGCCATGGTTATACCTACCAATCTGCATCTACGACCCATGGATCAAATCTATATAGCGCATAAATTAGCTGACAAAAACATGTGCTAACAAAACAGACCACAACAACCCCACAAATATGGACTACCAGTACGCCAGTATTCAATAGGATAGAATCGCCCAGGAGATTTCAAATCCAATAACAGTAATACATCATATATAGTTTATTTCCCTCAATCCCTGACAATCTAACGTGCCACTACACTGTTTCCATCAATACCAATTCCTTTGCCTTTCACACGGTGCGTTATAACAGTATGCTTCTGCAGTTAGTTCATTATTCAATGACTTTCTACAACCAAACCATACTTAGCAATGACAGGTTGCCTACTTTATTAACCACTCTGCTGTATGCATTAGGAAGATAACACTATAATAAAAAGCGGGACGATTCTCAAGGTTGAAAATGACTCTGAGTTACTGCCTAGAAAGTACAGCGATCATCGGTAAAACCTCCATGCACCTTGTCCGTCTTGACACCTCGAAATCTCCTAGATTTCAAAACCCTAGCTCTTTCAACAGGGAAAGGTGGCCAGCAAATTAATGTCAAGCATGGGCGAGAATGTGGGAGCGTGGATGAACAGTCGTTGTGCCTAGCGGAATGTGTGGTGATGTGGGAGCTGTGGGTAGGTTTCCACATCCCCAGTCAATCCTACCCAGTTACTAGTTTGCAATGCATATGGAAACTTGAGTGAGAGCTGGGTAACGGCATGGGTGGCTTGCCACAGCTCTGCCACCTTTTACCACACAGTACAACTGAGACAACTAAAAAAAATGTCGTCAAAATGACGTTGAATCACCGGCAACTTTTGGGACATAACTTTCACCGTTTTTTTAACGGTGACGGTCACTGTTAATTTTACGTTGAATCACTGTTCATTCTACGTAGAATCACCGTTAATTTTACTTTGAATCACCATTTAACCCTTTCCCTGCTGGCCTTGAAAAATGTCATTTGGGACTTAACCACCGGCCCTATGCCATGGGAAAATGCAACTTTGCAAGTATGTGCTCCCTGGGACAGTAGCTAAGGAGTAAAATAAGTTGTATTGGAGACATGAGATACACCTTTTTGACAAGGGGACATAGCATTCATGTTAAATATTTTTGGATTCATTCAAAAATTCTTATTCTTTGTTTCATAGCAGGAGCTGTAATTTAGTAGTATGGCTGCTCTAGGGTAGCACTTTTGCTGCCCTATGGCAGCAGCGGTTTTTCAAGGGTATTTTAGATGCTGCCCAGAGGCAGCAGCGGCCCTTAAAGGGTTAATAGATTCAGAGTATTCAAGTATACAGAGAATATTCAATAAGCCTCACAGGGAGTTTGATTATGGTGACTTTAGTTACTGTAGTATACATCTAAAAACTTACGGATAAGCCATACTTTGACTTTGTCCTTATCCTATATGCCACACTGGCGATCTGACTTGCATACTAGCCCTAGCCTATACAAGAGGTTTTACTCTATAGGATTGATACAAGGCAGAGTTTCCAGAGGTGAGGATATATGCATAGTATGTTACCACAAAATGGGTATATAGATCCACAGCTACGTTCTTCTTGATATTATCAAGTCATCATGGTATTTTGTCAAACCTATCTCAAGATTGAATTGTTAGATTGTCAAATATATAGATTAATTGAAAATTACCATTATTTCAACATGTATACTCCACTTCAAGGGCTCACACTCTCCAGAAAAATCTTCTTACAAACCAGGCCACCTATCTATGGCAAGATCCACAATATGTGGCTCCCTCTGGGGTTTGACATTAGAAGATGAATTTACGTTGAATCATTGTAATCCAAACCAGGTTAGCAATTGACAAGGATCCACTGTGAAATGGCTGATATTTATGATGCTTCACTGTATTCCAAATAACGGTGAATCAGCATTAAATTCTACAGAGTGAATCTGTAAAAAGTACATCTATTTTTTACAGTGTGGTTTTGAGTACATAACGGTTTAGCACTTCCGGTGACCAATGATACCTTTGGGTGGTGTTGGGTAGGCGCAAGCCTGATACAATCTAGCGGAACCCCCAATCAGCCTTCAACACACACACCTCTTCTGTAGATCTGTCGTTTTTTGCACAGCTTCAAACTGATCTTTAGTGATATTGTGTTGTCAAATTAACTTAAATATTTGAGGAAATCTTTATTGTTTTGATCTCTAAACCAATCTCTACAATGAGAAGATTGTTTTGTGTTAATTAGGGGAAAAGTACTCATGTATAAAATACACGGTTATATACAATCATAATCTTTATATAAATCTCGAAAAGGAGAGAAAGGTATGCCAGATCGTTAAATGACTAATGCTATTATTATCATTAGGTTCAGATAGAACGAGCCAGCTCCCCTTACTCCAAGGGCACCAAGTAGTTGGGGAGCCAGATTAGATTTGGGGGGAAGAGCTGACATGATAACCAATACTTGGTATGCATAGTGGACTAGAGTAATTTGAGTATGCTGATTCCATTTTTGCCATGTGTAAAGCTGTATCTAGATCGGAACAAGGTCAAAATGAAGGTCAAAGTCAGGGTATTGTGAGAAGAATAGGTCTCCAGGTTATCCCCTATTTTTGGAGTAAGGAACTCGGATCTGGTTTGTGTAGAGTCATTTAGGTGTCAGTAAATGGTCAGATTATGAGATCAATGGTCAAGGTCACCCATAAAAAGGTCAAATCAGAAAATGTACTGGTACTTACAGGGGCAGTGCTTGGTTAAAATACATAGCAAACAGCCATGTGTTTGGTGTTGTGTGTCGTTTTACTTATCTTGCATAATCTATGAAAAAGATACATGACCTTGGCCAAGGTCAAGATCATATTGCTCAATGGCAGACATGGAAGAAATTCCACAAAAATCAAATCAGCAAAATCCCTAATATGGAGCAATGCTCAGTAATTATTATTAGCATGGACTGGCTCAGCACAGACAAGAAATCCGCGAAAAGGGGATGTATTTGACACTAACTCCTTGGAAAAGGGGTGTATTTGACAATGACTCCTTGGAAAAGGGGTGTATTTGACACTGGCTCCTTGAAAAAGAGGTGTATTTAACAGTGACTCCGCTGAAAGGGGGTCTTGTCATGAGGAGAGAGATAGGACAGCTTAACATTCTCACGAAAAGGGTGTGCTTTTCAATGGTCACAGCGTGAGAGAGAGAGAGAGAGAGAGAGAGAGAGAGAGAGAGAGAGAGAGAGAGGTATAGACTAACATGTGATGTGCCTTTGTAATGAATGTTATGTACATGAATTATTGTTCAGAAAGAGTTTGAGATTATGGTTACTTCCTCAATTGTAATGTGACCTTGACCTTGACCTCAACTTCAACCTATGTATCCAGTATGAGAGTATGAAAATATTATAAAAGATAAATTTCCTATCTACAATATCTTTTGTATTTAGATGGAAATGTGTGTACCCTGGCATAAATCAAATTGGCACGTTTGATCTTAGATTTGACCTAGATAGAGCTTTACACATGGCGAAATCGAATTCAGCACCCTCAAATTACCCTAATCCAACCATCACATCAACTATCAGGCTCCAAGTCAGATCAAAGTTAAATAAAAATCAAATTATGACCTTAGACCTTAGATTTGTCCTTTTTTCGACCTAGATAGAGCTTTACACATGCCAGAATCGAACTCAGCACCCTCAGATTACCCTAATCCAACCATCATATCAACTATTTGGCTCCATGTCAGGTCAAAGTTAAATAATAATCAAATTATGACCTTTGACCTTAGATTTTACCTTGTTCCGACCTAGATAGAGCTTTACACATGCCAGAATCGGACTCAGCACCCTCAAATTACCCTAATCCAACCATCATATCAAGTATTGGTCTCCATGTCAGGTCAAAGTTAAATAATGACATTCTGCCTGCTTGGATCCCCAACTAAAGGCAGGACTTTTAGTTTGTATAAATCCCCCAGGGCTGTGTATTCTATAGACGGAAACTACCCATCGTATTGTTTGATCCCCATAAGGTACCTGGTAGCATCCCAGTGGGCACAAAATTCAGTACAATGTTGAATCAATGTTGAATCAGCATTGAATCAACATTGACACCCATGTATCAATGTTGATTCAATGTTCTGTGCCCACTGGGATGTGTTTGTGGCCCTGTACAAGACATACTTTGCTGTCCATCAATTCTCATTGCCCCCTCACACTCCATTTTGCAGACTAATAGCCACATAACATTATAATGGCAATGACATAGGTCTATATGTATAAATCATCAATGCAATACATTATAACTCAGACCGTTACTACCTAGTCCTTGGGTTGATACCATGACCCGTGATTGAGCTCCATTACTCACATATTTGGTATCCATTGTTCAAAGAGTCTGGACAGTGGCTGGACTAGAGTTGACTCTGATAGGGTCATGGCGACGCCTTCGTATACCACCCTCTGTGTTGTGAGCGTATATAACTGCTATGTCTATGTTTTTTGAAGCACAAAAGTGCAGAACGGTAATAATTCGAATAGTCAACTGACTGAGAATCACATATAGCATCACAACAGTACTTTGTTCACACCCAGTTTACATGTTGGAACTTTTCTCGTTTAAATATACAGTCCTCAGAGTCCTCACAGTTTGAGGTCTGATCTGAAATCTTTGCCGGGCTGTCTGACTGCTCCACTGTGCACAACCCAATTAGTAAACTTGGAGCAGATAAACAATGTATAGAGTTATTTATCGTCACAGCGACTTATTTGGCCTCGTGGGTCCCGGAGAGAATAATGGGCTTAACGAGAGGAGTGCCGTTAAACTGAGGCAGAAAATGGGATAATTAAAGTGAGAAAGACAAACGGGCTCGTCCCACCTGCTCATCCCGACTCAGGGCGGGGCGAGCTGCTCGGCTGCCTAGGGCCAGAAAACCGATAAGGCTACTGCACGTGGGTCCCCGGTCCTCAGATACGCGGATACAAAAGCAATTATATCCGAAATGAGAGGAGGATGCCACGGCAGCAGGACCCCCTTTGAAGTCGTGCTACATAGAAGGCATGATGTTTGAGTTGAATCTCCCCAGAGAATCTTCCTGCCTCGGCTCGGGCCTGCAACTTGCTTTCATTTCTTCACCCACAACGGGTACATGTGAGAGGGCTGACAGTGTAAGCAGTTATGGTTCGAGAAGAACATTAACCCTTTTAAGGGCAGCATTTTGCTTTATCAATACGCTATGCCCTTTGTCCTCATGACGCATGAATACGAAAATTGAAAGTCTATTTTCAGGCCTGCATTCTTCCATCATGACAGCTGTCTGGGATGTATTAACCATGTATGGTCGGTATAATCCTTGCATGCAGCAAGATAAATCACCATACGGTCCTTAAATGGTTAACCTCATGGCCCTGTCTGAGGGGTGGGGTGGAATGGACACGGCTCCTCAGATATGTAATTTCATTTTCTATTATATCAAAAGTATTTGATGTATGCCCTATATTAGATGACATTTAGTTAAGGTTAGCATCAGTGGGAAACGACTGTGTGGAGGCTTAGCTGTGTATGGAGAGGTAAGCTATATCCTCATAGCTCTAAGTCGTCTGAGGGATTGGGGAGGGCTGCATCACAGTGGGATAGAAAAGACGTTAGTCGCCCATCATGGGAGTCAATACAGGCCTAAAAGCAATTTCCTTGTGCAAACAAAGTGGGCGACCAGTTTGACACACAATCTGGCATTCCAGAAACCTAGGTTATGTGGCCCCTGCCCCAATCTCCACTAGCTCTGATACTAAGGAGCACATGTTCCTATAATGAAATGACCGACATCAATGGCCCAGCCCATGAAAACACCTTGTACGAGTGTCACTCTTCAGCAGGCGCATCATAATAACCAATTAGTGGGATGCCACCGATAAAAGATACAGTTGTCTATTGGCAAAGAAGTAACATTCATATAAAACCCATCTATGTGAATGGTTGATGTAGAATAAAATCGATTTGTATAAAATACAGTTTGCCAACTGTAGATCATAGGGGATATAGATCATCAAAGAGTATATACTGTTTTTGCTATAGAGAGAGAGATTGCAGTCAGTCATCAATTGTATTTTCCTGGCCTGTGTTCTCCCTCCAACGCGAGTATCTAAAGACAGTACTACCTCCACCCACCCGCCGCCTCTTACAGTGTGTATATATATATATATATATATATATATATATATATATATATATATATATATATATATATATGTATATATATATATATATATATATGTATATATATATAATTATATATATATAAGTATATATATATAATTATATATATGTGGCCAGGTGAGGGAAAACGTGCCTCCGGGGGGGATTTTTAGTACTGGTTTTGGCCACCAGGGGGCAGTATATGGGTAAAACACTGAAAAATATACTAAAAAATGCTTGAAACCAATTTTACATGGGGAATCCAGTGATATGCTAAGAATTATTCCATCTCCACTGAAACGTTCCATTTTTGGGATGCAAAAGGAACATTTGTTGCCATGGAAACATGGAAAATTGGCAGATATGACAATTTCTGGTTGCCATGGAAACACTCCATTATGCCAAATGAGAATGTTTTGCCACAAATGTTTTTGAAAATTTCACAAGGAACTCAGAATCGAAAACAGACCTCAGGAATTCCCTCTAGAACCAATTTTATGATAAAAACATCAGATGCCTTTGGTTATTTTTCAACAAAACTGTATTTTTTACATTATTAGTATTCATAATAGGATATAGTGGGTTTAGAGCTTATTTGCCATTTTCAGTTGTACACACCAACCCCCGTTTGACAAGCGGTTCCAGCAAAACTACTTGGGATATTTTAGCTCAAGATATCTCATTTTAAAGCCTGTAACATAAACTTTGAAAAGCCATTTCCCCCCTGGAGGCACGTTTTCCCTCACCTGGCCACATATTATTAATTATATATATTATATATATAATATATGTGGCCAGGTGAGGGAAAACGTGCCTCCAGGGGGGATTTTTAGTACTGGTTTTGGCCACCAGGGGGCAGTATATGGGTAAAACACTCAAAAAATGCTTGAGACCAATTTTTCATGGGGAATCCAGGGATATGCTAAGAATTATGATATCTCCACTGAAAACGTTCAATTTTTGGAATGCAAAAGGAACATTAATTTTGTTGCCATGGGAACATGGAAAATTTGCATATATGGCAATTTCTGGTTGCAATGGAAACACTCCATTATTCCAAATGGGATTTTTTTGCCAAAAATGTTTTTGAAAATTTCACAAGGAACTCAAAAACAGACCTCAGAAATTCCCTCTAGAACCAATTTTATGATAAAAACATCAGATGTCTTTGGTTATTTTTCAACAAAACTGTATTTTTTTACATTATTAGTATTCATAATCAGATATAGTGGATTTATAGCTTATTTGCCATTTTCAGTTGTACACATCAACCCCGGTGTGACGAGCAGTTACAGCAAAACTACTTGGGATATTTTAGCTCAAGATATCTCATTTTAAAGCCTGTAACATAAACTTTGAAAAGCCTTTTCCTCCCTGGAGGCACATTTTCCCTCACCTGGCCACATATATATAATATATATATAATATATATATATAATATAAATTGTAGCGGCCAAGGGGGTGGCGTCGGCCGAGAATGGGCGCATTCTCGGCCGAGAATGCACATCGTACGAGAATGCACATCGTACGAGAATGCACATCATACGAGAATGCACATCGTAGGAGAATGGAGATGCTGGGGGGGGGGGGGTATATAAGTCGGGACTGACTCTGTACTCATCAGATAGACATTGGACTACATGAATAAAGGATCACTTGGTAACCCTTTAAGGACGGCTGTCGTGTTATCTATCATATGCTTCTGATTTCCTTACAATATATATATACATTGTTTAAGACAATGTGAATTATAATTTGTTATAATTGCTCTACATGAAGACCACTTACATTAGAATTTATGGACACTCTTAGTGTCCATGACTGTCGTTCTTTCTCTATCATGTGATGGGAATCTTGCAATATGATAACTCTAGGTAGGGCCCGGCCTGATTGCAGATATTTGGACTACACATACAAAGAATATGAAGACATACGTATGATGTCTACTTACTGCTGCATCTGCACAGATAATCTAACAGTGCCAGCCCTTAGTCTCCAGAGACTGTCCCAGGTTGGTCATAGGGACATTGGTCAGGCATGACCAAGTGCCATTCAAGAATGACTGAGGCAAAACAACAAATTACTGATAGCTACTAATGCCTTACTCAAAAATAGAGAGACTAGGGTGAATTGGTCAGTACTAACCAACCTACAAATATTAATAAATTAAACTATAATTCAAAAAAACAAAACTAACCTAGGTTGGTCATATAGGGAGCCCAAAAAATGATTGACTAGGTTAAGTTCTAGTGTCTGAGAGATTGGTCGTATAGGGAGCCAAAGAATATCAGTGTGGAGCGGCATAAATATAGCCCCAGTGCTGCCAACAGTCCAAGTGTATGTGCTCTCTGATAGAAGGACGAGGCAGTGCAATATAAAAGAAAATCCTCTTAAAATCCTCCGGGTGACTTGAGGGAAATCATTAAATGAGGAATACAGCTACTTCCGGGTCTGAATAAAAAATCCAGGGCCCAACACAGTCAGCAGCTGTGCCCCTATTGAATGTTCCCAGGTTGCATCATAATGGATATTCATAATTCACATCAGGGGTGTAAAAATCCCACATTTCGCTCCAAACCAGAGCTATTATTGTAACAGTAGGTTTTACAGTAGTAGGCACTCCGGTTTCCCTGAAGCATTGCCTTAGATAAATTACTACTGACTGGGAAATCTCCAGTGAGTGAAGGCTCCAGTGGGCAAAAACCTCCTTGCTTAGGGCCCCATAAAATCAAAGTTAACTTTCTCCAGTGGACCCCGCCCCCTTATTGAGAGGACATCAAAGTGCATTGAGGATTGTTGTGTTCGTGGTGGGTTCTTAAGGTTCTGGGGGGAGGGTTGGGTTTGTACTAATAGCCCGCCACATTTGGGGCTTAGTCAGGGCACCCTGGAGGCCGATAAAATCATGGAAGGCCCCAAACCCCGTGTAGGGGTACATAGGGATCATCCGGTCAGGCGCTGGATACGGCATGTACTTAAGGACTGGTCAGTAATGGGAGCTGGTGACTTCAATGGCCTGTCACCTGAATAAATCATGCACCCTGCAACCTCCCAGGTCTTACATGTGATCCCGAGGACTCCAGACCAATCTTATTCTACCACCTACTAACCATGCATGGGCAGAGGGGTCAGCCAACCAGGGAATAGTGGTGTTCATTATTAACAATGATATCCACCTTTTGCAGCATTTCACGACATATAATAAATTCAAATAAATGTATTCATGTAGATGGCAAGCATACCAATCAAAGTGAAATCACATTAGCATGGTGTTGCCAAGCCTTGTGCTCTTCTGCTATTCCATGATGATACTTCCTGGGTAACAGCAATATTCACTATGGTTGATGAAACGCCCAACCATCATGAAGGTGTGTGATAAGCCTCTTCTGTGTGTACATCAAGTTGTAATGACGACAGTGCCAGATAAAGTATCCCACGGAGTATACAAAGATGGCATAGATCTGCTCTCAGGTGGAGACTACCCTTTACAATCATGCTCTTCCAAACCTCACTTTCTAATCTGCTGACATATAACTGCTGACCCATTAGAACAAGAGCTGAGCAGCTATGGAGAAGGTCATGCAGGAGAAAAGAAGACTCGCTGCATGCAGACCGCAGGAGGTTGAAGGAGATAGGTATCTGACACTTGAACATATGGGACAATGGAGAAAGTTGGACGTCACCTGGAGAGTGTTTCTGAATGGGAGTTGGTTGGTGCTATCTGCTTTTAAAGCGTTTTGCAAGGTGGTAGGTATACTTAACACATACCTTGAGTCGGACTTTTGCATTTGTACTCATTCATGAAGGTTAAGCCCTCTGGCCCTTTTGGCTTGGCGGGAATACTACTTAAAGTTCCCTGTTATATAGAAATAGAGGGCTTAGAATGCTTCTGATCCAGGTGTCTGATTCAAGGTATGTGGTCGACAAATAGTGAATCTACCCAATATCTGTTTTGCCTGAGTAGTAGCTCCTGGGGCTCGATTCATAAGTTTCTACTACATAGAGGGATATTTTACTGCTACGACCACTGCTAATCGTCTAGGGGTCATATTGTGTCAAACCTATGACAGCTGAATAATAGTTGTAAGGGTGGAGAAAAATAACCACACTTACCACCAGCTTATCTCATTCGACTAGCTTATCTCATGAAAATTGTAGAATGCTGTAGTACAAAAAAAGGGGTGCATTTCAAAAGAAAATTGGAGCAAATTTCCCAATTGTCCTATTGCACAGAATACCTGTATATGGTGATTGTAAGGGAGAAAATGTCCATTTCACAACTCACGGCTGAGACAGACTCTAAACTCATCTCAGCCATCTAAAAATTCTTTAATAATGGTTTGTTTTGTACGAAACCAAGATGTAATAGCTGATATTTATATGTAGATTACCTTGTAAGAATGAGTGCCTCATATATTCACAATATTACCCATTTTTTGAAAACTGTTATTTAACAATTTACCCCTAAATCGTAGTGTGTGTTATTTTCTTATGTCCTTCTACAATGCAGTAATTTATTTTCAGGTTACTTATTGTTACAATCACATTTTACTGGGTAGTGGTATGATTATGTAATGGACCTGTGTTCTACAATTTCATTGTGAAATGATATCAAATTATTTGTACCACAGCCTTGGATTTTTCCTTGACTACTACCAATAGTAAATTACGATTTGCTCTCTTTTCCCTACAGACATGTTATTTTGTAGTCGTAGCCTTTCTGAGCTGTCGTACATTGTTATGAATCGGGCCCCAGAGCTTATAAATACGTTGCTGCTCCATCCACATGGATAGGGCAGATTGGGACATTGTTTCTTAACTATTAGCTAATGCAATATGCTGGTTCATCTACGTTATTTTACGTCAAAATAACGTTCTTAACGTATAAATACGTTTTGCCATAATAAGTAGCCTTAGAGAAACGTTATGTTACGCTACATAACGTTTTTTGGTCAATAGCCTGGCTCTTCTTAAGCAATTGGGTGGGGTTGTTGGATTCAGAGGGGGGCAAATATGTGGAACCCTCTTTGGGGAGGAGGCATTTATACATTTCAGCCATTGTTCTTAAGAAACGCTCCTGGGGCATCACTAAATGCCGACGCATATTCTTGAAAAATATTGTGTTGTATATGAGAATGCTTATTTTTAAGATTCATACGCCAGTATAGGTTTTAGATTAAAGTGTAGATATGTAGGAAGAGAGGGGTTGGGAATATGGGCAGAGGTTGACACAAAATTATATAGCTATACATACAGTGTTCCAGGGGGCGGCAATTACTTGAAATGGGTTGGGGGTATTGGGGATTTCTGCTCATTCATTTCTACTTTAATTCTAATTGTCAAGCCCCCTGTAAAAACATATTGTAATAGACTGCCAGTTAAACGTGTTTGTTGGTGTATGTTCACTGTATTGTTGTAGGTGTGAGACAAGGGGGTCAGTAGGAGTATGCAGCCTACTACATACAAGGGGCGATGGAGTAGCTCAGTACTATAAACTACTGACGGTGAGGCATTGCTGTGGGCACGTCAGCTGATGGATGCTCTCCCCACACCCTGGGGGTAAGCAGGAGGTGGTTGGGGGAAGGGGAAGGGTGAATGGCAAGGGGGAGGAGAAAGGGGAATGGGGGCGTTTGCCGCTGTCCCCTCGTCGCGCCCACCCAGTCCATCAGGTGGTGGCCGCCCCCGGATTAGTGTGCGATATGGCCGCAGTGGCGCACCTGGTGCAGGCCCGCCCCCACACCTGCGCCCCCTACTGGTCAGGGCATGGACTACGTCACGTGACCACTGTAGGTTGGGGGACACGACCATGATATATTGTGGCAAACCTCTGTATATGAACGCATACATCCAGCATGTTTTTATATGACTAAATTGCACTTCTGTAGGCTTTCCTGCTGGCTGTATCTGCATTCCATTACTAAGGGAGGCCCGAAGAAACCAGGCCAATATATCTTCGGTTGTGGGGTGCGCTAGGCTTGGAATGATGTAAAGTAAATGTCAACTAGAGAGAAATGACTCCTCCACCAGTGAAAACATTGATTTATGACCGGCGTTAACCTCTAAGGGATATTTTACCAAAGTGCCTCCTCTTTATCCTGTCTAGTCGTCTCCCGACTGTAAGTCCAATACAAGACTTCTGCTGCCCTTTTTAGCATAGTATCATTCTGTCTACATCAGTAAGTTATGTAGGACTATATTTCAGGTCCATTCAGAGAGCCGTACATGGTCGTCTTTTATGCCTTGATCTGCACTGATATTGCCTCTATTGTGGTGATAATGTCACATATGATGAATAGGTTTAATTGAATTGATTGATATGGGTGTATGCGGAATAAACTTTATGTGGGTATATATACACACATATCTACGTATACATGAATGTATGTATGTACATGTATTTGGCAAGTGTCATATATACGTATACATACATATAGTACAGCTATCACCCTGTTAATGAGGTTCAGTACCTATCAATTATAATTATTTCTAAGGGAAAGAAGATGTTATAGTCAGAGTCGGCCAGACTGGGATCTATTGTTAACATCGATGTACCATTAATCCTTCTAGCAAAGTTCTAAAAGGTGACCCGACTATAGAAAGATTTGGCCATACCTTCCCACTAAACACCCTACGTAATTCCAACGTAGCTCAGAGGTTTCAACGTAGATCTACGAAGTTTTATTACGTTTATCTACGCCTGAATAAGGTAGAATAACGTAAATCAAACATAAACGTTTGTAGACGTAAATAATCCTTAATGTTTTGACGTTCATAAACCTATTAAAAATACGTAGTAAATACCTCAAATGAACGTAAATTTACGTCTGACAAACGTAGTTGTGTTTACTGGGTTGTTAGTTAACCGGGACACCAGAGACATGGTAGACAGTGTGTTCATGTTAAACCTGCTCATTTCTAAGAGAGCGCATTATATCAAGAACCTAATTAGGAGTTGACAAATCTAGTACATGTATCACATTCGCTTGCTTTTGATATAATCAATTACACTTGCCTCTGCCTCTAATATTAGATATTAACACATGTGGTAGCATACTGGTTTAGAAAGACCAGCTGGGTTCTGTCCGCATAAAGTCAAAAGCATTAATTACGTTCCACTTCATTTAGTACCTTTACATCCAACATCAGGTCATTATACGGGCATTATATTACCTGATGATATCACATACATTTTATAGTGTTATCCGATTATTTTCCTATCCAGAGACAAACCAAACTTGATAGAATTGCAAATTCAATATAGCAAACTAACGATTGAGGCTATGATGTGTTATATATTACCACCTCATGGATTCTTCCCGTTTTTGTTTTATTACCTTTTCTATCCCCCACCCCTAGTGAAATACAGGTGGTTAAAGGCTGGTGATCTATTCATGCGTTGGAGAGCCCACCAAATGTTCCGTAGGTCACAGATGATGCTTTGTCGGTGGGGAGCTGGGTGAGGGTTTAAGATGAGACCACTATGCTCAGTCACGCCTCTGCGTGTCTCAGGCTTACTTGGCAAATGTTGATCTTCTCTGGGGCAATCCTAGCACAAGATATGTCTGGCACTTACTGTCGGTGATAATGCCCATAGAATTACTCACAGGCATGATGTATTAAGTCTATTTTGCACCTGCAATACAGTATGCAGCAGGAGGAGAAATTACCAAGGAGCTATCTAGAGAAGTGTACAGAAGGGGCAGGAGGTGTGTAAGTTGGTGGGGGGGGGGGGAGGGGGCGACACTGCAGTATACAGTGAGAAAAGAAGTAGAATCACGGTGACTCCAAAATTGGAGTCTGGGCTCGATCACTGAGGTAACTCTCCCCACAACTCTAAAGTGACTCCCAAACATTAGGGAGTCTTAGCATAGGTGTCATTATAAAGTTATTATAGAGTCCTGCTAATGTTAAGGAGTCACTGGAGAGAGTAACCTCAGTGATCAAGTCGGGAGTCACTGTGCTTCTACTTGTTTTCTTTGTGTAGAAGACGTCTCTCAGGTGGGTGCAGGCCATGCAGACGCCACGAGCAGTATTTGCAATTTCTGGGTGGAGCTGGCCTGAAGCTGGACCCAAGATTGGAGTCTTGATTCAGGTTAACCCGTGCCTTTCTGAGCTGCTCTCTGCATACAATGAGCAATTGCCGAGTTCCCTGCAGGTCTGAACGTGTGGCGTTATTCTCCAATGAAGCTATAGGCGTCCCTCAGCCAGTGGCGGCGTGGTGATTGCATGGGTTAAATGCTCTTACTCAATGGCTATTCCTGCAGGTGCTAGTGTCGCATCGGGCGAATTGTCACCGGCGACCTCCCCCAGGGGAAAGAGCCACAGGCAAATCATATGGTGAAGCGACTTTTAAGACAATGCAAGAAGAGGTGTTCCACATTCCCTCCCAGTGGGCACAGAACATTGAATCAACATTGAAAACTGGTTGCCAATGTTGATTCCATGTTGATTCATTGCTGATTCAACATTGAACTGAGTTTTGTGCCCACTGGGCTAGTTGTTCCCATTGTAAAAAGTACATTACAGAAAATGCTCTGAGGAAAGTCTTATTTAATGATTACAAAGGGTTGAAGTATAAAGGAAATCACTTTAATACGCACAGGAAGGAGAAGCAAATAAAGGTCTCGCCTACCCGAGCATGAGAAAGACAATGCCACTGCGACAGAGTGCAGTACCCGGGAAAGTGGAGAGTATCAATAAAAGAAAGAACAAGAATGAACCGCTTCTTAAAACAATTGAATACGTGTTTCAGAACAGTGACTGCATGATTCAAACAGTGCAAGGAGATTGCTATCTCACAGTACAACATAGATATGCATATGGTATTCTTTCAGTGAATGTCTTTATCTCAATAGTGTTAAGAAGAATTCTTAGACACAGTGAAGGTCATATCTAAATACAATTGAATTAGAAATGAATGCCTATCTATACATGCACATATATACATGTGAGACATGTATTACATATAAGACATGTGTTGTTTACGTATGTTGCAAAAACTATTATTAGATCATTATCATAGACTGCCTTTATCTCTGCTGAATGTCCGTATATTTAGAAGGGTGATTCTACGTCAGATTGACGGTGACTTCCACCGTTAAAAACGGTGAATCACCATGATTTTGACGACTTTTTTTCTTACAGTGTAGCTACTAGTAGTACGAAGGAACACATTGGCCATTTATCAAGATGTGTTTTGCAACATTCTTCAAGCCACAGTTACCTTCACGTAGCCATGATTAAATCCCTGATTGGAGTATCACAATAGGTTTACTTCCTGGGCAGCAGAAGTCCCCTCCCCCAGAATTGACCATTCTTCTGCTCACATAACATATTACCAGATAGTGTTATACTATAAAAGACAGGTCAGCTATACCCAAACAGTCTCCTCTCAAGCTAGGTCAAACAAGAGCATTTCTACTCTCCTCACCAGCTTCCAATGACCAGCAACAGTCAGGAGGAAGGTCCTAAGGTCAAATGAAGGTGATTCGCCTCAGGAGGCAAATGTCAACTCCTGGAGGTGCCTGGGGCCTCTCCCGGGGCAGACCTTCTGTGTTCACAGTCGTCCCTCCTTGCCCCACCGTTTGTCGGCTGTAAAGGTTAATATGTGCCCAAGACAATCGTGTTGGGGCTCTGATAGGTTCGCCGCCTAGCGGGCCCCTCTGACCTGGGTACTGTCACCTTCAAAGGCTGCTCCAGAACCAAGCAGTAACTGGTCCCCTGAAGGTCCTCCTGCTGCTGACCATGCCCACTGGTCACTCTCTCAGACCTCTGAGGTGCCGGGTATGGGTTGGTTCTTCACACCTGACCGCGTCATTAGCATATAGGGTAGATTCACCCAAAGACGGACACATACCTGAAGTCGGACACTTTTGACCATATAATTCATAACGAAAGGTGTGAAATAAGGCAGAAATCCCAACTTAAAATGAAAATATGTAGGTTTTTCTTGATAATTATGAATGAAATACATATTTAGGATAAATTTAAAGATGTTTGCCAGTGTCATAAAGTTGGAATATATTTTGTTATTTCCATGCTAGAATTAACAAACCCAATGTGAAAATAGTTTCACCAATTCCCCTATTGGGAGCATAATGCTTAAAGATATATCATATATGAAGATATTAGTTGAAACCCCTACATTTTCTGAGGAGAATGGTCAAAAAAAGAATTGTTATATGTTAGCTGTTTTTTATTTATAGCCACTTGAAATTGACCATGTGATTTCACCTAAAGTCGGACACTAATTTCACCTTAAGTCGGACATTAATTTCCAATCATTTCCCAATGTTTTGATCTATTCTTATGTGCATCCTATTATAAAATGAAGAGAGAAACGATGTAGAATATAGAGGGACATCCTACGATACAGAAGAATGCACAAATATGTCATTTGCCTTTGTATGATGAGCTTGACATAGACATCCATAGTAAATTCTTGTCAATCCCTAATTAAACAATGCATACATCTATTATAACAAATACAGTGATGGTAACTAATGTAATAGGTACTTTATAATGTTGATATTAATCACAATACTTTTTAATGTAAGTCCTGCCACAGAATTATTGCATAATCCCTTTGAGAACTACTCATCTAGAATCTATACATGGCGATCCAAGATAGGCAACACTCAGCACCTATGTAAAGGTATTCTACACATGCAACTCCATAATATTATTTGATAAACCCCATTCCCATATCATGATGAACATTCCTACCATTTATAAACTATAATTTCCTTCATATATCTTCATCAAAACACTTAAAAAGGAAGGTGTCCGACTTCAGGTGAATATCTTAATCATGTGTCCGACTTCAGGTGAAATTCATCCTTTTAAAATATCAATATTCAATGACACATTTCCCATGAATAACTTCTTAGATCAACAATAAGTATCAATAATTCAGAAAGAGGGCATTCTCTTCTTTCCATAGGTACCTTCATGAAAATATAGGTTGATCTAGAGATATATTTATCTCAAAAAGAAAAAGGGTCACATTTTTAATGGAAACGAGCGTCCGAAAGTGGTGAATCTACCCTAGCCCTGGGTGTTTGATGATGTAGCTATTGAATACCGACGCAAACAAAGACGTCTGTATACCCTGCCTCCTCCCGGCCATGGTGCTCTACAGGAATCCAATCCTGGGGAACGTTCACAAATGACGTCACTAGCTAGGGTTGGGGTGGGGTCGAAACTTGCCCCGGTGATACATTTTTATAGGACAATATTCCCAAAATAGTGACAGAGGTTGGGGCGGGGGGTCTTGGAAAAGGTGCCAAAATAGGGGACGTCTGTTGACAGACGTCAGTTGTGAACGTTCCCCAGTAAGGGCTTTCAAGATCCACTGGTGTCGTCTGTATATATATATATATATATATATATATATATATATATATATATAAAAATGGAAAGGTCATTCTTATTAATGCGATGAATTGCAATTACACATCATACAATAATGTGTAACACACACCTCGATTACATGTAAATTCATCAAACGGGTATGCCCCACATTTCGCTTCCTCGGGCAAGAACATGCATGTAGTGGGCTTGCTACGACAGGGCTTTGGCCATCAATTAAGGCGTGTAGTGGGGTTGTGTATATATCAAGCTTGTGCATATATATCCATAATTTCACATACGTTATAGTTGTATTATAGTCGATAGCTCTTGGATGTCATGCTATAAGCGAGAGGGGAGGCAGATTGGTAAACAACGACAAATCTACCCCCCCCCCCCCCCCCACCCATCCCTCTAGCTCCCATTCCGCCCATCAGGCAGTATACAGGACCCCTTCCACTTGAGAGGTCGAGTGTTGTGAGTCACCCCAAATAACAGGCCTCGTTTAGGCTCAAGTAGGCTTTACAAGACTTCCGCTGCATATCTCCATCATTGTCACTCGGGCGGACGCGGCCATTTTGATCCTGTTTCATTTTGATGCACCAAAGGCTGTTTGGGGTATGAGGCCATGGCTTATTGATTGCCCGTATGTGCATAATTTATAAGGTCTATCCGTGGTTCTATCGCAAATCTCTTCTATGGCTCTTACATTCAACGGCGCCATCACCATCACTCAAAAACGTGTTGTTATTGGAAGTTCATATTTCCAGATGCATTCAGATCTACCAGTAATATGTCTAAAGAAACTCAAGTAATGTGTGAGTTCCTAAGTACCGTAGTGGCTTGAATAAGCGCACCTGCGCTTATTAATTTCGATGGTACCATTTACCCTGCGCTTAAACAAGACCTGCGCTTATTCAAGATACAAAAATGGCCTAAATTTTCATTTCAATACCCTCATTTACCCTGCGCTTATTCGAGACCTGCGCTTATTTGAGACCCCTGCGCTTATTCAAGCCGCTACGGTATTAATATTCTTATATTAAAATGCTACGTGCCTATAGTGATGGAGGTAAATGAGCGGAGGGATGGGCACACAGAGGAAAAAAACTGCGTCAAAGGGGAGTCCAGGTTGCCTCCAGAATGACTCCCCTCTCTAGGGGAGCCCAGGTCGCTTATGGGAGCCTAGGTGACTCTCTGGCTGACCTGAGGGAGTCACCTGGGGGAGTTATATAGCTTTTGTTACTGTTTATTCTCTCTGGGCAGCAGGTCAGGACCTCTTTCCATCTGCTACATATCTGTTATACATCTGGTTCCAACTGTACCTCATGATACTGCCAAACAGACACTGGCCGATCGCAATCGTATTAGATATAATTATGTTTGAGATACTTGGATAGATTATTGCACTACACTAAGACTCTATGACTCTCTACTCGCTCGATATTGTCATTCTTTCTGGCTGCACTGAAAAGCGCCCCTCGCTATGTGGTATTATGTTCAAATAAAAATATCAAACTAAAACTAAAAAATAAAGTATCATGTTCCATGGTGCTTGCCATATACTGCTCAATGTATATTTTACGTGAAGCATTATGTGTCACAACCTTGGATTGTATGCACACTGTACACTGAGTTTGAGTTTTGAGAAGAAGTTTGTAATTGATCAGATACACTCTATGTAGTCACGTATAGTTCATGTAGATTGATGCTCTATCAACATGGAAAGGGAAGATTCCGACTTTTAGCAGAAAATGAGTAAAATGTTTTTGGTTATCTTTCAGAGTTATCCAAATTGTTTGGGTCCACCCCCCCCCCATTCTTTAGGGGTTCTGATTTTCATTTGGCCACCCCCACCATACGCATTGCTAATTTTTAAATACAACATTGCCCTATAGTGTAGGATTGTTTTAGTTATATATTTTTTCTGAACAAGTAGCAGTCATTTCACTATCATCGTTACAGAAAGCAGACAAGGCTAAAACCGCTACACCAATGGCGAGTTCATTCTCGTAGATTACCAAGATAATGGAATTTTCATAATAAGAAAAGATTGTCTGAGTATGTGGGACGCCCCCCCCCACCAGCACCACCTTCCCATTTGATCTAATATGTTCTAATGGTGGTCTGCAGTTTGTCGTCTTTCTCATGTCCCTGTCTGGATCAGGCTGCCATCTTGCAGAAGCTTGCTTGGCCAAGGCTTGACGTCGTGTATTTGTTTTCATTATACTATTACTAATATTCGTTGGCCGGTCGGAAAGGGTACTCAGAATGTACTGCTAGCAAGCAAAGAGAACGGGTCGGCCATCAAGAAGCATCTCAGACTCATGGTATCTGATTTATTCAGGGGTAAGATCTGAGAAATAATGATACTGGCTAAACTCTACTGGTGTGATCAAATTTTAATACATCCTCAAAGGCGAAGCTCTTACTGCCCCCCTCCCACGAGCAGTCTGTGCTGTCAGAGCGAGGACCGGTACTCTAGGCCTTTATATATGGTGGGGGGTTAAGGCTCCAAAAGCAGTACATCTCAAGCTAAGTACTTTTTATTTTATGAAATGTATATTGTCCTACAATATGGATACTTGCTACACTTGTGCGATTTCCTCGAAAGAATCTCATCAACTAGAAAATCGTACTAGTGGAGTTTGGACATGTGTTACACTAGTAGACTCACACTATACAGAACAATATGCTGCTTACAGCACTAGGTGTTTGCTTCCAAGGTCCGGTCTTATTGAACATGCGATTTAATACCGTTATTGCCGTTTATGTATGCTGAACGATAGGGGAAATCATACGCTTGAATCGCATATTTCTTTCTAGTGTTACCGGGCCTGTTGCAAGGTAAAGTATGGAGATACAGGTACTGAGATCTCCCCATCACCTCTCTCGCATATTATGATTACTATTGCAACCACATATCACATTACATTCACATGGTCATATCATTTCGTCTAATCATTTCGTGTTTGAAAAGACATCAAAAGAAGTATGTGTTCTACAATTTAAGGCCAGCATATCA
The DNA here is from genome assembly GCA_947462335.1 of Harmothoe impar. Lineage (NCBI taxonomy): Eukaryota > Metazoa > Annelida > Polychaeta > Phyllodocida > Polynoidae > Harmothoe > Harmothoe impar. The sequence continues at coordinate 41,116,732 of OX381710.1, forward strand.
GACTCAGAATAGTGGTGATTAGAAATGCAATTTTGGGCAGTTATAAGTGTTATTGGCGATTTCTGCCTTGGGACAAAAGGCCATGAACACCAATGACCTATTCCATGGTGAGATCTCTATTTCAAAACAACAGTGTCCACGGCTGGGCCTTAAGAGTTGCCACTTGAGTTGGATGCAATGAGATGTCAGATACGGAATATCATTGTAACTGACTTTAATTTCAATAATGGAAATACACATTTCAATGGTACAAGGTAAATCTGTACTATCCCATAGCTTCGGTAATACTTTCATCGTAAGACCATAACTTTTAGATTTATAAATTCTATTGTACAGGATTTCATGGAGATATTGTACAGGTGCTCATATTTCAGATGGGAAGTGATATGACAATGCCATATTCCACAATCAGTACAAAATGATTCATATCAAACATAATATTTGAAATGGACTCCCGATAGTTGAAAACTTTGACTCGTATCATTGTATAAAACGGAAGTCATTTTATCGACCTATATTGGATATTAATATGGAACTTCTCAGAAAAGTCATTTTGCATTTCATAAAGTATACCATATCATCTTACTGCCGTATTGCATATTGCAACCGAGTCTGACGTCGATAATGATACCTGCATGCTCATATCTGAAAGGTATAAAAGGGATACATTGTATTGTAATATCACCTACCTCATGTGAGCCTCGTGTAAATATGTAAGTGATCCTTCATATATCAGCAGTAAACAGGTGTCTAAATAGATATCTGCAACTTGATACCCCCTTTGTACATGTTATATGCACATTTGGCTAGCGAACAGCCTGATACTATAGTAAAATATCTTAGCCAGGGATAGCTTAGACCTGAAAGTGAACAGGGTTGGGTTTTGGGTCCTGCTATATATATAACACAAGCTTTGATGTTTGGAAATAAAGCAAGCTGGTTGGGGTATGTAGGCCGGCAAGTTGGCTCGTATGATGGGAAGATAAGATACAGGCTTCCCTTGATGTTTTGCGCTGAGTAGATAAGTTAATTTGCTCAGCGGTTGCAGTGTGACATATATGAAGGCCAATAAAGTGATAACAGATACCCCAGACTATAGCTTCTGCTATCACCTGGTTATTTTAGGCTAGCAGCTAGACATCGTATAGAGTGGTTATATACTATGTTTGCGTTGTCATGTTTTATAATCTAGAGCAATATGGTATCTGATACCATGGCTGTCTATATGCAGACATAGAGTTTTCATGGGGTGGTCATTTACTGATAGCACAGGGTTGGCATTGAATTCAGAGTGCGAAAGAAGAACACGCTCTCCCCTTGAAAGATCGAAACCTTGCACATGTCTGCCCTTTTATGTATTGTAACGGGCTATCCATTTTCTTGCCAATAAAAAACGGTGAAAAGGGAGAGATCGACATGCATGGTTTTCCATAAAACCCTCACGTAAATCCATCCTCACTCTTCAAAAATGACCACTCCAAAATGTTTTGAGAGCTCCATAATTGCAGTATTTCTACACTGCGGTTCTCTACACTGAAACTCAATGGGGGTCTAAAGTGTTCACTACTGATTGGGTGTTCATGGTGTTGGTGACCTGAGAGAGTAACCACACAGAGTACCCTGACGCTCACTAGATGGGATATGTGATCACCCAGAGTGGTCATGCTGATCACCCAGGTTGATCATTATGATCACCAAGGCCTGGATGAAAGTGTTCATGTTGATGACTTTGGGTGTTCATGGTGACCACCCAGGGTCATCATGGTGATCACCAAGGGTCATATTCATCATATGCGATCACCTAGACATTTTTTTGTGGGCTAGTATCTTTTCTGTATAACAATTAAAATCGTCCCTTATATTCTACAATGTTAATGCCGATAACAATTACACAACAACAACAAGGTATTAAACTAAATTACCCCCTCCTGCCTTCATCAGGATGCATGTGAGCTAGAGCACCTTATAGCCCTGATAAGAGATCTGGTACTTGTGTATAAAAATGACAGCCACTCTTTACACTTGTGCCTATGGTTTCAGACCCAAGCAAGTTGCCTATGTTCACACGTACCTCTTCCTTCAATAATTTTGCCATGATTTTCTTCTAATTTACTGGAATCTCTTATATTCTAAATACTCCTCTTATCCCCCATTTTTTATGATTAAGATTAGTGTATGAATCAGTAGATCACTTGCAGTAGGTACTGCATATTACATTATTGTATAGTACGGCCCTCTAGTGGCAAAACTATGTCCCCAAAGTGATCACCTTAGGTCATGATCATGATCACCTCAGGTAGTGAACTGGGCATGAACACTCCAAGTCATCACCATGAATACCTTGATCCAGGCCTGGGTTTTCAGTGTAGTCAGTTTAGTCACAGGGAACACCAAGTGACCACCCAGTGAACACCCAGTGAACACCCAAAGTGGGCAACAGTGAACACTTACCACTCAGCTAGGGTTTTCAGTTTACCTTCTAGTCTATGGGCGTGAATGACTCTCTATCCATGTCTATATCTACCAGTAGTTCACATCACGTGCATAGCAGGAATGAGTTAAAACAGGTCTAATGGACACCAGATAGGCCACAATAAGAGGTTCACTTAGTAAGCACGTTATTAGAACATCAGTAGACATCGTCTAGCCCCCATACAACCTGCATAAAGGACAGGAAACCCCTTTAAAAGTTGTCAGATATACCTAGTAATGGGGCATTGGAAACCCTGTGATTATTACTTTGCCTGTTCTACGACCATAACAGAGTTAGTTGCTATCGTAGAAATAATCTCGCGTGACATAACTGGGGATGAATTTACCAGTAAAGCCTCTCAGGCCTTTAACCACGTTTGGAAACAGCAAAGCCATCAAATCCAACTCCTTGAAAAGCAAATCAAAAACCGAGGTAAAATTGTCTCAGTTCCCCATTTCATGTAGCATTCGCGTGACAACAGGACAAGGGGAATCCCAAGTGAACAATACGTTCATTAACCAAGCTCTTACTTCCAGTCCAGAGCAGCCGGAAGGCATGCAATACCTAGTTGGCATGCTCAAGTAATCAAACAATGTTTTCCCTCAGATGGACTGTTAAAGACTAGTGTACTTTTATAGATAAAACAAAGACAGAAGTATCAATATTTAGCAGTTTCATATTTGCAGAATGTTGAACATGATATGATGTACATTAATACAAAAGTGTATCGATTTGTAGGATAAGGACTTTCATTCAGGCTCTTATCCTAGAAAGTTTGCCATTATCCTACAAAATCGAGTATTTTGATGTTGGCAATTTGATTTATCCCTAGTGTAACAGGTAAATCTTCAAGATGACCACCAAATAACCCACTTCTACAGAGATTCTTAACTCATATCTAGTTGCTTAGCAACACAATTTTCTCAGGCACATAGATAGCAATTTCCATTATATTTACCTTAAATTGACCACTGTAGACAAGGTTAGCCTACGGAGGCCCCTTCCAAAAACGCTATCGACAGTTCGAACTGTCAATAGTGGAAAACATTCCTGTTATTGACAGTTCACACTGTCAATAGTGGAATACTTCTGTATTATTGACAGTTCCTCATGCAAACTGTCAATAGTGGAAAATTTCTGTCTTATTGACAGTCCTCACCTTTTGCACTGAAAAACGGGTTTGCACTGATAAACGGTTTTGCACTGATAAATGGTTTTGCACTGATAAACAGTTTTGCACTGATAAACGGTTTTGCACTGAAAAACGGTTTTGCACTAAAACAGTTTCGCACTGAACACAGATTTGCACTGAAAAACGGATTTGCGCTGAAAAACGGTTTTGCACTGAAAAACAGATTTGCACTGTAAAACGGTTTTGCATTGAAAACGGCTTTGCACTGAAAAACGGTTTTGCACTGAAAAACGGTTTTGCACTAAAATGGATAGATTTACACTGAAAAAACGTTTAGCACTGGAAAAAGCGTTTTGCACTGTAAAACCATTTGCACTGAAAAATGGTTTTGCATTGAAAAACGGTTTTGCATTGAAAAACGGTTTTCATGCAAAAGCGGTTTCCATGCAAAATCGGTTTCCACCAAAATCGGTTTCCACTCTTTTGCGCTCAGAAACCGTTTTGCACTCAAAATCGGCTTTGGATTGAAAAGGTTCCTAATGTTATGACAGTTATGGCAAGGAATTGTCAATAAGAGAAAAAGTTCCCACTATTGACAGTTTGGTGAAGAACTATTCCCACTATTGACAGTTTGAACTGTCAATAAAAGAGAAGTATCCCACTATTGACAATAAGGCAATATTGTAGTTTAAGAGCGTGGCAGAGGTTTTGAAGGATAAGGGCAATTTTGTAGGTAAAGGTACCCCGGCTAGTAACGGTACACTATACGGCTGTGTCTCACGACCTTGGGCCAATGTTTTTGTCTCTGACCGGGCGTCGTCTCTGACCAGGTGCCGTCTCTGACCAGGTGCCGTCTCTGACCATGTGTCAGAAAAAAGGTGTTTTAAAAAGAATTATACTCATATAATACAAGGATTTGTAAAAACGTTATGCGGTTGTTATATAATCATAATCATAATTATAATTATAATTAGCCTCCTGCTGTTGGTATTTTGACCTTATCAAGCCAAGCCGGTCAGAGACGGCACATGGTCAGAGACGGCACCTGGTCAGAGACGGCACCCGGTCAGAGACAAAAACAATGGCCCAAGGTCGTGAGACAAAGACATACATGATTAGGGAACACGTCCAGCTGACATTATAATGGCCAACACAAGTGACTCCTTTTGAAATGCAAGGTCAGACTCTTGCTTAAATTAACTTCATTTGTTTTGTTATAACTTACTCTATTCCTCTTCTATTTGATATGATATGGGGAGAGTCCATCAATGTTTGACCCCTTTGAAATCGGGTCAGATAAGGTTTGACTCTCTATATCTCAAAGTGGAGTGCTTCTCGCATTTTGCCTAAATGTGTGCCGTCTACACAGAGCAGTGTAATAAACGATACTTTGTCTCTTTATGATATTGGTAGAGTATCAATTAAAGAACAAAGTCGACACAGTTCGGATCAAGTGTTACAGGTTGCAATATCAGGTTTATTCAGAGAACCTAGACAAGCAGTCACTAAGTGTGCGAACTCCCTATAGAGTTCGGAACGGGTCAGTAGGCTGAGCAGCCGATATGATCACAGGGTCTCCTCTGCCAGCGTGGCTCAGAGTAACCGACGAGTACCGTCAGATGCCGAGTATATATAGGCAGCCAGCCTGCGTGCGCACACGCAGACCGGAAGCCTATAGCGACCTCTGTCCATACCCCAAGCCCGGAGTAGGTGTCGCCACCTACCGTCGGACTGAAGGGTTCGGACTGAGCTCGCAACACAGCATCCAACAGCACTCGTCATATGATAACCCCGTATAACCCTAGCCCCTACACTACCCCCTACCAGATAATAACCGGGAGGTAAATAATTAAGGTTATAGTCCGAAAACACTTCGGACTGGCATTATCTTATAAATACCACCTTAGGGGTTTATTAAAGTTATACCTTACAAACAATATGACGTTACTGTTGAACACAAAAAGGTATTAATTACACACATATCTACACATATAGATCGTAATTAAAATTACGCCCCATTCCCTAGGATAGATGGAGTTAATCTATACATATAGTATACACAACACTTGAAAAAGTACAATATCACAGTAAAAAAAATTTCGTCCCTTCAAGACCCCGAGCTAATTACACTCGTAATGAATAATACGTTATAAGTGATAAACACTATCACTTCTCTTAAGGTTTTTAGAAACATATTAAAGTATTATTACAAAAGATATCATACGTGATTTTATAGCGAAGATCCGGATCCTCTCTTGATGATGTTGCATTCCGCCCGGCTTTCAGAACCTACTTCATTCAGCTCCTACTCACCGGAACGAGAAAGTTCATAGCTCATGCTCGGGAGCTTATAGTAGTATATAAAAAAAAAAATTCCAAGTCCTGCCTCCAGGCGATCTTCGGACTTATAAATAGGAGCACTCGGTCCTGATATATAGTTTATATATAAAAAAACATCTCGTATCGGATCCATGGTGGTAGCGTACTCCTGTCCCGAGCTTTGGGTTTCTCTCCGGATCTCCTCGTCCTCCTCCGTCCGTTCTGCCTGGCAGACTGCCTCCTTGCGTAGCCAGCCTGCCGCTTCTTTTCGTCCGGATACTTGTACACCCTATAGCAGAGTGTTTTTAACCTGTAGGGGTGGTATCCTTAAAATACCCCCCCTTTCTCCTTGATCGGATCCTCAGATAGGATAATCCTATCCGGATTCCGAGTCGTCTTTAGGGCTCGGCTTGGCCGCAGCCTCCTCATCATCAGAATCGGACTCAGCTTCCGCCAGAGTCAGCTCCTGGAGCCAGAGCTCGATTTGAGCCCGAGTCCCATCCCATTCGTGCATCTCGTGCGCGAAACAGTCTCTGAACCTCCGACGTTCGTGGTCCAGTTTTTCCTCGGCGTTCTTGACTGCCAGCTTCTGCTTTTTCCTTTCGGATTTAGCAGCAACTCGCTCAGTCCGAGCATTTTCACGCTCCTCCTGAACCGACTCCTGGGCCGCTGCTTTTTGAGTAGCGACTTCACTCCGGTGGAGATGATGCACCGTGTCCAGGGACAACATCGCCACCTCCTGACTTAAGCCAGTAAGCAATCGGTGGAAGTTATCCTGCCACCGGTCAAAGGCCTCCTGTCCGGCTTCGTAGGACTTGAAGTCAGCGGGAGGAAACGTGGGAGGGCCCCTTAGTCGCAAGACTAAGTGCCCCTCCTCCGGAGTCTCCTGTGGGGGATCCGGAGTCTGTTTTGGCTTCGGCTTTTGCTTCACCGAAGCCTTGTCCTTCCCGGTCTGGGTGAGAGTTTGTGACTCCCCACCCGGAACCAAATCCAGATTGGGGAATTCGTCAGCGAACGCCCCTCCCGTACTGGAGTTCGGATCCTCCGGACTTGGCCGAGGTGGCTTGCCCTGGGGGCCCGACTTCCAGTCAGTCGTGCGAGAGGTAAATGCCGGTCCTTTGTACCCCGGATCTGCCTTCTCCATAACGGACTGCCTTTCGTCCGTTTTCTGTTTCTTCGGATCGGTGGGCTCCGAGGATCCGTCGGATTTTCTCGGAGCTCGCCGCTTCCGCGTACTGGTACGCTGCTGATACTCTTCGAACTCGTCGTAGAGTTCGCCCTCCGGGATATGGAGATACGTGCGATCCGGGTTCACTTTGTAGAATACCCGCACCTTCCCTTTCTCGTTGGTGCCAAAATCCACCTCGAGGTTGTCATTCTTGTCTACCGTGGTCCCGAAATGGGAGTAGACTTCTGCGTGAGCGGCCTGAATGCGTTCCGCTGCGGTCTCCAGAGCCAAGCCATGGAACTTGGCAAGGTGTCGAATGATATCTGCTCTGGTGTAGAACAGACCCCCATTCGGACAACCCTTGCTGCCCTTCGAACCCACACTCAGGCAGTCATATCGCATGCAATGACGTACATGAAAGCGGGTAAGATGTCTTGCATACCGAACCTTGGTAGGCCAAGTTCGGGGTTTCTCCAGGGTCTCGTCGATGTCCCGACAAGCTTTGAATGGGCACTTACTAAATGAATGCCATCTAGACATTGCCCATGCCAACTTTGCCTTCTGAAGGAGCGAATGGTATTTGGTGCTACCAGTCCGGACCTTCTCCAGCAATTCGAAGTGGTACAGCTGTACCGACTTGTCTAAAGGATCAGGTTTGATCCATTCTTCGTCGTCGGAGAGACCGTCGGGCCCCACCTCCTCCGGAAGCTTTGATGACCGCTTATCTTTAACACAGTCATTTATACACATGGGTTTAAAGAAATGAAACCCACTAGCGGCGTTGGCTCGGAGGGCATTCCGGACCAACAGCTGTAGTTCGTTGTCCGGGATTGTGTTCTTGTCCAATCCCTTCAGAACTTCATCCACCTCTTCAGGGGACTGACCCGCATTCAGAGATGTTAACCGAATGGTCTCTCGTAGGTATTGATGCCTACGACTGGCCTTCTCCATCTTACTAGTGTCAGCAGTTCTAGTAGCAGCTGTGCTCTGTTGGACAATCTCGTCCTCCAGAGTATCATTAAGAATAGACTCGTTAGTCTTTTTCTCCATATTCCGGGCCAGCCTCATGGCTGGCGTCAGATGTCGCCTTTTCTCTTTCCGATTATGCACGACCTTGAATTCTTCTGCGGTTTGCAGGTCGTATTCAAGGGCCGCGAGTAGTTCGGGGCGCCCTTCAGTCTCAGCAACCAAGCGAGCGTTAGCAGCTTGGTCTTTGAAGCCTTCCATTGCAGCCGTCACGTGGGCCGGGAACCAGGTCGGGAACCGGTCGGACAGAATGTCCAGCCCCCGGAAGGTTCTCATCTGGATCAAGTCAAATGACCTGATCTCATCCTTGCTCATCTGTGCGATGATGGCTCCTCGTAGCAGGGATGGGACGTCGGCGTCCTCCTTATCCCATACTTCATGTTGGACTGGGGGGATTACTGGTACCCCCGATCCACCCGGACCACCGCCTGCGGCTTGGTCCAGCTTGCCGGCCTCATCAGAAGTATCCATAGTGGATGGCTCCAGACGGGGCTCGGTTTGCTGTTGAGGAGTCTCCACTCGGACTGGGGCTGCTCCTTGAGGAGGCGTCTCCACCCGAACGGGGACTTCTTTTCTTTGCCCCACTGGAGCAGGTAGCTGGAAGGTGATGCCGGACAGCACCTCCTGCACAACTCGGACCGTTTCAGCTGCGGATGATGCATCCATAGCCTCCTCAGTCCTAGTGTCGGATGGGTGAGTTGTCGTTTTCGGACGAGCTCCCCCGTGCCCGGACGTACCAGCCATGGCTGCGGCCGTAGCGGCCACTGCAGAGCTGTTGTCCAACCCTCGCGAGAAGGACAACACATCCACGGCTGAAGTCGGAGCAGCTGACGTTCCAACTGCTTTTCCAGCATCCTTCTCCTTGCTAGGGATCGGGATGTTTGACTTAGGAGGGCCCGGAGTCTTGACAGCCTGACTGCTGCCGGACGTCTGTCCCTTCTTCTTCAGATCCTTAGCCGCTGGCTTCGGATCAGCTTTCTTTTGTTCCTTTGGCACCTTTGGAGTCGGAGCCTTGGGAGTGACCGTCTTCGAATCTTTGGTTACTGTGGCAGTGGCAACCTTCGGATCCGCTTTCTTAGTACCCTGGGTACTAGGCTTCTTCGGATCGGGCTTTTTAGGCTCGTCCTTCCCCAGAGGCTTCTTTCCAACACCCGCGTGTTTGAGAGCCTTGGTACTAACCTTGCCATCGGTCGACCGGGACCGATCTCGGGTAGCACCCTTGCCACCGCGCGTCCTCGGACGTGCAGTGTCGGAGTCGCTGTCGCCTCCCATAGACAGTTTCCTGGTAACTGTCTTCTTGAGGCTCGGCGAAATACTTAGACTGCACATCCGAGAGAGATGTCCAGTCGACTCGGAGGGGTTCGATTCTACTGCACTGTAGGCGATCCCTCGCAACATTCCGGAGTCCTCGCTACCCTCGGGTGACGGAGACTTCCGAATCGGTGACACGGCCGGATCCACTCGTAGTTCCGACAGAGTCTGACTGAGCTCATCACCACTGGGGCTCTGAGCGTCCATGTGCTCCTCGGTGGCGGATGCCACCTCGGAGTGACCGGAGAGTTCGGACTGGCGGAGCTGCTGCTCGGCCATCCTCACTTCTTTCAAGTGTCTTACGACGGGAGTTTGACGGGGAAACACTTAGTTCCCCGTCTCCCTCTTTGTCTTAGACGGACCAGGAAAGAGTACTCACAGTTCCTACTCTTTTTTATCACTCTTCTACTCTTCTAGTTGCCCAAAAACGCCGACTTCTCCGCTGCTGCCGCACGCACGATTGATCCGGGTGAGCACCAAAATCAATATGGCGTTCCCTCGCTTTTGTTTTTAAAACAAAGCGCATGCGCAGCGTCTCGCGTGATTGGACGCGATCCCGTTACCCGGTGTGACCCAATTATAGATTAATCAGGTCACGACCTTTCCCGCCCGCAACTCGGGCTCGGGGGATCACACTGCCACGTAGGCGGCTCGCAAAAGTCAAAATATACTTCGAATACAGAGTTCATCAGGAGTATTAGTGGATTAATATGGGAAATCGAAGATTACCCCACCGGATTATCCGTCCACCACCCTCGGGGAGCACTCCAATATTCTTTTCTATTCAACTCTGAGCGCCCCTGTTGGTAGCACACATATAACATATAAAACAACACAGGACACCACACTCGTTGTGTAAACAAGCTAGGTTACCGCCCCTCTGGCCACCAGCCTTGGGCTTCGCCGAACGGGTTTCCCGTTCACCTCTCGTAACCTGGCCGAAGGACTCTCGTTCTTAACTAAAATTCCAGCCTTGATTTTAGTTTTCCGGGCCCTTCTTCCTTCGCCTGCCGAGACTTTCTTTTTCACGGTCTTCCGGAGCTTCTTTCGTACCACTCTCTTAGGGGTATCCTCTGACACCCCTTCTAAAGGTACAAATTTAGCCTCCGAAGTTCCCTTTTCCACCTCCGTTTTCGGGGTGAGCTCCCTTCCAGCCCAAGCACGCAACCGAGCCACATGGCTCGTCCGGATGCGCCCTGCTTCGGACTGAATCAACACAGTCGTCTGACTGATACATTTAACCACGGTGTGTGGTCCATCCCAGTTATTCGCCAGCTTGATGTTGCAGAGCGGTTCGTGTAGCCGGATTACTCTATCCCCCACCACGAAACGTCGCAACTTCAATCCGGTGTCATAACCTACCTTCTGCCAATTCGCAGCTTTGAGCAAATGAGCCCTAACTGTTTCGTAGGCAAATTTGAACCTCTCTCTTAGAGATTCTACAAATAGCACCGTACATGGTGCTTCTGGACTGATCCCTACCACCCCGAATACCAAATCCGCCGGCATGATCAAGTCCTCTCCGAACACCAAGAGGTTTGGTGTGCAATTCGTCGAAGTGTGGACCGTATTGTTATACGCATGTACCACAAATTCGCACTGATCATCCCAATCATCCATATGGGAGTTCACTAATGGCTTCAAAACCTGGATCAAGGTCCGATTGAACCGCTCCACCTGCCCGTCGGACTGTGGTCGGTACGGATTGGTCCGAGTTTTGCATATAGCCAACTGATGACACATAGCTGCCCAAAGTTTGGACTCAAATTCTCTCCCTTGATCGCTATGTAACATCAAGGGAGCCCCCAGATGGAGGATCCACCCCTTCACCAGTGCTTCCGCACAAGTAGCAGCAGTGTGATCCTCTAGTGGGTACACTCGGGTGTATTTGGTATAGTAGTCCGAGACTACCATCATACACGTATTACCCTTCGGAGTGGGTTTCACTCCACTGATAATATCCACGGCTATTCGAGCAAATCTCACCCCGAATAGCTCCTGCTGCAGTGGCAATTTCCCTAGTCCAGGACCAGGCTTGCCTAAACAACATGCCGGACATGTCTCTATCCACCTCAAAAGGTCGCCAGACATTCCGGGCCAGTAATATCTCCGACTCAGCCGTTCCAAAGAGCGTTTCTTTCCGAAATGCCCACTAGTGGAATGGCCGTGGCAGTAGTACAGGATGTCTTTCCTCATGGCAGCAGGGATTACCATTTGTAATACCCTCCGCTTTCCGGGACAAGTCTTCCACCTGCACAACAACGAGTCTCGGACCTCCAGTTCATGGAACTGTGCCAAGAAACGTCGCATTTCACGGTTTTCCAGCGATATTTCGGGTCTCACTGGACAGACCCCAGTAGGGACAAGCTCCCTCAGTCGTGCTATGGTAGGATCGGCCATCTGGTACGTCCTTATAGTGTCGGTGGACCAATCCAACAGGTTTTGCAACAACCCATCATAAGGCAAACGCACACTCGCTACCACAGCATTGTGAGCACCACAATCCCCACATTCCGGACGCACACAGCGGCGTACCGGACGTCTACTTAGGCAGTCAGCATTAATATGCTTCGTGCCCGCTCGGTGCTGGATATGAGAGTTCTCCAGTCCGAACTCGCTGAGGTGATTCAACCATCGACCAATCATTCCCTCCGCATCCTTAAAATTAAGGAGCCACCTGAGGGCCGAATGATCGGTACGAAGTGTGAAATTCCCTCCATATAAGAAGTGCCGAAACTTCTTCGTGTATACCACCACTGCGAGCAACTCTCGCTTGGTAGTACAGGAATTTCTCTGTGCCTTGTTCATACTGTTACTAGCGAACGCCAACGGGACCTCTACTCCGTCCTGGATTTGGGACAATGCGGCCCCGATGCTCTCATTGCTCGCATCAGTGTCAAGGATGAAATGCCCCTTCTCCGTAGGGTATCTCAGCACCGGGGTGGTCCGGAATAACGCCTTAATCTCTTTGAAGGCTGCATTCTGTTCCATCCCCCATGGGAAGGGTTCTTTTTTCCTCCCCGGAGTCCAATGGCTCAACCGTTGAAGCGGCTGAGACACCCTCGAGAACCCGGGGATGAAGTCCCTGTAATAGGAACAGAACCCTAGAAAGGATCTGATATCCTTTGGTCCTTTTGGAACTTCCCAAGTCTCCACAGTCTCCAGTTTAGCCGGATCAGCCTGCACACCCTCGGTGGAGATGATCCGGCCCAAATAGACCATGGACTTCCGAAAAAGTTCACACTTCTTTGGCTTTAATGTCAAGCCATTGGACCGAATTCGTTCCAACACCTCTCCGAGGTTCAACGCACACTCCTCAAACGTCTTGCCGAAGACAATGACATCATCCAAGTACACCAAGCACTTGCGCCACAATAGATCACTCAACAGAGTTTCCATCATAGCCTCAAATGTGGCCGGGGCGTTGCATAACCCGAAAGGCATCAGTTCAAACTGATACAGTCCAATGTGACTCGTAAAAGCCGTCTTCTCTTTATCCTCCTCCTTCATCCCGATCTGCCAATACCCGGACTGCAGATCAAGGGTGCAGAACCATTGGTTCCCACCCAGCGAGTCCAGAGTCTCATCAATTCGGGGGAGAGGATATGCATTTTTCTTGGTTACTCCATTCAGGCGTCTATAATCGATACAAAATCGGATAGACCCATCCTTTTTAGTAACCATCTGAACCGGACTGGACCAGGGACTAGTGCTAGGCACTATCACCTTCTGTTCCAGCATGGTTTTCACTTGTTCTTCAACAACAGCTTTCTTACCCAACGGCAAACGTCGGTAAGGCATTTTGAAAGGCTGTGCATCTCCAGTATTGATAGAATGCAACACTTTGTCGGTTCGGCCTAACGGCTCCCCCTCCACCTGCCATGCATCCTGATACTTCACTACCAGCCTCCTTAGAGAGTCGAGATCCATCCGGTCCGTCAGATCCGTTTCGGATATCATTTTCTCGAGTCCCTCACTCAAAGGGGTCGGAGAAGGGTCACCCTTCATGCTCACCTGTCCAGCGGACACTACGGCCTCACTGGTGAACACCTTCCCCAACACTGTATCTTTCCTAAGATACTGTGGTTCCAACCCGGGGTTAGAAACCGGCACCACGGTCCAAGCACCATCCCCCACGAGGGTATCCATGCCTGTCAAACCGATGCTTCCCAACATGGCCACATCCGGTTCCACAACTGCTTCTTCCTCTCTCCTAAGCCCCTTGCTTCGGACCAGCACGTCACACGTCTGTCCGGGAGGAATCTTAACAGTTTGGACCACCGTTGCCACTGTCGATACTTGTCGGAGCACACATTGCTCCACCGCACGGTACGGGTGCTCTATTCGGAGTACCCCTGTACCAGGATTCAGGACCGCGTCATACAACGCCGAAAAATCCAACCCCAGTATACCGTCGTCTGCAATATCCGCAATGGTGGGAGAAGCCACATACTCCTTCCCTCCAATTCGGACAGGTATGAACGCGCGCCCATACGTCTGCATACTCGACCCATCGGCCGAACAGGCGTTTACCCTCGTTTTGAAGTTATCACGACTGTCCGGCATAAGAGCATAGAATCTGGAGGAGATAAAGGAGTGGCTAGCTCCCGTATCTACTAAAAATTCGCCCGCCCTACCGGCCACAGTAACAGACACATACCACCGCCTCCCCCCCAGCGGAGACGGGTTTACAGTGAAGCGTTTGAAATCCTTCGGAGCAGCCAGATCAAGGCCATGTTTCTTCAAATGGTCGAAACATGGATGATCCGGGGAAAGCTGGGTACTCCCTACCCACACGGTGTCTGTGACAGCCGCAACTTCCTCGTTCCTATCCGTAATGGGCCTCCCTGCCTCATTGCCGGGCAACTGATGGACTGGAATGTTAATCAGGCCGGCATCCGAGCTCCTAAAGCTCGAAGCCACCCCTGATTCCCTTCCTGTCTTCTGAATTTCACTAGGCTCTACCTCTCTGGTATGTTGGCGTACTTCATCTGCAGGGGTTGTCCGCTCGCCTTTTCGGACTACCCCCTCTAGTTTCCCTCCTTTCCGGGAACTTTCGGACTCGGAGCTGTACACTCCGCAGCAAAGTGACCGATCTCTAAGCACCTATAGCACTTAGCGGTCCTCCGATTGATCTTCCTTCTGTTAGGCTGGGTAGCCCCCTGAATGGAAGTCGTCATCTTCTCAAACAGCGATGTGAAAAACGCTGCGTCCATCATCGGAACCTTCGGATCCGATGACTCCCTTTTTGGAGGGGGGTTCCCACCCCCTTCCGGCTTCTTATTCTTCCACGGCGGTTTAGAGGAATTCCCATTCCTCTTGAACTGAGCCGCTGAAGCTATAGCCCCCTCCTCATCACTGCCCGAACCATCAGACTGTTCCGGAGAACATTCTATAATGGCCGAGGCCCGGGTAGGCATCCGGTCCCCTAACAGTGACTTTTTGAGAGCATGTATGTCGATGGCCTTAAAAAGGTCATCTAGTGACGTATCTGCTCTCCACGTGTCATACACCGTTTGTTGTATGTCAGGATCTCTCAGTCCGGCAACGAACTGAGAGAACAATTCCTTAGAAAATAAGGCATTGTGGATTCCTGAAGCAGGGTGTACCTTCTTCAGGAGTCTCATCAATGCAAGTCCGAAGACCCTCGGAGCTTCGTTCTTGCCTTGCACGCGCTTCTTAAAAGCGACCATCGGATCAATCCGAGCGGAATCTCCGTACAGGATGGTTCCGATTTCTACGAGCTGTTTGAAAGTACCGCGAGGTCCGCAATCCTCCTTCCACTGCTCAACTGCCATGAGACCATCTCCCATGCGTAATCCCTTACACACGTACGGGATTGCATCCTGTTGATCCCACCCACTGAGGTTTATATCCTCAACGGTGGCTCCCAACCAATCTTCCCACGAATTCTTCTGCCAGTAGGGAAATGGCTCGCTGGCTATGCGTCTAGCAGCGTTGGACGAACCTCTAATTTTAGAGGTTATCGCCAGACATTTAGAAATGGATGCTGTCGCGTCCTTTTCCGCACCGACATTGTGCAATCCGATCCCCGCTATGGCGGGATTCGTATCGTACAATTCTTGCAATTCTGTACTCAGCATTGTTCGTCTCGGAGCCTTCTTCGGGCTCTTCGTACCAGGAGTCGCCCCTGGAGTAGCGCCCATAGCTGGTATGCTACTCTGTCTGTCCAGAAAAGCCTGGTAGGTCCCATACGACACTAAGTCCGTAGTGGGGTCCACGCCTTGTCCGAACCACCAGTTCTTCTCCTGATCAGTCATGTACTGACACTGCTGGGCCAGAGCAAGCGATCGTTGATGCTCTGACTTCTCCTTTTCCAATTCCTTGGCCTGCTTCTCAGCCTCCTCCTCTTGCTTAGCTTTTTCCAATTTAGCTTTAGCAGCTTCTCCGGCGGCTCGGAGCCCTTCCTTTCGAGCCCTCAGAACCGCCGCTTCCTGCTCCGCTAACTCCTCTGCGAGGGCCGCGTTCTCCTTCATTCGTTTCTGCTGCTGCTCCAAGGCAGCCTGCTGTTTGCGATACACGTCTCGCCTTTCTATTTCCAAGTTTTTCTGTTCCTGGAACAATATGGTTGCTTGGCACTCTCGCCATTGCAACAAACTTGAAGGAGTCAGATCGGTTTTCGCCGCCTTATCCTGCTCGGCCGCTTTCCTCAAGCGTTCCGCGTCGAGTTCTTGCTCGTCCACTTTCAACTGTGATCGTGGACTCCGAACCAACTCGGACAATCGTCTTCCCCTACCGACTGAGGCTAGACCGGTCGGGGCTGCGAATACCTGTTTTGGTATCGGACGGATACCACTGATCCCCACCCTCGGTGAGTAATCTCTCGCCCTGCCTCTGCCCCTGGATCGTCCCACTCCGAGGGGTCGTCCTGGTGTTGAGGTTGACAAGGCAGGTTCTATGCTTACCCCACGTCCCATAGGCTGATTGGGAGTGTCGGTAAAACTCATGTAATGGAGGCCTTCCGGACTACCATTGTTCGCAGATGCGAAAGAGGTACTGTTGTCCTGTATACTCTCTCGCGTTGCTGATAAAAACTGCTGTAAAGCAGTTTTTTCCGCTTTCAGAATGTCACACTCTGTCAATAGACTTCGGCGGACCTCCTGTAAGTCCTCTGTGTCCCGAACAATGGCTGATCGGGCCCCTTCTGCCTCATGGATTACAGCGTCTCGGGCTGCGCAAATATGGTTCAGCTCCGTGTTTGCCTCGACAAACTCGGACCGGATCCCTCGTAGGTCCGCCTCTTTCTGATCGTATTCCGACCGGACTCTGCTGAGAGATTGTACCAATTTCTCATTCTCCTCCAACAAGGTAGACAGCCTTGCGTCCTTTTCCTTGATTTTGGAAGCTCGGTGTGTGACTGCACCCTCCAATGCAATCAGACTGCTTTTCCATTCATTGGATTGCTTCTGAATGGTTAACAATTCCATTTGAGCCATCTGTACACGTTCCTGCACTCGGGCCTCTCTCATGTCGTCAAAGCGACGCTCCTGCAAGAGGGTAAACCTCCTCGGAGTCGGCGCGGCTGAGCTTGACCCACCCACATTGAACAAGGACAAGTTCATTTCTTCTAATGAGCGGCTCATTATGGTAGGACCCCTGGGTCCTCGTGCTGCGTCTGTTCCGGATGGAACATTCGCCCTGCTGTGGGTATCTGCCTCATAACTGGCATCTAACCCTTCCGGTGACAAGGCTGCTGCCTCATCCGGGGACCTCGCTGCTCCGTCCAGAGCCCGAGGTCTGTGCTACTGCACAGGCTAACCTGCGTTTCACTCAGAACTGGTCACGGCACCAGTGTAATAAACGATACTTTGTCTCTTTATGATATTGGTAGAGTATCAATTAAAGAACAAAGTCGACACAGTTCGGATCAAGTGTTACAGGTTGCAATATCAGGTTTATTCAGAGAACCTAGACAAGCAGTCACTAAGTGTGCGAACTCCCTATAGAGTTCGGAACGGGTCAGTAGGCTGAGCAGCCGATATGATCACAGGGTCTCCTCTGCCAGCGTGGCTCAGAGTAACCGACGAGTACCGTCAGATGCCGAGTATATATAGGCAGCCAGCCTGCGTGCGCACACGCAGACCGGAAGCCTATAGCGACCTCTGTCCATACCCCAAGCCCGGAGTAGGTGTCGCCACCTACCGTCGGACTGAAGGGTTCGGACTGAGCTCGCAACACAGCATCCAACAGCACTCGTCATATAATAACCCCGTATAACCCTAGCCCCTACAGCAGTAATGAATCTAAGCCTACACAGTACGACACTCATTGCTTTGTGGTGCATACTATACATAGTAGAAGGTAGACAGTATTGAGCAGAAGCGAACATAATTAAATCGCAATTAACAATGCCCGTAATCCTATTTGTCACTGTCACATAAACCAATTTAACCATTAGGATCCAACAATTGAATGTCATTCCCCCACTTTACAACCGGCCGGCTATAAACAGATAAAGCACACCGTGGGTATACACACTCGGCTGATGTCTAGAACACAAACCAATAAGGAGTGAGGCTGCAGAATGAGTGAGGAACAGCCACGTTGGGCGCCCTTTACTGAGACTCCCTCTGCGGACCACTGATTGATGAGCCCACTGGAGCATCTCAGGGGACCGGCTGTTCTTACGTACCGTTAGATACAAGGGTTAAAGCCATGTGTCATATGAAAATTAGCGAATCCATCAAAACTTACCTTAGCTAACGGTTGGTCTGTGGAGTGTCTGACGGTGGTATACAGGGTTGTAGGGTAGAGTGAAGAGCCTGTAGCACCAGTTGGTGACTGATTAGAGAGCCTTCAGCTCAAACTGAGCCTGATGAGCTGATGAGCAAGGTGCTCTCTCAGGAACAATTGACTTTTGGATTCCGAGACTGGGCCCGGGTTAGCATCAGTATAAGCGATGAGGCCTTTAGAGAACGGGGGATCTGGAGGAGGATAGATGGGGGTACTGGATGATGAGGTATGGCAGTAGCTCCTCCAGGATGTCCTACTGCCTGTAGGATGAGGCATATAGGGGAGCAGCAGGAGGAGGGTGATCTATGGGGGCAGCCACCCCGCCGTCCCAGACCCCACCGCTGCTGTACCGTGAGGGGGCGTGATCTGCCGCGGCTGATGAAGTTTGCTGAATTGAGAATTATACCGTGTATCCCTCCCACAGGTGGTCATTTATTACCACCGTAATTAGGGATTAATCTGTCTGCCATCTGCACTTCATCAATGTGTAGGATAATATGGAGGATCGGCTGCGTTATGGCTCTTCGGTATAGATCTCCATTAGCAGAGCGGATACACTTTTGTATTGTAGCCTTTCGGTTAAATTGAATCAAGATGTCTGCATATCAACGTGTTGATGGATTCCTTTGATACCAGGCTACACACAATCATATATGTGAAAACTTACTACATTCCTGAATTTAGCAGTGGCTAACCAACACCTCCCCAGTGGGTACAGAACAATGAATCAACATTGAAAATTGATTGTCAATGTTGATCAAACATTGCTTTAACGTTAAACTGAATTCTGTGCCCACTGGATCGTCTATGCTATCCAACCTAAATAGGAGAACAAGAAGGATTTTAAAGCTGACTTTTAGTCAAATGGTCGCCTGGAGGATGTCAGAAATAATCAGACTGACCACTGAAGTCCATGAACGACTGCAGCTGGGCTGCCTGCTGACGAACTGACCACTTGAGTGGCCACCTACTGGAGGAGCCTGCCGCTACAAGGATGGCATAGACTATCAGCAGCCTGTTTGCGGATTGGCACCCAGTATGGGAGACATACTGAAGAGTCTCCAGTGGACCTCCAGGGGGTAGAACCTCATCTACATGCACCACACCCCACGGCCACCATCATTACCGTCCTCCTAACGAAGTAACCAAAAGCCGCATCTAATGTGTATGGAGTTCCATCGTATAAATTATGCATGTCAAATGCTCCTTTTTAAAAGCTATCGTGACCTGTAGTGCGCAAGGGTTAATTTCACCCATAATGATATCCCCCATTTTATTAATAATATAATAATGTGTCCTTTGGCTAGCGTGACGGGTTGGTGGGTAGATGTATATGTTTTAATCATTTTAGTTTGGATAGCAAAATACCCCCTTTAGCGCATTCCTTGTGTCTGAATGCAGCTTACATGAGAGGCCCTAATGGCTCATATGGGGCTTTGAGTTACTCCGAGCAGTCAGGTCGATTACTTTAGTGAGATATTGATATTTTTGAGGTTTTGAATGCATCATTATCAACCACATGTTCTCCAATGAATATTATTTGCTCTGGGCTATCTCTACATGGGTAAACAAGTTACAACAGACCTCTTGTATGTTCTAGTATGTTATGGAAAAAACAATTCCTTCTATCTTGATGTAGTAAATAGCAAATATACATAATTATAAGTAAACACATATCACTATACTTCTCGTTTTTACCTATTTCAATAGAGATAGGACAGGTAATCAGCATGCTTTGCCAATCCTCAGGTTGTCATAGCAATTAAAAGTTTTGATACAATTAAGGTTGATGGATCGTTTCAGGATTCTACAAACCAAACCACACTGCCTTTCAATTATGCCGACACTTATTCCCAATATCATAATCATTTCATCTTTATTGCGTTTAAAACAATTGATTCCTCAGACATAATAGGGTATCCATTTAAAGATTCAAACTGAGACACACTTTCGGTGTTTCTTATAGTATGATGCAAACATGTCCATGCTTGGTCAAATACCTCTATATACTGATTCCATATGAAGTAGCATGGACAGCTAGGCAATAAAACGGCATAGGTGGTGAAGTAGCTCTAGTCTATTACAATCTGGCATAAAATCTCACTTTCTATACCTACAATTGTTATCCCTATCCTGCTGTCCACACCAATCCTCTTATGAAGTGTACTGTAATAGAGCCTTTGTTACCCTGCCTGTATATGATTAGATAATGTGGGTACTTGTCCTATGTATTATCATAGGCTGTAGAAGTGCTTTACATAAGAGCATCTGGCGCTTGTAATAAGTGGGGATCACGGCAGCGATAGATATTGCTGCATGGCTATCTGAAGAGATAATGCTCTCTGTTTCATATAATTATTATGTGGATAACAGAGAGCATTATATATGACATAAACCATTACAAATTGTAAGTAAATAATATGATCAAGCATTACATATTTTATTCAATAATGCCCACAATTGGAACGTATTTACACCACAGTTGGCTGAGAGAACAAAAGAAATGGCCTGATTGTATTTTAGTACATTCATTGCTGTATGTGGATGCGGTCCATTTAGCATACTCTCCTACTGTGAGTGTAAGTCAGATGTGATACGTGTGAATGTCTGCATAAGTGTTATAACCCTTTTAATTATCTATGGCAGGGGCCTTGGACAAATACCAGATCAGATTTCCCTGTCCTTGGCTTATAACATTTATACAGCAAGTCACTTGTACCGTATCTAATGCATGCATGGGCAGCTTATAGAATTTTATAAACTGTAAATACATGAGTCACTATGTATTATTAGTGGATCGTATAAACACGACTGAAGTATCGATCAGTTACCACACCGATGACAAATCTTGCATAAAAAAAGAAACACCACCTTCCCGGAATAAGCACACACGACTGTGGTATCATCTTAAGTATGTGACGGTGTTTCTAGGACACTCGGCTCAGGTAGGGGGCATTTTTCTTCATCATAAAAGCCACGGTCAGCCATGGAGGCCGTGGGCGGCTCCCCACGGAGCAGTTTGTCTGGGCCCCTACTCAGTTGCCGCCCTCCATCCCCATAACTAAACTATTGATCACCTTGATCCCTCCCACTGAAGGAACCCCGCCGCATGATTTATGACACAACCACATTCCCATTAATTACAGGGGGCTGACAAAAAGAGTTATCATTACACTGGCTTAACGTGTTTTTTTTGTAGCGATAGCTATAAATAAGATTGTATGTGTACATTGGTGATGATCACCTCTTTTCGTTTGTCTCTGGTATGGTACTTGTGAATAGGAACCTGTCATTGATATATTGTGGGAAAGGGAAGATGGACGATTCCCCCCCCCCCCCCAAGCCTGATACATTTCGCCTCTCAATTTCTTATTTCTCTCTTTATATTATAATAGTCTTCTTTTCTCTCCATTAATTTCGATCTGCTTTATGTTGTCGCATTTGTATTTTCCTCCTCTTCTTCTGTCGTCTGTGTTCTTATATTATACTCTCCCTGAAGACCTCTAAATGCCCCCCGCTTTCTATTGCATGGTCCTACATAGATATATATAGCGGTATACTCAGGATCAATCAATATGTGTGTCTAGACTATTGTCAAGTTCAATGATGGATGGTCCTCTTACTTTCTGTATAGCCTACTTATAATCTAAGGAACGTCCATGTCACGCTGTTATCGCTTTGGTGGCCAATCCTAGGTATTCCAGCTTTTCGATATATGGAGAACTCCCTGGAGGGGTAAGAGAATGTACAGGTCTGCTAGACATTATAGATGCTGGGAGGATCACGAGGGAAATCACCCGAGTGCCTGCAGTGAACAGTCCAGGCACAACACTGCTACTGGGAGCTGCAGGACATGGTACCTCCTCTGCATGAGGAGCCACTGTACACCTCTCTATGAGAAGCTGTAACGTTCACTCTATACACCTATTCATACTGCATATGAATAGACAACTGTCAGGGGTATTTTTCTTCCATTGGTATAGCACAGTTTTTCCTTGGTTCATCTATTTGACTATTAGTTTAGACATGCATACCATGCACTGAGTATTTTAGGTATCAGATACTTTGGATTTTTCTTTTCCATTAAACTATTGTTGAAAAGGTAGTATTGCTAGTCCAGCGGTTCTCTTTACTTACACAGTCACCCATGGCTTATATGCCCCAAACCAATATGTACACATATATGCAGATTCATTCTGTATACAACCAAATGGACAGCCGCTCTGTTCTCTTATACTTGAAGGAGGCAATGTACTTTGTTTGGTCTATTAGCAATTCGCCCGGCGGTGGAGAGCTAATATTTGGCCTGCCGCTGGCACCTTAAGACAATGCGGCGTTTCTTGAAGGGCGTCCATCCATATAGCACATCCGCCTCTAAAGGTGCCTTCAGCCACCTCCTCCAGCACCTGGGGGCACGTGTCACACCTGGGGGCCGTCAAACTACTCATCAAAGCACGTGACCTCACCACCAGTCTCCCTCCAGGGGGTATGCACTCTGGTGCGCATGCGACAAGATGTCAACTTCCTGTTGGTATCTGTAGATAGTGGTGCGATTCAGGTGAGTATATTGCAGCCGGCATGCACGCTTTTGGCCGTGTTGCTGTCTAAATGTCCTCAGAATAATAGATTATCGTTTTAAAACGACCCCTTATTCAGTGCTTATAGGGTACATGCGAATGCCAATGTTACTCAGTATAATTATATCCTAGACATTGCGTTGAATATGAAAATAAAAATTACTCGACTACTGTTCCTACTTAGACCTATGCATATTGGAAAAGAACAAGTTAAAATGTTTTTACATTGAAGAAGCGTGCCTGGTATTTTTTGCAATATGACGGACACAGCCTAAAATATGTGATATTGACCTCCGCGTACTGCAGGTCACAACGGCTTTTAAAAAGTAGCATTCGAGATGCATGATTTATAAGCTGGAACTTAATACATTCAATATTATATTATTGTCGAAACGCACACGTAGGTTGCTTGATTTTAAAGATTGCCGACCAGGTCAAATGTATCAATTTATCAAATCAGTCTAGCTCGGGACAGCGGCCTATCTTGCCCATCTCTTACATCAACCTGTTATATAACCTACACTGGGGCCCTGTACCTCTCCCTTTCTTAGTCTACTGGCCACCACAGACACTCTGGGTGTTAGGTTTCATATCCCTATTTTAGTTAAATGGATTGACTGTCATGAGATATTTGCTGGAATAAAGTGTTATCTTTACGAAACATTATCATATACAATTGAATTTCTAGTATCTGGCCATCTGTTTTATTTGTGATATCTATAACAGTTACTGTACACCTATGCTAGGAGTCTCTGCGTCCGTTTCACTACGGTATATGCGGGTCTCCAATTTTCCCTGTACACCTTGAAATATAGACCCTTAATTCAATTGGTCAGGGACATTCAAGCTGCGTGTAGTATACCATAAGGATTATACTCAGTGTTCTGAACATCATGATACATCTGCCACATTGATCTCTACATTAGGTTAAATGAAGGCCGTGTACCATGTATAGGGACTATATATTATTGTAAATGTGTCCTATAATGATGATCAATCTTAACTGATTAAGGAGACATTAACA
Organism: Harmothoe impar; assembly: GCA_947462335.1. Lineage (NCBI taxonomy): Eukaryota > Metazoa > Annelida > Polychaeta > Phyllodocida > Polynoidae > Harmothoe > Harmothoe impar. The sequence goes on from OX381710.1 coordinate 41,140,516, forward strand.
AATATTGTCGCCGAGCCCATTCTGGCATCCTTCATAATTGATCTGTTGTCTCCCCTGTGCCATCATGGGTAACTTTCAACTCCCCCAACTCAATCATATTCAATCACCGCTGGAAACAACCCGGGAACACTGTTTTAAAACGTATGGGCGTCCGACCACTTTGCAAATCAATTAAAGTAGAACCATGCCTGCAACGTACGGCCCGTGGGCCGCTTCCTCTTGCCAATTAGAACTTAAACGAGTTGTAGTCAGTTGGACCAAAAGTCCCACTTTGAGCGGGGACCGGGGCTAATAAATAGGCCAGATTGATGTAAAAGATGTAAAAGCATGGTTGTGTTGGGGGACAGTTGATGGTGGATTGTTGATGCTAATTACCGTGTGTATGAGGACGCACATTTTGTATCAGCAGAGACCATCAAACTGCCTCAACCTCCAGTGATGGGACTGTCACCACCACTATTGTCTAGGGCTGATTAACATGCAGGCTTACTGCCGCAGCTAATAGATAATTATGCCATTCTGATTAAAGCGGCACAACCTGTCAGACCCATGACGAATGTGTTACATGAAGGGGACCTTGTGTATTATTGGGTTGGGGTTGGCAAAGAAGGTGTAGATTGAGGAATATGATTGTTGGTTGTCTGTGATGGGACTCTAAATGGAGGGATGCAGTGCTGAAAGAATGATGAAGCTGGTGGTTGATTATTCTTAGATGTATTGTGTGGGGCCATCTTGTGTACCATAAAAGCCGAAAGAGGTCAAGCTAAACTGTTATACTTTATTGAAAGGATTGGCAACTAAATTCCCCTATCTTTACATTATACTCCCAAAGTCAATACATGTACTACACTGTATAGCCCTATTGCATCAATCATAAATGATTGCAATCCCATTGTTGTTTTTAAATCGGTCTATGGTAGCTTCTAGCAGTTGTTCACTATTGGAATGTTAATTTACATTTTCATTATTTAGCAGATATGTATCCTAAGGCTCGAATAGCTTCACAAAGAGATGATTGGGGTTGGTAGTTGTGCCCGCGGCATTTGGATGATCCATCGCCCGACGCTTATCTATTGTCGGTTCTATCAGGGAGCACACCTCAGAAACTGAGAATAACGCAAATGGCAGTTGAGGAAATATCTAGCTGCAGATATTTCTTAAATGAAACAATGAGGCAGGCCCAAAGCACGCAGTTGTAGAATTTCTATATGCATGAATACATTGTACTTTTTATTCGATAATCTTTCTTCCATTTGATGGGGGGGGGGGGGTCCCAATTGTGTTCCCAGTGTAGGTTGTGGGTATATGATGTATATTACTATGCCGGGTAACATGTGGGTGTCTGCCTCAGTGTAAGGTGGCTGGTTTCCAATCTGGCATAGCATTAATATCAGAGAGATATTTTCAGTGGAAAACGTAGTTATTTACTGGACATGTGTCATATTAAACTTAATGAAAATGCATTTATGCTTCAAGCTGAAGAAGGGATCCCATAATTGTTTTAAACCCCCACCGCCCATATAAATAGCATTCACCTTGGGTATATGCAAATGACCTGTCAGACCATGGTTCGTCAGAGGGATGTGATATATTTGTATATTGACACAAATTTAGCTACCTACCAACCCTATATCTTGTCAAGGTAGCTCATGAATGTTTGCTTAAGCAAGCTATACTAGAAGAATTGTATATATGACACTCAAATTATCACAATAATGCGATATAATTTCATATATATGTGCTGAGGGGGTGGTTAGGGCTGTGTGATTGACAGGTCCTATGTGTTGTTTATATATACCTGGGTAGGTGTGAGGCACAGAGCACGTGGGGCTACGTTCTGAGTACACCTCTCAGGTAAGGCCTACTCACCCCCACGTGTCAGCAACCCCCCCCCCCCCCTCGTCCCTGTGCCCTAGCCATGTACTGCCCCTACTGTACACTGACCGCATCACTGAGTGTTCCTACAGTGGTGTTAGGGAGGTTAGGGAGAGAGGTACATGCACGGCCAGACTGGGGGCTGGTCACTATACTCAGTCTAATGCACGGCTAGTTTTATGCACAGTGTATATCCACAGTGTTACAGGCCTGCCTCCTGGTGGACCCTGTCTGCCCTATACACCTGAAGTATACAGGTGCTGCCTTCTGGTTTTAGCAGTTTTGAACTAATTAGCCCCTCCCCCTGAATACATTATCCTTACTGCACAGGCAGTAAGAGTTGGGGGTTTAAAAAACGAAATGAATATCGTTATTATCATTAGGCAGAAAAGCCTTAAAGGCGCACTGAACCCACGACGTCATTTGCGTACAAAACTCGGCAGGGTTAGGTCCTGGGTTGAGTGCGCCTTTAATGTGTTATGTTCCTTCCTAGCTCTGTGTAGTTCAATTAGTACAATAGTAACCTTCGACACGATTGGCGAAAAGGGACCTTAAGTTAATTCAACGAGCACTAAAGTCTCTTTTCCCAGTACATGTGTAAAGGATGAAGAAACATGGATATGACTTTCTGCTGGCAGGTGTGTCCATGCAGAGACAATCGCTATCTGGACATGTGTGCAGGTGCTGCCATAATACAGAACTGCTGCTTTTGGTGATGAGTTGCCGGATCTGCCCCAGTGTCCATTGATTATTTTTCCGCTTGGCGGCTGCTTTTGTGAATGCATTAATTCCCTAATCGATGAGCCCTGACACAAAACATGACCAATATTCCAAGGGAAAATGACCATAATGAAATTAAGAGATTTTACTTTATTGACATTTGAGGTGGAGTGGAAAAGAACTCAATTTCTTTGAATAATATTATTCTTGCGGTTTTATTATCCATCTTGCGGTTTTATCATGCATCTGAAACAACCTGGTACATTTTGCACAAAAGTGCAATCCGTGTTCAGTCTTTAACATAGGTCTTATGGATATTGCAGAAATTGATATGAAAAAATGTGATAAATATCGATGGTTCCTGATGAAGTATGATTTTGGCCCTAGGTTATTATTTTGACAAGCAGTATCTTTGTCTGAGCTGTATGGTCCGTATGACCTATTGTAACACTCGCACATCTTTAGGAAAATCCACTTCTTCCATGATAGTATTTCACTGTATAGCTGGGACTCCACTACCCGTTTTTTTGGGTACTTCTCACGATCCGATCATACATGTCTATATAGTTTGCTCAGGCATATACTTGTAAAGGCCTACAGAAATCTGTATGCCGATGAAGCCATTAGTTTCCTGTATAAATTGTGCATAAATCGGCCGTCCAGAGACCTGCAGTCAGGCTATTAAAAATCAAATTATGAGATCGGGAGCTAAAATCGGCCTCAGATGCAAAATCGGGACCAGAATCGAGGCATAAATCATGTTTACATAGCCTTGGCAAGTCTATTTTCCACTTGAACATGGAGTATTTATAAACAAAAACATATTTGTAAACATAAACCTATGGCAGGGTCTGGAGAACCTGCCTGTCTAAGGCATCCACGTATTTGATTCTTTGGTTTAAGCTCGATTTGTGAGAATAGCACAGATTTGACGACAAAATCGGCTAGTGGAGCCACAGCTTATAACACATTCATAAACGGTCCAAAGATCGTAACCCGATATCTGCAAACTCAATGTCCTAGCAAATTCAGATCGGTACGGTAAAATCCCTTGTGAAAACACGGGTGGGCCTCAGGCTAGCCGGCCCTCCCTAGAAAAGCAGGGCCGACCCTGAAAATTATTCATTCAATTTTGAAAGAAATAATAGAATTGCTGGTTAGCTTTTCAACCATTCATGATGCAAATGGCGTAACGTCTGCTGGTCAACACCAGGATCTACGACTTGATGGCATAATCTAAAACTCGATTCTTAGCTTCCCTCTAGATATATTTCTCTTTTAAACAATTCATAGTAAAATAAGTTAAAACAATCTTAGATTCCAGATAATCTAAGTTGGAATGAGCATTTGCATCATGAGTACATCCCTTCTGTTTATATACCCTCTCCATTCCGTACACAGTATGCACTACACTTATCCCATATGCCATACTGGCCCAGAATGGCACTTGAAAACACCACTATGGCCTGAACTTGAATTTTTGCTGAGTTTAGACAATCCTTGTGGTTAGCTTGGAACCAGCAGACAGGAACCAGAACTGGAATCAGAAACTAGGATGGAAGCACTCCAATCATACATTCTGGTTCCCATTCACTGGTTTCAAGCTGCCACAGGGGTTGCCCAAACCCAGCAAAATCCAAGTTGAAGGTCATAGTGGCTGGAGACACAAGTAAAGCATGCACCTACTAGTGCCCTCTAGCTGGTACAGATCCACCCTTACATCACGTGATATACTAGTAGTGTACCACATGACCCTATCCTTACCCCAGTCTATACATGCCCTATACCCATATGCGCTCATTCAAACCGTCGAACTCTCTCACATTATCTACAAGCATCCTTAAGGTGGGTCGATTATAGGGTCTAAGAGTAGCTAGATTTTCATCAGGTCTTTGCCATAAGACCATAATAGTATATAATGTCGAAAGAAGCTTAGAAAATAGGGGGGGGGGGGTTCCCAGCTATTTTTTGAGATATTGAAGCTTAAATCCATGTGACATCTGATAGGATTATATAGTGTTTTGCCAAGTATCTACATAAAATCATATTGGAAAGTAGCTAAATTTCTATATATTTCTGTCAGAGCATAGGCCTTACTGTTTTCTTTCTTGGAAATGCATTTTGGACGTATGGTCCCAGGCATATCTTAAAGGTTTTGGGTGATTGAAAAAAAAGTTGAAAAGAAGTGGGATGAGCTGGGACACCTATCTGTATAGGTTATGAGTGCAACTACCACCACAGACAGATTGGCACAGTGGTTTGTTGCTAGTTCTAGCCTCGGTCAGACCATCACTCAGGATTTCCTTAACTCACAGTTTTGCGCGGTCACTTTCGGTCACTTCTTCTTGAAAATATCTACAACGATGAATTTAAACATTCTATGTAACAATGTCTACAATCGATTTTGACATATTGCAGGTATTAAACTGGTTAATTGCGATAAGTATCATTGAGCCCTGATCGCTTGTACACTGCATTTCATGATACGTTGGTATATTATTGCGGATACTTCTCAGATCTAACATTGCTGCACACATATATTCTACTCATACCAGGTATGTGGACCAAAGGGCTTCTACAGAACAGTTCCTAGACTGAGTGAAATGACGTGGCTTTTAGAGGTTTTCCCTGGAGGACAGTAGGCCAGGTTTTGACTCGAGTCACCACCACCCCCACCCCTTAAAGTAGGTAAGAGGACGGGAGGATACTGTAGGCAAGTGAAGCCCTCACTGTATTTAAATCCAATAATCTAGGTAAAAACTTCCACTCGGAAAATGGAGTCAGAGAGCAGCACCAAGCCGTGGCTCTTAGCGCTGCGGCAGGAGTAATTTGGTAAAAAATGTAATATGGAGGAGTGGCACAAAGTCCTTGGACGTGCTAGGGTGGGGCTGTACTCCCAGGGCCCTCCTAGGGACGGCCTCAACCCCCCCCCCCCCCCCCCACACACACATACTGACACACCCACCAATCCTACCCACATACATACCAATAGGAGCTATACTCCAATGGGCAGACCTTCCCCAGGTTAATCAATGTATACGCATCCTAACAAGATTGTTTCGAAATTAGCCTTTTAAAATATGGAAAGACGGTTATTTTCATTGAATGCAATCACGGCTGTACATATGAATAAGTTTCGCATCTATAATCCTCTGCGACATATCAAGTGACGATGACGATACGTCCCATTCCATTGTGAACATAAATCTGGTATGTCACAAAAATGACAATGTTTTCTAAAAAAACACAGTTAAATGGAGAAAAAAAAATATATTCCGTAAATACAAATAATAGACTATGGGCAGATCCATCTGGTAACCCTACACGATAAAAGCCCGCTGTGCATGGCAGTAACCGCATCGGTTTGCTATGATTAGCATATAAGGCTTTACCGAATGCCTGTAGTTTTTGGTGCAGCTCAGCCTGAATCAAGGACATCCTCAGTGCGCCTGCAGGGAGGCTGTTCCTCCTGTACATGTGTCAGTTGGTTGAGAAAAAACACTTTACTCTGTACACAGGGACACCTGGCTTTTTAATTGGCTAGCCACGATATATATATAGTAACTTTGAGTTATTGCTTAGCTACGTAAATGCATTATCACAGCTCTAGTTAAGATGTTAGGAATCTCTGTGGTATAATTCTGAGGTCAATGTATGCTTACTATATCCTGATATCGAAATACATCATTCAAATTTTCCGTTTATAGAAAATGTATCTATTGGTGTATAAATGCCCTTTCATCATCTCTGATTTAAATTGTGGTTGAGTATTGTCTTAATGATGAACATACTCTATTCATCATTGAAGAAGGTTAGTCGCACTAGTCTAACAGCAGCAGTATTTATTTTATAAGTGTTTTTGATACCGAGAGGACATAATATAAGCCTCACCCAGACACCCCCCCCCCCCCCCACTACCGTGATCCCTCTCGTTGAAAATGCTAAACGCCCATTATCAGGATTGTGTTGCTACAAACTCTTAATATGATTAGAACAGAATTTCTTCCTGTAGAACAATCACATGGACATCTGAAAGAAAATGGTAGATCCGTACACTGAGAGTATTAAAGGACATTTCTACTTTAATACTCAGATGTAAATGTATGAAGTGTTGTTATTATTAGGTGAAAGCTTTACCGCTGACTCAGCAGTTTCCAAGCTGGATTTACAAATGCCTTTTCCGATGCAATTTCAGCAAGCAGCGATATCTGATGTTCTTTGGAAATAAACAATGTTCTAAAGCGGTCTATACAGAAATCTTTTTTTTATAAAAAACGGAAACGGAAATGCCACGCAATTCTACAGATGTATTTAATATCCATTTTTTTCTTTGTGTGACACTTTATTCTGGCTGATTAACTGTTACCGACATTTGACTCCCCGCTGGTGGAACAATTAACTGCCGAACCTTTCACCCCGTGTCCGACCTCTGACCCTGGAGGTGCAGCGGTCGTCCTACTATGCGTGCCCACGCGCGTGCGCGACACGCGAACCTGTCATGTGCGCGTGCGCCGTGCGGCCATCACGTCACGTCCGGTCCCTGAGGATCATGACCTCACAGAATACATTAAAGTAATCAAGGATCAGGACTGGCCAGGTCAAAGACGGACAAATTAGGCGGATACACAGACACATGCTACAGCTTTGGTGCGTTTTATGATTTGGTTCGATACTATAATAGTAAGGGCAATGTAGTCGCTTGTAAGCGTATATAATAACACATTGATAACGCTGAGATACACATGTGAAGGTTATATGTACTAGTACATGTCCATGTAATCTACATGAATATAACCTCGGCTTCTGAGTGAAAAAAGCTAACACATTGTGTTCTGGGATGATAAATGGCGGGAATCATCTCCATGGGACGGTTGTCTTCAATTTAATGTTCCCCAGACACCGTGAAGGTGGGTGTATAAGCAGGTTGGTGGCAGTAAAAATGAAGCCGTATTCGTGCTCCAGCCGAGGAAGACTGTCCCGTGTGGCTTCACTGTGCATGGGAGTGAAGGGAGATCGATGGAAAATGAGGTCTTTTTCTCTGGTTTTACTCAAAAAGCAGGCTCTTTGATGGCATGGTGAGGAGGGGCCTCGGGACGATGTCACTGATCAATTATTCATGCCGGCTTCGATAGGAAACATCAGCCGGCGTCTGCTAAAGGCACAGATCAAATATTCAGATAAAACTTTGTGAGACTGGGTTAGGGAGGCTAACAATGCACGTGTGTCATGTGTGAGTGTTGCGACTGACCATAACGTTGGCCGCACGGGGAGGGGGCTGGGGTGCAGGCGGCAGGGGGGATCCATCCCTCCATGCCCCCAGGAGGTCAACCCCTTCTGTTGTACCTCCCGGCCATAAAAAATAATGCATCTCGATATCTGATCACGACCCATCCTTAAAGAACGGGACGTCCGGCGGGAGGGCTAGCACCCTGGAGGACGTCTGAGAGCCGCGCCGCCTGACTGGAGGTGACAATGAGCGTGACAGGAGGAGAAACACTCCGGCAGCCATCACACAATGGGGACCACAATGGAGAAGGAGGTAGGGCCTGCCCCCAACAGCCGCTGCACCACCCCTGTGGGGATACACGGGCTCCCTACCACTACAGCGCCTGGCCTCCCCAACGATCTGTCCTCCCTCCTGTGTCTGCCAGAGAGGCCACTCTGCAGGTCAAATATCCAAGCTGTCATAGCCCCCTCTGGAGCCCCAGTATGTATGTAAATGCCAAGGTTGAGGCCAAATCGGAGACCATAGGTCATTGTATTCAGGGGTCATCTATATCCCTACAAGGGGGATTACCCTGGAGGGAACTGCCTGAAGGGGCGGTGCCCGATCAGTATGGGGGCATGTAACTCGTGAGGTATTATCGCCTTCCTTAGGGACAAGCAGAAAACAGCGATGGGGATCAAGAAGAAGCAGTGAAGAGCAGAAACAGACGAGAAAAATGGATATGATCCCCCGAGGAGCGTACTATCTGGTGCAGGGGTTGCCCCTCTTATTACTGCAACTCAATGCCATCCTACCACCATTGACAATGCCACGGACATCAAGGGTTTGATAGACGCCATCTGATGTATAGCTCAGCTCGGATGTTGACTCGGGCCGGAAGTTATAATAATAGTATTCTATGAAAACACATTTCTATTTCTGCCCCTCCGCCAATGGTTCCTGGGCAGATCACAGCGTTAGTTTGATGTCTCGCCTATACATGTACTACATTGAGACATTCGTTGAATGCAAAGTGCAAAATAATTTCTCACCCATATCAGTGCAAATGTATTTGTGTGTAGTGTATAAAGGTCAGAGTTCTATACTATGATCTAGCCTGTGGAAAGAGAAGTGGACCGGTCTTGGTGCATGGAATAGTGGCGCGAAAGGTAAAACGACACTTGCTGGAGAGAAAATAACCCAGAGAGAAAGATCAAATGGGTGAGAAATAGAATATATAATAGAAGTTGATTTGTTTCATTTGATACCCTCTCCCCCTGACACTGATTTAGAGGTTCTTGCTAAAAAGCTGTGACATGTCCTCATGTTCCCATATAGATAAGAACCCGGCACCTCTTTCCAAGTCACACCTTTCACTCCAAATGGCATTGACCCTAACTGAGGGGCGCTACCCATGACAGGCCTATTTGGGTTCAGCCAATTAGCACAGAGTTCCCGCCAAGCAGCGGATCCGGCCCAGGGGGTTTCCTTGGTAGAAATTTGCTTAGCAGTTGCAGTGCCCTATGGTGGGCGGTGGTGGGGAGATGGGTAGGGACGGGGGAGGGAGTAACATGGTTGGGGGATGGGCGAGCTGCCTCCATGGCACAGGATGTAATCACCCCGGCCTCCTCCTTGGGGTTGACGGCCCATCTGTCCACAGCCTCTCCAGCAAATAGCCTCCAATGGTGGGCCAATAGAATACAGGTAAATATGATCAGTGTCTACAATCAGATCGGCATGACCTGCATGTAGAGCGGCTCACCAGGCCGGCCCTGCTCCCCACCCAGGGGCCAGAGCGGTCAGTGCTGACCAGCCTCGTCTGGTATTGTGACCGATCAGAGTGGACGTTGGACGGTCAGCCACACCCACAACCCTCAGATTGCTTTAGGCTGGGGCACAGGCAGAGGGGACAGGGGATATAGTAAGTACGTGGGACCACACCCTCCCCATTTGCCTGCTTCACCCCGTGGAGGCCCCTCTAGGCGCCCCTCTCCCCTTCCTAGTCTACCATCACCCCTGACTTGGCTCTGCTGGCTCGGTTGAGATTTCATTCCTCCCGACTGAGCACTAATCGACTTTGGGGGGTTGGCTTTGATGGATTGAATTTCTAGCCCCGGCTGGAGACCAGGTGGTGCGAGGGAAGTTGTCAAAAGTGAGCTGATGGCTTCGGGAAACTGTTTTGGGAACCTCATGTAAAGTGATCCCCTCACAAAGGCCACCTCGGCAATCGGGTGCCTGGGCCGCTGACTGTTTGGGACAGTGTCATAATGACTTTAGGCGAGTCTCTGTCCCATCCAGGTGACGTCCTGCACAGGAGTGTGTGTGAGGGTACTTGACCAACTGTAGAAGTATCTAAAAAGTCTCTCTACAGAACGGTCCTTAGGCATTATGTTCATCAAAGGGGATATATACATCAAGAATCTAGTTGTACTACCTAACCTTTTTTTTAAATTAACATAGTAAATTGATGTACTTAAAGAGTCGCTGCACTGTATTGAAAGTGCTTACTTTCATACAAAACATTCTGTGTCCACTTTTACCAAAAGTATTTTAATTTGATTATTTTTAGCCTTAGTGTTTAACATATGAAGTGGAGCAGGAGGGAACCCAGTAAACTAAAAAAACACGTCATGCAACGTTATATGATGTTTCTCTATGGCTTCTTATTGTGGAAAAATGTTATATACGTGTTAAAAGCGTTACTTTGACATAAAATAACGTATGTTTGTTAGCTGGGTATCCAAACCTATGAAATAGTAGGCTACATGTGTTGCCTAGCAAAAGCCCTGACCACGAAGCCTATATAATGTTTATCGTAGTCTACCTACTTAGGCATTGACTAGGACACCTCCTCGGGTGTATATATAGGGAGACCACCCCACCACTGCTGTGTGTACGTCGAGGTGGCCCCATCACCAAGGGTTATCTGCCATTGACCCACAAGTCTCTCCCAAGCCTTATCTGTCGCCTCGGTGGTTGACCACAATACCAGAATGGCTGATCTCATTTCCCTTGTCTAGGAAAGGAAAACCTAAATCAATATCCTATTCCAGCCCAGAATCGCCCCACGTTATCTTGATCATATGTTTACGTGCTGGATACAGTTTAGCATACCAATAGATGCCTGGTCCTCCTCCCTGCTTAGTATGTGGATCGGAAATTATTGTATTGCTTTTAATTATACACCAGCTCTATTTCATTCATTGAAAATAGGTGGTCATGTCCTCCATAGCTTTAAACACTACTGTACAACCTCAGAACGCTAGTCCCATGTGATGGGAGGACTGAATTCTTCATGGTGCGAATGTAGCAAGTGTTTTATAATTTCTCCCCTGAGTTTGCGAGTAACATTCTATGGATGAAAACATCAGTTAAATGGACATTTCACTCATTGATGTATGCATATATTATATGCATGTATATCGTTCGTGTAATATCACTTATGTATTAGGACAGCGCCTGAGACTAACACTCCATTTTATATACTACTCACTGCGGATGACCTGCTTGCAACGGTCACAGTATTAACACAACATGACAAACATCAACACGGGACCCCCGTACATACGTACTCTTAACCACGCACAATACCAAGGTTTCCCACAGATACACAATTAATGTAATTTATAGCATTTACAACGATAAGGATCTATCCAGCGGGCACATAATCAAGTTTAGCACTATATCTATGGAACTACCGAAACACATGAAGTAGCATATAGACATGTGGTTTCGTCCCTGGCACTACCCATGTTGAACTGAATTCTATGCCCACTGGGGAGGGTAGTGGCAGTGACCAAAGCCCATGTCCATATGCTACTTCATATGTTTCGGTAGTTCCATAGATGTAGTACCGGTTCTAGGGTTTGACAAAGAACGGCGCTGTTCGCATACCTAATACATAGAACACACAAAGTCAGACATAACGCAGATCTACATTTTAAAACCCTATGTAATATTGGATTGCCCTAGGGGAGACACAGTATATACATGTACATCATTCTTTTATCGGACCACAATTTCCAAACCAGCCTCCAGAGCCCACCTCCCGATACTCTAAGGACTGATAACACTATGTGATGGTCCTGACCCTCGCGGCCAGGTGGCAGGCCTGCCTAGCTTACACTGTCATACTGAAGTAGTGGGGATGTAAACTGCTTGATAGAGAGAGTGTGCCCCGCATTTCCTCACATAATGTTACTCTTGATGTGTGGAACGGAAGACATGTCTGGGTTTCTAGGAGAAGTAGGATGGACCCATGGCAAACAGATGTTAAGCTTGTATGGTTGCAAGCATATGATCCTCAAATGCATTTCGATATTATAGATTTCAGGAAGGAAGGATTTTACTGATCTTCAAGGGATGAGGACTGGAGAAAGTAAGCCCTTTATCACCTCCTGTGTGACTATGCGTTACGTATACAGAGAGGCCAATAGTGGTAATAGGCATGCACTACTTCATGAACTCGTGAAGGAAATGCCCGAGAGGATGACTTGGACACGAGGACATGATTAAAGGGGGCCTGCATGAGGCATTGGAAGGGCCTCCTGGCATTTGATGGCATAAATTATAGCCATAACTGAGTAGGTCATGAGCAGCTCCCGAGCAACTGATGAACAGCTCCCTGACAGTTGACAAACAGGTCCCGAGCAGCCACCAATCAGTTGCCGATCAGCTGACGATCAGATACTAAGCAGCTGCCGAGTAGCTACCAAGCAGCCACCCAGCAACCAGCGAGCAGCAACTGAGCGGCGCATGAGCAGCCATGCACTGAGCAGCAACTGAGCAGCTACCAAGGAGCTGCCGAGCAGCTACCGAACAGCAACTCAGTCACCAAGGAGCTGCCAAGCAGCTACCGAACAGCAACTAAGTAGCGACTGAGCAGCAACTGAGCAGCCACCAAGGAGCTGCCAAGCAGCTACCGAACAGCAACTCAGCCACCAAGGAGCTGCCAAGCAGCTACCGAACAGCAACTAAGTAGCCACTGAGCAGCAACTGACCAGCTACCAAGCAGCCCCAATCAGCTGCTAAGCAGCCACTAATTAGCAATTCAGCAGCAACTGACCAGCCACCGAGCAGCCACTGAGAAGCTGCCTATCAGATTCTGAGAAGCTACAGAACAGCAACTGAGTAGGTTCTGAGCAGCTACCGAGCAGCCACTGAGCAGCCACCGTCCAGCTGCTGACCATTTCCTGAGCAGCTGCTCTGGCTCCCCTGAGGACTGGGAGCAGCTCAATACGACTGTAGGAGCTGCTGGGCCATATTTCATGTGTGTCCTACTGGGCGTGTCCTCCCCCAGACGGCGGCCATTTGCCCACTGACCGGCTGACCCCTGATGGATGCATGTGTCTGGAGTTGCTACCTTGACCTGCACGTGATAAGTCTGTTTGACCGGCGCCTCCTGATCAAAGCCCACTCCTGACCCAAATACAGCATCACAATGTGTGTCCGCGCCTCTTGTCAATACCCCCGCGTGCAGCCCTACATGTGTGCCGACCAACCCATTAATGGCCACATAGTGCTTTCATGTATGCTTCCCTTTATTGTCATGATGCATGAATGTGGTCACATATGGATAACTGTGCTGCAGTCATGCACCATGCCGACCCTACATGAGTCATAAACTATTGCATGGTTGGCATGATGCATGATTGCAGCCCTGGCGAGTAGACTCGACCTTGTGGACTTGATTCGTATAGACAAATAACATATCACATTAAATCACTATGTGAACCTTAAAGAACTGATGGTGATGGGGCACCGCAAATATTTATGAGCGTCCCCTCTGTCCCTGGTATTGGGGGTCGAATATCGACTCTGTCCATAATTCAAAGGTGGTCTTCAGATAAAATAACTAATAATGCAACAGCAACATTCCTACATGGTAACTGGTTCTTACAAATATGCATCCATGTTCACTTCAATTAAACTACTCTACTGATGAAGTATCATCGTAGCACGCTGTTAACTTTTACGGAAACGAATGCATGATATTTATATTCAAGAACACACGTATTTGAGGCAATATCATTTGATTTTCATTATACTCAATATGTATGACAATATAAACTCATGAATATCACTTCAAGCTGTATTATAATGAATCATTTTTGATACATAAATATCGAATATATTAGTGTCCTCCCGCATGTACAAGGGATGAATGGTTATCCCCATGATAGCTGATGGATCATCTCACCATGAAAAAAACCCACCAGACACGCAATGACATCTTAGTGTGGTCAGTGGGTACTTAGTGCTATGGTCCCTTTATCACGAATCTCCTTAGAATAAACAGCAAGAGAACACTTTGATTGCTCTTCAAAACTTTAATGGAAGAAGAAATCATGTATTCAAAACATGGAAACACTATTTTATGTTGAGCAGATTCTCATGTCTAATGGTAATTACAGCATCATTCTTCTTATCAAGGAAACTCCTGGAAGACTGACAACAGGGAGAAGTGTGTGTGGGTGTTGGTTGGTGCAGGGGGATAACTGAAGGGGATCCCGAAGTTTACTTGAACCTTCCAACAAAGGGTATAGAAGATCCCTGCAGGATCTGCATGACTAGTTGTCCACCCAGCAGCACCATAATGAGAGATATCTGTCTGCACCCATGCTATTTTTTCCTGCTGAATGCTATCTCCAGGGGGCTTTACTGGGGCTCCCACTTCAAGCCACAGGGCCTAAGACCCGCTCCGGCCCCGCTCACTGACAAAGGGTATTGTAGGCCATTCTGCAGCAGACAGACAGTGCGGCTAGAGGGCCCATCCAGGCATACCCTGGAGCTGAATCCACATCCCCTATCTCCAGACCCCACCCACCATAGGCCCTGTAGCAGTATAGATGACCTTGAGCTGCTAATTTGGCTTGGTGATTATGATGCCTACATTGCTTTCTCGTGCGCATGATAGGTCATCTGTCTCCCTCCATGTTATATGTTATATGATGAAGAGACTGTTATAAAGTAAGCAACGGGGATGAGTGTCGGGGTCTGTCTAGTGTAAAGCCAGCCCTCCACTGGCCGATGGAATGGTGTTTGTTTGCCGTTGATGTTTCGTTTTAAAATGTTTTATTTAGTAAATAATGAATTATTATAAGGAATACAACCTGCATACATACAACTATAGGCTTAAAGCATTGTATTATTGTCTACCCTAAAAACAGCCGACAAACGCCATGGCATTGGTCAGTGGATTACCGGCGTAAGGATATATAGGGGCAGTGGAATGGTGCTTTTTAAGAAATTAACTCGTGGCTAACACGAATACCATATTCTTATAATAATATAAACCTATTACATCAAGCAACATCTGTGACAGGTTCAACTCACATGCATGGTATAGAGGATGTCCTTATAATATAACATAGATATGGCAACTAGTTTGAGGAGTAGCTCTGGATAGCTTGTTGCGGGGTGCACATCCCATAGAAGAAGAACCCTTGGGTGTGCGACCTTCCATTCGCCCTTCAAATCAAATAATGATAAAGCTTAGTGAAGGGGTGTGGATCATGAGGGTCGCATGCACTCTCCGTCCGCCGGCAGATCCCGTCGCCAGATACGGCCATATTGAGGACACGGGGCGACTTGGTGTAGGACCTTTTGTTGTCAATTTATGAACTGTCACAACCGCGTAGGGCTGTGAATGTGTGAGACTGGGGCGGGACGAGAGTCCCAGAAGAAAAGATAAGGAATAAGGGGCTGCAAGATGAATCATGGCCGATGCCTATCGCACGTCATGATGACGACGGTCGCAGTCGTGCGGATGAATCATCAACTCGCCGCATGTGAAAAGGTTAGTCGAATGACAGCTTAAAAAGTGTCCCGGTCGGAAACTCCTTCGCCAGGAAGAATTAGTCTCCTACTCTCCCAGACACACACATACCCATGTCCCTTCTGGCTTCTTAAAACACACCCGGGATGGGGCGACATGGCGTGGGGATGGGGGTGGGGATGGTGGGTGGGTGGCGTGCATATCTTACCCTGCCCTGGGTGAATCTGTAAGTGTTACCAGGAAGGGGACACAGCATTGAAAATGCCAAGAGGAGGAGCACTGAAGAATTCATCATAGTTTACACATGAGTAGGGCCCAATGAAGCATCATGTCGACTTTCATGCCAAGGCAATGGCCTCATTTTTTCCTGTCCTAGTATAGGGGTGTCAATGAAGGGAGTATATCCTTTGTCGGACATGAAACGTCCTTTATGTATCTCTTTTATTATATGTTTATTTTAACATGAAAGAGGGGAGGGGGGGTTACCGCACCGTGACTACATATCAAGTGCATAATAGTGGAGATACCATGATGCTGAGCATGGTTATAATTATGTATAAAGCACAGAGAAGAAGAAAAGAGTCCCAAGTGGAGTATTTAAAATGACGCTCTTTCTTAGGAGACATTTTCCTGGTTTTAATATAAGGGGCCCCTGTCCCTGACCTTGTACATTGCACGACCACTTACCGGTAATATGACCATTATTACAACGGAGCGTCAAGGTGAAGAAATCCAAAATTGTATATACTGAAACTGCATTCATTTTTCGAGTTGTCAGATTATATGCAACGCAATGCATTTGGCCTATGATGAAAGGTATGAGGTGCTACATATATGCATATCATTCTGCCTTGAAATAAGGGGTATCATATGTAACAACCCACACTAGATCAATATAGGTCAAACTGCCCACTCCTCTGTAATCTATAGCCAACAGATGGAGGGACATATATCGAGTCGATACAGCTCGTAACGGTGATAGAATTAGAGATTGCAGCAGATGAGTGAGTGTTGCCTTTTACAAATCGGACACCCCAACCACCGTGACTGAGGGCCAGGCGGTCCTCAGCCACACTGCAGGACATTCATACAAATTGATCACCAATAGACCTGAATCTGTGCGCCAAATGACCCTGGCCCCGGGATTTCAGGGGACATCACTCTCCACGGGGGCGTCCATACTATTGCTGCAGTAACATTCTCGGTCCCGTAGTGTCCTGTAGTGTCCTGTAGTTTCCTGCATGTGGTTTAAATCTAAAGGGAGAACTGTAAATATATACTATGATAAATATAATCAATGTATAATCATATTCATTATATTATTATTGGAAACATTGATGATTGACATTGTGTATGATGATACTAAACCTTTTAGTTGTTGACCTCCCCCCCTCCCCCACAGAATATTTGTGTATGACCTGTTGGCAGTAACCGATATGGCTTACACACTATATGATTGAGAAATGGTTCACAAGAAAAAAACGGTAGCATTGAGAATTCTAATATATTACTCTATAATCTTTACGATATTTCGCAATAGCCGTTTCCACTGAAACTGAATTCATTGAAAATTCTGGTGACTGTAAAACAGGATGAATCCATGTGATAACACGCATGTGAAATTTACCCGCACTGTCTATTCGCGGACCAGTATCAATGCTACTCTCTTAGTATCACAGCAACCATGCACAATGAATTAGTATAAACCACATATATAGTGGAGTGAGCCTCATTGCATTTGCCGAATTGCTACATTTATATGGAATGGCGCAGTATAGAGAGCTTTTGCAACTCTGGTTCACCTCAGAGGTTTCATCTACTAACCAAAGCCTTCCGATACATTCCCCTTAACGACGCACCTCAGTCCCAGGTTACGCGGCGCCGAAATCTAAATGGATGCGCCCCGTGGGAAACCCAATAATGACTCCATCAATACAAACTGATCCCCAGCCCTAAATCAAGCGTCTCTGGGCCCCCTAGATCCCTACGAGAGGACTCCTGCTGTCTTCTCTAGGTGAGATTCACTAATAATTAGTAACGTCCGAATCCCAATACTCATGATTCTCCCGCAAGAGGCATGGACTAGCTCAAGTATGCCTCGGGTGTGATCCATATGGGCTAGATCCCCTTTGCACTCAACCATGCCATGCAGTAAGAGCCTTAGGAATATGCCAGAGCTACCTAGTAAACAAGAAAAAACGCTATATAACGTTTCACTATGGCTCCTTATCACGGTAAAAAGTTATATAACGTTAAAAAAAAATTGACATAGAATGACGTATTTTGGTCAGCCGGGTAGTGTATTTTTTTCTTGTCTGTATTTCACTACCCCGACTATGCCGCTGTCCTCACCCCTCCACTCTGTCACCCCTGATACAACAGTTTCCCTTTTACGCCCTCCCCCAATAGATTACGTAATCTAATCGAGAAATTAGCCTCGTCAGTCGTGCTCATAAATCGCTGATTGATTCGGCATCTGTGTTGACCCGGCTCTAATTGGTACAATTAATCTCCAACTAAATTAGCACCGTGCAACGAGCAGGCTCTGCAGTTCCTGACAGCGGGTACTGTAATCATATTGAGGGTAAGACTGATTAGAATTCATTTCGCTGATACTGGTGATAATCCCTGAGAGGAAATACACCGAGGAACCCAAGAGTTCACGTGCCTGGTCGGCGTGTTTGGCGGTACCTCGGGGATACATAGATATACACGTATACAAACCATCAATGGGATGGCCCCTGCCCTGTGCCCTTTTGCCCGATGAACACACGGACATTACGGTTTGCACTGCACTCTGATGGAACAGGGGATAACCTAGTTTATTGTGACATCCATGGCCCGTATCAACACAGATAAACAAACCATTAAATCAATGGGGTCGTTGCACTCGCCGCGCATGCGCAGCTTATCGCGCATGCGCAGCAGACGCTTTGTCGGGATTCACAAGTTAGAAGTTATAAAATGTTGATGCATTAGATGAAGCCATGTTGATTCAAGGTATAAAATGTCGATCCACTACATGAAGCCATGATTAGAAGTAGGTATGTTGATACGTTAGACGAAGCCATCATTAGACGTATATTGATGTTGATACATCAGATGAGGCCATGAAAGGAAGTACCGGTATACAATTAATACACCGTAAATCCCGTAAATAGCGACCAAAAATACGTCCCTTTGTACTGTTAACCAAGAGTGTATTCTAATGCCCATGTACACTAGTAAATACGGTAAAACTTCAGTAGATTCCACTGTGCTACATTTACTTCTAACAGTGACTTATCATTAAAGTATGCCAACCAACTGCTGAGAACAGGAGGGCACCAGCCTAGACACATACTAGAACTGGGTCTTTCAGAACTAAGTGACATAGGCCTAGTCGTAGGCAGATTATGACATGACGAAGCCTGTTTGACTACCACTAGTAAAACGTGTTTCAAAATAATTCTTAGAAATACCACATAGCGTCCATCACAAATACCCTCGTCAATTGTAGATATTGCCATATCTGAAAGAGCCTCTAAAGTTATCAATGGCAATTCCTGAAGAGAAATGTGTAAACAATTGATATATAATAGACAGTCAACAACAAACGGGGGACTATAGATTGTCGAGCCCATTTTCACTGCAATATCATCAGGTGCACACACAATCATGTATGTATATTATCGACTGTATTGCTATGGGTAAAAACATAACTTGTGAATTTCTGTTTCTATAATACGGATCAGATTATGAAGTAATTAGTCCTGTGTGATGAAATGAAACCAGGCACAGAGCGCCAATTCCATATACTACTTACCTCGAGTTACATTAATGGATCGCAATCGAATTTTGCATGGGTGGGGGAAGCGCTGAGAGGCTGTGAAAGATTGGACGAGTAGGCATCGCATTTTCAAGTTCCAGTTTTTGAAGAAGAGCATTAATTCTCCCACCAGGTTTTTAGAGAAGCACAGCAGGAAGATATTTAAGAATCATTCCCCTGTCACTCAAGAAAATGAAATATGCTTGTTGTCGAGCATTTTTAAGGAAGCCATGCAGATAAGCACTAAGCCTCTGCAGGCATCAGAAAGGAGGGCGAAAAAGCAGTGAGCGGGTGGCCAGATGATGGCAAAGGCAGACCTTCCACCGAGATCCGTTTAAAAAGAAACAGCCCATGACCCACATGAAGGTTTGGGGGCCGGCAGTGGCACCCTAAAACAGACCCAGCTGTAACGGACAAGCTGATTGGTTGTGACGCATGTGTGGCATAATCAGGGCCCTGTCCGGCTGCGACAAAAACTGACCCGTTCCAACGGAAGCCATCGTGTCGCGTTTGATTCTGTGGCGTGGCTGACACGCTCCATTTGACCCGACAGGCAATTCTGACCATCAGATATGCTCTGTTTGTTTACATGTTCCCTGTCCTTCATGTACCCGCCTTCTCCTTTCTGTGTCTCTACCTTTATCTACAATTGAGGGTATTTCAGCCCTTTCTATACAAACACGTTCATCGTGTTCCAGCCCCCATCGTGTTAACATTAAGTCCACTATCGTGTTATTTCAGGTGTGATGAGTCAGGGAAATATCAAATGTAAAAGTCCACTTCATCTTTATAGCCAACAGAAAATTGATTAGCAACTAAGAGTAAGACTTTGCTTATAGTACACACATCAAACCAAAAGCCGGTGCATTAGTTGCATATAATTATATTCCGTGATATCATAATGTACGGTAAGCTGTGTCCACTTTGAAGTAGATTTCTCTACATTATTGATTTAATTTAAAATTCAGCAGCAATAGCACAGTGAATTCAAACGGAGATGTTGACATCATAGACCCACTGTAGTATCAGCAGCCAATACCGAGTAACGTGGCAGACTGTGATCAGTCGGAAAGGTCTTGAGAATACATGTGGCATTCTGGGCACAGAACCAATCTAGCACCGCAATGGTTTCCTAGTGGGAGGGTCGAGCCTGAGCTCCCCTCCCCTCCCACCCAAACCTAAGGAGTTGTGATATGCTGAGGAATCAGACCCAAAGGCAAATGTATTGGACATACAGGGCTAAATTAGAAATAAAACGATGGAGACATGATGTGTGTGCATGTCTATAGAGGAGTTTGTGAATTATCAGGACCATTTTAATTCATGAGATGTCCATTATGGGAGTGATAATCATGAAGGTATGATAAGCATTGGTCTGCAGAGAATAAAAACGTGGAAACATCCATCCCACGAGCCGAATATATGCTGGCACAAGAGAGGGTTTCTTTCTTACTTTTATCAGCAAATATAGATCAATATTCAATAAAGCACGTGGTTCATTTTTACAACTTATCAATCTTATATGTATGTCTATGGCGGGTTCTGTGGTGGAGAGGTAATTACATCGGGCTTATTAAGTCCTGATAGAGTAATTACTTTCACTATATGATCTGATTTTCTCTCAAGACGCGTTGGAGTAATTATCCCATCATGTGGAATCTGTATAGGGAATCTAGATGATTAATGATTTCAATACTCCTTATTATAGGGTACGGGATGACGTAGGCCTACATGAACTATATACATATGTAAAATGAATAATAATATGGCCATCTAAGCCTTATCAAGATGGCGCCTAACAACCATTATATTAGACACACCTAGTCCACCCCCAAACTATGGGACTGCGAGCAGTAGGGAGCAGCTGGATGTTGAGAAATGCAGTCTCCAATTGTTGAGTTATATTTGAGCTGCTCATTGTGACGCGAGGTATAATGGTATAAGATGCAGCTATCAGTGCCACGTTTTCAGTTGTCAGATTCTAGCATACAAAGCTCTATACAGGAGTGCATTTTGTATACCATTCACAGCACTTGCGAGTTGACTGGAGTTGTCTCTAATCCCGGTACTTATTTTACTATCTGCTTAGAGCACATTGGCCGTACTGGAGAAACCATATTAAACATGAATGGCAACAGGGTTCTTTGGAGGCAGCCCTTAATCATAGTTGGGCCCTGTCTGAGGGCGTGAATGTGGCCCTGGGTCAGGGATAGGGGGACTGTTTGATGCGGCTCTCCAACCATGGAGGAGGGAAATCTCATTCAATAGGTGGCAGCACTATCTTACGAACCACTGACCGGATGATCTCGTAAAAAGCACTCGTAAAATAGTCTGAGAACAGGAATGGACAAGAGGTGGGCTGAAAGGAAGGAAGCATCAGTAACAAAGGTGCTAGAGGGATTTTATATCACCGACCATCTCCAAGGGGGCAGTAACGGAAGGGGCGGCTGGCCCCCAAACTACAGCTCTAAACGGGGACTGGGAGCGGTGGCGAGCAGTCGGCAGTTTGTAAGGATTTCTCCTATTGTTGAGCATTATTTGAGCTGCTCATTGTGAGAGGGGAGGTATATGGTGATGAAGACGTGGCTACAAAGCTGGCAGAGCCGTAAACCTGCCTGCGGTGCCCAATTACCGCCCATAATCACCCGGGTTGGGTTCCTATTGTTTAGTCAAGAAACACGATACAGCACACATAGAACAGAATTAAGTGTCATTGTCCCGTCCTGCGTCCTCTGAGAAATAAGGCCATTCTATTTATCCTGCTGAAACTTGTCATACTTTATTAACATAAGCGATGGCCCTCATCCATACATGACAGGGGATTGCAGGGACGCATGTGTCAGCAGAATTCAAGCAGGATGCAGATGGGTAAATTAACCTTTTGGGTATTACAGAAATGGCAACTCGACTTCTTATTGACTTCTTCCTGTTTCCCTCCGTCGGGAATTAATGAGTCGGTATTGTATTTAAGCTGGGAGGCAAAACGGTTCATTTCGAGATTGCATTTGTTGCTGAGCTCTGTTGGAACTACCGGTGCCCTGTCGAAAGAGGCGGCAGTTGGGGTGGGGCTACATAACGTATGTAGTTTTAAATTGGAAGCAGAAGGAAGCTGTGCATCGCATGCATGACCATGATACATCCACGTGGTAGGCAGCATTTGCACAAATCTACCATTAGTAAACTGGTTCATAATTTATGAAGTGCCTCCTTGTCTCTTAAATCACTCGTGCTACTTTCCATGTGAATAAAAAAAGAGGCCTGTCAGGTTTGCTGTGCCTTGTTCAGTGTACTAGGTCAGTGTTCTTTCTTTTGACACTGTATTTTGTTGATCCAACTTAACATCAGCAGTCTGGCATGAGTTGAGTATTGCTACAAAAAGTATTTCATACAAAATGTGCATGAGCTGTAAATAGTACATATATATATATGGTTGGCTCCCAGAGCTTCCCATTAGTTGGTGCCAGCCCCAGACAGCTGGTTATTCATCCTTCTTACCACAGGAGGATTAATTTGTAATGGACTATTCTTCCCACACTATGTAAAGATCCGTTCTGTATCCTAAAATAATGATTTCATCGCCAAGATGCCTGATATAGAGCTCTGGCTTGAGCTATAGATATTGACCATCATAACCGCCTTTGAATATACAGAACGATCCAACTAACGTATTAACAATGACCATAGCAGGTAAAGAATTCTGTATCCTGTGATTATCATTTTAAACTATAAGTGAGGGGTTTGGGGTAGGGGTGGGTTGGTATAGATGTGTAAGGGGCCAAACATATATATATGGATAGCCGTGTTCATTTTTAAAGAATGACGAAAACTGTCCAACATTACATGCCTCTTGGCAACGCAGGATCTTCGTTTACTCTTTATGGAGGTTTTACACATCCTTTTACACATGAACACTTACGCAAGAGTAAACCCATTCCATTTCATGTTATATCAAAGGCATTTTCTAGTTCAATTCTTGGTCTAGCTTCTTCCACCCACTCAAAGATTCAAACAACCCTAACCACTCACAGACTTGACATCCCAGACAGGCCTCTAACAACCACCAAGCACAACCTCCACCCATGACGTACAACCATGACGTACATCCCGGACGTACATCCCCAGACCCACCCCCAATACACGTCCCCTCCCCACCCCTACCTCTGCAGAACGTTTGGCTGTGACAGACGGGGAGAGGGGCATCAGATCTTTGATCATCCGTCGGCCGTAGGTCGGGCCCGTCACGCGGGGCGTGTCCGCCGGCCCCCAGCCCCCCTTTCCTATCAATAAAACCAACATTTTACGGTGAGCAGACAACCTGTCGGCCGCGATCCGCCGCGTGCGTGATCGTCAAGGGCTTTGGTCCGCGGTTAATCATGTTTACCCCCCACCTGCACGTGCTGTGATACTGAGGGGTTTGGTGGTACCATGTAGTACATGACTAGTACAGGGGATGTGACTGGGGTGTGTGGAGGTATCATATATTGTACATGATAAGTATAGGGGATGTGATACTGAGGGGTGTTGTAGTGCCATGTACTATTGTGTAGTGCATGACAAGTACAGGGACTCAGTCACTGTGATATTAAGGAGTGTAGTGGTGCCATGTACTATGTAGTACATGGACAGTGCAGGGGTTGTGACTGGGATGTGTGGAGGTATCATTATGTATAGTACATGACTAGTACAGGGGTTGTGGTACTGAGATGTGTGGCGGCATCATGTATAGTACATGACTAGTATGGGGGATATGACATTGAGGGGTGTGGTGGTACCATGTATTACATGCACAGTGCAGGGGCTGTAACACTAAGGGTGTGGTGGTACCATGTAGTACATGGACAGTGCAGCAGATGTAACACTGAGGGATGTGGGGGTGCCATGTAGTATATGGACAGTACAGGGGATGTACCACTGAGGGGTGTGGTGGTGCCATGTAGTACATGCACAGTACAGCGGATGTAATACTGAGGGGTGTGGTGGTCAGATACACAGAGAAAATTATCCTAGTCAAAATAACTCACTTGCCTGAGTCAAAGCTCTGTCATCAGAATAACTCACTTTTTGACTCATTTGTGCAAGCGAGTCAAACTGCATTTGACTCGGATATACAAATGAGTCAAACATGTTTGACTATTTTGTATAGGCTTGAAATGCCAGATGGGGTGGACCGTGGTAGGGCTATGCATTTTTATTTATCATCAGTTGTTGGGTGTGTGTTATCCATGGCCAGCTCAAAAATCTGGAAGAGAACGTTATAGGCATTAATACATATTTTATGTTGAGTCAAGGTATTTCTAGATACATGTGCTATAGAAACAGAGGCACTGATCTTGGGAATAATCACATGAATAAAGTTTAAAACAATATGATAAAATGTATACTGCAGTGCATGCATGCACTACACATCCATATACAATATGTACATAATTATACTATCCAAATCGACACCCCCCATCAACCAGTTGAAACCCATTTCACATTGGTTACATCCCTGGTTACATTTATACACAATATACATAGACATACATATGTACTCACCTATACATCTCTCCATGCCGCTGCTGTAGTCCTACTGATGCAATGATGCATCTAAACAAAGAAAACGGCGTCCCCACGTGACCTATGGCGGGAATATCTGAGTCAAAGTCACTTTGACTCAGATAAAAGAGTCAAAGTCACTTTGACTCGGTTGCTGTCAGAGTCAAACTCACTTAACTCTGCAAGGCAAGTGAGTCACCAATGGTAAATGAGTCAAAGGGGGTTTGACTCACTACATGGCAGAGTCAAATGAGCAGAGAAGTGAGTCAAAGTCCCATTGACTAGGGTAGATGAGTCATTGTGACTCGCATAATTTTCTGTGTGTATGTAACTAAAATGACAGAGAGTGAGCGTTTCAATCCAGCATTGCCTGACATTTCAAAGAGAGCGATGAGCCTGGACTCTCCATCGAGGGCCAGGCAGATTGTCCTACAGAGGCAGGGAATGCTGGGCTCTTGGGACAAGTCCAAGCTGACACGTTTAGTATAATCTTATCCGAGAAACCCTATGTATTACACACATCATCATAACGGCTATAATTCAGTCCAAATTGCACTAAAGTTGGTGTAATTTATCACAGGGAGACATATCAGACATCTTCTAGCATTAATACACTGAAAACCCAGAGCAAGGAGCCTAGTCATTATGACGACCCAGGTAGTCATAATGAATAATGGCAGATGGAGTGGAGAATGGTGTATGAATATAGTCTTTAATTAGTTCACTTCTTAATGAGAGACATCCTTTTCACATATTTGGTGTAGTCTTGATTGAACTAAGTAGCATTACTTGTTATAAATAAGTTGCCAATGGGTGAGAATGATGGCCCCAAAGGTATAGAGACCACTCTGCTCCCTGTCACCAGTGTATATCTCACGACAGATATAGTTATGCAAATATTAAAACCAGGTGGCAGTAGCGTGCCATAAGTAGCAAGTGGGGAATAGAATAATGTACCATAGGGTAGTCATTGGGACAACCTAGGACTTAAGAGTTGTCATTACTGATGACTTTAGGTCTTCAAATGGACAATACCTATTACCTAAATTAACAACCTTAAGGTAGTCATTCTGACTACCTAATTATTGTGACTACATAAGGTCGTCATTATGACAACTTTGATCTGAATGGCTCAGATGGGTAGTCACAATGACGACCTAAGGTGGTCATTTTGACTACCTAAAGTTGTCAGTTTTGGTATTGTCAAAATGACGACCCTGAGGTTTTCAGTGTATGTGATTTAAAGAGTGCTGCATCCTGCCTACATTCATGCCTTGATATGATGTAGAAAGAAAGACAGGACCTGGTCCTACCTTAGAGCTGTATAAATAAAAGAATACCATTTGAACTCAGCAGCTCAGTTCAACGACAATGCTGGATTCCTCTAGAGTTGGATATTACTAGACCATAGAGAGTTCAGCATTGCCAGACATCCCCCTCCCAAGAGTCCCGACGTATCTGGTTCTAGCAATAGAGTTCTCTGTCCGATGTACGCCATATGCATACCGCCATATAAGGCTAGGAATGCCTCAAATGTTTTCTTACTCAGTGTCCATACGTGGTAAAACATCAAACGTTACATTGGCCCCTACACAACTATTATATATAGTGGAAATCATTCCGAAATAAAATCCCATTTCCGAAATATAGGTCTGTTTGCTGCAGACCACCTTATGTTAACTTTGAAAGAACTTCTAAATGATTCGTCAAGGGATGAAGAATAAATTAAGGCCACATTTCAAGGGACGCCTTAAATTAAAGTAGTGAAAATTGGGATTGTTCTAATAAGAAAAGTCAGGACGTTTTAGAGGTGGCTGGGTTATGCGCCCCATCTCATGAAGGGTAATTGGTTCATTATCTCAACAGACCTCTTTTTTAAAATGACCTTTTTTCTCGTCATGAGATTTGATTGTTACCAATGCAAAATGAATTGCGATGGTTCTGCATTAACAAACGCAAAATGTTATTGTCGAAATCATAACATTATGGAGAACAACAATACATTTTTTCAACTAAACCTTGATGAGTTTTGATGGAGATGGCAGCACAGTGGCTCCTCGAGGTGTGCAAGGCTATGAACTAAGGGTGTCCTTAGTACTGCGAGCTAAACATGACTGTATAATCAATGTTACATACATTGCAGTACTAGTGCCTTCACTTCGTTATGGTTGCATTTTTCTATGTGATTACCTTTTCAGACCAATTCCAGATACATTTATCAATGAATCAATAAATCAATAAATCATGGAACATGTCGCCAGTGTCTTTGGAGAGGTGAGTCTCTTCCTGGTCTCTTCCCAAGTTAATATTCAAACAGGCTCAATATAAATATTAGCTACTCGGTAATGGGGTTTGTTATACGATAATGTCCATAATTATGTTCACAGATGCATGTACTTGGAGTGATACACCTCATTTGAACAATGGGACACAGCGGGGAAAAATAGATCGGAACAAAAGATGAACTCTTGAGGTATGAAGGAGGACGGTGGGGTTGTGACCGTGGCTTGGTTTGTCGACAGAACTGTGTCTCACCAGGTTAGTCCTGTATGCCTCCTCCGCCACATTACCGTAATGAATTACCAGAATCACATTTCCTAATCAGCCACGACGTTTTGGAAAAGTAATTAAGGTGGTGTTTTTTATTAAAGTAATTAAGGCAGGTAGAGGTCAGGCAGCCGGAAGGACACAAGTTGGCTCTGGTGACACACAATTTAATCATTCCCGTCTTCCTCCCTTTGCCGTTTGGGATTGGTGTAATGTAGGCCTTGCTACCAGAAGGAATTGCGAGTTCAGATGATGCATTCCTATGGTTCATTAAATTGTGGGAAACCATGGCGTGAGAACATCGTCAAGTAAACATTACCGTGCCTCTACATGGGTACCCACATTCTTGACTGTGTCGCCGTGTCGATTTTTAGCAAGGGGGGCGTGTCGCTGTGTCGATTTTTACATGTATAGAATATAGTAGGACCTTATAAAATTGTCTGTGTCCGTCGATTTTTAAAAGGGCCGTGTCGCACGTGTCGACTTTTAAAAGGGCCGTGTCGCCGTGTCGCACGTGTCGAACTTCACCCATGTATGGGGACATTACCTGCTACAGGGAATGAAAAGGTATGTATTTAAGAATCTGCATTCAAGAACAGACAATACATGCCTGGTGGAATGAAACATACCTTTGTCCAATCCGTTTTCTAATGTTCCCTCTACATCTATAGCCCTTGCCACACCTGCATCAAACCTGTCTAGGCGTCGATTTCGAAATTCTACATACATGGCATTTTCTGCATGGACGATAACTCAGTGAAAGTGTCAGGTTGCGGCCTCTATCGACAGTGCTGAAATGGCAACGTTTATGCAATGCTGCAAACTCATGACCATGCAGTAGGCCAATAATATAACGTGTCCAAGTGGGACTGGACCTTGTTGCGGCGGACGGCGCTGATAAAGCAGATAGGATGAGAACACGTTGGCCTTCGAGGTGGTGGCTACCCAGGGACACGGTATCAGTCAGGTGGCGTATTTTATTGTTATTTTTCTTTACCTCACCCAATGACACTTTAAATGACGGACCCACTGGATGTGCCCCATTCTCCCTAGTGACCTGACTTTCCTCAGGTATGCAGCGGGGGTTGTATCAATTCAGGAAGGGGAAGAGCTATCATTTGAGACTTTGGAAAAGGACCGTTGGTTTAAAATTGTGGGCCATACCATGGGTCTTCTATAAAGTATGTAAACACATTTTCTCCATAAATTTACCCCCCCCCACCCAACCGCTTGTGATCTTGGGGTCTTATACACGTTTCATGGAAGCCCTCTACCCATTTGCTTTCATAGATAGCCTTCAGAGAGCGCCACTAGAAGATAACATGGTTCCTGCATGCCACACCAGAGGGCTCCCCTGAGCGGTCCGTGTTCTGCCAACCAAGTCCCAGGCATGTACAATATGATACACCTCATATTGGGGGTGGATGACCAAATTCGACACGGTG
This sequence comes from Harmothoe impar, assembly GCA_947462335.1. Classification (NCBI taxonomy): domain Eukaryota; kingdom Metazoa; phylum Annelida; class Polychaeta; order Phyllodocida; family Polynoidae; genus Harmothoe; species Harmothoe impar. Next base: position 41,169,432 of record OX381710.1, read on the forward strand.
ACATGGCTATTTGTTCTAATCGACAATCGACATATAATTATTATGCCCTAGTGGCATACGACATGAGGCTCGAAAACATAGTCATAGATAACATGAGCAATGCCTAAAATCTACATTGGATATGGGCATTATTGAGCGACATGGACATACATGTGACATGGCCATCTTAAAGATCGACATGCGACATGGGAACCCCCCATCCAGATCCCCAATATGACCTATAGATAACAGAACTGGTATACCTTTTATGGCTTATGAAGGTGCAATTTGAGAGAACTGCCTTAAGTTAGTAAAATATACAACGTCTCAGCGAGTATGAATAGCTACACAATGGTTGATATGATCTTTGAAATTATTTAATCTCAGCATAGACAGCGATCATATCTAGTAAGGGTCTGATAGTCAAAACATAGACAAGTAGTGGGACATATATATACCCGTTCATAATCAATGCACCAAAATCAAAACACAGTTATGGCTATTACCATAGAATCTACATAGGTACTAGTTAACGTGTTCATAATAGGCATACACGGCAGATCCAAGACCAGCATATTGAGTGCCAACTGAAAATACACACAGATTATAAGCAAGCGTCAAATGCCTAAGACTTGATCAACAATTAGATTGGCCGACAACATGGGCTGTCTAAGTGTATGCAGGGTGAATGGGAGAGACCCTGGAGACGTTAAACATGCCCCTTGGCACCTTCTCCATGGTTCGCCTTGGTTAAATAATATCATGGTTGGCTGAGTGGGTGCCCGGTGGCAGGTGGCAGTGTTTACTCTGGGCCTAACCTCGTACAAACAGCAGCCATGACAAATTGCCACCATTTTGGTTAGCACCTTGAGGGTTGGAGCGCCGATCAGGAGTAGGACAGTATCTTCTGTATTATTTTGGCAATGGAATATGGGAGAATAACGTCAGAGGCAACAATACATTAGACCTCCATTACCGAGTTTAATACTAAACAATATGGTTCTAAGGTTTATTCAAGTTTATGGGCCTGGACGTAGCAGAATAAATCATTATTTTTAGGATTAGCAGATACATTTTTGGGACGTAATACTGTACCATGTACAAATTACGTGTTCATACTTAAAATTACTTTACTAGATAAGAAATCACGAGACATAAAGTAGGGAGAGAAATATCAAAGGAAAAGTGGCCATAGTGTACCATGTACAAATTACGTGTTCATACTTAAAATTACTTTACTAGATAAGAAATCACGAGACATAAAGTAGGGAGAGAAATATCAAAGGAAAAGTGGCCATATGACGGCATAGGGGCATTGTAAAAGGGACAGAGGATTCACAGGTAATTATACAGATAAAGAAATAAAAAGCAAAAATATAAATAAGAGAAAGAAAAAGTTTATTCACAAAACCAATTCGATACACAAAAGAAATATTCTTCTCTGGGGAGGAGACAGGCCAGCCCTAGCCAGCTCTCACCACACAGTGGCTACATCTGGTGGGTGAGTAGGGTACTGGTGTCCTGGAAGGACCCTGCCTGCTGGTAGGCCATCTGGTGGATACTGGAGGAACTACTGGACTGTCTGGTGGTGTACTCCAGTACCTCTATGCATGGTACTGTCACCATAGTCGCATAAGTAATTTGATACATAAGCAGGAATCCAATCAATAAAATCACACAAACACATTAAAACACACTTTTGATATATAAGTAATACTAACACGAAAACGAAATGTCGCATAATTAATTTGATACATAAACAAGAATCCGATCAATAAAATCACAAAACCACATTTAAACACTTTTGATATATATAAGCAATACTGACACGAAAACGAAATGTCACACAAGTAATCTGATACATAAATAAGGATCCGATCGATAAAATCACACAAACATATTCAAACACACTTTTGATATATAAGAAATACAAACATGAAAGCAAAATGTAGGGAGTAAAAACCACATGATAAATTTAAATGCTATATAGATATTAATGAAGAAGAGCGAAAAATGGGCCTGTGGAGAGAGAACTTCCAGCAGGGAGAACAGAGATGTACGATGGTTTTCATCGACGTCCATAGCAGAGTGGTTGGGACAGCACGCGGAGTAGGCAAGTAGAACAACACACGGGGGTGAGGTGGAACAGCAAAAACTGAAAAGATAAAGTTCACATACTAAGTTACATACAAAATTTACACACAAAGTATCACAGAGATGGAACAAAGTTTACATACAAATAACACAAACTCTGGACGAATGAGAGTAAGCTTCAGGTAATAAGTTACAGTGCTAAACAGTCCACCAATAAGAGAAGAGACAAAGTGGACAAGGTCTTTATGATAATGATTAATGGAGGAGGGCTCACGACAGGACCCAGAGACGGGCAGTGTGACCGGGGCGTTGTTAGGATGATCACTAACATGTGTTTTCTCGGAGCATGTGTTGAATAGCCATAGCTAGATATAGCAAGGCTGATCAGACTAAGAGGCTCACGGCATCTGCGAAGATGCGTTATACCTTGCAGGAGCCTTCCCCTTCACATTAGTCGCTATCGGAATTAATAGCGACAACCCTTCCTTGTACTACAAATGAGTAGTAAAGGGTAATGGGCCGACATTGAATTATCTGGTACACTGGCACTAAACTATACCCCCAGGCCTAACCGTGCTGAGCTGCTCCGGGAGGGAGAGATAGCAGGCCTCTTTGATTAGTGGGGCAGCAGTAGGAGCAGCTCACCCAGGAGGTAGGAGGAGACTGTAGTTAACAGGGAACACATGTGGGAGTGAATGGAGAGGTGAGTAAAGGGGAGTTTTTCCCATGATTACAATACATACAAATACATTCCAGGTTGTATTTAGTAGAGGTTAGGAGTTAGGGATAGCCGCTAGGCAGTAGGGTTCGTAGGAGAAGATTAAGCATGTACTATAGCAAGGTTGACTGCATTATTGTTCTGTGAGTAACATGTGGCTAGGTGGTAAGGGACTAGGTGTCAGAAACATCTGTTGGCATTGCCTCTGACCGAGGATTACCTGATCACTATTTATCATTATGTTCAAGATGTGTGTGTGATGCAGTAGACGCTTCCTGTTAAGTACCGAAATAAAATTTAATTACCCAACTTGTCATTTCTTGACGTTATCTCTCACATAGGCCTATATGTCAGAATAGATTAGGTGCAGATCTCTATTTCTGATGAGAGAATCATAGTTTCCCCATTCGAAAATCTAGAATAAGAGGTCTAGTTAATTAACTTTGGACACTGATATTCTTCACTGGATATGAGGACAGAGCTCCCAAGTGAAACGATTAAAGTAGATATAAGACTAACATTCATCACTGGATATGAGGACAGAGCTCCCAAGTGATGCGATTAAAGTAAATAAATACAAGATAGATTACAACTGATCAAGGATAAAGTAGATACTAGATTTAGACCTATTTATACGGCTAGTGCTGGATTCATTGCATGAAATGTAATTATATCTATTAAGGCTTTATTAAGATGACCAGAATCGCGAACTGCACACTGGTGGAGAACCGGGGCATAGAAAGAAAGTAGAAATTGATATAAATAGACGATCATTATACACATATATGATATGTAACTGTAGAAAAACGTGTTAAATATACGTAGAACACGACGTAAACTCATAAGTACACTAAAAGGAAAGAATAGGCATATTATGACTTAAAAGCATGAACAGAACTTATAAGTAACAAAAAGGAAAGAAAATGTGAAACAGGTACGCCTAAGGTTTAACAACTCAATTGAAATACACGAGGTATCATGTAGCCACAGAATACTTCAAAAGGTATTGACCATCGAGTGTACCATGTACAAATTACGTGTTCATACTTAAAATTACTTTACTAGATAAGAAATCACGAGACATAAAGTAGGGAGAGAAATATCAAAGGAAAAGTGGCCATAGTGTACCATGTACAAATTACGTGTTCATACTTAAAATTACTTTACTAGATAAGAAATCACGAGACATAAAGTAGGGAGAGAAATATCAAAGGAAAAGTGGCCATATGACGGCATAGGGGCATTGTAAAAGGGACAGAGGATTCACAGGTAATTATACAGATAAAGAAATAAAAAGCAAAAATATAAATAAGAGAAAGAAAAAGTTTATTCACAAAACCAATTCGATACACAAAAGAAATATTCTTCTCTGGGGAGGAGACAGGCCAGCCCTAGCCAGCTCTCACCACACAGTGGCTACATCTGGTGGGTGAGTAGGGTACTGGTGTCCTGGAAGGACCCTGCCTGCTGGTAGGCCATCTGGTGGATACTGGAGGAACTACTGGACTGTCTGGTGGTGTACTCCAGTACCTCTATGCATGGTACTGTCACCATAGTCGCATAAGTAATTTGATACATAAGCAGGAATCCAATCAATAAAATCACACAAACACATTAAAACACACTTTTGATATATAAGTAATACTAACACGAAAACGAAATGTCGCATAATTAATTTGATACATAAACAAGAATCCGATCAATAAAATCACAAAACCACATTTAAACACTTTTGATATATATAAGCAATACTGACACGAAAACGAAATGTCACACAAGTAATCTGATACATAAATAAGGATCCGATCGATAAAATCACACAAACATATTCAAACACACTTTTGATATATAAGAAATACAAACATGAAAGCAAAATGTAGGGAGTAAAAACCACATGATAAATTTAAATGCTATATAGATATTAATGAAGAAGAGCGAAAAATGGGCCTGTGGAGAGAGAACTTCCAGCAGGGAGAACAGAGATGTACGATGGTTTTCATCGACGTCCATAGCAGAGTGGTTGGGACAGCACGCGGAGTAGGCAAGTAGAACAACACACGGGGGTGAGGTGGAACAGCAAAAACTGAAAAGATAAAGTTCACATACTAAGTTACATACAAAATTTACACACAAAGTATCACAGAGATGGAACAAAGTTTACATACAAATAACACAAACTCTGGACGAATGAGAGTAAGCTTCAGGTAATAAGTTACAGTGCTAAACAGTCCACCAATAAGAGAAGAGACAAAGTGGACAAGGTCTTTATGATAATGATTAATGGAGGAGGGCTCACGACAGGACCCAGAGACGGGCAGTGTGACCGGGGCGTTGTTAGGATGATCACTAACATGTGTTTTCTCGGAGCATGTGTTGAATAGCCATAGCTAGATATAGCAAGGCTGATCAGACTAAGAGGCTCACGGCATCTGCGAAGATGCGTTATACCTTGCAGGAGCCTTCCCCTTCACATTAGTCGCTATCGGAATTAATAGCGACAACCCTTCCTTGTACTACAAATGAGTAGTAAAGGGTAATGGGCCGACATTGAATTATCTGGTACACTGGCACTAAACTATACCCCCAGGCCTAACCGTGCTGAGCTGCTCCGGGAGGGAGAGATAGCAGGCCTCTTTGATTAGTGGGGCAGCAGTAGGAGCAGCTCACCCAGGAGGTAGGAGGAGACTGTAGTTAACAGGGAACACATGTGGGAGTGAATGGAGAGGTGAGTAAAGGGGAGTTTTTCCCATGATTACAATACATACAAATACATTCCAGGTTGTATTTAGTAGAGGTTAGGAGTTAGGGATAGCCGCTAGGCAGTAGGGTTCGTAGGAGAAGATTAAGCATGTACTATAGCAAGGTTGACTGCATTATTGTTCTGTGAGTAACATGTGGCTAGGTGGTAAGGGACTAGGTGTCAGAAACATCTGTTGGCATTGCCTCTGACCGAGGATTACCTGATCACTATTTATCATTATGTTCAAGATGTGTGTGTGATGCAGTAGACGCTTCCTGTTAAGTACCGAAATAAAATTTAATTACCCAACTTGTCATTTCTTGACGTTATCTCTCACATAGGCCTATATGTCAGAATAGATTAGGTGCAGATCTCTATTTCTGATGAGAGAATCATAGTTTCCCCATTCGAAAATCTAGAATAAGAGGTCTAGTTAATTAACTTTGGACACTGATATTCTTCACTGGATATGAGGACAGAGCTCCCAAGTGAAACGATTAAAGTAGATATAAGACTAACATTCATCACTGGATATGAGGACAGAGCTCCCAAGTGATGCGATTAAAGTAAATAAATACAAGATAGATTACAACTGATCAAGGATAAAGTAGATACTAGATTTAGACCTATTTATACGGCTAGTGCTGGATTCATTGCATGAAATGTAATTATATCTATTAAGGCTTTATTAAGATGACCAGAATCGCGAACTGCACAATACCCTGGTACTTGTGATAAACATGTATACTTATAGTTACACATGTCGGATATAACATTTTATTACTGTGTATGTTGCAACGGCTTTACAATTTCTAAACCCATAGCAAAGCATAACTGTTGATAGATGAGATGTATCTCAAGAAGGCTAGAAGTGGCTTCCCTGTTCCTCTGTGGTATTGATTTACTTATCTAAATTCACAGTTAGTATATTGAGGTCCACCAAACAGTTGTGTTATTCAATAGTGCATATGGCTTAACGCGCATGTCACAGGCATTTGCAGGAATCCAACACAAGAACACAAATCAGGAGTTCTAAGCTTTTTTTTTACTTGGAAGCCAAATGATAACAATATAACAGAAACATTCATCCACGCACTCATCATTGTGTTGATATGGAAATCTGACTCCCGCCCTGTATCACTGTCGGTTAATCCCTGGCCATATGGCATTAGATCAGACACAAACCCTACAGTCTGACCTATGGCAAGCCTTTATAACCGTATACAATGTCTTTATGAAATTCCCCCATTGATTGGTATTGTCATTAATTGATGTGGACTGTGCATGGAACAAAGACTTTAGATTCTTTTCATTTAAACAACTTTTGGGATGGATGTAGAGCATTGTAGTCTCGATTCTATTGATTATATATAAAGTGGCGTTTTAATGTGATTATATATAGGGCCATATTCCTTCTTTTGTTGATATTCCAATTATGAATCACAGTTTTTATTTGATAACGTTGAACAGTTCTGTACAAGTTAAGAAAGAATGTTTTTGTCAGTGTCCCATGTGATGTCTTTCTAATTGTAAGCAGCTTGTAAGCTTTGATCACTGATAATTAATTTTATAGTTTAGAAAAGTGTACAGACCCCCCCCCCCTTTTTCTTTATTGAAAGCACACTAACAGAGTAATCAAGACTCATATTAAATGGGTGAAAGGCTAGCCATAGGCGCGTGTAGCATAAGTAGATCTAAAGCCGGCTTGACCTTATCTTAATCATATTAGGGGTGGTGAGGTTAGCATGTACACTGGTCTCACGGCGATAATCTCACCCACCTTACCAGAGTCCACCTGTGCACTGACCAGCATACAGCCCCTCCATGTCCTCCAGTACCTTTCTCCAGGCTCTTTAAGCTTTAACACCTAAGGGCTATTGACATGGAGATCGGTGCCAAGATCATGTTTGATCAGGCTACACTGAGTCACCCACCTTAACCTTGGCAACTGCGTTTTGGTATATCCTTAGCATTTGGAAAATACATATTTCTGTTTGGATTAAGGACCGTGATTCATTTCTAATCATCATTTACATGGATACACACGAAGGCCTATTGCATATCATGTGAATTTGGAAACCAGCGTCTTGACTTCTGCTAAGGGTGTGGGATATGCCTGTGTGTGACTACTATATAGCCCGGTAGCTGCTACAAGTGGCCACGAACTGGTCGGCAAACAAAGGGACATTTACATGGTATACATTCTAACACACAAACCACGGCTACCACGTTAGACGTCGTTCGATCACAGCCTATGCTAGACAACAGGCGGACGCCAGGCGGGAGCCACTGTTGAAGTAATATCTGAGATTAAAGAGAGGTTATAGATACACATGTACAGCACTGGAGGAATACGGAGGGGTGTGAGGGGTGTTCATCGACATATCACCACACATCAGTATGGAGTTGGTCTGAGCAGATAAGCTGGTTGCCATGCACAGTCACGATTGTGTTGTGAACTTCAGTGGGACACAGTGCTTCATATGGAGCTTCGGATAACTATGAACTAGGTAAGGGCATGTATGCAATGAAACATCCCTATGAAAAAACTATATTTCTCTTGCTTACAAGTTTTGTCACGTTTTCCTTTTAATAACTAACGTGAAACTGTGGTATTTCATAATATAAACCATATCCCACACGCACCATGATGAGAGCTCGTGAAAGGAAATTAAGGAACAAGATTATCATTTAGAAGTATACATTCATTAAACTAGTTTAAGGGTATTACTTATACATTTTACATTATCAGTAGGGCTTAAGAAGGGGGTGTAGCAGTTTTTACTATATTGGCATTGGTGTATTGCCTAATTCAGAGCCACCTCGTAGTCCAATATTACTTCAACATGGCATATAAAAACAGTTTTTAACTCCATGACAAACACTGTGGTCGTGCACTAGAATGTACTTTAATACACACACTAAAACATACAGTATAATAGTAATACCATATGGCTGGATCCACTTGGTTGGTGACCACCTGCTGGCAGCTCTAACAGTCTGCATGATCGATGAATGGTGCTGGGACTGATATCCCGCAGAGTCTCAAGCTGTACACCTGCACCCTTATAATACCTGACCCCGGATCTATAGCTCTGCTGAATGGCTACCTCTACACCCATACTGGAACATGTATTACACATTTCTGTGTGTTTGCAGACCTGTGTTAACCCTTTAAGGTCAGCATCGCACTAAAACAGTTTTATGCACTTTGTTGGGTTGATTTATGAATGCAGCCCTGACGCGTAATTAATTCGCTTGTCATGCATTCTGGTGCACTCCAGAATGCTAGGCATGATGTAGCAATGCATCGCCGGTGAGTTACTCGACGGCACCACGTTGGTGCAGCATGATGACACACTGACATAAATATTGAAGCATCATTCTGTCCTTAGAGGGTTAATACTATATTCTCCCCGCTACAAATCAAACTGACCCGACCTAATGTCGTCTGTGTATGGTTTATAGTAATCTCTCCCTATCATTACTGATCTAGCTAAGTTGTGGATTCGCATAATATAATATGTGACATTGGTGTGCCAGATCACATAGAGACATCTCAGATAGTCTAATGCATTCAACTCGCCAACCTAAATGTGCAAATTATGGTAATACTAACTATGGGTAGCCCTAGTGTATCGGGTCTCCAATCGGAATAATAATTATGTAGCCTATAAATATGCATCTTATGAGTTACATAAACACCATACACATAGAGTACGATTAGGCCTAATAGAAGCTTATAGATAAATCATGAATACATATGATTAAATGCCACCATAGGCTATCCATCGCTCTTTTACTTTTACCTTTACGAACAGGCATGCCTTAATCTAGATTGAACAAGTGCTGTCATTCACAGATAACAGACAGCTTTAATCGCCTTTGGATCTTATCTGGAAGTAGAATACCTATAACATCCCCAGGGAGTAAAAGGAAGAAATGAACAATCCGTTCAAGTAAAAATACAAACTGAAAAGTAAAATTCCTATCACATCCAATCGACTTTCTTTCTCTCTTATAAATCAACCTCCATATGAATGATAAGACAGCAGTGTTTAATCTGGTGCTTTTTTCCTCTTCTAGGGTTGGAGATAAGTCCTCAAAGCATCATGTCTGTGATCAGCCTCCCGAGGTCCCTCTGGACACCCTTCCAGGAAAAAAGCTACGCTCTGGATCAGATCAAGAAGCGTGCGTACAAACTGATGGGAGAGTTTAACTGTGTGGTTCTGGAGTACAGGGACTGGTTCAATAGGCGCAACCAGACCTTCCTCACCGTGGTTAAGAGCGTACAGGCCGAAGCGCCTTCCGTTGTACCTCACGAGATTAACAACTTGAACGACTTCCGGAGGCTCGTCAAGGTAGGGCAGCAGCTGACCCGCTCCGGCTTCCGGTTCCGGGGTAAGGAGCATGTGGATGAGTTCCTTGGCTTCTGGGAAGAGTTCCTTCGGATTAAGGAGTATCTCGATACAGACTTGATGATCGAGGTTCACGAGTTCATAGCCAGTGTAGATAGGCTAAGGAAGCCAGAGCTTATGGACGAGATCAATCAACTCCACAGTCAACTCACCGACATGTGCTCTGAGATGTTCGACTTCAAGCAGATCCCTCAGGAGAAGAACAATATATTTGTCTATAAACTCTTAATGGCGGACCGCCGCTTCTTGGGTCTTGTCGGGTTTCTTCCCTACGTATTAGACTTTGCCACCAAAGTGTGCTTTCTCATAGGAAAATTATTCATCGAGAGACTTTGATGTTATCATGCAGTAGTATTGTTATATGAAACGTCCTCTGAGATGGACAATATCATATTATTTATAATCAGTAGTTACCGTAATCAGATAACTGTAGCATATGATAAGTATTGCTGGTTATGTATATATTACATACATCTCAGAATGACTGCGGCTTCCTGATAGCCACACATGGAATTATGGTCACACACTGCATTGAGTTCATACATAAAAAGTGTGCATGTCCATCTCCATTTCCTCATGAGTACCACATTGACAGAAATACTGTGATATAAAGTTTTAAGTGAGTATCATCTGATAGCTTGAGATCATAGGAAGATCATATCCGTTTACTTATATATATGAGCTGTGAAAATTTCGACATTGAAATCATATGACCACGGTCTAGTAGCTGAGCTTCACCACCTCCCCAACATGTTTTGTGATGTGTAAAATGAGATGGGGATGAGTACAATGCCTTTTCCTTGTTGATTAATCACAGAGCCATTGATATGCACTTTAATCTGTGATACTGACTACATGTGCAAGGAGATAGTGTACAAAGGGACCTTTTTGCAGATAGCAATTTTCTAATGAATGCTTATACATAATGCCCAAGATGTACCGGTAGTATCTGCGGCTAGTATTGACATTGCTGTATCCAGTTTCACTTTGTACGATGCTGATAATAAGTGAGCTCTATACTAGGTAATGCAAAATGAGCATGTGGTCGTACATTATACGTCCTGCCAATACATGCATGTATGAAAGCTCTGGCGATTGTTTGCCTATAATCATAAATGAACACACTGGTTTCAAATATGTTAACTCTAATGCTCCATTGATATTAACTACTATTAGCTTAAAAGAGGTTTGGTATCTCCAGCGGCAGATCCACTGAACATGTCCCTGCTTATAAATTAAGTCCAGTATAACATTACTATTTTATCAAGTACGGTAATTCAAATGCGAATTTAGTGCAAGTGTGAAAACAACATGCAATACCAATCTATTGTCGATCTGCCACACATAAATCTACAGAGTGAACACAATGGCTGACCAGAGCCTGGTTTCACATTGGACCGATAGGTGGCAGGATAGAGCTTGACAATCAGTTCGTCAGATGGACACTAGGCAGCAGCACCTTGCATGGAACATGTCGCCAGTGCCTTAGTATAGCCCTAGGAAGGTTCGTGAAAGAATGATGTTCTCAGTGGAAGATTACGAAAAATGGTTTCTTACATTAGCAATGATATGGTATACCTACCATGACCTGCTATAAGTCGCCAGTACATGTTTACAATAAAATTAGACGTAAAGATAGCTATTTCAACTAAAATCGTTGTCATTCAATGGTGTGAGTCCGATCGATAAACTTGTACTGATTCCACCTGGCATCTTCACTTGTCGGCCTAGAGGGATATCACCAGGCAGATTACACTGTAGAATCCCTTTAATCGTCCAGCGAGCAGTGATCTGTCATATCTTATCTGTATCTGGGTGAAGGTCTGGCCTCTTGTTAGAGGCACACAGGGTACAATTGGAGGACGGTTGGTACGCTGCTTGAAGTGAGTCTTCCTTATATCCTCCACCCACACCCCAAGACATGCACATGATGTTCAGGTATTGTCAAAGCAGTCTCATATCCTGCTGCAGTTGACGCTCTTTAATCTCTTGCTGTGAGCTGTCTAGCATCCAGTACCAGGAATATATTAATATCAGCTTCAACTTTCTCAAATTTGTCTCAAGAACTTCTGTTCATCCCTTATTATTCTGAGTTCAGAGGTCAGCATTTGAGGGAACAATACCAGACATCTTAAAATAATCATAATCCAACGTATAATATAGATTGCGATGGCACAGAAGAGAAGAACACTATGGTATAATTATGTACATGCTTAGCGAAGTGCACGATGGAGAATCTAAATGGTTTGACATTGTGAGCTAACCTTTTAGTTTTGATGAATCTGCATGAACTTATCAACTGCATCAACATCAGAAGTACCTTCAGAAACAGGACGCCGTGCAACGCTAAATGGCATCTGCAGCAACATGATGATGTCTTTCTCCCTGAGTACATGCCCCTCATCCCACATTCATACTTTAAAACACGTGAAACTTGAACCGTTGATGAAAAACTGAACTCATCATAGCCAGCTGATGACTACATGTCCTGCCCGCACTCAGGGTGCACCCATTTAAACCGTCCTCACAACATGCATGTATTGTTGATGTCTGGCATCTGGAAGACCACCATGTACATAGTTTGAGAAGATTGAATACAATTTGAAGTAACATACATAGAAATATGCTCTATATCTCTCCCTTTTTCTTCTTAATTTTCTATTTATCTTTCTCTCCTTTCCCTCTTCTTTTCTATTGGTATTGCCCTCATGGTATCCACCTCCGTGCAACATGTCATGTTATCAGGTTATTATGCAGATAACGTCAACAGGCAGTCTGGTGTTCAACAGAACCCCAACATTTTCTGTCTGTTTTTGACTGGTTTATGGCTTTTTCGTCTCAGTCAATATTTGATGATACGTTACCGTTAACCTTCAGCACCCAGAACCCAGGGCAAAACCAGCACAACACTAGAAAGCGATAAGAACCAGGCACAATAAGCACGATGGGACATCCAATACAAAACCGTGCTACAAATTCCCATAAATCAGCCGCTCTTGCTGCCGCTGCCTCGTTGTCTTCTTCTTTTTACACACAATGAAGCATTTAATTTTGCCATTGATTTGGGGCGTTCATGAACATCACAACCGGTTATTTGTAGTTTCCCAAGGGGGATCTGGAGATCTTGGCCTGTCTGCCTTTTTCCTACTTCCTATTCCCATCTCCTGTGTGCCTCCCCTACACCATCAACACTGTGTTTTCGCTCGGAGCGCGGCACCAAAGAAGCCGTATCAGCCTGGGGTAAAGACGTGTGGGGGGAGGGGCACATTGTGAGGGGATACAGAGAGGGATGGGCAGGCCTGCTTCCACACACAGCCGAGGTTAAATCAACATTTACAATCCACGTCCACCTGGGACATGAGTAGATAGGTTTGCAACTGTCACGGGGCCTTCCTGGAAGAACAACAAATCTGTGATCAATATCTACGTGCCTCATCCAGGCTGCATTCATGGCCTGTGTGGCGGTAGGACGGCAGGGTTGGCGACCTTGAACATTTGTTACAGCCTGAGTTATTGGCCAATATTGTCGGGTATCGGGTACTCTATCCATATGTGTGTCCATTTATTTCATTTATTTATGCATGTATGAACACCATGTATGCTTATAATTAGATCTGGCGACACAGTAAAAAGTTGTTGTTCGTGAACAGCAAAATTTGCTGTAAATGTGCAGTACTTTAGCTGTAAAGAATAATACAGCAAATTTTGCTGTACATGTACAATTCTGTTACTGTAGATGCGGGTTACGGTAATGACTTGTAGATCTACAGCACTGTTTTACAGGTTGTGAGTTCAATCCTTGGTCGAGCCACTTCTCTTGTTTTACCTACATCCATCTAAAATTAGTTTTTCCCTCACATAGTTGATTAAAAATATCACCAGCACTGGGAGGCGAACCCAGGACCTTCAGACTATGGTATACAATCAATTTTGCTGTACAGTAACAGTAGACTTTGCTGTTACTGTACAGTATATGTGCTGTAAATATACATTTAAGCTGACTTACTGTAGGTCTACAGCACAATCTACTGGAACCAAAGTTGCCCCCAGTATTTGCTGTACAGGAACACTTACGTACTTCTAACAGTGGAGTAATTTGTCACGACTTTAGTTCCTGCAATATTTTGAGTTTAAAGGTCGTTGCTTATTGACGTACAATATAGAAATAAAACCTGGACCTGTCTCCCTGTAATCATAGAACATTATAGGAAATTACCCCACCCCCTTTCAGCCGACATAACGGGAGCTTAAAATGTAATATAAATGGCAATAACGATTTCAAAAACTAATAACCATTATACTGAGTCAGCTATGGTCCGTGTGCAAGGTCTTCAGGGTGACGTGTATACAGAACCATGCTGAACAGGATGCAAGCTCCACTTATACTCCTAAACTTCGAATCTTCTTCTTGGCTGTACTGAGAAATAAGGAGTATAACATCTGAAAGAATTATATTATACGCAACATTACCTGCAGATTGCCCTAAATTAGCCGAAAGTGCTCACAAGCACATTTGCAATTTTAAGCGGCCTTTTAGTGACTAAATCCTGCTCTTTAGATGTTGCTTTTGGACTTGTGGACTTTTCCCATGAAGTTTTAACATCCCTGCAACCGAAACCGTGATATGGCAATAACGATGTACTGTTACTTTTTAACTGCTATAGTAAACTGCAGAAAGGTATTATGTGATAGGATCATAATTTCTCACGCTGTCATATCTAATGGTTACTGGCAAAGATGTTTACATGATAAATACTATACACAATACATAAACTATAGTAGTTACTATGGGCATAATGAAACGTGTAGTGCTACATATGTACACACGCTAAACCACCAATAAACCAAAAGTCCATTGTAGAGAGGCATAATTGACACATGAGCAGCAATCGCACTATACATGGACTTGACAAAAGCGATCCGATTTCTCATAATGATTGTGTTATGATCCTTCCAAGGACAGGCTAAATCAGATAACAAAGGTAATCCCTGAGAAATAATGAGGGCCACCTGTGTAGTCAGGGTGTATCAGATAAAGACGGAGACCAGCACGCCATGTACCATAGACTATATATATACACCGATAGTCTTATACTGCCAGTCTACAGCATCCACATGGGAGAAGGGACGTGGAAGACAATAATTAAGACTTATGCTATACTGTTGGCCTCAACATTAGAATACATTGAAGATATCATTGATGATGATTGGTGGTGATTCTGCGCTGAATATAGTATTAACAGACAAAATACACCCAAGTTACCCAAAGTTACAGTGGAGACCCAGGTAGCTGTCCAGCTGCATCTGTCCAGCTGCATCTGTCCAGATGCAGCTGTCTAGATGCAGCTGTCCAGATGCAGCTGTCTAGATGCAGCTGTCCAGATGCAGCTGTCTAGATGCAGCTGTCCAGATGCACCTGTCCAGCTGGAGCTGTCAAGCTGGAGCTGTCCAGCTGGAGCTGTCCAGCTTTACTCGAGGTTGCTGATCAGTCTGATGCAGTGGACTTTGCAACATGCATGATATCGATAAGTTATAGTAGTCTACAAATCTATCTATAGGCTTTGCTGTTCCTGTGCTGACAGTTAATTGATAAACATGGGATGAACCTCTCAGAATCTGATGTGGAACACACCTTTTCCTGGGTCAGGTAGATCGATGGATGGGCAGGGGTGGACAATCATATGAGATGGCTAACCATTATCTCAAAGTTATGAACTAATCCCTAACCCGTTGGTTGATATCCAAAGATTCAGTGGTAATAATAGTTACAGCCCTTTTGAGTTCCTTTAAATGCATATAATGTTTGACAAACAGTGGAAAAGTCTAAATAATCCCAATCTGCAATTTCCATATCGGTTTATGTATATTAAGGCTCTCTTATTTGCATATTATGATTAGGTACATGCCTCACCAAAATAAGCTAGACTTATTACATGAAATTGCTTTTCAAGTTCACATTAAGGTGAATTTAGAGGCATAATTTGGAAATTACTAGTCTGTCTGTTTTGTATTGCCAATTGGCATAATTTGTTTGAGGGTAGACGAGACATATTACTACAGTCACAAGAGTACACGACTGAATACAAGTACCACAGGTGTACATGATTATATTACTTTCCAAACCTGCAATACTGTTTGAATGCAACATAACAGAAGTATTTCTAAGTATTATTCTGCCTGGGAGTTAGTTTGAATTAGTCATCTTTAACAGTCGAATGGGATATTCCACAGGTCGTATCAGAGATCCCAATATGGAGCAATTACATCAACGTACATGAGAGAATCTTAGATTTTAGACCATGCATATTAGTGTGAGTAGATATTCTTAGATTTCAGCAATATCAACGTAAGCTAGCTAGGTAAAACCACATGATGGCTCTTGATAGAAATTATCTGCGTGAATCAGACCCTGATGCTGGACATGTGACAGATTTTTTTCAATGTTTGTTGATCAGAGCGTCTCATGTGCGTTCTCTCCGTTAAAGGTTATCGTTTCGTATCTATTACAAATAACAAAATGAATTCCGCATTTGACACGGGTATTGACTACACCAAGGACACTTGCACGGTTACCATGGCTGCTTACGAGTTACAAACCCCCTTTACACCCCCACCAACTTGTTGTACTGCACCATGTATCATAACGGTTACAGACACGCGCTCATTCGCCTTCTTTGCTAGAGTGCTTCTTCATTTTCTTACTGGGATGCAGTATTTATTAAAATCACGTCTCAATCTACACACATTTTGAATTGGTTCTGACTAAATCTGGTGATATCACAATGATGGTGCCATATGCATATCGTTTCAATGTAATAATACTTTGGCATTTCGATGTAATAATGATGATAAACCTGCTTTAAAAGATATCCAAATGATACATATCCAAATGAATTCCTGAATAAATGACACAAATAAAGTGTTATTCCTAGACATAATCTGCATGTTAGCAAAATGCGATATGAAGATTATTATGTGCAACAGGAAAGACTAGAACATTGTGCGAGCTGGGTCCAAAGTCATTTCCATCATGATTAGATAATATATCCCAGATGAGATACATGTATCAGAAGAAGATGACTTTTAGATGGAATATAATACATAATAGAGTGCATTATACTCTACCCCCTGTAATATGACCTCTGCATCGGATGTACATACATAACACACAATCAGGGATATTTGCCTGTAGACATGAGACCCAAATGAGACCCATTTAGAATGAAAATTAAATCTTTATGATAGCATATTCAGAATCATAAGAAAAAGTTGAACTAGGGCAATTTTCTCATAACTATTTATTTTTCTTGAAATATCTCCTGAAATATCATGTGTAGACCATTACTGGCTATTTCCCCTAATGGCATAATCTCCCACGTTGCGTCATTATAGAACGTGCCCTCCTTCTAACTTCGTTGACCTCCCTTTATTTTACAGAAACTGAGATCCTGAGATACATACTATCTGCTCTCCATACCAGGCCAAAAGAAAGGTTGGTTTCTGGTAACATTGTCAGACAATCTAGGACCGACCGCCCGTTTTTGTTTTGTTTTTGTTTTAATCTTTTTTTTTGCTTTCCACCATTTTAGGGGCCGGTTTAGAGTTTTTTGCTCTAAAATCCTTAATAATAGTCTGATTTACAAGTCGTAAAAAATTACATGTGGCGTAATTTTCAGAATATTTAAGAAAGAGGGGGACCCGGCAGTGTCTTTTAGACCCGGTCGGGTTACCAGATACCAACCCTTTTTTTAGCCCTGGCAATAATGTATGTCTTTATGAGTGTATGTGTTTTGAAAAACTCTGGAGCATGTACACATAGTAATTCAAGGAGTGCTCCTCATGTTTTTAGAATGGCTCAGCACATCTTCTGCATTGCATCAACTGGATCTAGTGCCCTTCCCAGAGCAGGTGATAAAACAACCGTACATCAAAAATAAAATAAGAGTCGAGTCTCTCTTGTCAGTTTGAGGTATTTATGTCACTGGGGTTGTAAATCTGACACCTTGGTGAGTTTGTTTAAACAACAGCCCATGGGAAAGGAACACAAAGTAACCCAATGACTAGATGTTAAATAACAGATCGTTGTACACAGTATGTACTGCACACACGTTAAGGATTCCATTGAGACTGTAAGCCATTTTGTAGTGTGGTTGTTATGAAACAGGTGGCTTTCCTGGTAACCTATACTATTTATCTTTGTCCATCACAGCACTCTAAAATCAATTACTATCACAGCAGCCCAATGCCATTACACATGTGTTTGCTGACTATTGTTTAGCACAGCAACAATGAGGGAATGGGACCAATCAGAAAAAAAACAGCTTGAAGATGTACTTTACAGACTAACAAAACTGGGCATCATTGTGGAACTGCAAGTCATAAAGCCTGACATAATCGTTGTGTGAAATGCAGAGCGAATATGTAATTTGATTACATGTAGTGACATGATGTATTGTATCATAAGCTCATCCTTTAAGAAATGAAGTTAGACTTACATGCACTCCCCGACTGGATCTTATAGCTATGCTGTCCACACCTCCTCAATCCGTCATAACGTATGGATGTGAGGAAATATCCCACAGTCTTGCTTTCTTCAGCAACATCATCCATCATCTGAAAGAGGTGATATTCATCAGCTTACAAGGACAGTTGAGAGTAAACAACCTCACAAAGAAGGGATACCTATTCTTCAGTCATATACATATTGTCATGAATTAATAGATAGACTCATTAATTACTTTACATGGCAGCCACTTGAGACATAATGTTATATTACATTGTGGCCACTGATTCTATAAGTTGAGTTGAGTTGAAGTTAATTTTATTGGCTATAAATCATGAAAGAAGTTTTTCAGATAATAGCCAAGATAACAAAAATTAATACATGAGTTGTTCAGAGCGCTGGTACAAAAGGCTTCCACGAGCATTGAAATTAACAATTAAATGAAGAATATTATCATGATTCACACCTCGTTCCCATTTGTCATTAAGCTGAACTAACAATGCTTCCATTTCTGTTAGTACGTATTCATAACTGAGTATCAGTCACTACTACAGGCCATTCTTGAAAACAGATATATTTAATGCATGATGTTGTTTAGGAATGTTGTCATTTTAAAGTTATAGTACTTAAATGCGAAAAATCACAATACTTAAATTTGCCAACTATATGAAATTAGAAGAGATACAAGGGAACAGACTAGATAGCAAAGAAATATTATGGTCTTTGCAAGAATTACCCCCCCCCCCATACTAGTTTCTCCCCCATCTATCGTCAGCAGACTACCCTCTCCCTACATTGTCTCTAGCATCCTTGGGGTGCCTCATGGCAATGTGGCTAATTGACCTGGCTGGGTTTGGGTTACATGGTACGTGGTGGAAAGTTTACGTGATTAAGTCAGGTGCTGAACGACCCTGTCACCATCAGTTAAGGCACTTCTGACACCAGAGACGGCCCTGGGAATGACCGCAGCCATCAAAGAGAATGCCATATACCACCTCATATGATGATGCTGCTGCTTGGGGGAGGCATTCCACTGTATGAACCAAAAGGAAGCAGTCATATATTCATACATAAGGTAATGGCCGATTATTTATTCATCTATGTCTCAACTTGGCATTATAATGTCGGCCCATTCTAAGCTAGCATTATAATTTAGATTAGGGGAAATCAAACATTCTAATTATCAGATGATCATGAATTACAATGTATGAGATAATACATGTATAGTATAGTATTTGGACTAATAGTGTTAGCGGTAGTGTCGGGTCCACTTATCAAACTACGTGACTTTATTAGGGTTAGTAACCAAAGAAACATTCAGTATGCCATTCACTTTTTAGTGTAATGATATTCCCATCTCTTCGGCACAGCATACCCAATTTTTTTTTAAATTCAAGGATTGGCATACTAATATGAGGATATCAGATAACATGCGCTAGTTCAATTTGCATTGAAGACGCGGACACTTACCGTAGTCTGTTTTTAATTGGTACTCCAAAGTTAGATTCAGCTCTAAAATAAGTGATCTATAAATATAACAATAAAACAATGCATCATGCACAGGATGTATTCCATGATAAGAATGCTTGTGTTTACTTATCATGAGTTTCTTTCTACTATTGCGCAGGTGTAGATTAATTTAATATTGTATGTAGACTTGCGTTCCTGTTATTGTGTTATTGACTGGAGAATAGCAGTTGGAAATTGCAACACTGGCAGTGGATTCCGAATTTATTCACCACACATGAAAATAAACGACAAGCGATGTTACTTCCCAATATGGGGAATGGTATTTTTATTTGGTAATGCGATTATATCTGATCATCATGTATACGTTATTACTGTTTAGTGTATGAATGGCCTGCACCATGCAGCGCCGTATACTAACAGGATCGCTGACGGACTGGAGGCCCTAGTTAATATAGAGGATGGGAAAATGGTGGATGGCTGTATATTTTCACAGGATCAAATAGC
Organism: Harmothoe impar; assembly: GCA_947462335.1. NCBI lineage: Eukaryota > Metazoa > Annelida > Polychaeta > Phyllodocida > Polynoidae > Harmothoe > Harmothoe impar. The sequence goes on from OX381710.1 coordinate 41,189,858, forward strand.
CTGCCCCCTGCTGATGGCAATGGACGTAACGTCACGGCTCGCTGTGATTCAGAAACTAGTGGAAATACTACCTCACCCTCTTACAGCTTTCCATCAGATCAGCTAAAGCTCAGCCACAAACATTAAAGCGTTATACACGTCTGATATATTTAGACTGATTGCTACGTTTGACTAATACAAGAAACTCAACACCGATACAATTTAAAACTAGAATAAGAGGCTCATTGCTGGCAGTGTCATTTGTATGTGTGTGACTCCGTAACAGCATGTGATGCTCTTAACTTAAAGGTCTACTTTCTCTCATAATCCTGCTTCTTCACCATAGCTAAAATGATTTATGGATTGAGAACTCTGAAGTCAACTTTATATGATTATGATAAATAGCTGTGCCAGTAAGAGGAGTCGTTATATTATTGTGAGACCTTCACATGGTGGGGTATGGTTGGCTTGTATCTCTACACTGGAGTTGTGTGTGTAGCTAGGGTTCTCTCAGTGGTAAGTGTGAAGCTACAACAAGGCCACCAGGAGTTAGCATTATATGAAGTGACAGCGGGGGATATTGGTCCTATAAATCAGAAAAGTAGACAAGGCCTAGGCCTAAATCATCCCAGTCTCAACGCTCCTCAATCATGCAGATATTTTTTTCAAGTCACTCTGAAAATAACCATGGTAATTCCTACGGCAGCCCTGAAGTGCAAAAGGTTAAAATACATGCCTTTTCTGTTAGAGAGAACATCACCAGAGCCCAATCTAAATACCATCTAGATAATATAATCTCTGTTCTCTTATATTCCTCTGGATATCAATTGCATGAAGTTGTCCTCTCATTAAAAAAGAGTAAATGAAGGTTATGAGAGTATGACTTGTTTACCTGCTTTTTGCAGTTAGGAGATAATTATAGTCAATCCTATATACCTCCAAAAAGAAGCATAGGCAGAAAAATAAGCTTTGCCATAAACTCAACATAAATTTGAACTGAAATGTGGGACTGTTGCTATGAAATAGTCTTCACACCCAATATGCCCGTTGGAATTACACTTGTATAAGGGTACGAAGCCATGGAGGAACAGACACGATAGGTTCACTCGCAGCTTAATTTTCTGTGCCAATAGAACAATCGCAGTGTTTTGGCTTCAGTCTAATTGCCTTTTGAACTTTGCGTTGACAATGTAGCGTGCTTTGACAAGTTGAAGAAGCTCAAGCAGACACGGACACAGACACCCTTTGTAACCGATGAATGAAAGGTCTGCAATCGTAAATGATTGTAGGCAGCAATACTGTTAGCAGCGATGTACGTTAATCTGATATTTTCTTACTAAGTATCAGGTTTTCATGTTAACCATACACCAGGTTTACTGGTTTAGACCGGCCTTTGTCTTTCTTAAACTAATCCTGTATTTTCAGAAGCCGATAATGAATAGATGCACTCTAGCATTGATAAGTATGTTGATGAATTCACGATGATCACCAAATATATCTTTGTCATATTTTACTGGGCAAGGTGAACTATAGTCCCTCATAGCTTAGAGGAGTTATGGGTATATATTATGTAGAGTATAAATGAGAAATTAACCTCAAACATGTACTATCAAATCTACTCACTAGGGTAAGGAGGGCCATCCAATGTTTGCGTTAAATATTTCACCCCACATGAAATGATATTATATCTTCTCAAAGTCGTAAGGTCTGGGGCAACCGTTAATAATGTGTTCTTTATTTGTCCATCAATTTAGTACCTATGTAAGCCACCAGGGGTACCAGCATGGCCTGAATTTGACCCACAACTAAAGAAATTAAGAATTATCTTATTTGGGCAAATAACAAATGGGTGCAGGTTCAATGTATTAGTACTAAATGTCGAGCATCTGTGCATTGCAGTCCTGCGGTTAGCGCTCTTCCAATGCCTTCAAAAACTATAACAAAATTTGTATGACGATACATTTGTGTTAAAGTACAATGTAATCATACGTGCAATTGAAATTGTAAAAACAGATGACAAAAGTATATTGCATCCCAGTAAGCAAAGAAAATACCATGAGATGTAACAATGAGATGAGATAGGGGAAAATGAATGGGAGTCAGGGGATGGGTACAGTGATTTTGGAGCATGTCTAATAAAAGAAGCACATGAAGCACTCGATCTAAATAGGCTTTATATGAAGCTATAAACGACTGGGGGTCTTTTATCATGGTATATAATATTATGTACATTCAGTCTTTAACATGTTCCAACGTTGGACTGCTCTGTAGTACGTACTTCTCTATTCTCTATTACTCATAATGATATATGTTGTTTTCTTTCAAGGTGAACGCAGCTAAAGCTAGAATAGCAAATACGTAATTCCCCTTTTAGATAGTAGCTTACAGTTTTCCGCTTAATGTAATCGTATCGATGTGTAGGATATGATATGGTAGATTCGCTTTTCTATATAGATTATTACTATGGTCCTTATAGAAACTTTACTACATTTGTATTTGGAGTGAAAATGGAATGTTTAATGGCTCAAATAGGGGATATTCTACATAGTTTACATTCATTTCATATTTTAACACGATGGAAAGGCTAATAAAGCTGACTAACAAGGATGAGCTAATGAACATATATTATGCGAATTACAATGATAGAATGAGAGCATATTGGCCCTTTGGATAAGGCAATGTCCTCTCATTCGTGAGGAATTTCTCCCGAAGAAATACCTCATCAGAAAGCCTATGATTTCAATATTAGAATAAACATTCACCCCAAGATGACCCATCTCCTCAGCTGGCCTATTCTTTTACAATTTTTATCAGATGTCATATGCCTATTGGAATTCCGAGGGTAGGAAATAAATAGCATGATGACAACTGAAATTGATTGAAATGATATTTGCCTGGTTAAGTATAGTAACACCCTACTACCCCTACTAATTGAATACTACTATCTTAACCAGCTGTTATTGATTGGTTGATACTCATAGATACAACATAAAGGAATTAGAATAGTGTATTCCATAAATAGATTAAGAGCAGCCTTCAAATGATTGTATGTATCTTATGACTCCTATGATTGTTGCAGCGTCCTTGGGGTGTAACCACTTACTATTAATAGCAGAACAGAACTCAGAGTTCCATTTGATATGAAAGAATATAAAAGCATAATCATAGTTCTATTATCGCACCATTGGCTGCCGGATACTTGTGTAGGCAGGCTGAGCACTCGTCATGAGAAGACGGGGTGACAATCGCTTGGTTTGCAGATACGGTAGGCAACCTCTCTCCCATTTGTCTCCCAAAAGCTCATCAATCTTCTGGCTGGGATTGCCTCCACTAGACATGAGCCGTACACCTACACAACTACGCCCGCCATTCACAGCCCTAAGGCTAATGGGGTAGGGAGGTATGGTGCTTTACTGAGACCCCCCCCCCCCAACATACACACACACTGATATAGAGCTGTCACCAGGAGGAAGGGGTTGGGCACTGCCCTCCTATTGTATTGGGATTCGGGATCATCCGGCGCATCAGACAATAGGAGCTTCACATATAACTCCGGCTTCAGTTTCAAGAGAGCGTTCTGTTCCTTGCAAACCATCTACATGCCAATATATATGAATATATAAATTTATATATATATATATATATATATATATATATATATATATATATATATATATATATATATATATATATATATATATATATATATATATATATATAATTATATATATTGAAATGCAAAGACACAAGTACAACATACAACATGGATTGAAAAAGGTATTTCCAGCAGTGATACAAAATATATGTCCAGCCCATAATTGGAAAAGAGACTCGCTTCTGAACAAGCAGAAACTCCACTATCTGTATTATCATAGGGCACACAATACCGTACAAAATTGAAGTAACCAGTTTTTGCTAGTGTTGTGGAGCGTAGCGGATATGACTGATATACACATCACTGACAATGATAACCATTAATCCCCCCCTCCCGACAGAAAAAGAAAGCTAATAACCTCCTTGTATAGATTGTTCTTGAATAGTGAAGGAGGGAATGACGTGTGGCAATATGTATATGATGCTTTCAACTATATACAGTTGGTGTTGCACGTTACAAATGTCTTAGGTGCGAAATATAGGTTGTAGTTCCCAGTAGGAATTCAATTGTAACATTTTGGCACAAAATATCAAATTGCAATACAAAATAAAATTCTTGAAATACAAAAGTAAATGACGGCACATACACAATGATAATAGTACATGTATATACTGACACATGAAATAACGGAAAAGGTGGGTTCAAGGTTTCATACTTACAATGTAAAGACTTCTGAAACACTCTCACATTCATGATGGGTTTTACTGTGAACAATAAGGCCAGGAGTGTATAGCTACTAATGTAATGAATAAGGTGTCTCCTCTTTCATAGCTGTCTTTCTATTCAGTTCAATTTAGGCCTACTCGTTTTCGAAATACATCTCCAAGATTCTACTGAGCTGAAATCGGCCACATGTTTCCACACTTTCCCCAAGGCTGACATAAAAGAAACAATAGTAAACAGGGAAATTCTAAAGAAGGAAATTACCATAAGTTTCCTGATGCTTTTGTTACGATTCTGGCTGTAAGTAATTAGGAAGGTAAAGCAATTTGAATTCTGGTATGTATGTATTAATGCCGACAGACTGCATCTGACAGGGTCAGTGAACTGTCCCTTTCCATTGATGATCAAAGTGCTAGTCTTTCAACTTGCTTGAAAGGATTCTACTTTACGGTGGTAAAACACCTAAAGGGGAAAGAGAGGTTGTTAAAATAGATATGAATATACAATGTCAAATCTGACATCGCCTGATGGCGCTCTGGGATGTATAGTACTATTCTGGAAAAAAAAGAAAATCTCGAATAAATCCATGAGAAACGCTATATGAGATAATCGACATATTGGAGATATGCACATAATGACAACCCTATCCCCAGATGCCAACCTTTCAATGATTCTAGGCCTGTCTGCTCTGCCTGGCGTAGCAGACACATTAAGCCCTTGTTTGTATACATATGTATTGGCTCTGGCTAAATGCAAGGGGATTTTTGTTGCTCAACAGAAATTTGGCATGTTGCGAGCTGGAGCTGGGTGCTAGGACCTGGAGATTGAGCTGGCCACGTGAGTCGGTTAGAACTGTGAGTCAGAGCTGGAGACATAAGCTGTGAGTTGTAGCAGGAGCCAGGAGCTGTGGTCCTGAGCAATAAGTGCAGCTGTGGATGCAAGCTGTGAGTCAGAGCTGGAGCTAGGAGCTGTGGGTACGAGCTATGAGCCAGTGAGAGCTAAAGGTCTAGAACATATGGTGAGATTTGTGAGTCAGGGGAGGAGCTAGGAGCTGTGGGTACGAACTATGAGCCAGTGAGAGCTAAAGGTCTAGAACATATGGTGAGATTTGTGAGTCAGGGGAGGAGCTACGAGCTGTGGGTACGAACTATGAGCCAGTGAGAGCTAAAGGTCTAGAACATGTGGTGAGAATTGTGAGTCAGGGGAGGAGCTACGAGCTGTGGGTACGAACTATGAGCCAGTGAGATCTAAAGGTCTAGTACATATGGTGAGATTTGTGAGTCAGGGGAGGAGCTAGGAGCTGTGAGTACGAACTATGAGCCAGTGAGAGCTAAAGGTCTAGAACATATGGTGAGATTTGTGAGTCAGGGGAGGAGCTAGGAGCTGTGGGTACGAACTATGAGCCAGTGAGAGCTAAAGGTCTAGAACATATGGTGAGAATTGTGAGTCAGGGGAGGAACTAGGAGCTGTGGGTACGAACTATGAGCCAGTGAGAGCTAAAGGTCTAGAACATATGGTGAGAATTGTGAGTCAGGGGACGAGCTAGGAGCTGTGGGTACGAACTATGAGCCAGTGAGAGCTAAAGGTCTAGAACATATGGTGAGAATTGTGAGTCAGGGGACGAGCTAGGAGCTGTGAGTAGTTGTTGGAGTGGGGACCTTGAGCTGGGTATGGGTGCCAGGAGCGCTTATGGGAGTAGCTTAATTATGGTGGTAGCTTATGGTGGTTTGAATTGGAGCTATGGATAGGAGCTGTATGGCGGGGATGGGGACTTTTGCTGCGAGCATTGGCCGGGCACTGCTCGGAGCTGTGGCCGAGAGGGGTAATTGGCGAGGTATGGCGGTTGGGATTGGCGGATATAAAACTGAGGGAATTACGCGCGGTCTGCACGTGCAATGTTTTTGTGATGGATCAGCCGACGGATGGGAAATTAAGCTGAGGCCCCGACCAGAGACCTCGTTGGGGCACGATGACAGCCTGTCGCACTGGGGCCTGATGGATCATACAAACAATGACATAGTCACACCGACAACTTAACCCTTTCACTAACACCCCGAACATATACCACCCTGCTACAGTGTATCGACATGATCTCAGTACTATAGGTCCTCCTGACATCGATCCTTCAGTTCTTTGTGGCATTTTTAATATACTAATGCATGCAGACATGAGCTCTGGAAATAGGTATGGTGTTTTGCCATGTATGCTATAAGGGGTTATTAGCGTCAAAGCTTGGCTATGGAATGCCAGGAGGCCCCTGTGTGTCCAGTACGGCCAGCCCAAAGCCATGATCGATAGGTAGGAGGTCAGATGATATGTCTAGATAAGAGGATGTACGTGTTTCCGTCTACTTCCCATGTATTAGGTACGCACTAGGAGTGTGGGATAAATGACATGGGATGAATTCTAATTTCTACTTGCTGTCTCATAAATGTAAGGAAAGGTTGAGACAAATTGGCATTCATTCATTCATCTGTCCCTCTTGGATTCACATCTATATTTCTAGCATATCGCTTTACATACAATATTCAAAGCATAATCCGATAAATCCATCAATGCCGTGTTTCCCTGGAACATTGAACAATCTGAGATTAATACGCATAATTATTTTGGAATAGATGAATATTGACCGAACAGTTCAGTACGTTCTAATTAGTATGAGCTGCAAACAACGAGAATGCAAAGTAGATTTGCAGGGATGAATCCTTAAATAGAGGATTTTAATTGGTGTAAAATTAAAGAGACACCCACTTCAAAGAATGTACATAATTGAAATTATGGCTATAAAACAACCTCATTAATAGCATAGTGTACGGGCTGGTTATGCCTCATATTGACTATGCAGTGAAAGGTTGAAAGGTAGCATTTCACTGATGACAATTTGACAGACTTTCGTATGACGGATAAGCAATGGATTAAAAACAGAATAATATGATCACTGTACCTGCATTATCCATGTCAATTATAGTAAAAACAGCCCAGCTACATTATATAAAACATTTCATGAGCTTCTCTCAATCAGACTGATGTAAATATATTATGCAAACTTCCCCGTAGGTTTTCTATTGTATGTGCTTATGATTAACGGAGTAGGTGTATTATACTATTAAAGTATTACATTTATAGGCTTGGATCACTGCGGGTTATCTCTCATCCAGAGGTTGAGGTAACTGTACTGTTAATATTTTCTTCGCAGTGCCTCTACCCGGCCTACACAAAGTGGGCCTAATGGAGAGGAGCATGTTTTAACAACATGAATGAATTGATTATACAGTAATGCACTGTGACCCCCTCCCCCCGCTCTTTCTTGTATATATATATATATATATATATATATATATATATATATATATATATATATATATATATATATATATATATATATATATAATATGAAATCAAAGAAACTACACATAGCAGTAACGTCGGGGTCCTGCTGCTAGCGTAGTTCATTAGTCCCTGCAGTTGCTGTATATAATCACTGTTAATAGATGACAATAGATGACATTTTAATGCCATTTTGTAGCCCCCATCTATATATGAATGTGCCCTTTGAACAGTTGCCATCATGCACACCATAGCTGTGTCGGAAAGCTCTTTCGTTGCATTGCTGATGGGTGGCAAATTGTCACCTTTGATGTGATAATGCTCTGCCTCCAGCGACTCCTATATATGTCTGTCCTCTTTCCTGGTGTGGTGATGCAAAAGTACCTGTATTATACTGGGCGTAATTAGCCGGAGTTAGCCGGTAGATAAGTTGGTGAAATCGTAAAATATAATATTCTGATTTATAGGGCGATAATTGATGCAAATCTCATTTCTTTGAGTTTCTGCATTGTTTTGGGAAAGAAACGTTTGACAATTAAGGCATCTCTCAACAGCTTTGAGAAATTCTTTTTCGACAGAAAAAAAACACATCATAATACGTAGGCCCTAACTTAGTAGCTAGCAGGGCTAAGTCTTTAATTCTGCTGAGTTAAGTGTGTGTCTAACTTAGCTCTCTCTAGTTCAAAGTGACCAGAAGTCCTAGACTTACTGAAGGGATTGTTGGTAGGACACTTATCGAGATCAGACATCCCATGTACATAGACTTCACAGAAACGCACTCTGGGTTTGGACGTGCAACACACTGTGATCCCTGCCTCCCCATCCGGACGGTGAGTGCAGGGAACCTACCATTAAGTCTATTTGTCCAATTACACGTCCCACAAGATGACGGCCATGACTACTCACTGTTCTAGGCTTGCCACCTCTTTGTCTACTCCAATCCCACTGGGACAGTCTGAGCCGGGAACACTGCGTTAGGAACATGCAAGGTGTGTGAGGCGTGTGCCATACGCCATATGGCACATGTGGGGCGTGAACGTTCCATGTTGTGTTTCATGATATAATATAGATTCACACAGAAACTTATAATGCACTGTCAAAAGGGATACATTTATATTTAATGCTTTTTTTTCTAATTGGTGTAAAATGGTATTATACTATACTCTTATATTAGTCATATATATGAAGAGTTTGGTTCCAAAACGCAATAAGCGCCAAAATACAAAATCGGGAGAAAACAAGTCAGGGGTATTGTGTAGGGTAAATTGAAAAAAAAATTGAAAAAAAAATTGAAAAAAAAATTTTTATTTAGAAGATAGGGCCTGTCAAAAATTCAGTTTTTTTGCAAAACGCAACAAATCCAAAAGCAGTTTTTTTGCAAAACGCAATAAATCCACCTCATCAAACGTGGTTTTTGTATGAATGACTGTTTATTCTTTTATGTGTACGGTCTAAATAAGGCTTTATTAAATACAATCTTGGTCTATATTGTTAATAGCATTATTTGAAAATAAAAATAAACTATTTATTTAGAAGGAATTTGAAATATGGACACACATACCATGTTTCATGATTTTTGTGGATTTATTGCGTTTTGCAAAAAAACTGCTTTCGGATTTATTGCGTTTTGCAAAAAAACTAAATTGAGCAAATAAAATCCTTTTTCTAAATTAGAGAAAAATGATGCAAGGATTTTTAAAAGCTATTTGTTGGTGTTTCATGTATGTCCCACTATACCAAGAAAATTAAATATCAAAATAAAAATGGCTATTACTGATTTTATGGACATATGCAGAAAAACGGATTTTGGATTTATTGCGTTTTGCAAAAAAAACTGAAAATTGAAATTAAATCATCCTTTTTCTACCAGAAAAAAAATCCAAGGATTTCAAAAATCGATTTCTAGGTATTTTATTTGTGGCATATTAATCATTAGTCATTAAAGAAAAATGCTTTCTATTCACCAATTCGTAAAAATCAAAAATACACTCTTATCTCAAAACTCATAAAATGGATTTGTTGCGTTTTGCAACGAAACTCTTCATATATATGTGTGTAAAAATCGTTCGGTGAATTCTACCATAATAACTCATAAAGCCTAGACCCCCACCCCACAGACATGGAGTGTGTACTAGCTTTGAAGGAGGCAGTGACAAGGTCCAGATCACGGCCATTTCTTATTGGTGAAGTAGAAGGAAGCATAGCGCCTTGTGGTACCTAGAAGACACATTCACAAGGCCCCGTGCCAGGGGGTAACAGGCCCGGATATGACCCACCAAAAGCCACATACCACATAAGGCAAAAGGTACAGGGTTCCTGGGAAACCAGCACTATACTGAAACCTAATAAACTACTGGATGGTATCCATGCAACCGTACACGTCCTCACTACATTAAAAAAGGACAAATCAAACCAGACATCACATGGTGGTGCCTTAGTTAGAACACTACAGTGATGATAGCATAACTGGATAATGGTGTAATTTATTATCTATGTATGTGATGTCATTCTATGTTTCATAATAATGGTATACATATTACAGTTATAATACTACAGTAATTTGTTTCTTAACTAACAAATCAGATGGTGCCAGATATTATAGGAGGTGCTAGACCAACAATCTGTTTCAAAATTAGCTTTATCAGTGGCTCTATCGCTGCATGATTATGCTAGCTTAGACTTGCTGCACCCTCAGAAAATTGAGAGTCATTGTCGCTAAAACTACCCTCACCTGAGAGTCAGGCAGTGCCTCCTTTAGCGACAATGACTCTCACTTTTCTGTGTGTGTGCTAGCTCAACCTTCGGAGACACTGGTGGAGCCCTGGGGAAAGGGTGCAGACCATGGAGAAGGCTGGGAAGGCCATCGAATAGAAATGGGATTACCCTGGAGCAGGGTCCTGAGACGTTGGAGGAGAGTAGGGCCCGGGTAGGACCATGCAGGAGATTAGCAAAGTCAAAGTTGTATAATATGCCAGTACCTTTATAGACTTTAATTAGATTTTGATTTTGTTGCTACATGCTCAACAAGTAGGCTTATGGGTTATATATGATCTGAATATGGAATATTGATATCCACCTCATGGTTAGGTGGCATAGACGGCTAAGAAATGACTTGTTTGCATACACTTTTTTTCTACCACTGCTATATTGCGACGATACGATAGTCCGCTGTAGCAAATTATAAAATTCCCTCCAGGTGGAAAAATCCTCCAGTGGCGATAGACAGGTAGAATCCGTGATTCCTACAGTAAGCCTCATTTCCTTATTGCATATACGACACCTTTAATACTTCTAATGTACAAAGTACCTTCCATTACTTTGTGCTAGCCCCTCACGACTCTCCTTAGATCCATTTATATGATGAATAAGATAAGACACTAAGTGGGTATCATCTGCCATGGTCCCTTTAGGGTGCATACCTATAAAACCATGTTAGCAGAAGTCACCGCCTTTTCTGCATTCTTCTGTAATCTAGATCTGAAGTAGATCATTGTAGAGTGAACATCAAACTTAAATGAACTTCTGATTAACACAATGTCATAGGATATGATAAAATACAGGTTCAGTTCTTAAAACACAGTATCTATTTTGAATATAACTGTATTGGCAATACCTGTCACATCCTTTATGGACGTGAGGTAGAACTGTATAATATTGAGGGGGAACGATGACAAAGTCATACTTCACAGTGTAGTTATCCTGCTTTGAAATAGATGATGACATGTCTGAAGGGAAGGGTACTTGGTTGTTGATATGCTATCTGCACACATATTACCGCATGCCCGGCCTGACTATAGTGAAAGCCTCTCGTTTAATAAAGGAATTACATCCGTGCAATACGGCGATAGCATGAGGGAACATCATTATGAGAACTGTATAATATTATTCCATTTGTATAGGTATACAATTACGCCCCCCCCCCCCCCATTCAGACTTAAAGACACACGCGGGGATAAAACAGCATTCTAATCATGCCTTTTGCCCTGCAATGATAATATTATACTGTCTAGTTAACCCTCTAAGGGCCGCATAGTGCTTTTTACTGCACATAGCTCTTTATCGTCATGCATGATGCATTCATCCGGCCGAAGCGAGCAGGCTGCATTCATGCATCATACCGACCCTTCCGATATGTATCAAGCCTGCAAATTATAGAGTCAGCACGATGCCTGAATGTAACAATTGGCTCATATCGCAATATACGTCTTGTTTTATTCAGTTTCCAGTATTCTAGGGCTGCCATCGTCAAAGTATGCGGACCATAGTTATAATAATAGCCTCAAGAGGTAAGGGTTGCCGGAAAAGAAAATGCCTTTAAATAATTATATACTCTATTACATGAGGCGTGGGCGATATTCGGTCTATAATGGCAAAATTATATACGTTCATGAGACACCTATACTCTTTGGGTAATCCTTTTATGGAATAAAATGATGTCCTCTCGAAATCAGATCAGATCTGATTATCTCTGAGAAGAGGAATTAGAGGTATTCTAAAATCTAAATGGCGAGAACCTTTATCATTCATCCATGGGTATTATTACAATATTGCTATCAGAAGGCGTCGTAAAGATTTGTTTGTGATCTTCCCAAAGCAGGCTGGCAGGGTGTCATGTCAGATAAGAACCCTGTCCACTCCACAACACCCCAACCTCCAGCCTTCTCTCCTGCCGCCGACCCTTCACATACATGTCAGATTGGGGTGGGTGGTAGTAGGCGCAGGGGCTGGGGTGGGGACTGGGGGAGGCGGGGCTTGGCTATCATGTCATTCCTGTCCAGCTTTCCGATCTGTCAAGTGATAACGTACTTTCCCATGAGGTTAGTTCACCTGACGAACAGCCAGGGACGCCTACTGCCTATGGACGCCGCACCCACACACAGCCGTTTCCGTATTGTAGAATTTATATCCTAAGAGTTGGCATATTCTGTAAAGAAACGTTGACAAATGATGTCACCAAATTTGAGACTCCCACACCATTTTCACTTTCTTTTTAGATTTCCTATAGAAATTAGAGTAATAATTATTCGTCGCAAAATACATCCTCCGCCCTCACTCCTACCTTCCCTTATACAGGATTACAAGTGCCTGAATTCCTCAATTGTGACATATGGTAGATTTATTGAAGGAGATGTCATTGCCATTTAATTTTCTATCGAATACTGGGGTAAAATAACACAATTTCCAAACTTTACAAAAATATTATCATTTGTTAACCAGTCTAGCTTATGGTAAATATCAAGCGTTGCTTCCTGTGATAAATATGAATGTAATCATGTCTGAGAAATAAGCGCTCTTGAGTATGGTCGGGGACCAGTAACAGGTACCCAGTTACATGAGTCCTGCCTGCTTATGGCGATCTGACTGTACAGATGTCCTCCAGGGCCTAATGTATGTATGTGTGAGCTGCCCAGAGGACCACTGAGTGGGGGTAAGTGGGTTTATCGCTGACCAGGAAGGGTTGTGTATTGAGTGGTCTGAGGAGTTTTGATACCCGAGAAGCCCCGGGACACACAAAAATGTCAACCATTTGGGATCCAGTGGACGCTGGCTGCTGGCCGAATGGATAGGGATGGGTGGGGTTGGGGGGGGGGGGGGCAATGCGTCTGGGAAAGTCCTACTCCTATATCATTGGATCAAATAGACGGATCCACCACATTTATACCATGCCAACCAGCCAACAGGAGGCTCATGTCACCATTTTGTTATACTGAGATGAGCTATTGTATCATATATATATATATATATGGCTGTGTCTCATGAGATCGGGCCAATTGAAGCGTCTTTGACCGGGTGCCAGCTTTGACCGGGTGCCAGCTTTGACTGGCCACCATAAAAGAAAAGATTTAAGAAAAATAAATTTCTTCTTTGATATGTAAGGGATAAAGAAAAATGGCGGTGGTTGTATCTTCATATATGGCCTTGCCTGCCCTAAATAAACCGTTTTATGTCAGTCGGTCAAAGCTGGCACCCGGTCAAAGATATCAGCTGGTCAAAGCTGGCATCCAGTCAAAGACGTTTCAATTGGCCCGATCTCATGAGACACAGCCATTTATCTATCTATCTATCTATCTATCTATCTATCTATCTATCTATCTATCTATCTATCTATCTATCTATCTATCTATCTATATCTATATCTATATCTATATCTATATATCTATATATATATATATATATATATATATATATATATATATATATTTATAATATGCTATATTAGATTAGATTTGATACATGCTTATAGCTATTCACCCCATCCCTCCAACTCTATAGCCTCCGCCGAAATACCTACATGGCCTATACGTGTTCGCAATGTACAGTACATATGTCATGAGATACATTTCCCTCGGGTGTTTCCCGTTGCGATACCAATTATATACCACAAATTGACTGAGATGTAACCGAGCAGTAGCTCCGCGTGGTCAAAATTGCTGCTATTAGTCTGCTTAAAATTTTATGTGTGCTTTTGTGCATTGGGAAAAGAATGGGTGCTACCCGTCTGCGCGCATAGTTCAGTGTATGCCAGCCTGTCACTACTTCCCGGGGGGGGGGCACTTGATATAGATTTTGTACACAGGTGTGCGGCTGGGAAGGTTACTTTTTGGGCAAAATCCCCCTCACCAAAGGTCACTTGTGACCAAAATCCCCCTCACCAAGGGTATGGGTTCTCAAAGGGCCAGCCGCACACCCATGTAAAAAAGAATAGTTGAGTGCCCCCCCCCCCCCCGTGCGCTACTTGCAGCTCACAGTGAGAATAAAGGTTGGGCTCGGGGTCAGAGGCCTAAGGTCGGAGGTCAAGCACTGGGGCCACCCTGGCTGACCACGTCGACTCACCATGGTGTGGAGGGGGTGACGGGGAGGGGCCAAGGGCTCTATGACATGTCTCTTGTGGCGGCTCAAGTTATGATGGATGATAAGAAGGAGGAGTTGCGTGCGGGGATTGACCGGCTACCCATCTGCTTAGAGGCGGACGTGTTGAGGAAACATGATCAGGGGGAGTCTGGTTAGTTATATTGGGAATACGAGTTAACATTTAAAATGTGCGTGCATGTAATTCTATAAGGCCAACAGGACATTGAACTGTCGGAAAACTATCGGACTAGTAAGAAATAATTAGGCATGGAAAATGATAATTTCAGTCTGTTAATCTTTCTCTTTCTTATCGATATGACTTGTTTGTGTTATTGGAAGTGTAACATGAATATTGTTCTCGAATGTTATTATCCTCGTTATTAATGTTATTATCCCCGATCATTTAAATTAAACCAAATCCTGATCTGTTAATCCGGTTTAATCTCGCGTTTCTCGCCGTTTTGATGGCAGTCATAATACGATATAACTCCGTCTGCAATGTAATTTGAAATATGCAGTCTGTTACATAAATCATCCGAACCCTGGCTTGTGATACATGGGTTTACTAGGCCTGTATATATTGGCTCTATGAGAGACAGAGCACATGTTGCGAAATTGAAGTCAATAAAAAAGCTTCCAAACTCAAACTCAAACTCTTGTTTAAGCACAACAGCATGTTACAATTTATAGTTATGATGCAACCTGGTGCTTTTATAAGTCATAACTCATAATCATAAACATCTCGGGCACCCCGTGTGAACTTCATGAGAGAAAAGCCAGGGAGTTGGTGGTGGGAATCAGGCCCAGACCTCTGGCTGTCAGAGACCAGAAGAGGACTAAGTGACAGTTGAAGTGTAGGTCCCCCAGACACTGTAACATGCTAATGAGAGGACTGTGGTGGAAACTCTTGCCCAGAGACAGCTTTACATCCATTCTACAATATCCGTAGTGATAGATATGACAACTCGATGATCCCTATCATTTTAGAAGCAAACAGTGTTATGATTTAAAGCAAGAGATGTAGGCCCGGGCAGGGCCAAAGAGAAAGATGTGTTTCATGTCACAGGGTCCAAAATTCTAGGGTAGGCAGGTCGGATTTTTCTTCTTTAAAAAAAAAAGATTTCAAACGTCAGCCTCGCAGGTCCACGGAAATCAACATGCAGACTTAAGTGCTCACTCGCGGACCACTGCTTCGGCTTATTGACCAACAAAACGGCATTTTTTGTTTTTGCATTTCTTTTTTTCAAAATTGGATAAACATTTCTACAGTCGGCCCTGTTTTGCTAGGCAAGGTCCAGTAACCTGAAACACACCTTTTTTCCTAACCGGGAAGTGTGGAGACACTCTGGGGTCTGGAGTCTGTTACAAAATAGTGTTAATTCACATAAATGTAACGGACCCGAAATGGAAACTGGGCAAAACGTTTACACACTTAACCAGGTTAAATGTTACTGTCATGTGACGCACGTGGCCTAACACGTGAGGCACGTGCAGGTCGGTATACTCCCTCTCAAAGGCTGTTATGTAAGTGTCAGATGCTGCCACACGTGACACAACCCTCTCAGGCCGTCACGGGCGCCCCAGCGCCGTCACAGGCCGCTGCACAAGCCCCAGGACCGTCACAGGCCGCTGCACAAGCCCCAGAGCCGTCACAGGCCGCTGCACAAGCCTCAGGACCGTCACAGGCCGCTGCACAAGCCTCAGGTCCGTCACAGGCCGCTGCACACGGTCACATAGGGGCTTGTTGCACCTTTTGGCCAATCACTGTCAACTGACACTAACACTCAAGATGCCATGCTGGTAGCCTGGCCCCCTTAAATAGGGTCAGGTCCCAGCACTGGGCATCTCCATCCTCACTCTACACTTGGACACCACTGAGCAAGGACCTCTCCACTGACTGAGAACAAGGCTATAGGCTATGCCCTACTAGGCCCAACTATCAGACATGGTGTAGGACCCCCTTGGCTCTAGTCCATTACTAACCTCAGGGTTATTAGGTATATTTACCAAGACCTATATTATTGTGTGGATAGGTGTAACTGAGTGGAACCTACATTGTACTTACTGTACTGTTGCTGTCAACTTGTAATAAATACCAACTATACTACAAGACCACAAGACTTAGTCAACTTCCTCACATTACAAGGAGTCTCCCAACTAAGGGGATTCCTTGTATGACAAAGTGGTGGAGAAGTCCTAACAAGATCCCACAAGCTGGCAGCACAGACTACCAAGACTCACCTCCGCAGCAAAGGACCAGCTACCCCTGGATCTCTACCCAGCAGGAGGAGGAGACCCAGCTCCAAGGAGTCATCCAGGAGCTCCACTCCAACACCCTCAGCTTCACCACACCACACCACTCAAGAGAGTGACTTCCAAGGCAAGCTTCACCTGGACACCCTAGCTGCCCTGGACAGTATCCAGGACACACAGAGTGACTTGTTCTCAAATGGTCAGCATACCCCAGGATCAGGTATGAGTGACGATGAGACAGTACCCCCAGGCCAGGCAGCCAAAGAGGAGGCTGAGGCACTTCTACTCATAGCCCAGAATGTAGAAACTCATGTGGATAAGACACTTAGGCCTGAACTAACAGCCCTACACACCACACATGAGGAAAGCACCAGCCGAGCCTTAAGGAAGGCCAAAGAGGAACAAGAGAAGGAACTAATATTACTCAGACAAGCCAACCAGGCACTGAAGAACTCTATGGAGACCCAAAAAGCTGAAGCCGCGCAAGCACTACTTGATATGCAAGCTCATCTACAAGTGACAATGAAAAACCAGCTAGCTGAGGCCCTAGCCACACTCAAGTCAGGTGCACCCATTACCCAAGGAGTGAACCTGACTAACACTGACACCTCCTCAGCACTCCTAGATGCCTTGAAAGAGGAAAGAGTTGCAAGGGAGGCATCTTTCAGTGGGTTAAGGGACCAGCTAAAACGGGACAAAGAGGAAAAATACTGTGATATCCTACAGCCAGAAAAATTTTCACAGTCCTCTCTCACACAATCCGCCAGGAGGCACTGCACAGACTATGAACAATACTTTGATTCCAGATATGGGTACCATCCCAGTAACAGAATCAAGTATTTCTCAAACTACCTAGATGGTAAGGCAAAAATTTGGTACAAAGCCTATAGGACAGCCCATCCAACAGCAGACTATGAAGAAATGAAGGCAGCTTTCCTGAAATACTTCAAGAAAGAGGACGACAGATTTGATGCTAAGGCATTGAGGAAGCAAAATCCAAAAGAATCTGTATCAGACTATGCCATGGCCTTACAAAAGATGGCCACAGCTCACAACAAGTCCGAGGAGAGAACAAGGGAAGCCCTGCTACATGGTCTAAGGGACGACATCAGTGCAGTAGTCATCCACAGGGAAGCAACTACATGGGATAAAATACTTGAAGTTGCAGAAGAGTATGAGAACCAACAAACAGTCTCCACCGGTAACATTAAAGATGAGATAAAAGCAGAATTAGGCTCAGAACTACAGGAAACAATAGAATCCATGCAGGCACAACTGAAGTCTGTGACACATGTAAACTCTATGATTGTGAAGCAAACAAAGTCACAGAAAAATGGAAACCCCTCAAAGAAAGCCAAATCAGACCCAAAGACAGTTCAAATGGATCACTCATCAGAGGATGAAGACCAAAGCCTAAACCTCATGTCAAATGAACATGTGAGGAGGCAAGAACAAAGGGCACTGAAGGATCAAGGTAAACCCAACAACAGCCAACAAAGGAACTCTGGAAATAACAGAGGAGGCTACCAAGGCAAAAACTTTGACCCAAACTTCAGAAATAGCAACAGAGGAGGACAACGAGGCAGAGGTGGATACAGCCAAAATAACAGCCGAGATCACCAAAGCAACAGTCAGGACACCAGCCTTAGAGATAACAGCAGAAGTCGTGACAACAGCAGACACCGTGATAGTAGCAGAAATCGCGACTACAATCGCCGTGATAACAGCAGAGACCGTGATTACCACCGTCGTGACCAGAGCAGAGATCGTGACTACAACAGAGGTCGGGATCAAAACCGTCGTGACTACAGCAATAGTCGTGACAGACAGCATGACTACAACCGCAGTCGTGACAACAGCAGAGGTCGAGACAGCTACAATGGCTACAGATCCAACACACAAGGCTACAACCCCCAACAGCAGCCCCAACAGCCACCTCAAGCTATCCAGCCTGACGTGCTTCAACAGATCAAGCAGCTACTAGGATCTTCAAACTCGGGAAACTAGAGACCCACAGCGCCGCTGGGCCAGTGCGTTGTGAGCCTCTCCAACCCCCCATCAAGATCCAAGATCAACAATCCCTAGGACAACCAAAGACAATTGCTAGTATAGCAGAGACAATCCCCCAGATGCACACTGGGAAATCAAGCCGACCATCAGTGATTCACATCACACCTCAACAAGATGCATCGCAAAAGGAAATGGGTGAGAGTACCAAAATTTCTGTTGAACTTCTTAAAAATGGCTGTTTAAATGCAAGATTCTATGAACACACTGAAATACCTTGTTTAGTTGACACCGGTGCCACTATCACCTGTGTCAGGGATACTTTTCTTAGGGAAATTCAGAAATCTCGAGATGTAGAAATCAAAAAGAGAAGGTTCAATGTACACTTAGCAGACGGATCCATATGCCATGTAAGACAAGCAGCAGTATTGAAATTCAAAATTCATGGTACCAGATTCGAATTCCCATTCTCAATTATTCCAAATCTCACAAAGCCAGTTGTCCTAGGCACAGATTTCTTAAAAGCAACACGATCACAGATCGAATTCAATGTAGACCCAGAGCTACAAGTCAAGCCAGTCCGAGCTGTTAGGGAGGCTACAATCCTTCCTTTCACAGAACTAGCAGTTCTAGGACAAATCACATCCCTCAAATGTTTAGAAGGATGTGTAGGCACATTAGACAATTTGCAGAGGAACAACAGAGTTCCATACCTAGTTCAAAAGGGAGTAGTAACACCCTCAGAAATGAACAGGCACCCAATCATACTGCTCAATACAAGCCACCGACCATACAAGGTGAGGAAGGGTGATATAATAGCCCTATTCACAGAGGTAGATCCCTCTGAGTTACATCAACCAGATACTGACATCCCTACTGAGGAACCCACACTACAAGTGCTAGACACTGAAGAGAATTGTAGTGACACAGAGTCAGACTGTGCCTCAGTATATGCAGATCCAGATACAAACCGTGGAGATGACACTTATGATGAATTGGCCACAATTCACAGTGAGGCTCATGACATTATGCCAGACATAATGGAAAATGTGCCACCCAAATGTGTACTAACAGATATTGGACAAGAGAGACTCCAAAAGTTACTCCACAAGTATCAAGATGTATTTGTAGGAAAAGACAATGACATAGGTACAACCCACCTATATACACATTCAATTCACATCAAACCAGATGCAGTACCATGTCACTACCTACCATACAGGCAGACGCCTGAGAAGCAAGCTAAGATGGGAGAAGTCTGTGAAGACCTAGTCAGACAGGGCATCCTCAGAGAAAGTGCAGAGGGACCCTGGGCATCCAGATCATTTTTAGTACAGAAAGCATCTGGAGGCCAACGTCTAGTCACAGACCTACGCCACGTCAATGCTAATATGATAAACCAAGCTTTATCAACGCCACGTGCAGACGACACACTAGACATGATAGGGTCACTCAAACCTACTGTTTTCAGTAAACTAGATGCGCAACAAGGGTTTTTCCAAATTCCCATAAGAAGGGAGGATCAACACAAAACTGCTTTCATAGCAAATGACAAAAAGTATGTCTATCAAAAGATGCCGATGGGTTTGGCTACCGCGCCGGCAGGATTTTGCCATCTAGTAACTCTAATTCTCAACAAACTGAAATACAAATGTGCCCTACCATACTTAGATGACATTCTAGTCCTATCACCAGATGTAGAACGACATTTTTCAGACCTTGAAGATGTCTTCAAAAGCCTGAGAATTGGGAAACTCAAGCTAAAGAAATCAAAATGTGAATACTTCACAGATAGGATAGATTTTCTAGGAATGCGTGTCACACCAGATGGTTTACAACCATCCCCAGAAAAGGTGGAAAGTGTCAAAACTTTTCCCACCCCAAAATCCGTGAAACAAGTCAGATCATTCACAGGACTATGCCAATACTTCAAAAAATTCATCAAAGACTATGCCAATATTGCCAGGCCACTGTACGACCTACAAACAAACCTAAAGGTTTTCAAATGGAATGAGGATGCAGACAATGCTTTCAAAACATTGAAACATGCACTCTGTACCCATGCACTATTGAGATACCCAGACTATGACAAAGAATTCAGTCTAGCAACAGATGCTTCAAATGTGAGCCTAGGAGCTGTTCTATCACAACGCAGTAGTGAAGGAGTACTGAGACCAGTAGCCTTCGCAGGTAGAACACTATCAAAGCATGAAAGAAACTACAACACAACAGAAAGAGAGCTACTAGGTGTAGTATATGGGATACTACATTTTAGGCACTACTTAGAAAGTAGACACTTTCAGTTGTTCACAGATCATGCAGCTCTAATACCACTGCTCACAAACACAGGTTTGACCCACAGGTGGGCCAGATGGGCACTGGATATCCAACAATTTGCATTCACAATACAACATGTAAAAGGAGATGACAACATTCCTCCAGATGTGATGTCAAGAAGAGAATATCCAGATGCACCACCTATGACCAACCCCCCACCACCTCCAAGAAGGAAAAGGGCAGCCACCAGAACCAAATTCTCTAAAATCCAAACCAAGATACCATTCAACAGAGATGACCCACCAAAATCAATTGACAGACCAAAACCAGTGATCAGAGGTATCTTAAAAGAGACCACCCATTATGTGTTCTGTCATTGTGAAAGGGAATACTGTGAAGAGTATCCAGAAAACTGTTTTACCCCGGTTGAGACCAACAAGATTGCACAGATGGTGAAAGCCACATCCCGTGAACCACCACACAGTGCATCAGAAAATCAGTTGGAAGAAAAACTGCATAAAATTGCTTCAATCACCAAGGTAGTCAGATTTGCAGAAGAACAGCTGGATATGGAGGAAGAACAGGACAGAGACATTTGTGTTGTCACCACACGTTCAAAAGCAAAACGGTCGGTTGCAGAGGATACAAGGTCTAATGACCACCCTCAGCAATTAGGCCTAAAAGCCAAAAAGAACAAAGTGTCAACCAAATCCTCTTTCCCTACTAAATCCCCCATTTCAACACCCAGCACACCCACAGCCAATTTGCAGAAGCACTCAGACAGAGCAGGTACTGCACAGAAGGCTCACAAAAGCAAATCTGACCCCCATCCCAAAAGAACAAAGGCCGCCTCCACCAGCACAAACAGAGGAGCAGCCAGTTCAAAGGAGCAGACAACCAACACAGACATAGCAGTTGAACAACCAAAGAAACAGACAAAGACCAGACCTGCACCAAAATCTCCTGAAACAATCCAGGCAGAGAAAGACAAAGAAAGGCTGGCACAGCATATAATGGAATTAGACCAGATGTTAGACCAAATCCCAGACAGTTCAATCAACTCCACACTGTTGAAAGAAGAACAAAGGAAGGACACTGGACTAATACCCATTATAGACTACCTAGAGAAAGGTGACCTACCTGTAAAAAGCACTGAAGCAACAAGGATTAGGAATAATGCTCAGCACTACCTACTCCTAGACAACATTCTAGTACACATATCCCCTACATCATGGAGAAAAACAGACACAGTACCACTACAAGTTGTAGTCCCAAAAACTTGGGTTGAAAACATACTGCAACACTTCCATGACTCACCAATGGCAGGTCATGTAGGTACTTCAAAAATGATGTCTTCTCTCATACCTAGGGTATATTGGAAATCTATGATGGCTGATGTCAATCAGTATGTGTCAACATGTGACACTTGCCTAAAAGCAAAAAGGGCAGTGCACACCCACAAAACACCAATGACTGTAAGGGACTATATGCCAACCCCCATGAAGCACCTAAACTTAGATGCTGTGGGACCACTCCCAGAAACAGCCAGGAAAAACAAACACATACAAGTTTGCATAGATTATTCAACTAGATATGTCATAGCATATGCCACAAAGGATC
Source organism: Harmothoe impar (assembly GCA_947462335.1). NCBI lineage: Eukaryota > Metazoa > Annelida > Polychaeta > Phyllodocida > Polynoidae > Harmothoe > Harmothoe impar. The sequence continues at coordinate 41,212,491 of OX381710.1, forward strand.
TCACAGCAGAAACCACACAACATGAGTTCTACAAGAACGTCATATGTCAGCAAGGTGTACCAACTTCAGTTCAAACTGACAATGGCACCTGCTACACAGGCAGCAATTTTAAGAAACTGATGAACACCCAGAAGATTAGACACGACCTGTCAAGTCCATACAGACCACAATCAAATGGATTAGTGGAAAGATTCAATGCCAGTATAGGAACAGCATTAAGGACTTTCTGTTCTCAGAATCAGAAAACATGGGACCTGTACATAGAATCAATTACATTTGCATTGAACAACACAGAGTCCCAGACAACAGGTTACACACCATTCTTCCTACTTCATGGCAGAAACCCTCAAACCATTGTAGAAACTGCCCTAAACATAGAGGAAGAAATCAAAACAGTAGCCGAGCATGTATCTAGAATGATACTGTCTCAAGATGAGTCTAGAAGAAAGGCAATAGACAGAGTCAAAAAGCTACAACAAGGAAGGAAGTCAAGATATGACAAAAAGCTTACACCACAAGCTATACTTCCACTAGATATTGTATATATCAACATTCCCAGAATTCTGTTGACCACAGATTCAAAGAAGCTTCAACCCCTATTCATGGGACCATATGTTGTTGCAGAAAGACCAACTCCAACCAGCGCAAGGTTGAAGAACCTATCAAATAACCTACTAGTCCCAAGACCAGTACATATTGATAGGCTCAAAAAGGTCACAACACTGAGGAAAAATGAGTTTGCACACAGACTCATTCCCCACACCTCAAAGTTTATCCACAGGATAACAAGGGATAAATCCCAAATCACACTCACCAAAGAGTCAGTTGGTCTAAACCAAATAGTACCCAGACCAGCCCACCACAAGGTGAAAAGAAACTCCAGGCAAGGGAGAATATCTAAGTAGATTACTTTTATACATTGACATGATCATATGGAATATCTATACCCACAGACTATGAATAATAGTCAAATAAGTATATAAACATTCTATATGAAGGAAATTGATTTTCCAACAACTGTCCAAATCATAAATGATAAAGTAGGGATTTCATATCAGCATAGGATATGAACCCACACAAAGGACAGAAAAGACAATATACACTATATAGGTTACAAAAACAATGTGCACACAAAGTAGAATCAAAGGACAGATTACTACAGGGTTGAAGTCTGAAACCCAAAAGGCTACACACAAAAGCCAAAAAGAGACTACCTAAAGGGATTAGCAACCCAAGCTTGAAGAAACCACAATTATCATACTTTGCATCAAAGGCTAGCATCCTTGAAAGAATGCACAATGAAAATGTTTGAACCTAAATCCTGTAAAGTACATGAAACAGAGCGTGCTATGCCAAGAGACTACTGTCTAGACACACCCTTACCCTTCAAAAGGACCCACACACCTGCCAGGGCAAATCAAACCCCCACAGATGCAGGTAGTCCACACAAATTACCCCAGACATAATTACCCCAGTCAGACAAGCCAATGCTGGTGGCACACTGCAGAGCCACCAGTGAAACAAAGCCAGGCCCTCAATGGATGAGGGTAGGGTGGGCTACATAAGAGGCCCTGACTCCATAGCCAACTCACCAGTTCTACTCCTGCAGCAGTCAGGTACACACCAGCTGGTCCTAGCCATACCAGTTCTCCTATAGCAGGAGGGACTCTGTCAGAAAGCAGACCATACCCACTCTACATTATCATACCCAGTTACTACAATCTTGGGAAAGGACTCTAGCACAGATTGGACATTAAGCCAACACTAGCTTGATCATGGAAAAAGGTACAGTTCAAACACTACATTGATTATTATATTACTATTGGGACCAACCAGGATTTCTGCTCTCAAAACTATGTACACAGAGGCAGTGCCAAGTGGATACTTCACATAAGCAAAAAGGATAGCTCACAAAATCAGCAAACCAATTTAAACCTAAGTATATTGCAAAAACACTAGTAGAAGTCTTACTAAGACATAGAATATATTTTATATTTCAGGCATGCTAAAGCCAATCCTACTACTAGTGATGATGGCCACTTCTCAAGCCATCACATATGTGCCCACCGTTAGACAGAACGTTGGAGCCATATATGAGCCATTACCTGAACCATTGGTCAATGGGCACGATACCACAACCATGATATTGGCAATACCATACCATATACCTGCTCCACCAGAGACCGAAACCAAAATACTGGACCAGGTTATGGCACTAACATTTCCTACCCTGCATGACGACAGTTCTACCAGTCAGATATTACAGCAAGCAAGGGAACTAGATCTGTTAATAGACATAACAGACAAGGAAATTAACTCTACCTTAGCATCCATCCATTTGTTCCTATCAAATCCAATTAACAGTCAAGGAAGGTACAGAAGAGCACCACTTGGGTTCCTAGCCCCACTCTTCAGAGGAGCAATAGGTCTTGCCACACTAGATGACGTCAAAGAGGTCATGGACCAGATAAAGAACATAGACGGCATTCTAGAAGCTTTTTCCAAGCAAGACAAAGAAGCAGCTATATTAATTGATAAGGTCACCCAACGCCAAGACAAATTTGTCAAGGCATATGTTAAGGATAAAAGCATGCTAGACCAAACCATGAACACTCTAGGCCAAAATATGAATTTATGGGCTCAAAATATGACCACATCTCTGAACACTTATGCAAATCACGAGCACACACAAAGAAGGAAGATCCAAATTTTAACTGATGCACTCACCATTATTGTAGCAAGAATGAACTATCTGCAAGCATTGCAGCGCACCACATCAGCACTCAGGATGCTATCAGCAGGCATTATGACTGCTGACATAGTACCACCAGCTGAACTAACGGAGCATCTGAATGATCTGGACATGACACTCAGAATACACTCACCAGGATCAAAGGTCGCCATAACTGACCTTGACTACTATTATTCCCAAAGAATGATATCCTACACCTATTCGGAACGGCACATATACATCCACCTGGATATCATTGTAGCATCCACTGTCTCCACCTTCAGAGTATTTCAACTGGTAACTACACCAGTACCAATCAACACCAAGGAGACACCTACAAAGGGAGTAACCCAATTAATTACTGATGTCAAATTCTTGGCTATCTCTGAAGATGGTTCACTATTTATTGAACTAACAAATGCAGATATGCTAACCTGTCCAGGAACTAAGATCAAAATTTGTACCAAAACTAGCCCGAGAATCCATAGACATGTACCTACATGCACAGTAGCAATTTATTTGAACCAAGCTCAGCAAGTCAAGGAAATGTGCCAATTTACTATCTCACCCTTGAAGAGACCTATCTCACACGCTGTAGCCATTTCACAAGATGAATATCTAGTGACCACAAATTCTCCCACCTACACAGTTACGTGTCACGGGAAACCAGCTACTACTCACAAAGCACCATCACACTCAATCATAGGTGTACCATGCCTATGTACAGTGAATATAGATCACTATTCACTACCAAATTCTAGGTTGCCATGCAACACTACAATTTCATTTCACTATGCTTTGGAGACCATAAACCTACCTTTTCTCGCGGCTCTAAATGAAATCAAAGAAATTGGACCAGACTCCAAGGCAAATCTGCCACCTTTTCCAAAGGTCAACCTATCCAGGACACTGGATATGTTAAGGAAATCAAGTAATATTGATGAATCAACATTACTAGACCTAAACCCATTCGCAAAAACCCTGCTTGATGATGCCTCCAGCCTGGCTAAGCCACTGGAAAATAGACTAATAGAGTCCTATCTATACAAATTTGCACGGCATCCAGCAGCATCTATCATACCAATGATACTTTCGGTTATAGCTACAATTTTGGCCACATACACCCTATTCAAAATGCACAGAGGATCCACACTACTAGCTTATATGCCAACTGCAAAAGCATATAGATTTGTCACAGAGAAGCCTATGGAAAAAGCCTTCGAAACCCTATACAAGAAGGACACCACCACGGCACCAATAGAACAGGGCCCCACCCCTATTCTAACTATCCAGGAGACCCATACTCTTATCATAGCCATACTATTCACACTCACTATTTACTCAGCCTACAGGCTGACCAAATATCTAAAGAGTATGGCAACCAAGCACTGTGGAAAGGGAAAAGTCACCAAGAGGACAAATCCCACAGTAGTACTAAAAGTCTACAAAGGAGACACCAACTTCTCCTTCCCGTTGCGTCCAGTGCCACATGAGTTTGATACAATTATAAAAGCTTCAGCCCCAACATACAGAGATATGATTATAAAAATGTACCCTCTCCCAAGACTAGTATTTGAATGGAATGGACCAGTAGTAATTACTACTAAGAAAGGAGAGACCGCATATTTACTGCCAGAAACTATCAATCTACCATGGCGTGCCAGGTTCAGCATAATACCAGCGCTCAGGGAACCTAATCTAGATTTTGCCATGTTACTACAAAATGACATTTCACCCCAGCCTGTCACCATGGATACCCATGAATCAAAGCTGGAAAACATCATAATTGACGACCAAAGAGAGAGCACCAATACATTCAAAAATGTACTCACCATACTCACCCAACCACCTACAGCTGTAACTAGTGAGAAAGTACATGGGGAAGAATAACACAATTATACAGGATTGAGATTGACCAAAACTTTTGTGAAAAGTTGGTTGGCCCTGAAAAGGACCGTTTATATTGACATTTATAGATGCCACCCACTAGTTGTTATAGTCCCCCCATCCCAAGGCCTCCCAGGACTCGGCCAACTCGGCAGCGGCAGGAGATCCAATCCACGTATCTTCACTGAAGAGCCACTCGTTCTCCTCCCTCCACTGGACAAAACGTGCCTCCAAAGTAGACAAAGCATGCTCAGCGCTGTCTGCAGCATCACCTGTCACCGTGTAAGCACATAGGCCGACAGCCAATAGGAAGTCCCAGATGACCCCATCATTTCTGGTGAAAAGCAATCGCGGGTCATATCCATCCAGATCACGTAGGGCCTGAGCCAACAGCTCCAGAGATGCCGCCCTGCGCATGGAAATCCCGCCAGCACCAAGGAAGTACCAGCCGTGATGACGGCACACCAAAACATCACCAAAACTGGCAATGTCGTGCCGGACTTTATGCAACCACCGCGTCCTTACTGAGTCATACCGACTCAAAATACTCCTAAAAGGAGTACCAGGAGTCAGCCCCTCCAAGGTGTTTTGATCACCTAACCACAGGTCTAAGGCCTGCATGTCACCCTGCAGCCAGGCCTCAGGGAGATATGCAAGTACCTCAGGTACAGCCTCCAACTCGTCCTCCAAAATTGCCATATGCGCCATACTGTGTTATCTCAAGGGTACTCAAGGAATAAGTGATCCTACTGTGGTCTACACAGCCTTTATAACCCCTCCCCACCCCCAAATGACACTGTTCACCCTCTGAAGTGATCCCCTCACTTCAGGTGACAAGTCCATGAGAAGGCACATGATCTGCTCACCAAAAGGTGTCAACCACCGGTGTCACCGCGGCACACGACGCATCTTGCGCCGCATGACACAATAGCCTCAAGGTGCCACTCAAAAAATCTGCTCAAGGTGCAAAATTTTCAAACTCTCACAATCCCAAGGTCAAAGCAAGGTCTCAGTGTGTGTCAGCAGTATCAGGAAATCAATTTTAAGGTATCCCAAAATGAAACAGCCAATTTTTGAAAAATTGAAGTTTTACAAAAACAATTGCGTACTCTTAACCATGTCAAACTTGCTCAAACATGCATTTATATGTATGAAATTGTATTATTACAATCTAAATTGCTAATCAAACATGTTTGTATATAACACTGTATTTGCACTGTATTTTACACTGTATACCTTTGTATTATGTAAGACTATTTACAGAAAAACATGAAGCAAAAAGGGAGATAGTCCGCTGACTAACCCTAGGATACTACACAAAAGACTTAAATCTCACAGCAGCGGCCCACTGCAAAGACATTTCTGATCAAAGTGTAGATCCACAAGTTGCAAATTGCCAACACCAAGAATCTTGTAATATTCAACTATCATTGCAGAAACAAGATACCGAGTCATTTTTATGACATTATGAACACTTACCCTCCACCGGATAAGGACAAAATATCTGCATAAAAAGGACTGTATTTGTACATACAAACTTACAAACTTAAGTAATGCAAAATGTCAGAAGACACAATTATGAACACTTATCCGCCACCGGACAAGCACATAACTATGCATAAAATGTACATTACTGATTGCTATATCACGCAAATCCAAAGATAAGCGCTATCTAGAAATAAGAAAACAAACTTCAAGCCGGTTGGCCTACTTTTATATAAAAGTGGCCTTGGTTTTTTTGGTATCAAACAAAAAAGTTTGTAAAAGATTATCATAAGATTTTGCATAATTTGCATTATACCCTGTATATTTGTATTCACATGTGAACATTGATATATCAAAATCCACTCAGTTCCACAAAGCACCTATTCACCAAAGACAGCCTATTACTTGATAACACATTTTTCATCATGTTTTAGAATTAAGACAAAGATGTACCATACTGTGTATATAATTCAAACAACGATTCGAAAAGTGTCAGATAAAGACACAATGTATTATTACACTGTATAATATGTGATTAAGAAAGTACCAAATTGGTACAAAGAAGGTTTACATACCTATAGTTAAGATTACACTGTATATAATGTAGATGACTAGCCAAGCACAAAACCAAAATTCCACCAGACCTTTGGTATTTACATACTCTCACATCATCTATATTACAAAAAAAAGTGTACTTCACTACAAAAAAAAATCAAAAAACAAAAGGTAAATCCTATTTGCCACCAAAAATTGTGGATAAAATTCCAAAATTCACCCCAAATTTTTAGATGGAATGACAACTGACGGAGAGTTGTCCTTTTTCCCGAGGGGGAGGCACCTGTCATGTGACGCACGTGGCCTAACACGTGAGGCACGTGCAGGTCGGTATACTCCCTCTCAAAGGCTGTTATGTAAGTGTCACATGCTGCCACACGTGACACAACCCTCTCAGGCCGTCACGGGCGCCCCAGCGCCGTCACAGGCCGCTGCACAAGCCCCAGGACCGTCACAGGCCGCTGCACAAGCCCCAGAGCCGTCACAGGCCGCTGCACAAGCCTCAGGACCGTCACAGGCCGCTGCACAAGCCTCAGGTCCGTCACAGGCCGCTGCACACGGTCACATAGGGGCTTGTTGCACCTTTTGGCCAATCACTGTCAACTGACACTAACACTCAAGATGCCATGCTGGTAGCCTGGCCCCCTTAAATAGGGTCAGGTCCCAGCACTGGGCATCTCCATCCTCACTCTACACTTGGACACCACTGAGCAAGGACCTCTCCACTGACTGAGAACAAGGCTATAGGCTATGCCCTACTAGGCCCAACTATCAGACATGGTGTAGGACCCCCTTGGCTCTAGTCCATTACTAACCTCAGGGTTATTAGGTATATTTACCAAGACCTATATTATTGTGTGGATAGGTGTAACTGAGTGGAACCTACATTGTACTTACTGTACTGTTGCTGTCAACTTGTAATAAATACCAACTATACTACAAGACCACAAGACTTAGTCAACTTCCTCACATTACAAGGAGTCTCCCAACTAAGGGGATTCCTTGTATGACATTACAGTCAGTACAGGCGACAATTTCACACTCGGCATTTTCGCCACGGTAATCAAGAAGCAATACTGTGCTGTTGTTTAAGTAATGATGATACGTCCTTAAAAGTAGTATCGTCTAGTGTTACTGTTGTTTGATTAAAGGCTGGTAACCTTTTATGAAGATCGGTTATTTTGAGACAACTATGTACAGCTATAGCTTTCTATCCTAAATGTTTTTGTGAGGTTGACCGTTTTCTTTTATGAAAGAATGAATGCAGTTTGAACGATGCGTATTGATGAGTTGGCGACCCTTCCCCTGTATTCACATGAGAGGCTGTGCTGGTTTCTAATGGTATTTCTGTTATTCATTTCCCCTGAAATAAGATATTAGCTTACAGAATGAAGCCGGAGGAGCATCAGTAGCCTAATAATAGTAAGCCTGGTCGTCCTAAGGAAAATAGATGTCACAGACAACCCCTCCCCTTACTCCACTGTTTTTCACCAAACCCAAATACCCATCCACACCCTATTTAGCTTACGGTATCGGGGAATCATCCTTATTGCATCTCCACCGTTATATGCTATATAAGAAGCCATCTCTTCATTATCCCTGTGGCGTGCTGTACCATTTACATCAATCAGGAGGGAAGTCATTTAATTGAGCACCACCCCAGTCACCACTGATTTGCCGTTATTGATGGAAGTGAGGATTCTCACAACACCTTTTTATCCAATCCTATTGTGCTTTCAGAATTTAATCAATTCCAGAACTCCCTCAGCAGCCAAATTTGATTTTATCTTATTTTCTGCTCCTCCATGCATTACCAAGACTTTTTTGGACGTCGTTATTGCTCTCCTGTGTATACAAATGCAAGTGGTTTTTATTTCTCCTTGTCAAATCCCACATCCTTCTCAATACTAAAGATAATGTAAGCCACTTATGGCGCAGGGGGTCCATGACAAGTGCCAGTGGATATGGAGGGAGAAATGTAGACCGTGATCCAGAAATAAGCCAGACGGAAAATATATTGTGTGGGAAATAAAACAATGGTCACCAAGGGAGAAATTGTGGACCCGGATGGGTGATAAGAGGGGTCTATATGGCCTCGCTAGCCCTCTCTTAAGGGCCAGCCCGCAGCAGAAGGACCTAGGGGAACACCTAACTTGTGCAAAGAATAATGCAGAACCCCCCTCTCAGCGGCCTCTATACTCCACTTCCCGTGGGCTACTCCATACTTAGACCCGTCCCAGAGTGGTGAATTGAGTTAAAGGTGGGTTATCAGTAATCATCTGTGGGCAAAATTATTCAGCATACTGGAAAGTGTTTTTCTCAAACATAAATCTACTATCCATCTATGAGCACTCTTCTTATAAATAAACCTCCCCTTGTACAGTGAGGCTCTGCTTTTGATTTTAGGATGATAAAGAAAGATGACTCATTTTTCGTTATTCACTCATGATTAGGGCCATTTTAATCATTTTCATCATAATCATAATTACACGTATCTAGAAAGAAGAAAATCAGGGGTCATTATTTACTGTTAAACCATCTTTAAGGTATACATAAAACTGCCAACACTGTCATCAGCAATGCTCCCATTTCGATTGGCAGCATATGTATATATAATTGCATAAGAAATACATTTTATCCAATTGCTTGTCAATGTTTCAAGACGTGCTTCGCATAGACTTTGCCATTGGTGATTTGGTATTTAGGGCGAGCCGTTGTTGACAGTGTTGGAGAGTCAGTGGAGACCAATTTTTGCTCCAGTCTCTCCTTTTTTATGTGCCAGGCAGCTCAGTCTTGTTAATCCTATCTAATTAGTTTGGGGTTTAACGCTGCCGTATCTTAATGAAGGAAATCTGAATTGTTTCTACTGGGGAAGTTAGAATTCCCTGGTTCGATTTCACCTCCACTTCATAAACTATATTTGGACATCTTTTGCCGAGAATTCTGCGGACACTGCGATGATAAATTAATTCAAAAGAAGTTGAGAATGGTATTTGAGCAATGATCTAGAGATACTTTACAAACAAGGTTTGACGAGAGACTTGAGATGTTCTCCGATCCTGACTATCGATATCTTTAGGTAATGTGCACTGACGTTGACTGAGAAAATGTGGACAGCTTTTCTTGGGAGTTGAATTGACATTTCTCTGGACATGTTCATTATTTTGAATGAAATAAACTCGGAAAATAACCTTACTATTATGATGTCTCATTTTAGGAAATAAGAACATACTTTTTTTCCATTTTTATTACTGGAATTGTTTCTATGGCAACCAGAAAGTGTCATATGTCCTCGATTCCCGTAGAAAATGTTCTGTTTGTATTCCAAGTATATAATGTTAGCAACAAAGATAGAATAAATGTGTGAAAATTATTGTTTTATACATTTAAAAAAATAGCATTAATTTTTTTTAATCATATATTTAGTACTCTTTTGCAATCCTGGTGCCCCCATAGTGGCCAAAACCAGAACTAAAAATCCCCTGCGGATGGGTCTTTTAGCTTGTTGGGCCACATATCACCTAATTAATGTAACTTGTGATTCATGACTTTTGACATATTCTGGTGGCATTGCAGAATGTTCTGTAGAGGGATATAGTATCAAGCCGGGTGTGAACCCTGTAATAGAGAGTAATATCTAGGGTAGGCTCCAGGTTGATAAGTGAGAATATTCAATGTAGCAAAAGTGGAAGCTTACCCGGGATGCCCCCAATGTTATTCTGTGACCCCCCCCCCCCCATCCCCCATTTTCAAATGAAGCCTCGAGCTCTAGCCTCGAGCTCCCCCCGACATACATATTCCCACTATCCTGGCTGCACTATTTACATTTGTTGATCTAGGACTGACTCCAGTACAGCCCAAAACATCGTCTCAGAGCTCACCCAGAGTACTCTGTGTTGGTAAGATACCCCACTGACTGACTAGGCATATCTCTCCTCTGATCCCCACTACGACTCCTACCATAGCCTTGGCCGACCCATCCCCTGGAGGCTTACCTCCAGCGCCTGAGGGCCGACACACCCCACTTCTGTGGCATAAAATATAATGTGTTATGGCTCCTCACGAGGGTCATGACCCAGCAAGATGCAAATAATCATATAGGGTTAACCACCAAGGGAGCTGAGGTCACATCTTGAGAGAATATGAGGACAGGAAGGTTTTTCTCTTTTTGCAACGATCTGTTTTAGGAAATTCGTTGATCAAATTGTATTTCTAAATGATTTTAGAGAATTCCCTCTACCCCAACGAGCTCTTTTCAAAGAAGCTAAGTTTCCTCGTTATGGGTGAAAATAAATTGTGTTTCTATCCCAGCTCTAGAGAAATCGTTTGAGGAAAATGGGGTATTTTCGTTGGGTTAAACGAATTCATTAGAGGGCAAAATTGCATTTCAAGAAGAGTACTTAGTAAGAGGTGGGAAGGTCCGACTAACTAGAATAGAGTGTTCCTACTGCTCTATTAAAGAGAAAAAAATACATTAAAAAAGCAGAATAACACGATTTATACTTGAAAGAATGGCTTGTTATAGTTACATTTTTTTCTCCTACTTTCATATATATTTCCAAAAAAATTCAAGACCTGTCAGTTCTTTGTGTGATCGTTCAAGGGATGGTCGTACACCCAAATCTGGGGGTGGGGAAGTACCCACCAGAAATGCCCCCCCCCCCCAAACAACACATACAAACACACTTCTCAAAACAGATATTTTGTGTTAAACGATTTTATTTTGTGTGAAACGATTTTATTTTGTGTGAAACGATTTTATTTTGTGTGAAACGATTTTATTTTGTGTGAAACGATTTTATAACGAGGAAGTCCCCCCATACAAACTGTATGGGACTTCACCAAAACGACTTCTCTTATAATCAGCTTTGCAGAGAGTTCACTGAGCAAAATTGGGTTCCTTCTCTGATGAATCTTTTCTCCAGAAAATCAGGAAACACATCTTCAACGAATATTTAATTAGAAACACTATATTCTCTTTTGGTCAACAGTTTCTTTTGAATATTCGTTTGATATGTTCGTTGGATTGGCATTTCATTTAAAAAAGAGAAAAACCTTCCAGGTATGCTTGGTAGCAACATTGATGATAGACTGGATCGGCTGTGTTATGATGATTAGATAGTGTTGGTATCATAAAGATGGATTGTATGCTAATAAGACACCCCCAAAGAGACCCCTATCCTTTGGCTGTGTTGTACAACCCGGTATCAATAACCGCAAAATTAATGTAATTTGGCAGTTCTGTTTATTAACTATGGCCACTGCTCTAATTTGTGCAGATTTGGTGTTATAGATGGTACTGGCGGTCACCCTAGATCGATTTGAAGTAGCCTGTATGCGAATTTGAAAGAGATACGTTTAAGTGTACCAGGTGTATATCGCATACCCGAGTTCCAGGGTCTGATACAGAGGAGGGTATAGGACCATAGGAGTCCGGACAGGCCCTTATACACAGGCTTAAATCCAAAAGACATGGATATTGTCCTGATCTTAAGTGCACCAACGTTGGGTGGAGATGGGTGGATGAGGCCATCAGCATGGACAACAAGCATCCAAGCACCCTGCCCATAACGACTGTGACCTTTACACACTGGTGCCCCGGGGGGAGTGTTCCTCGTTAGCTGCACGTGTTTATTAGGCTGAGCATTCATAATGTATTGGCACCATGGTATAAACAGGGATGGAAGACTTGGGTATAAGGGTGGGATATGGAGATGGTGGCAGATGATCCGGACTATATATAAAGGAGTGGTAAGTTTTTAAAAAAACAGGTCGAGACTGGTGGATTTCTACCCACCAATTTTCTCTTCAGTTCCACTCACCCCCCCCCCAAGCCTGGCGATAGGGACCCAATTTTACCCCCCCCCCCCCCGCGCCCGAGCCCACATCTTCAAAGTGTTCACGACCAACAATATCATGCATAGTGATTAATTCGTGGGCTTTTAGGTAAAGAAGAGTGAAATATTATTGACCGCAGCAGAAAGAGGGCTCAAAATTCTACTGCTCCAACACTCGAGGGCTTTAATTATTTTTGTACCCCCCTGCCAAAATGCACCACCCAACCCCCACCCCCGCCCCATACACACACACTCTGTTGTTAAAGAAATGGCTGCTCCATATATATATAAGGGTGGCGGGAGTTATACCTTATTCACAATGGTCGTAGGCTGTGTGGCGATGATGACGGGATTACTGTCGACACATGCAGGTCATTTCAGTCAGCTGTGTAACGCGAACCATATTGGGATGAAGATAAATGTGCGCCGCCCCTGGATCGTCCTCCTGCTCCATACACCTTACGTACATACTTTAGCATTATCATGACAGCAATCTTATGGCGGTGCATGCTTTCATTTTACTACTGAATATATATGACCTTTTTCATGTTTTAAATTGTCCTGCTGCCCGTGGTATATACTTGCCCCTGCCATATTGTGTTTGTAAACTTTGCTATCAGCATGCACCACCAGAATGTTTCTACACACATGGCCAGGCAACCTTAATTCCAGGTCTGTACCAACCCTGTATACAGTAAGCATGAGGCATGAATACAACACCAGCGAGTTACTCACCGGTTCTGCATTCACGCATCATGCTGATAAAAGTGCACATTTAACTGAATTACCTGGCTGCCTTTAAATCAAGCCTTAGTATTATAGTATGAACGTGTTTTTTTTTCAGGAGTATAAAGTGCTCCTCCGACTGCTAGATATAACAGTTTTTGATTTTGCAAAGTGTATTTATTGTCATCAGATGATTTTCTAATATAAATACAACAATTAAATTGTACATTCATTAAGCATGAAGTGGTCAATGTTGTACATTATTATAGGGCATAGTCCAGTGACTTCTAAGGCATGTGTACATACGGGCATGTATACCATAGGAGCCCTTATATTATTAAATTACCGGTAATTATTGATAACGACATTGTTCAATGTATGGTAACAGTAGATATATCGTGTATTGATTACTATTTGAGATAAAGTTTGAGTTAGTTCAATATGAAGAAACATTCGGTCAAGAAGCTCAGTGACCTCATCCCGATGTCCATTCAGCCAATATGCCTTGAAATGACATTTTAGTTAAATCTGCTTTTTTAAAGTTTAATCGGATGTAAGTGACTTGTTTTAATGGATGCGTCCGTATTTAGGCGCTGAAGACAGCCGAGCACTTGCTGATAATTATTTTCCTGGGGGAAACCTCCTAGCTGTCCCATTAAGTTCGATATCCATTGGAATTAAAACACCGTCTTGTCTGTGGCTGTTGTCAAGAATGATTGGAGTTCGATTGGAAAGGCTGGATTGTTTAAGTGTGATCGGAAATGTGAAATTTGTCACACAAGCATTTTTTGACTCAGTCAAATGAAAATACATTCAAGGACACGATTGATCATTTCCATAATTAGTGTAAAATGAATTATCTCGGTTAAAAAGAAAATAATCTTTTCTATCCATTGATACTCCCACGCACACCTTCCGCAGGATTTATAATGGTAATTATTGGCCCATATTAAGGTCATGTTTATGCTACCAAAGTCAGTAATGTGTCCAAGATAGGTCACAGGTAATATAGGCATGAATGACAATTTGTGATACATTAGAGTACTGTAACAGAGGTAGTTCTAACTGCTTAGAAAGCATAATCTCTTTGACATTTGTGCTACTATTGCGTTAATGGGGGTCATGCAATATTTATTTGTGTTCAGACCTTCTTCAAGTACAAAAATGTCTTTGTTTATATATAGCCTATTGTATAATCTGTTCTGTCTATTTCTATGACTATGTATGAGTGTATACTAGTATAGATCTGACGGTTGAGTTTGTATTTAGATGTTGCTATAGTACTTCATGTGTTCGATCAGGGTTGAGTTTATCTATATATATGGCCGAGTTTGTTTACATTTTGTAGGGGGCTGGTATATTTATCTATTATAGTGCGGGTCCTGTTGGGCGTTGTGTTATGAACTGTATCCGAACCCTTCGGGTTTAATGACAGGTGGTAGCACCTGTCCCTGATCTGGGGTATTGACAGAGATTGCTATAGGCTTTCGGTCTACATGTGTGCGCGCGCAGGTTGGTCACTTATATAAGCTGACGCCCATGAGGAATCCACAGTTAGCCGGTAGAGAGACTACCGCTGCTCATAGGTACTAAAAAGAAGAGCAAACGTTGCCAACTTACTGCCTGATTGTGAGTTGGTAATAAAGGCATTTTGCAACCTGTATACTAGAGATTAAACTGTTGTTGACTCATTCTTTCGCACAATATATTAAAGATATCATACCGTTAAGTCCGTTACACATTGATTAGTTCCTAGAATCTTTTTCATGGGACCTGTATAGTTATTGCAGGCCGCTACCTATATCAGCTGTTCTATTTTCTATATAATGACCAATGAAGTATCCTTATTAGGATAAGAGAATTTTGATGAGTTTTGATGGCACATTAGTCTATAACTGTCCGTCATTGGTTATCTTTGAAAACGTCTTTGAAAACGTCTAACTTGTCACTGGATTTCAGCCAATAAAATCCTTTACAACTTGTAAAGGATTTTATTGGCTGAAATACAAGCTCAACAAAAGCTATAGAAAACTTTCCACGTGAATGCCAACCCTTTAACAGCAAATGATCCCTTCTTGCACTACTTTGCTCCACAAAAACCCCATCCATAACGCACCCAGCCAGCATCTGGTGGAACCACTGCACCCCTTAACCCCTGTACAGAACTGGGCAATATAGGTGATAATTGATGAAATCAACGACGGAGTAGATCCCATGACAATACCATGAACCATCCTCCATAAGCCAACACCAGACGTCGTCAGCAGCAATCAGGGCTCGTTCACACACATGGGCGCGCACCTCTATATAATCAAACACATCAGCTTGCTGCCCAAAGGGGTGGCAATGGTTTGGGCGCCACACGTCTGGAACAGCCCCCACGAGGGAGGCCAACGAGGGAGGGTAGTACCGGGTCAACTCCCAAACACCCCTCCAGGAGAAGGGAGCATTGATGTAAAATGTATTCTGCGTGGACTGCCAGTTGTCAGCACCACCCAGATGAGCTGAGAAAGGCAGAGAGAGAGAGAGGGAGAGGGAGAGGGAGACAGAGACAGAGAGACAGAGACAGAGAGACAGAGAGAGACAGACAGAGAGAGACAGACAGAGACAGAGAGAGTAATAAGAGGAGGGAAAGAGAGAAAGAGTAAAAAGAGGAGGGAAAGAGAGCAAAAGATAGGAAGAGAGAGACGAGAAAGAGAGGAGAAGAGAGTGAGAGAGAGAGAGAGAGAGAGAGAGAGAGAGAGAGAGAGAGAGAGAGAGTTAAGAAATGGGTGCAAAGTAATGGGGAAGTGAAAGAAAGAGGGTGAAGGAAGGAAAGGGAAATAGCATAAGTGGGAGAGAAGGAGTTCAGTAGAAATATGTATATATAACGGAGGAGGGAAAAGAAGGATGCGAAATAAAGGATTGTATATTACATAGAGTGGTAGTGGAACATACTGTTTTTGGGGTCATCAGGGTCACCCCAATGTATTAGATCATTCCCATTCCATTCCATCACTGGCAGTCTGGGAGACCTGCAGATCCGGGGGAGAGCGAGGGGGAGCTGCAATGGGTATGCAGCTTTCTTTCTTGTGTTTTTGTCGGTCGTGACAGATAGAACGTGTGCCCTCTGTATATTGGGGCTTTCCAGAGGACGGCAAGATGGCGGCTAGTTCCCCAGAATTAACTTGCCTTATGGAGCAGGACTAGGTTCTGTCCGAGGCTATCATCTGAGTAATTGGCTCAAGCTGCTATTGGCAGATAGAGGAGCCACACGGACCAGGCCACAAGAACCCCCACAAGAACCCCCAATGTGCCCATACTACATGTGCAGTATGTACGATCCTCACGATGACTTCTCAAATTATGATGCCGTCTCCAGTTTGGTCATATGGGTTGACTCTTTTGTGAATATATGTAGTACGAATCGCCACATACACGTGGAAAGCCACGTTTGCACTGCTGGTAAATGCCGCCGCTAGCTCCAGGGAATCAATTTGATCTAACCTTCTTTTTGGAATTGATTAGGGCAATTAGAATATGATGCTGGGTATACAAACACCCCCTCCTATTGCGGCACATGGACTTGGCCTTTGGACACCCCCACGGTGTGTCGCCTTACAGGCTAGGGACTGGTCATCACCTGTCACACCCAATCGTACAGCTTTACTCAGCCAGTGCACGCTGTCATGTCACATAACCAGCCTTTAAGTTGAGGTTGAGGTTTGCAGCATGCACAGATTAATGCATCAGGGTAAGTCAAAGCTAAGTTAAGCTGAGTTAACTTAGACAAAGGGTATGTAAGTGGATGTAACTTAGGGGAAGCCACATCATTATTTCTGATTATAATATCTTCATCTTCAGTGTTTCAAAACATGCTGACATTTGACTTTCCTCTAGAAATTCTCATTTATTGTACATTTTTATAGTTCCTGCTAAAGTAAAATACATTTGGGCTCGAGCTGGGCACTTTGAAACTGGGCTGAGCCAATTGGGCTACCACTTATAGCCCTGGACAAAAAGGACCATAATCCATGTATGGGTCGGGCAAATCAGCTTGCCCAAGTAAAACACATATGGACCCCACTAAGCAATGTTGGCTAGGCTGTTATAAATGACGTGAAGCACTTGATGAGCTTCTGCTGGCTACGTACACACAAGGTTACCAGTAGTAGCCATGATATAATAATCATTGCTTTGAAGAAACTAATCAGTTATATTGCAAGCAGCAATATGATATCGTTGCATCCTTGAAGCGGAGACCACTCGAATACATCTAACCCATCAACAGATATTAATTAATTTGCTCTTTTAGTTGTAAAAGCTATTAGACTAGAAGTCAGTGAATAATACACTTCTTGAAATGTATACATTTCATACACAGTTAGATGAGAAAGTGGCTTCATCAGTAAACTGACAGGCGTTCTAAGTAGAAACACAGATCCGAGACTCTTATAGGCCAAATACAAAAAGGTTTATTTCAGGCAACATGGACATGAAGGATAGGGTAGGTAAGTTGGGCCTTTCATTTTTCGTGGGTTTTTTTAATGTTTGCCAGGAATGAGTCGCGAATAGCAGTATCATCAGGATGATTCAATGATTCGTGCAATAAATAGGAATAATTATCATAAAATCGTTGGATACAGTTGTTAAGAAGAAAATGCCATTATGTCAGACAATTATTTAGGCTACTGAAGTCAGTAAGAACTTGATCTTCCTTTCAAAGATTTGCTAACAACTAGAAAAATATGAATATCTAAAAAAGGATATTATCCCAAATGCTGGGGTCGGCCCTATTTTGAATATAGGGTCGGGTTGCCTGAAACACACCTTTTTTGGGCCCAATCCAATGGGCTGTTTTCAAACCATCTCCCATCCGATTTCACGATGTTGAAGTTTTTTCTGTAGGCCTATGTGCCTCTGTTACACTTTTTTTTTATAATTTCTGGATATCATTAAATTCAGTTACCAATATTGCAGTTCCCCCCTCGCCGCCCTTCCTCTCCGCTACTTTTCGTGAGGATCTATTGAGGATGCTATATCCAACAATGGAGGGCTAGTATAACCAATGTACATGCATAGAGTCCTATCATACACCCAAATATGTACAGAAATGAAAAATATGTAACCCATCGCACCGTTGTATACCAAATGGAGATTAATGTAGTCATCCATATTCGCGTGTCACGTGAGAAGCCGGCTACTGTCACACTGTCACACTGCTGTGACGGATGGGCACCCATTGCTGTCAAAGTCCTGCTAATTAACTGGGGTATAAAGCAGTCATTGCCCTGTAATTGGTTGGCATTCACTATAGCCGTGTACTACAGCCAATCAGGTACCTTTGCAGCGGATTTGGGTGACTGGTGGTCACGTAGCATGCTGCACATCACTCTTGTATAACCCAAATCCTGGGTAATTGAATCCAAAACTGCCTTGAGTTTGAGTTTGATAATTTTTATTTGGTCAAAGTTTCTATACAAGTATAGTCTTTCAAACTAAGCCAAGACTGGCTGCATAACACATGACCCCTTATTATCATGAATACAACCAGACAACACTACAATATACAGCAGGTAATAAGGAGAGAAATGGATGGACACACGACGGGTCGCCACAGAAATATCACAGACCTCTTAGTAATTCATGCTGCCGGAAGCCACACAAAGTGGGAATCAACTATGAACCACAAAGCTATAACTTTATCAGTACTTCACAATGCATCACCTCTAATACATTCAACTGATCACCTAACTCGCAGCGTATTCACAAGGTATAAGTGGGTACATAAATATATATATATGCTCTGTCCACATTCCAAATACTTAGAATAAATTGCAGTCGACACTCACCGTAATATCGGACAATTACTAATTACTAACTACAAAACAACCTTTGCAAAACCACCTTATTATCTTCATCCTTTTATCTTACTGACAAATGCACCATAGGTATCTAGTCTCTGTACCTCGGGTAACAACTTGTTCCAGGCCAGGAAACCCCTATACTTGGGACTTCTTCGATACTGTTCCCCTTTAGGCCTTTGTACTTTCATTTTCACACTATCATTGCCGCGCAGGTCTCTTACAGGCACTACTATATTATCACAATTCCTCGTTAACTTGTACATCATACATAACAACATTTCAGTTCTTCTCAACTTCAAGAATTTACAACAACACCTTACATGCAGGTCAATCCTGGTTATGGCTCTGGGATTCCAGATGTGCGCACAAGCCCTCA
The DNA here is from genome assembly GCA_947462335.1 of Harmothoe impar. Lineage (NCBI taxonomy): Eukaryota > Metazoa > Annelida > Polychaeta > Phyllodocida > Polynoidae > Harmothoe > Harmothoe impar. Next base: position 41,231,934 of record OX381710.1, read on the forward strand.
AACAGTGATTTTGTATCGTTTGTACCTCAGCCACTAGCGTATCTGGACCACCTTCAAGCACCAGGCTACAGTACTCCAACACCGGCAACACCATAGTCTTATAAAGCAACACACCCAGCTCCTCATCCATATACTTACACAGACTCCTTAAATAAGATAATTTAGTGTTCCCTGAAGCAATAGTCTTCTCACATTGATCCTTAAAACTCAGAGTAGAATCCACCACTACACCAAGGTAGTTGAAGCTGTTTACAACACCAAGGTTCATACCTTTCAGCAAGATCGGGTACGCCTCAAAATCAAGCATGCAGCGTTCTCCGTGACACCAAAGTATTTTAGTCTTTTCACTATTAATTGTAAGCCTAAAACTGTCACACCATGCAGCAATTGCATCAAGGTCCTCTTGAATTTGGTTCCTCACGAGTTCAGGGTCACGGTTACTTACTACCAACGCCAGATCATCAGCATAGAGATAATGCCTCCCATTCCCTATCTTACATACCACACTATTAATATACACAATAAAGAGCAAAGGACCTAGCACCGACCCCTGCGGCACTCCGCAGGTGATGGCCCTCGTCGCAGACTGTTTCATATCAACCACAGTCAGCTGCCTTCTCCCAGTTAGGTAGGAACGAAACCAACCGACTGCCTGGTCGCTACAACCAATCTTCTTCAGCTCTGCAAGTAGTATAAAGTGGTTTACGGTATCAAAGGCCTTCCTGAGATCCAGGAAGGCCACCGACACAAACTCACCCCTATTCCTGCACTCGTATAGATCCTGCACCAGCCCATAGACCGCATCAGTAGTAGAACGCCCCGGCATGAATCCAAACTGACTCCTATCAATAATATTATTAGTAATTAAATAACACATTAGTTGTCTATGCGCAGCGCGCTCTAGTAATTTAGAAAAAATATTCAGCTGACTCACGGGGCGCCAATTACTGACTCTACTCAGATCACCAGTCTTAGGAAGCGGTATTACACTAGCAAGTTTGAGGCTATCAGGAAACGACTCGGATGCAAATGATTCATTCACCATATGAACAACAAGATCAGGCCTTGCAAGCAGGATATCCTTGACAACACATGATCTAACATGCTTTATACAAGAAGATTTAGTTGCATTTATACATTTAATTATCTTCCGCGCCTCGTCAACATCAATATGCTCAAGGTCAAACTCGACCATACGCTGATCTACAACCAGATCATTCATGATTTCAGCATGTTGGACAGGGGGGAAGACACCAGCCAGTGACTCACCTATGCTACAATAATAATTATTTATAAAGTCAGACCTACTGTCCTCCATAATTATCTCACCGTCATCACCTTTCAGCCTCATAGTCACTTCCTTTCTCGGGCCCTTCCATAGACAATTGACTTCAGCCCAAAAGCGCCTCGGATCGTTTTTGAATTTTTTTAACTTCTCCCGGATATTCGCCCTTCTATTTTTCAACAGAAGTGCCAATATGTGCCTCTCAAGACTCTTGACTTTTGG